>OZ001657.1:7725571-9191303 GCA_963924145.1 Pyrausta purpuralis | reverse complement strand
TGGTTATGGAACGTAACAATTATATTCATAAAGTAGAAGATATAATTCAGAGTGACGATTTCTTACTATTACAATCAGACCCCACCAAAACATTCGCGTCCGATATAAAGGAAGCAATTAATTCAACTCAATTTTTGTTTCGGGATAGCCCGTATAAACATAATAACAAATTATTAGAAATGAATCCACGTAGTCCATGTTTATACGGGTTACCAAAAATTCACAAAGAAAATATGCCGATGCGTCCTGTAGTTTCATACATCGGCGCACCGGCATATAAATTAGCTAAACAACTAAATACAATATTAAGGGAGAAATCGTCATTCAAACCAAAATATTCTTTAATAAATAGCTTAGATTTAATTAAGAAAATACAATCTGTCTCTCTCCCTCGGAATGCAAAGTTGATATCATTAGACGTAGAAAGTTTATTTACCAACGTACCTTATCAAGAATGCCTTAATATTTTAAAGAATCACTTAGAAAAACAGCGATTGCATCCGGGGGAGGTAGAAGATCTCATATCATTAACATTATTATGCATGAAACAAAATTATTTCCGGTTCAACAATCTATATTACAGACAAAGGGAGGGCTTAGCAATGGGTTCTCCTTTAAGTCCATTAATGGCAGATATTTTTATGGATTATTTTGAAAATAAATACTTAATTCAAGAAAGAAAAATACTTTATTATTATAGATACGTTGACGATATTTTGATTTGTTGGACCGGAACTAATAGACAGTTAGATATTTTTCTTTCTAAAATTAACAACATCCATCCTAAAATTAAATTTAAATTAGAAATAGAACAAAACGATAGTATTAACTTTTTAGATTTAACTATAACAAGGGTGCAGGGTAAACATGAATTTCAAATATATCGAAAACCAACACATACTGACACTGTCATTCATGCATCATCTTGTCATCCGTGGCAACATAAGATGGCCGCGTTCAATTCATATATTCATCGTCTCTTCACTGTACCACTTAGTAAAGACAATTACCATAAAGAACTTAATATTTTGTATCATATCGCCATATCAAACGGATACAAGAGATGCATTATTGACAACTTAATAAAAAACAAGACTAACAAAATCATAACTAGTTTATTATACTCTGTTCCTGAAGAAAGGGTAGACAGGTATAATTCTAGTTTGATTTACTTAGGAGAGGTGTCGGAGCGTATTTCTAAAACATTAAAACGTCAAAATATCCGCGTAGCTTTTAAAACTAATAATTCTTTAAGATTAGTTTGTAACGGAAAAGATAAGCTTGATAAACACCAAAAATCTGGTGTTTATAGGCTTAACTGTAGTGCATGTAACGCCATTTATGTAGGTCAGACCGGCCGTAGCTTCAACACACGTTATAAAGAACATATTTCCGCTTACCGAAACAACCATCCTGAGAGGTCTCATTTCGCCAAACATCTTTTAGATTCAGGACATAGTATTCCTGATAATCATACATTTTCTGTCCTTCATACTTGTGAAAAAGGCTTAAAACTATCCGTTTTGGAACAATTAGAAATAATAAAACATAATAAAGATAATACGCTTACATTGTTGAACGAACAGGTCAGTTATACCACCTCTCCACTTCTAAATATATTTTCAAATCAACAATCTATTAATAATAACCGTCAACTACCATCGGATTAACTTCATTTTCAAATTTCCGTGACAACGATTACGTCACCTCATTAGTGGACGGAAAGTATAAAAGGCCTGTTCGCCAGTCGACACAGTTCAGTCGTCCGTGCTCCGCCGAGGCGACAACATCTCCTGAGGATGCCACGTGTAGTGGCGAAACGCGTCGAGGTTTTTTGCACGTTGGTGTTGGGTACTATTAATTGCATCAGCTGTGCCGCATGCGTATTGAGGGAGGGCGGGTGGTGCATCCTGCATTTGCCTGAACTAATACTAAACGCGGTGACGGTTCGTGTAGTTAGTTGCCTGCGCCGGCGTCGCTTCGCGGAAATTTAAAGCAAAATAATTTTATAAATTTCAACTTAATAATGGATTTCCGCAAAGTAACGCCTGATTCCATTAATTAGCTTTAGGTTAGTGCGGCAGCTGTAAGTACTAGCAGAGTGATTTAATAACATTATTTGTCATTGTTTTAAATAGATTAAGGAACTTTCATGCAAGCATTTTTTACTTTCCAATTATTTGTTAATTGAATTCACAATTTGTCTTACGCTTAGCGTATAGTTTAATAGTACTTCCTATTGAATTGATCCATGTTGTCTAGTCTAGTTATTGTGTAACAATACAAGCATTAAACTGTAATTACCGAAACCGGTAACAATTGCAGTGATCTTATAACACCATCAGCATGTATACCTAACGTATTGTTTCACTTGTTAATAGAGTGTGGTATAACTAATAACATCTCATTCGGAATCATTTCCCGTGATTAATTATGTGTTTAATCGATATAAGATGTTGTGCCAACAGCCTTCTCCAGTTTCCCCTTACTAGAAACAACCAAAAATGTGCTCTGAGATTTAAATATTAAGGTCAATTTTTGGGTGGATGGTTTCTGATGATAGATTAGGTTAAAGAGTTGATCTATCAAATTTTTTCCCTTCTCATTGAAGATAGCCTTTGTTAAAGTTTAATTGGTGTCTAAACTCGTTCGTGGTTAATTCGATTTCTGTCCGAGCTCATCTTTAGTGATGAGCTGCAGTCGTCTCGTGAAGACCATCGATTATTAAAATATTTTACTTGTGTAGACAAGACAAACAAAAGAAGAAAAATACATAAACATACACTGTAATGCTTTGCTACTGATCAGTCTTTGGTGTGTTTATTTCAAAATCAATTGCTGGTTAGCATTAATCTATAATTTAATTAGACTAAGTTTCGAAAAATATCAGGCTATAAAATAAGATCTTTGAGTCTTTGTGGATACGATAAGACCGATTTCAGCATCCATTTTATCGATTATTTCAATTGTTTTCTCCACCACTACCCGGCTCATTTGTTTTTGTCCGTGGCTTAGCATACGCGTGTTAATCTAAAGTTGATTGATTAGAAGAGACTCCAATATTCCTGGGCGGGGCTGCCATATTGCTTTTGAATGTTTAATCGGCCAAACTAATGATGTTGCCTCTAATTATTTTGATGGAAACCATTATCTATACTTAATTTACAGAGATAAACAAATTATAATTAGTTGCCATTTAAAATAAATAAGTACATAATCAAAGACAATCTTAATCGTCATCAAATGATCACACATCGTTAATTAATCACATTGTTTACATAATATCTTAATTTTCTTCGTAAGGGGTGTTTGTTATTAAGTTAAAGATGAATCGTGAACAACAAAACAAACACAAATAAAATCAGTTAATAGTATCAAAACAATGACTCAAATAAATAAAAATTCACCAAAAATAGCATTATTATTTGCACAATGAAATATTCGCCACCCGCCCCCCATCAACACAGAACAACACACAAATACCATGTTCTGCTACTACAGAGTAGATTTGGTATTCTATTATTTGTTTAATCATTAACATTTCACATGGTAAACTCACTTTATTGGCCCGGATAGTGACATGCGCACTGTCACACCGTTTTAAATAACCAATGATTGATGATGCGCACAATTGGAATAGGGCGAAGATTGATCGTTGACGCGTCACTGCGGAATCCTGGACGACGGCATTGTCTTTGGTTATTAATTAAAAGTGTGAAATAGTTTAAAAAAGTGTGGACTGGATCATACAGTCTGCTACCATATTGGTGGGTGAAGTCACAACTCGCAATAATATTGACAATAGCCGACCTCAGGGCGGAATACCGCTTGATGTAATTTATTAATCTGAAACTAAGTAATCTGTCAAGACGAAGGAGGACCTATTTGACTAATCCATTCTTGGCCTCATCATCACTCACTATCAGGTAAAGATGATAGCTAATATTTTTCAAAGGCTTTTAAGCAATTACGAAGTAATAACATGAATTTCTATTAAATAGTAAAAAAAACTAGATTTAAAATGCTACCAAAAACTCTGTCTTAGTAATCGTTACGTCTTAACGAATGTGATATCAAAATAGCCTAAAGAACATCGATTGGAACAAAACAAACTAAAGGGAGCGTCAACCTGTCTACACGTAGCGATAACGCGATAAATTCCGAAGGCACTCGTCACAGATAGTGCTGGATTGTGTCGGTCATCTTGCGCTAATATCGCTACCCGCCAGTCACTGTGAACCCATGTTAAGGCACACACTATAGCGGAATACGCCTGAAATGAAACAGGTTAATTACGGACCTGTGGCCGTAGTGCGAGTCGGAGCGAGACTCGATCGAAGGCATCAAGCGTGTTAACGTGACTTTATATTATGGGATTGAAGCAGCGCCGTCTGGTGGCTAACGTTTACACTAAAACAATCCCCTATAAAATGACGTTTACGCGCTCGATGCGTTTGATCGAGTAAGTCTCGCACCAACTCGCACTACGGCTTTTGTTCCAGCTACGAATATCTTGCGAGACATAAGAACGATACAAGTTACTACGGCGCCCAGACAAGAACTACCGCGAGATACTTACAGTGACCGTTTGGTCATAAAGGAATTAGGTACGGCGCTTGTTCCGGATTTCTCGAGCTATTAGTGCTTGACGCCAGCCAGCCACCCACGTCACGTTACCACATAGTAACTGACATTAGATCTAAAACAGAATACAATCGTACCTTTCAGGACATCTCGATTGATCAAACAATAAAAATAGTTGAAGACACTTCCCTAAAATGAGAGTATCATCGCTTAACTTATAATTTGCACCACTTTGAATAAGCGAGTGCTGTTATGTATTTACTACCAAGTTACCTTTTAAAGCTGAAGCTAAAAAAACTCCACCTTTGAAAATTTTTGGGATAATTTCCCTTCTGATCGTTGACTCTGACATTTATGCTGTTTGTTTACAAACAAACAAAGATTGCTATAAATGTCAAAGTTATAAGTACGTGATGCTTATCTATAAGTATCTTAGAATTGTTAATCAATACCTAGAGATACCTACTCGGAACTTTCATCAAAATCAAAACATAAATGAAGAGGGAACGCGCCAAGTCTACCTTGAGATGACTAATAGAAAAACTCAACCAAAAAGTTTTATTACCTCTGATTCCATTTTTAAATTCAAATACCATTCATCCATCCGCTCAAAAGAGGTCGATGAAAACAGGTTTTTCATTTCAACGGAATACCATCGCGATTATGATCGATTATTTTTGTCGTGTTTTCAGTGTTGTGAAAAATTCTTAAGACATTTTGTCGTCGCGGTCTCCGGCGTATCGGGATCAAACGTCTTTTGGCAGCTAGATTCTTATACAAATAAAAGCGGAATTAATCAGAGCGACTCATAGTGATGAGAAAATTAAATCTTAATCGAATGAGCGATGACATCTGTGTTATTGCGTTTTGAAATTAGCTCTCATTTTCTTAAAGCTTTTAAAAGAAAATAGTTACTTAGTTCTTTAAGGTAGCTGAATGGTTTATTATTATGGTTCAAGGTTTGTGGTCTTATAAAAATGTTATTAGAATTTCTCAGTCAGTTCCGAAAGAAATAACAATTCAAATGCGTTATATTATAAATTATAGTAATTGTTTTAACTGACATGCTTATGTTATCATATTTCAATTGTCTCAATTTAATTACGAATATGTAGGGTGCAGTTATTAGGAAGATCAGATTTCAGTTATCTTGTGATACTAAGAACTCTCAGAGACAACAAAATTACACTAAAAGAGATTGTAGATTTAACTTTCCTTTACTGTGCTCAAATAAATCATCATATAAGTTAATTATCTTTACAGAGCCGATAATAAGGTAATCTACACACATGCTAATATATGTGAGATATCTCTATATAGAATGTGTATCCCAGTCAGTTCAAAGACATTTTTGATTTAGTAAATATGTAGATCAATCAATATAAAAGCAGCTTTGTTTGTATGATATACGTTCAAGTAAAAGTGCGGTTTTGGTCAACTCATCCCACTCGATCTCATCCCGCAGGATGAGTTGTCCTAAAGATTTTTTTTATTGGACGTGAATAAAAGTGTTAAACTATGCTGCACTAACGCAACTTTTAATGAAACGACTGTGATTTTGACTAGGTTTAAGAAAAGCCTTATTAATCTAAATAATGATTGTTGTGGTTATTGATTTAGACAGTTAAAACTATGATTTCTGATTGTTGATTTTTAAATACTATTAATAAAACAACTGCTGCCAAGCTATGGCGTATAATTTTTCTTCAACAAATTTTGATTTAGAATTTACACCGAAGAAAAATTACAAAAATATTAACTTATCACGACGTATGAGTTTTTTTGAGCGGTGTGAGTTGATCAAAGCGTCGAAAATGTAATCTCTTGTTTTTCTTTTAATTGAATTTTAGCGAACGTTGCGAAGTGTTCCGTGAAAGATGTAATTCTATGAAATTATCTATTAAGTGTGCTGCCGGCCTAATATTGCTCAAACGTTTACAGATCTATTAATAATGTTTTATCTTTTCTTAAATACTTTTCTGTCCCCAATAAAATGATTGAGCATGTTCTCTTTGATGTAACGAAAACATTCGGATGAAACATTTTACGTTCTAACTTCTACCGTATCATTTATGAAGCTTTTATTGTGTACAAATTGCATATGCTCAAACGTTACTATTTGTCAAAAATTTTAAACAAAAACCAAATCTTTATTCTTATAATCATAAGGCTTAGAATGAAACGGCAAACGATGACGCTCACACAAAGTGTTTGATATGAATTTTTATGAGCTACTAATGAACAGTTTCCAGTTTAAGCGCTTTAATTACGGCATTATAATGCTAATGTTTATTGTTTTACAAATACGACCCTCATAAAGGAACTTTGAGAAACATGCTAACGTTTCTTTGCATATTTTTAACATCCATTATTCAAAGTCTAAACTCAAGGGTCCGGCCGATAGAACAAACTGCGAACTCAGGTTAAAGGATAAACAACATCTTAATCTGTTGTTAAGATTTCAAAAAGTCGCAGCCCATAATATGTGAAACTGGTTATGCTAAATTGACGTTTATTACTAAAGAAATTAATATGCATATTATTCTGAAATTTACATGGTGTTAGCAATAAATGTAGCGAATATGTTTTTCATTACTAATTAGAGATACTCTCACGTCAATTTCAGAGACATGTTTTTGTCATTATTTCCTTTCACGAAACGTGTACATCGTGTTCATGACTCGCTCAAAAAATAAGCATTTAAAAGCGCATCTATTAAAATCTTCGCCAATTCTTCTATAGCTAATCTCGATTGGGTGCATTGCTCTGGATAGCGGTGTCACCCGCCCGCCCGTGGGTGTTTATAAATCATTCCGGTGAATTAATTTCACAAATATATCACGGAGAATAAAAGAGATTCCGCCGGATTTTTATTTAAAATTTAAGAAATCGAGCGGATACAATTCGCACAAGGTGCTATTTGTCACTTTATTTTGGTGGCGAACATAGAAATCGTTTTAATAAATTGATTGTGTTAAGGAAGTCGGACAAAAATTAAAAATATAAGTACTTATGATTTTAAACTTTGTTGCATTTAAAATGTAAACTCCATACCTATTATTCATATCACTCCGCACTTGGTAAAGCGAAAGAACATATTTACCTATTTATCCTATTATACAAGTGACAGTTGCATAAAGTCCTGTAAAGTTTATTTATAATTTATATGTATAAAGTATAGTACAGTATTGTATAGGTAGGTATATAGGTATGTACTTTATTCAAACTAAAGTAAAACGTATTGCGCTATATTTATTTTTGTATTTGATTATTTTAATTAAATTCCTTATAATAAAATCAACATTGAAAGCTCAAATTTAATATTGATTCCTCTCCAAATCTGCGTCGCCATTGTTTTGGATAACCAGCGCGTGTTCAATCGATTATGTTTAGGTATCGATTTCGACCGAGTTTCGGCGATTCAATCGGTGCAGAAACCCGAGACCGATTTAAATTCGGAACGTATGGTAAAACAAAACGTCACTATCGAATATTTGAATTTTGGAACCTTACGAATTGTTTTTGAAGAAAGAAAGAAAATGAATGTATTCGACCGAAAATAATTTACATTAAAAGTTTAAGATTAAGAGTAGAAGACTTATTGACAAAAAGTAGGTAAGTACACAAGTAAAAGTAGGTAGCTACTTCATATAGATTTCTTTTTAGGCAAAAAATTGTAATTAACTTCGTACCTATTGAAAAATATTCTAGCTTACTTGCCTTCTTTTAGCAAATTTCAGCGTACAGTTTAACATTATTAAAACTGGTTTCATGGATTGAGTTGACAGCATGATTTCGAATGATATCAAATATTCATAAATCTGCATCCATCTCTTCCAAGAAGGGTTTAGGCCGTAAAAGCACAATTCGGCTGGTGTCGGTGTGACCGCATTTTAATATTTTTAATACTTCACCATCTTGTATAAGGCTATTGTATCCCGCCTGTTCGCATCAAGCACGGGTATAAATCATATGGGCAGTAAATCCGATGCGAGTTACAATGAAGGATCTCTGTTCTTATAGTATTGACGGGGTTTTGACGGCGACAAGTTTTTTTTTATGGCGTGATTTTTTGTGTGCACCGCACTGTGGTTTGAATAAATTAATAAATGATTTCAAACGAACCTCAATATGACATTTGGGAAAAAAATCACTTCTATCAAGTAATATTTTTCATAATTCATAAGTGCCTGTCGCGTTTTAAATGTTATTTAACTGTAAAACAGTATTTTGGTAGGAAGTGCGTTTTTCCCTGATTCTTGGCATTACCTAATTGATTACACTGAAATGTTTTACATGTGCAAATGTACCTTTTTCTTATTTTATGAAACAAAAAAGCATCACACACGCATGTAACTGGCCAGAAAAGTGTTTTTTTTCTTTTTCAATAATTACGTCAAGCTTTATATTCCTCGATCACAAATTGCCAGCTATTGTTACAGGCCCCACGCATAACAATGTTTATACGGAGGGCACGTACACACTACTTTGTCGCTGCACCTCGACTACGATCACCCTGAACGTGGCGAATAATTGAACTACTGAAATAACTAGGCGAAAACACTGACAGACTTACAGATTTGTTTGCAAGTGGCGCCCTCCTACAAATTCATAACATACTCGCAATGTAACTTTGCTTTGCAATGCCGACTTGCCCGTGAACTTAAAACATCGGAATAGAGTTTAATTTTGTTTGAATGTCAATAGGAAAGTGCCTAGTTTATCAACGTGGTTAATTATAAAATTCGACGTGTGTAGGAATTTTTATTGATGTGTGTTTTGTGTTCCTCGGTCGCGAATATTTTCTGAAAATAAATGTTAATTTGTTGCATGCCGTGAAAGACTGCGTATTGATAGTTAAAAATATGACTTAAGTCGGTACCATGCGGGAGTTATAGTAACAAAAAACAAACATGCCAATTAATATACCACGTGACCTGTCAAATAAAGATTCTGCCGTTGGGAAACTACCCTTTTTTGTTACGTCCTAACAAGCAAGTGTGTCCTAATGACTAACAATTTTATAGCATCAAAAAGGAGCATTGCCGACGACTTCATCGGAGGTCCACTAAAACGGCCAATTTGTTATCTAACAAAAACAAATACATGCCCACCTACAACACCGATCGAGCTGTTTAAAACCCAATTCTACGCCCCTAATCATACGATACCTTTTCACAAAAAAGACGGTACAAAAAAGTGATAAGTCTTTGTAATCTGCCTGACGCCACCGGAGCTTTACCGGAGTTAATTGCTATGGAATACTTTTTTTTTTCGTCTCGGACAATAATATTGTCTACCTGTATTGCTGGAGACATTTTACCGATAGTGAGACGCAGAAAAAATGCCCTTTATATGAAGTGATTTCGAGTTGACTCACGATTCGACAATGCGATATCGATTGGTATGTTATCGAGTGTTTTGGTGGGTGCGTCTCTAGCGGAAAGATGATAGCGATATGATTAAAAGTTACACTTTTTACAGTACAGTTAACCTTTTTGGGGTCAATTCTAGGATTAGTTATTTTTCGCAAAAAAATCTGTCAGATAAACGATTGTTGAGAGTTTATTTTTTAGCCTAAGTGTTATTGAATTGAACGCTTACCAGTTAAAATTAATATAATAAGCATATCTATGTAAACTTTAAAAACATCTGCATCCCTATCGGACTCTAAGCTCAACCTCAACACACCCATTTAAAGAAAGAAAGATAATTTAAAGAATAAAATAAATGTTTCTCAATACTAACTGTCCATCTGTTTGGCATTTAGTGACGCCGATTCCGTCTGGGCATTCTTATTCTTTGATCCTTTTGTCTATGCCACGTTCACAGTAAACATTATTCAGATACCCTCTATAAAAGCGACAATACAACCTTTTTTTCCAGAACTTTCCTTGATAATTGTTCTTCGCTTTTTTTTTTGAGATAATCTATTTGCAGATGAATAAAATGCTGGCAGGTAATTTTTACGGGCAGTAACTATTATTTTTAGATAGCGTATTTATTTATTGGTTTCTGGGAACATTCTCGAAGTAACTTTTATTCACTTAATGCTTCTTCAGGTAGGTCATATCCTGTCTCTTGTTAAAGCATTTACTGTCTTATCTATTAGGTAGGTATTTCAGATTTCTTGAAAGCTAGGTCTACAGCACTCAGAGAATCCATTTATCAGACAGTACTTGTACTAATATTGTAGATACATTTAAAATGATTTTTCTGCAAATATCACTTTTAAGAAGATACTGGGTCGGACAAGGAATCAAACCCTATGTCTCACGCTATCCGTCCGGACGCATGCCATGCCTTTACCACTCGGCCACCGACACACCGACACATCGATACTTTTACTAGCTGTGGTTTACAATCAAAACATTCAAACATACAAAATTCAAAACATAGGAGTGCAGCAATGGAAACATCAAAATGTGTCACCAACTTTTGCAATATTTGAACTCGAAATCCACTTCCAAGTTTACTTAGCCATTACATTTTCGCCCCTAAGCTCGTTAATGTGGCGTAGAAACGGACGCAATGTAAGAAAGAACACGACAAACAAAGGACTATTCGCAGTCCACGGCTTCCGTCGTCGTAAGGAAGCGAGAACTGTTAAAACTCGCAACTTTGTAAATCGGAATGAAGTGCCAATTAATTACTTACATACCTTTGTTATCGGGAATTTTGACTTTAATTGGCCATGTGAAAATTCGAGCATCGAAAGGTAAGCATTGCACTTAACAAAAAATAAAGGGTTTAATACCTCAACTAGGCTTGATAAAAATTAAGATAATTCGGAAAAAAAAACTCAATGCACAGTGACTGATCAAGAGTTCAGTCCGCTGTAGGCGTCAATATCAGGACTCGCCCCGTCAGGTGCCAGCCAGGTGTGTATCGGTTGGTCTAAAACATACTTTTTGAGATCAGGGGTCTAATGGCGAACCACCGTCGAGTTTTTTCAAGATGGAAGGGGGGGGGGGGGGCGGAAGGGTTTGATTACAATTTTAAACCTATATACTACACGAACGAAGCAAAATAAAAAATATCAAATACCACAAGCTATAATTTGCTAACAAAATAATTTCATGACTGCGATTAGAAATTTAATGTTTACTGATAATGTCAAAAACTATAGAAAACGGGTCAATCACGAGTGAAGCGAGCCTGAAAATTTCTTAAAACTAAACAAAAAATGTGCTCGCTCTTTGTTATTTTTACCGGATCTGCAGCCTAATTAGCCTAAGGGTTAATCAGGCCCTGTCAATGCATGAATGTTAATATAGTCTCAAATGTAGAGATATGAAAGTTGCAAGGCATACAATCGTATCTCAGTTAAAATACATAGACCATTATGAATTGTAGGTGCAAAAGCAATTTCAAGTCTATTTTGCCAACGAAGATCCTGCGCCAGAAACACCGTTATCCACGCAGCCAATCCGCGCCGTTCTAGTTCTTACTGATTATTATCGATACGAAATCGATAGTTCACGGCGATATCGATCGTGATCGCACAAATCTCCGCAATTTGCCAAGAGATGGCGCTTCTCGGAAGCGGTCTTCGGCGTCACGCGGCGCAGGCCGTGTCTGTAATCTGTTGCTTATTTCATAGTAATTGCACAGAGAATAATACTGAACGGTGGAAACTTGGGGTCGGAGCAACTTTGTATGCGGCTGTTGTTAACAAACGGTTACATTCGGAAAGGCAAATTTAATTGTCTTCAGAAGTACCTAGTAATAAACATAAAGTCTAACAACCAGGTGACGCTCAAAAAACGCTGAGAAAAATATGGTATTTTCGTGTACTTATTGATTGAGAAAAATTTCTGAATTTTGTTTAAAAACATACGTATTTTTTCATTTTTTTAAAGCTATCGGCTACTGCGCAAGTTAAAAGGATAGTTTGATGCAGCAGAAAATCCGATAATTTAAAATATCTACGCGAAATGTCAAAAAAATACATTTCTTGTGCTTCAGACTTCAGCCGTTGTAAAAGAATGTCATTTTGTCAAAGGATCATATATAAGGTTATTTTATCATAAAGTGATACAATCAAGTTAAAAAATAGAAACACAAAAAAATGCAATGAGTTAAAAAACTATACTACCAAAAAAGGCACTGTCCAAAAATATTTTCGATCCGATGGAACATCAATTACACCGACCAATTACAGAGAAACTCAATAAAGTCACGCTACTTAACTTTTAAGTTGTCAAGCAAACACTTTTTACCCGAAAATGGGTCTTAATTGTTCCGATACACGACTTTCTATTGACATTGCACATGAATTAATATTCAAAGATGTGCAGAATATGATCTAATGACGTAAAAAAACCCGAAATCATAAAAAAATATGCTATGGGATATTTAATTTTTGTATGATGAAGATTTTGATGTAGTATGTATGACTTAATGTTGCATGATCAATCAAAAGTCATTTATTTAATTTATTACACAAAATGCCACCTATGAACGTCAATGATTAGTTAATAACAAGCAAATAAGGTCCCAATTACTTATTTATTTTAAGCTATTTGACTATTAAAAACCATATTGTTTGCAAATGAACTTAAATCGTGCATAATTTCTCGCTTTCTGGAAGCATATCGCGATTTCCAATCGTAAAAGTATAGTTTAATCCATGCCTTTCTTTCCTCATAATCGTTGTTTCTTGACAGGTATACAATTTATTTCACGAATGTTTCTTTGCCGCTGGTGTTGGGAAATGTACCTGCAATGCGACAGGAAACAATTGTACACTTAATTGATATAATTGCGTAATTTGTCAAAGCCAGTTGATAACGTACAGTTGGCGTGAAAAATATGTCTGCACTTTTGGCGAATATTAACACTTGGCATATAGCAATAAGGTTTATGTAATGACAGCGTCATAAATGGCTTTATGTATTTTATTGACATTTACTGTATTACACTGGATGGAACACGTTATCATTCGAATGAACATGTGAGATATAACGTTGTAAATGCTAGCCGCTTGCCGTCGCTTTTATAATCTTTGTCATGTGCCACCATTGAGCTATTACTAGCGTATGAAACTCAAACCACGAACAAATTTCGTGCTCCATAAATTGACGCCACTAGTCATCAACTCGTATAAATATTGTAAGAAGAGTTTGTTTGTTTGAACGCGCTAATCTCAGGAACTACTGGACCGATTATTTTTTATTTATTTATCGACGAAAGCTTTAGTCTATAATACATTACGCTACGATGGGAGAGAGGAAACTCAAAACGCGCGGGCGAAGAAGCGGGGGAGCGCAAGTTTACAATATTACCAGCAGTCCCCCGCGACTTCGTCCGCGCGTTTTGAGTTTGTTCCCTCCTCTCGCGTCGCAGCGTGATGTTTTAAAGCCTAAAGCCTTCGTAGATAAATATGCTATCCAACACAACATTTTTTTTTTAAATCGGTTCAGAAATTTCTTAGATTAGCGCGTTCAAACAAACAAACGAACTCTTCAGCTTTAAAATATTAGTATAGCAATAGTATAAGATGTTGTATTGGTTATATTATAATGTTGGAGGATTTATTTAAACACGTGATACACACCCATTTATTTAATTTCCTAAAACAATATGTTTGTCAAACATTAACTCAAGTATTGATTTACATAAATGCAGTGTAATATTTTAACAGTCCGGTTTATAAACTGAAAGGCGAATTGTGTAATCGTCTAATTTCAGAATATTAATACGGAGGTCAGCCATTTGGCTTCGAAATCTTTTATAATGGACATTCTGTGAAATTCGATAGCTAATATTAATTGATTCGCTTCTTCTGTAATCTGTTTGTGCGAATTAAAGATATAGGTAAATATAAGAATTACGGCTGTCTGCTGTTGAAGAATTTGGGTGATCGACTAATGAAAAGTTTTGACAGTTCATACTGTTTATATTGTATCGAAGAAAAAAAAAACTCAAAATTCAATTCAAGTCAAATGAATACGATTGCATTACACAATTCCACCTCTGAGGTGGAATTTGACGTATTAATCAATCGTATTAATTTGACAGTTCAAAATGTCACGTACGGTATGACCAGACAAACGTATGGCCGCCCTGCCGTTTGACAGATCATACCGTACGTTTTAACTGTCAAATTAATACGAATGGTTTACACACTTCCACCTCAGTATCTCCAGAATATTGAAAAAACTTTTTTATGAAATAAAATTACATATTTTCATACCAAGTGGCCTATTTCATTCAATACAATAATTGTTACAATAGCCAATGTGTAACTTGAGAATACTTGATCTATTTTTATATTTCCACGGGCGATATAAAATTAATCTTCTCAATCAGCATCTAACGATCTTACCTAGTGGCCTATTTCTATGTCAACTAAGTCGATTCTCCCCAAGCCAGGATATAAATAGGCCGCGATTACCGCTCTCATTAATCACCTCGCATGGAGTGTCAAAACATGTCACCGACTCTCTGATCTTAGTGCGAAAACTGTACTGTTCTAACTTCAAAAATAATTGATCTGAAATCGTTTCTGTTTCTGCTATTTGAATAAGTTTTCTTTTGTTATCATTATTGTTAGCGATGTTGGGGCAGGAAAGTTCTAGATTGGAGACCCTACGACTAAAGACATAGCGTAGGACGTCCACCAACAAGATGGACTGACGACCTTGTAAAGATCGCAGGATCAATCTGGATGCAGACCGCTAGTGATCGGTCACTGTGGAAAGCCGTGAGGGAGGCCAATGTTCAGTAGTAGACGTTGTTTGGCTGATAATTATGATGATGATGATGATTGTTAGAAAAATGAAAAAAAAAAACTTATGTCCATATCCTTACTATAAATTTGCTAAAATTTGCATGATTTGAGAGTAATTCTAATAAGTAATGAGTAAAAAAAGGCCTAAATGTTGTTTAAAAAAATACCTAGTACATAGCAGATAAATGTTATTTCATGAGTCGATGTTTACTGACAAAAAACATGTAATCATTCACTGCCTTGATAACGTCTGTGTGTTCTTTGAATTTTTATAGATTAACCGAAAAATAAACGTAGGGCTGGCGGAATTTTGGCTGTGTTCCATTCACACGTGATTATTGTTTTGAGATTTCAATTAAGGAATTTATTTATAGTCGTGTAAATCATGCATATGGTTTGTTTTTAAAATAGCTTGAAAAAGGTCTATTGTATAATGCGGTTTTTTTCCATTACCTTGCTATTTAAGCAACGAAATCTACTGTTTCGGTTTTGAAGTTTTGAATATTCTACCAAAACTTTTAAAAAAATATATCAAGTAGGTATACAACATTCAACCTTAGCGGACTACGCCGTCTCTCGCAAAGGATCTATTTTTGAGCTATTTACGCTTCATCAATGAGCTTTATGTTTAGTATTGTTTCAGTATGATTTACTATCGCTTTTGATCACAGAGAGCTGCAACCATTACATTTGTTTCGCCAGAATGTTATTAATCAAACGCATTTATTGCGGTCGCATTCGAAATTAACTGCCGTAGATTAAATGTTACTTCTGAGAACGGCTGGCTATCAAATATTCCCAACAATAAACCAGTTGGGACTGTTATTACACTTCCCTGATTCTCCCCATCAGAACCACAATCTGTAACGTCATATTTTTGGATTCGGGCCAATTCTGGACGCATATTTATCTGCGGAACAACCACTACACGCTTCTATTAAACTGCTTCAAAGACAAGCGCATTTAGCACATACGAAGAGTCATCTGCATTACCAATGATACAAGCGAAAATTAATGAGTATAAAATTTGATACAGCTGAATCCGAATGCACGTTGACACACTATAAAACAAGCAACAAAGAAGCAATCAAAGAATTCAGCCGGCAAACAAGAAGACACGAATCTCCCGCGACGTCTGTCAAATTAGCATCACAAACGAAAATAGCGTCATTCTAATTATTTTGATGACTCAACCGAAATACAATTAATCTTGCCGCTTCTGTGAACTGTCCGAGTGACGGACGGACGAAAATATCGTCGTATTTCGCGATAAATAAACTTGGAAGTCGAATATCGGATTTCGATCGGTGCTGCGTATCAAAGATTTCACGCGTTGGTGCGCGTCCACTCGACAGCGCTGCGCACGAGTTACGCATTCATACTCCACAGTCACGCTACTTAGAGCTTACAGCCGCTGCCAAAATATTTGCAGTCCTTAACTGCTTGCTATTTAAGGATCTAGTGTTCCTAAACTTGCTTACGAAGCCCGACTTAGGCATTAACTCAGTAAAATATTTTTTAAAGAACAAAATGGTTGAATGTTACCTCGTACACTCCGCAGCAAGTTCTAGTGCTTCAACTATTTCTAGGGGCCGGAAATCAGCTGTCGCATCCCGATTCCGTCTGGGAGATCGGCCAATGCGTCTGATATTACATTAGATAGTCGGTTCCTAGCAGTGATTGGTAATACGAGACGAGAACCCCACCGGAACACTGTCTCGGTTAATTAGAATGCTTTTGTAAAATTAGATTTCGCTGTCAGTCTCCGATTTTGGTCTATCGTTCCGATAATGACTCATTCATATGAGGGGCCATTCATCGCAAAAGGTTCAAATCTCTTTATAGTAATCTTCTTATTTTAGATTTTCATTTGTTCCAGTCTTTCTCCATTCTTTGTGTCTATTCGTAGCTTAAATACATACGAGTATATTGCTAGCTAGATTGTCATTTGTTTCAAATCATCTAAACTATTCCAGTGTATGTTCCAATTTCAAATCTGAAATGTGAAGTGATTGTAATTACCGAGCACAAGGCGTCCCTCAACCCTGCATTTGTCACGGATATTTCGGCAGCCTTGGCCGTTAGCGCACCGAAATATAAACTCACCATGATTTTATCGTCATCACGACAGTCGACTTGACACAGCGAGTCATTGTCTGCGTCTCCGCACCGTCTAGCTGGCACACATAAATCAGCCGCCCCACAAATTGGAAACTCACCGCTAAATACTAACCACTATAAAAACCTCAAATAATAACCTCGGATCTAAATCCCATAAAAATATTATTTCGATTTTAATCCCGCCGTGGTTTTACGACGGTATAAAAGTTGATTAATAACGCGGTGCGTGTTTTGGCCGATAGAGGTCGTACATTGTTGCTGTGACCCATTTATGGCGGTGTCGTATTTTGGCGAGTGCAGACAAAACAAGAAGTGTTATGACTCATTTATAAGAGGCTTATTACACCTGTATTAACTGAATATAAATTTTCGCAGCTACATTCATGAGAGTTCAAAATTGTCCAGACGATGCAAGCAAAATATTTATATTTATTTTAACGACTCAGCTATTAAAAGTTTTGTGATTTCTGTAACATAAGTTGTTACCTGATTATGATATTCCGGTACACTGGTTTATTTAAATCTGAAAATAATATTGTAGTATTATACCAAATATAGACAAGTTCCTAACCGTAAGTGTGATTGCACTCTTAATCGTGCCTTTTGTTTTGGTACTCGTCTCTTATTAAACACGATCACTAACAATCATTCCCGATCAATCAATCACTCGATAATTTGGTAATTAACTTTTGTTATGCCATAGCCATTATTCAAAACGGATCTGAACTATATGTATGCTAGTCGCGCGTGATTAGTTTTCGAATGTTTGATAGTCATCTGACGTTTTGATAGCTGATCCTACATGTCAAGATTTCTATTGGACTGATTTAAAAATTAATGGGCTTAGGATATAAATACCCCAGCCCACCCAAATTATAGGCAGAGTGATACTCGTACACATATTTTTGTCAATCCGCAAAAAATAGGAAGCCGTTTCATACAAATAATCTCTCGACAATTTATCGAGGTATTTGCGTGAAAAATAGCGACTCCTGTCAATCTGTCAACTGGATGTCAGTCTTAAAAATTCTTTAAATAATTTTCGACTCTGCAGCCATCCTCAAAAATATGTCGTTTATCTCTTAAAATCAACGGGAGAAGGTTTCATTTTCGGATTTTATTCGAATAACTGTGCTTTGAATATCCGATGCGTCAGAGTCGAGTATTTTTCGATCTGTCACATGATTTGAGTGGTAGATATCAAATTTAGCTTGTGACAATGCGTTGGGGTGGAGGACTGACGTTCTTTTCATTGTTTTATTTAGAATTCTATTGTTATCTTAACCTATTACCCGAATATTCGTGACGCCCACACGAAAGAATGAAGAACTGTTGAAGTTAATGTAATTATGTTTTTTTTGTAACTCATAAGATCTCATTAGACATTCGGGCATCGACACGTGTGCCCAAAAGGAATGCCAGAATCGATAACTCTCGTTACAGATCGAATTTATTCATCGGAACATATTTTATCGATGCGGCCGGCCGCTCTGCCGCGGGGCCCTATAAAATTATACGAATAAATATCGTACAGATCGTGGCGTAATTAAAAACATAACTTATTAATAATCGTTTATTAACGCTGGCGGGTTTCGCGCCTGCGCCCTTGTGTTTTAAATCAAATGACAACGGAAGGAGTAAATTTTGTTGTCGATTTATCGAACGATTAGTTATGTTGTCGGTAAGATTGTCTGCGTTTTTTATTGCCGTCACCTAAGCTAAGAGGTTAAACGGTAGATATTCAATGCGAGTAATTTATGTAAAGCGTAGAATCTGTAGAGTATAAAACAATCAAAGATTCAGTGCTGAATCAAGCAAATTCAAATCAAACATTAATGCCCTATTAATTTATTGATTGATTGGGCACCTATTCTAAAATCTATGGTGTAGTAGCTAATTGGGACTTGTTGACAAATCAAACCGTGTCTGAGCTATTTAACTGAGATTTGTTTCGTTACCTTATTACACTTATTCATAGGCAAAAGCACGTATTCAACCTATGCTTGCTATGCGCAATGGAGCGTCTAAATCAAGTCTAGAATAATTTATTGTAATTAATGGCATGCCCTGGAGCGCCGTTTTTACAATGCCCAGCGCTGTTTCTCTAATTTACGTTTATTTAAATGTTTATACAATAAAAAAGGCGTTTAAGCCATGAAGCAATTTTCGCAATACCAAACTAGCTGCAAAGTTTTAACCTATTTACCGTCTATTTCCCAATTGTGAATAGGCGAGTACTACTTGTAATAAGCGAATAAAAATCGCAGCTCAGCTACCCACTGAGTGTTGAGTGATAACATAATTGTCAAGTTTGGTCTACTGATCAAGAAACTGAATAAGATAAAAGTGGAACTACTACTGCATTCTAGCGAGGATACGCTTCTTTAGAGGTAGCACTTTTCAGCGCTGCGTGTTACTAGTAAGCGCTGACTTCGCCTGCAGTTACTCTATGACAAGTCTTGTTATTAGCACGTACCATATCGCAATACGCGACGCGTGTGCGCAGATCGTGGCCCAAAACAACAATAGAGGCGAGAAGAGAACAATAAACTCGCTGATTTATTTTAATAAAGTAATTTATGGGCCCTTACAAATTGACTTTGGTTAGGGTTGGCGCTGACTTGTGTTAAAAACAATCATGTTTATAGCACTTAAAGTCAGCATGTCGTTTTGCTATTGGCTAAAAGGCTAGAAGAAGGTGTGAGTAAGTGTAACAAATGCTGCAAAAGTATTTTGTAAGACAAAACTTCATAGGTCAGATATATAATGCTATTTGCAATGTCTGGGTAGGTATTAATAAAAAAATTGAGAGTAAAGTACGATATAAAAAATAATTGAGGCATCCCTGAATAGGTGCTGGGTGCGCTATCCAGTATCTGTAATCGATAAAATCATTGTCGATACGATACTCGGTTATTAATGGTCGGCTCATTGTATACTTTAATGAGATCCGATCTGTTTCGCACCTCGATGCCTGCCTAATAGATACTTTCATGTTTAATTAAACGTCTATCAATTTGCGATGTGTTTAGTAACGATTCAGCCTTGCACGAGTTCTTGACACAGGCCTTCAACAAACAAAAGATTATCTTGAACCAATCATCTTTAGTAAAAACTGGCCAGTAACTTGAAAGACGAAACAAAGACTAAGTTTTTTACGTCAATTCTAAATAACCAGTGGTAGTACGAAAGTCGAAACAAAGATTAAATACATTCACTTGCATTTAGCATTCTCAAAAAAAGAAACAAATATTGTTTTAATTAAATCGATTCGCTCAACACTTTCGAGGTGTAAATTCAACAGTTAAAAGGACATTACCGAAAGCATCCCATAAACTCTTGGTCTGATAACTCATCTCGGTGGATCGTAAATCGGGCCGTCCATAACTCGTGCTGGTTAATTACGAATAAATAAATAAATAATTGAATGTGAGCGGCCGCGGGGTTAATCGATCGGGACGTTCGCTTGAGGTGCTAACAAGGGCCGCCAGCGGTCGCCTTTTGCTGAGCTACCTACTACGAGAAATTGAGATGGTATAGATGTTATGTAACGAAGGGTAAACTCTGACAGAAGGAAATGTTTCCTTGAATATTACATTTTTGTTTTGTTTCTTTGCTTTAAAAAAATAATTGAAATACAGTGATCAAATGCTTCAGAACCTTTTTGCGACTTTTGGCATCGATGTAGTTGCGATGCGGCATAGATGCAGTCGCAAACTGTCAACCCTTACACACTGCGCTACTTTAGCATCGATGCAGTCGCAATGCTAACGCGCGTTGCTTTGATAAAATAATTGAAGTACAGCGATCAAAATGCTTTTAAGATCCCTTACACAGTGTGACTTTTAGCATAGATGCAGTTGCGATGCAGCATCGATTCACTCGCAAACTGTCAACATTTAATCACCGCGCTTCTTTTAGTATCGATGCAGTCGCAATGCTAACACGCGTTAGCATCGATGCAGTCGCGATGCAGAAGCTGAAAGTTGACAAATTATGTATTGTATTACGGCGACTGCATCGATACCAAATTAAATCTGTTCATTACGTGAATCGCGATGTTGAAGCGCGTTTTCAAACCGCGACTGCACCGATGCTAAAAGTCACAGTCTGTAAGGGGACTTAGACATCAGTCGGTAACAAAACAACTCTTGTGAAGAAAACAAATAACATAAAAGTGTGGCTACTACTTTCTTTAGATTTAATTGGATCGAAAACATTGATCCTAATGTACTGAAATTTTATAATTACATCGTAATTGTCCGATAAATTACTACAAAACCTGTAGGTTTCTGAAATGCATGCGCTCTTCAAATTATCTTTGGGCTATGAATCCGTAGAGGTTTCGAATCCTTAGTTTTCTTGTCAAAACACATTTAAAACTTCGGACATTCCGCATTCAAAAACCCATTCCGTAAACGATACCCCACGGAAGCGTTCTCCGCATTTTCCGACGATTGACGCGTATTCATTTCCTCGCCCGGAATAACCCTCTATTCTTCTATAAAATAAAGGACGTCACTCATCAGCAGAAAAGAAATATACTGACGGGACGTGATACACAGACACGGCGTCACGGTGATCGTTAGGAGGCAATTAGCTCGTGGATCTATCGCCACTGTATTTTAAATAGCAGAGGAAAATCATTTATACAATAGTGATGGGCAGAGTCATTTAGCTTTTCGCGATTTGAGAGCGCAGGACGTAGGTAGGTGGATTCCCGGTTTGAAGGTTCCGTCTGCCACTGAATTTTTAATCGATGTGTCTTTGGGAAGAGGTATAACATTAACAGGAACACAGGAAGATTAATGGTGGCACTCTTGTTTGTAGTATTGTCACCGTTATAGGTTACTAGCGCTCCCCAGTGACTTTGTTCGGGCGTTTTGAGTTTGCTTCCTCCCCTCGCGTTTCATCGTAATGTTGGATAAGGATTTATTTATCGAGGAAGCCTATAAAGTCTTCTCCAAGATATCCAACACTCAAAGAAATTTTCAAACCGGTCCTGTACTTTTTGAGATTAGCGCGTCCAAACAAACAAACTTAAACAGCTTTATAATATTAGTATAGATAATTATAAAGCTTTTCTTTTTCTGTGTGTGTTATAAGTATGGTGTAGTTTGTGGTGGTGGTAGTAGATCTATACTAATATTATAAAGCTGGAGAGTTTGTGTTTTAACTCGCTTATCTCAGAAGCTACTCGACTGATTTGAAAAAATATTTTTGTGTTGAACAGCTTATTTATCAAGAAAGGCTTTGGGCTATCAAATTGGATGTGAGGGGAGGACGCAAACACAAAGCATGCAGCCGCAGTCGCGGGGGATCGCTAGTTTATTATAACTTATAAGCCCTGCAAATTGGGAAGAGGTTATTAGTTTGACAAGGTTTCTTTTTTACCATTCATGAGAACATTCTATACTTCAGCGCGATAACTACAAATACAAAAGTTTCAGTATGTTTCATGCGGATCTCTATACCAGAGTCACAATTTTCGTTCTTGGTCGGCCTTGTTGTCGAGACATGACTGATTGATTGGTGACTGAAGTAAACACTGTTTAGATCTGTAGACAAATCATATTTCCACAATCGTAAGAAGCTAATTAGGTAGGTTATAATACTTAAAATGTTTTAATTCGCTTCAATTCAAATTTTCATTTTAGACATAAGCTCATACAATTAGATTATTAAAGAAAATACAGCCAGCAATTTACACATACTTGTAATACACTACAAAAACATATTTTAGTGTCGATTTTACCAACATAAGATAAGACTTATCCGACTGACTGAATAAGTATACTACAACCGATTTCAAAATGACGTTTGCATAAATGATTGCTGCCATAGAGGTGACGTTTTCAAATTAGGCGTTTTGTATTATATTCGACGAATATTCCTTATCTGACGTTGCTAAAATAAGCATTAGAGCAGTATACTTGTCGAAACTGAGCAGTTTTGCCTTGTTAATAATGACTAGATTTTTGTAAAAAGCAGCCAACCAGAAAACAGTTTTTAGCGAAAAAACACTTTTTGTATGAAATACTTCGACCAACTCTTATGTTAATCGTTAACGTTTAGTGGTTAACCGAATATACAACAAAAATAACTCGCCGATTCCAATTTTGTAACATTCGATAACTTTTTACAATACCCACTTGTTCCACTCAACAAATGAACGAAGTTCTTACGCTCTTAAGTTTAACGCTTAATTGAATGCGGAATTCAGGTCGGTGGAAGGTAAGCTTGAGTGATGAGCAGCCAAATTACTCCCCCCCCCCTTCCACTCCTCCCACTCACTAACGACCAGAGAGCGATTATTTATACGCATGTTGACAGCGTTTCCGAGTTATAGAGGTAGATTGTTTTTGACTTTTCTATGATTAAGATTGTGGTGACGTTGGTTAATGATAAATTAGTCCTGGCTTAAGATGAGTAGTTGTAGTGTTGATGATATATCCGATTCACTTTAATTATAGGTATAGTCTTTAGAAAGATTGAACTACTTATTAATAGATGCAAGGTCTTGTGTATTAGGCAAAACATGTCTTCTATTTGAAGGTCAAGTTATTTTTGCAAAATATCAAAATCTAGCTGTTACACAAAGGCGAATCTAACGTCCTCTTATAAAACCAAATTTCGAATCTATCGGGCATAGGAAAGTAGGTCAGATCTACTTATCAACTAAAAAAGAACTGATAACCTTTAAATGGCTGAATACATTTTTATAAATCATGACTTACAACACTCGGGTTAAAATCATCTATGACTCAAAAAAAACCAAACAAAAATCGGTTTATCTGTTTGGTAGCTACGATACCACAGACAGATACACAAATACACAGACAGAAACGTTTAACTTATACATATAATACCCCTCTTATTGTGGAAGGGGTAAAATATGTCATGTTTTGATAGCTCGCATGTACTACAACCAAATAGTGTTAGTTTATTGTTTTATTTTAAACTTTATGACTCCCAATGTCTCTGTTCTCAAAATCGAATCGAGGTCACGAAATAACCTGTTTGTCATGTATCTGGCACTTATTTGTTTTCCGTATCCGGCAATCGACAATATCTTTAAACGGATATGCCGCTTATCTCGTGTGTATTACTGTGTATGGTTGTATGATTGTATGGTGCGCGTTATGTCATATCCGCGACGTCCAATATGTGTGTTTCCCACGGACATTGCTAATAAAGGAAAAGCAATTGAAACTGTTAACTTTCTTATCTATGGTACACTTGTTAGAAGAACGTAAATTAATATCTCTGGTATTGTGAATTTGTTTGAAGAACATAAATTAATTTCCTTTTGGGAGAAAAGATTAGCATACCTGCAGATTGAGGTATTTTCTTTGAACTAAAATCTAAGAAGTGCATTTATACTGATTTTGTAATAACTAAGTTAGTAGAGACTTCTTTCTATTGCTACAACTGAACCTAAATTGGATTTTTTTTGACATACAATCAGCTAGTTACTTAATCGAGGGTGTATGTTTAAGGCTTTACTAACATTCGTCCCTAGATAAACCAATAGCATGATTTTAGTTCCTCATGTACTCGATTTCCCCAAAATGAATAAACTGTTTTTATATAAATATTTATTAAGTGCTAGTTCGGTAGGCGGGCCGCTCCGCCCAGCCCGCCCGCCCAGCCCCAGCGGCAGGGCGGGCGGGTTGAATCTATCACTTATCTTTTGTGCTTTTTAACTTCTTGCCACGACTACGTGAACTATTGGGGAAATTACCTAAACGATTTGCTATTTTATTTTAAATTTGAAGTTGTATTACACTTGCTACAGTTAGGAAATACGTGCTTTGCGTGCAAAGCTAAGTGGAGTATAAAGCATTTGTGTTAGCCTGGTAAATTGTCGGCAAAGTTCTTTCAAATCAATCAACAATATAACAGATACCAAGTATCCTTAGAAATTATGACTGTTGTTAAAATATTTGGTAACCTTTTTGTATCTCACCCAATCATATCTTTATTCGTTGCCCTATCGATAAATCCGTAACAATAAGCTGGCAATATGACCCCATTGTGGCGAAGGCGCGGTGGGTGGCGGGAGCTCCAGATATCATTACATGATAAGCATGTTTCGACAACTGCTATCGCTACATCGGATTACCTCACAAAGGTCCTAACCGATGAGATTAATTCCACATTCATATTGAACCCTAATTCGATTATCTGAAATGTCAAAGTTCAGAAATTTGGGATGCTGATTTTGAAGTGGATGTTGTTTGTAGTTCGGTTGTTACGAATCAATGGTTACTTATCGCGCGTTATTTAAAAAAATACTATCCGACTTCTATCGTAGCTTAAGACTATCATTCCGAGACAGATTAATTCCAGCAATCATTCAATATTTCTTAATTTTATTGTATTCGAATCATTTTTCAATCTCGTCAAGTTGGGCACATCTCGAGCCAAATGCCCAAATATGCTAATACCTCATTGTAGGCAGCACATTTGTCCTATCTACAACACCATTGTCATCTTACCCTTTGACTCCATTGTCTATTTTTTGTGCCACCTCGATTATTTTATTTCCGTTATGTGTTATAAGCTTTGCTGTCTCATGTGATTCATTATTGTTGACGTTTTCAACTGTGTTATAAGCGTTGAACACAATAGGTCTTCTGTTGGTTTAGAAATCATTACAAATTTCGAAAACATGCGTTAGTTGATATTTGCTTTTATCTTCAACTAGCGGTTTCCCGCGACTTCGTCCGCGCATTTTTAGTTTGCTCCCTCCCCTCCCATGACAACGTGATGTTTTATAGCCTTAAGCCTTTCTAGATAAAGAAGCTATCCAACACAAAAGATAGAAAACAAAAGATTCCTGAAATTAGCGCGTTCAAACAAAAAACCCTTCAGATTTATAATTTTAGTCACAATAGTACAGTTATTCCACCTAATTGAACAAATATTAATTAAGTATAAAATTACGTTTTTTATGTGTTACATTTATATTAGAGACGATAAGCATACTCGTAGGTTACAGTTTAATTGTAATAACGAATAATTCTTTACTAATTAGTAACATTTCTGAGTTACTAGTAATATATATATATAAAGCCCAGTCCGATTCATTATTTATCAGGCAATCATTAATACACGTCGATGCATCACAAACTAAAGGCGTCTAAAATCTCCATAAGTTATTAGTGTCAATTATTATAAATTCGAAGCTGTGCTTCCAGTTGTGCCCCGTCACGACCTGGACGCCGTCCCATATTGTAATTCAGATTGTTATTCAAATAACCATTCACGTGAGATACTAAATGCGGTGGCAGTCAGATGGTCGTCACCTCTCGCCATACATACCGAACAAGCTTCCACCGACGTTCACTCACCTCCATTGTTGCTACCTGTGACCCCAGTTTCAGGCATCTTAATGCACTTTTACACATACGATCTCCGACATCCAGAGGTTTATGCTATGCACTCACAATAGCAATCGCACACTTCTCTTATTGTCATAATGTCCCATAAGTGACATTGTCTTTTTATGAATAGTTATTGTCTATTTTTTCTAGTTTCTATTAATATTTGTGTTGGAATATTTATGATGCAGCTCAAGTGCGACTTACAGTGATTTCCATTAACCTCAAAAGTCGACTTGTATTAGGTTAGAAAACAAATAAAAGATATACGAAACTATTTTCAGATGGGTTCAGAAATTAAATGCCAACAACAGATAATTAGAGCTCTTGAGAATCATCAATTTTATGGACAACGGTTGGGACTTTGAACAAAGGTTATAATAAAATGTCGCAAACAAGAAAAAATAGAAGCACACAGTTCGATTCACACAAGTCTGTATAATGTTTCCCGATATGTAATTACATACAAGTGGAGGAACAACATTGTAAGCGGAGCAGCAGACTCGTTTTGACGGTCAATTTTCTCCGCACCCATAAAAAGCGCAAACATGACTACGGTAATAATAAATTACATACATCTCACCCAGACGATACGACCATTTGGAAACAACAAATGCTAATAATTACTCCTCAGATATTAAATGTTCGAAAGGGACGAAGTGTTCTCCTTGCGAGCGAAATGAAACAATGCTTATTATCGATCATCGTAGAGAATTATTGACGAATAAATTTGAGAAACCTCTTTCGAAACAATTGCTTCGAACGTCTCCCCGATGATATTATCTCGTACGCACCGTTCAAAATCTATTACATTAAGATTATTTTAATAAAAAATGTTTCCCACTCGACTATTATTGACGAAAAAAATTTGGGAAACCTCTTTAGAATCAAATGCTTCGAACGTCTCTTCGATGATATCTCGTACGCAGCGTTCAAAATCTATTTCATTTCATATTTTTTTTAAATATTTATCATATGGGTATATCTATCTTACAGATTCTTTTTAAATTGCTCACAACTGTACTCATGATTGAATACGCTGAAAATTGCACGATGGCAAGAAAGCTCAATTTCATAGCGTAGTTTCATTTATATTTTGTATTAAAAAAACTCAAGTGCGTATTGGCTGACTGGCGGTCGGCAATCGAATCGCGTGTGCTAAGATTCCACAACTTTATGTCTGTCAATAGTTGCCACCATTGCTCTAAGGATTCCATTGTTGTATTCATGGCAATGATCTCTCGTAGTTGCATCGTCTTTCAGTCGCATCCGACATTTCCATTGTTGCAATTTTATTGCGGTGTTACCGTCCCCGCGGAGGTCGTAAACTATGCAACAGCGTTCGATACTATCCGATGCTGATGGATCCGCGACCGCAAGCCGCGTTATCCCGAACTGGAGCCACCGCAGGCGCGATTTTCATTCGTTTCTAATAAATTGATACGAGCGCGGTGGAAAGGGCTCCAAGCCACGCTATTGGCCGAGGCGTTCCCCAAGGTTCGATACTCGGGCCCCAGTTGTAAATCAACTTTACAACCTTTAATTACAGATATTTGCCGTCTCATGTGAGTGCACGGGATATCGGAGGGCCGTGCTCGCGAAAATATCGCATAATAATGGGTATTGACCCGTAATGGCTCGCCTGTAGGTACTATCGGCCGCCTTTGTCTTGATTGTTGGAGCGAGAGAATGTTCTTTTCTGAATGATTGCCAATTACATCGAATGGCCCCCTGAATTCCACCGAGCGATACAAAACTTAAATATGCTTCTCAGATTTGATTTGCGTCCGTATAAGTGATTTATGCGTTATTAAAGTTAATAGCTCCAGAACGATGTGTGACGTCGGAAGATTGTTTTGCTTTTGCATTAATTTATTCAAAATAGGTGTGTATAAGGATCAAAGTTTTCTAAGAAATTTCCTTGAATATTCCAATAAGAAAGTATTATTGGACTGAGTTCGCCACAATGTTGCAACCGGATAGGGCGGTGGCCATTTTAATGTCTCTCAGACGGAATTACGCTGGATTGTTCTCAACTTTACTGCTCCCCTCATGATTGATCGTTGTATCCTCAGCCTTATGTCATTTTCGCGCCGTATCTCTCGGAATTTGTACTACAAGCAATAAATATAATATTGAGTTATGGTAACTTGGGGAAATTATTGCATTCGAGCTTTTTGCTTGTCCTGTGGTGTCAGTTTGTGGCTGTTAATCACAATTGAGTTCTATTGGTCAATTTATCTTTGGACTTTATAATCCACAAAATGTATTTTTGAAACTTTTTACTTTTTTCATTTGTTTTAAACACTCACACTTCAGAGCTACAGTAAATATCCGAAGCCTGTTATCTTAATATTTTACCTTCTATCCTGTTTTGTTCTAGATGTATTAGATCTTCTTTCATTATCATTTCAAAATTAAAAGCAGTAAAAAAAAGATTTTAGTCTGCATGTGTGGAAATTAACACTAGAATGATCGTTCCTAAATTAAAACCTCGCGAGCATGCAATAAATTCGTCCGCCCATAAAACTGTAACGACTGTCTAAACAGGGGCTAGCCGTCGTTTATAACCTTAATGCATAATAACAAGTAAAAAACACTTCAGCAATTACTCGTTAATCCGTTTTACACCTTGGACACCAATTTGTTTTTAATACCCGATTCATATCCATTCGTATGTTATTTTGAAGGTATCTTCAAATTGATTGTTCTTTTCAAATTCTGCGTGTGAGTCCTAAAAATTTTGACATAAGACATGTAATTTGAGGTGTCTGAATCTAAATTCTTCACTACTCGCAGCACTAAATCAACGTTTCTTACCAAAATTTAATGTTTCAACAAGTATCATGAATAATACAAAAGATATATTCTAATCTAACTAGGTACATGTGGCGAATATTAAGCTATCTGATCTAGGTTTATTTGTCGCCGTAACCTGAATTTATATCTCCAATCGTAAACATTTTACAGCCACAGTAGGTTTTCGTTGCGTTTCGCATTCGGAACACGTGTCAGTATGTTTCTATTTATACCCCCCTATATTATGTTCAGTAATTGATGAACATTCAAAATGCTCATAAACGCATCACTCCCGTTCTCGTTATGTTTAATTTCTGCCTTGATTTGGTATTAGATTTGCATTTGTGCTATTCATTTGTTTTGTGGTTTTAACGTCAGTAATTTTAGCATCAATAAACATTCAGCGATTATTTTTTGTTACAAAATTCGGTTGTAGTAGACTTTGTCAGTTTGCGTGAAATAAATCATGATGGGAATCTTATTTTAGACCTCAAGCAATCTTAATGCCTTATTTATTAAATAATTTAATAGCCCTACTTAAATTTGCCTTACCCATTACACAAGTTGCTTGCAATCTATTTCCACGTAGCGCAGATTGGCCATCGCCAGTCGGATTTCTGTTGGCGTTGCACGAACGTTGGAGCGTAACCAACATAGGCCGGTAATTGAGATTGATCGAGACGCGGATCGAGGGGGGCGGGCAATCAAACGCGAATCTGGCCAATCGGAAGCCGGCATTCGCTCGAGCTCGCCTCCCATTGGCCGGTCGCGGGGTTGAGGGGCGAAGGGCCTTGATACGAGTTTCGATAAGCGGTAGGCGTCAAATGTCGATTCGATCGATTATAGCCCGCGCTATCGCGTCCCACTCGATATTTTTATTATGATTGCATGCGTCACCTGTGTCATCGCCGTCTTATTTATCTTTCGTTTTTAATTTATCGTCGCTGTAAAATTCTTCAAGCTAATCTCGTCGTAAAAGGAGATTACAAATCAAAGTTGCAGCGTGCAACTTTGAGAGATTAGCCGGCTAATCGGTGGTTATTTACAGTCCTTTATCAGCAAACGGGGGCGTTTACTAAGCGATTTATGAGAGTTCCGAGGTCTGTACACAAAAGAATTAGCAGTCTAAGCGACATCGAGTGGCGATAAAGTTGCGAGAGGTGCGAATAAATTGCAACAGTGTTATTTATAGTGTTTCCTAAAGGGTCTTGCGGTAATAAAGTGAAATTTAGCGTAAGGTTTCGTAGGAAAAGCAATAATTTGTCACAATTGGGCGCGATTAGATTGGCTCTCCAGTTGATTTGACATACGTCGTAAATTAGTTGTTAGTTTGCGGAGTTGGGTGGGTCGCGGTGCATGCAGGGTTGTCAGAAGTTTGTACATAGGTACTTGGATGGTCCAGCTATCATACGGTGTGGAGTGTCCTTTAAAAAAAATGAACACTTGAGCTATTGAGCTAAACAACATTTGGCCAATATGGCCGAATTGTGTTGATTCAATATCAATTTTGTTAGTTTAATCTACCTTTGTTTTTGCAACAGAGAGTTGTTTAGCTCAATAACTCAAGTGTTCATTTTGATTCAAAATATATATTATGTAGGTTTTCATGTTTTATAGGATTTTTCTAACGCAAGCGGAAGCGGTTCAATTGTTAATGGATTGTTTATCATCAGCCAAAAATCATCTTGTGCCATTAGTTATGGATACAGTATCAAAATTTTCATAGCTCAATCTGGCAACCCTGTGCTTGTATGCTTTTGAAGTTGGTCGGCGTACTCGCGTCGCTGCTAAGCGCACGCGCATCGAATCGCGCGTTTTCCGCCGCCGGCGATGGATTGCGTTTTGTGGAAATCGTTATTGGGGTGATTGCATTCATAAACAATAGCTTTTGTACAATTCTCGTAACTAAGTTGTTATTCTACTGCTATAACGGCTTTCGAGCCTTCCCGCTGATAGCACAACGGTTGTGCAATTTAGCAAGGAAGTTCGTGCTTTATCTGTGTTGTGTTCAATTGCTTTTAATGTATTCGCACATGTTTCTTTACAGCATTGACATACTTAACATGCATGCTGATTTTAGCATTATCTATTTATACTTTAAAATCAACTTTATCATTGATTTTCATAATGCTTAAAAACGTTACCATCTTATTGTTAATGTTTCATTCAGTGTTAATCATGAATGCTAATTTAACCTGATATTTCAATCAATAAATCATTCATATGCAAGAAAACACAAAAAAATACAAATTTACAGGTCTTCAGGTCTTAAAAGTAGGTAGTAGTTTCAACAATTGAATGAATTCAGTGTTTAACCTTAATGTTGTTTCTTTTGATATACCTGTGCGCGTATTGCGATGCAGTTTTGAGAGGTATGTGGCTTTCTGTCAAATTAGCAATTCTCGTATTCCAATTCCGCATGATATTTATAATATTATTATGATAAAACAACATAATTATTGATATTCGTATCATTGTAGTATTTTTGATATTATTATGATTTATAACATTCGTTTACACTGAGTCGGAATTGATCTGGCTGGAAATTGAACGGCTAAAGTTTGATAGCAATACGCCCCCTGTTTACTCTACTGTGATCGAGGATGCTTTGTGTTATCTTTTTCTCATAATACCTACCTATGTTTTTTATTTATTTTATCAACAAAATAAGCCACCCAAGTGCAATCCAGTACGTTGACAGCGTTAGTACTTCGCACTATGTTGCTTTGTGCGATTGCACCAAGCGTTGCATTTTATGGTGCTTGTGTTTCGTACCACTTCTCGCCCTTTGGTATTCCTTAAATAGACATAGGTATTTCGAGGGTTAACTATCGAGTTTGTGTCTTTAGAATATGGGTATTTCATAATGAAGCAACATCTAACATTCTCTTTTGAGTCTAAATTTTCAACATTTTAGGGAAATTTTTAAATTTTTTTGAAGTTTTTAATCATCAGATATTCAAGAACATATGCATATGCGAAGTGTCGAATCTACAAATTTAGTTTGTTACATCATTTTACTATGATGTAATTATTTTGTTTGGAAAAGTAAAGAATATTAGTGTGCCACAAACAACGAAGTATACAAAATAGCGTTTCAGCAATATCAAAATGGTAATTTGCTGAAGCTACCGTAACAAGGATGATTCAGACTAAGTACCTAAATACATTGAAAATCTTTGCTGTTCTTAGCTCAGCAGAAGCTTACCAACTAATCACATCACTGGTGAAGGAGACATCCCTATTTCGGCTTAGGCTAGCGCGTTTCTCGTTTGATAGCACCTTCTCTTTGCCGTCCGTGATGTCGACCATCCGAAGCGATGCCACGCTTCAACTGATAGCTAATAATAGGGTAATCGACGTGTTGTATTGTATGAAAGAGCACTAAGACAACGAATATGCACTAACTAACGAATAATCCAAAAAATAAAACGTCATTTTATATGAAGCTGTGGACGGATAACGCTAATCGGATTTTATTCAGGTATTGTGAAACAGGCCGCATTGTAATGTTTTGTAATCAAAATAAATAAGTAAAACTTCAAATGATAATTCATTTAGTTATTATTATTAGTTTTGGTAGATATTTACATTCAAGATTATACTGTTAATAATTTTGATGAAGAAAGGGTAATACTTCAATTACGAAAGTTGAAAAAAGAGATAGGTATTATCTGACTTAAGACAAGTTATTATGTTGATCGAGAAGAGTTGAAAAATACTTTCGTAAAGAAAGCTTGTGATAAGTATTGAAAACTAAGTTTATGTGTAACGTCTTTAAAAGCGATGTTTCAAATAACATGTAACGTTTTTCCAAACAATCAAAAAAAATTTCAAGCACACAAATATTTCAAGATTAGCAGCGACAAAACTAAATAAGTACTTGATGGTACGGAAATTGTTAATAGCATGAGATCACAGACGAGTGATGAAATTCAATAGAAATTGATATTCAGCTCTGTTAGTCATACTTAACATTGTATCACAGGTAATTCACGGTAAATAGCATTTTTACCGTCTTTTATTGTGGACATCTGACTGTATTCAGATTTCATTGCGACTAGTAATGGGTCTGACTCATAAACACTTTGTAAGTGACGTTAATTAAGATTGGTATCTTATTTGGATTGGTATATCTCTGAATTGGAGATCGTTAAATTGTATTGGTTTTCATGAAGATATATGATGGACAATACACTTCTTATGCCTTCATGAATTTTAAACAGCCTGTTATACCCATGATCAAAGTTTTATATTTGAATAGTCAATTTGTAATCGTGTGTTACGCTTTGTGCATTGTTTGTAGGGTAACTGTTAGTTTTTTTTTTAAAGATCGCATTCTAGATAAATTTTGTCTAAAATTTAAAAGACGAGAGCATCATCATCATCATTATCAGGACGCCCACTGCTGAACATAGGACTCTTCCATAGTTATCCCAAGCGGTCCACAGCGACCGATCACAAGCCGTCTGCATCCAGTTTGATCCTGCGATCTTTACAAGGTCGTCTGTCCATTTTTTCGGTGGACGTTCTATGCCGCGTCTTTGGTCGAAGGGTCTTTTATCTAGAAGTTTTCGCCCCAACGGCCATAAGTTCATCGCGCAACGTGCCCTGCCCGTTGCCACTTGAACTTGCAGATTGTCAGGGCTATGTCCGTTACCTTAGTTCTTCTACGTATCTCCTCATTTCTAATTCGAACTCGTAGTGAAACACCGATACCGACCGACCACCATAGCCCTCTTCATAACTCGTTGTGTGATTTTGAGCTTCCTTATAAGGCCCATAGTTAGAGACCATTTAGAAGAAGAGAGCGTTAGCTGATATTTGCATCATCATAACACGTACATACGTGAAAATCACTGTGTTATTTTTGGTGGAAGTAATGCCAACATAATATGCCTACTCGTGGTTAGTATCTATTTCAAGTAAAAAATAATAATGAACCACCACTGTACTCTCGGAAAAACAATCATCCGATGTAACTTATTGTCAGTACATTTGTCTACCATCGTATCCTTATTGCTCCAATTTGGGCCATCCCCTTTAAACATGAACGTGGCAATTAATCTTTTAGGGAGGGGGGTGTTTTCACCCCCAAAGGGGATGATTAACAGCTGACAGGAAGACGGATTGACAAATAGTCGTTTCGGTATTCGCTAATGTTCGCTCGTCAATCGAACTCGCAAACGATGGAGGTTGTTCTATTGGAAATTGTTGCAAGCGCTAATTCGTTTTGCATTTGAACATTATTGGTCATGAAACTTTTAAATTTAATTTTATAACTCGTTTATTTTACATGATTTGTTAAAAGGTTATGTGTGTAGAGACGCTGAATTGATCTATCAAATCGTTCAGTCATTAATATTCTGAAATTAATTTTGTTCAATCCTTATTAATGTAGGCACCTTTAAAATGGTGTCATCCTCAAAATATTGAAACTATTTTTGCTTTTATTGCGAAGGCATACTAATAATGAAATACATACTGATACATATTCTAGTCAGACTTAACACTTCAGCACTTAATTTTCGAATTGAACACACTGATCGTTATTCTTTGATTTACGCTCGAACAAGACGTAAGAGAGGCTGTGCACATCATGGGCTCAGTTTAACCACCAAATTATTGTAAATCAAGTGCCGGGAACAATTCTAACAAACTATCGCTTCCGTAATGACCACACGGACCGCGTAGTGATGTGTTAGGAACTGATACCGTTGTTTGGTATCGAAAACCAGTTACTAAGAAGCATTTGAAATAACATAATTTTGAATAAAAATACATGCGCATCATTTTGGTGTAAGTGTACTTTATACATCAGTGTTAGTCGGCATTAGTTATGACTGCAGGAAGTACCTACTGAATAATTTGCAGGCTACATAATGCACCACCAATAAGAGTACAGATGCACTGAAAATAGAGGAGGCCGTAAATATCAATAAAACATAATATTACCTTCGTTTACTTACTAAATATTTTATTAAGCGATTGAAATAAAAGATTTTCAATATTGCTTTTATAGCTTAACTAGAAATCTAAACATAATAATAGTCTAGAATTAACCTCAGACCACCAATCGCTGCTGCTCTAAATCCGTACGCGTCGTAAACGCGCGATCTGACGCGCCCGCGCACCTCGTAAATCACCGATCGCGCGATCCGTCGCGATTTGCCATGCGCGCGTTTTACTGCCCTCACCCCTGTTAGGCTGAGACCACACGGTGAGTTGGGAAATCAGCATGGACTACACATAAGTAAAACCAGCGTCATTCTCATCCCAGGAGTGTCGTTCGAAGCTGAGGCCTGAGGCTCTAGTTCGTCTGACAGCAAAACTACAAAAAATGACTTTGCCCTCTAATTTTAGTGGTGGCGGTACCCCTGTTCGTCTGCTGCTGGAATTACTTTGGATCTCCAGTACCGCTTCATGTTAACGTATCTAAATGTTTGGGTGGTAGACGAGAGGTCTTCTAGTGGTATATTTATTTATATATTTAAATACTTTCTTGCACAAATCATTATATACATATAAAGGTGGACTTAATGCTAAAAGCATTCTCTGCTGGACAAACCTGAAAAAGCCAAAGTGGTAATACCCTTAGCTAAAGAAACAAATTCATACACATACCATTACTCTTTTATCGGTACCTATGTCTTGCACAAGCTTAACATTAAGAAAAATGATGACTAGTTCTAAGCCACATTTTGCCTTTACGATTGTTTCAAACTAATAACACTCTGATAACCCTTGACTGGGTTATGTACAGCCAATCCTGCCTGACCTCACCATACTAGTACTTTTGCTGACTGCACTTCCGAAAAATGAATTAGACCTCAGGTTTTGTATATGTAAGCAGATATCTGTGTGGCCACTCCCTTACGGAGTGGCTGTAAAGGTTTTACTGCCCGCACTATCACACCGTACGTGATAAACTCGGATAATATCCGTTCAGTTTGTTTTCGACGCAACTATTCGATTGGCTGTCATCACGCCAAGAGCGTAAAGGTGCGAATATAGATGAACAATAAAATGTAGTAAACAAAGTAATAATAAAGGTGCTCTATTAATTTTGAAGAACATACATCTACGAGTAATTATTTACACATTTGTGGACTTTGAATATCTCGGCGAAATTAATCTTTATATTCAACTTACTTCAAATTGTTGCAGAGATATATCTTTTAATATAACATTAACTTTTGGCAATTCAATTAACTCACATAAAGGACCCAGTCCTTTACAACACTATCTAATGAGCAATAGGTCAAAATAGCCGTGCCATTAAAAAAACCAGCTTCCAGCTATCCAGCTTTAGGAGCTGATATTAAAGATATGGTGTTCTTAATACTCAATTATTGAAGCTCCACATCTCCAAACTACAATCCACGAAAATCCTGTATGTTAATTTAAACCTTCTTTTTCTTTGTTCCAGGAACACCAATAAACCGGTTGCCCATCATGGCCAAGTCAGTCCTGGACCTTTACGAGCTGTACAATCTGGTGATAGCCCGAGGAGGCCTCGTCGAGGTGATCAACAAGAAACTGTGGCAGGAGATCATCAAGGGTTTGAGGCTGCCGTCGTCCATTACGTCTGCTGCTTTCACTTTGAGGACACAGTGAGTAGATTTTTTGTACCTTCATCCAAAATTTGAGAGACTCAGGTAACTTAAACTATGCGGTTAAAGTTTGTATTTTATATTAAGATGGACCGATATTTGAAGTTAGCATTATATGGGTTCTCAAGCTGATGTCTTATGTTAATAAAGCATGCTTCAAAAAACTGCTGCATAATAAATAAAATATATATATATAATATTTCTTCAATTTACGCGTCGCGCTCTTGTCGGGGGAGTAATCGCCAAACAACAAATTACATGTTTATAATACTTGACGGAAGACTTTCAAGTGCAGTACAGTGTTCTTCCGTTTAAATAGCTTTACTGTCCGTTTCTTGCTTTCAAGAGTTTTATGATCTGCATTCTTTATTTATTTCTCCACGATCGGATTGAAATGTAAGCGGTTTATCCTCCAAATGTTGTGTGGTCCAGTACAAGTCAGGAGCTGGTGCCATATTCGACAGTCTTTGTATCGCCTCACGAACTCTCACGAGAAGACAAAGAGGTCGCCACAATAGCCGCTACGTGAGCGACGACGACAATGTGACAACTCCATTATTAATAACCTAGCTCATCTCCGCCGATATAATTTCCCATTTATTTCTGAGAGTTCCTTCACCTCCAGCCTTTTGTGTGCCACAAAGGTGGCTCGCTTCTTCAAACTGTTCACCGTTACGCACGAAACTCTGATTTCCAACGAATGCAGCAAACTATACAACTGATTTGTTATTTTGAAAGTGTCCACTCTATCCGCGCGGCCACCGATGATGGGCGTACATAAAATTAGACGAGCGTAATGACGAATGTCATATATTTAGCTTTCTCATTTGACAGTTTATGAAAAGGTAGCCGCGTTTTTATAGAGCATAGACCGTCTCAAAGTTCCCCATTGTGTTCAGGTTGAATGTAGCTTATTATGAGTTATGGTACCGAACGGTGACAATGTGTCGTATAAAATTGACTCGTCATAAGAATAGGATTAGATTGTAATGGATCTTTTATGAGGCTCGATATTAATTGGGCTTGAAATATGATTTATAAGCTTGTCGTGTCTTGGATTGATCTCGTGCATTGACATATGACGTTATTAGATCTCGGGCTTAAGATCCATCGGTGACATCGACTTATCTCATAATTTATTTTGATAATAAAAGCAAGCGTGCCGCTACCTTTGATGGTGGACCGCTTTCATGAACGTTTTATATATCCGTCATATGTCTTAGAATTGTTGTGAACGTGTCATCATTCCGTGGTCATAATCATCCTTAAACGTAACCGTAAATTCTTGAAAATTAAGCAGGAATTATAGGAGAACTAGACAAGAGTTAACACCTCACGGATTAATTTCAGTAGGTGTCCCAAAATAAAAGATAATGAGAACGAGTACTAGTAAACAAATTTTGTATCAGAAAGTGGTATTGATTTTATTAGTTTCTGATTATTAAGCACGAGGTCACTGTGAGAAGGCCTTCTGTCACTACCGTTAGATGTCAAACTGGCCATAGAATTATCACTTTTATGCTTTTTCAAATGACGCTCGTTCTCAATAAACCTTATCTTGTTCTTTCCAGATACATGAAGTACCTTTACGACTACGAGTGTGAGAAGAAGAATCTTTCTACAAGGAGCGAGCTGGACGCAGCTATAGAAGGGAACAAGAGGGAAGGTCGGCGTGCGTCGGGACAGTACGATGCGCAGGCGGCGCTAGCGATGGTTAGCATAGTAAGAATGACTTTATTAAAATCAATTTTGGATGTTATATTTAGCATGATTTCGACATATTTATTTGCACAAGGAATGGAATTCGCTGCCGACTGAAGTGTTTCATTCCCTAGTCGCTATAATCTAGTTTTCAAAGATGCTGTGAGTAGAGTGGTAGTATTCAGACATGATACATCTTAGGTCGCACCATCACTAAGGCCCAGTTGCGTGATCGATAGTTTATTCAACTATGGTAAAATATCGTTACCAGCTGTTGAATATTTACGTTTGTGCGCGTTTAAGAAACATCTTAACCAATGGTCAGTAAAATAGCCATTCTGACGTTTGGTGTAGGTAAATTTTCATCAAAACACGCACAATCGTTAATATTCAACCGCTGGTAACAACGTTAAGACATTAGTTGGTTCACTGTCGATCACGCAACCGGGCCTTATCATCAGGTGAGATTGTGGCCAAATGCTTTTTATTTTTATAGTTACCTACCGATTCGGGATTGATTTGCGCGGTCTCCCACACTATTCACAGCACCTAAAGTATACAGCGGCCTACAATATTATACAGAATTACTAAGAATTTATTCGAATATTTTTTTACTTTACATATTTGAACAATAAGCTTCTACAAACTTTCAAAAAAAAAATAAACCGTGATAGTTCAATGTTAAAACGTACGTCATATATTTCTTAATGTTGATAATTTGTTTCTAAGATTCTGATATTTAGGTAGTTACACGTTTTTACATTATTGTTAATGTGTGCGGCACGTGTATGAAATTACAATAGCTAGTCTTCCAAATTAGTGGTAAAAAATTAAGTTAAATATTTATTTAAATACTTATAGATTTCCTCAGTACGTTCAGTTGTGGCTACACGTGTAAAATATGTAGGTAATGATCTGTATTTAGAAATAGTAAGATAATATATATTAATTATTTCGAATACAGCTAATAAGTTTAGTTAACAATCTAGGTATGTTTATCTAAATCACATAAAAAATGTTAAATCAATACAAAAAAAAACTACTTAGTTGTTTAATACAGTAGCCAGCACGTCAGGTTACCCTTTTTGTTGAAAAATGGTCCTAATTACAACTGATAAGGACACCGTAGTGATAACCTTGACGTCTGCAGTTGTCCGTGCTTATGGGTACTCGTCGACCGCGAAATTGAGACCTCGCCTGCGGGGCACAGGGGCGCGCGGGGGAGCGAGAACGAGTTGCGTGAGGAGAGCGGGCGCGGATGCTACCGTACGTACCGCGCTTTCGTCTCCCCCCGCGCCGCCATGCCGCCGCGCAGGCGAAGTTTAAATGAAGCTGTATACCTATAATTAAGTACTTACTTAGTGAGTAATCAAAACGTAATTCTGATCACTAAAAGATAGCCTTTCGGTGCTTCAATTTTCACACAAACTTCTATATTTGAATTTCAAACTATCACTTGACTGATAACAACCAACTAACTATCACCTATCTCTTTCAGCCGCCACTAAGCCGAGGCGTTCCCGCGTCGCTTGCGCAGCTCTCGCAACACATGCAGCCTCTCTCGCTCTCTCTCGGAGGGGGGGTCGGGGGCGTCCCCCGCTTGCCCCCGCTACCGCCGCACGCGCCGCATATATCGCAGCACGATATTGAATACCGAGTGAGGGAGTACATGAAGATGATTCAGCAGCAGAGGGAGCTGATGAGGAATGGTTAGTAGATTTTTATTAATACTTCATATGAGTAAGTATTAATAATAAGCTTTTTTATAGTAAAAATTGAAGATAATCTTTGTTTTAAGCTAACTTCGATAAAATCTAGGGTACATAAGGTCTTATGTCTACCATAGAAAATAATCTATACTAATATTATAAAGGAATCTAATCTCAGAAACTACAGGAACGACTCGAAGAAATATTTTTGCGTTGGATAGCTTATTTATCGATGAAGACTTTATAGAACATCACACTGCGACGGGAGGGGAGAGAGCAAACTCAAAACGCGCGGGCGAAGTCGCAAGGGACCGCTAGTAAATAAATAAATATGCGCCTGACAACACACCAATTATCTAGTTTCGTGGTAGGGATTGTTTTCCTTGCGTTACGGAATACCAGACGAAGATTTAGGTTATTCTCGAAGAAAGCCATTCATCAAACATAATCATCATCAGTCTAAGTAACGTAAATCAGTAAAAGTATAACACAGCTACGTTTCATAAGTCATCATAAGTTATTTAAGTAGTTTTAAGACTTATTTAACTTCAGAACCAAATAGTTATAAGATTTCATCGATTTCGTAAAGGTTTAATTAGGTTCTGTTCTTGGCTCGATTCGTCAGCTCGGTGATCTTTCCATAATGCGTTTGTTTGTCGATGCGAAATCTTAATCAAATGGATTTCCGCAAAGTCACGCCTGATTCCATTAATTATCTAAAATCTAAATATTACAAAAGGTCGCCGTTTTGTTTGGTCTCGTGCAGTTTCTTTTGTTTAGTCAGTGCTCTCGTGTAGTATCATTTGCTTTAACACAAACATTTGTATTGTTATCCGGTATATTTAATTTTCTGCTCTCCAGGTTCAGAATCCCCTCCCGGCTCGAACGGGCCAGCGCCAATGATGTCCCCTCGCGACGCCGCCGCTCTCAGCGCTATCGACGTCTCCCGCCTCACTCTGTGGTCTCTCTACAACAATAACAACAACAGCCCACAGCCAGAGATCGAACCGCAGCGGTAAGTATCGTATGACTTAACTCTTTTATTATCAGGTTCAGAATCTAAGGGGCCAGTAGCAATGACGTAGCGACGCCGCCGCTATAGACTACTCGTCTCATTTACTGTGGTCTCTTCCATTTATGTCTACGATTATTAAATCAGAAATAAGGGAACACGTAGAATTACTAATGGTATAGCCTTGCGGATCAGTATCTTAGTTCAAGTGGCAATAGTCAGGACACGTAGCGTCATGAAACACTAACACGCAAACTATAATTGGCAATTGGGGTGGCGGTCACATTCGTGTTTAGAAACGCGTAGACCGGACTCAGACCTATCAGGAACCGAATATGGGGGAGTTCTACGTGTGTGCTGTTCGTCTTACTGTTGATTTGTGTGACGATGATTTTTCATTAGTTTTTTTTGCATTGCACAGTTAGCCTCTACTTTAATGACTGAACTGTATATTTTATTTAAATTGACTTACCCTTCCTTTTTTCTTACAGCGAAGCCCTAAATTTAAGCGAGAGTCCAAACTCAACGCTCAGCGGCGGCAAGCGCGAGGCCTGCCGCTCCCCCCCGCCGCCCGCGAAGCGCCGCACCCCGCGCCCGCCGTCCCCGCGAGTGGCGACCCCCCCGCGCGCCACCCCCCCGCAGGCCAACGGCAGCCCGCCGACTAACGGCGTGAATGGAGCAGCTTTTAAAATTACTACTCGAGGTATGTTATGTACAAAAATAGTATTTTAATTTGAACATTTATTTAAAGTTACGAATGAATAGTTTCTAACTCCAGCTCGTATTCTTAGTTAAGGAATAATAACTAAAAAAATATGTCACCTAGTAGGTACTTGAACATTACATTATGTAGGATCGATTTCTTTTAAGCCTAGCGCATACTGAACGTAAAACAGTAGCAAAGCTGTTTGAATGCTAACCCGCGTTATAGGTGACCGTGAAATTGAGACAGGGATACACCCGCACGTGCTCCTCAATCAAGTGGTTTACTTAAATAGTCGTTCCTTGAACTACTACACAGTAAGGGCCTGTGTTCCTGTTCCTAACCTGTATTTGGTACAATTGATAGCCTGGCATCTATTTAGAAACGTAGTTAAGCAAGTAGTGTAGTAATAAAACAGTCACCTAAATAGGACGTACACTAACTCAACTAGAAAAAAATACTGAAAATGTTTTTATATACTAAAAACTATTTTTCTTTCAGGTGATGCAAGCACAGGCGACCAGCAACTAGTCGTCTCCATAGAACTAAACGGCGTCACATACGAAGGCGTGCTATTTCCATCGCAGAACGGCAACGGACAGAACGGCCACAGACAAATGGTGTCTTAACTTCTCGGCCATAGAGTCCTAAATCTTGCGTCTTTCCAGTCCCTATACTTAGGGGATGTGCAGTCTGGTTATGAATTGTCCATGTTTGAAAAGTCGAAGAGTGGTGAAGCAAAATATTGCTTTTGTTGTTAAAAAGGTCTGATAAGGACTAGTTTAGTGTCGTATTTATACGGAAGAACCATTAGTATCGCGATTTGACATCCGTGGTAATATAGTCCTACGCAACTCCATGGCTTCCCTGCTCTCTTTGTTTGAACATAGGCAAGATTTTCGTCATCACACTGCATTTACAGGTTAGGTTTATATCTAAGACATAGGTTTATATAATTTTAATTTTACTACCTTAGGTCGTTTACGCATAAATAACTAAATGTTAGTTTTATTCTGGCAGCTCTTACTATCTTTATAAGATACCTCTATATCGGCCTATATTTAAGTATCTAGATTAGAACGGCGCATTCAGCTCGTATGACTACCCATAAAGTTATAATTTCCTTGCAAATAGATAATATTAACCTTAAACTAATGTTAGTTTTACAGTGTGGATGCGCCCTCGATACTATATTGTCTATGTTTAAATTAGATATAAACCCAGCCTAAGCATCTGACGAAATTTCTGTTGACTTGATCTCAAAACCTCTACGGTATTTGGGACTGCGAACCGTGACTCGCATCTTTTAACTCGAATTTGTAGTACAAAATCATTTGATCAGCAATATTTTCATTATGTGATTGTAAGTTTTCATGTTGTACGTTATAAAGGCATTATTCGACTTGTTGATCAATCACTGAGTTTCTTTTTGATTTTTGAATTGACTGTCAATGACTGATCTTCCAGTGTGAATAAGTCTTTATATTTTTAATTATTTTTAACGCCACTGCCTTTGAAGAAAAAATGGGGTAGATACGCCGAAATGGTACCCAGTTCTACGTTGGATTATTTTCTGTAAAATATACTTTTTTATGGTGTCATGATTGACAAATGACTTTGTAAATATAGTTTTTATGTTACGTATTTATAATTTGATGTTCGTCGAGTGATATGAGCAGTGTGGTCGTTCGTATGTTTTTCTACTTGTGATTGTATATTTCTGTACATAAACCAATCTCGTTTAGGAGTAGAGTTTTTTATACACCACAATCTTATGTTTGTGATTATGTTTTAGAAGGTGTATATTTTAATTTTCGACTACGATGTCAGTATTCTATTTAGACGTAGGCACTTATTTATAATAATTAGTGTTGTTCGCGTTTTCTTCATACCAGCGAATAAATCGAAGAAATATTTTTTCCGGTTAAAATTTACGATAAAATAAAGGAAAAGAATATCGTATAAAGCGAACAGAAATTTCGTAGCACGCAAAACATATATTTTTGCATTGATCTGTTTTAAACTTATCTCGAATAATTTTAACTAAGATATTTGGAAAAAAATAATAGTTTAATTTAATTTTCATAAAATGCACGTAACACAGTGAAATTTGCAGGAGAAAGCCATCTAATTAGTATTTTAAGTTATTTAGAATAAGTCTGTGTTACTGTTTGTTTGAAATGATTATGGAGAATTGGAGATCGTTTACAAAACCAACTCAGCACATCAGCATTTTAATAAATTAATTATCTTTCATACTAATTGGGAAAATGTAAAATGTGAAGTAAATAAAATTTATACTAGTCTTTTGGCCATAATATTTTATGTTTGAGACATCTCTATACATTTTCATGATCATCGTCACAAATCGATAAATAATTAAAAATGATAATATTCGTGCTCAAAAATTATAAAGTTTACTTGTCTCAAGTGTTTTAAACGTTTTAAAAAATCGCAATTTATGATAATAATATTTCGTGCAATAAGCGATACCCAAAATGAAAAAAAAACATTTCACTTGAAAAATATCAGGTTATATTATTGTTGTAAAATAAAGGATGCTTTGTAAATGACTGATTTAATGTTTTATAACTAGTTAAATTAATGTATTTAATTTTAAAATATTACTTGTAAAAATCATTTTACGATCTTTAAGCGTATTGGAGCTAAGTAGAGTAGCAGTAGTGATTAGTACATTCCTGAAAATGTACAATAGTGTAAGAAAAACACACTGGCCTATGATTGAGGCGGCCGAGTAGTACGCATTAGCGAATTTCATATTACACCAAAAATTTTGATGTATTCAAATAATTATACATGAATAAACAATTATGTATTACGGAAACCGTTCTTTTATTATAAAACCTGGCAATCAAACTAAAAGCACACACCTAAACCGAAACGTATTTACTAACATCCATATTTTTTCGAAAAAGAATTAGATTTGCAACTACTACCCCGTTACCCTTTAAATTGATATTTTAACGCCCTGAAAGAGAGATCCTTCATCATATCATTTTTCTTATATATCATTGATAAATAAGAAAAGTGTATGCTAATGGTAACGTATACATAAAATGTATATGTTTTTGTATCAAATATATTCGTTCGTTCCACGACTTGTCAATAGGTGGCGCATCCCAATATTAGCTTGCGATGATTTAGTTTAAAACAAATATCCTAAGTGGACACATATATTAGTTCCGCCACTAATACTATCCATACATAAATATCGCGTAATAATTTTCATCGCGAAGTAAATATGATCAATGGATTATATTTATATCGCGATGAGTATCTTTTTGTACCGTAGGTTAAGTATTTCTGAGCTTTGTATGTAAAATCAATTCATTCCTTGGGTCTCTAAAACGCACCAAACTGGTTATTATATTACCTTCTTGGGCATGTATTCTCTTCACTGCTAAGTAATCCAATATTTTTGGATCTGTAAAGCAATGAACTCGAGCCTTTTCGCTGCTCAGTCTGCCCTTTTTTTGTACCTCAAGTCTGCGGAATAAATTCCTATATTCGCACTTTGGACTTTTACTGATGGTGACGTCACGTGTCATGCCACAACAAAATCGACTAGAGTATAATAAAAAACCTACTTACGCAAAGTTTTGTAGTACTGAACCAAAATAAACTTAACAAACGCGTGGTTACAACTCTATTAGCAGTGCCGTATCGTCCCGTCCATTATTGAAATTCTGACGAACGATGGACTTTATCAATAGTTGAGCAACAGCAATATAACGGCAAAAGAATCGATGGTCCGTCCTGTACGCGACAATACCTACATAAAATAAACACACAGCAATACTATGAATATTATCGATAGTATCGAAGCTCATTATCGAATGCGTTATCTATATGATACTAACTATTGGTGCTGAATAGGAGGTAGGTACATTAACGATCTATAAATCTTTTATATATATCGGTATATCTGCATATCTACGGCACATGAAAGGTTCAGTCTATTCTGCAAATGAAAGGTTCAGTTTATTTTTACTTACAAATAAAATATAATGCAATCAATTAGCCCTACGTCTTTTTTATCCGACATCAAAAAAGGAGGAGGTTATGAATTCAACTGTATGGTTTTTTTTGTATCTATGTTACCTCATATCTCAGTCGTTTGTTGCCCGATTCGAATTTTTTTAGCCTACCTAGATGGTATACCTTCTAGTTGGTCCCATTGTTGCCAATTTGGGATCTGATGATGGGATCTTGATGTAATCGAGGGAAACCATCAAATTTTAAAGGAACGTATAGTGTTTTTTTACAAGAATCTTATGTTTGACGTGTTTTTACGTCTGATTGTCAATATCTTGTGGAGCTGAGCTGATGGTGGAACTCCATAACGCTTAGAAGTTCAGTAATTATAATGATAGAACTTATGATAGGTAGTTTGCAGCTTCTTAAAGAACAGAGTCATAAGGTGCAACTCCATCATTCCCCCCCCCCCTCTCCTTTAATTTCTAAAAATGTAGAAATAAAATTAACTTTAATAAAAGTAAAAAACGACTTCAAAACCAAAATGCACTATAAAGTCTTAAATAAACTCTTGACCATTGAAAGGAAAGAAATCTATTTTAGGCAAACATTTTTTTTGGAGTCGGTGCCATCACTTTGACCATCAAGCTTCAACTATCACAGCACCGACCCGACTGCAATGGTCAAGAGTTTATTTAAGACTTTTTAGTGCATTTTGGTTTTGAAGTCGGTTTTTACTTTTTTTTAATTACTGTCATCGATTCGGGTCTTATCACCTACTTCGCACCCAGCAAATAGTGTAAATATTGCATAAAATAGGTATTGTAGACTTATAAGTGGCGAATTATTAGGGTTCCATCTATCTGAGAGAACCTTGTTTCTTCGAAATTCAATTGACATAACAAACTTGGTATAGTCTTCGTTAGTCGAATATTATTCAGCCAGAATTTTTTGTTACCATAATTATTGTTTTGTCGAATATTTATAAGTCAGAACTCACAAGTGGATTATTTTTAAGATAGCAGAATTATATAAAGCATTATGGCAAAATTTTGTTCTGCATAATTTCGCTTAGTATTTTGTTTATTAAGTACGACGATTATTTGTCATAATTTACCTGCCGGATATTCGGATGGCATTCTATAAAAATAGGAGAATTTCATTTAGAATAATTTCATTACGCATATTGCTACTTCTTTGAAATAGTATTAAATATTTTAATCTAAAATTTAACTCAAAGTAAATAATATGTTGTGGTACAAAAGTCAGTGACAGAAACGAATCGGTGCAAAACCACTCCACGCAGTCTTGTTTACCCCACCCCTAGAGTGTAATTCAAAATCGCGTAGGCGCGGAGGCCGTCCAGCAAGCTGAAGCTGCGGAGTTGGGCGAAAACTATTTGCGACGATAAGCTTGCGTGGGGCTGCCGGAGCCCCGCAGTGCCGGAGCCGTGACAGAGACCATGCATGTTGCATGCTAGCTCTTGCTTGCTTGTATGCTGCATGCATGCTTGCTTGCATATTGCATCCTTGCTTGTATGCTGCTTGCTTGCATACATGCAAGCTGCTTTTGCATACTGCATGCTTACTTGCATGCTGCACCTGCACGTTTGATTTGCCCTGCATGTTGTATGTTAGTATTGCTGAGATACTACTGTAATGAACTTGTAACAAAAACAAAATATTTACGACGAAATTTCTTAAACAACTTTTTCAATTAGGTACTAAGGATATGAAATGTATGCCAAAAGATGATTCTGAAAGTAAAATTTTTGATATATGGTAGTTCTGCCTTTTAATGACTATTGATATGAAAAGTATGCAACAGACGATTCGACCTATGAACTCTCTGTGATATGTTGATTTTACCTATTAATGAGTATATACAACGTGTAACGTTAAGTGCGCAAAACCTGGTTTGATTGGAATAACGAGCAGAACCAATTGAACCAATTTTTAATATTTAGAGTTTATTTATCACAAATTCTTAATTATAATGTTGCCCTGTCCATTTATGAATACAAGCCATCACGTGTGCGAACCTTCCAAAATAAGGAAACAAGCAATGGTTAGATCTATATGAGCGTAGATTAGAGTAATGTAGATCAGAGTAATAATAATATAGTAGAGTAATAATATTAATGTCTTCGCGACGCATCGGTTATATTTTCTGTGCCGGGGTAAACCTAACCTAACGACGGATCCTAAAACGGACTCGTCTGCAGAGCAAGAAATGATTAGAAGTGCCAGTAGAACTAAAACACTACATCAAACATCAAATAATTTATGAAATATTTTTTTTCCTTTCAGAATTATGTTAAATTAATTAAAATCATTTGGAGTATCTGAGGTTTTGCGCATTTGACATTACACGTTGTATATGAATTGTTTACCACAAGACGATACTGTCCGTAACCTTTCTACCATATGATCTGCTTTTAGTCTACTAAGGTGAACGCACATTTATCCGAGCCGAACGCGCCGAACGAATCGAAGTCAAGCAGGCCTCGCACACTTAATCGGACGAATCGACCGCGTCGAAGAAAGAATGAGATAGCGCTATGAGTGACATCTAAAGGTGGTAGTGAGTATGAAGATTTTATCTGGCGATTCGACCGATTCGGCCAAATCGACCGAATCGGACGAATCGACTGCGTTGAAGAAAGAATGAGATAGTGACACCTAAATGGTGGGAGTGAGTAAGAATTGAATACTCGGCGAGTCGTCCGAGTCGACCGATTAGCCGCGCTGAATCTGATGACGTCATCCGAATTCGTCTAGGACTTTTGGAGTTCTTCCAGATTCGGATGATTCGACGCGGATTAGTGTGCGAGGTTTCATTAGATTTCATATGAAGAATTCTAAAATTCGTTTCGATCGGCGCATTCGGCGCGTTCGGCTCGGGTAAATGTGCGTTCACCTTTTAGTCATACGTCTTATGGCGAAATTTCGTCGAAAAGCTGCACTTTGTGATTAAAGCAAGCCACTTTGCACAGTGATAGTAAGGACGAAAATAAGCGATTTCACCCGCAGCAGCGAAAGACATTGTCAAGATAGTATCGAGGTATGAAATGAAAGATGATTATACTATCTATCATCGAAAAAAACATTGTCAAGATAGTATATCTTCCAAACATGCACAAATATATTTTTTTAGTTTAGAAAAAATAGTTTATGTCACTTTTTGCTACCTCTTATCACAACAATATATGGCTGGGTATGTTTTTTGTTAGTTCGTATAATTGCCTAGTAAATAAGGTTTTTGGTAAAGAAAACCGCACTTCAGTATCTCTTATAGTTATTGAAATGTTAATTTTTAATGTTGGCAGGATTTTTTCGGGCGCACTTGTAACAATGATTATTTATTACCAAATGTTTTGTTTTATCTTTTTTTTAATAATATATGTTTATTTAAAAGAGCGATTAGCGACAAAATACTGCTTGATTTAATTTTATCCTAATTTAATTTAAATTCTAAACTAGCAAAATTTTCAACCCAAAGGAACACTGTACTGAAATGTAACTGTACTACTGTAAATGAAATTAAATAAAATTTAGCATAATTTGGTCGCTTATCGCTCTTTCCAATAAACTTATTTATTTAAAATACCAAACAAAACATTTGGTACATACTAATCATTGATATTGGTACGCCCGAGAAATTACTGCCCACATAAAAAAAATATTTATCTCAATAAATGTTTAAGATATTGAAGTGCGGTTTTTTATCAAATACTGTATTTATTAGGCAATTATATAAATGAGCAAAATAAGTACCCAGCCGTATATATTTCTAATATAATTAAGTAAAAAGCGACGAAAACTTTTTCTTCTAAACTAAAAAAATATATTGGTGTACGTTTGGAAGAGACTATCTTGACGGCAATTTTTTCTATGATAGATAACCTTTCATTTGACACCTGTTTCAACGAAATCGGTGATATAGTTTAACTTTTAGAAATTTCTAATTGATATTTTAGAAAAGTGATGCCATCTCTGTTCCTAAGGGGTGAAACTGCCGCTGCTGCGGGTGAAATTGCTTACTACTACTGTGCAAAGTGGCTTGCTTTAATCATAAAGTGCAGCTTTTAAGTCATATGACGTATGACTATTTATGGAAATATTACATTTATGCCTGAAGAGGATTACAAGATTATGGGTTTTGAACGTTATATTTGAGAAAGCTATTGATGTTCTGCGAAAGGAAGTTTATACCATTTGCTGATATGCCAAATGACATTATGACATAAAAAAATGTGCGAAACAAAGTAGACCCGAATTATTATTGTATTTATTCCGCCGCATCATTCGTGTAATTCGATTCGGATAGGTGCATTGTCAACCTTAATGTGTGGAGCGAGCGAATGACGAACGCATGTACACCTGATTGTGTCTTTCATCCCCCATAAAACTATTCCCCATATATACAGGGTGTTGTTTTGGTCAGTGACATCCAACTCAGGGATGACAATATGAGTTATGCTTATTCTAAAAAAAAAAATTGCTTTAAATTCTGAGCAAGTTTTATACAAGAAAACCTCTTCATAACATTAAAACAAAATACAAAATTAATGGGAATACTCGCACCCTAGCGCGTAGCCAGCGCTTATCTACGAAATACTACGCCGTTGCTAGTAAGCTACGAAGAGGCTACCTGGTGTTGGTAGTTTTAACTCGATTGCTGTACCGCATAGTATTTTTTTTTGTGTTTTTTCCTTCTTTTTTTTTTAAAATATTTTTTTTTTGGCATCAGTACCTATCGTTTGTACAGCCACCCCTGAGTCACTCGTCGCTGACCAAAACAACACCCTGTATAACTAACAGGAGATTAGGATGGCCCTTAAACAGCTCAAAAACAACAAGGCACCTGGTGAGGACGGAATCACAGCAGAGCTTCTGAAGGCGGGTGGAACACCGGTACTTAAAGTCCTTCAGAGACTTTTTAATTCCGTGCTGCTGGAGGGCATCACGCCCGAGGCGTGGAACAGGAGTGTGGTGGTGTTATTCTTCAAAAAAGGAGACAAAACCTTATTGAAGAACTATAGACCCATCTCACTCCTGACTCATGTCTACAAGCTGTTTTCAAGGGTCATCACGAATCGTCTCGCACGTAGGTTTGATGGATGACTTCCAGCCTCCCGAACAAGCTGGTTTCCGAAAAGGCTATAGTACCATAGACCACATCCATACGCTTAGGCAAATTATACAGAAGTCAGAGGAGTATATTTTTTATTTATTAGTTTATAATCAGGATACCTTACATGCTAACATACATACAACATAACAGAAATAATATTATATTATATAATATGCCTCTATGCTTAGCGTTTGTGGACTATGAGACGGCCTTTGATTCGATCGAAACTTGGGCGGTGCTTCAGTCTCTGCAGCGGTGCCACATAGACTATAGGTATATAGAGGTTTTAAAGTGTCTTTACAACAACGCCACCATGTCGGTCCGAGTACAGGAACAGAACACGAGGGCGATTCCACTGCGGAGAGGTGTGAGACAGGGAGACGTTATATCTCCGAAACTTTTCACAGCGGCATTGGAAGACTCCTTCAAACTTCTGGAATGGGAAGGAATCGGCATCAATGTTAATGGCGAATACATCACACACCTCCGATTTGCCGATGATATAGTCGTTGTGGCAAAGACGCTGGACGATCTTGGCACTATGCTCGAAGACCTTGACCGAGTTTCCCAACAAGTGGGTCTTAAAATGAACATGGAGAAGACGAAAATTATGTCGAGTTCTCTTGTTGTACCCACTCCAGTATCCATTGGGAACTCAACTCTCGAAGTTGTCGACGAGTACGTCTACCTGGGACAAGTGATCCAATTGGGTAGGTCTCATCTCATTTACCTCAGTGTCTTAAGACAAAAGTCTTCAACCAGTGTGTGTTACCAGTGATGACATATGGATCCGAAGCATGGTCTCTAACTATGGGCCTTATAAAGAAGCTCAAAGTCACACAACGAGCGATTGAGAGGGCTATGCTGGGTGTTTCTCTACGGGATCGAATCAGAAATGAGGAGATACGTAGAAGAACTAAGGTAACGGACATAGCCTTGAGAATCAGTAAGCTTATGTGGCAATGGGCAGGGCACATAGCGCGAAGAACTGATGGCCGTTGGGGCAAGAAAGTTCTAGATTGGAGACCCTTCCACCAATGACGCAGCGTGGGACGTCCACCAACAAGATGGACAGACGACCTTATAAAGATTGCAGGTTCAAACTGGATGCAGACCGCTAGTAATCGGTCGCTGTGGAAAGCCGTGGGGGAGGTCTATGTTCAGCAGTGGACGTCCTTTGGCTGATAATGATGATGATGATGATGAACGTTAGTTTACTATTTTGTTACACATAATTTTATTTCCACGTAAGTTTCGATTGCCAAACGATTTTTGTTACTAATATTATATTGCATACCTTATTAATAGACAATTTAAAGCATAACTGATACAATTATGAAATAAATATTGATATAATAAATAAACTGCGTTAATCCTGTTGCCGTGGTCTCCTCGCTGTGGTACTAGTCTGCCCGACACTAGAGTGTAATTTAAAAGCCGCGGCGCGGAGGGAGAGCAGCCTCCGCCCGCTGTAACAAGGCGCAGGCACCCTGCGAGCCAAAGCAGGTAAGGGCATGCATGCATGATTGCATGTCTGCTTGCTTTCTTGCTTGCATGCATTAACGCATGCATGCATGCCTTCTTACTGGAAGGAAAAAATGGGAACCGTTACACATTGAAACATTTTTTCATAAATAGATTTATCGATAACTTAATAAAGTAATAATAAAGTAATAATGGACACCAATCACATACATTGCTCTGATCCCAAAGTAAGTAGCTAATGCACTTGTGTTATGGAAATCAGACACAACGGTGGTACCACAACACCCAGACCCGAGACAATATAGAAAACTTTGATTTCTATATTGACCCGACCGGGAATTGAACCCGGGACCTCGGAGCGGCGACGCCTTGAAACCAGCGTGCTTAGCCACTAAACCACGGAGGTCACGGAACTTAATAACTTAATATATCGTTATTCTGCTTAATAAAACAATTGCATTTTGTTTGAAATGTTACTCGATTAATCAAGGAAAAAAGATATTAGCATTCATTGAATAGTTTTCTGTGAAAAGAAATTCGGTAACAAATGTGTCTTGATAGTCTTCAGACCATGCACTTCATATCGTGTACTAGTCCGAGGTGAGAAACCTAAGGTAGCCGAACCGACTTCAGTTCAGTTCGATCTGTATGTTTGTATGTATGACTGTCTGCGAATATCTCGCGTTCAGCTGGACCGATTTTGAGGCTGTTTTCACTTAAATATTTCTTACACTGAGGAGAAGTGTTTCTGCTTCACCCAATGGTTGTCTGGTAGAGAATGCTTTGAGAATGAAGTCCGTCATTTGTAGGTACTTTATTTTTGTCAGTGCAGTAAAGAATGAAATAATAAATAATAATAACGTGTGCGTGTATGAATGAAGTAAGATAATCATATTCTCAAAGTCACCAATGTGTATACTATACATATTTTCTTTTTTTAATGATTTATGTTATGTGAACTGCTTCTTACTTTTTTAGTCGAGCTCAGTTCGTAGCGTAGCGCCATCTATATGTCTGACCTACAAGTTAACAGCGTCATCTATGAACTCGTTATGTAAGCACAACACAACATAGCATTGTAGCTCAACTCTGCTTTTAAGACAAGTCAGTAAATTTAGAATGTTCCGATAGATGGCAGGAAAAGTAAAAAATAAGAAAAAAATGATTGGTAGAAACCTTGCGATACAAACACAAATGAACTAGAGATTTACTTATTTCCACTTAGCCAAAATACCAGAAAATTTTGTTGACAGAAAATATAACTTTGTTTTTCATAGTATTTGTATGAATAATAAAGTTATGTTTCAACTGTGTAATACTTATAGATTCAGAATAAAGTGGCTGTGACATACGGACGGACAGACAGACTTGACGAAACTATAAGGGTTCCATGTTTGCCATTCAGCTTCGGAACCCTAAAAAAATCTTGACACCTATCGCGTGTGATATCATTTGAAAGAGATTTTTACAGCGTTAATTTCCGAAAATATAGCACATTTTACATTTCAGCCACTTTTATTAAATAAAGCCAAAATAATTTTCATATCATACCTACCTACCAAATTTGGGCTCCTTTTGATATAAAGGTTGATGTTTTGTTTGTACAATACATTGAGGTAAATTATCAATGGTACAATATACCACGATACATAATATCCTCATTTCTTCCTCAGGAAAGTTTTTGTATTTTTTAAATTTTTAATCCACTAAGTCATTTAAAAAAAAATACTTGTAGTTTGTCAAAACACGTAATAAAAAAGGTTAGCTAAATAATATTCAATTAAAAATTCTTGGGGAATGTACTTCTTTCCTGTGAGAAAACTATAATATTGTGAACTGCCTTCCTCCTAATTCGCCTTACTATAGCAACACTATCACAACAACAAGTATACTCGTAATACCACGCAGACTAAATTACAAATTAGTTACTGAGCTTAAAGAAATAATGACAAGTGGTATACGTAGATATTTCTCTATTTTGCTTTCATCAGCTTCAGCTTGGGTTGGGCAACGTTTTTTAAGTGAAATTCACTAAATTCCTTAAAAATAAGCTCTGTTCAATCCAATATTAATAATATGGACAAAAGGAGGAGGAGTGATAATCTGGGTTTAAAAGTACTAAAAGGTAATAAGAACTCAATCCACGAACTAGTCCCTTAGAACTTTGACCTTAGATAATCATGCTGTAGGAGCTCTGAAACTATTTGTGGGAACCTAGAAAGCGGAACTCGGCCTCAGGAACTCAGACGCAGAGTGTTTACTGTACCGCGGTTGTACCTACCTGTTTATTTTGATTTGTCTCATTTTTGAGGCAGCTAGTGGTGACTGAGTTTGTTCTGGCGTTTCTTCTTAGAACTTGCCAAATTGTCTTTGTTTTGTCTCGAAGCGCTAGTAGGGCCCAAAAGATAAGGAGACATGTTCTAGCCCCATACGGGCCATAATTGATTGATATTACACTAATTATTGACGTTCATAAGTGGCATTTTGTGTCCTAAATTGAATAAAATATTTTTGACTTTGACTTTGGCGGAATTGTACAGCGCTGACCTTGCCTAGCCCGGTCAGCGCTCGGACACTCAAGCCAGCCGACTAAGTCGGAACACTCTGGTCACGGAACCTGGGTCACGGAACGGAGACCGAGGAACAGTCGCACAGTGCGGGTCTCAGAACCCTCTGTTTAGCACAAAGAACACTGATCTAGGAACTTTGGACTCAGACATCTTGACTTCTTTTTGCATGGTATTGTTGTTGTTGCACGGATTTAAATGTAAGGATATTAATTCTTTGTTTTAATTTCTTACTAAATGTATGTAGCTGTCTTGAATGAATGCTTCAATTGAAGTACTTCATCAATATCGTCATACTCATGAGTCAATTATTTGGAGACATGAAGGGTTTGTGGCACCTAATATGCCAACAATCTCTCACGCGCCGCCATACCAACGTTGAAAATCCTTCGTATCTCGCAAAATATCGATCCTTCAATCATCCTCCGGATGGATCCTTTAATCTTTAATAAAATGCATTGAAAATGATAGTTCGCATCGTTTTTAACACCTGCAGGTTTTACACGTTACGTACGTTACTAAAAACCTTTGTATCTCGCAAAATATCGATTTTATGAGAATGACTTTTGTCCCTGTATGAAAGTGTCTTTGAATGAAATGAGCATGTTATATACATCTTCAGCTTTTTAAATAAAACCTTACAAATCTTACAAAATATCGATCGTATAAGTATTGGCAACGTCTTGTCTCAGTGGCCGAGAGGCATAGGCATACGCTCGGATAGCGTAAGCCACGAGGTTCGACTTCGATTCCTTGTCTGACACAGTTGATTTTATCAAGTGCATTTAATGTGACGTCTTATTCGATAAAACGCAAGATTATACATGAAACATAAAAACCATAATTGCTTGGTATGTAAAATGTGCAATATGTCTGCAATGGGGTCCTTCCCCCGAAGGAGGACTAAATTTTGGTAGGACTCGGCGGACTGATTTCTAGTGCCGGAAATAAGTTATAAATAAAGGTTTGATTGATGTGTGTTTTACCGCAAAACTGTCTATTTGGACTTTTTTACGTAATAAACTTATGGATGCTAAAACGGTTAATTACATTAATTAGTGCTTCAAATTGTCACACATTTAATCACTTTTTAGTGGTATTAGAGGGTGGTGACCGTGATTTGAATCGAAAAGGGCCGCGGTTGCGCCGATCCACTAGCTTAGGGGTAAACTTTAGATTAATTATTACTTACCGAGCATAATCCAAAGTAAGATAATGTAAGTACCGGCAATTTTTTGAGTTTTATCGTACTACATATATATATGTAGTACGATAAAACAAAATAATAAATTTTATCAAACATATTTTGTATTTAGGACCTTATGTTTTCGAGGCACAATATTTCCGTAACAACCGGGTTAAAAACAAACACACGACCGACCCCGACGATTAATCCTTACCTTATATTTCGGCAGCATATTCATATTTCAAACAGGTGGCACTAAACACACGATCACAGTTTTGTTACAGCACTTTATGGATTTGAAATTCATCCATCATCTTACCTATTTGTTTTTTTTCCAAATGATTGTAGTAAAGAGTAGTAGCAAATGTAGTCACGTCCCAGCGGTATCCACGCTCTGGGAGTATTTATTAATTTACCGCCTTTGAACATATTTTTTTATTATAACTTATCTTTCGATTTCCATTGAAGCTATTTTTATTGAATCACATGATGAGGCGACTGTGTGTTTGGCGGGAAAACTACAGATTAAACAGATAAGAAGATTGGAAAGGTGGAGGAGAATTTTGTATCTAGATAGGTATGTAACTTTTTTTTTCACATAAACAACCGGTATAGATTTTGTGGCGGACACACTAGTAATTGGAGCAGGATGATTTTCTTCTAAAGTTTGTGTGCAAAATAAGAATAAAAAAAGTAAAAACCGATTTTAAAACCAAAATGCACTAAAAAGTATTAAATAAACTCTTGACGCTTTAAAGGGAAGGAATTCTTTTCAGGTAAACAATTTCTTTTTGGAGTCGGTGCCATCCATCCACCATAAACTATCAGAGCACAAAGTAAAAAAAAAGTGATTAAATGTGCGAAAATTTGAAGCACTAATTAATGTAATTAACCGTTTTAGCATCCATAAGTATTTGACGTAAAAAAGTCCTAATAAGACAGTTTTGCGGTAAAATACACATCAATCAAACCTTTATTTATAACTTATTTCCGGCACTAGAAATCAGTCCGCCGAGTCCTACCAAAATTTAGTCCTTCGGGGGAAGGACCCCATTGCAGACATATTGCACATTTCACATACTAGGTTATTATGTTTTTTAAATTTTTACTTTTTTAAAGTGGATTTTATTTCTTCATTTTTTTAGTGATAACAATTACAGGTAGGGAGGGGGAGGGGGGGGGGGGGGGAAGTTGCACCTTAACTTTGTTCTTAGAGAAGCTACAAATTACTTTTTATAAGTTCTGCCATTATAATTACTGAACTCCTAAGCTCACACAATGTTGACTATCAGACGTAACAACACATCAACATTAAGATTCTAGTAAAAAACACTATTCTTTCTGGTCGTTCCCTCAATGCTGAGGATCGTGACTGTATGTCAATCTTCTCGACTCGGTCCGATTCTGCGCCATATGTACCGCTCCCTGTATCTGGCCTCCAGTCACCTCCTTGAGTTGGTCCACCCATCTAGCTGGCGCTCTTCCTCTAGCGCGCTTCCCCTCCCATTTGTCCGAGAATGATGAGTTTCTCCAGGCTGTGCAGAGGGGATCGCATTATGTGCCCAAAGAAACTTCGGATTCTTTCCTGGCACGTAGTCAGGAGGCGCTTGGTGACCTTAAGTTCTTCAAGGATAGATACATTGGTTCTCATAGCTGTCCAAGGAATGCGCAGCAGCTTTCTCCAGAACCACATTTCAAAAGCATGTATCTTGCTGCGTTCCTTTTTCCTGAGACACCAAGTCACCACCCCGTACAGAAAGATAGAGAAGACCAACGTACGAACCAAACGCATCTTAGTTACCCGGCGAATATTACGGTCTTTCCAGATTTTATCGAGGCTAGTCATGGCACTTTTAGCCATCCCGATGCGGCGTCCGATTTCTTTCTCGCAGTTACCACTGTTAGAGATCAGCGACCCCAAGTATGTAAATTCGTCCACTTTTTCGTAATCCTTGAGCGCATTTGATGGACTTAAAACTTGAGCTCTGTCCACCACCATCACTTTGGTCTTAGAGCGTTAGAAAAAACACTATACGTGCCTATAAAATTTAAGAGATTCCCTCGATTACACTATGATCCCATCATCAGATCCCGATTTGAGAACAATGGGACCAACTAGATGGTATAACCTCTAGGTAATCGAAAAATTTTCTCGAACCGGTCTGAAAATGACTGTGATATGAGGTAACACAGCTACAAAAAAAACATACAGTCTAATTGATAGCCTTCTCCTTTTTTGAGGTCGGTTAAAAATAAAATTATTGCATTTTGTTAAGCAATAAAATAACGTTCTATGATTTTTTTGTGAAAGAATCCTCTTCACGGAAAAATACCACAGATTATTTCAAAATGAACAATAGTAGATTAAGTAAGCAAATAGTAGATTGTTATACAAGGGGAGAAAGTGACCCATTTTACTCGAGATATTTTTGGCGCTCGAACGGAGTGAGAGCCCTAATAATTCGAGAGTGAAATGTGTTCTTTCACCCGAGTTAAACATACTATTTTTCATTTCGACTGTGAGTAAGAAAATAAATAAATCTAGCTGTGTGATTGTGATGCAATGATGAGATATTATGTTTTTTGGCGAGAATTGAAACCTCAAATTTTAACATCACATACCAGTTTGTTTACTGTCGTTATATGTATTTATATTTTAAAATATACATAAAGCGAAATTAATGGATGAGACTTTTGTTGGTCCTTTAAATAACATTAGTTTTACTGATGGTTTACATTGTCTAAGATGGTGGCATCTGTGTATAAATAATTTTTCAACACACTTGCTCATAACGACGTCTTTATTCCACTGATTTTTGGCTCATAATCATAGATATTAAACACGCGTGCTTTTTCATTATATTATTGCACTAGTGCCTTTAGTTTATTAACCCGACCAATTTAGGTTTGTACCCTAGTACCAAGTCGTGAGTAAGAAGAAGAAGCGACATAATTTAGTCGGGTTATACAATACTTTTATTTTAGCAACAAACAGTATTTATGCGAAAAATAACAGTATCTACATATTTATTTAAATAAATGGAAAATCCAGATTTATTACTAAAAAATAGCTCAAACTCGTTTAACATGTTCTGTGATTTGTGTTTTAAACACGAATTATTACATTTTTAATCTTGGCTTTTGGCCAATCTAGTTCGCGCCTAAGCCTTGCGCGAGCATCGGTATCGCGGCAAGAAAAGAAAAAAACAATGCGCCATTTTTCGTAAATAATAATTGTCGGCTGTGACGAAGTTTGCATTATTTAAGAAGTTTATTATTAATGAAAATGCCTAATTCAAATGAAGAAAACCTATTATTTACTTCGCCGGACATACGTAACGAGGCAAAAAACGCGTGCGAAAGTCTTTGCCATCAAAATCGAGTGAAATGTATTTTTACTAAATGTTTTAATAATTAAAAACTTAGTAAATGAAGAGTCTTGTTTTTTCCTCGCAAGTGTGTTGAAAAACGTCGTATGATACGCGTGTGCCTGTGACCATTATATACGCGGCTTTCTTATGGCGCACTCGCTTTCGCTCGTGCGCACACAATATCGCCTTGTATATAATGGTCAACTTAGCACACTTGTATCATAATGTACTATTAGTAGTACTTATTTTCGGATTTTTAGAAAAAAAAAAAAAAATTCATTTAAAATTCTTCTCAATCGTTTCTGCTTCACCCAATAGTTGACTGCTTTAAGCATTAAGTTCGCCATATGAACTTTATTTTTGTCAGTGCAATAAAATAAAAAAAAATATACAGAGCGTTAATGGATATCAGGCTCTTTGTAAAAAAAACATGAAAAAATATTTATATTTTCTTTAAGGTAATACATAAACAAATAGACAACGCAGAGTGCACTTTGAAAAACATACTTTTTACTCTACAATAAATCTTGTTGTATCTGCAAAATTAATTTGCTTGAACAGCACAACTTTGTAAACCCCGTACTACTATTATGCAAATATAATCATAAACTCTGAAAATTAGCAAGTCATCCAGGTCTTTTCAGCATACTCAGTCAAAAAGTTCACCCTCAGACATGATACATAGATTTATATTCTAAGGCTCCTTTGCACCAGGCTATCTTAACCTGATGAAGTCTTGCATAACATTTTGAAAACTTGTATCGGCTTGTTTCACAATGTCTGAACAAGTTCCTGTTAGCGTTATCGATCCAATACTTTATACGAAATAACGCTCCGACGGCAAATTTCAGGTTTTCACCTACCTTACATTTTATTATACCTACTGCAAAAGTTGACTCGCCAAAACAAAATGAATTGAAAGAAGACTTTGACAGAGATTTGACATTTTTCATTCAAAAAGTAGCTGACTTACAAAATGTTTTTATTTTATTTTATTTAACAACTGAAAAATAGTTCTAAGGGTGGTCTTAAAGCCATGTGTCAGTTTCTACCAGTTAATTTATCCAGTCTGGGTTAAGCAAATCTAAAACATATCACACATAGAAAATCCCTACCATATAAAAACCAAAACAAAATAAAACCACTGCGTCTTCACAAACTGACGTTAACGAGCGAACCAAGCAAACGTTGTGATAGTTGCATTTGCATATTAATAAAATAACGGCATTAAAAGTCGGTGCAAACCTCTTAGTTGGGCGGGCGGGAGCCTTGGGCGGGCGGAGGGGATCACTCAGTTGCGATGTGTCTGTCGGAGGGAACGAACGTCGCGCCCTCTCCGGTGATAAGTGCGAGACCGATTGCCAACACATAACGAAACTGTTTGACTCTTCCAATAGATAACCAGACAAAATAGGACCAAAAGTCAGACGATTTACAGTTCAAGTTACAGTGGTGTTTAATTTTTGAATTTTACAATCAGTGTAGTGCATTCTGTGACCGGAAACTAAATGTGGTAAGTATTTAAGTGCTAAGTTGACATCCTAATCGCATGTTTAGCGAATCGAGGTTACTCTCAGCTGAGCTAAGGCCAAACATAAGAGTTTAAGATAAAAACATTTGAAAACATTCAACACGTTGCGAGCTGTACTTTTTTCGACATGTCTCTGATTTAGTGTTTACAAATATTGTTCGCAATAGGATTTGGCTACTAGATTGTTTGGGTTTAATAACTGGTATGACTGGTAGAGATTGCCATATACAAATTTTGGGTGTGCAATAGGGAATAAATAAATGAATACCTAAAAAGCAAAGCTAAACAATTCATTTAATTTAAAAGCGTATCAAGTGAGTATTTTTTTTTCTCGTTCATTTATTGAACTTTAAATTTTATTGCACTGTGTTTTATTAAATTTGCAGACTCAATGTGCATTCTCTACCAGTAAACCTAGATCAGGACACATTTTTTGTATGAAATGGATACAATTAAGAGTTTATTGTATCCCTTTTCATAAAAAAAAACCTTTATGTAACGCATAATGCGTTTGCATTCCCGATGGAAACTTTTGGAAAACTCTTAGAAAATTGCAAAATTGCTTCAACACCCGAGCGGTTGCAGGCAACCGCATAACAATAGAATATCTATTGTGTCTCGTTCACATACGCTTCAGGGATTAGCTAGATCCCTCCTATATTCAATTGTATAAAAAGGTAAGTACTGGAATGGCTTTTAAGGTGTAAGGCTGAATTACAAAAATGAGAATGTTGTGCCCAATTCTCTTAACTAAATACTTACTCACAACTCATTGTATTTACATTCTTATCCCGTGCAAAGATAACTTATCTTAGTAAAAATGTGTAAATATTGTCTAGAATGAAATAATACGAAAGAAGATAGAATTATTTGTATTGGAATATATTGTGAATTATCCAACACGGTCCCAATTATTTATTATCAAGCAAGCTACTAATTAACTTCATGCAATTTAATAAAATACTATGTTCCAATAAACACGTTACTGTTACTGTAATAGGATTGATCTTATTATTTCAAAACTATCTACAAATAAGATTTTCGTCTGGTTATAGTTGAGCAAAAATGATTGAGATTGTAATACATACTAATAGCTTCATCATATCAAATCATGACCGATTACTATGACCTTTAATCTGTATGTGTGTAATTTTAACCAATTTAGTTTTGGCTTATATTAATTGAAGTCCGATTTTCTTGGCTAGTCGAATAATGTAAACAATATTTATATAACTTTTAAAATAATATCTGTGAATAAAATTCATTTTCTATTTGATTTAAAAAAATCTGACTTAAACAATGATTTATTTATGTAGTCGATGATTTTTGTCTTTGTTCTATTTTAAAATGAATTATTTCGGTTAAAAGGAGCCAAGATTGTTTACAATATTTGACACGAAATAAGGAAAGACTTTAAAATAACCCTTCAGTCGAATTTTAACATTTTCAAGCAAAAATATTAACCTCATCGCATTGAGATTTTTGTAAATTGCAAATCCACATCAGACCTGAGTTAAAGCAGATTATATTTTGATTGTTCCACAATCTTTTTAGTACCTTATTAAATTAATCATGATAATAGTAACAATTTAAAGGTAAGAATCAATCCTCGCTACTAATTAAGTTTTTCCTAAAAAATACTTCCATTCATTAGACAATGGATTGCTTAAAAAACAGATACAGACAGGAAAGTCCTGAAAAATTCATTCGTTTTTTCAGAAACGCCCGAAATGTGTTTACTAAAGGAAAATTCCACTGAAAACCTTTCAACCTTGCGATTGTTTATCCTTTAAAGGAATAACTAATATAAACACTAAATTGTACCTGGATCTTTTGTTATTCATACTTAGGCATTCAAATTTAAAATTTAAAACTGCTGCCTAATATTTTGAAATATTTGCGATTGTAAAAAGTTAAGTTAGACTGTAAGCATCCCACTGTTAGGAAAAGGCCTCAACTGAAGTATACACTGAATGAGGCCAATTAATAAAATTTTCAAGGTATGTTTATAATTTTTTTTCATGATTTTAGGTTATCACTTATATCTCGAAAAACCACTTGACCGATTTTGATGAAACTTACACTGTATCCTAAGTTGAATCATCTCGTTATGTCTTCTCGTTTTTGAGAAATCCTGAGACAAACTCACGTAATTTTGCACGTGTGTTAGGTGTTAGCCTTACTCGATCAACATTCGAAAATTTTATCGTAAACTGACGATATCGCATACATACAGGTCGAATTGATTACCTCCTTTTTTTAAGTCGGATATAATAAACTAATTGGTCAAAAAATATGCCCTGTAAGTAATTGCCATATTTAACAAAGTCAGTAGTAAAATTAATTAAAGTAACTGCTGTAATAATAATATACTCGATCATACATTTGTACACTTTTTTTATCTATTTCCACACTTTAAAGTTTGTTTGAATACGGATCGATGATTGCTAAGAGGTAGCTTTTATAATAAGAGTGCGAACATGAAAAATCTCACGTACGCACGCCTTGAATACCGATCCATAATTTTCCTTATTTTAAACTGAATTTTAAGGAGTCAGACTTACGTCGAAATATGATTTGGGTGTCGTGCTGTTGAGTATAGTACACGCCACAGTCGAAAGAGGCCTTCATTTGAGACAGGTGACGATAGGGTTTCTAAGGCCGCATCCACATAGAAAAGTCACAAGCAAGTGCTGAGAAGCTCGGAACGCAGATATTATATTCTCCTCTATTTTTTTAAGGCACATGGTTTACTGTCTTTTTAGCATTTGTGAAGACGCTGTCAAGAGAACAGATCGGCGCTGCCAACTATTTCCCACATGTTTTTATAAGCTTTAGGCTGCATCCATCTAAAAAATATAACAAGTGCTTACAAAGCAGACCGTATCTGCGCCTTAAATGCGTATGGGACGGGACGAACGAAAGTGACATTTGTTCTCAAAAAATAAACGGCCAAGTTCGAGTCGGACTCGCGCATGCAGGGTTCCTTATCTTCTATGTATGGAAGCACTTTTATAGCCCTCAAATGATCAGTAAACCGTGATAAAATTGCCTTTTAATAAGGATTCGATTCCCTTTAACTAGCAAAATATTCGAGATTTCGAAGCAGAACCGGTTGTTACTTTTGATGACGATATTTCACAACTTTTATTTTTTTACATCTTAAAGAGATAATCAATACCAATATTTGAGTAAAGTTTCCGTTTCATTTGTGAACGCGTTCTGGAGAAAAAAAAATGCTTTAAGTTTTGTGGACTACAACTCTTTCATTTAATTACTCATCATACGATTGCAGTGATAGCTTTCCTCCTAAAATCATCGTATAGTGCTGTGATTTTTTCCACGTATCCAGCTACTACCGTTTAGTCGGAACAGTGGGGGAACATTGGACTTACAAAAAAATACCACTTTGGTGGCGAGATTAGTATAAAAATCTATGCAAAATTAGAGTTTTCTAGCATCTCAGGCCTCTGCGCTGGACTGCGGACGGACAGAAGGACATGGCGAAACTATAAGGGTTCCTTGTTGGACTACGGAACCCTAAAAAGGGAAGTCTGCCAGCGAGTTCGATGCTTATCAGCGCTTGCAACCAGTTTTCTTCTCCTATATGTATAAAGCCTAAGGCAAGACGGCAGGTATAGTCGAGTAAGTAAACAGATTTCGAGGTCACTCGCTAATCGAGGCATCACGGCTGCTGTGTTGACAGTATGACGATACTAGATCAGTCAGCGAAATGTTACTGCCTGAAAGTATAGTATAGTATAGTGTCATCTGTATATTGTACTTAAGAATGTTTAGGTCTATCTAGGTGATTATTGTGATGGGACAGAAGACCACCATGGCAAGATAGCCCAAACCCCAGCAGCATCAACGCTTACTCCCCATCTATGATACCCCTCTTCCCTACTCCTAGATCAGTTTATGCTGAATAGCTACTTTGGTTCTGGTCGGAGGGCTGCGGCTTGCCGACCTTCCTCTCCCATCCCAGAGCGTGTCCCTCCTACCTCCAACTCGTGCACCTCGGTTTGCTGGTTTTACCGGATCTGAGCCCTTGAGGCCTGGCTGAGTAATGCACTATCGAATCGAATCGAATCTAGGTGATTATTATGATGGGTATAATAGAGAAAGGAGCTAAAAATCTGACATTGACGTGAGTGTGACTAGAATCAAAAATTGAAGCTCATTTTCAAATGTCAAATGAATTGGAATATAGAGTAAGGATAAAAAATGAGTACTTTAGAGAGCTACGGTAGCAAACCTCTGTGCTGTGACTATTTAGTAAGGCATTAGTAGTCTGCAATCAATTTATAATAATAATTATTAGTAATGCTTGCACGCCTTCCCAATAATGTTTTAAGTTACTAACTTAGGTTATCTCAAAGTACTATCCCGTTAACAAAGATGAAGGCTGGGTATTGTGACGTATGTATAACAAACGCCTGATGACGTGATACTATTGACGCATACTCTGATATTATTATTGATAATCATGCTGCCGATGAATTATTTGAAATTGTTCGTGATATTCAATTACGAAACTGTGTAAACGATTTTTTTTTCAACATTTTTCTTTTGGAATACTGTAATGTATATAATATGTGCTATATTCTAATATTTGATTGGCTTTTTCTAAGGCAAGAATTCTTATAGATCCTTACAGTAACAAAGTAAGATAAAAAAATCATCTGAAATAAGAAGATCTTTCTTTTATTAGAGTCGGGCGAAAAGTAGAGTGGACTATGGATGTTTTGTAGAAGATAAGCTGTAATTCTATTTTTTTTTTATCTGAGACTCATGCAGGCAACATAGTGCGGCACAAAATGTGAGTATAATTTTGATGTATGGAATTTGCGAGAGTCGTGGGTAGACTGAAAAAATAAACCTCAACTCAGAGCAGATTAATTGATGTATTCACCGTTTGATCCATCACAAGGCACTAAAACGGCAGACAAAAGAAAACAAGGTTGTTTAGGTTATTTTCGTTCGTGAACACTAATCTTAATTTTTACAAAATTGCGCAGTAGAAATAGGGCAGTAACTTAACTATACATGGTGGCCCAAACAATGACAGTCAAAAGTTTTTTTTTGGATTCTTTACACCTAGGGCTATAAATAACATATAACATATTTATGATAGCCAAATTTTTGTAGGTTTCGAGGCTTTTTACAATTTTTTCAAACTTCTGTTAGTCTTAGTTTTAGCTAGCTTATAATTTTATTGAAGTATTCTTTAAAATTAATTTAATTTGAAAGGATCATGCTGCATTGAAAAAACGTCATAACACCATAAAAAGTGATGAAATTATTTGTTTGGAATTTCTTAAAATTTGAGAAAAAAAAATATCTCGAAAACTACGAGAATTTGCCTAAAAAACATAGGGTGTATTTGGATTGCCTGAATGTAAGGTTTCTAAAAAAAATGGACATCATTGTTTGGACTAACCTGTATATGACTCGGATTACTCGTCAAATGATCATGAGAGTTAGTTTAGATAACAAGTTTTATACTTTTATTCCACCACGATAAAAGCAATACAATAGATGATCTACATCTATTCATATGAAACCTTGCCATCGTTTGAAGTTGAAAACATAAGTAATGTACGGACAATAGCCTGCAAGGTAAACACTGCGGTATCTTATACAGTTGTAATAACGGCTAGTTTGCAACAAGTGGGTAGCCTGATGTGCTGGCTGTACACTCATTTCCTATGTTTTCATCTTCAATCGATATAGATGTGTCCTAGGAATGAATAAACACGAAGAAATGCTACTGTTATAAAAACAATTATTTTTTCATAGCCGTTGTAACTATTCTTAACAATCAAACATCACTACGCACTCCTAGAAGGCAGTTTTGCTTGTTAAGGTACCTCGAAAGGAAAAAAGTTAACCCTTACTGGAACACTGTACGTCTGTCTTTCAAGACCCTTTTTCTCAAGAACGCAAAGAGGTATTAAGCTGAAATATAAATCAAATACTCTGACCTACTGTCTTTTAGAGCTGTTAAAAATCAAAATTCCAAGCCAACGCAGTCAATAGATACAGCCAGCAAATTTTAAACACTCGTAAGAGAATAAAAACCTACGGTACTTTCCGTGAACTCAGAAACTTGAAATTTGGTAACTAATCAAACAACGTTAGCAAAGCTTAAGTTAAATTGGCGAAAACCGTATTTTTTTTGTTACATATTTAATTCAAACAGGGTTTGTAAGGAACCCTCGATGCGCGAGCCCGACTCGCACTTGTTCGTTTTTTTTAAATAAAAAGGTCATCCCTAGAAGCTAAAGGGTGAGGTGTATCATTACAAAGACGGGATTGGTAGGTGAATTGATAGAAGACGACAACTAAATACTTCATGATCGTGGGACTGCACTTGTAATAGAGCTGATATCTCCTAAATAGTAGAAATACCGCAGAACACCTACTGTTACTACTTATACTATGAAGAAAGTAATTGGACGTTACATTGAACCGCGGTTGAGCACGACTAACGCAAACAACTCACCGCCTTGAGGATTAATTCACGGAATCTCTATTTATTGCCGAAATAACACGGCGCTTCTCTATTTCAGATTGATGTTTCTTTTGAAAACAAAATAGTTTCATCACTTTTTTACAAAACAAACTGAAAATGAGACTTTTCACAAAACAAAACAAAATGTTTATTTTTAACGTGAAATAAACCTATTTAAATAATGGCGAAAGGAAAAAGTATAGTTTTAAATTTCGGAATTTGTGCTTTTTAATTAGCTTTTAGTACTTAACCTACATAGGCTCCCTATTTTTTGGTCAAATCACATTTTATTCTTGTATAAAATGTTGACATTCTTATCACCGTGTGTAAGTTTTTCCATATTATTAAGCGAATTAGAATTCATCTAACTGTCTATGATGGTAAAAAATATGGAACACCCATATCCCAAGTATAAAATATTTACGCATTAGAGCCTAATACGTTGTTCTGATAACGTTCATCAACGCTATCGGGCAGATAAGCCGAGATAGAGGCCGCGAGCACTTTGCTTATCTCGGGTCACTCTTAAAATAGTCGGTCAACCGTGACGTGTGAGCACTACTTTGTAAGACTATATATTCTTTACATCTGTACATATATCGAGTACTTTTGGCCAGTTCCTCAGTCCCATTTGGTTTTCTCTTACGCGAGTAACATAAATCGATTTAAAAAAGTAGTGTAGTTAAAAATATTGATTGATTTGCCCCTGACACTTCCTAATATAAGCCTAGCTAGTTGTTGCAGCTAGTGGTATTTCATTGTTGACAAATCTCAGCACATTTTACATAAAACCCAAAAAGATGCGGTATTACTACTGTAGTGTTTGAAAAATTCAGCATCTTTAGAATGAATCACAAGTAAAGGCTGAATCACGCTATACCTTGCCGGCACCGGGCCGTGCTCCGTCCGGGCCCGGACGGGGTACGGCGTTGGAATGTCGGTGGGTGGGAATTCTTTCCGGCTTCGACACGGCCCGGCCACGGCACGTTGTAGTGTGAATCGTCCTTTAAAACTATAATATAAGTCCAAACTTCCATTGGTTTCTGTTTTAAGTTCGGTAGGTTTCGTATAAGAAATGTGTAATAAAATTTGGTATCTCAATTCTGGGTAATATGGCTCCGCCGTTGTGTCTGAAATCCATGACACAAGTGATTACCTTCTTATTTTCGGCACAAAAGATATAATAATACTTATCAGATCAGTGTATGTGGTTGATGTCTAATATATTTATTTATTTATAGTCATAGTCACCAACTATTTACAGTGCTGAATTGAGTTTGCATGTGCATCTTGACCTGAAACACATTCACGGTATATTATTAGCATTTATTCCTCGGGTCAGGCCTCAGTTGCTTTAAATAGAATATGTAACTGTGACGTGGATTGACGTACGTAAAGCGTAGTGGATGCATTTGGTATGGCTAATACCTGTTGAGTGTTTGCAGAGAACGAACCAAAACAACGTTGCGTAGAATTGTTCGAACACCAATAATTCGCTTACGAATTGTCGAATAACATGCATTATTACCTATGGATGCTTTATATTTAGTTAATTACTGGTTTCTATTTTTTTACGTATCCTCGTTATTTTGGTGTAGGTAAGCATAATATCATGAAACGACTTCAAAAGAATTTGTTTTTCATAAAGAAGACGAATGCGTTATTTTAAGATTTTTTGTTAGTTTCTTGAAGGCGGTTGATTTTTCTATTTTTTTATTTTATGTTATTTATTTATTACCTACAACACATTATTTTTAACAATAACCTGTTTGCCAAACTGTTAAGCAGTTTGTCAGCAGTCATTAGTCATATCTTGAAAAACTGTACCGATTTTGACAAAACTTACACTGTACCTTAAGTTGAACTATACCTTTTTTAAACATTTTTTCAAATTTTCTGCTTTTCTGTTTCATCAAATATCATTATTACTTGCGAAGCTATCTTAAATCTTAGTAGAAATCTTAAATCTTAAAATCAATGTAACTTTTCAAGTTTTATTGAAAAAAAAAATTTCAAGCAGTAAATTAATGAAAACACCAATTTTGTCCCAGCGTTGTCTACGCGAAATGACAAAAATTCTGCTTCAGACTACACACGCTGATTAAATTAAAAAATACTTTATTATGAGAGCTTCTCGTTTTCGGGAAATCCTAAGACAATCATTCAAACATACAAAATTTTGCACACGTGTTAGGAAGCCTTAATAGAGCAACATACTAAAATTTCATCCAATTTTGACGATATCACATAACAGGTCGAATTGATTACCTTCTTTGTTTCGAAGTCTGTAGAAATGGTGACGAGGCAATGGGAAACTATGTTTAATTTCATGAAAATCAGACGGAACAAATTTTATAAGCTAAAGATGAGACAATTATATAAATACTTTAATGGGATTTCCAGTATTAAAACGTGCATAGGAATAACTCTCATCAGTGCTGTGGTGTGGTTCTAATTTAGGTGTCGTCACGCAACATTATAATAACTTTATCTCCTAGGTCAGGCGGTCTCAAAATAGCCGGTCGTTTTATGATGTGATGTGGTCGGCGAAAAGCTAGAAGAATACATTAGGTATCTTACACACGAACGGCAGTTTCGCGACGGCATAAGCGACAACAGTCGCTGTCATGTCGATATGTCGTCCTCATTTGCTGGTGATAAATTCTAAATACAGTCGTAACTATGTTCCGCTTGGTTGAGATTTGTATTAGGCGCAGCATACTGATCGTAACACTAACTGATCACGTCCGAAATACCACATTGCGCTCTACAGCGCTCATATAACAACGATCTCCGTGGTGTGGTGGCTAAGCGCGTTGGGTTTCAAGGCGTCGCCGCTCTGAGGTCCCGGGTTCGATTCCCGGTCGGGCCAATGTAGAAAACGATCTTTTCTATATTGTCTCGGGTGTGGGTGTTGTGGTACTACCGTTGTGTCTGATTTCCATAACACAAATGCATTAGCTACTTACTTTGGGATCAGAGCAATGTGTGTGATTGGTGTCAAATATTTAAAATTTAATATTAATAAATGTCTCAAAGAAAACTGCCCAACTGAAGTGGGTCTGGGCCGGTCATGTTAGCCTGGAAGACTTCTGGGCCAAAATTTGTACCAAGTGGACGGAAAATCGCCACTTGGCAGACTCAAAAGAGGATGATGTGACGAGCTTGACGTATACGACAAAGAAAGGGAAAGAAATGCCCAAAATCCTGGAGTTTAGAAAAAGGGTAGGGAAGCCTTTTCCCTGCAGTGGGACACCACAGGCTTATAGTGATAAGCTTTTGCACTAGGTCCATCCGGTAGGTGATTTGTTAGGTCCATATTAAACGACGCAAATGAGTGAAATTCCATATGCGGATCAGCAGAGCTACAGTGCGAAATTGATGATGAGGTTCTTATATTTGATTATAATCGCATTTTTCCATCAAACGCCTCTCGAATTTTATTTATATTACACGCACATACCTATGTCAAGTTCATTGAATTTTTCAGGGATCAAACTATAACTCGAAAGCTTTAAAGCTCAAGTGATTACTTAAGCTTTTCTGGAAAAGCTCATATTACCATAGATCATAGTTTGATTTAGAACAACCCCTATTTATCGAGAATGTTGTTGGTAAAATTATCCATTGAAGACATTTACTTTTACTGTAAAGTTCCATTTACTTTTAACACATGGCTAGTGTTAAAAAGAAAGTTGGAATGTTCACATTCTCAAACCTAACCTAACCTAATCCGATTTCATTCCAACCACGTGAAAAATATCGGTTGCGTTTCTTCATAAACCTAGTACGAGTATCGGTACCACCTGGCGGCCGTATGTTTCTAGTTTCATCCGGTACACCTTGCTAGATGGTATATTATGAGGTACAATTTATAGTCTTAGATAATCCTGTTTTCATAGCTTTTATCACTAGTGGCAAGGATGATTACGGGGTATTTGTTATTCTTAAAGTGTCTAATAATAATAAAGATTAGGATTTTTTGTCGGTCTTCTGAAGTTCTTTGGTTTTTTTGTTTTACGATATCCACAATTCAAAGTTTATCACTTGGCAATGCTTTTGTGGTTTTCACAAAATTACAAAATTGGTTTTAATAGAATGGTGATGGTTTTGGTTCGGCACAATTAAATGATAAGAAATTATTTAGACATACCTACAGGAACTTAAAACGCTACATTTATTACTTTGTAGAATAAAGAAAGAGAAAGCCTGTAAGAGGTAAGCCTATTGATAGCTGAAGTGCAAGCATTCTTTTAGGTTTTTGCAGTAAAAATACAATATTACGAGTATACGAGTATTAGAGCAGATATAACAAAAAGTATAACGTCTAAGTACGCAAATTCAAGGATTTCATAACCAATATCGAGATAATATTAAAATAGAAGACGAAGACGCGGGAGATCAAGATGACGGTGGCTTGAAGTGTTAGACGCTTTTAACATAGACTGGAGATCAGCTGCCCAAATCTGTGGAAAAAGGGTAGGGATGGGACACCACAAAAGCAGACGTGCTTTCACCTGATCTAAATGTAAAGCAAATCTTAATCTTTTACCGCATATCAGTTCCTAGCTTACGAATAACGTGGGTGATTCTCATTCTTCTTCGTGCATCAAACAAGTGAACGATGCGTTACAGACTTCTCAGAATAGTCTGCATTGGATCTATTTTTTGTGCGTCTTTACGTTCGTTTACGTCATTATAAATATCTTTCCTGGGCTCTATTATTGCATCACTCGCTTTTTGTAGATTTTCTTTGTCATTCAAAGCTCCATATTTAGAATCACTCGATCACAATCCTTTTTGGCTTTATTTCTGAAATCGCTTGTATGAATTATCTTACGACATGTTTTGTAGTTTTACAGTGCAATGACACAAAAACGCACGTCATGTCTTATTGATTTTGTTCGACTTTAGATGTCACTTACTTTCTATTATTGATTGAAAATTAGGAGTTTTAAATGACAAGCAATAATCAGGGGCCCTATTTTCAAAGCATTTGCTGACGCAAAATAAAAGACAATTTGTTTTTTGTTGATTTTAAAATCACAAGTCATATTGAAACGAGTGTTTCAAAAACAAAGCTCCAGCAGGAACCTAGGACTCGATTTAGGGCGAGCGATTCCAAAATAAACTCCTCTAGCTCGTGTATTGAAGGCGATGCCAATTTACCAAGCGCCACTTTCTTATGTTTGTGATGATAATATGAGATTTCGGATTGTTTGCTTCAGGATTGATTTTATTCATATTGGCAGACTAAATAAAATAGTGACAAATAAAATTGTTTGTTCTGTAGATGATAACGTTTATATAAGTTTGTTGTCCCATGCGGGATAATTTTATTTGCTGAATTATATATCGATTAGTACTGGGTTAGTTTGCAAGACTATTCGTTTGATAGACCAAACCTTTTTTTTGACATTGACATAACTTTGACGTAATAGCATCTTCGACTAAAGTAATATCATCTTCGCGCAATGTAATGGTGCATACGTTAGCGTAAGAAACTTCTAGCTATACTTTTTGTAAGTGTGTAATTTTTTGTCATTATGTAAAGTACAATGTACAAGTGACCAGCAAATCAGGTTACCAACTTTTGTTGCAAATTAGCCCTTATTACAATTCCTTAAGATAGGTACCGGAGTGTTTACCGTGACTTGCCGTGTTGTCCGTACTATTCGTATATTTTCATATTGATATGTTCTATTATGACAATCCGTAAGATATCAGACGTATGTGGGACACTGTAAATCGCTAGACGTTGTATCCGGAGGAGATATAAGTATTTACTTATATAGGTAGGCATTATTGTGTATTTCTCCGATACACGGTAGCGTCGCAGAGTCGGTGTGACGTAAGTTCAGGTGGATAAATGTATAAACCTTATCAACACACGAGTGGAACACAGTATGTAACAGTTTTCTTGTATATAGAAAACTAGCGGTCCCCCGCGACTTCGTCCGCGCGTTTTGAGTTTGCCCCCTCCCCTCCCGTCGCAGCGTCATGTTTTATATCCTAAAGCCTTTCTCGATAAATAAGCTATCCAACACAGAAATATTTTTTCAAATCGGTCCAGCAGTTCCTGAGATAAGCGCGTTCAAACAAACAAACTCTTCAGCTTTATACTATTTAGCGCAAGCGAGTTATGTTAAAACTGTGATAGCTCCTAAGATATTTATTGAAATCAAATGATATAAAGGGCAACTTGGTTCTAAATGGAATACTCGTGATGATGAATGTATTTTTTTTGACAAAAATAAATACCTGTGTGTATAATACACCTCTAAAAATAATGCATTATTTTTTTACAAATTTATTAACATAAAATAGGTTGTAGTAAGTCAACCATAAAAGATAGACATATGCTGTCGCGGACTTTATTATAGAACTCTTAATGCTGAACAATCCTGTGATACATGATTTTTGTGTAACTTAAGCGGTTTTCGCAGCGTACGCAGCGGAAACTCTCAAAAGGAATATCTTTCTCCCGTTTTCGCAACATTTTTCATTGCTGCTGTGGTCTTATGAGTTGTATCTTTATGTTATATAGCCTAAAGCCTTCCTCGAGAAATGGACTATCCAACGTAAAAACATTTTTTCAAATCGGGCCAGTAGTTTCTGAGATTAGCGCGTTCAAACAAACAAACAAAAAAACGAACAAACTCTTCAGCTTTATCTATACTTCTATACTAATATTATAAAGCTGAAGAGTTTGTTTGTTTGTTTGTTTGTTTGAACGCGCTAATCTCAGAAACTACTGGCCCGATTTGAAAAATTATTTTTATGTTAGATAGTCCATTTATCGAGGAAGGCTTTAATCTATATAACATAAAGATACGACTCACAAGACCACAGCAGCAATGAAAAATGTTGCGAAAACGGGAGAAAGATATTCCTTTTGAGAGCTTCCGCTGCGTACGCTGCGGAAACCGCTAAAGTCACACAAAAATCATGTATGACAAGATTGTTCAGCATTAAGAGTTCTATAATAAAGTCCGCGACAGCATAAGTCTATCTTTTATGGTTGACTTACTACAACCTTTTTTATGTTAATAAATTTGGAAAAAAATAATGCATCATTTTTAGAGGTGTATTATACACACAGGTATTTATGTTTATCAAAATAAATAGATTCATTATCACGAGCATTTCATTTAGAACAAAGTTGCCCTTTATATCATTTGATTCCAATAAATACCTTAGGAGCTATCACAGTTTAAACATAACTCCGCACCAAAATAATGCTCGCAGCTTAAGTAAAACGTGCGCTTGCGCTAATCTATACTAATATTATAAAGCTGAAGAGTTTGTTTGTTTGTTTGTTTGTTTGAACGCGCTAATCTCAAAAACTACTGGCCCGATTTCAAAATTTTTTTTACGTTGGATAGTCCATTTATCGAGGAAGGCTTTAGGCTATATAACATAAAGATACGACTCATAAGACCACAGCAGAAATGAAAAATGTTGCGAAAACGGGAGTAAGATATTCCTTTTGAGAGCTTCCGCTGCATACGCTGCGGAAACCGCTTAAGTTACACAAAAATCATGTATGACAAGATTGTTCAGCATTAAGAGTTCTATAATAAAGTCCGCGACAGCATATGTCTATCTTTTATGGTTGACTTACTACAACCTTTTTTATGTTAATAAATTTGTAAAAAAAATAATGCATTATTTTTAGAGGTGTATTATACACACAGGTATTTATTCTTATCAAAATAAATACATTCATCATCACGAGCATTTCATTTAGAACCAAGTTGCCTTTTATATCATTTGATTTCAATAAATATCTTAGGAGCTATCACAGTTTTAACATAACTCCGCACCAAAATAATGTTCGCAGCTTAAGTACAACGTGCGCTTGAGCTAATATATTATAAAGCTGACTTTGTTTGTTTGAACGCGCTTATCTCAGGAACTGCTGGACCGATTTGAAAAAAATATGTCTGTGTTGGATAGCTTATTTATCGAGAAAGGCTTTAGGATATAAAACATGACGCTGCGACGGGAGGGGAGGGAGCAAACTCAAAACGCGCGGACGAAGTCGCGGGGGACCGCTAGTTTTATTATAAAGCTGAAGAGTTTGTTGGTTTGAACGCGCTTATCTCAGGAACTGCTGAACCGATTTGAAAAAATATTTCTGTGTTAGATAGCTTATTTATTGAGAAAGGCTTTAGGATATAAAACATGACGCTGCGACGGGAGGGGAGGGAGCAAACTCAAAACGCGCGGACGAAGTCGCGGGGGACCGCTAGTTTATATTATAAAGCTGAAGAGTTTGTTGGTTTGAACGCGCTTATCTCAGGAACTGCTGAACCGATTTGAAAAAATATTTCTGAGTTAGATAGCTTATTTATTGAGAAAGGCTTTAGGATATAAAACATCACGCTGCGACGGGAGGGGAGGGAGCAAACTCAAAACGCGCGGACGAAGTCGCGGGGGACCGCTAGTAATACTAGTAAAGATTAGCGCACGCGCACGACGTACTTTAGCTGCGAACATTATTTTGGTGCGGAGTTATGTTAAAACTGTGATAGCTCTTAAGATATTTATTGAATTTAAATGATATAAAGGGCAACTTTGTTCTAAATGAAATGCTCGTGATGATGAATGTATTTATTTTGATAAGAATAAATACCTGTGTGTGTAATACACCTCTTAAAATAATGCATTATTTTTTTACAAATTTATTAACATAAAAAAGGTTGTAGTAAGTCAACCATAAAAGATAGACATATGCTGTCGCGGACTTTATTATAGAACTCTTAATGTTGAACAATCCTGTCATACATGATTTTTGGTTAACTTAAGCGGTTTCCGCAGCGTACGCAGCGGAAGCTCTCAAAAGGAATATCTTTCTCCCGTTTTCGCAACATTTTTCATTTCTGCTGTGGTCTTATGAGTCGTATCTTTATGTTATATAGCCTAAAGCCTTCCTCGATAAATGGACTATCCAACGTAAAAATAATTTTTCTAATCGGGCCAGTAGTTTTTGAGATTAGCGCGTTCAAACAAACAAACAAACAAACAAACAAACTCTTCAGCTTTATAATATTAGTATAGATATATATTCAAGTCGACCAAATAGTTGTATGGAAAACACAAGCGCTACGTCGACTGATACTTTAAAACTTCACAACAACTAATTGTAAAATTTCAAATACTATGTTACACATTATTATAGCTGTGTTAGTGGCTAATTGTTACTTCTTTTGAGTGTTCATTAGTTTTTTGTATTAGAGCCTTCAGCACAGTTGGAAAGTTTTGATCTTGTTTAACAGGTTTTTTTGTAATGCGGTTCGTATTTATGTTGACACAAATGGAAGGTTCATTTAATAATAAGTCTAATGTCGTTTACATTATGATTAAATATGATTTCATTGTGGAGTAATTACGTTTATCCGAGGGGTTGTTTTTGCAACGCCATTTTGTCGATGACGCTATGTCATTACAATTCATTACACCAACTATACCTACGGTGTGTTACTTTAAACCCAGTAAAGAAAGGGTTAACGCGTACAAATTAAGTAATGCACAAGTTAACAAGGTACCTCAGGACCACAAAACTTTCTGCATAATAGTTTCGGTTTCTTATCTAAACTAATATTATAAAGCTGAAGAGTTTGTTTGTGGGTGTTATTCATTTTTTTGTACCGTCACCATAATGAAACAAAAATGAACAGTGTAACAAAAATGAAACCCGTAACAAAAAGATAACAAGGTGGAATTATTAGGGTCATTTCACAACAGAAAAAAAAAACATTGACAAGGCCAATTAGGTACACTCGTGTGACGCACTGCATTCCGGCAAGATCGATGATTGGTTTTTAGCAAGATCAGTCATCTGTCATTCGTGCGCGCATGTGCCGCGTTGTCAAAAAAACGTGGCCATGGCAACCGTGGCATAGTTATTAGTTATAGACCCCGACGTCACACACACCAAGCGCGCGAGAAAATGGGCGTTTAAAAATCTGATTTTCTCGGGGTATTTTCAATTATTATTATTTTTAACTAAACATCGTTTTTCCGTGCTGATCTTTTTACTAGTATGAAAAAATGAAAATTATTTTATAAAAATATTAAAAAAAAAATGTATATTCCCTATAGGGAATATGCTTTTTTTTAAAATGGAATTTTTTACCATTTGGGTATGGAACCGTACAAATAGTCATATCCATGGTCCAATCCATTGAGAATTTATTTTGTAGTATCAGGTCATACTATCATAATTTAAAATTAATGTTCATTAAATTATTTATTTTTTTATATTTAAATATAGTTATAAAAATAGTAAGTTTCCAGTATGTAATAGTCCTTACTTCCCTTTTGTTACGTCATCTTTGTAACGTAACAAATTTTTGTAACAAATGTCACAAAAATGAAAACAAAAATGGATACTTGAATGATTCGATAATAACCTCAAATTAAATTAATAGCCGCTGAGGCTACAACCAGAATCACTTATTATTCTAGAAAACAAATACTCTATCAATAAAGTGAAACAGTTAAATATGAACTTACCGTAATAAAATCAAGGCAATAACCAAAAAGAACACTTTTTTCTTGAAAATGCTGACAGACGAAACATTCATCAAATGCTCTGAAAAGAATGGACGCAGACAAAATGGCCGAATGTCAACGCTAAGCTTCGTGATTGGTTGTTGTCAAATAAAGGTGTTAAAACACAAATCTTTTAAATTCTACTTAATTTTGTCATAACAATTTTGAATAACAAATATGAAACAAAATGTGGACAGATTGTTTTATATAATCATTTTTATTATTTTATCGTTAATTAATATTTATGCTTATCCTAATATTCTAAAATTAGCAAAAAATATGTTATTTAGGACCAAATTTCAAAACTGTCCAATACAGAAAAAATACTTAATTTTTTGTTACGCTGGACTATTGTAGGACAATGATTTTTGTATGAAAAATATTTGAGTCCAATTTTATTTTTATTTTTGAAATATATTTCCTCAATATATTTATGTTTTTAAGCAACTATATCATATTTTTACAACTTATATTCATACGTTGAGTTGTTCCTATAAACCAACTGTGCATATATCTTAATCTATAAACCTGGGACATTTGCTCTGGAGAAAAGGTACAAAAAAATTGAATATGACTCTTGTTTGAACGCGCTAATCTCAGAAAGTACTGGACTGATTTGAAAAAATATTTTCACGTTAAATAGCCCATTAGTCGAGGAAGGTTTTAAGCTATAAAATATCAAGATACAACTTATAAGTTCAGCGCTCTAACGGAAAATGTTGCGAAAACGGGGGAAAAATAATCCTTTTAAGAACTTCCGCTGCGTAAGCTGCGTAAACCGTTTAAGTTACACAAAAAACATGTTTGACAAGATTATTTTACATTAACAGTTCTACAATAAAGTCCGCGACTGTTTTGTTTTTGCGTGTTTACTACAACATTTATGTTAATAAATTTGTTAAAAAATAATGCACTATTTTAGAGGATGTTTTATACACACGGGTATTGATTCTTATCAAAATAAATACATTCGTCATCAGGAGCATTTCTTTTTGAAAAAAGTTGCCCTTTACATCATTTGATTTCATTAGATCTAAGAGTATTATAAAGCTCAAGAGTTTGTTTGTTTGAACGCGCTAATTTCAGAAACTTTTGCATAATAATTTCGGTTTCTTATTTAATAATTAGCATCACGATAAAACTCCGTGATTTTTCATGTATACTCTTGTAATGTAGTTAATCTGATGAATAATTTTAATTCTAAAAGAGGAAATCACAAGTCATTAAGGCTCTTGGCCCAGTACACCGCAGCGTCCGTAGCATATACAAGGTGTTTCAAAACAACGAGTAAAGATTGAAGGGAGTTACTCAGAATCAGTAACTGAACAACTTTGTCCTAGAAACATGGGTCTAAATATGCCAAAAATTAATTGACTCTCCATAGAAATAAGACGGGTCACATTACCGATTTAGTATTGGAAGTCAAATTATTTTTGGCGTTATTCGACCCATGTTTCTAGTTGACCGCTAGAGGCGCTGTGCTATTTTCCATAGACTTTTTTTGCGTCGTCGCGAGTAAATTCATGGTAACGGTACTGACACACCCTTAGCACGGTAAAGGTATGCCATTATATTTAATTTCTATCTGCATCAAAACATTTAAAATTATGACAGCGGCCATTACTACGCTATGACAGGTTCGTTCTCATAATTAAATGTCTGTCAATATTAATGCGACCTAGCTCTGAGTGGCAGTCGATAATTAGATCAAATTGATTTCTAGGTAAAGGGTGAAAATAAATGTTTTAACCTAATGGGATTGGTGCGGTTCAGTCCGTATTTATAGATTAGGAATTCTTTTCAAATTCCTACGTATTTTCTCTATGATCTACGCCATTAAGCAAAACAGTTCGGTTCAGACAGAGATTGAGATTTCTAGAGCACGAATAAATCGTATATTAAATAACAGTTGCTAGTTACATTCGATATTTTCGTAAACATTTTCTTGTGGATTGAACTAACTTATGTGTCGTTTTAAACAGGAGTCACTAAGCTATTCTGCTGCATTGCAATTAGGGTTGCAATTTTGCGTACTCTTATTGGCGTATTGGTTTATCTAACTGTCTCGGTGGCGCAGCGGTTAGAGGGTCGCTTAAAGCGACGGCTGCGCCTTAGGTCCTAGGCTCGATCCCCGGATCGGGCCAAAAATATGTACCTGGGTTTTTCTGCCCAGAAATTCTCAGGGTAGCCCGGAGTTTGAAAGTTGGCGGTGTTTCAACCCCGTACCTCGGAAAGCACGTAAAGTAAGCCATTGGTACTGCGCTTGATTTCTCTCCGGTCGTTTCAGATTGTCCCATCGGGCAATAAGAGTGAAAGGAATAGAGAGTGCACCTGTGTTTGCGCCCATACTTGTGCACTATAATGTCCCGCGCAGTCGGTCCGTCGTTGTGACTGGCCGCCGTATACGAAATCGGCTAGGGGGACTATTATTACCTGCTGATTCCAAATGTAATATGAACAATTTCAGTACTTCCCAACAAGTTTTTTTTTATAGCTGCATTTGTAGCAACGATGTTACTTGTTACTATAACTGCATTTTTTTAAAACAATTGTCGTTAGGCAATACTGAGATCGAGCAGTTATAACGTTTAAACGATGCCGACGCTGATGAAAACGTTCCTTTTATTTTATTTATCGCGTGGAAACACTGTGAGGTATATTTTATAGTACCTACAATCATGTAAAATATGAATAATGAATTTAAACTGTATTTAAGGTTCATTATTAGTTTTGTGTGGAAGAACTTCGGCACTAATTAATATAATTAGAAGTCCTTGTGTTTTGTTATGTCTAGCCTTGTATGAAACTGACAATTTCTTCAGTTTACTGAATCTTGTTATAACAACAATTGAGGCGTATTTCCCAGAGAGATCCTAATAAAATTCAGGCTTTACAGTTTCAGATTTGTAGGCAATATTAATATATAATTTATCATCTTTCAGAAGCAAACTTATCAAAACCGTAAGCGTCAACAATACCTACATTATCAGTACTTCAAAACACATCACTGTAAAAGGAGAAACAAGGGGCGCATTGTGATCTTGCTTAGTGCGTTCAAGTTCCAGGCAGTTCAATTTCCAATCAGACAAATGTTGTTACCAATACAGGGTGTAGTTTTGGTTAGTGACATCCAAATCAGGGATATTGAAATTAGTTATGCTAAAAAAACTTTAAATTATATGAAAGTTATATCAAAGAAAACATCTTCCCAAAGTTAAAAAAAACGAATGGGGAAACACGCATCCACGCGTGAAGCTCGCACGTATCTACGAAATGCTACGCCGTAGCTAGTAAGCTACAATGAAGCGACCTGGGGGCGTATTGCGATCCAACTTTAGCCGTTCAATTCCCGGGCAGCTCAATTACGACTCAGTGTAAACGAAAATTATCAATACAAAAATATTTCAATAATACTACAATGGTACGAATATTAATATTTATGTTGATTTATTATAGTAATATTATAAATATCATGCGAAATCGCAATAGCTAATTTGACAGTAAAGCTTAGCCGCTTAACTATCTAAACTGCATCGCAATACGCGCCCTGGCGTTGGTAGTTTTGACTCGCTAGCTAGTTAGTATCGCAATAATAAATAGCTTTGTGCTGTTTTAGTCAGCGACCCCTAAGTAAAACAACATCCTGTACACTAATGATATTTTTTGTATGTTATTATATAATGATAAATAATAATATTATGCGAAATCGTTATACGATTTGCTTAACCGTTCAAAAGTGGAACTTCACTATTAAGGCGCTACCCGGATTTTTAACGCGCACACCTAGCGCCACTTTAGTACAAAAATCATAATTCGTTAAATAAAAGACCAATCAAAAATCTGGTATACACGATTGTAGTACAGGTTCTATAGTTTATTTAGAACGTTTAAATTGTTTCTAATCTAGTTTACTGTAGTTAGAGTTAGAAAAACTGCTAAATATGGCCACTTTTGGCAATTTTACTAACTGTAACTGCAGATAACTCTGTTTTATTGAACTTAAACATAGTATCTAAACCACATAACCAGAGCTACAATTGTGTTCTACCAGATTTTTGATTGGTCTTTTATTTAACGAGTTATGATTTTTCTAGTAAAGTGGCGCTAGTGTACGCGTTACAAATCCGGGTAGCGCCTTAAAGCAACGTCGTAATACGCACCCTGAAGCTGATTGATCGACTATTCGTTAACAAAAAAATTATGTTGACACCAAGTAAAAGTACCTCAGTAAATATTCACGTGTAAATAAGTGAAGTAAGCCGGTCCCGACGTAGTGACGAAAAGAAAATGAAAACTCAAACAATTAAAAACTTTCTACCAGTCGCGAGTACTTCTACTTTACTCCCTCTTATTGACGTTGAGTTTCGCAAATTGACTTCAAAAAGCAACTTTTATTTTCCTTTTTACCTTATCTTTCATGTCTACTTTGACCCCGAAACGGCGTTAAAATATGTTTTGAAAGTTTGCCTGTTTCCGATAATTTATAACTTGAAAATTTATATCAGGTGTTTGATTTTATACATTTCAGTAGCTACAGGTTCTATAAGACTAGGTTAATGATATAATAAGAGCCAAAGTCTCTTGCACTACTTGTCATTTTTTGTTTGAAGTGACGCCCGTTTTTGTGTCGTGTGTGCAAGCGATTTTCGTTGATAAGTAGTGAGGGTTCAGATACCTCCACCATATACAACGTGTAATGTTAAATGCGCAAAACTTCAGACACCCCAAATGATTTTTAATTTAACTGTCCCTATTCTGAAAGAAAAAACTATGATTTAATTTCTTTTAAGGTTTTATGTTGTATTTTAGTTTTTCTGGCACTTCTGATCATTTCATGCTCTGCGGACGACGGTCTGTCTACATAGGATTCGGTAGTTATTCACCGGGCCGCTGCGCCGCGCTGACATTATTATTATTACTATAATCGCTCATAAAGAACTGACCGTTGCTTTCTTTACGTATCTTAGAGGATTTGTACACGTGATTGCATGTCTTATTAATAAATAGACAGGGCAACATTTTAGTAGAATTTTTGAAAAATGAGTCTATTATTATAAAGTGGTTTAATTGACTTCACTCGTTATTCCAATAAATCTATTTTCAGGTTATCCGCATTTAACGTTGCACGTTGTATACCTACATAGCACATAAATAGTCTCTAAAGGTCTCTTTCTAGACAAGTACCTACGTAATCAATCCCAGAAGCACTTCAAAAATACATATTTTTGATTTGAAAAAAGTCTGTTTGGCGGGTTTAGAATAATTATATTCTAAACGTGCTATTTAATTAATTAAACGTTATGCCAAAGAGACCTAAAAGTTGATCAAATGTATAATGAAACAAAGTTTACGGTTCGTGAGTGTTTGCTTATTTTTAAAGTTGGCCCGTTTACATACATGCTTAGAAATTTAATTACAAATGAGATTAGTTTGCCGGTCCTTAACGTTAACACACATTATCTGACTGAATGTGTAACAATGCTGAAAAGAAGCTTTTTGTTCAACAACCAGGGCAACACGACACTTTTACTTATGTAAATACAAATGGTCCCCCGCGACTGTGTCCGCGTGTTCTGAGTTTGCTTCCTCCCCTCCCGCCGCAGAGAAGCCTTCGATAAGTTATTTTTGGAGTCCTTTTAGTAGGTCCTGACATGAACGCGTTGTAACAAACAAACTCTAGTTTATTAAATTTTTATAAAAACTTAAAACTAGACTTTGTGCAAAATTTGTATATGGATTTACCTAAAGATTTACATTGAGACCGTAGTCAGTAGTAAGTTGGTTTTCTCTACAAAGATTTTTTACGAAAATACGTAATTTCTGTCATTTTTAGGTGTAAAACACAACAATAATCCCTAGTTTGGCGTAGCTTTCACAACACCACAATCGCTAGCGTATTCAATTCTGATATCCGATGGTTTCGTTTCGATTTTACGCGTTCATCTTTCCTCGATCACAGTTATTCTTTATTCAAATACGAAAAATATTTACAGACATGCTGCGTGAAAATGCCTCCTACGCGGAATCATAAATATTGTCATAAAGCGAGGTATTTGGGAGCGCGTGACAAACCGCGGTAGAATATTTGTCTTTTAGCCGAGTGTGTTACACAACCGCAATTGACAACATTTTAATGGCTGTTATGAATAGATTTTGAAATAATTTTGTGTGAAACCGTATTCATTCAGTTCGATTCAGCACAATAAATCAATATTTTTTTGTAGTAAACACTTTGGGTTTTCAAAAACTAGTATAAGAGAAAATTTGAGACTAAAGTAATATTTTTTTCAGATTAGATTTTTTATTGATTAAGGTTAAGATTAGAGAAAAAGGAGGATTGGGCATTGAAATGTGAGAGGTGAAGCCAATGTAGTAGATATGTTATAAAATTTACAGGATGCTTTTTTAATAAGTCATTTTTTATAAAAATGTGATAGTATCCTATTTCTATGATGTGTCCAAAGACACAGTTAAAATATTATCTTTTAAAACGATTTGACCTTATAAACCTTGTATAAATACATATTACGGTGGGTAGAGATATGTTGTGTATGAAAATTCATAATTGATAAATTACCGACGCAACCATAAATATTGTCATAAAGCGAGGTATTTGGGAGCGCGTGACAAAACGCGGTAGAATATTTGTCTTTTAGCCCAGTGTGTTACACAACCGCACTTGACAACAATTTAATGGCTGTGATGAATAGATTTTGAAATAATTTTGTGTGAAACTGAATATATAAGGTCACCTCGTTTAAAGTGATAATACCTATATTTAAAGGGCCAATTCAGCACAATAAATAAATCATTTTTTGGAGTAAACACTTTGGGTTTTCATACGCTAGTCTTAGAGAAAATTTGAGACTAAGGTAATTATATTTTCAGATGTAGATTTTTTATTAATTAAGGTTAAGAGTGGAGAAAAAAAGGATTGAGCATTGAGAGGCGAAGCCGATGTCGTAATGAAATTTACAGGGTGCTGTTTTAATAAAATTATATTTCCTTTGTTAGAAAAATTAAAAAAATAAAATGTCGCTTTCCCAAAAAATAATGATAGTATCCTGTTTGTATGACGTGTACAAAGACACAGTTAAAATATTATTTTTTAAAATGATGACCTTATATATCTAGTATACATACAGATTACGGTGTGTAAAGGTATGTTGTGTACGAAAATTGATATTCTTTTGTAAGCCCACTTTAAATTATAAAAGCAACAAATGCACGACGACTAGCTAGACGAAAGAGACTGGTCCCTACGACACAGGGAATCCCAGAGTGGGAACCAGTGTACTTATTATCTAATGTTGTACTTTATTTTTCTGAGTGACTGACTATTTATTTATCATTTTTATAGAAGTTTGTTACACAAGGGGAGAAAGTGACCCAGACGACGCTGACGATATCAAATATTTCACTGGAAATGTTTTTGGCGCTCGAACGGAGTGAGAGCGCTAATAATTCTAGAGTGAAATGGGTGCTTTCACCCGAGTTAAACATACTATTTTTCATTTCGACTGTGAGGAAAAATAAATAAATTTAGCTATGTGATTGTGATGTGATAATGAGATATTATGTTGTTTGGCGAGAGATGAAACCTCAAGTTTTTCATAACATAAGTATCAGTTTGTTAACGAAAACGCGGACGATATCAAGAATTTCAAATCATTGTTCAAAATATCGATAGATTTTTTCTTACAGACAATAATAATAGTAAAAGAACGCAACCTTAACCTTGTCACCAAAACTACCACAGGTTATGTCAAATTCCAGCTTAATGTATACGTATGGCGGGCAACCAAATATTATAATTGAGATTTTAACCGATTGTAAATTTTTCAAATCAGTTCCCATAATAAACACGCTTCTAATGTTTAGCTAACCTTAAAAATATGAAAAGCTTGTTTATTTTAATAATATGATGTGGCTTAACTATCTTTAACTCGATGTCTGATCGTAGCAATTGAAACTAAATTACTTTCCACCCCAGGTATGGAAAAGCTTTTTTCCACCCTTCTATCTTCACATGAAAGCTCAATTTTTCGAACAGAAGAGAGGAAAAATAATTTTCATAGATACGTTACCGACGCAAACATTTATTTGCAAGTTTTCTTAATTTAGATACTGTTACAAATGCTTACTGAGTGTTTATTTGTGGTTATGGAGTATTTGTTTGTATAATGTTGTTCACGCTATAAATATCTTAATCAAGCCTATTCGTGCTCTTATTTCCGAACATCTGCTTCCGTAGGAATCTCTTACACAATTTTCATGTTTACTATTTGCCTCCCACTACTAATTATTGACCTACTTTATCTATTTTTACCCTGCTGGGTGCAACTAATATACATTTAAGTACTGTTTCAAGAAAGGAAACTGGTAGTTATAAAGTTCTGTTTCAAAGTATTTTCCGGTAACACTAGATACTTATGTAATAGCGCATTTAATTATCTTAACAATTCTTAACTCCATTTTAATGATATCTAGTATTTTGTTCTGGACTCTGGATTTAAGGATTATTAGAATGTTTAAAAATTATAAAAAATCTGCCAAGTGCGAGTCGGACTCGCGCACTGAGGGTTCCGTGCCAATTTTAACTAAATAAGGGAATCCACTTACTTCCACTTAGCTAAATAAAACACAGTATTTTATTGACAGAAAATATAACTACACATAATCTGTTACCGAAAGTGAATTATTAGGATTTTATTTATTGTGGTAATTTATGATATGTATTTTTTATTAATATTATTTGATTGTACTTAAAAATATCTTATTTCCGCATCTATCGATTTGGATTAGTATGTAAGGGTAGATGAATGAAGATAATAAATAAACTAAACTAAACTAAACTTTGTATTTCATAGTGTTTGTATGAAGAACAAAGTTATGTTTGCGGTTGTTGAAAATGCAGACAGACAGACATACTTGACGAAACTATAAGCCAATCCGCTACGGAACCCTAATTAAACTTTAAGGTAAGTTCTTGGTGCTACTACACATTTAAGGGAAAACTAGTATTATAAGTAGTATTCTCTCGTAATTTCAACTACGTATAATCGAGAACCGAGTGAATAAATAAAGAAGCCTTTAAACAAACCCTATTTATCATAAAAACCTTACTCTAAAAATTGGCATACTATATACGCAATATTTATTACTCGCTACAGGTCAATATTTTTGATAATTAATGTAGGTGACTACTACGAGTACAAAAGGTCAACGTTTCTACGCTGTACTTTTATATTTCCATTACGTTGTATTAATTAAATCACAAATTGAGCCGGCTAAAATTAACGAACACATTAAAATAGCATCGCGTAAAATAATACTTTATCTGTATTTTTTCACGTTTTTTTTTTGTTTTTTTTTTTCATCCATCTCATTACTGATTCAATATCTGAGTTGGGCATTGTAACGTAACGTGCCAATTTTCAGATATATTTTTTTACAGAACTCTCGTCTTAAGCGTACTCTTGGACGTCGTATGCAAAACAGGAACGTCGACTTAACACCTTTTATATGCGTTGTCTTCATAACATTCTCAACCAACGTAACATGGAAGGACAGGGTAACAAACAAAATAGTGCTAGAGATTGCACAGCTTCCTAGCATCACCTTACTAAAAGGGAGATGTTTGCGGTGGCTAGGGCATGTGCAACGAATGAACAGCACTCGTTTGTCTAGACAGACCATGTTGAGCCAAGTCATTTTCACAAAGCGTAAAGTTGGGCATCCTGCGTACTGCGATTCAAAGACTGCCCAAAACGCGACATGATCTCATTCAATATCGATCGCGACACATGGTAGGATCAGGCTTCCGATCGCGATGAGTGGAGAAAAGCCTACAAAGACTGTGAGACCCACTCCATCATACAGCCTGGTTTCAAATGTTAGCCCAAGAACGGAAAAACGATATGCTTGAACAGAGGGTTCCGTATCAACGGTCTCTCAGTTCGCGTGCTGTAAGAACGGACCAAAGTGTCGTTCGAGGATCGGTTTATTTAGCCACGAGCGATAAAGCTCCTCTCGTGTAGGCGCTGTTTAAATCATCTGCTGTCAAGATGAATAATTTCAAATGAGATACAGACGTCATGATGATAGTAAATATAAATAAATATTATAAACCTTGGACACCAATCAAATACATTGTTCTGATCCTTAAGTAAGTAGCTAATGCACTTGTGTTATGGAAATCAGACACAACGGTGGTATTACAACTCCCAGACGCGAGACAATATAGAAAATTTTATATTTCTATATTGACCCGACCGGGAATCGAACCCGGGACCTCAGAGCGGCGACGCCTTGAAACCCAGCGTGCTTAACCACTACACCACGGAGGTCGTCAGCAGATTTTATAATCCGTATTCCGGATGAACGAAAATACATAACATGAACAACCAAATAATAACAATAGTGTGGTTTAGATCACGCAACAGAAATGTTTATCTGAGTTTTTAAATTTCCACCTTAGGCTAATACGAGGGTCAAACTGAAAGTTCTTAGAACTGGCCACTTATAAACAATATAATAAAAAAAATCTTCTAAAATTTGAAAATAGAACTCTTTGCCAATATTACTGAGTATATATTTCATTCATTTGTCATTTGTTTTACGATTTGGCGGCAAATTGAAAATTGTCTGTGTCACGTCAACATGAATTTAACACGAGAAAATTTTCGTGCAATGATTTTTTATGACTTTCGATGTCATTTAAGTCAACAAGAAAATTATGATAGACTACGATTGGCCTTTCACGATGAAGCCCCATCTCGTGCGACTGTTTACAACTGGTTTAATGAGTTTAAACGTGGTCGCACTAATCTCACTGATGATGTACGTGAGGGACGGCCTTCTACGGCGACGACTGAAAATAACATCTGTGTTGTGCGGCGTATGATAGAGACTGACAAAAGAGTGACCTATCAGCAGATTCGGACAAGCTTAGGCATCGGTATGAGTCAAGTGCACAAAATCCTCCACGAACATTTAGCGGTCAGGAAGCTTTGCGCCCGGTGGATACCTCATAATTTGACTAAGGCTCAAAAACTCCATCGTGTGGATTGGTGCCGTAAAATGATTGAAAGATTTAACGGAGGTGACTCAAATGCTGTGTTCGACATACTTACAGGTGACGAAAGCTGGATTTACTGTTATGATCCTGAAACCAAAAGACAATCTGCTCAGTGGGTGTTTCCTTTCGAGGAGTTGCCAACTAAAGTGAAGAGAGATCGAAGTGCGGGAAAAAAAATGGTGGCCTCGTTCTTTGAAAGGATAGGTCATTTCGCAACAATTGTGTTAGAGGATCAAAAAACAGTTTCTGCAGAATGGTACACTACCAATTGTTTGCCACTTGTCTTGGAAAAAGTTCGAGAGAAACGACCTCGCAGTAGGATCCTCCTTCACCACGACAACGCCTCGTCGCACACCGCCAAGCGAACGATCGACTATTTGGCGACATCAAACGTTGAATTACTGGGTCACCCGCCGTATAGCCCCGACCTCGCGCCTTGTGATTTTTATTTATTTCCAAAAATTAAAGAAAAACTTAAAGGAAAGCGGTTTATGAATGCTGAAGAAGCGGTGGCTGCGTATCGCGATGCCATTGAAGAGACCCCTAAGGACGAGTGGGCAAAGTGCTTTTCCCAGTGGTTCCATCGCATGCAGCGGTGTATTGACGTCAATGGGCAATATTTTGAAAAGATATAATAAAACTAATAACTGGCTAATATAATCAGTTTTTGATTTTCTAAGAACTTTCAGTTTGACCCTCGTATGAATACATTATTGAAGCGAAAAATAGTAACTGGTTCCGATAAGACGTCGTAACAGTTGACACACATACTGCAGTCACTACAATTTGATAAAAATAAAAACAACCATGCAATCTTATTAGGTCAAGTTGCTTTTCGGTGGCGTAGGTCATGTTTTTGTATATTTTGACGACTTCCGTGGTGCAGGGACTAAGCACGCTGGTTTCAAGGCGACGCCGCTCCAAGGTCCCGGGTTCGATTCCCGGTCGGGTCAATATAGAAATCAAAAATATCTATACTGTCTCGGGTCTGGGTGTTGTGGTACCACCGTTGTGTCTGATTTCCATAACACAAGTGCAATTAGCTACTTACTTTGGGCTCAGAGCAATGTATGTAATTGGTGTCCAATATTTATTATTATTTATTTATTTGTCTATTAATTTAAGTTCAAAAATAAGTAATTAACAAAAAAATACTTGCGATGCATATTAAATTGAAATTGTCTTTGGTAAAAATAAACGAAACCAAAATCTTAAGTGAGTCAAGAAGCAAGACTTAACAATATATTGACATACACTTACATGGTCACTAACATTAGAATATATTGTAACGGGATTGCTACCACGTACGCCGAGACCACGCCGGAACAGTGCCGAAATGGTAGCAATCCCGTTACAATCTGTCTAGGGTTATGTTCATGTAACAGTAGACAAGTAAAGAAAGATAATATCTTATCAAATTCATTAAATGTTATGTTATTTTACCGCCCAAGTTGTATAACGAAGTAATTAATACGTACGCAAAGTTGTTCCATTAAAAGTTGAATGTAGCCTTCAGCCTACCGCATCAAAGCCTTGACGTAGTTTTGCATAAAGCTATTCTCTCTTCCTTTATACGATTACTGTATTTACCTCACACTTTAATGATTACTGGTACTTAAGACTAGTTAAATCATGTTTTATTATAAACTAGAATATTGCATCTTGCATTGAATCGTTATTTTCCGTTGCTGAGAAACCTATGTTTGTACATACGGTCGAGGTCTTTCGTGCCTAACCACTTTTCAATGAAAATCACTCGCGCACACGTCACAATAATCACGTCACTTCAAATAAAAGACGATGCAAGTTGCAACGAACTTTCTTGGTCAGTATGACTGGACGCTGTTATGCAAAAGGGTGTCAAGTGACCAATAATCAGGTAGGTATGGAGTTATTGGTACCACTGGATTCACAAAAACGTCCTCTAACTGGTTAAAATGTAATTAAGGAAAAAAAATACGAAGTTATTTCACAATATAAAGTATTCGAAACAATCCATTAGCTATTTATTATTGCTGAATCTATTTTTACAAAAGAGTTTCAAGTCCGTGTTCATTAATAGAAATATTTAATTTAATAAATATATATTTTATAATAGTATTAATCTACAGGGTGAAATTTTAATCAGTGACCAAATTTTAAGTGAAGACTCCACTGATGAATATGAACAACTTTTACTATGGGAGCAATAGTGAAAAAGAGAATTTTTTTTTTGCTGTTGCATACATTTTGGCCGCGCGCCAATTCAGCTTTTGTATGGGACAGCTGATTTTTTTCCCGATTTCACTATTGCTCCCGTAGTAAAAGTTGTTCATATTCATCAGTGGAGTATTCACACAAAATTTGGTCACTGATTAAAATTTTACCTTGTATTATTATTTATTTAATAGTTGATCAGCCAGTTTTTCTAAAAGCTATCGTTTTTGCTTGCAAAGATCTTTAATTAATGACATAATAGTCAAAATAGTTTTCGTTTTTTGTGCAATAAATTGGGTGATAAACGATCAGTCATACTAGAAAATATTATTTAACCCAATTAATCTTAAAATGTAACTACTACCTATGTACACTAACTTTGACCAACAACATCTATATATGCCATAATCCCTAAAAAAGAACAGAAGTTTTTATTGAATAAATAGTTAACTTATGTTGTTTTTCATAGTCCTTTTTATATAAACTTTTAAAAATACAGACTTTTTTCAATGAGCTAACGGAGATATCTTATTATATTTAAATAAATTATAGGTGTCTATGGATTCAAAAATATTAAGTTTTAATTTTTTTTTTTAATTTTTGAAATCTGGCAAGAATAAGCAATATATTGAGGTTATGGATGTATGTATAGGGTACATACAAATTGAAAACAAAATAAAATGATTGAATTGATAGGCCTTGATTGATCAAGCTATCACCTGAAGCGGAATTTTGTATTGATTACGCTATGGGCAGCCTGTAAATTATTTATCTAGTATTACAAAATGCGAACACAAATACGCAGATTACTTTATGAATGACACACACCCAGAAAAAGTGTGCGGGTATACTGGAACGTTTAAATTATTGAAAGTAGGTAACGCTTATTGGATGATCAAACGAACTTACCTTAAGTGAAGTTCGATCCAAATTGTCCTGACTTCGACGAAGAGATTTAATTGACCATGTAGTATGCCCTACTACGCGTCCATTCACTCGCACACAGGTTTAGCGCAAGAAAGAGAAGGTAAATGACCTCACTCCCTCCCACGCCTCACAGCACTGCCAGCCGCCTGTCGCTCATTCATTTCAGAGCAAGGAGACCGATGTATGAGATGTACAACATTGATTATACTTATTGTAAGGGTGACGATTATTTTTGCATAAAAAACGTACACGGGAATTGGGAAGGGTGGGACCTTAAATCTCTTCGTCGAAGTCAGGACAATTTGGATCGAACTTCACTTAAGGTAAGTTCGTTTGATCATCCAATTGTCCTGCCTTCGACTCTGAGATTTAATTGACCATGTAGATGTTTGGAGTAAAATCAATGTTGTTACAATAGAATAAGTTGACATCTCTGATGTTAGTAGTGATTGATCATTAAAACGATCATATTAAACAACAATTCATTGTTTTTGTCGCTATCTTTGACATATACATGTATCACTATTATTAAAAAACATTAGTTGTATGATAACTATGATAAGTTATAACTAATAAAAATATCTTTATTAGAAAGAAAGAAGATATTTGTTAGTATTTTTTATTAATGATTAACTAAAAATTGATAATTTATTTATTTTAGTAATTTTAAGCTGAAATAAAGCATTTCTGTTTAATTGTGGCATGTCATAAAAATTGCAAACAATACAGAAGACGTATTGTTGGGCTGAGACGGTTTGCGAATAATATAGTTTTACACACTGAATTTGGCACGTAAAACAAATGATAATTTTATTACGAGGAAAGCCACATACAGAAAACACTTTTTAGTTAGCGCCTTATCTTTGGTAAGATAAAGGGCGTGAAGGTAATGTCGTCTGAAAAATCGTTATCTTATTCTTGCAGTATTTAGCATATTTTATAATTATAGTTTTGAAATACGTATGTACATGCTATTCTATTGCTTTTCAGTACGGGATATGTAGGTATTAATGCGACTGTTTGAAAAATATTCGATCGAATACCAAACACATAAATAATATTTTATAAATTAAAATTTCGAATACCTGAGAAAATTTATATACTTAATTTGGTTATAAAATGTGTTTATGATTTGCATAAAAGTAATTGATTAAAAGATTCATTCTTAGGAATGTAATTATTTTAAGATCATGATTATATTCACGGGTGTCTATCAATGATATATGATTATTTGCTGTGTAAGAAAAAGAATACAATAATTCAATGGCTTTGAAATATTATCGTTATCAGAAAGTTTAAGGCATAGGTAGGTAGGTAATGATTTTTTATGTATTATTTATATTTCATTAAGTATATTAGTTTTTTTTTAAATAAGATTTAAAATCGGCTTCTGGGAGCTTTATAAGGGCAAACGACCGCAAACGATTTCTCCGATATAAGTTTACCACCCGGCCCCGACCAAATACGTTTGCCTAATATTCGACTAATCGACCAGGAATGTTCGCCGAGTATTCGATAGTCGGCACATGTTCAGATTTATATATATGATGTTGTATATGATAAATTTAATCATAATTTTATTGCCTGGGTAAATGTCTGGATTACTTTTAAGGATTACAATAAATATCAATCCTATGTTTCAGGTTGGTTGCTATGAGTTTTTTATTTATTTAACTTTATATATATTTTTAAGTTTGACAAATATTTGTAACATATTTGGCTACAGATGAGACTTGTTTCAATATTATGAGCTGTGTCAAAAAAAAAACCTGATGATGACTTAGAATAAGGGTACCTATTTTGACACGAAATCCAAAAATAAACGGATATCGTATTAAAAGTACCTATGTCATATCGAGATCCCAAGGGTAAACTGGTTTTATACATATTTAAAAACATCTTTACATATGGTTAATAAAAAACATAGATAATTTGGTTTGAAATAATTAATTGATTCAAATTTTAATAAATAGTCGAATCACATGACGTCCTCTGGCGTAAGAATTAAAGAAAAGTCCATTAAAAAAATCATTTTCAAAATAAAATACTTTTTCTCAACCATACCACCCGACCTATTTTATTATTAATTTTTAATTTTCAATTGTTCCACCGTATGTAAGTAACTGGTGAATATCAAGACAAAATGTCCTTTGAAAAATTATTAAACACAGTATATCGAATACTATAAACATCAAACAATAAAATGCATATAATAAGTACCTATTTTATTGCTTATTAGAGCAACGTTTTCAAGGAACAGTTCCTTAATAACTTAGTGGCTTTCTGGGGAAGATTGTTGGGGAGTGGGTGGATGTAATTGATTACAAAAAACTGATGATTAGAGAATATATTTACTTGATGTACTTTATTCTTAAATCACAAAATAAATAGTAGGAAAATAAACATGGTTCATTTTTCCAATAACTCGAATTAGATTATTATAGTGCAATTTGATTCTAATGCTGCATTGCATTTAGGATACGTCAGTTTTTTTTTTAAATATATATATATAAATAATAATTTCCTAGCCTTTTGTTAAAAAAATATTGATAGTGATATTTTTGTAATAATGAATATGGCTTGTATTTATTTCACGTCAAACGTAGGTGTGTGTGTAAATGGCAAATAAAAATAACCGAATTATATGAAATATTGTAATAATACTTGAGAAAATAAAATTGTGTCAATTTATATGCTTTGCTTATGCATTTCCATAAAAAGCAAAAAAGGCATTATCTTCATAAAATGAGCTTGTTTCAATTTAATAGCTACCTACTCTTATGGTATATCTAACAATGTGTCGATAAGTTTTGGTTTATGCTATCTGCCGCATACTTCAATACAATAGAACGTTTGATTTGAATTATTCTTAGGTGGTGCTTGAAACAAGGTCATAGAAACAAAGGTCAATTCCAGGTGACCAAAGGTTGTCACAATTTTTACTGGGCGTTGGCTGGCTTTTCCAAAGATAAAGGACACAGATCTTTACTAAGTTTTCTCGACTCGAGATTAAGTACCGAACTTGGCGACGGTTAAATGAACGTATTCATAAAAAAGCATATCACTTTCACAGCATATTTTTCGAAAAACGAAATAACCTCTAAAACAATGGAATACAGCGCACCCTAATAAATCTTACATGACGGTAGTACTATATTGATTTCGGGGTTTGATAAGATGTCTCATTGGCATATTTAAAAAAAATACGCTTTCCAGGTAGTTGTTATTGCTTCAGTAAATAAGCTTTACCGAATTATTTACTGAGAAGTTGATTTAATCTTAGTTGGATATAAAATAAATACGGCAAATTTCCTACCATTCAGAATCATACATTTGCCAGGTATTTAGCAAAGCTCATTCTCATTTTTATTATAGCTGTTAAAATTAAAAGCATTTAATGGAGTTTTTAAACGGACTGGTTTTTATATGGACCCAACCATATTTTGGTACGTCCTGGGCAAGCTTACAGCTTGCTTGCTTGCTAGTTATAATCAAAGAGCCAACCACAAGCTAAATAGCTATAGGTATGAGCAGAAAGCAGAATTGTATGTAGAAAAATCTTGCTTTCTTAAAAAGTACATTGTTTTCTTTTTACAAAATCTATTAAATTCAATATTTTAAGTAGTAATATTAAGCAATTTATGTTTACCATAGCATTGTCTAGTTAGACAATTTTATAGCCATTGGCAAGAAATAAGTACAAAAGAGTTGTGATCAATGGATAAGGACCCAAACCACCCATAACTATGTGAGCTATGGTGGGATGCTATGCTACCGTTTTTAGAGCTTTGTGGAAAACATATTAGGAACGTGTACTGCAGGTTGCAGAGTACGTGTATTTATGATTAAGGTCTAAGTTGTTAAAGTGTTTTTGAGTCTCTCATGTTTACTATTCTGAGTAAAAATTTACAAAATAAATATTAATTTATTCGATTTGAAATAAATCTTCTGCCACTATTATTACTTGGTAAACCATTTTATTGCTATTTTGGTTTGTACGTGTGATAGCTCACATTATGCTCCATTTTAATATTTGCCTAAATATTGGCTGAGACAAGTGTTCGGTCGTGGTTTTGCCACGAGTGGAATACGGTAGCCCGTAATAAGTACATGTACGTACGGCCTTAAGGTGATATAACAAAGCATTCATAAGAACACATACCTTTTTTGGTCGGATTATGATTCCGAGTGCGAGACCTTTAAAACACGCTGGAATTGTGACGGTAGATCACCGTTGCGAAGCAATTCGCGGCGCGTCATGGGCCACACACATCACAGGTATGGCCGGATGAGTGCGGGCGAGGGCCGCTGATTCATACTCAGAGGCCATAGTGGCGCATCGTCAGCGCTGCTTAATATTAATCATGAATGTCTTTGGCTGTAATTTATTATTATAGCATCAAAGAACAATTGGCTGTAACTTCAGCTAACTTGTTTCCCTTTTTTCGCAATGAAAATGAGGGTAGAATATTGGAAGCAACGCATACCAAAAGTCTCAGATAAGATCTAGAATAATCTAGATAATTAGGACTGGCTGACCTCACGTGTCAGCTCTGCCAGTATTTGCTACAGATCAATATCGCGTATTGATTCGGAGCGGAAAATGCGGACTGGCTAGCATCGCGTGCTAGCTCGGCCGCGAAGCGTAAAGCATGCATGGTGCAGCCACGCTGGGTAGTGCGTTTTACTTCACATTCACTTGTTAAATTAATAACAAAAACATTTTTGAACTAACATGTCACTATTAGATAAATTTCGTTTAGCACGAAATAAAAACTTAACGGTTATATACTGTGGTTACTGCGTGCGTTGGAACGGCGCGCGCGCACGGACACGAATGGGCGACAGGCGGCTGGCAGTGCTGTGAGGCGTGGGAGGGAGTGAGGTCATTTACCTTCTCTTTCTTGCGCTAAACCTGTGTGCGAGTGAATGGACGCGTAGTAGGGCATACTACATGGTCAATTAAATCTCAGAGTCGAAGGCAGGACAATTACAAATAAATAAATCATTCAAATAAATAAAAAAAACTATTATATTGAACGATCTGGCGGTGGATTTTATGAGGACCAGAGTGAACTTTTCCAGACAACGAAATTTACAGTTAAAAGAAAAATATAAAATCCCAAACGACTCTTTGTAATGATCATGATAAAAATATAACTTAATTTCCTATTAAAAACACAACTATAAGAGTTTTCAAAAAAAATATTTTAAGTACTTTAAAACATTTTAACAAATTATTTGCAACGATAGTCTATTTAATAAAAAACGTTTAAGTGTTCTAATCTACGTGTATAATTATTATTTACACAAATTAACATCAAATGCATAAAATATACATCTAATTCTGTAGTTATGCCATTTCTAGGCATGTTTATCATTAAGAAACGAAGTAACAGCAATTTTAAAAAGTGACGACCTTGAAAATCTTTAAACGCGTTTATATCGAATTATTAATGTGTCACTTGACACCCTTTTGCATAACACTGTCCAGTAATGAAATAATAAGTTTCTTGCTACTGACTCATAAAGATTTTTGTCCAGTACACCGAAGCATAACACGACCGTGCTAGGAAAGTGTCAGGCAAAAAAATATTATTTGTACAGTTGACAGCACATCACGTTACCCGCATTTGTTGCAAACTAGCCCTTATTACAACTGCATAAGATACCGCAGTGCTTACCTTAACGTGCTGTTGTGCGTACTGAAAACTATGACACCTTCTCTACTAGACCGTTCCGACACTAACCAAAACCATTGCATGCCATGCACGGAGCGTGTCAGTACCGTTACCACGAGTTCACGACGGTTTTACTCTATGAAAAATTGCACAGCGCCTCTAGCGGTCACTGACAGAACTAAAATTTTCCATACAAAAAGTGACGTCGCTGCTAGCGAGTAAAGTCATGGTAACGGTACGGAACTAGCAAAATACGTTCTCGCTCTCGCTCTATATAACGGTGAGACATAACGCTGTCGATCCGTTTAGGGGGCAGGATAGAGCGTGTTGCTTTTTGTGACTGACACGTTTCTAGCACGGTTATGGTATGGGACGGAGAAGTGGAAAAAAGCTTAAGATATTATGCGGTTCCTGCGTAATCATGGCTCTTGTAAAAAGTAAAATCCGACTTCAAAACCATATTGCACAGAAAAGTCTCAAATAAACTCTTGACCGTTCAAGAGGAAAGGATCCATTTCAGGCGAACAATGTCTTTTTAGAGTCGGTGCTTTGATAGTTAATACTTGAGATGGGCAAAGTGATGGCACTGACTCCAAAAATAAATTGTTTGCCTAAAATGGATCATTTCCTTTTTAAGGGTCAAGAGTTTATATGAGACTTTTTAGTGCAGTTTGGTTTTGAAGTCGGTTTTAACTTTGTTTTTAAGTTAATTTTATTTGCTATTTTTTAGCGATTACAAAAGCGGTCGCACCTTTTGACTCTGTTTTTTAATAAGCTACAAATTACCTATCAGAAGTTGTTATTAAAATCACTGAACTCCCAAGCGTCTAGGAGTTCCACCATCAGTTTAGCTCTACACAATGTCGACTATCAGACGCAACAAAAAGTCTTCATTAAGATTCTAGTACAAAAACACTAAACGTGCCTTTTAAATTAGAGGTTTTCCCTCAACTGCATCAAGATACCATCATCAGGTCCCGACTTTGCAATCATGACCCTAACTAGAAGGTAGGCGAAAACATTTTTCGAATCAGTCGACTAATGACTGAGATATAAGGTTACATAGATACAAAAAAAACATACAGTCGAATTGATAACCTCCTCCTTTTTTGAATTCGGTTAAAAATATCAGAAAAATATTAAAAGCAAGCGATTCCGTTTAAACCATTTTACAAAATAACCTATCTACAAATCTTTAGCTTACATTCGGATTTTACCTACATCAATAAGCGTTGCAACAGAAAAATGATGCAATGAGGTAAACGCGGGTCCTTCCATCCCAATTATGGACCCAAGTCAGTCCCTTTTGTACCTTGAAAGACCTATTGACCGTACCTTCACCTACTGCATTAGTATTCCGACCCTTGCGTACTCGGATGGAATGATAACGACGTGTAATTATTTCGCCTTTACTTTAACGTAAGGAGATAGAAAGTAATTGAAATAAAATGATTTTTATGGCATAATATATGACGCAAAATGTGATGACGCGACTACGTTATCTATACACTGAATTTCTTACATCTTGATTACAACAACATCTATTTTCAAGGTTGAAGCACATCTATCCACCCTTAAAAGGAACAACACCATTATCTTTATCAGGCATTAACCATACGGGAGTACGGTTCATAAAGGGTTTGTTACAACCTTTGACAGTTCTTCTTGTTAATGTTAATGACAGCCGGTTTAATAGGGTGGGTGGATAGTTGACCACCATCGGGCGACTCGCCGCAAAAGCCTTACATTTTTTTGTTTATATAGGTATACTTAATATTTAGTTCCATTGTTACTAAAGTCGGGATCTGATGATGGGATCATGGTGTAATCGGGAAAAACCCTCTCTTTTTTCCCTTCCCTCCGGTCGCAGCGTAAAGTTGCATAACCTTAAACCTTACTTGATAAATAAGCTTTCCAACACGAAAATAATTATTCAAATCGCTACAGTAGTTTTATAGATAAGCGAGCTCAAACAAGCAAAAAAATATCAAGTTAAAAATATTAGTATGGAAATAGAGTAGTATGGTTATTTTACTGCTTATGACAATATCTCTGAACAGAAACTCCTCATCAGTGTTGCCAAAACACATCACAGAATCCAGGTCATTCCTTTGAGCCATATCGTGAATATGAATGAACTACGACCTGCAACCTTTCATTTGTATGCAGCTGTCTTGTTGTCTGAATGTGGTTACTAGTGTAAAACTAGCTTATAATACTATCTAGTTATAGCTCAAGCAAAATATGTTTATAACTTTATATGTATTGGCACTAGGAATCAAGATCCTAGGACCTATCAAAATTTAGGCGTCCTTCATCCTCCCAGAGAGCAAGGACCCCATCGTGAGTAATGTACATTTGACATACTAGGCAAGTCCTATTTGTTTGATGTACTTTCTTGCATTTTATCAAATGAGACGATGCCCACACTTATGGGATTGATATTTTGTAAGATATGAAAGGTTTTGTTGAATTTGATAAGGGAATATAAAACGTAACCTATTAACCTAAAACTAAAGAATCATTTTCAATTAATTTTTCTGAGCTGAATATAATGAGACCATATTCATATGTGTAAGATTCATATTATGCGAGATACAAAGGGTTTTTCAATGCATTTTCTTGCGCTGTATCAAATAAGATAATAGTCATGATTATACGGTCAATATTTGGCGAGATACGAAGGATTTTGTGCGTGACGGAGTAATGGGATGTGGGCAAGTAAGTTGCAACAAACCCTACATTAGGAGTATCTCCCCAAATATTGACCCTATAACGATAAAGCGCATATACGATTAAGCGCAAAACATTCACCTATTTTGAAATAAGCACATAGTTTAGAATGTTTTTAACACTCACAGTGTCATATTTTACATTCTTAGAGATTAAATAAGAAACCAAAAATTGCGCACGGGCGGGACTCGAACCTGTAACTTCTGAATAACCGGGCCAAACGCTCTTTCAATTAAGCTACCCTACTGTCGGTCCGACCGCGTGAAATTTCTGGCCTCATAAGAATACGTCATTACGCGTGACGTCAGCGCTATCTACCCGTCTGTTTATGCAACATTAGTCACGCCCTTGCGCAATTTTATGGTTTCTTATTTCATCTTTGAAAATGTGCACATCTGAAATGTTTATCCTTCAACATAATATAAATTATCTAGCGAAATATCGAGAATATAAGAATGTGCATGATCCTATTTGATTCACAAGTAAATGCATTAAAAATGACATTTCACTTACGTCGTTTCTAAGATGTGTTTGTTTTATAAGTTTCCCTTTTTTCAACAAAAATCCCTTCATATTTCGCAAAATATTTATTTCACAGGTATGAATAAGGTCTCATTCGATTAAGCGACAAAAATGACACTTTACTAGCCTAGATTAATAAATATGCAAGTTTTATACATTCTAATCCTTGTCAACAAAACCTTGCATATCTTACAAAATATTGATCCCATAAGTATGGGCATCGTCTCATTCTTTTAATAAATAAATAAATAAATAAATATTTATTTCAACCATCAGGGATCATACAAATTACATAATTTAATTTATTTTTTGTGTTAGTAACAATTTAAATATTCTTAAAAACTAGTGTTAGTAAAATCATTAATCAACATGTTACATTCAATCGATTCACATTATAAATTTTATTCAATTATTAGCCAGTACTTGAATCATTGAGCAGTGATTCAAGTACTGACAGTCAAGCCTCGCTGCAAACATGGCCAGGACGCTGCTGGCGCTGGCCCCTACCCTGCGCACCAGGGACGTGCACCGCTTACGCATGGTGGTATAAAAGCAGTCCACTCGCGCCTCAGCGAACATCCCTGACGCGCTACAGAATCGAGGCAGCCCCATCAGCGCCCTGAATGCATTGTTATACTGTATGCGCAGTGCGCTGTACTGTTTCCGTGTGTAGCTAATCCAGAGGCTGCTCGTGTAGAAGGATGAACAATAAGCTCTGAAAAGAGTAACCTTAACCTCAGTGGAGCAACGTGCAAACCTCCGGGGTATCATATTAGCTCTCACAGACAGTGCCCTGCGCTCTCTCTCAATATCTGCATTGTCTTTCAGGTCAGAGGTAACTACATGTCCAAAATATTTAAAAAGGTCCACTCTCCTTAAAGGTGTACCGTTTAGCTTGACAGGTGGCACCGAAGAGATACATTTTCCTCTGGCCTGAAACACCATGCATTCGCTTTTTTTTACATTGTATGTCAATCCGTGGGCGAGAGCATACCTTTCACAAATTTTTAACAGCCTCGTAATACCACAAACCGAGGCGCTCAGCAGCACCATGTCGTCTGCATAACTAAGATTATTAAGACAAATGCCGTCAATATGACAGCCGACATGGGTGCTGCTGAGCTCCTCTATTAACGCGTTAATGTACAAATTAAAAAGCTTCGGAGATGTCAGTCCACCCTGCCTCACCCCGCACTCCAACCCATATGGCTCTGATAATGTGTTTGACCATTTTACAAAATTAACCTGATTTTGATACCAAAATTTAAAAATATTATTTAATTCTGGCGGCACATTGATATCACTAAGTTTTTGCCATAAAATATCATAGTAAACTAGGTCAAATGCCTTTGATAGGTCTAGAAACATGCAAATACGGGTGTGTTGCGTTCAGTGTAGTACTTGACAGTCTGCTTCAGACACAAGATGGCAGCCTCCGTGGAGAGCCCTGGTCTAAAACCAAACTGGTTGTCATGCAACTTAATAAAATTGTCTAATTGAGTATTAAGCAGACTGTCAAGCACTTTAGCGATTATGGTGGCTAACGAGATCGGTCTGTAATTAGTTTTGTCACTCACATCCCCCGTTCTGTTTTTAACAATCGGCACTACCACTGTTCTGATCATATTATCCGGCAGGTATGCATGTCCTATACAAAGGTTGAAGAGCATAGCAAGCACCCTAGCCAAGTGTGGGCCCGCGTGTTGAAGGTGCTCAATACTGAGGCCATCATGGCCAGGAGACTTTCCTCTGGTCATAGACTTTATTACATTTCTAATCTCCTCAGCTGTAAACCTAGTGACTATCTCCTGACGACTCGTCCCCAGACCACTCTGTGGCTGTGATGGCCCCAACGGTGATTTTATACAAAAATGATCTTTAAATAAGTCAGCTATACATTTGGGATCATTGACGCTATCGACGCTCACCGGGAGGCCCGGCTTAGCACTCAGTTTATTAGTGGCTTTCCAAAAGTTACGAAAATCCTGTTTTGCATGGTGGTTTTTAAAGCGTAAAAAAATACATATAACACGATACCACACTTGCCTAGTATGTGAAATTTGCATTACTTACAATGGGGTCCATGTCCGTACCCCATAGGAGGGAGCCTAAATTTTTTGTTAGGACTCTGCAGATCCTGATTCCTAGTGCCAAGATTGAGTTATAAACAAAGATTTTATTTATGTACATATTTTGCCGCCAAAATACCCTATTTTTCTTGACATAATAGAATTTGGAGTGTATATGCAGAGTGTACTGCTGTTTTTTTTTCATAATTGGTGCCCAACGCGTTGCAGTTTCATGTAAATCCTAGGACGCACCGAACCATGTAATATTAAATTATCTAGCAGTCCCACGACTTCATCCGCGCGTTTTGATTCTACTCAGCTTTCGTATAAGCTATCTATCATATTTTTTTTTAAACGGCCCGGATATGAAGTTATGTCATTAAAAAATTCCTAGTGAAGTGAAGTACCTACCGTCTACATTTTCTAACAATTAACCCAAGTGCAGTTCCGTGGTATCGGGGGTCGGGCCTTAGTTTGGGATGCAACTTGTGTCGATACTTTGGCCCCCTTCCATCTCAGAGAAACAGCCCTTAAAGCTGGTGCTGCAGCGGAGTTGGCTGAAAACGCTAAACGTCGCAAGTACGTCTCACTTGCAAGTGATTATGTGTTTGCGCCGTTTGGCGTTGAAACGTTTGGGCCGTGGGGACCCTCTACTAAATTGCTGTTTACAAAAATTGGGCCAAAATTAAATTCTGTAACAGCCAATAATAAAGCTGGCTGGTTCCTAGCTCAAAGAATTAGCATAGCTATCCAACGCGGCAACGCAGCCAGCATCATAGCCTCCTTGCCGCAAGGAAATGGTTTCGTTTTTGAGTAGGTAAATATTAAGTTTTTTTTTTAATGTTGCATGTCTATGTTTTATTGTTTTCTTTTTTGTTCCGTAAATAAAGTGCAGTTGTTTCAATAATATATAGTTTATCAACAACAGTAGGCCCTTTACACACTGCGACTTTTAGCGTCGATTCAGTCGCGCGTTTTGTAAACGCGCTTCAGTATCGCGACTTATGCAATGGACAGATTTAATTTAGCATCAGTTGCGATGCTACCGCGTATTAGCGTCGATGCAGTCACGCATCTGCATCGTTGCTAATGCGCGTTAGCATCGCAATTATCGATGCAGTCGCCAAAATACAGTATAAAATTTGTCAATATGCTTCTGTTAACGCGCGTCAACGTTAGCTAAAAGTAGCGCAGTGTGTAGGTTGTCAATTTGCGACTGAATCGATTCTGCATCGCGACTGCATCGCTGCTAAAAGTCGCAGTGTGTAAAGGGTCTAAGATCTCCATCAAGCCAGCGCTCAACAGCACGTATCACGTCTGTAGTTGCCTTCTGATTCTGCCGCGAGTGCGCGCTCGGCATTACAACTAGCGTGTAATTGCTTTGATAGCTGCAACGTTTTCACCATTTATCTTGACCAATGTGTAGGATTTTTCCTTTTTTATACAATATATTGAAAGAAAGCCGGGTGCATGAATTTTAAGACCCTTTTGCTGTCGCGGAGGAAATGCGTTATCCTTACTGCTGTCCAAGATCACCTTCTGTAACTTCTGTGGTGAGTAGTGTCCCTTAGTCCACATCAGGTGTCGGAACATAAAAAAGTCTAAGGTCAGTAATGAGGAGATCGACTATGTATATTTCTTTTATTTTTTTAATAACTGACAAGTGGTTCCACGGGACTGGATCCGCGCGAGTTTGTTCCCTCCTATCCCGTCGCCTGCCGCCATGTTTTATAGCCTTCCTCGATAAATAAGCTATCTAACACAAAAATATTTTTTCAAAACAGTCTAGTATTTCCTGGGATTAACGCGTTCAAACAAACAAGCAAACTTTTCAGCTTTATTATATTAAAGTAATTTGCTAATTTGACAGTAAAGCTGAGTCGCTTACATGTCAAAACTGCATCGCAATGAATCAAACTTAAACCTGTATCAACCTATTTAAATAAAGAAATACAATCAATAATGAAAAAATCTCGACATCACGCCTACTAGAACCTCTTGGGCTTATCTTTCAGTTCTTGTGTTATCTGAGTTTGTGGGGATATTTTCCTGTACATAGAAAAAATACAATAATATCACAAATGACTTGAGGGAATTGTTGGGGTTGCCATGGTAATGCAGCACCCCGGACATGTAGGAGGAGGCGAGAATTGGTAGCTTTGTTGCTATCATGAGAAAGCGGTACGCCTCTGCCATTGCGCGTCTTCGTGGCAGCTCCAACATAATCTTTGGGTCTTTGTGGATTGTTTCTAGTCATCACTTGACGATGATTTGACGACCCGTCTGGTGTGGTGGTTGAGAAATCGCCTACTACGCAGCGGGTGCGGGTTCGATCCCCGCACAATACAAACATTTGTGTGCATGAACATGTCTGTTTGTATTGGTCTGTGTGTTTTCTATGTATATTATGTATGTATTTACAAACAAAAAGTATTTAAGTATTATATCCGTTGTCTGGCACCCATAACACAAGCTTTGAGTAGCTTACTTTGGGACTAGATGGCGATGTGTGGGAATGTCTAAAGGATATTTATTTATTTATTTTATTTATCACTCATCTAAAAGTGAGTGGTGTCTTATACATCCATCTCATTCCTGAGTCATGTTTAGCAGCTGTTTTCAAGGGTCATGATCACAAATCGACTCGCTCGTAGGTTAGATGACTTCCAGCCTCCCGAACCAAGCCGGATTTAATTGTTTGGTCTTTGATTTTTCTATGCTCACTAAGCATAGCTATAATAAGGCCAATCGCTCACCATCATTATATGGGCTCTGCCTGAAAGAAATTAATTATAATATCGTATCAATATTATACGGCCCGAGGATCTTTTCTTAGAACGTTATTGTATACTCCGATACTGTCACTACCCGTCTCGAAGACGCAACTTGATACTTGATATCGTGGTGTGTGTAAACATCACGTGTGTGACCGCACCTGAAAGTAATTAGTATGCCATTCCGCTTGCAGCGAGCTACTCCCTCGGAATGACAACCACTTCAACCTTATACGAGAATAGGTATTCGGTACGTAGCATGCTTTTCATCAAACGATTCAGTGGTCAAATATATGTATGCGAAATGTCCATAATGACCCAATGTGTCCAGACGATTGGTTGAAATTAAATTTGAACGTAACATAAAACACTTCAAAATGGGTGTAAAAAATATGCGATATCTGAAATAGCATTGTATCACAAAGAGACTTGTGGTTACATAGCGGGGTCATTTAAAAGTTTTATTGCAGTACTTCTTGAACCAACCATTTCAAGAAGATTTTTGATTGTCTCTATTGTTACTACCTAGCTAGCGTTTTGAAGTTTTACAATGGCTTGAATGACATTCTTCGGTCATTACGGTTAGGCGAAACTATGTCATGTCAGATATGGATATGGATACTGTTGATTTTAAACAGTAGCCGCGAGTCAACAGACAGCCAGCGCCATCCGACGATGAGTGGTGGTACCATATAAGTGTATGTCTTAAAAAAACGTTGAATTTCTTTTGCGCCTACAGTGTAACCATACCATGTATAATCAAATAATGTCTAGTAGATTACTTCAAGTATCTATTTGACTATGCTATTATAATACAGTCCAAAGGCAAACAAGCGCCATGTTGGTCAGACCACAATAGACAATACAGTTTATGCAAAATAGTCCCATAAAAGTAAATGCGATTCATAAACGTTAATAGATCTAGCCAACTAGAACCGATCGTTTCACTTACGCTAATTGCTTTTCATACACCAAATCACCAACGCTTCATAGTTTTAATTACTAGTTAAATGTTTAAAGAAATAACGGCTCTATTTTTACGACAGTAAGGAGTAAATTGTCGCTTGAATTTATGGTATTGTCGCCCTGGCTTGACAAATTGGCTAGAAGCCCGTGTTTTGGTTACAAGGTGACAGAATTTTGATAAATTGTCTTTAGAAGACGGAAGGTTTTCTGAGGATCGTGACTAATGTGGTGTGACTGGCAAATGGGACTACAGCGGCTTGTTTTTAACATATGAATCGTGAAATGTAAACCAGACGAAAATGAATGGACGTGTGTCAATAAACAGAATTCCTCATCTTTGCCATGTTAAATTGAACAATTGTTCTGGATTATCCAAAGGTGGTTACAATACACAAACACATCGAACAACTTAAATGATTAGGAGTAAAAGTATCTAAAGCACCTATCGTTACCAAAATAATAAAAATATACTGTTATCAGTTAGAGTCACTTTCTCTTTCATGAATAAGTGGGCATGTAACGTACCTACTTTGATTTTTATATTCTGTTCATGTATTGGCCTACATTTCCGAGATGGCACGAGTTTTGAATAATAATTGTACGGACTATACACATTTTAATTAAAACCCCAATATTTTTTGGATGTGTTTTAAGAATCGCAATACTGCAATCAAATAAACCAATAAAAAATATATACCCATATCCTTTGATACGAAATAACTTCCTAGTATTAAGTTATATGGTATTTTTTACGAATTTGGTATAGCGCTTGCACGTAAATATTTATCTGGAATACAAAACAAATTCACGAATTCATGATGATGATGATGATTTGTCATGATTATGATGATGTAGGTATGTTTTTTTAAATAAATTGGTATAGTGTTTGCACGTTACAGATACTATGGGCACCTCGTTTTAAGTGATATCATTTAAAGGGCCGATTTAGCACAGTACTAAAATGAATAATTTTTTGTAGAAAACACTTTGGGTTTGATAAACGCTAGTTTTTGAGAAAATTAGAGATTAAGGTTACTAATTTTTTCAGACGTTTATTTTTTATTAATAAAGTTTTGTTTAGAACAAAAAGAAGGATATACTGAAAGATATTTTATATGATAGAAAATAAAATTAAAAAAAACAACTTGATTTCCCAAAAAAAGATTATAGTGTCCTGTTTCTACGATGTATACAGTTACAAGCAGTTGATTAAGTTATAATATTTTCACTTAATGTCTATTGGTTAGGGTATTTTTCTAAGCCGCGGTCTTAATTCTGTCCTTTTTTTACCATGCCAGTCTTTAAGAACTTTTATTAGAGTAGACGTAACTCTAGTTTACACCGTCATTATGTTTCTCAGTTTCTCTGATGTTCGCAATAATAGAAAGATTTTGATCTTGGATGAGTTTGATAACTCTGACTACAATTCCTAAAATAAATATGCCATCAAACCAACTTTCATATAATTAGGTCTAATGCCGTATCGTCGTCAGTCGATTTAAAATGCATCGATGGCTTGTGTATGCAAACGAGAAGGCGCTTGCAGGGGCGATGCAAATTGTCGTAAAAGACGTGCTGTGATTAGCATAAGTTATGTAAGCATAAAGTGCTTATTTATGGGCTGTGATTTAGTAGAACTTATATAAATTTATTTTTAAGACCCCTTACACACTGCGACTTTTAGCATCCATGTAGTCGGGCGTTTTGAAAACGCGCTTCGGCATCGCAACTCACGCAATGAACAGATTTAATTTAGCATCACATGATGATATTAGATGCTAACGCGCGTTAGTATCGATGCAGTCGCTAAAATTCAGTACATAATTTGACAATTTCAAGCTTCTGTATCGATGCTAACGCGCGTTAGCAACGCGACTGCATCGCTGCTAAAACTCGCAGAGTGTAAAGCATATTCTAAGACTTAGTTTTGCGTCTTCTTGTTCAATTCCTATTTGCTATAAACTTTTATAGGGCAAAACATAGTGAGAACTAAGTTTTAACCTGCTATATACTCCTTTTCTCTTGTAATTGCTAAACCGATTAACGAATTCGTGAGATATTTTTTGGATTCCCGATAAATATATAAATAAAGTTAAATCGTATTAAAAAAGCTATTCTGATATTTGGTTATGGTATATTTTTTTTGTCATTTAACCAATAGTTTTGTTAACTATCGATTACGCAACTTGGCCTAAGGGTTAACACCTTAAGTACAGCGGTTGAATTTTGTTATTGTTTAAAACAAGCACAAGCGTAATTTTTCAACCAATAGTAACAATATTAATTATGACTTAAGGGGCTAACCGGATTTTTAACGCGCACACTAGCGCCACTTTAATAGTAGAAATATCATAACTCGATAAATAAAAGACCAATCGAAAATCTGATTGATGCGATTGTAACTCTGGTTATGTGGTTTAGATACAATGTTTAAGTTCAATAAAACAGAGTTATCTGCAGTTACAGTTAGAAAAATTGCCAAAAGTGGCCATATATAGAAGTTTTTCTAACTCTTACTACAGTAAACTACTTTAGAAACAATTTAAACGTACTAAATAAACTATAGAACCTGTACTACAATCGTGTCTACCATATTTTTGATTGGTTTCGTATTTAAGGAGTAATAATTATTTTTAATAGATTGGCGCTAGTGTGCGCGACAAAAATTCAGGGAACCCCTTAAATCTCCAAAACGAAATCGCCCTTTACGAAGTAAGTCTGTAAGTAACGTAGTATTTTTGCTAGAATTTGGTTAAGCTTGTCTTTTTTCAAAAAAACTGGTATGTAAGAAACATAGTATATAAGTCAGTTTTTCTTTGTCTTTCGAATAACAATCTAGTCATTGCATTTTTTTTAATTATATAAATACAAAACTTACACTTTGCCTAAGTTTCTTCTAGACTCTAATCATCTTTGACCTTTGATATTTTTAAATAAAACAGTAATTAATTTTATTCGCTGTCATTATCTTAAAAGTTATCAAAATATTGTTTTCATTATTTGACAACCAAAGATAAACGGAATTTAGACAAATAACGTTAGGGTATTCAGTAAATGTATCACTTGAATTAAATATCGTTTGTTATTATAAAAAGTGGATGCAGGAAAATACTTAGCAAATGTTACTACGCGTGTTGAATATTAAATAATGATTTCAGCAATTCAGCTACCTCGGGTAAGAAAAAGTGATGCCAACCGGAATATTTTGCTGTAACAATTTTTTGTTGTTTTTCTTGGAGATTATCCTTATAGATACTTTGAGACAAGACAACAGATTATCTTTTAAGTATTTCAGTGAACGTTCTATTATAATGAAACACTCACTGCAATTCACTACTCGTTAGATATAATTTAACAATAACATGTAGTTTTATTTTTAACTAAAATTATATAATCTTCTCTAGCAACTGAACATACTATGGGCATCAAAATTCATGAACCGCACTATGAAACCAGGGTTCTCTACCGTTTATACCGTCACATATTGTTCGTGCCACAAGTATTTGCAATATTTTGAGTAATGATTTGCTAGTCCAGTTATGTAATTAATTTGATGATTATTTAATAAATAAATTAATAAACAAATATCGACGACCTCTCATTGAATAAAAGTCATAATGACACATTGTGAGGTCTTATTTGAGACGTTTCGTCTGAGAGCTCGTCTTCCAAATTCAATCTAATGGGCCACCTGGGCCAAATGAGCCGCGATGGATTTTCATACCATATTTTGGCCCATAACCGGAGATGTGTCACTTTAAGTCAACATTATAGTATAACGTGTAATCGATCGATTCTCAGCACGTGAAGCAAAAAAATATTTCCTTAAACAAGAACAGCGTAACAATGTTAAAATACAAAAATAAGACTCAAATAAACTTTTGCCGCGCGAAACACCAACCGTCGTCACGTACTGTTAATGACGTCACGTTTCATAAACAGTACGCAATTGACAGCACGGAACTTGATAAGTTTGACAGCAGTTTGACATGCTTGATTGTAAAACGTGACGTCACACTTCGTGATTGAAGTTTGCGATATCGTAAAATATAGATTGTAAACTATTATTTTTCTTAAATAAAATACCATAAATATTATTTTATTTTTTGGAATGTTCATGAAATTGCTTCGCATCTTAATTTTAACTTTATGCGAAACGTCTTTTCTTTTTATTACTACAGGCAAATACCATTTTATAGGCTCAGAAGTTCGTGGCAATTCCGACGAAGTGTACACATACCTTTGCTCAGAGCAAACGGCCCACTGCAAACCTGCTACATTAAAGTTAGGACGAGGGTCCCAAGCACAGACATGAATATAAATAAATAATGCCAGTGTACGTACAAAAATGACGGCGAAGAGAGCCGTTCTCGACGTTTTATTTGATTACCTTTGACACTATTTTATTTAGTCCACGCGGCACGTTCATTAAACTGAATCAATTGAAATATATTACCTAAAACAAACAATCATCTGGTCATAATTAAATTCAATTGTAAGGTGTAGTACACGTGGCGATGTTTAACATCCAATAGCTCTTGTATTACGTAGAAAAAAGTCGGCAAAGATAGCTAGAAAGATAGATACAATCATAGGAGTTGGCGGTAGGAATCTACAGAGTTATATGTCTGTGTCCCCAAGTCCCTAAAACCACTTTTATTTGTCTTGTCATATTGGGTTTTAGAGTGGAGTTTGTTGGCTTCGAGAAAATGATAGATTGACACTATATATATATATATATATATATATGTATATCAGTATATAGTCTTTTAGTCAAGAAATCACCTGTAAACGGTTGGACCGATTTTGCTTATTATAATTTTTTATTGAGTTTTTATCGTCAGGAGAAGGTTGGACGGCTGGACCGGTCTTTTTGATCCGGGGCTGGGGCAGGACGAGGCTGGGGGCGAAATAAAGTTCGCTGGGTCCGCTAGTTGAAGTTGAAGATGATACTTTATTTCAAAACTTGATTGGGCACTTAAACACTTTGTATGAATGTGCTAGAGGTATTATTTATAGGTTTTGTAGGAAATTTATGATAATATGCTGAAGCCTATCTCCCGAATCGCTTCTCAGGTTGGCATAGTCTTAACTTTTAAGAGCTGTTCAATATTCCTTGTAAGTACCAACACCCTGTTTATTCCAAATTGGATAGTTTTCTAAAATTAGTAATAATTTCTTGACCCCATATAAAAAGAAAAAAAAATGTAAGTCAAGATTCATTGAACATTTTTGTTGATTTACCTAACAGAAGTTGACTCAATTTCAAAAACTAGAAAATACTTTACATTATATAATAAATTAATGTAAAACTATTTTCTTTAATATTCAACATTAACATGATTTAATATCTACTGATGTAAAAAAATCAATTTGAATGGACCTTATAAACGGTCGAACTGTCATGACGTTCTAAATTACGTCACTGCTTGCAATCTAAGTCTTTGATAGCAAAGTTCAACGAAGAGTTGTTTATTACAGCAAAAATGCCCGCCATCAAGCAAGGCTTGACGTAACATCCTCTAGGCGTTTACGCTCACGTGCCGAATGCGTGTTTTGGACAAACTTAATTATTAAAAACATTAATAATCCTCATTTAAATTCAGAAAAAAATAGTTGTTTTTATTCGTCATAGTCTTAAATCGCCATCTATGGAATATTTACGTTTCGACAGTACACATAAAAAGTCAAAGATGTGAATTCAACTAGCTTATTATGAAGAAGTCGTATACGTAAACTAAAAACGTGTTTAGTACTTATACAATTAAGTTAAATTAAATGGTACAACCAAGCTTAAGCTATCAACAGCCACACTAAAGCTTCACATTGCTAAAATTAAATAACATCTAAATTCAAAATCGAACTACTAATACGTAGTACTATTATATTTTCTGTGCTACTAACCCCTGAGATATATCCACGAAGGGCGCACCGCTTAACTGAATATCCAAAGAACGCATTTTTAGTGTATTCATAATTAATACCAGATAAACAACGAAATCTTACCGATGTTCTCGCAAAAACCATGTGTGTTGTGGCTATAGCCTATATCTAAAAATATCCACCCTTAACGAACTCCTCGGAGAAGAACCCCCTAAATCGACGTGTTTGGTGGAAATTTCCCACCTTTCAACCGTATTCCATAATTTTGCTATTCCCATATGAATTTTTATCTCTCCTGAAGGGAATATAATTTAGCCGTTCTCAAGGAGAAAATTGGACAGAGTGGATCATAAAAAAGAGTATGAGGAATAAGTATGTCACGTCACAGCTCGTTACGAGTATTGCATACATGTGTAATTTTACTTTTATTATCCCCTCTGCGAAATTATGTTTACAATTTTTTGAGAAAATATAATTCTCTGAGGTACAGAGGTAGGTTTGGTAAGAATTAAAGGCAGGCAAATAAAAAAACCGGCAAAGTGCCAGTCGGACTCGCGCATTGAGGGTTCCGTGCCAACTTAAACTAAATTAGGGAATCCACTTACTTCCACTTAGCTAAAATACCACTATATTTGTTGACAGCAAACATAACTTTGTTTATCAGAGTGTTTGTATGAAGAACAAAGTTATGTTTGCGGTGATTGAAAATGTGCCATATCTCAAAAGTTACTTGTTCGATCTTGTCCAAACTAATTTTCGTTGAAAGTGTTTGTTAAGATCTAGATTATATATATTTTTCAAAATTTACACGAGCTTAGTTTAGAAGTTAGATGGGGTGAGGGACGCCCAATTCACCATTTTAGAAGTGCCTATCTATCAAACGTTAGACTTTAAAAGATAATAGTTTTAGAAACCTGTATGTCATTTTAAAAGACCTATCCATAGACGCACACGCATAGGTTTGTCAAAAAAAAATCGGTTTTAGTTTCATGTATGGGAGCCTCCCCTTAAATATCTATATTTTTTATTTTTGTATGAGAATCGTAAAGCGGTTAGCAGGGTTCATCTTTCTACCAAATTTCAACAGTGTGATGCCTATAGCTACAGTATAAAGTGGCTGTGACATACGGACGGACAGACCGACAGACAGACAGACTGGACGAAACTATAAGGGTTCTGTTTTTTAAGCCATTCGGCTTCGGAACTCTTAAAACTGTTCAACATTGAACAGGATAAGAAAGATAACTCGACGCGTAACACATTTCATAGGTCAGTTACAATAAAGTTATAGGTACAAGTAAAACATCGGTCGTCTGTCCATTTTGTCGGTGAACGTCCTACGCCGCATCTTTCTTTAGTCGAAGGGTCTCAAATCTGAACTTTTCTGCCCCAAGTAACGGCCATCACATCCCATTTAACTAAGAACTCAGACGGCTTAAAACGCCCAAATGTAAGCTCTCCCAAAAATTGTACCTTTATTGCTATGTGAAATACTTACCACACATAGTGTAAATAATTTTCTTTCGCAGAAATATATTAATTAAATATACTTCATCTCATGTTTGCTTTTCAAGATTCATTACGCGTAGCCTGTCAAATATATTCTTCTGTAGAGCTCCAACTAGCGAGTATAATTTATTTCACTTACGTTGCTAATTGTTCGTAACGGTCGAACTTGTATTAGATCGGGGCCCCTATTTTTGAATCACTCGCTTAAATATAGCGTCTAATATTCCTTCGAAAACCATTTAAAAATCAAAGAAAATCACGCGAATTAAAGCGTTGGACACCAATCACATACATTGCTCTGATCCCAAAGTAAGTAGCTAATGCACTTGTGTTATGGAAATCAGACACAACGGTGGTACCACAACACCCAGACCCGAGACAAAATAGAAAATTTTGATTTCTATATTGACCCGACCGGGAATCGAACCCGGGACCTCGGAGCGGCGACGCCTTGAAACTAGCGTGCTTAGCCACTACATCACGGAGGTCGTCAAATATTGACGTAAGTACTCACAAAATTGCTATATCTTTATTCAAATCTTTCTCGTGTGGATTTCAATTGATTTTAATTTGTAAATTCGACTTTAATTAATAAATAAAAATCATCTTCAAAAATAGGGCCCCTGTAATTTTGTGGTAAATTGTCTAATGAACAGATAAAACCTTATTTTTAACATAGAATAAGACCACGGCTTGAGATGGTCCATCGAAAAATAGACACCAACCAACGTATAATTCGAATATGGAACGTCATTTCGTATGAAGTAGTGAACAGATAACACTAACCAGAACTTATAATAAGGCATTGTGAAACAGGACATAAAAGGAAAAAATATTTTAAAAAAAAAATCGGCTTCAAAAAACTAAATAAAAAGCTTAAAATAACGCATTCGTTTTATATTTAGAAAAAACAAATTATTTTGATGTCGGTGCATGATGTGTTTATGTAGACTGTTGGTGTACGTAAACTTGAGATCATGCACCGACTGTATATATTTTGGTATGCTATTAATTTTGTACTTTAATTATTTTTAATAATTTGTTTGTGATGTATACCAATAAACACTTATCTTTAGTTTTTTTCAAAAAAGAAAGTCGTGTTCGTCGTACCACTTATTTATTCGAGAACGGGCGGCACGATTTTCATAATTGGTATTTGGATAAATTCCTCGTCGTCCCAACCCAAATCAGATTTAGGGGAGAAAACGAAGTTTGCCCGCACCGCTAGTTAAGAATATTTTGTGCTGCAATTGAGCAGTTCATCAGATGTTTATATTATCGAGAGATGGCGCTAGCTTCACGTTTCGAAATAACTTTTTAAACTTTATGTGTTTTAGCAGAGGGTAATTGCTTTTTGCTAACGTAAATAATTGACGTAAAACAATTTTAATGTCTACCTTTAGTAAAAAAAAGGTCCTTATAATGTCAAAAAATAAGTATCTTATTCTGTAGGTTATCAACGCATTTAATAGTAGTTACTTACGATGGACTTATTTTTCTTTGTCTATGGTTTTCCACTAACGTGAAAAAAAATCGTAAAGCTATCCTAACGCCATCTAGTGAGAGCTATAAAGTGATGGGAGAAAACTGCGCATTGTTACGAGCCAGCGCTACGAGAATCATTAAATATAAGTATCTTAATTTATCTAGAGGTCATTAACTCATTTTACAGTATTTACTTACGCACTTTTTTCCTTTGTCTTAGACACTTTACATACTGCGACTTTTAGCATCGATACAGCGAGATGCAGAGGCTGGAAATTGTTTAATTTTGTACTGAATTTTGGCGACTGCATCGATACTACCGCGCGTTAGCATCGATGCAGTCGTGCTTCTGCATCGATGCTAACGCGCGACTGCATCGATGCAAAATTAAATCTGTTCATTGCGTGAGTTGCTATGCTGAAGCGCGTTTTTAAAACGCGCGACTGCATCGATAATAACAGTCGCAGTGTGTGAGGAGTCTTGGGTCTTTCCACCATCGTGAAAAAAAACCTAAAGCAATACTAACCCCATGTGAGGGGTCTTGAGTCTTGGGTCTTTCCACCTTGGTAAAAAAAAACTAAAGCAATCCTAAGGCCATCTAGTGAGAGCTATAAAGAGGTGGGAGAAAACTTAGATGACAATTACTGTCACTTGTGAGAACGTTCACCTTAATAACTGTCATAGTAATCACACTTGAAACTGCCTTCCTGGCAGAATTCAATAAATATCACTTAGAAAGTTGGTCCATACACAGACCGACCCTTATGGGGGGAGGGGGATACTGAAATATACTGATAGCATACCACCCCTTACTATAGAACTTTCAGTTTTAGCTTAGAGTCCTTGCACAGTAGTTATGGTTATTTTTATGGACAGTGTCTGTTATATTGTTGTCATATTTTGACGCTAAGAAATAAAAAAGTAATGTTTTCATATAAAGAGTGTAAGAGCTGGATCTAGTGAAAATTATCCAAAGATCAAGAATGAGAACATTTTTATCTTATTACCTATACTCGATATTCATGTGTAATTAACTTTCTTCTAATAATTTTTTTGCACATAGTGAATGCTAGTTAATTTACTTTATAAAAAGTAACTATTGATTATTTTTTGAAAAAACGTACGTATACTCTTCATACGTATATATATTCCTATTACTTCTTAATCCAGGAAAGTTTATTGACCTTACATAAGTGACTTTAGAAGGGCTAGGGAAACAAAATAGGTAGAAACTAATTATAAAGCTGAAGAGTTTGTTTGTTTTATTTGAACGCGCTTATCTCAGGAACTACTGGACCGATTTGAAAAAATATTTTTGTGTTGGCTCGAATATTGATTAAGAAAGGCTTAATGCTTTAAAACATCATGCAGACGGGAGGAGGGGAGGGAGCGAACTAAAACGCGCGGAAGCAGTCGCGGGTCGAAGTCGAAAATAAAAGTGTGCAGGGGTCTTTATGGAAGAGTATGGACGTGCTAGGTGGTTTAACGGCTGGTTACACGTAGTTCGTCCCTAGAGGATTTCTATTTTTAGTACAATTGCGCCGGTCACTGTGTGTCAAGACTGTTTCTTATTTTTAGTTGGTTGTCTTGCGCAGACAATAATAAGTCAAGCATTTACTTTCATTAATAAGTCGGTAATATAGAAATTGTCTTCGAAGAAATAAAATAAACTTTAAAAAAAAGTAAAAACCGACTTCAAAACCAAAATGCACTAAAAAGTCTTAAATAAACTCTTCACCATTGAAAGGAAAGGAATCCGTTTTAGGCAAACAATTTCTTTTTGGAGTCGGTGCTGTGATAGTTGATGCTTAATGGTCAAAGTGATGGCACCGACTCCAAAAAGAACCAACCTAAGTTGTCCCGAAACCCTTATTGTGCGAGTCCGACTCGCATTTGGTCGGTTTTTTATGTTATTTTAAGATTTTTAGTTATTGTTATATTATTTTACATATTTCAAATACTACTGGACCGATTTTGATAAAACTTACACTGTTTCCTAGGTTGAAGCATAGGTACCCAATTGAACTAAAAATGAATCATATCGCTTTGTTTTCCAGAGATCCTGAGACAAACATACGAGTAGTACATACTTACGAAATTTTGACACACAAATACAGCTCGAATTGATAACCTCCTTTTTTTGAAGTCGGTAATAACAGACATCATAAGTGACGTCACCGAATAAAACTAACAGAAATGGGACATTTAAACCTATATGCATACGTTCTCCAGACAAAAAAAATGCATTAACATTGCTAAAATTATTACGTCCTCACTTCAGGGACAAGCTGTTAAAAATAGGCCGCGTCCAGAAAACACGATGAATTTAAATATAAACTTGGCATTACGTTTAATTAGCTAATGCTGTTTATATTCTGTTGTTTGTAGCGCACATTGTAAGGGAAACCGCGGCTAGTGACGCCACGCTGTTAAACAGAACGTCGATAAGTATGTATTTTGTTACGTATTTAGGAAATGTATTGTCCTATACATACAAGGTGTTGTTTTGGTCAGTGACATCCAACTCAGGGATGATCATCTTCTTCTTCTTCTTCTTCTTATCGTGTCGACTTTGGCGTTATATTTTTGAGGAACAGTACTCGGCAACTGACACAGCGTTATCAGTGGCGTTGTACAGGTTTGCACGTGTGCAGGTGAAGGGACTCGTAGGGCAAGACAAAAGGTGTGCCATCGTCTGTGGAGAGACACCACACAAGCATGCGTCGTCCGCAACATAACCCCATCTGTACATATTCTCCTTGCTTCGGCCGACTTGTGTCCGCAGTCTATTTAAGGACTTCCAAGTTTGCCAAGGTAGACTATGTCCAGGAGGGAGCTGTTCCGTTAGCGGTATAGGTGAAGTATTGGGGTATCTCTCCTTCCAAAGTCTTATCCAGGCTTGATTAGCTTCGCCATCAAGAGGAGACACCTCTTTGACGAAGCTATAGGGATGATGATATGAGTTATACTTATTCTATCAAAAAATATTTTCTTTAAAATATATGCAAGTTTTATAAACCTTTTCACAACATTCTAAAAAAATGACAAATCGAATGGGGAAACTAGCACCCTCACGCGTAGCTAGCTAGTATCTACGAAATACTACGCCGTAGCTTGTAAGCTACAAAGAGGCAACCTGGTGTTGGTAGTATTGACTCGATCACTGTATCGCATTAATAAATAGTTATTTTCATTTAAAAAAAAAACACTTTTTTGGCATTGTATCGTTTGTACTACCACCCCTGAGTTGCTCGTCGGTGACCAAAACAACACCCTATATAAAGATAATATAAATAATATAAAGATACAGCAAAATAATTTAAATTGTAAAGAATAAAAGCGCAAACCACGACCCACCAATTTACCTTGTATTCTTCTCCTTCTTTTTTATGGCTAATCAGTGTTTCCACTTTCGCCTTTGTCAAGTGAGCATTGTTTGTGCACTGTTTATTGGAAAATGATTAAGTGTGATTCTGTGATGTTATTTTTTAACCTATAAGAAACGCAAATAGGACGACACAAATAAATAATAAAGCATTGGCTGAAGGAAGTTACAATAAGAGTGTTAGAGATGATAGCCTCTTCGTAGCTTACTAGCTACGGCGTAGTACTTCGTAGATACGCGCTTGCTACGCGCAGAGGTGCGAATTTCACCACTCGTTTAGTCATTTTTTAGAATGTTGTGAAGAGGTTTTCTTTTATAAAACTTGCATATGATTTAAAGAAAACGTATTTTTTAGAATAAGTATAACTCATATTATCATCCCATCCATAGATCTTGAGAAAAGAAAAAAAAACGTCAACGCTCCCAAATCCTCACACTCAAGGCCATTCCAAATGCTTGAGATAACAATGGACATACAGAAGATGGCGTAATTTAATTATCTTCGATACATCAAGTCACTTCAATTGGCTTAAGAAAAGAAAAAAAAAACATAATCAATAAATGTTCAACGAAAAACATGTGCTCTATTTTTTAAGGTATTGCTTTTTAATGAGCTGGTACTATTATAAGATTAAAGAAGACCGACGAACTCTGGTGTGATGACGTTATTTATAAGAGACCAGAAAGTTTCGGTTCGCCAGAAGTCGTGGGTTCAAAACCTACTCATGCGGAGTGTTTGGTTTCGTTATTGATCTTATAAAGCTGAAAACAACACTGTAATCATAACATTCAAACCAGATACGTACCTACTTTATCCCTAAAAGATGAAATACGAAACCAAAAAGTTGCGCACGGGCGGGACTCGAACCAGCAACTTCTTGGTCCGGTTAGCCAAGAAGTTGCTGGTTACTTACTTAATATAGAATATGACACTGTTAGTGTAAAAAATGAATATCCTTTTTTGCTTGCATTGTAACCAAAATTAAACCCTTAGACCCCTTAAACACTGTGACTTTTAACATCGATGCAGTCGCGTGTTTTGAAAACGCGTTTCAGCATCGCGACTCACGCAATGAACAGATTTAATTTAGCATCGATGCAGTCGCGTAAGTATCCATGCAGTCACCAAATTTCAGTACATAATTTGATAATTTCCAGCTTCTGCATCGCGATTGCATCCATGCTAACGCGCGTTAGCATCGCAACTGCATCGCTGTTAAAAGTCGCAGTGTGTAAAGGGTCTTAGGTATACCCAGAAATGGCTTCTGATCCTTCAACCTATATTTATGTAAATAATTATAATGTTCATCGATATCTTCCTCTATAACGATATGCACGGACATCACTAATCGCGGCCTTGTTTAAAAAACTAATTAAGAACTTTACGTCTGTGCGTGGTTAGGCTAGGTCACGGTAAACTCGGTGGTCAAACCCTACACAGCTATCTTGTCTGATATACTTAAGAAAGTAATTTTTTTTTTATTTCTAAGTTTTTTTTTGCATCTGCCCGTAGACTACAGTTTGTTCTTACGCCTATCAAATACTGACTTTTATTGGACTCTTATATGTGGATATAATATCTAGGTATATTATGTAGTTTTTCATCTTTAACAAGATTCAATCACTCAAGAAAATTATCATCTGTGCAGAAAATCGTTTATAAATTAACCATGACATTTGGAAGCGTAACAGTTTTGCTTGGCTCCGTGATCAGAACGCGGAAGGGATTGAGTTACATACGGAATATTATTATAATGTTTTGGCAAGTGTATTCAAAAAGTTATTAGACAGTTGTTTGATTTAGGTAGACGTATTGTAATTTAGACACGGTTTAAACTGAAGACATTGTTGAGCAAATAACTGTCAAAATTGTGTTTTGCTGTAATACGATAGTCTATGGATAACAGCATTATTATAAAATTAGTGAATATTTATTTCAGAAATGCCCTATAACTACTTTCGTAGAACACTTTATACACATAAACACACGTAGCAATGTTACCTAATCTTTCAGTGGTAAGCTGTTTACAGTACATAAAGAAAATATAAACTATTTGCAGTCCACAGCGAACAATGATTAACGAGGTAGCGATAGATTCCATTCATTCATTTGTCTTGACTTGCCAACCCGTTTGAAATCTCTGTCTGTCGTCAACTCATCGGCTCACCTACGTTCGAAGGCTGAGAATTTTATACACAGTTAATAAGTGTTAGCAGTACCTAAACTTAATTCTAACCGCTGGGAGCTTCCAACTGCTTTGATAAATATCCTTTTTTCCTCACACAAGGACTGTGTGGTATGGCATCCAGCGCGAATAACATACCGAACACTCGCTTCTACTTCAGGAAAAAAGAATATATTGAGCCTGTATCGTATATTATAGGATTAATTGGTATTGTAATTAATTTAATATTGTTTTAAAACAAAAGTGGCAGAGTAAAAGTTTACATGACAAACATTTTAATGTTAACTGTAACTGTGCATCTGTCATTTTTAGGGTTCCGTAGCCTAATGGCAAAAAACGGAACCCTTATAGTTTCGTCAAGTCTGACTGTCTGTCTGTCTGTCCGTCCGTATGTCACAGCCATTTTATTCCGTAACTATTAGCATCACACTGTTGAAATTTGGTAAGAAGATGTATCCTGACAATCGCTTTACGATGCATATAGAAACATTAAAAAATATTGACATTTAAGGGGGGGCTCCTATACATAAAACTAACATAAAAAAATAAAAAAATGTCAAACCTATGCGTGTGGGATGTCTATGGATAGGTCTTTTAAAATGACGTAGAGGTTCCTACAACCATTTTCTTTTCAAGTTTCACGTTACATAGCTAGACGCGTCCAAAGTTGTAAAATGGGCGTCCCCCCCCCATCTAACTTCTAAACTAAGCGTAAATTTTGAAAAAAAAATATATAATGTAGATCCTAACAAATACTTTCAACGAAAATTAGTTCGGACGGGATCGAATGACAAGTTTTTGAGATATAACACATTTTCAACAACCGCAAACATAACTTTGTACTTCATACAAACACTATGAAAAAAAAGGTTATATTTGCTTTCAACAAAATATTGTGGTATTTTACTAAGTTGGTGTAAGTGTATTCCCTAATTCAGTTAACGTTGGCAAGTGCGCGAGTTCGACTCGCACTTGGCCGGTTCTTTTTTAAATAAAATAATAAGTGTGGAATATATTTTCACTGTGTCCCAGGTTCACCTTAGAAAACTCGTTAACGCTGGGCAAAGCCTCGAGCCTCAAAAAAAAAACGGGCATTTTAATTTGAATGTACTGCTTGTTATCGTTCTCGGTTTTAAGATCGATTGTTCTGAGAGTGAAACATTTCACTAATTTCAAGGTTTGTAGTCTCTATTTTTACATATTTTGCAGAAGAGCTTCTAAGAATCTGAGTCCCGAAGATCATCAATCCATCGGTATTGTAAATATTTTGAAGTGTTCTATCGTCATTAATAACTAATTTATAGGTACCAGCTTACGATCTTTTTCTTTCGACGCTGGTGACGTCAGCGCTTGATTTTTCATAACACGCGTACGAAAAAATTTAAGAGGCTATTCGCGTGTACCAGGTTCGTATACTCAGTTAGCCCAAACAACTGCCTCGGTTGCGCAGTAGTTAGAGGGTCGCACTTCAAAGCGACGGCTGCGCCAGAAGTCCTGGGTAAGATTCCCGGTTCGGGCCAAAAATGTGTCCTGGTAACCCGGAGTTTAGAAGTTGGCGGTGTTTCATCCCCGTGCCTCAGGTTTCAATATAAATAAATATCCTTTGGACATAGCCACACATCGCCATCAAGTCCCAAAGTAAGCTACTCAAAGCTTGTGTTATGGGTGCCAGACAACGGATATAATACTTAAATACTTTTTGTTTGTAAATATATACATGATATACATAGAAAACACCCAGACCAATACAAACTTGTTCATGCACACAAATGTTTGTATTGTGCGGGGATCGAACCCGCAACCCGCTGCGTAATAGGCGATTTCTCGACCACTACACCAGACGGGTCGTCGTATTGTGCGGGGATCGAACCCGCAGAAGAAATGGTTTCACGTAAAGCCGTTGTTGATCCTGCGCCTGATCTCTCTCCGGTCGGGTCAGATCGCTGTCCCATCGGGCTATGAGAGAAAAAGGATTAGAAATCGGCTAGGGGGATTTTATTACTTACACTGCGTCCCAGTTGCGGTTGAATATTGATCGTTGCGGTGTTTTGAAGAAAAAATACATTGATTTTTTTGGAATTGATTGATTGATTGATTTGGAAGACTATTTCAGTGACCATCGGTCACTGAAATAGTCATTCCTAAATTACGTTAAGCTTATATTTATTTAAAACAACACAATCGCAAATATTTAATCGCTGGTAATGAAGATTTAACCATTACCATCTTTCTCGCAACTGAGCGTAATAATATGGGTATAATATGGGTCAAATCGGGTTACTGACTTTTGTTGAAACCTGGCAATTTTTCCAACTTTATAAGATAATGCAGTGTTTACCTTGACGTTTTTCGACCTTTCGTGATCTTTAGTTCTTTCAATTATATGCATTTTCGCTCTTTGCGGCTTGTTCAGCGAGTCGAGGTTTAAAATAAAATTCATTTACTCGTCATTATAGGTGGTACAACGTAGAAAAGATAGATATGGGTATGAAGAAAATTGCTCACATAATGCGCCATCAACTAACTTTTGCTTTCATTTACCTCGGTACTGACTTAAAATATAACCCAATACTGCGACGAATTGCAAAGGACTCTACTTGTCAAGCCAAATAAACGTAATGATTTATATATACAGTCTCAATGCCTCCTCAAGTAAAAAAAAAACAATATGAATTACTAAAACTGTGTTGAGAGATTTTCTCACAGTGACACCAGTCTTGCACCCTCGAGATTTTTTGACGATGACAAGGTAAAAACCTTTCTAAAATGTCTTCTCCCCACCCCACTTTTAAGGGGGTTAGGCAGGGTGGGACAAAGTGAATTCACGGAGCAACAGGTGAATTTCAGAGACGGGTAACACAGCTTTATCAACTGAGTAAAAAATGCTGTCTGGACATGCTGAAATGTATTAAGTAAATAATTTGAGTCCTTAACTTAGAATATTTATTTATAAAGTAGAAGATAAGAATAATAATTTGGACGTTTTTAAAGAGAGAGTGAATAGGATGTTACCTAGTTGTTTGGAGTTCATCTAACAACACAAACATAAGTTGTGATCGTAGCAAAATTTCTGACTATCTACATTAAAAAAGTGGATAAAATGAACGCAAACAACAGTGGCAAAAAGAAAAAAAGTGTGATCATAAATAAAAACTTTTACGATGTGTTTTCACATGAATAAAAGTTTAATGCGAAATTTTTACAAGCATAAACACAAATCTCAAAACACGACGCAATTCGCGATATTTATATGCACATGAATATAATAAATTCGACGCAGGTGCGCCAAAATGGGTGTGCCACGAACAATACGCATCGTGTCCAAAGAATACATGAATGAGATTAACTAATGTGGCCCAATGCAATATGAAATGTTATATTATAATAATTATTGGACACCAATCACATACATTGCTCAGATCCCAAAGTAAGTGGCTTATGCACTTGTGTTATGGAAATCAGACACGACGGTGGTATCACAATACACAGACCCGAGACAATATAGAAAAAAATGATTTCTTTACTGACCCTACCGGAAATCGAACCCTGAACCTCGGAGCGGGGACGCCTTGAAACCAGCGTGCTTAGCCACTACACCACGGACCACGTCATATATTTATATATTTTGAATTGCTACACCAACAGGATACATACAAGTGAAATTTAAGTTGCATGAAGCACACTACATCATTATGGTTGCACACAACCCACCTGTGAACACAGAATTGGTTATACAACAGACATAAGATTAGTTTAAAGTTTCATTCAAGTTAGTTTGAAACATTTGAGACGTAGGACCCTCTGCTAAATTGCTGTTTAAAAAAATTGCGCTTAAATTAAATACTGTAACAGCCAAGTTCCTAGCTCAAAGGATCATAGCCTCCTTGCTGCATAAAAATGGTTTTGTTTTTGAATAGGTAGATTTTATGTTATTTTTTTATGTTGCATGTCTTAGTTTTATTTTTTCTTGTTTGTTATTGTGGGCTTCTTTCGGGAGTTTAGCCTTGCTACATGTTCTACAGAATATTTTGAGTAAGCAAGAAGATATAAGTTTCAATATCGACAGGCGATCACTGTACTCGCTCCTGTAAACGGGAGTTTTAAATGCTAAGTGTCGTGTAAATATTCGTTGAACGCGTTCAATGTTATAAGATTGCTTTTTGTAAAAGGGATGCCACACAACACTAGCGAGCTACGAACCAATGAATTGTAATGAATTATAGGAGTATACACGCCTGTAAGAATAAAGGTGTTTCTTTGAGGATATCCAAGCATATGGAAGGACTTTGACACTACTGGCTTGTAATGCGGTACTAAACTCAGTTATGATGTTTGTGTGACTTTGTCACTCCACTGATTCTCTACCAATTTATGTTTTTAACAGATGTTTGTATCTAGCACCCGCTAAATAAGTTTGCGATTTAAGTACTGTCCTACTACCAGTCCTTGTACTAGCAGCGCCCTCTGTCCTGGGGACAATCATAGAGGAAAGTCAGTTTTAGAAGGTTTAGGTCCTTTATCATTCTTAACTTCTTATATGCGAGTCGTAAGTTTTATTCAAAATTGCAATTATTGCAGTAAACCTGAATTTTGAAATCTATTCTTTGTCGCCTTTTTTGACGAAACGAAATAATGGCGAGAATTACGGTTTTCTTGCAACTCAAAGCGTTATTATTTAGATAGTTCCAAATCTAGCTGAATACATTTAGGTAAACCAAATCGACATACCAAAACCGCTTACCGCAATTATTGCAATTTTAGCGTTAATTTTTTACCCGACTACGGCAAAGCAAAAGGAAGGTTATGATTTTGACAGGCTATGTATGTATGTATGTTCATCTGTTCCCTCGTAACTTCTAATCTACTTATCAGAATTCGACATATGTCATATCATTAGAAGCGTCTTAATTGTCCGCTGGTTATAGGCTATGTGGGGTTTCACAAAATCTAAAGTGGCGCCCTCTAGCGGACAAAACATACAGAGTAAAAAAATAAAATAAGATAAATAGCTGTGTTTGGTATCATTTGAAAGCGCTTTACTTGCACATTTTTTACACACAATATATATATATATATATATTTATTAAATAATGACGGTTTTCAAAGTAGACCCTAGCGATTTTTAGAGTAGGCCCCTACCGCGCCGGCTTGCGTGCGAACGAACGATACCTACAAAGCACAAAGGCACCGCAATCCTTTGTGTTTGGCGCGTGAGCGCCGCTCAGGCTTCCCGCCGCCGCCTGCCATAGCGCCGTGCGGTGAAGTAGCGGCTATCTCTTTTTATCGCCCAGCCCGCGCTATCTCGTTCTCGCCCATCGCTCATACCTCAGTTGTGCTAATAACATCGCATAGGCAACATGTTTTGCGAAAATGACGCAAAATTATTCTAACGGTGAACTCGTTGAAATGGTGCGATTGTATGCAATAACTGACAATAGTTTGAGTGCAGCTGTAAGGATGTTTGGTGAACGTATTGTGTATACCGAAAAATCAACAAACGTTAATGACCTAAGACAGAGAATAGTCAGTGCATTCGAGTTAGTTTGACAAAATCGTTTTGTGCTGAACAGTTTAAAAGGGAACACCAGACGCCGTGCCAGACTGTGTATTGCTCAGTCTGGTGGACACTTCGATCATTTATTGAGGTTAGTGTAAATAAAAATGTACAAAAAACTAGATGTAAAGATAAATCGATGTAAATAAGTTGATTCCAAATTTTTAACTACGCCAAAAATACTTTAGACTCGCTTCATTTAATAATCTTGGTACTTTTTTATTTTGAAACGGTTTAGCATAAATCTAGACAAAAGCTCAGGGTTCGGTTTCCGTTTGAACTCCCGAAGTTAGTTAAAATGACTACCTACATGACTTTTGCTCATTAAGTAATAATAACTAAAAAATTCATAAACCATTAAAACTTCTTTTGATTCTCAAAAGATTAGCCAAGCCAATTCCCACCTGATGGCTCAAATTGTGTTTAAGTTACAGTACAGTACAGATGACTTTAGTTAGCCTAGATTAAGATTCAATTCGTAGTAGTAATTTAGAATTTGAGGTTCGATAGATTCTCGATTGATTGCTCAAATTAATGAAAAACAGTGCGATCGATACCCATTGCGCCATTAATTGATTCAAATTTAAGTGTTTCGGGTTAAAGTTTCAGAATTTCTGATGGATTGCCCAATTTCAGTGAGTTTTATCAAGATTAGGTAATTTGATTTGTTACAGATGAGTTTTAGGTATGTTTGTCGGTCCTAAGCCCGATTAAAGTAGGAAGGGAAATTTGGAATCAACTAATCCAAACACGTGAAATCGCTTATTCTTAAAGTCGGTAAAAATAGCAACATACACACTCGGGCATAACGTACCCGGCAGATAAAGATAAATCAGCACTGACCGCTAGTTAGTACCTACTTGTCGCGTGCTACGCGATTCGCGCCCGCTACGATTACAGTGTAAACATAATGCAGTGTCTGACGCCACAACGCAGTAAGGGTTTCATAAAAAATAATCGCTTAAAATTTCAGTTTAATTATTTTGTAATATTTGGTTCCACATACCTGTTCTATATGGGATCATACATTGTTTTTATAAATACCGCTCGGATTGAAATCAACACCCTGTATATATATATAGTATATATATATATATATATATATATACTATATATACTATATATAATATATAATATATACTATATATATATATATACTATATATAATATATAATATATACTATATATACTATATATATATCTATATATATATATATATACTATATATATATACAGGGTGTTGATTTCAATCCGAGCGGTATTTATAAAAACAATGTATGATCCCATATAGAACAGGTATGTGGAACCAAATATTACAAAATAATTATATATATATATTACTAGCATCTGCTTGTGGCTTTACCTGTATTCATGGGCTGATTGCATATAATTCACATCTTTTCGTTCATAGCTTCTTCACTACTTTTTAGAGTAAGACCACTGCAGTACCATTAGAAGCGCCTTCATATTTTGTTGGTTATGAGCTATAAAGCTTGTCACCAAATTTAGTATTGCGCCCTCTAGCGGACAAAAAGTTCTATGTTGATATAAAATTAAAATAAATATACCGTGTTTGGTATCACTTGTTTTGTTAATATAATGCGCCACAAATACACTTTAACACCAAAATAGTACAAATAATAAAAAGTAAAAAAACTAAAACCCAACTTCGACAAAAAACGACGCTGAAAAAGTATAAAATAAGATTTTCAGAATTCTAAACTGAACAAAGTTGCTAATGAAGTTGCAAGTAAATGGACACAGTAGACTCTACCAAGATGCCATCGTTGTAAATTGTCAATAATGTCATACAATACTATTCTGAAGAATGCAATATTCACTATGTAGAGAGAGATAAATTTTCATGTTTGGAAAGGCGTACACACGTTACATACGAGTATACCTACCTACCGTAGCACTTTGACAACGTGTTGACTGCGGTTTTCCAAACATGAAAATGTATCTCTACATAGTGAATATTGCATACTTCAGAATAGTATTGTATAAAATTATTGTCAATTTACAACGATGGCATCTTGGTAGAGTCTACTGTGTCCATTTACTTGCAACTAAATAGCAACTTTGTTCAGTTCAGTATTCTAAAAATCTTATTTTATAGTTTTTCAGTGTCGTTTTTTGTCGTAGTTGGGTTTTAGTTTTTTTACTTTTTATTATGTACGATACCTATTGGTTTATTATTGGTCTATTGGAGAATAGAATGGAAATATTATTTATTGTCTATTGTTGGTCTAGTAGTAACAACCGGTGCCGGCATTTTCTATACTTCTTCAGCGCACTTCTACAATGTGAACTACAAATCTGCTGCTGACAGTATCTATTAAATATTTTGTTTTCACTTTACACTATGTTTTAATGGGAGTACCCATTTAAAAAATATTGAGATACACAAACACAGCATTAAATCTTTCGTCTGAAAAATAAAGATATAAAATCAAAAGTGTTTAGACAAAGAAAGCATTTAATGTATTCATTTCTAGATAAGTGCTTAAATTGTAAGTTCTGGGTTTCCGGAGTATTCATGATTTTATGACTTTCTCGAGCTAAAGCCGAGTTCACTGTTTTGGTCGCTTTTTCCTAATTAATGTTTTGTTACACAATTTTGTAGTTCGTTGAACAAATATTCAGACTTTTGTTGCTTTTCAACAATTTAATATATTTTTACAATATGATGTTTTGTTCGTTAGTTTTATAGGATATGAGTAACTATTTTTTTTGTTTTGTTTCAGGTGGTGAAAGTGAAAAGGTAAAATATATTATTTACAATATTTAATTTAAAAATAATAGACTATTCATATTACTCTACAAAGATATTTAAAGAAGATATGTTTTTTCCCTTAATTGTTTGACTCATTATCTGGACCAAAATGTGTACTAAGTCGAAGCGCAAGACTTTTTATTTAATAAAGTTACATTTAAAATATGTTTGTTACACAATTTTAAAGTACCTACCATGTTATGAAACTCTCTGTATAACTACCGGTAAAAAAGGCACTAGCATGGTATAGCCCGCTTTTCATTTTACGGTACGAAAAATGCTCATCTGTTAAAATATCCGTGTGTATCCGATCTTAACCTCCTAAGGCGCAATTGCGGTGGCGGTCGCGTTTCCGCGGTGGACTGCGTGCGCGTTCGCAATTCGCGCGGTGTCAGGTTACACGTTACGTAAACAGTTATAAAATCTTATTGAAACAAGCTATTATCATTCTGTAAAAAGCTTATTGTTACTGAATAAATAACCTATGCTTGTAATAAAAAAAATGTATTCAAAAATGAAAAAATAGAACCAAAAAAATTCGTGGTAGGGTGACGACATATACGAAAAAAATTGCGAGAAAAAAAAATCGAATTTTAATCAATAACTGACAGCAACCGGATCTGTTTGCGGTCTATGGTGTAGAAACATCTGTTTTTTTACTCATAAAGGTCAACATACCCAAGGAATAAGCATTTAAACACCCAATTTTTTTTTGCAAAAAAGTAATTAAAAAGCGCCCACAGGTGGGCGCTTGGTAAAATCGCGAAACTCATGCTCAGCGCCCACCATCGGGCGCTCTGGCTATCCAAGGGTTAATACACCAACCACAATTACGTTACGTGTTTCAACTTGGTGCAGTCCACATATTCGCTTTGAAAAAAGCTCGTCTGCTACGATATCCTTGTGTATCCGATCTCAACAAGCCGGCCACAAAAGACGTTCGCAGTCCGGCTGCAAATTTTCAGGGAAACCATTACGCTCGCGGCTCCGCTTTTATTATTTTAATTACGCTGCCGCTACATGAAACATTGATGCTTGCTGACGTCTCTGGGGCTGGCTACTTTGTTTACTCTTGACTTTATTAGAAGAATTGTACGTACCTTGGTGCTTTGAGCACTGTTTTTAGGTTCTGCAAGACCGTGTGTCAACGATAGTTTGGAATTTAAATATATTCTATTAGGAAGCACAAAGATATTTTATTTAAAAGAAGATTACACAGTCTCTTTTTTTCACTTATTATAACGTTGCTAAGCAAAAATATGATATAGCATCGCAACTCACGCAATGATCAGATTTTATTTAGCATCGAAGCAGTCGCTGAAATTCAGTACATAATTTGTCAATTTCCAGCTTCTGCATGGCGATTGTATCGATGCTAACGCGCGTTAGCATCGCGACTGCATCGTAACGTAACACAGTGTGTAAACGTTGTCGTTTTGCGACTGCATCGATGCTAACGCGCGTTAGCATCGCAACTGCATCGCTAATAAAAGTCGAAGTGTGTAAAGGGTCTAATACAATTGGTTGGGTGGTTTAGAGTGGGATTTCTTTACAAGGGCAAATAAGCAATGGCAATTGACAATATATTGTCTAAAAAAATACTAATAGGAAAATCCTTGTCCTAAATGTTGCATCGCTCCAATTTGTCCCAAATTACATTACATTTTCACGATCTGAAAGTCGTTGATAAGGTTTAATAAAATGGCGTCTGCGTATTTAAACGGATACAGCTTTTCCGAAGCAAATTCCAGGAAATGGAGCTCTTAAACAGATTTCTGTTAACGTGAAAGCAGGTACTTTATACTTTCTAACATACCTACTTTACTTCATAAAATATATTGACTGATCGCAGAAGTTGCTTCGTCTTTTCGCACAGAAACATTCATCAGTTCTTGTTACTATTAACAATAAGTGGGTAAAAAATTTCGGGAACCTTTTGGATTATCCAATTAATACACAGCACTAAACCTTATATACTATATATCGAACACTGGAAAATTGCAGCAATAATATGTATCCATGGTTTTAAAAAAGTACCTTAAAGTTACTAATATCAATATTGAAATTGGAATGGGTACGGTGTGGTAGGCCAAGGTCCGGGTGTGTCTACAAGGATATGTGTGAGAGCAGAAGAGTGTTTAAATCGAGGCTAAAATGGTGTCAGGATCACCAAGAGCAGGTACGACTGGATGCCCTGGCTGAAAAGCACCGTAAAGGCGATTTTCGTGGGTTTTGGCAGAGTACAAACAAGATCAATGTACGGCCCGGACTTCCTGCGAGCGTCGGTGGGGTAAGTGAACCTAAAGAGATCGCTAATATATTCAGGGAGCTTTTTACTGTAAAATCCCCGCGATGTCCGGCTGGGGAGATGTTCAATGCTGACAGGCTCAATGAGTCCGTGGGTACGCGGTTCACCGCCAAAGAGGTGAGTAATGTGATTAAGAGTATGACGCGGGGTAAATCCCCAGGTCATGATGGACTCAGCATTGAGCATCTCCTTTATGCTGGACCCCATCTTTCTCGTGTATTGGCAATGTTTTACTCTTTATGCGTGGGCCACTGCTATCTACCGGATAACTTTATGAAAACTGTGGTAGTGCCGATTGTTAAGAATAGGACGGGAGATCTCGGTGATGCTAATAACTACAGTCCTATTTCGCTCGCTACCATAGCTGCCAAAGTTTTTGATGGTCTGCTTAATGCACAGCTTAACAAGTATGTAACACTACACGACAACCAGTTTGGATTCCGCCAAAACCTATCAACTGAGAGTGCGATACTGTGCCTTAAGCACACCATCAACTACTACACGAAAAGAAAAACGCCAGTATACGCCTGCTTCCTCGATCTGTCCAAGGCGTTCGATTTAGTATCGTACGATCTTCTATGGAACAAGCTGAGGGCCATTAACTTACCTGTGGAGCTCATCAGCTTGTTTCAGTTTTGGTATGGGCATCAGCGAAATTGTGTGAGATGGGCGGGAGCGATGTCGGAGCAATATCGACTCGAGTGTGGGGTTAGACAGGGAGGTCTGACCTCGCCTACCCTGTTTAACATCTACATGAATGACCTGATCGTCGCGCTCAGCAACCAGCATGTTGGCTGCCATGTAGATGGAGTCTGTGTGAATAATCTCAGTTACGCAGACGATATGGTGCTGCTGAGCGCGTCGGTATGTGGACTAAGAAAACTCCTGAGCACGTGTGAGGAGTATGCCAGTGACCACGGGTTAAGATATAATGTGCAGAAGAGTCAGTTTATGGTTTTTGAGGCTGGTTCAGTAGATACCCGTGCGGTCCCTCCGATATGCTTGAATGGAGTACCTCTTACGAGGGTGGATAATTACAAGTATCTGGGACATATTCTCACGACTGACCTCAGAGACCATGAGGACATGGGTAGGGAACGGAGGTCATTGTCCATAAGAGCCAATATGTTGGCCCGCAGGTTCGCAAGATGCTCTAAAGAAGTTAAAATTACACTGTTTAAAGCCTACTGTACTTCACTTTATACCTGCAGCCTGTGGGCACATTATACACAGAAGAGCTACAACGACCTTCGTGTCCTTTATAACAATGCCTTCAGGATTGTTGTGGGGCTGCCCCGTTTCTGCAGTGCCTCGGGCATGTTCGCAGAGGCGCGCACCGCCTGCTTTTATACTACTATGCGCAAGCGTAGTGCCACCCTGGTGCGCAGAGTGCGGGCCAGCCCCAACGCAATCTTATCGATGATCGCCAGTAGGCTCGATTGCCCCTACATGCGGCACTGTGGTGGCAGGCATGCCCCCGTTCAACCTTTTGTGCGGGGGTTTTAAATTTTAAATTTTATTTTTTATTGATTTCTAATTTTATATTTTATGTTTCGTTATAATTTTAATATTTTCTTATGTATTAGATTTTCAATAGTAATTATGTAATTTAATTGTTTTTAATAGTAATGTTCAATGGTCACGATTATGGGTCTTAGAAACCTGAAATAAATGAATTTTAATTTAATTTTTTAATATTTCTGCCCCAGTCTTCTTCTTCTGCCCCAGTGAAGAACGTATATGGATACTTTGTTGTCAGTACTTTTAGACTTAGGGCTAACGCTTCTTGATATGTTTTAAAAAGTTTCCACTAGCTTTATTTGTCGTGATTCAAATGTTTGCATGTTTTGTGGCAACCCTAGTGGCATCCCGAAGTGTTATAGTGACATCAAAGTTGTTTTATGAGCACTAACCAAGACGCACAGCATATGGTGTTCATTACAATGATTTAACATTTTGTTTTTCAAATAAAATCGAAATATGTATTAAGAACTTATAAAACTATGTCGATTGACAACATAAAAAAAAAACATGGCATAAAAAAGCTTTGTGATAAAATGACCAGAACTAATTTGTGGTAATATGTATATAGCATATAGCTACCCGCCTATTTTCCTTTGGTTACCTACAGACGAAAAGCTAAATCAAACCTCCAGTGTTGTTGACTGTAGCAATGACGTCAGAGCCGTAAGCAAAAGTACCCGAAGGTAAATAATACTATTTTCGGAGGTAAACCCACTCGGACCGACTAATTCTCGCTGCTCAACTAAATGGGACACGACTTTTCTATAAACAATCCAGTATCAACGTCATTCGGTATGAAAAGCTTTGTTTTAACGGCTCTTAAACCAAAGACGACAGACTTTTTATGTGGCTGGGCTTTGTTCAACTTTGTTGGAGATTGCAATGGAAAATAAGATGATCGTGGTCATGTCGCGCTTTTTAACTGGACTTACTTTACCTGATTTTAAGATTGTTTTTACCGACTTCAAAAAAGGAGGTAAGTAACCAATTCGTTCTGATCTTTTCAGAATTTGATAAAATTTTATAATGTTAATCTGTTATGGCTTCCAAACACGTGTGCGAAAGTGTATGAATATAAGTGTACGTTTGTATGTTTTGTCTCAAGATTTCTCGAAAACGAGAAGTTGAGCGAGATGATTATTTAGTTCAATCAGGTAAGGTTCAACTAACTAAAGGTACATACAGTGTTAACTTCATTAAAATCAGTCGAGTAGTTTTTGAGATATAAGTAATAATAAAAAAATCATGAAATAAAAATTATTTTAAAAATTGAACCGCCTTAAAAAAACGGAGTATTAATTGTTCGGATACTATTAAGGAGAAACAAATTCTTTTGGATGCTATTTATTTTTTCATATTATTTTTAAACAAACAAGTTGATTTTAAAATGAGAAAAACACATAACTTACAACCTACATAGAAAATTAATGGTTAATCACCTAGTATCATTCGCTGATACATATTATTTTAAAAGTTGCGAAAAGATTGTTCACAATATTTGACAAGCCAAGTTAAACAAAGGACTTTACCGACGCATAAAAGCAACTGAAGAAAATCACTCAATAAATATATGCTACTTATACCATCTAATACAGTGACAGCCTGGTTAACTTGAATAATCTTAAAATCGACAGCACGCCAAATATTTACTGAAAGATTAGCACAGATTATGAAACTGGTCGAAATCATTGAACAATATATTCGACCTTGTTTTTTATACATTGGAGTATAAAATTGACTACCGCGGTAGCCAATGTTCGTAAACACAGTTTTCTTGAAACTCATACATTGTGCGCACTGCACAGTATTTTGAGGTGAAATTTAAGACACAGTAAAAAGTGTTACACACTTAACCCAGATGTTCCTACTGTTCCTTAAAAGATACAGCTTAGTTATTAGAAATGACATGTAGTTTTATCAAGGAGCTGATTATTTATAAATTTTACGTGTGTTTCCATATAAAGTAAGTTCAAAAAATTTACTTTTCTATGTTCTTAATACATTAACCTACCCATTTATTATAAATATAATCTTTTGAAAATATCCTAAAACTACCTTTGTTATAACTTATTTAAAATAAACAAGTTTTGTTCCTATTTGGCACATAATACCTTAGACATTTTTTTTTCCGGAATATCTGGGTTAAAAAGAGATGCAGTAAGTACCTTACTATAATATTGATTGTTACTTATCAAATTTTGCCATAAATTTACAATCTGTACAATGTCACGTCATTATGAGAAATATTTCGCAGTTTCGTTCACACAAATATCTGATATTTGAACTACATGGTTTAATTTCATAATCTTTTTGTACGAGTATGTAGTATGATTTATCGAAATTTGTCTTGTTTTCTGTATAAAAATAACGTTACATGTCATATATGTGAATATTCTAAATAGATACTTTTGTATTAATTACACTCGAGGCTCTATTACTTTATATTAGATAAAAGTTTCTCAACGTTATGTAGTGATATAATTGTTATCGCGTCCCTTATGATGACTGCGGGGTTATTCACGGGTGATTTGATTATTTTAACAAAACATAATTATATATAAAAATATATCAATTTATTATTTATTAAACTAGCGGACCCCGCGGCGTTTTCCGCGAATTTTCGGATTTCTCGTAAAATGTGTCAAAGTAAAACACTAATATACCTACTATCACGGTTAGTTCGGTGTAGGTCTCAGCCACCTAACCAATTGCACGACGAAAATCGCTTGCACACACCAAACAAAAACGGGTGTCCCTTCGAGTAAAAGCCGACGCGTGATGCAAGCGATTTTGATTTTTAAGGTAATTTGGAGGCAGTGACCTCGATGTACCTCCTCACAGAGTCCAGTGCACCATGGCGTCTATCTACGTCTCATGTTGTCTTATTTATATTATACTTCAGAACCTTTTCTAAGAAATAAGCTATCTAACACATTTTTTTTTTACAAATCGGCTCAATTCCTACGTTTTATAATACAAAAGTAGGCTAATAAACAATATCTACTTAGAACCTAAATATATTTGGGTTACAAACAATTAAAATTACTATAGTAAGTAGATTTCTGATACACTGGGCCATAACAATAAATATAACTGTTGCATAAACAGATGGGAAGATGGCGCTAACGTCACAGGTAATGACGTATCCATAAGGGACCACAAATTTCGCACGATCGGACCGATAGCACGGTACGTCAATTGGTAGAGCTTTTGGCCCGGTTAGCCAAGAAATTGCTCATTCAAGTCCCGCCCGTGCGCAATTTTTAGTTTATTATTTTAGCTTTAGAATGTAAAAAAATGACACAGTAAGTGTTAGGAAAATTCGTAAATAATAAAAATATAACGCTCAGTTGAACCATCATCCCTAACCTTTGGTAATTATTATTACAGTAATTATTTTCAATGTAAATTAACAGATGTTTGACGTTGATTGGAGTTGAAGTCCAATATGGTACAACCGACCCTTATAAGTTTTTGTAATAAAATAGAAGTTTTCTGAAGAGAAGAGAACTAAAGCGGTTTACGCAGCGTACGCAGCGGAAGATTTCAAAAGGAATATCTTTCTCCTGTTTTCGTTACATTTTTCATTGTTGTTCTGGGTTCGTGAGTCGTATATTTGTTTTTTGTCGCCTTAAGCCTTCCTCGATAAATGTTAAGGCTTTATATAACATAACAAAAAAAAAGGTGCAGTAATTTCTGAGATTAAAGAATTTGTTTGCTTGAATTCTGAGAGTTCAAGCAAACAAATTCTTCAGCTTTATAATATTAAAGTATAGATTGATATTACAATGAGTAATATTGCTCGTTATAAGATATTTTGTACATTATTGTAATTATCGTTGGTGTACCTTAAAAAATCAATAAAAAAAGACGAACTAGAAATATAATTAATATTTCAATTTAAAAAAGAGCTGTGAATCCGAAAGACTACTTTAGTTAATCTATCGCACCCATTAACATTTACCGAGCGCGTTTTTATAAGAGTAGGATTTGTCTTATCCACAGAGTAATATACGATGTACGGAACCGAAAGCTAGTCATAAAACTGTGCTGTTCAAATAGTGACGCTATTACACCGAGTCAAGGTTTATTTTAGAACCGTCTATGCATGGCAGCTGCCGGTTGACGTCACGTCGGATTATCAGTCAGTCATAATTATCGAAATACGAGGTTTAACGGCACCTGTTAATAGATGAGGTATTTTTAGGCGCTTATCGCATATTGTGTTGTATCCATCTTTACAAATAGCTTAGCAAACATGTACGAAGAAACAGCAGGATTACGAGATTTGGTTAAGTCTAAGGTCTTGAAGATACCTGCTTTGGAATTGCTGTGCCTTTTGAACCTGTAGCTTACATTGAGTCTTGTCGAAAATTGGATATGATATGGAGTATAAAGCCAATGTTATGTGGGTCATCATCAATAGAGCCTTTTTGTGCGAGCCGCCAGCCTGATCTAATACCTACCCCATGCGAGACTCGTTATGAATCTTGTCATGAAAAGAAAATCTATACTAATATTATAAAGCTGAAGAGTTTGTTTGTTTGTTTGAACGCGCTAATCTCAGAAACTACTGGCCTGATTTGAAAAATTATTTTTATGTTAGATATTCCATTTATCGAGGAAGGCTTTAAGCTATATAACATAAAGATACGACTCACAAGACCACAGCAGCAATGAAAAATGTTGCAAAAACGGGACAAAGATATTCCTTTTGAAAGCTTCCGCTGCGTACGCTGCGGAAACCGCTAAAGTTACACAAAAATCATGTATGACAAGATTGTTCAGCATTAAGAGTTCTATAATAAAGTCCGCGACAGCATAAGTCTATCTTTTATGGTTGACTTACTACAACCTTTTTATGTTAATAAATTTGTAAAAAAATAATGCATCATTTTTAAAGGTGTATTATACACACACGTATTTATTCTTATCAAAATAAATACATTCAACATCACGAGCATTTCATTTAGAACAAAGTTGCCCTTTATATCATTTGATGATTCCAATAAATATCTTAGGAGCTATCACAGTTTTAACATAACTCCGCACCAAAATAATGCTCACAGCTTAAGTACAACGTGCGCTTGCGCTAATCTATACTAATATTATAAAGCTGAAGAGTTTGTTTGTGTGTTTGTTTGTTTGTTTGTTTGTTTGAACGCGCTAATCTCAAAAACTACTGGCCCGATTTGAAAAAATATTTTTACGTTGGATAGTCCATTTATCGAGGAAGGCTTTAGGCTATATAACATAAAGATACGACTCATAAGACCACAGCAGAAATGAAAAATGTTGCGAAAACGGGAGAAAGATATTCCTTTTGAGAGATTCCGCTGCATACGCTGCGGAAACCGCTTAAGTTACACAAAAATCATGTATGACAGGATTATTTAGCATTAAGAGTTCTATAATAAAGTCCGCGACAGCATATGTCTATCTGTTATGGTTGACTTACTACAACCTTTATTATGTTAATAAATTTGTAAAAAAATAATGCATTATTTTTAGAGGTGTATTATACACACAGGTATTTATTCTTATCAAAATAAATACATTCATCGTCACGAGCATTTCATTTAGAACCAAGTTGCCCTTTATATCATTTGATTTCAATAAATATCTTAGGAGCTATCACAGTTTTAAAATAACTTCGCACCAAAATAATGTTCGCAGCTTAAGTACAACGTGCGCTTGCGCTAATATATTAAGCTGAAGAGTTTGTTTGTTTGAACGCGCTTATCTCAGGAACTGCTGGACCTATTTGAAAAAATATTTCTGTGTTGGATAGCTTATTTATCGAGAAAGGCTTTAGGATATAAAACATGACGCTGCGACGGGAGGGGAGGGAGCAAACTCAAAACGCGCGGACGAAGTCGCGGGGGACCGCTAGTTATATTATAAAGCTGAAGAGTTTGTTGGTTTGAACGCGCTTATCTCAGGAACTGCTGAACCGATTTGAAAAAATATTTCTGTGTTAGATAGCTTATTTACTGAAAAAGGCTAGAATATAAAACATCACGCTGCGACGGGAGGGGAGGGAGCAAACTCAAAACGCGCGGACGAAGTCGCGGTGGACCGCTAGTCTATACTAATATTATAAAGCTGAAGAGTTTGTTTGTTTGTTTGTTTGAACGCGCTAATCTCAAAAACTACTGGACCTATTTGAAAAAATATTTTTACGTTGGATAGTCCATTTATCGAGGAAGGCTTTAGGCTATATAACATAAAGATACGACTCATAAGACCACAGCAGAAATGAAAAATGTTGCGAAAACGGGAGAAAGATATTCCTTTTGAGAGCTTCCGCTGCATACGCTGCGGAAACCGCTTAAGTTACACAAAAATCATGTATGACAGGATTGTTCAGCATTAGGAGTTCTATAATAAAGTCCGCAACAGCATATGTCTATCTTTTATGGTTGACTTACTACAACCTTTTTTATGTTAATAAATTTGTAAAAAAATAATGCATTATTTTTAGAGGTGTATTATACACACAGGTATTTATTCTTATCAAAATAAATACATTCATCATCACGAGCATTTCATTTAGAACCAAGTTGCCCTTTATATCATTTGATTTCAATAAATATCTTAGGAGCTATTACAGTTTTAACATAACTCCGCACCAAAATAATGTTCGCAGCTTAAGTACAACGTGCGCTTGCGCTAATATATTATAAAGCTGAAGAGTTTGTTTGTTTGAACGCGCTTATCTCAGGAACTGCTGGACCGATTTGAAAAAAATTATTTGTATTTGTGATGGATAGCTTATTTATCGAGAAAGGCTTTAGGATATAAAACATGACGCTGCTACGGGAGGGGAGCGAGCAAACTCAAAACGCGCGGACGAAGTCGCGGGGGACCGCTAGTTATATTATAAAGCTGAAGAGTTTGTTGGTTTGAACGCGCTTATCTCAGGAACTGCTGAACCGATTTGAAAAAATATTTCTGTGTTAGATAGCTTATTTATTGAGAAAGGCTTTAGGATATAAAACATCACGCTGCGACGGGAGAGGAGGGAGCAAACTCAAAACGCGCGGACGAAGTCGCGGGGGACCGCTATTGTGTATATAAATTCTCGCGTTCACACTATAGTTTCGCAGCTTTCAGGCATATCAGGTGACTAATTTTGACGTACTCGCGCCATAATGAGGTAATTTATCAAGTAACATAGTAAGTAACCCAAACTCGAGTGCGAAGCAACCAGTAACCTTACAATACTGTTCGTGCTTATGCCAGTTTTAATGCGCTACCAAATTATACCGGTGTTTAATAAACTGTAGACTAAATAAACCTCGGACTACATGTCAATAACAATAACACGTAAAATAAAATTTTCAATAACAAGTCTGACGTTTAACACGCAATTGGTTTTTATGAAAGGATTCATTTATTGACTGCTCATGACATCGAGATCGAAAACGATTTTCATTGCGTCTTAAACGTTGACACGTTATGGCACATTAAAAAAACATTGTTGACTTTGATGATTCTATGAGCCATACAGTATGTATTTTGGTGAAATACAGCTGTCGTTCCACGCTCACTACGAGGATATAACATCTAGATGTTTTAAACTCCTTGGCTTTATTTTTAGAATTACTAAGGATTTTAGTAACCCCTACAGCCTAATCTATATTTTTAATTCCCTAGTGCGCAGTATCTTGGAATATAATTCACCCGTATGGTCTCCATTTTACGCCAACCATAAAAGACGCATAGAAAAAATCCAAAAAAATTCTTCTCCATGCTCTGTTTCAGATTCGGTCTCAGACGAAGTCTTCCACTTTGCTCTGAAAAACTTAAAAAATTTAACGCTGTTGCTCTCGTGACGAGGCGCAAATATCTCGACCTAGCTTTCCTGTTCAAACTTATTAATTCACACCCCAGATAATATAATACTACACGTAGATTCGCCTTATCTCCTTTCGAGCATCGATTTCAATATTTTTTACTTTTCTTAAAACTTTCACCCTAAATGTCTGCAAAAACAACATATCTTTTTTTAGTCCGATTACAAGGATGTGTCGCCTATATAATGAACTACTAACAGATAATCACATGAACATAGACATATTCAACGATAACCTGCCCCGTTTCAGACGGGCGATACTTGACATACTTTTTGAAGAATTCATTAAGGAGGAAAAACTATAATATATTTAAAAAATTGGAGGAACATTTGATTCTGGTGATTGTTGAGTATTTAAGTATTTGTAATTTAATATAACTAACCAAGCTGTGGACACATATTTTGGAATAGCAGATGCTATTCCAAAATATGTAGCTTAATATTATAGCCTAGTTTATATTGTATGTTTAATGATGTTGTTCTGTTTTGTGTTCTTTAATAAATAAATAAATAAAATAAAAATAAAAATACTGCCTTAAACTTTGAGGTAAGGGCCTCTGCCCAGCAGTAAGACGTATACCTATACAGACTATCTAGTTTTTCTTTTACTTTACCTAGTGTGTTGCACTTGAGCAAAAAGGACTTGACCAAAAACCATATAAATGTCCGCGAGAGAACATACCAATTATCTCTGTTTCAAAGTAAAGAATTGCTACGAATACCACGATCGTGGTCTTAGAGACTGGACGTATTAAGACAGAAAGTCGCTTAAGTAGAGACTGAATAAATTAATCACCGACTTGGTATTACATGGATCTCACAACTTTTTACCGCAGAACAACTGAGTTGCGAGACTTGTTTTTTTTGACAAGTATTGTTTTTGATGGGATCTCATTTCTTTTTGTATTTTGTAGACAGTTCTACTTTTTTCCTTTTCGGTACCTTCTACTTATTGTATATCTATTCAACAACGAATTCTCTTAAAGCCCTCTCTCTGACTTATGAACTTTTCTTATTTTTGTAAGTAGCCTTCTGTTTTCAATCGAAATTTTCAATGAAAATCGCAATCTTATAGGTAAGAAAGCTCGATTTGGCAGAGGCACTACCATGCGCCTAAATTTATATGAGACTAGCTTAAACCCGCGGCTATGCACGCAATAATAATAACTGCCGTAAAACATCGTTACGAATAAAGCCAATATTGAAAAATTTAACTGAAGACTTGGCTGTATGGGCTTAATTTTCTTTGTGGTCTTTTCTATATTTTTTCATTTTTCCTTAATTCATACACCAAACACTACTTATATTCTAAATTTGAAGCTTCTAGGTCTTCTAGAAGTGCCTTAGAATTTTAATGATCGGTGAGTCAGTGAGTGACTTAATTAAGAAATTTGACCCGTTATAATTCTTAAAATACTGGTTCAAATTGAATGAAATTTAAAATATACCATGTCTTTACGTTCTTTACTTTTCTATGCCTGCATGGTTACTGAAAATTTCAGTCTTCTAGTTTTGTCCACAACGAACTTACAGGGGGTCGAAAATGGTCTGAATTGCTTCGAGAAAAGGATGGTACGGCCGTGACGCTTTTTTGCTCGACTTGTTCATCGTCACGAGTATTTCATTTTGAACAAAGTTTCCCTTGGCATCGTTTGATTTAAAAAAGTATCTTAAAAGCTATTACAGTTTAAAATAATTTCGCACCAAAATAATGCTTGCAGCTCATGTACGGACAACAGCACGTCAACACTGCGGTATCTTATGCAGTTGTAATAAGAGCTAGTTTGCAACAAAAGCGGGTAACTTGATGTGCTGGCGACTGTACATTGTTTACTTTCGCTAACCGCCATAATAAAATCATCACCAACATACATCATCATGACTTAGATACAAAATATGCTCGTGCTTATCACACAAACATTTGCCCCTTACGGGTATCGAACCTACTACCACCAGACGTGCCGTCACATTCAATTCTGGAAAACAATGGCAAGTGCAGCAAAGAGATACAGTTCTAATGGACTAGTCAAACAAGCCCACTCACACAGTGTATAAGCCCTAAACCCAGTTTAACATGGGCTAGGATTAAGCGCCACTCGCGATCCAGGAACGTGCTCCCAGAAGCGTCCATCAGCTTTGTAACAACCACCGTTTGATTGCAGTTTTAGGCCTACAGTAGTCCCGTAAGGTGAAGTATTGCTTTATATTAGTTGCAAGCACATTTCATTCAAAAAATTAAAAATTAAACCCCTTTTGAATAAATTGACTAAAAGCTTAAAATAACGCATTTGTCTTCTATCTAGGAGAAAATGAAATGGAGTCAGTGCTTGATGTATGTGTAGATTGTTGGTATAGTTGCTTAACTTAATGCTGTTTAGTCAGTTTTATGAAAGCGGTTTGAATCTTAATTTCTTTTTTATTTTACGATTTTTAGTTATTCCTCATTTCTCAAAAACTTCCGGACCGATTTTGATAATTCTTACACTGGACCCGAAGTTGAACTATAGATACCTAATTAAACTAAAAGAAAATCATTTCGCATGACTTCTCGTTTGCGAGAAATTCTGAGACCAACATCAAATATACAACATACTCGTACATACACTTACGAAATTTTTCACGTGTTATGAAGCCTTAAAACAGATCAACATTTTATTTTATTCCGACGATATCACATACATACAGGTCAAACTGATTACCTCCTTTTTTTGAAGTCGGTAAAAACAGTCGAACCTACAAAATTTTGTGATAATGTTTAACTAATAAGTATCTGATAATTTTCAACCGAGCTAAAAGTAATCATTACATCTTTCAACCAAGCCATTGGATATTGCAAACACTTACCTATGTTTTTGCCATATGCAGGGTTGGAAAAAAAACAGTTTTTTTTAAATTTTATAAAACAAACAGTTCAAATTGTTTTAAACAAGTGTTTGTTTTGTTTTTTTTTTGTTTTTTTTTTTGTCCTTTTTAGTTTAGGGCATTATTTTAAATTAATTCGAATTCGACCTATAATGTTTCATTTCCAGACTAGATCTTTTGACTTTTCAAATTTTCTGTAGTAAAATAAATATTGACAAAAAACGATCAATGGATAAACATTTCTTTTATGTTGTGCGTATCTCTAATCACTACTAAACGATTTACATTCACCCTGAATGTTTCCTAGCAGGACTATACCGGCGGGGAAATACCTATAAACTATAAATTCTATTCTATGAATAGGGGCACCCCCAATATTTATTAATTAGTGATGGGCCGAATGTGGTTTGAACCGAATACGAATTTCGGCCGAACATTCGGTAAAAATCAAAAATGCCGAAGTTCGGTTTTTATTCTGCACTTATATGGTAACAACTAACAAACAACAATAAAATATACCTATAAGTAATTAATATATTGAATTTTCAAAAAGTTTATTTGATTCAAACAAATCATAAGACTTCCTAATTTAATAAGAACTTATTGAATTTGATTTTTTAATTCTAAAACTTAAGATTGAAATGTCGAAAAAGGAAACTGATAATGACAGTTAGTTACTTGATTAATAAATAAATTACCATGATTTTAAATTATGTAAAAGGCTTATTTATTTAATCAGGTATGAGTGAGTATGACAGATTTGATTTTTTTTATGTTTTATTAATCTTAAAATCAAAATTGTGCAACTATTTCACTCTTTTCTTATACCGAATGTTCGGCATTTCAACCGAATTTCGGAAGAATGCCGAAGTTAGGCCCACCCCTAATATTTATATTTAAATGAGGGGAATAAAATAACCACTATTCCATTCGACAGCCATCCATTAGGGACTTTCCTAACGGGACTTTACCGGCGGGGAATTACTTAATATGAATTCTATAAATACGAGTGCCTTTCTTTCTCACATTTCATTTCATTATTAATTCTGCGACTGATAACACCTCATAAAAATGTCAACTCCAGGACGCAAAAAGCATGCAATTTGGGAACAATTCACATCGATCCCCCAAGAAAATACCACACTGAAGACCAATAGGGTGCGTTGCAGAAAATGTAAGAAAGAACTAGTTGGACTTGTGAAAAGAATGGAGGCACACTTCCAGCAATGTAGCACCACCACCGGTTCTAACACTGACGCAAATCTTGACGCGGACAGGGACGTGGAGGAGGAGTTGTTGAGTGATGCTGGTTCTTCCCGATCTTCAGATAATTCTTCTGCTACACCCACATCTTCTGTTACTACTCTTCAATCTAAAAATGCCAGTACCAGCAGCAGCGCGAGCGTGAACATTTCAATGAAAAGATTTATTATTGCTACAAGTCAAGAAGATAAGAAGAAAATTGATTTACAATTATCTCGTTATATGTTTGCTACTAACACGCCTTTTAACCACGTAGAACACCCAGAGTTACTGAAATTAATGGAAATTTTACGCCCAGGATATAAACCTCCAAACCGCAAACAAATTGCTAGCAAGCTACTCGACGAAGTCTACAACTCGACTCAAGAAGCCGTAAAAAATGAATTGAAAAACAAAGTTGTTAATCTGGCAATTGATGGGTGGAGTAATGTCAGGCAGGACTCGATAGTTTGTGTCTGTGTTACCGATGTGTTGACAGACTCAACTCATTTAATTGATACAATAGACACAGGAGCCGAAAGCCATACAGCTGACTACTTGGTTAAAGTTACTACTGCGGCAATAAAACAATGTGAAACTTACAAATGTACGGTGCGAAGTGTAGTGACAGACAACGCAGCAAATATGAGCCGTATGAGACGAGATTTAGCCCAACAGGAAGAACTAGCTTCTCACGAGGATATACTTACATACGGCTGTTCATCACACATATTAAACCTTCTAGCAAAGGATTTGAATGCAGAAGATATTACTGATAAAGTTAAGTCGATAATGCGGTACTTCAAATACACTCACTTTGCATCTGCCAAATATAAAGAAGCTGGTGGAAAAGCAATTGTTATACCACAACAGGTACGGTGGAACACAATGGCTGACTGCTTAAAAGTGTTATTAGAAAATTGGCATATAATGTCAGATATATGCTTAAATCATTCAACTGCTATAGATCTGTCAATTTCATTGAAAGTAAATGACATGGCGCTGAAGCAACAAGTCCAGGCTCTCTACAAAAAACTGGAAAACATCGCAGTTACACTTGACATCTCCCAAAAGACATCCTGCTGTATTGGCGAAGTGACTGAAGCATGGATAGAGCTTAAAAATATGTTTGAGGGAGAGAATGTACGACTGCGTGAGACCGAGTATTCATTGGATGATTTAAGGAAGTTCAAAGCTCGTTATGAAATGGCAATGTCTCCAGCTCATTTTGCAGCAAACTTACTACATCCTAAGTACAGGGGTGAAAAACTCACGAGTGAAGATATTTCTGAGGCTTTATTATTTATAGAAGCTTATCACAAAGAGGCGATGCCCTATGTTGTTAAATACAGGGCAATGACAGATCCCTTTCATAACTTTCTATTTGAAGATCATGTAGTAAATCAGGTCGGACCTCTCGAATGGTGGCAGTCATTAAAAAAACAAATTAATGGTCAAACAATGAACTTAGTGGCTCAGCTTCACACTGCTGTAGCTTCAAGTGCTGGAATTAAAAGACTGTTTTCAACATTTGGATTTATTCATTCTGACGTACGAAATAAACTGGGTACAGAGAAAGCTGCAAAACTTGTTACAGTTTTTAAATACCTTAATAAGGAAAAGAAGAAATAATTGTTATCTTGATCTTGTCATATTGTCTTACTCTCCTGACTGACAAACAATTTTGATTTTATAATGTTTATTAAATATAGGTAATTTTGTTTGTTATAATTTTGTTTTTGATTGATTTTAAATTGAAATTTTTAATATTCTATACTATCTAATACATGTTTCAAAAATACGTGTTATCTTATCCCATTTTACCCATATAAATCCTGGTACTTGGTAGGTACTTAGATCTTTGTTTGACTGAATAAATAACTTATCAAAAAAATATTACTTTCATTTTATATCATTCATTCGCAATGAAAAGTAGTTTTAAAGCTTGTTTTTTTCTCATCGTTTTATACAATGTTTAAAACTTGTTTTAATCTGTGTTTTTAAACGTGTGATAAAAAACACGGTTTAAAATCAAACTGTTTTAAACATTGTTTTAAACATGTGTTTTAAAACCATTTGTTTTAATCATGCCAACCCTGGCCATATGCATAAATACCAAAACCATAAATAACATAATAATATACATACATACATACGTATTTTACATGTTTCGCAATAATGAGATAAGAGATGTTTATAAAAATGCCAAACCACAGGTAAAATACAGGTAATCAGACGGACTATATATAATTTTAATTAAATTCACAATATTTAAGTTATGTTATAATAAAATAATAAACTTTTAAAATCTTGGCAACTCAATCTGTATATTCTTACTCCAGAATTATGTCAAAACGTGCAAAAAAGTAAATCTGTCAATGACAAATATCATTTTACTTGCATTTTACTCTTCCCCTCCGCTCTTTAGGAGTTTTCCGCGGAAAACGAAAAGGGAAGGACGGACCTTATTTCTTCGTTTTAGTAATTGGTTTTGTCGAGTCAACTATTGTGATTGTTTGGTGGAATTGTCATGCTAATTTGTGCTTTTGAAGAAAACAATTCAATTAAAGTGGGGAATTAAGTGAAGCAAGCTCCGATCGCGCCGTCTTACCCGTTGAGCATTTAAATTCGAATCTCCTGGCATTTCAATGAGTTAGGTTAAGATAGGCTAGTTTAGTGTTAGTTTTAGTCATAAGTGTTAAAAGATGAAAAAAATCTATAAAGAATTGTCTGTATGGCGTAGAGCCGAAGACGTCAAACTTGTATATAAAAAAAGACTCCGGTTTCAATCTTTTTCATTCTTTCAAACAGCTGATTGGCTGACAGGTACTAGACAGATTTAAAAGACGTCATAAAATACTGCGAGATTTTATTATTTTAAATACATATTTCCTAAAAATTTAATAATTTACGGACGAAAATAACTCTAAAAGCGATTAAGATTTACAAAAGCTATGTTTTAGAGTCATGTACAAGGTGTTGGCATTTTCCCCATACAAACGTAAACATATCCTTTATGGAGGCCAAAGATGAATTTAATACAGCTGTTGAGAGGACGTTCAAGTTTGTCAGTGAGTGCCTCAGTGAGGTTAGTACAGCAGGAGTCCGCGTAATAATGATAGGGATACTGAGAGTTTGCATGAGAAGAACATTTTTATAAATTACTAGCGGACCCAGCGAACTTTGTTTCGCCCCCATCCTCGTCTTGCCCGGCTTCGTCCCGCCCATCCACGTAATTAAAGAAAAATGTTAAGGGTTTTTTTTTATTTGAAACTTGTTTATTGAAAATAAATATTTATAACCTAATTAAGCCTATTAATTACATGATTATAATGAATTTGAAGGGATCGTCGCTATTGGTCTACGACCGGTCCCTTCATTACAGTTTAATATTACTTATTGAATTATATTATCTATTACGTATTGAAATATATCTTTGATATGTGATACAATGTATTTTTAGGACAACCCTTATCACTAAGGGGTTTTAAAAATAGATGTTGGCCGATTCTCAGACCTACTCAATATGCTCACAAAATTTCATGAGAATCGGCCAAGCCGTATCGGAGGAGTACGGGAACGAACATTGTGACATGAGAATTTTATATATAAGTTTTTTTTATTATATGATTTTTAGTTATTACCCATATCTCAAAAACTACTGGACCTGAGACTGGAGATGAGACTTACACTGTCCCCTAAGGTGAAATATACCTGATTGAACTAAACTCATCTCATAACATTGACTCTCGGAAACCATGTTCCTGATAGGAACTTAATGTACCTACAACGCATCAAAGTGATCTTGAAGTTGTTCAATCTATACTTAATATTATGCAGCTGAAGAGTTTGTTTGTTTGAACGCGCTAATCTCGGACACAACTGGACCGAATCAATTTTATATTGGATTACTTATTTATCAAGGAAGGCTTTAGGCTATAAAACGTCACGTTGCGACGGGAGGGGAGGGGGAAACTCAAAACGCGCGGGAAAAGTCACGGGGACCGCCATTTATTTATAAAATTTCAATGTTTTACAGTTAGTTTCACTGTTCAACACTCCATACAAAATCAAGTTCCACATTTGAATAATGTAAGCGTTATTTGTCCACGGTGAAACCTGAAAACACAAAATGAAAAATAAAATAAATGGTTAAACCGAATAAAAGCACCCCTATTGCTAGCTGAAAATTCGAATAAAATAGCTCGCAATTATGCTCTTTGTAAGAAGTCTAAAGCGTTTGCGAGAGTGTATTTAAATATGAATTACAGTTTTGAGAATTCTAACAGCGTCACAGAAAGTCAGTTAAGTACTTAAGCCTGCAACTTCTGAAACTACTTATAAACTCTATCCCCCTATACCAAAAACTTCGTACCAGACTTATTACGGTACCAAACTATGTATTAACCGGACAAATTGTAAATAGTGTCACAATGACGGCATTTATTATTGGAGGTATACTTTTCTCAGTGGTCGGGTTCTATATTTCTTGTATTATGGGGCTTTTGAATAATATGCTTATATATATTTTTTTGATTAATGTTATCTGTTCGACATTGCAGCTACAACAAAAAAACTACAGATTAGATTGTACAAAACTATGTTTTAAAAGTAACTACTGAAATTAAAAGTGAACTGCCGTTACCTTTAAGCAACTAAAGTCATGACATTCATCATCATCATCATTATCAGCCAAAGGACGTCCACTGCTGAACATAGGCCTCCCCCACGGATTTCCACAACGACCGATCTCTAGCGGTCTGCATCCAGTTTGATCCTGCGATCTTTATAAGGTCGTCTGTCCATCTTGTTGGTGGACGTCCCACGCTGCGTCTCTGGTCGAAGGGTCTCCAATCTAGAACTTTCCTGCCCCAACGGCCATCAGTTCTTCGCGCTATGTGCCCTGCCCATTGCCACTTGAGCTTACTGATTCTCAAGGCTATGTCCGTTACCTTAGTTCTTCTACGTATCTCCTCATTTCTGATTCGATCCCGTAGAGAAACACCCAGCATAGCCCTTTCCATCGCTCGTTGTGTGATTTTGAGCTTCATTATAAGGCCCATAGTAAGAGACCATGTTTCGGATCCGTATGTCATCACTGGTAACACACACTGGTTGAAGACTTTCGTCTTCAGACACTGAGGTAGATGAGATGAGAAGACACTCTTGCGCAATTCATGACAATTCAATTGCAAAGTCATGACATTATTAAGTCATAAACAGATAACATTAATAAAAAAACAGCATATTATTTAAAACCCCTTAATACAAAATAGACTGAAAAATATATTTTTAAGAGCTATATAAATCTACAAGTACGTAAGTGCGACTTATGTTCCACATTTTTTAACTTATCTTCCTCACCAAAGTAAAGATCATTGAGTTTTCACACCTGACTGCAATATTGAATGCTTCAGCCGACAAAAGCTCCATAAACAAGCATTGATTAAGGTGCCACCTCCATTTTCTCCATTCTAGTGCAGCCCACTGACGCATACATAATAATGACACGAGCCATGAAACGTCACCTTACTTTAAACGGTTAGACTATGTACACATTACGGGTACAGTTTAGCCAATGCTTCAGAATGTTTTTAACACTCACAGTGTCATATTTTGTATCCATAAAGATGAAATAAGAAACCAAAAAATTGCGCACGATTGGGACTTGAACCAGCAACCTTTTGGCAGACCGGGCCAAACGCTCTTACCAATTGAGCTACCGTGCTGTCAGTCCGACCCTGCGAAATTTGTGGTTTCTTATGAAAACGTCAATTGCGTGACGCTTAGCGCCATCTAGCCGTCTGTTATGAAACAGATGGCCCAAGCTGTTATTCTTTATAGAATAAATTCAACTTGGAAATTGATGTCGCTTCGCTATCTAATGCTTCAGAATGTTTTTAACACTCACAGTGTCATGTTTTGTATCCATAAAGATGAAATAAGAAACCAAAAATTTGCGCACGGGTGGGACTTGAACCAGCAACCGGTCTGCCAAAAGGTTGCTGGTTCAAGTCCCACCCGTGAGCAAATTTTTGGTTTCTTATTTCATCTTTATGGATACAGTTTAGCCAGTTAAGCATTGTGACGTTATAGAAGTTGCGTGGAAAATTTAAAAAAACGACTGCATATATCCAATGTGCACGAACATAAGTCTTGGGAAAAATATCTGCGGCTAGGTTTGCAAGACAAAAAAAACTATCGATTGGATTGCACATACCTATGTTTTAAAAGTAACCTACTAAATGCCGTACCTTATATGCAAACTAAAGTCAAAGATGCTAAAAGCTGTCCTGTACCGAAGATAGAGTTTTCTCGACCTCAGATAGGATTTATTGCGGCCAGAAATTTAATAAGGACAAAAATCTTACGGTAACAATTTCTATCTCTGGTAGGCCCAAACCACAGATACCATGGATATAGAGAACGGCCGTTAGGGGCAATTACATAGTTTAGACACAAAAATGAGTTGTGTTACAAGAGATCAAAAGATGTGTTGCTATTTTAACCTCGGGCTAGTTTGGTAACACGGCGTGAGTGGACTATTAGTATAAATAAGTAAGTGACTTATGAGCCTTATTTCTAAAACGTGAATTTATTTAATTTCATTTAATAAAATATGGTACCCCAATAGCAGACGTTTGTTTATTTAAATAAAACACTTGTAAGTTTACAGAACTAGTCCAACACATTTAAAAGCTTAAATTATAATAATAATATGACAACACATACATAGACAACGATAGTAATATATAATTAAGGAATGATTCTTCTACATATAATATGCCAATTAAAGGTATACACATCATTGGCAGAAAAACTACAAAGTTACACTTTTGTAAAAAAACAATTAGGTAGTTACAGTAAAAAATGAACAGAGAAAAAAACTTGTATCAGCAGCTGATTTGTTACGTGTTGTCTGTCAAGGAGTCAGAATGTCACAAATGCCTTTAAATCTTGTTCCTTGGCGCGTTCCGTTGATAATAAAAACCCGTCCAAGTCCGGTAACTTCTCATTCATTCTGAAAAATGCAGAGTATCTTCCCAGATTGGTTCTGCAAATTGGCAGCTGGAAAGTGTGTAGGGTGTCCGGGTATGTGATATCAGAGAGACTTGATTCTTACACCTCATTGAACCATACCATTGACAGCTACAAAAACGTTAGGTCATGCAGTAGTATTTAGAACGCAATAAATGATAAATTCAGGATTTACCATTTGTAAAGAAAAAAAATATTTTCGGTGCTAGAAGTAATTTAATAGAAAGCTCTGTCAATGCCGCTTTACGAATGCAAATTACAATTTCGCCCACATTCCGATTCATTGGGCCACGTAACACGCCATCGAGTCTGATCGATTGTGATATCCCATGCATTATTTATCAAAACTGATTTCGTAACCGAGCATATGCCAGGACTACTTAGCATAATCTTGGCATAAGACACAAGGAACGACTCCCGACCGAATGTTGAAATGAGAATTTCAAAATATTTTCTAAAATGTGCAATGTTTCATTTATTATTTAGGAGCTACTTACACGTACAATTTTTTTGAAAACCAAAAATAAAAACGAACGCAATTCATAAAGCAACCCAAAAAATATAAAAACAATTACATATTCTTCATTTAATAGTATCAGGTCATGTCTATGTTCAGCTTATTTTAAGTGACAGTCGAGACATAATAATATTTATGCTTATATTTTATGAAAACTAACAAAAGCAAACTAACAAAATTTCTCACTTTGTAAGGACTGGAGCTGATTTGGGTAATATACGGTGTCTAGACGACAGAGAATCATGTCTATATTAATAAGATAAGAACGTCGAGAGAGGTCCAAGTCCTCATAATTTACAGAATGTCTGGATTTAGGAGATATTACTAGATATTTCATGCAAATTTGGATCTTACTTGGAGGAGTTTTTGGCAGAAATTGTAGTTATTAGACCATTTGTTACAGACGTTGCTAAAATATTATATTTTAGCACGTGTTACGCTATTTTAGAATCTGGACTAAAGGCGCCATCTTTTATTGTAATCCCTGTACATATTTTTTTCAATACAGCGAGGTAAAGTTGGGCCTTGTAATAAGTTTGAATTCTTAGTTGGACTCATAAGTGTCATGAAATGAAAATTGAGGTAGCTGTGTGAAAATTTTAAACTAACGTTGATAGAACAGTTATTAAGGCTTACAATGCAAGAAAAAAACCCTGAAAAAAAATCTTATTACCCCTCATATAGCCTCAGTAGTCGATGAACCAATACAAGGTGTCAATTTTAAGTTTTTTTATATATTTCTAGTGACTGTTATGGCCTAGCCTATCTAGTTTTGGCTTGACCTTGACTTTCTAGAGACCCTGTATATTTCGGAGTCATTAGTGATAAAGAATAGTAATGAATATTTTATTAACATAAAACATAAGCATAAGCAAAAAACATAACCTATTTCACAAGACAGTTATTAAAAATTTTAAGCGGTCACAGAGTAACTAAAATAAATAAATGATGGGTATGAAAAATAGATATTGGCCGATTTTCAGACCTACTCAATATGCTCAAAATTTTATGAGAATCGGTCAAGCCGTTTCGGAGGAGTAATGGAACGAACATTGTGAAAAAAAATATTTATATATAAGATATTAGATATCTCCATGAATCCAGATATTAATACATATATTAAAGCATTTTTCTCTTGTTATACATTTACATTATCACCATCTAATCTCCGCTGTTAATACAACTAAGCTTCTATATTCTTCAATCTGCACACAAGCAACAATAAACATAAAACAGTGTTAGTAAGTTGTAATTAAAAAACTTAATGAACTACCTCCTTGATCTCACTAAGTAGCATTAAGCTGGATATTATCCCAGTGCAGTTGCAGTTTTGCAATAAAATAAAAACTACTGCAGGCATTTATTTTATAAGATAGTTTCCTGGTAGTCGCTTTTTGCGATTGCTATTTTTGCAAAGTTTTAACTATACGTTATATGGTTCACATTTACATTCGATTATATGTTCATGGATAGCATTTCTAAAACAACTGCAAAAATTGGTAATGATGTGTTCTTTGAAAATTATCATAATTCAAAACACGTATAGTGCTGAATATAGGTCCCGCCAATACTGCTTGGATATAGTTTTTACTAATGTTAACACTTCGGCACTTTTCATGAACTTTAACCGAGGTTACTGATTTAAAATAATCAATTTTTCCGTCGTTTCGTTCAACACTTGCAGTTCGTAGAGATTTTATACCGCGCACTACTTCAATAAGCGATTCACCTCCCGAATCTGACTTATCATAGAAAACACAAATCAGCAGTAAGTAGGTAGTTCATCTGAATTGTAGTCCGTAGTTACCAAGATAAGATTCAAACAACAAAGAGTAGACTGTCGTAGCTATTCAATACAATTGAAATGGTACGTTATTTTCAGTTTTACGTCTTCGGCTCTATGCCATACAGACTATTCTTCAGTAAATTATTTTCATTTTTTTACACTTATTGACTAAAAATAACACTAAACTAGCCTATCTTAACCTAACTCATTGAAATGCGAGGTGGTTCGCATTTCAATGCTCTAAAAGGAAGCTTAGCGCAGGAACAGCGATCCGGGTAAGACGGCGCGATCTGATCGCTTCACTTAATTCCCCACTTTAATTGCATTGTTTTCTTCAAAAGCACAAAGTATAATGATAATTTCACCACACAATCTCAATAATTGACCCGAAAAAAACAATTACTAAAACGAAGAAATAAGGTCCTTCCTTCCCTTTTCCTTTCCCGCGTAAAACTCCAATTGAAATAGTAAGAAGAGAAATGACATAAGTCAGAACAATTTATATTCACTATTTATCGATAGTTCATCAACTATATATTATATATATGGCGCGTTTTCGACCTGAAGCTTAGCGCAGGAACAGCGATCCGGGTAAGACAGCGCGATCAGATCGCTTCACTTAATTCCCCACTTTAATTGCATTGTTTTCTTCAAAAGCACAAAGTATAATGATAATTTCACCACACAATCACAATAATTGACCCGAAAAAAACAATTACTAAAACGAAGAAATAAGGTCCTTCCTTCCCTTTTCGTTTCCCGCGTAAAACTCCAATTGAAATAGTAAGAAGAGAAATGACATAAGTCAGAACATTTAAAAAAAAGTAAAGAGTTGCGTGAAGAGTTTTCACTCCGCGCTAAAGCGGTTATGTGTGTGTGTGTGTGTGTGTGTGTGTGTGTGTGTGTGTGTGTGTGTGTGTGTGTGTGTGTGTGTGTGTGTGTGTGTGTGTGTGTGTGTGTGTGTGTGTGTGTTTGTGTATGTGTGTGTGTGTATGTGTGTGTGTGTGTGTGTGTGAGAGAGAGAGAGATAGAGAGAGAGAGAACGGATTTATCTTATCTTAGTCTTGAAATGTTCGTGGAGGTCTAGGGAAGGTTTAAAAGGCGAGAAAATACAAATATTTATATTCAATATTTATCGATAGCTCATCAACTATATATTATATATATGGCGCGTTTTTGACTGGAGCCATCAGTTGACCTGAAGTGATGCTGAGACCGGTTTTTTTTTTAACAAAATTCGTAGAGTTTTTTGTATTCTACAATATTGATAGTAAATACAAATAGTAAAAAACTCATAGGAATTGAGATATTTCCAAAAAAAAAAACGCAAAAACCGTGTGACGTTTGTGACCGTTGTCGAATCATTTACAGACTCACAGGTGGGTATCTCGGATTCTGAAATTCTTACCTAATTTAAGCTTAAATGAATGGATCACAAGGTTTTCCACAGCGACTCGTTGCAAGCGGTCTGCATGCAGTGTGATCCTGTGATCAAATACTGTTCTTCTAACTACTTATACTATTGTTTTAAACTTACTGTAAACTTAATATTGAAAGTCTATTAATTTCTGAAAACTTCTGAAAGTTTTAGCACCACACCAGTTCCCATAAAGGGGATATACTGATTTCTAAATACGTAAATATTTTAGCCAACCATTTATTTGCCGCCAATGGATCGTTTACTGTGATCACATAGTGGATTTTGTTATTCACCTGGAAATCCAATTTACAGTGGTTTCATGATTTCCAGGGATTACTGTACCGCAAATAAACACAAACGATTTGCTTTAATTGCGAGGTTGCTTCGGAACCGGAGATAACCACAAACATAACGGTTGTTTGAATAAGTTCCGAACAATATTTGGTCTGCTTTCTTTATTGAAAAAATATTTCTTTCGTTTTTAGAGTATTTTCACTTTTATCTTAAACCTTTACTGGTTTGGGTTTTTAATAGGGTGAACCTATAGTTTCTATAAATAGAAAGAAAGAAAGTTCAAATCGATACTAATACCTACTATGGGTTCTCTGTGACGTCGTCAGCACGTTTCGAATTTTCTCCGCTTCTATAGCTATTTAATATATTTGGACACTTGATTTATTAAACGTCTTCTAATTAAATGTTTACGTCTTTCCACCTTGCATCCATCTTCACACCCTCACACTTCTCTAATGTCAATTATAACGTCAACTTATGCATTCGTCTTTCAAAAAACCGGCTAAGTGCGAGTTGGACTCGCCCACTGAGGGTTCCATGCCAACCTAAACTGAATTAGGGATCCACTTACTTCCACTAAGCTAAAATACCACAATATTTTGCTGACAGCAAATATAACTTTGCTTTTCATAGTGTTTCTATGAAAAACAAAATTATGTTTGCGGTTGTTGAAAATGTGCTATATCTCAAAAACTACTAGTTCGATCCTGTCCAAACCAATTTTCGTTGATAGTAGTTGTTAAGTGCTTAGTTGAGAAGTTAAAGGGAGGAGGGGACGCCCATTGCACCACTCAGGAAGCTTATATCTCGCAAACGTTAGACTTTTAGAGAAAATCTATTTCATTTTGAAGACCTATCCAAAGACCCCACACGCATAGGTTCCAATATTTTTTTTTTTTTTGGTTTTATGTATGGGAGCCCCCCCTTAAATATCATTATTTTCTATTTTTTGTATAAAAATCGTAAAGCGGTTAACAAGATTCATCTTTGTACCAAATTTCATCAGTGTGATGCTTATAGTTACAGAATAAAATGGCTGTGTCAAACGGACGGACGGACAGACAGACAGACTTGACAAAACTATAGGGTTCCGTTTTTTTGCCATTCGGCGACGGAACCCACTTAAAACTTTCTACACCTTTCTCACTCTCTCTTGTCTACTAAGATATTCCGTTTCACGTCCATATCCTACATATACTATAAATATTTATCAAATTGGACCCGTAGTTCCTTAAATTAACGTATTAAAGCGAACATACAACGAGTACAACAAACTCTTCAGCTTTATTATATTCGTATACGAGAAAGATAGCCAGATAATAATAATGCCAGCCATAAAGCGTGAAAATTTACGTTCCTGCCATCGCGGTCCCAACGCATCTTAAAACGAAAACGTACCAGAAGGAACCATAGCTTCCATAACTAATATTTAACCTTCACGGGTGGCGGCAAATATTAAACTTCGCAATTTTTGTTACAGATAACGATGCCGCAGAAGCAAAAATTAAGTGTGAGTGCCAGTGCCAAAGTTTAGTGCCAATGTGAACGATGGGGTGTACGCCTAGCATGCTCCTCGACCACAAGAGCCGTCGCCGCGATAGCAACGGATCTCAGGAGGCAGCCCTAGCCAAGGTGGCTCCAACGCCAGTCTGTAACAAGGCTGTCCAGGCGGCCAGGGCTCCTAGGGCTTCCCTGGAGTCAGACGGCTTCAGTGTCCAGCTCTCCAGCAAGAAGGACAGCTATGTGTCGCAAATGGGTAACAACTTTGCGACACAGCTGCATATTAAAAGGATATCTGGTAAGTCCAATTAGGATATATGATTAGAATACCAACGAAAAAAGAAAATGAAGGCGAGTTAGTATAAAAAATATGTATTTACTTATTATGCAATGAAGAATGTTACATACTTTTGCGACACAGCTGCATATTAAAAGGATATCTGGTAAGTCCAATTAAGATATATGATTAGAATACCAACGAAAAAAGAAAGTGAAGGCGAATTAGTATAAAAAATATGTATTTACTTATTATGCAACGAAGAATGTTACATACGCATCACACACTGATTTTATTTATTTTTGTGTTTATGAATTAATAATTTAATTCCAAGAGTATTAATCAGCTTTTACTGGTTTTTTTTTAACAAGAAAATTACGATATGAAATAAACTTTTTGAGTTAGTTTCAAAGATCTTTGTGAAAACTTTAAATTTTATGTAGCTTTTTTCACGCTAATTATATTTTCAAATTCTTTGAGCATACGTAACAGGTATTTGTCATCTGTATTATCTTTTCCTTCATTACTTTGACCTTTGTTGTCTGTAAAATGCTGGATGTTAGTTCCTAAATTTACCATTTTTATAAAGTTTACCATACTGCCGCTCGCATATTTTCTTTCATATATATCAGTTTTGATATCCGAACGTGCACTTAGTTTATCCGACGCTCGTAAAGCGGCACCTTCAGGAGGACTGTTACCGGCAGTGCCTTCAGTATTTTCAGCACCCTCCACGCCTTCTTTAGGCTTTTGACCTTCTTCAGGATTTCCACCTTCAGCACCATTTTTATCACCCTCACCTCCTTCAGGATTTGTGCCATCTTTGCCACCGCCATCACCGCCTCCTTCAGCATTTCCACCTTCAGCACCATTTTTATCACCCTCACCTCCTTCAGGATTTGTGCCATCTTTGCCACCGCCATCACCGCCTCCTTCAGTATTTTTATCACCTCCTTCAGGATGAATACCATCACCACCACCGGTTTCACCACCTGCTCCATTACTGTTTTTAACAGCATTTGCAGTGTGTTCTGCACTCCGAGTATCTGCATTACCGTGATGGGTGTCTGATTGTTTAACTTTAAACAACTTTTCATCTAAATCCTCGTAATCATCGTGTTCTCTATTTTCTAGTACATTTTTTATAATTTTTTGGACAATTGTCTTAACAGTTGCCTTCTCACATTTTTTAGGTTTGCCAAGAGGGCATAATTCAAGTCTTTTGAATGAAGCAATCTTTTCCAAAATTTTCTTCAGTTTATCAGTCTCTATTTCTTCAGGCATTTTGTAATCTGCCCAATTTGTTATGAAATATGAGGAAGGCATTTTCGGTTTGTTTGACTTCTTCTTTTTCTGAGCTGCTGTGCTGAGAAAAAAGAGGACCAGGCAGAACTGAAAAAATAACATAGTTTTAGGTTAGGTTAGGTTTTAGGACCACATCTCTTTACAACATGTCCAGGGCGCGTATTCCGATACAGTTTTGATTGGTAAGATAAGAGGCTCAGCTTTACTGTCAAATTAGCAATTCGTTTTGCGATTTCGCATGATATTTAAAATATAAGAAATTTCAAATGAACAACATAAATATTAATATTCGTACCATTGTAGTATTAGCATAAAATTGATAATATTTGATTACACTGCGTCGGAATCGAGCTGCCCGGAAATTGAAAGGCTAAAGTTGGATCGCAATACGCCGCCAGGCTATTATTGACATCATAATAGTCAATACATCATCTTAATGCAACTGTCTGTATTTGCAAAAATTGCCCGTTCTAAAGTAAAAGATAGTATTGTCAAATTAATAAATATTGTGTATTACTAAAATTAATGAACTATTGCGACTTACAAAAATCATACTGGTCTTCATTGTGCAGCCTAAACGTGTAACTTCACCAGCTAGTTACAAAGGTGTGACATTAATTTGATCCTAATCGAATTGAATACGTGTACAGTTAATCGTATAATTAACTTCCTAATTGTTTTATTTCGCCTAACAGTTAAGGCATGAATTCAATTAATGAAATTTGATTATAATTCACCACAAATTTACCAGTTGTACGGTATTTTTTGACGACCCGTCTGGTGTAGTGGTCGAGAAATCGCCTACTACGCAGCGGGTTGCGGGTTCGATCCCCGCACAATACAAACATTTGTGTGCATGAACATGTCTGTTTGTATTGGTCTGAATGTTTTTCTATGTATATCATGTATGTATTTACAAACAAAAAATATTTAAGTATTATACCCGGTGTCTGGCACCCATAACACAAGCTTTGAGTAGCTTACTTTGGGACTAGATGGCGATGTGTGGGAATGTCCAAAGAATATATTCATTATTTATATTTATTTAATTTGCCATCCTACTCAAATTTTTACTACTCGTTATGTGGCTTAATTTATAGCAAGTTCTTGATGAATCGACAAGGACTTGATTTGTCCCTACAGAAATACACACGCTACATTAAAATAAATGAATATAAACTTTTAATTGGTAAATTTATGTTTAATGCAACATCAGTGTTTAATCCATATGGAATCAACCATTACTTCTTATGAGGCATACGACAGCTCTGGCAATGTAACAGGGATACAGAGTATGGTAAATCATTATTCTAGACTTTACAGTCTAGCTAGTCTATTGCCGAAATGCAATGATGACAAAGAGGTTATTATTTTTCCAAAAGTCAAACATTTGTAACATAGACGCTTCTAAACTGGTAAAATGGGCGCCCTCTTCTACCTTTTAAACGCAGCAAGCGAAAATTTTACATACATACATGACGTGGATTTTTACACATACCCTCTTTTAACCAGAAGGAACTGGTAGTTTTTAAGATTTGGCATATTGTTGGTTATGAACAATATGCCAAATCTCAAAAACTACCATAACTTAACTTTGTCTTTCATACGAACACTATTAAATACAAAGTATTTTTTGCTATTAACAAAATATTGTGGTATTTTATGCGCGAGTCCGCACTTGGCCAGTTTTTTTTTTTTCAATTGAGCAGCAATAAATCGAAGCTATTACACATTGCTAGGTCAATACCAAAAGGCGTACGGGGATTAGTTCTCAGTCATGAGACTAAAAGTAAAAAAAAATGAATATTGAATAATTTTATCGGTTATTATATCTATAATTTTAGAGAAGAGACCTTACGTCTCATCATGGTTATATAAATGAAGAGCAGTAGAATAATACTAAACGCACACACATCGATCAATAAATCTTCAAACTGGAAAAGCTCTACTTAGATCAAATCCAGTCCTTATATTATAGTTATATTAAATCCTGCAAATTATTTTAAAAAATAATTTCTACTCTAATGGTGATGGCAGTTTTGTTTGAAAGTTGTTGTTTTTTTACCGACTAGAGAAGGTGGGTGTTTTTGGGTTCCAAAGCAGAGTTCCCAAATTAAAAGCCAATATCATCATGATTGTTTACCTTCCCTCAGTACCAATGCATTAATCCGGATCAAAAATAGCGAAACGTTTTAACAAGCAGCTTATTGCTGCCTCATTAACATTATTCAGCGCGAAACCTTTGTGATTTTGCATTGCATGGCTTGTTGGTGAAAGCTTTGTGTTTATAATTTTACCTGAAATTAAAAAAAAAAAGCTATTGCATAGCATCTATCGCGGGCCTTGAGCGTGGAGACCGACAGAAATTCCGTAACGAAAATAACCTAACACCCCCCACCAGTGGCGGCTGGTGGGTTATCGAACTGGTAGTGCACTTTAAGAAAATCGAAACAAAAACTATAAACAATTACGGTAATATAAATAAACAATAATTAATGCGTCACACATACAGTGAAACTATACTGGTAGTCTGATACGAGATGTCAATCATGGCTGCCGTCGTCGATTCGCGCCCATGCCGGCCGGCCAATTCGTCAACCATCGGGTGCTCTCGGCAATCTTCGTTTCGCACGTGCGGCGCTCGAGAACCCGCTCATTACTCGGTACATTTCTATGAACTATCTTTTGTTTCACGCGTCAGTCGTATTAACTCGTATCTCCTACAAGTTATTTTAGCAGACCTCGTGCACTCGCCGAAGCGCACGAGAATTTGTCTTTACAGGAAAATAAGTCTTAATAGTTTAGTAAAGCGCTCAAACTGTTTCACCATAATTGGAGATTTAATCTTTTATACGTTTTTGTATCTTTAAAAATAACTATTAAAATGGTTATTTAAAAAAAAAGATGAAGTACTTAATATTTTGTAATTTTTAAATCTTTTGAATTGGTGGTTCAGCGCACGAGCGCACTTAAGGTACAGCCGCCACTGCCCCCCACTCCGACCGGCACAGCGGTGATACCACTTGGTGCAATAGCATTACCGCGGCAGTCTCGGAGTTCCACACGTCTTTTTTATGTCACCTATAGTTACCATGTTCCAACAATAGGACAATGGTTTATTCAGTCTAAAATGATGCTTTAATATATTATGATATAATTTAACTAATGAGATGTATATTTTCTTTATCATTACAATGCATAATTAAACTTTTTACCATAAAAGTAAAAGTAAAGTTAGCCTGTAACATCCCACTGCTGGGCAAAGGCCTTACCTCAACTATGAGGTAGTTCGAGCCATACTCCACCACACGGGCTCAGTGCGGGTTGGTGGACGGGTGTTTGCAAGGCAAGCGACTAACCCTGCTGTCAGATGTTATCAAGCCGCCCATAAGGCCTCTGACTAGGCTTATCGACTTATATCATCCGATATTAGCCGGGACCAACGGCTTAACGTGCCTTCCGAAGCACGGAGATGCTCGTGATGTACGTCACTTATATGGTCGGAATGGTCACCCATCCAAACACGACCGCGCCGTAGGTTGCTTCACTTCGGTATCACTACCAAAGCGCTGCTACCATAAAAGTACTCATTAGTAAAATATTATATTCTTTCATGCTTATATTATGCACAAGTTGAAAAGTTACAACAATAGCGAAAGTAAAACACAATTTTTCTTTCTCAATAGCAAGTGACTAACTGTAAAACATGTATCCTGGAGTATGTACCCTTTACATTATCTGAATTAAAAATCCCCGTCTAATCATGAAAGTCAGCCAAACCACACTCTAAATAAAGCAACCAGTTCGCTTTCACTTGGTCATATTCAAAAGCAGAAAAGTCGAATTCATACTGGGGGCACGGCAGTGCCCCCACCAAGTCGAGCAAAAAAGCGTCACGGCCGTACTATCCTTTTCTCGAAGCAATTCAGACCATTTTCGACCCCCTGTAACTTCGTTGTGGATAAAACTAGAAGATTGAAATTTTCAGTAACCATGCAACATTGTAAAGAAACGGTATATTTCAAATTTCATTCAATTTGGACCAATATTTTAAGAAATATAACGGGTCAATTTTTTTTAATTTTGTCACTCACTGACTCACCGATCATCAAAATTCTAAGGCACTTCTAGCAGACCTAGAAGCTTCAAATTTGGAATATAAGTAGTGTTTGGTGTATGAATCAAGGAAAAACTAAAAAATCTAGGAAATACCGCAAAAAAAAATTAAGCCCATACAGCCAAGTCTTCAGTTTTTTTCAATATTATCGTAAAACATCGTTACGAATAAAGATTCGTAACGATGTTTTACGGCAGTTATTATTATGGCGTGCGAAGCCGCGGGTTTAAGCTAGTCCCATATAAGTATAGGCGCATGTTAGTGCCCCTGCCAAATCGAGCAAAAAATGGGTATTCCCGTCATGAAAACACGTGTAAATTAAATTATTTAATGCAAAAAACGTACCTACGTGCGTAGTCGTACTTATTACGAGTGCGTATGGTTGTAAATTAATTATTATACCACGCGCTGCGATGCTAGCGAGTGAGCGCGGGCCGTTACTACGCGTTGCGCGGTGCTAGCGTGAGGGCGCGGGGCGGGGACAGTGGCGGGGCGCGCGGAAAGGTGAATGTCGCCGAGCGAGCTGTTGCGGTGCTAGCGCGAGGCAAAAAGTTCAAAAGTCAGAGAGAGTGCTTTAAGAAAATTCGTTGCTGGTAGATATATATTATATACTATAAGTAGAAGGTACCGAAAAGGAAAAAAAGTAGAACTGTCTACAAAATACAAAAAGAAATGAGATCCCATCAAAAACAATACTTGTCAAAAAAACCAAGTCTCGCAACTCAGTTGTTCTGCGGTAAAAAGTTGTGAGATCCATGTAATACCAAGTCGGTTATTAATTTATTCAGTCTCTACTTAAGCGACTTTCTGTCTTAATACGTCCAGTCTCTAGGACCACGATCGTGGTCCATAACAATTGAAAATCAATTGTGTCTGGAATCTCCGTACTCGAAGCATTAAGTTGTTACGTAATAATTAACAGCATCTTATAGTGACGCATATCAATATTAAAATTCTTTAATGTTTTATATAAATATATTGAGACTTGGCCATCGCCTGAAAACACGTGTAAATTCAATCGCCTGAAAACACATGTAATTTCAATTATTTAGTGCGATGGCCAAGTCTCAATATATTTATATAAAACATTAAAGAATTTTAATATTGATATGCGTCACTATAAGATGCTGTTGATTATTACGTCGTAACAACTTAATGCTTCGAGTACGGAGATTCCAGACACAATTGATTTTCAATTGTTATGGACCACGATCGTGGTCCTAGAGACTGGACGTATTAAGACAGAAAGTCGCTTAAGTAGAGACTGAATAAATTAATAACCGACTCGGTATTACATGGATCTCACAACTTTTTACCGCAGAACAACTGAGTTGCGAGACTTGTTTTTTTTTGACAAGTATTGTTTTTGATGGGATATCTGTTTCAGAATCTGAAAACTGAATCTACCCGCTATGTATGGTGTTTGGTGATATAAGCGAAATGCATACCAAGATAAAAATTACTCTACTTCTGACGCAGTCGTCGAGTAAAAAGTACAAACTGAAAAGATATTTTAAAACTTTTGGATCTGAATATACAAAATAACTAGATGCGATAGTTTAAAACGGAGAGCTTCTTGCAAATAATGTCATGAGGTTGTAAAAAATATTGAGTATTCTAGGATTCCGTAGCCGAACGGCAAAATACGGTACCCAAGTTTTGTCGTGTCTGTCTATCAGTCCGTATGTCACAGCCATTTTATTCTGAAACTATTAGCATTACACAGGTGAAACTTGGTAGGTAGGTGTATCCTGTTGACCGCTTTACGATTTACATACAAAAAATAAAAAATAATGATATTTAAGCATGGGCTACCCATAGGTACTGAAAATAAAACAAAACAGAATTTTACTCCAAAACGTATACGTGTGGGGTGTATAAAAATAGGCCTTTTAAAATGACAGCGGTTTAAATGCATCTGGAAGATAGACGCCTCCAAAATAGTAAAATGCAGTCTTTAAATACTAACTCTATGAAATACCAAGTTATTTTAAGTGGAATTAAGTGGATCCCTTATTTAGTCAAAGTTGGTACGGAACCTTAAATATAAAATATAAAATCAAATCCTTACCGATCTTCTATTAAAATTTATTTGTGCTATGATCACAAATACTGGACAAGAGAATTTCAAGAGGCTATTCATTATTTCTTCACTTTATAGACAGATATTATTATTAAAATACGCTCAACGTTTTCATCATAAATTTTAATCACCTCATAATCATTATCTGACGATTTTTTTACTGTTACCGTGTTCAAAAATAAATATTCTTGCATACGCTCTGATACCTCATATCCTACGTCGTCTGCGTGCTTAAATTATTCTCGTTCTCAAATTTCTTCAATCTGAAAAAAAAGCAAGTAAAACAAAAATGGTAAGTAAAAAAGCTTTTTAAAAAATATTAACACGGTTTTTATTCTGACTAGCTGACCCCGCGACTGCGCTTGCACATTTTGAGTTTGCTTCCTCTCCTCCTGTTGCAGCGTAATGTTTTATAGGCCACTCAATAAATATATGCAACACAATAATATTTTTTTCAAATCAGTCTAGTAGTTTTTAAGATAAGCGCGTTCAAAAAATCAAACAAACAAACTCTTGACCTTTATAATATTAGTGTAGATTCGGTATTCTAATGAGGCAAGAAAAACCTCTTTGATCATGTTAAGTGGGGTCAAAAAGATATAACGGAAGTAACAGGAACGAAAAAGAATCTTGGTATGAGTGAAAAAGGAAAACTTTCCTTTATGAATAAATGCAAAAGTAATAGATAGCTCCGTCTGTTTGGTACGTTTTTAACCTTAAACTCTTAAGAGACTATCAAAATTCCTATGTACTATGTAGTTAGTTGCTTGTGCTTATACCTTAAGCAGTTGCAATAGGGTTGACAGTTGGTTAGAAAAAAGAAAAAAAAATACTTATTTGTAACAAACCATTACCCACAACAATTCCTCATGGATGTTTGTATCAACAGTCTTTTGGTATGCTTTTGTTTATGCGACCGCCGGCGGCCTTTTGATCCGTGAGCGTCTACGAAAATCATTAGAAAACGAAAGGATAGCTCCTCGTAACCTAAACTACCTCCTTGAATAAGTATAGTCAATAAAAATAATAAATATTATTTATTGTACTCTAAGTTGAAATATACCTGTTTGAAATAAATAAGGATCATCGCGTTATGACTTCTCGTTTTCGAGAAATCCGTGGACAAACATATAACTATATAAACATACACTATCAAAATTTTGCACACGTTTTTGGAAGTCTTCTTAGATCAACATATTTAAATATTATCAAATTCTAACGGTATCACGTACAAACACATTGAATTAATTACTTCCTTTTTTAACTGACTTCAAAAAAGGAGAAGGTTATCAATTCGACTGTATGTTTTTTTTGTATCTATGTTACCTCATATCTCAGTCATTAGGGTTCCGTAGCCGAATGGCAAAAAACGGAACCCTTATAGTTTCGTCAAGTCTGTCTGTCTGTCTGTCTGTCTGTCTGTCTGTCTGTCCGTCCGTATGTCACACCCAATTTATTCTGAAACTATAAGCATCACACTACTGAAATTTGGTAGGGAGATGTATCCTCTTAACCGCTTTACGATTCTCATACAAAAAATAAAAAATAATGATATTTAAGGGGGGGCTCCCATACATGAAACTAAAACCGAAAAAAAATTTTTTTGTCAAACCTATGCGTGTGGGGTATCTATGGATAGGTCTTCAAAAATGACATAGAGGTTCCTAAAACCGTTTTCTTTTAAAGTCTAACGTTTCTTAGCTAGACGCTTCCAAAGTGGAAAAATGGGCGTCCCCCCCCCATCTAACTTCTAAACTAAGCGAGTGTAAATTTTGAAAAAAATATATAATGAAGATCATAACAAAAACTTTCAACGAAAATTGGTTCGAACGGGATCGAACGAGAAGTTTTTGAGATATAGCACTTTTTCAACAACCGCAAACATAACTTTGTTCTTCATACAAACACTATGAAAAACAAAGTTATATTTGCTGTCAACAAAATATTGTGGTATTCTACTAAGTGGAAGTAAGTGAATTGCCTAATTCAATTAACGTTGGCACGGAACCCTCAGTGCGCGAGTCCGACTCGCACTTGGCCGGTTTTTTTTTATTGATCGATTCGGAAACTTTGCTTACTTAGAGGGTATACCTTCTAGTTGATCCCATTTTTGACAATTTGGGATTTGATGATGGGATTTTGGTATAATCGAGGGAAACCCTCAAATATTAAAGGCACATATTGTGTTTTTATACTACAATCTTAATGTTGACGTGTTGTTACGTCTGATAGTCAACACCTTGTGGAGCTGAGCTAATGGTGGAACTCCTTAACGCTTAGGAGTTCAGTAATTGTTGTGACAGAACTTATGGTAGATACTTTGTGGCTTCTTAAAGAACAGAGTCATGAGGTGCAACTTCTCCTCCCCCCCCCCCCCCCCCTCCTGTAATCACTAAAAATTAAGAAAAAAAATAGCTCGGTTTTTACTTTTTTTTAAAAGTTATTGTTATTTTGAAGTCCGTAAAAAGGAATGACAAGAAAGGGTTCCGTTTTTTGCCATTCGGCTACGAAACCCTAAAAACGGACTTTAGGGTACCTTCTCCTATAATATAAACAATAACCAACATTGTGAAAATAAATAAATAAATGAGATATTACACAAGTCCCTGTAACTGTAAGTACAGTGGCCATCATCACATCAGGTTACCCACTTTTTTTGCAAACTATCCCTTATTACAATTGAATAAGATACAGCAATGGTAACCTTTACGTGGTGTTGTTCGTCAAGGAAAAACTTGAAGTTTAACAAAGGCACCTTTCCATTTATTTGTTGACCAAAAAATGTTCAGATCATTACTCCGCCATCCGCTGTTTGTCTTAGTAATGGAACAGAAGTACTCGTATTTGGTCTCGTCTTTTTTACGATTCGTTAAAGAAATTGTTTGGATTGAATCGAGTCGTGATTACCTTCGTCTTGGAAATACTCGGACAACTCAATTTGAGGTTATGAAAGTTGAAATTATATTCTTTCAACGATGGTTTCAAATGCTGGGCTTGTGGACTGAAGTTTTTGCTCTAATGGCTTTCTTTGTTTGTAGTTAGCAAAATTATTAACGAGAATACGAAACTAAAAAAACGAAAACATTGGTTGAGGTACCACCAATTTGCAACTGTAAAGTTGCAGCTCTGTGGAAGATATCACTCGCAACAACTTAAATTATTATTAGTTGTTGTAAGATAATATATTTTTTTATAAAATTATTTCAAAAATCTGTCCTCGGAATCAAAAAACCTGTAAATACGTTGAAATGCATTTAACGTTATTGTGAGAACGATTTTTACTATTTTTAGGGTTATCTTATCGAAAGGATTAAAACGGGACCCTATCGCTAAGACTTCGCTGTCTGTTCGTCCGTCTTAAACGTCCTGTCTTAAACCCAGCTGTATCCCAAGAACCGCGATAACTAGAAAGTTGTAATTTTCACAAATTATAATAATAATAATAATAAATATTGTTTATTGCACAAGTAAGGACACAAGAAACAATAACAATACAGGCAAATCATTTGTACAGTATTGGCGGTCTTATCGCTGGAAGCGATCTCCTCCAGACAACCATTAGGTATAACGTTATTCAGTGAGAAACAACGTTGGGAACAAGATTAGGAAACAACGTTAATCAGTGTGGTAGAAACGGTGTGCAAAAATATAGCTGGAATTTTAATATCATACTTTAAAGATAGATAATAGAAGTAAGAATAAAAATATATACATATTAGAATAATAGATACATAATAGAAGTAAGAATAAAAATGTATAACTAATACACTTATATCACAAATAAAATAAAATAAAACAAATTAATAAATACAAATTATCTCAACTCAATTTAATAATAAAATAAAAAAATATTCAAGGGGGGACACTTTACAATAAACGCCATTTTATAGTATATTTAGCTAGTCAATGAACTCTTCATGCGCGAGTCCAATTCGCACTTGGCCGATTTCTTAGAATTTCATGACCACACTCAACTTACCTCCCTTCAAAAATTACGCTTAATGTAATAAAAAACAACACAAAGAAACACTTTTAACATTAATATCCTTCGTTGAAACAAAAAGGGCGCTCGGAAAGAGACGTAAGAATCTCGTTATTTAATCATTTCGTAAAAAGCTTAACTCAGTCAAATCTCCAAGTCTGAGTGTCTGATTTATTTGTCTTAAAATTACTTCAGACAAATTATTCATAACGACATTGATGACATCAGAAGTCCTACAATTTGAAAAGGCTGAAAGAAAATTATCTGATCAAGTATTCTTGATCCAGAATAAATTAGTTCCACTGGTTATTGACTTGTTAGTGTCAAACTTATCGTAGGTCAAGCAATCTAAGTTAGGACTCTGTAAAGTTATAAATCAAGAAGTTGGTGGTTGATCAAAGATTTAATTGACTTAGTTTTCACCGTGATTGAGAGTTATAAATTGTGTTTAATCGTTCGTCTAGAAGCTTTATAATATTATTGCATTTTGAAGCCAGAAAAGTTTTTAAATATACAGCGTTTGTTGGTTTCAATCCATGATACATCCAAAATAAATAATTGTGCAAGTTATTACGCTTGTTATAACTAAACCACGTGTGAATTTAAAAATTAAACATTAATCTAAAATGTGAAAATGGTGCTTTTTAGTGCACCATTTCAATGTCCCCAGTTCTAATCAAAAGTCCCTTATAATACGACGAATCAGTACCTTCAAAGTACGTGGTTTGTTTTAGGGCAGATTGGTTTCACAACTTTTGTAGCACAATGTTTGATTTTTTCTAATGCTTCTCCCGCCTAAGGCCTATTACCCAACTTTCGTATAGCAACCATTTATAAATTCATGACATGAAAAAGAAGGCACGCATTTTCAAGCATGTTTCAACGTTGACAAATATTGTGTTAAAACTCTAACGGATGAGAGGGATAATAATTTTCTTTGTGTCTTTTAGCAATAATACAAAAACGACAAACCGCTTGAATACGCTTGTCGGTGTTTGTCTTTAATTTCTTTTACCATCGCTTTTAGCACTTTCTTTTGCCATTTTACTAAACAATCTCTATTGCTTTGAGTTACGTAATACTTTTGCAAAAGTTCTGTGGCGAGCTTTCAACAAACAATAATGAAGTTATCGGCGAAATTAATATTCGGTAAGTGCTGTTAACAAGAAATATTAATGTAGTCTGTTTCTGGAAGTAACATGCTGTACAAGAGCAGTATGAGCTTCCTTGAGTATGTGAGTGTTGAGTGAGTTTTCATTCGTTTTTTTTTTATTATTCTTAGCTAAGCAGATATTTGATCTTGATCGCACTCGATGTCAAGTGTGGATAAGGTCTAGGGTGGTGCATATCTGCTTAGTAGCAGCCGGTTCACTCATGCCTTATAGAGGCTTAGGTCATATTCCTTAAGGAAAACTTCAGTAGGCAGCGAATTCCATTCCATAGCTGCACGCATTAAAAAAGTGTCAGCAATTCGCTTGATGCGAGCAGGTGGAATGTCAACAACATAGGGGTGGTACGCTAGCATACAGGTGGTATTGTGTTAAGCAATCATATTCATTTGAGAGTTCAAAACTTACGGTATGATCTGTCAAACAGCAAAGAAGAAATCGTTGTACGTTATGAACTGTCAAATGAATACGATACCACCTCTGGTCCTCCTGTGATCGAACGGAGCTGACGGAATAAGAGCATTTAAAAAACATTTCTTTTTTTGGTAGGAAAGTTAGAAGCAGCTAAATGATCGGTTGTATTGTGGGACAATGAGCAATTACAAATAGATAATCACTATGATTATCTATTTGTAATTGCTAGGGGAAAGCTTATGTTTGGTATTCAAACATTAATAATGATCTGTGATACCACAAAAATACATTTTCTTTAAATGTGAGAGTTGTTTGTCGACACTGATATAATCTTAGTGTCAATATTATTTGTACCTTAGGGATAAAAACGCCTTGTATTTTTTTCTACTTTTGCATTGGTTCTTTGGACAAAGACATCTCTCAAACCATTTTCCGTCTTCTAATGTTCAGTTCATTGCATCATCAACGCTCTTTCAGTTAATAATACCGTCTTTATGTGCCGTTAAAAGCGACATTACCATTTATACTACATCTCGTATCAAAGCTAACTCTAACATCACATTATAGTTAATTATCCACTAAAATGATTTGCCATGCGTCACTGACTCCGGCTTTCGCATTTCCCGATAATTAGTGATGTATTGTTATTGAAATTGAATATAGATAGGCTGAAATAGTTTTAACACTCACTGTGTTTATTTTTAATCTTATGAGAGATCAGCCCTCAAACTCAGAAATAAAATGATGATTGCTGTGATTCACTTGGATTTATTCCTCAAATACACGAGGTGGAATTGTGTAAAGCAATCGTATTCATTTGACAGTTCAAAACGTACGATATGATCTGTCAAACCCTTTGTTCTTTGCCATTTGACAGAGCATACCGTACGTTTTGAACTGTCAAATGAATACGATTGCTTTACACAATCGCACCCACGATCCTTTACATCAGGGGTGCGATTGTGTAAGGCAATCGTATTCATTTGACAATTTAAAACGTACGGTATGATCTGTCAAACGTCAAAGAACAAAGGGTTTGACAGATCTAACCGTACGTTATGAACTGCCAAATGAATACGATTGCTTTACACAATTCCAGCTCCGATCCGTCCAACCGCTCGCTGGCAAGTGTTAAGTATCTGTCAGTGTTGCCAACTGGTCAAAGGACAGACTAAGGTATTCGCACGTAATGCCAATGTAATGCAACTGTTATAAAATCGACACTAGCCATCGAGATCATCGGATCACAATATTAAATCGCGATATTTTATTGATATTGACAAAAACAATCTTACAACTCGGCCATCCTATATTAAGTGAGTCCTCTCACTAAATTAAAATACATAAAACAAACAACCAAGAGATAAAAAGAGGGTAAAAAAATATAGAAAAAATAATAATAACCAAACCACAAATATTTTCTTAAAACGTAACGAAATGACTATTTTGCACAATCTGCCACGATCTAAAATCATCTGTGCGATACCATTTCATTTAATACCATTCGCTTTCTGCACTGATTGCTCGTAACTTGTGCCATTTCAGTCTAACACGATCTGTTACGCGATTAATTTCAAGCAAATTTTTTGTCATCAAAAAAGGTTTTTACTTAGTTAAATGTACTCATTTGCAATCAGGATTGCCTTACCAGTTAAAAAAAATATGGAAAAGCTTGTCGTTTAGAAAATAAAATTATTTTATCGAAATGATAAACTGTATCATGGCGTGCATGTTACGCCTTACATTATCTCAAAAACAGTTAATATGTTTATGAATAACATAATCGCCGATTAGGGAACCAATTGTTATTAGCACCTTAGCTTCATCCAAAACAGAATCGCATTCATAAATCACGCAACTATCTGTCTGTAAATATCTGGGTATCATTATAAAAATAAGAAGCTATACCTACCAATAAAAATATAATCCTGCAAGTATGTGTATTTTACGTGGCATTAGAGTGTCGACGACATGGCCTAAGCATGTCGACAAATTTCCGTTTCTTTTATCGATGTGACATAGATTAATTAAGACCCACCCACCACAACACTAGTGCACTGATATAATTATATTCTCATTGAATTATCTTCGTTAAATCCATAGCAGTAATTCCATTTAATATTAGCTAGAATCAAAAGGCAATAACTAAAAGTATAAAGGAAGCAAATTATTCAGTGATAGTATTTTTCATGTTTCACCTCTTTGACCAATGATAGAGATTGTGATGATCATGGTTCAATAATTAAATGACAAGTAACCCTGCAAATAATTCCTTCTTTTGGGCCTTGTTATTAATAACTAGCGACCCGCCCCGACTTCTTGCATGTGAAATACTGATAATAAAGATATTGCATTATACATGTAAATCTTTCTCTTGAATCACTTTATCTACAAAAAAAAAACCGCATGAAAATCCGTTGCATAGTTTGAAAGATTTCAGGTTGTAGAACATCTATGCACTCGTCACGGTGACAGCGACGTATCAACTCGAGGCGTTCAGTATTCTTTGTATGAAACTCCACACTTCAACGCACATTTATCAAGTTCGTAATCGTAACGTTACCACCTCGGATCGAGACCAACTCGGGACCCACTCTCGACCAGCGGCGAATGCGTTGTAGCGCACTTACGGCGGGTCGCCCGCTGGTTGACGACTATCCGTCCACCTTGTCAAACGGACTGTCATTCACAAGAAGAACTGTCATAAGCAAACACGATCCGAATCCGAGGCGTTGCTGTTCCCGTATGGTTGAAGCCTGGTTGGTGCTGTTCCCGTGCCGGGTGGGTAGATTTGTTTCAACCTTTATATGACGGCAAGAAGCGACGTTGTTTTATACTATGTAGTGATATTGATCACAATGTGTTTTTTGTAAAATTTTGATCAACTAGTTAGGTAATAACTAAAAAAACCTGTTTTTATTGGCTAGTCTACTCAACTCCACCATATTTAACACAAGCTAGATTGCTCTGATAGTGTGCATATAACATAACCTCAATACTTATTAGAGGCAAAATAATTTGGCCATGAGTATATCCACTGGTGGGCTTACCAAAATGCTCGTAGTAAAAATACCAACTGAACTAAATAAGACTTTATAGCACAAGTATTAAAGTCGAAAATGTTGGATAACGTGTAGTTAGTATCATCCTTCAAAATGTCACTTATCAGCCATTATCGTTCAGTTATCAGAACAATGACGCACGAATGTTAGACACCAACAAAAAAAGATATTATATTCTATCTAAGACCCTTCGCACACTGCGACTTTTAGCATTGATGCAGAAGCGCGACTGCATCGATGCTAGCGCGCGTTAGTATCGATGCAGTCGCCAATATACCTCTACAGTATATCTTAGGTATCTAAGGTAGAATCATACAAGGGATCTAAGGTAGAATCTAGGGTAATAGAAAATAGCTTAGAGGGCGTTAAAATGTTGTTGGAAAAGAATTGTCTATTAACTTTATTTCCAGGTATTTACGGTCAGAATTCCAATTATTTTTGTAAATTGCGGATTAAAACATATTGCAAATTAAAAGCTGGATTTTATAGCTTGCAGTCGAAATTCATTCAGCAAAAACGGGCCAAGTGCGAGTCGGACTCGAGTACGAATGGTTCCGTATCTACTTTACATGTAAGCTCTTTTCTTGCCCTAGTAATGTCCTGCAAAACATGATTAACCTTGCTTTATAAGGTTTTGATTCCACTAAAGTTCCGAAATTAGGAGACAAAACCTTTTGATGGCATTGAATCACAATTTCAATTGTTTTACAGTTACAAATACAATTAAAATCAATATTTGACTATGCAGCTTAAGTTACATATTTATTAACGTTTTTTTTAATGAAAATAAAGAACAATGGCAAGGCCTCATACAATGTTTTACCTGAAAAATAATTAAGCGTCTACGATTGAAAAAAATATTAAGTGATAGCAGTTGCACTTACTTATCATAATCAATAAGAATTTCGTTTTGTCGAGGCCACAAAAAAAAATTATCTATATTTTTGTATTTTTAGGTTATATCGAAATGTACGTCTCTAATATCCTAACTTTCTAAAAAAGCTACTAAAACGTTCCTAAGAGGCAATTCGGCAGTCAAAATATAACATTAATGCCCAAAAACAGCCAAGCGAGGGTCAATAATAAAGAAAATCCAAAATTGAGAAAATAAACAACGATAACAACGTAGCCACAGATTAGTAACAACGTAGCGAAGTAGTCAAGACAAGCTATTGTCAAAGTGACGTTTGACTTTTGTTTTTTTTAGACGGATGTCAGTGCTGCCATTCTATTTTATAATTTGTGTCAAAAGTCTATTGCCTTTTTCCTTTTAAAATCATTTTGCAATCTTATGTCCTGGCGCAATTAACTTATATTATATTGTTTTAAAATACATTTACATCTTTCTGTGTTAAAACCTTAGTTATTTCTATTTTATATTTTTCTTAAGAGTACAATCAAATTGATAAAAATATTACGCATACAGTATTTTTTTCTTTAAATGGCAGCACTAGTGAATTAACTAACTTTAGATTCAAATGAGAGCTTCTTTATTACATTTACAATTTATGCCCGGCTTTTAAATGAGACACAATTTTCGTGAAAAAAACATGTTAAATAAATGATTAGTTTTTGCATAGGTCACATTTTTAGACGCCTCAAAATAAACTCAGGTAAATCCCTGCCATTGTTCTTTGCTGCTCTGTTTTTTTTTTCAATAATTTAAATTCAATAATTTCTCTTCAATATTCATCGTATATGTTACTGCTGTAAATGTTTTAACGTATCCACCTACCGTTTAGTTGGGAGAGGATGGGGACATTACACTCTAACAACAATTAGCTCTTTAAAATTGAATGTTACGAAAATTTATCCGAAAAATAATTTGAGCAAACTCGTTATTATTTTGAAAGACATTCAACAATACCCCACACGATTGGAACGATTGTGAACGTTACTTGTATGAGATGATTATTTTTCAAATCTTATTTTACCGCTTTGGCGGGAAGATTAGAATACATACCCATGACAAATTACAGTTCTTTAACACGTCTAATTCTCTGCGCTGAACTGCGGACAGACGCACAGACAGGCATGGCGAAACCATTGTTCCTTGTTGGATTAAGGAACCCTGAAAAGTTAGAGATGTATTGCTAATTTTATAGATGGGCACGAGTAGGAACCGAATCATTTAATAAAAAGTTAATGATTTTAAAATTTACTTTGACCCGTTTGTTATCAGAGATGATAAAAATCACTGAGTTGATAATCATCCTGTGATAATACGTCTATTAAATAAGTGCACAGAAACATAAAAAAATCCAAATTAAATGATATTATCAGATGAAGTTATGAGTAAATAGCGCCATTTATTAATACACATAAAACAAGAAGTAGGTACTCATCTATACTAATATTATAAAGCTGAAGAGTTTGTTTGTTTGTTTATTTGTTTGTTTGTTTGTTTGAACGCGCTAATCTCAAAAACTACTGGCCCGATTTGAATTTTTTTTTTTACGTTGGATAGTCCATTTATCGAGGAAGGCTTTAGGCTATATAACATAAAGATACGACTCATAAGACCACAGCAGCAATGAAAAATGTTGCGAAAACGGGAGAAAGATATTCCTTTTGAGAGCTTCCGCTGCGTACGCTGCGGAAACCGCTAAAGTTACACAAAAATCATGTATGACAAGATTGTTCAGCATTAAAAGTTCTATAATAAAGTCCGTGACAGCATAAGTCTATCTTTTATGGTTGACTTACTACAACCTTTTTTATGTTAATAAATTTGTAAAAAAATAATGCATCATTTTTAGAGGTCTATTGTACACACAGGTATTTATTCTTATCAAAATAAATACATTCATCATCACGAGCATTTCATTTAGAACCAAGTTGTCCTTTATATCATTTGATTCCAATAAATATCTTAGGAGCTATCACAGTTTTAACATAACTCCGCACCAAAATAATGTTCGCAGCTTAAGTACAACGTGCGCTTACGCTAATTATATTATAAAGCTGAAGAGTTTGTTGGTTTGAACGCGCTTATCTCAGGAACTGCTGAACCGATTTGAAAAAATATTTCTGTGTTAGATAGCTTATTTATTGAGAAAGGCTTAAGGATATAAAACATGACGCTGCGACGGGAGGGGAGGGAGCAAACTCAAAACGCGCGGACGAAGTCGCGGGGGACCGCTATATTTTATACAAGTCCTGCCAATTTAACAGTTCGCTATTTTGTCAAGATTTTTTTTTCAAAAAAATAAAAACACTAGAATGGAACTATAGATTTCTTTATTGAGACATTCATACTCTTAAAATATATCGTTATATGCGAATTGCTCCAGTAAAGTTAGCCTGTAACATCCCACTGCTGGGCAAAGGCCTTACCTCAACTATGAGGTAATTTGAGCCCATACTCCACCACACGGGCTCAGTGCGGATTAATGAAGGGGTGTTTGCAAGGTAAGCGACTAACCCTGCTGTTAGATGTTATCAAGCCGTCCATAAGACCTCTGACTAGGCTTAACGACTAATATCAACCGATATTAGCCGGGACCAACGGCTTAATGTGGTTATATGGTCGAACTCTCTACCTCATGGTATACTAACAAGTTACAACTTAAAGGTCTACAAAATCGGAGTGACGGGCTTTTTCAAAGTATGCCTGCCCCGTTATCCACACCCCGTTTCTCTCATGCTAGTCTTCTGGCAATAGAAAGCCCAAAGATCCTATTGACTACAGGCTGAGTCAATGATCCGACGATTTTATCCTTTCGATGTATAGAGAGAGCCCACACCCCTTACACACTGCGGCTTTTAACATCGTTACAGTCGCGCGACAGCATCGCGACTTTCGCAATGAACAGTAGTCGCGTGGTAGCATCGATGCGCATTAGTATTAGACGCGTGACTCATCATTCTTCAGATAACTTGGTGGGTCTTTAGCATCGCTACAATTTCATGGCCAGCTTCTATCGCGACCGCATCCATACTAACGCGCTACAGCATTGCGACTGAATCGATGCTAAAAGTAGCGCAAGTGTGCAAGGATGAATAGAATAGAATAGAATTAGAATTAGGATGACATTTTGCAACTGCATGATGCTGCATCGCTGGTTAAAGAGTCACAGTGTGAAAGAGTAAAATCCCTATCCTTAAAACCAATATCCAACTTTGCCTGCATCGTTGCTAACGCACGATAGCATCGCGACTGTATTGATGCTAAAACTAACGCAAGTGTGTAAAAGATGACAAATTGCGACAGCAAAGATGCTGCATGCACTGCGTTAAAGAGTGACAAGTGACAAATGAAAGGCTTCTAGTGACCCAGTACCAAAAGGTATTATCTAACGTTCACGTCAGAACAGATTTAATTGGGCATCGATGCAGTCGCGCATTAGTATCAATGCAGACGCGCGACTCATTATTCTTCAGATAACTTGGTAGGTCTTTAGCATCGCTACAGTTTCATTGTCAGCTTCTGTATCGCAACTGCATCCATACTAACGCGCGACAGCATTGCGACTGTATCGATGCTAAAAGTAGCACAAGTGTGCAAGGATGTCATTTTGCAACTGCATGATGCTGCATCGCGACGGCATCGCTGGTAAAAGTCGCTATGTGTAAGAGTAAAACCCCTAACCAATATCCAGCTTCACCTGCGTCGATGCTAACGCGCGATAGCATCACGACAGTATCGATGCTAAAAGTAGCGCAAGTCTATAAAAGGTGACATTTGGCGACTGCATAGATCCTTCATCGCTGCTTAAAGTCGCAGTGTGCAAGTGACAAGTAACAAACGAATGTCTTCTAGTGACCCAGTTCCAAAAGGTATTATGTAACGTTCACGTCACTAAGATACTCCACGCACCCATCACGAGAGATCGACACATTTCGTCGACGTCACATTTTATCTTGTTCTTGACCTTGTGGACCACGTGAATAGAACTGTAAATACGCCGTGTTTTATCAACTAAGAATGTACTAAGGTACGAATGCGACCATAGAAAAAATGAATAAGGTTAGAATGGTTTTGATCGATCGTTTGTATGGGAACCTTTGTCGCCGGTGGGAGTTACCGCGCTGTTGCTGCAGTGATAAAAGTACCAATCAATGAATTAACGCACCAATATCACAAACCAATCACAATTTCCGCTAGGAGCTCTGTGATTGGTGTAATTAGTACTTGAAACCAACTACCAATCACAGAGCTTCTAGCAGTGAAACCACCAATCATCATTCAGATACGTTCGTTCTTTTATGTCAAAATACTAGTGATGTGGTAAAGGTCGATTATTTTAAATTCAATTACCGATGTAATGTTGTTTCTCTTTGTGAATAAACATGTAGGATTTAAGTTTGAAATAATTTGGATAATTTAACAGCTCATTTGATCGCAACAAAGGGTACTACTATTGCCTTTCGGTAAAAACAATAGAAGAAAAAATTAAGTTGCTAAACGTTACTTGAAATAGAGTAACTTATACCTTTTAACATTAAAGTAGTTTCTAGAAATAGTTATATCTATCTATCTCTCAGGAACTACTGAACCAATAAAAAAAATGATTTTGTGTTGGATGTCGTATTTATCGAGAAAGACTTTAGGCTAGAACTTTACATTGGGACGGAAGGGGAAGGAACAAACTCAAATCGAAAATATTTAAGATTGCAATAAAAAAAACAATATACCTATATAGGTATGGTTGACCGGTATAGAATGCTTTTGGCATTAAGTCCGCCACATGTACAATTTTATGTTTCGTGCATGAAATTTTCAATAAATAAATATGACCCAATTTAGTATGGTGGTTGAGTTAAATAAATGTACAGCTGCATGATACAACAGTTAACCTTGCAGTGCTTTTGTTTGCATTTAAATCACATCACCAAAGGGGCTTTGCAGAGGTTTATTAAATTACAAAATTATACACAAACTCACAATAAGTGTATAGCTGACTACCAATAACTCTTACAAAAATATTTGTATGCAGGGTTATTGATAATATGACCGGATCCTTTTAAGAGTTAATGGGGGAGCTCATTTGGGACAATCTTAATCCCAGAATATACTTTCCAAAAGTCAACCTTTTTAAGGAAATTTTCTTTTTAAGTTTTTGTTGGAAAACGAGATTTCGAAATTATGATAAAATTCATACCGAATGCTTTTAGATGCTGTAAGAAAATATCAACCGATACTAGCTTAACGTGCTTCATGAAGTACGGAGATGCTCGTTGTTTAGATCACTTCAATATGGTCGGTATGGTCACTCATTAAAACACGATCGCGCCGTAAGTTGTTTAACTTCGGTATCACTGCCGAAGGGAGTAGATTGTTGACAGTAAACCAATGTATAACTTGTGAAAAGAGTATTGGACACATATCGATTTTAAACTGTGAATTGTCGTACCCTATTTTACAAATAAATAGACCAAACGATAATTTGAATTCGAAGATAATTACAGCGAAAGTAGAAAAGTTGAGGATTAATAAATAAATAAATAAATAAATATCCTTTGGACATTCCCACACATCGCCATCTAGTCCCAAAGTAAGCTACTCAAAGCTTGTGTTATTTATTAAGCAGTGCGTTATATTTTTATTGCAAGAATACGTTATTTTGGTAGCACGAATTAGAATATAATACATTTTTTTTTCAAATAGCTCTAGTAGTTCCTGAGATAAGCGCGTTCCAACGTTTAAACTCTTCGACTTTATTTTATTTATTTAATCATTACTATGTTTCAAATAATTAATAAACAAAACTTATTTTTGTCTTTTAATACATCAGTAGGGAAATTACCATTTATCGATAATTTTACTGTGCTGTGAGCTACATCCCTAGTGATGCGTATACAAGCGAACAAAGCAAATTGGACGCGATGCATTGCGTGTTAGGATAGCAGATTTGTTAGAAATATGCGTGGACAGTCATCAATGAATATTTTTTTTGAACTTAGTGCAACAAAACCGCTATTATTTGAAATATCATAATTAAAAAGTGTTTTTTTGCAAATAATGTCGAAATAACTACGTATTATTACTCACCGGTGAAAAAATACACTTTCGCTCTAATTTTTAATGACCTGGCTTCATGCTCTTCAAGTTATTGTAGCAAAAGACGGCATTTTTGACAAAAAATAATGCAACGCTCTTGTCACGCGACTGAAGTAGCTACGGCTCAATGCAGGCATATGCCTACAATTAAGCTCGCTGCCGCACTGACCGGGGCCATTCTAACCTTATTCATTTTTTCTATGAATGCGACAGATATAGTGAGTTTGTGTAATATCGTGAATATTGTTGCGGTAAGTTTAATTGAGACAGTCTTTTAAAGGTAAATGTTAATTTACACTTTAAATTGAAATCTACTGTAGGGTAATGCTTATTTTCATGTTAGTAAACTTTTCGAAATTTAGGACTTATGAATAAGTTGTTTTGGGTATGTTTTTATTTTATTTATTACATATTATATTATTTATTGCACAGACAAAAGAAAGTAGATATATATAGCGGACTTATTGTTCAAAGCATTCTTTACCAGTCAACCATTGGGTAAGGCAGAAACGAATGAAGCGGCTTAAAAAAACAATTAATGATATACTACTACAATACTTTAAATCCTAAACACATAGTTTTTAGTATTTTTATTCAGGGTGTTTGGCGGAACGATGTATTTCTGAGGCCGATAGATTACACCTATGCAATCATTTTAAGTCATGTACATTATGGTGATAAATGCAATAATTTAAATGTTATCATAACATGGAGTTAAACTGAAATTATTTATATACAGGGTGACTTTGTTATCACTACCGAAATTTTGTGTAAAGACTCCACTGATAAATATGAACAACTTTTACTATGGGGGTAATAGTGAAATCGAGAAAAAAAAATCAGCCGTTCCATACAAAAGTTCAATTGGCGCGCGGTCAAAATGTATAAAACAGCTGATTTTTTTTTCTCGATTTCTCTATTGCCCCCATAGTAAAAGTTGTTCATATTCATCAGTGGAGTCTTATCACAAAATTTCGGTACTGATAACAAAGTCACCCTGTATATTTTTTGCAAAATAATCTTGGCGCTAATATGAATCTTGCTTTCAAAATATAATTCGTCCGTGTTATGGTTATAAGTGCGATATTTTTTAAGATATCGTTATATTTTTTTTTAAAGATAACTTAAAATTATCACATTTATTTTCATCACAGTTTTTTTTGGACACTGTGTGAGCAACAGCCATCTTACCTCTAGGTAAGAAACAAACGAGTACTTATTTATTTATTCATACTTTATTGCACAACCTAAATTTGTTCAAAAGGTGGACTTTTCGCCTTAAGGCATTACCAGTCAAACCTTTGGGCTAAGCAGAAATGATTGTGGGCGGTGCGACAAAGAAATAATATTAAATATTACAAAAAGGTAAATTGTCTACACTAACAATCCATAGTATAGGTAATTCAATAAATAAAATACAAAATAAAAACAATAAATACTTACATAATATTGCATATATTATATACATAACACATACAGGTTCCTAACACCATTTTCTTTTTAAGTCGTCGAAGAACGTTTCATAGCTAGACGCTTCTAAAGTGGTAAAATTGGCGTCCCCCCATCTTACTTCTAAACTAAGCGAGTGTAAATTTTCAAAAATACATATAATTTACATCTTATCAAATACTTTCAAAGAAAATTAGTTTGGACAGGATTGAACTATAAGTTTTTGAGATAAAGCACATTTTCAACAACCGCAAACATAACTTTGTTCTTCATACAAACACTATGAAAAACAAAGTTATTAGCTGTCAACAAAATATTGTTGTATTTTTTTAAGTGGAAGTAAGTGGATTCCCTAATTCAGTTAAAGTTGGCACGGAACCCTCAAGGTTCTGTAGCCGAATGGCAAAAAACGGTATAGTAACGGTATAGTTTCGTCAAGTCTGTCTGTCTGTCCGTCCGTAACCATAAGCATTGCACTGTTGAAATTTGGTAGGAATATGTATCCTGCTAACCGCTTTACGATTCTTATACAAAAAATAATGACATTTGAGGGCTCCATACATGAAACTAAAATCGAAGAAAAGAGTTTTAGACAAACCTATGCGTGTGCGGGGGGAGGTGTCTATGGATAGGTATTTTAAAATGACATAAAGGTTCCTAAAACCATTTTCTTTTGGAGTCTTACGTTTTATAACTAGACGCTTCAAAAGTGGTAAAATGGGCGTCCCCCATCTATAATTTCTAAACTAAGCAAACGTAAATTATAAAAATTATATGATGTAGATCTGAACAAATACTTTCAACGAAAATTGGTTTCGATGGAATCAAACTACCTAGTAGTTTTTGAGATATAGCACATTTTCAACAACCGCAAACATAACTTTGTTCTTCATACAAACACTATGAAAAACAAAGTTATATTGCTGTCAACAAAATATTGTGGTATTTTATTAAGTGTATTCCCTAATTCAGTTAAAGTTGGCACGGAACCCTCAGAGCACGAGTCCGACTCGCACTTGGCCGTTTTTTTTTCGATTACGATGTTGGCCCCATCCATAAAGTTGTTGTATTTTAGCATCAGAATATGCCCCAAGAAGGAATGCAGTTAATTTTGATAGACCCAATTTAGCTATTATGACGAAAGTTGTAGATAGTTGTTGAGTAGGTACTTGAAAACCTAACTGTTGCATTGTTTCAATCCGTCATCGTAGGTACTATCAGCTTAACGAACATGAGACAGCGCGGCGCAGTATTCAACGGCATAAATATTTGTTTCAGTGACTAAGCCCTTCGTGCTTCTTTTTTACAAAATACGACGCACTTCTGAGTGATCTGACTAATGGCAGATGCTTGGGAAAATGCAAAAAAATACAGATTTCATACTGCTCATAATGATTATTTCAGTGTTTGACCTTTTCGTTCATCGTTTGCCACTTTTTACGCCAGATCTTTCGGTCAGTTATTTCAAAAGGCAAACATCATAATCTTGTGTTTCCAATGTATAAATAAGAGGCATTGTTACTTTATATCTTGTGTTGCGCGGGACTACTCCAACATAAGTACAGTTTAGAGTGTTAATATCCTGAGTAGTTTGATCAGTTTTGTGTACACCTTAAGCGCTTTTTTACCAAAAAATATTTGAAATTTAATTAATTAAAAACAAGATAAGGCCAAGCGTCGCAAGTAGGTCTCACTTGCAAGTGATTATGTATTTGCGCCGTTCGGCGTTGACACATTAGGGCCGTGGGGACCCTACCTCCGTTAAATTGCTGTTTAGAAAAAATGCGCCAAAATTAAATTCTGTAACAGCCAATAATAAAGCTGCCTGGTTCCTAGCTCAAAGGATTAGCAAAGCTATCCAACGTGGCAACGCAGCCAGCATCATAGCCTCCTTGCCGCTAGGAAATGGTTTCGTTTTTGAATAGGTAGATTTTAAGTTATTTTTTTATGTTGCTTGACTTAGTTTTATTTTATCGTGTTTGTTATTATTACAGACTATTTAATATTCAAAATAAATAAATAATAGTTACAAAAAGTATTCTCATCGAACCAGAAACTCGTCAAGTGTCTTTGCATCGTTGCCAACATTGTTCCGCCTTGATACACCTCCCTTTGTCTCCCGTATTAATTGACGTTTCTCGTAATGAGCGTACAAATGATCTTGTCAACATGCAGAACGTTGCAGCGTGCGTTTGGTTTTATCAAACGACCTCCAGTATCGTGCGTGAGCGCATTGAAGTAGCATGCGCGCCCGATAAATTTAATTAACACATTATCATAAACCACGAACTACGAAAACATACGGAGTGAACCACATGTGACGTAAAGTAACGGAAAATAAATTGACGGCAAACAGTTTTGGTGCTAAAATGTGACTTAATTTGAGTGATCGAATTTAAATTAACAGTGAATTAATTCAGTGTGAACGGATATAGTTGATTAATTTGCGCTATCACAGCAAAATAGTGTCCTACATTGTTGAAATTCGATGTGGCGATGAGCGGAGGCGTTTGATAGTATCAAACTACCAGTGCTTTATTTACAGGTGTATTGTATTACAGTAGGCGATAGTCAGGCAGGCAGGCAATATTCTAGCGCTTCTCGCTGATACGAGTAAACCATTTTAACCACAAGCCTAATCGGACGCTCAATTCTCGCGTCCACTCGCGCGGTTAACACAACTATCGATAAGCGTGTCGAATTACGGTCAGCACTATTCTTTTGAAATAAATTGTGACGTACTCAAAAATGACATAGAATATTAAGTGATTCAAAATCAGTGCGGTGTACACAGTGAAATGTAAATCACTTTGGGATTCGCTTGCGGAATGCATGATCCTGTCGTGATGGAAGTGGAAACTGAAGATCTTGGAGGTAAGTTATTTGATTTCGAAAATATTATACGAGAGGAACTGCTAACAGTGGCTACTTAAAAACCTTACTTTCGCGATAAACAGCGCGGTTATTCTATTGACTGAACAAAAATAAAAGATACCTATCATTTTCTGCATAAAAACAAAATTAGTTAAAAAAAATACCTTGTCAAAGTTATAAAATCCTTAAATAAATAATGCAATATTTGTTTTATACAATTTACTTCTATCTTAACTTTTTGGCTTTTAATCTTGAATTTGAATTATAAAAAAAAATCATAGATCTGTGCGCGTTTGTACCTATTTTATTAAACACTTTCGATAACATGGGTTTTTAGATATTTATTTAATATTTGGGAACGGAAATAGCGCGGTTTATATTTTTTGTTTATATGCTGCTTATTATGTGGTGTGCAAATACGTGTATTTACGCTCGGTCGTAAATGTGGGCAAATAAACGGTTGTTTTGCCTTGTCTGCTACTGATATCAGCTGATCTTAATGTAGGCATGATTCTCTTTTTACTGTTCAGTAATAATACAGGGTCATATCAAGCCAAACACTTTCTGTTTTTCCTAATCTTACTCAACCGGTCTTTTTAAACAGGGAGCAAAACTTGAGATATAACTTAAAATTCTGTAAACCCTAATTAAAAAAAACGGCGAAGTGCGAGTTGGAAGTGAACACCAAGGGTTCCACATTTCAGATTTTTTTACCTTATAAGGGCTATTACACATTTCTAGCTAAATTTCAAGATTTTAGATCGACTGGAAGTACCTACTATTTAGGTTTTGATTCCCTTCGAGAAGTTGCGAATTTTTAAAATATGCAGCTTAAGTTAATGTTCATTTTGATAAACAAAGGAGTTTGATTTTGGTACAGCGGAAAGTTATTATAGACCTTAGTCAGTATTTCAATTTAATACCTTTACGCGTTAATTAGGAAAGGGGTGGTAGTAAGTTTGAAATATATGATGTAACAAAAAAATACGGTTTTCATAATTTTCTCATTATTTTTGCTATAAGATGTTGCTTTGTAACAAATTTTAAGACGATGAGATCACGGTTAGTACCCTATAGGTTTAAATTCCTTTGCAAGTTGCGAGTGTCGAAAATTTCGGTAAAATCGCTTGTATCTATTTTTTGCCTTGGTTTAGAAGTATGATTTTATTACAGCTTAAAGGTATTATAGACCTGAATATTTGATATGTATTTCAATTTAATACCTCTACGCGTTCATGAGGAAAGGGGCAGTAAGTTTAAAAATATTAAAAATATTTTTTTGCGTGATATACAAATTTCAAGATTCACAAAAAGTGGCCTGTAAGTTTTGATTCCCTTGTTAGCGTCGAAAGTTTGCGGCATTAACGGCTGTATCTTTTAATTGCATTGGCTCAGAAGTTTGATTTCTTTAAAGCTTCAAGGGTCTGTAGACCAGCTAAGTATTTAATATAAATCTCCACGCGTTCCTGAGAAAAAGGGTAGGGACAGACAGATGAACGAAGGGTTCCGTTTATTTCCCTTTGGAGGTACGGAACTCTAAAAAAACCTTTGATGATAAGTTATATTACAATCTGTTTATTTCAGAAAGACAAGTTCCATAAAGTAAGCGCTTTGTTTATACATGCGATACAAACGATACGATCACGAGACTATTAAACGCGCGTTTGTTGTACCCTTAAGTAACTTGGTAGACTCGGAGCTTTAAAATAATACGTCCACATTTTATCTTAAATTGTAGCAAGCACCCATTTGAATTTAGGTTAAGCTGGTTTCTCGTTGAGTTATGATTTTCGCCGCAAGTCAGCTTGTGTGGCACATGAAATGCTGAACTAGCATTAATCCCTAGATCAAAGGCGGGTTTAATACGCAAAATACACATCTTTACGGCAAAGAGAATATAACCATACGAACGTGATGGTAAATCATATGAGATGATCAACATACAACGTTCTGGTGGCTTATTTCACGTGTATGATCCCGTATCGTGAAAACGTTACAAAATAGTGAGCTAATGAGAAAGTACCTATACTTCAGTTTTAACTTGTCTTTCCAACATTTTCATATGAACAAGCTGATACTACGTAATATCAAAATTACCACACTATTATTCCCATAGGCCTAGACACTTGTATTAATTAATTTATTAAGTATGTAGTTACGATAGTACAAATAATTGTAGGTCAACGACAAGCTATCAGAACACAGTGGCTGTAAAAAAAAAGGGAAGAAAGATTGATTTATTAAAAAAAAAACTATTAAAGTATTATAATTTCGTTTATAACCATAATTTGTTAGAAAATAACTTACTTTCGATATATGTATCTTATTTCCGAGCAAAATATATTTAAAAATATTTGCGGAACCCTTACAAGGTTCCGTAGCCGAATGGCAAAAACAGAACCGAACAGAAGTGTTTATACAAATATTATGAAAAACAAATTGTGCTATTTTGACTAAGTGGATGTAACTAGACCCCAATTCAGTTAAAAGTTGGTATGGAACCCTAAGTGCGAAGTTCGACTCGCACTTTTTAATAACTTTGTGCCATCATATTGGCCATAAACATATCCTATAGTTATCATAAACCATTGCGGCGTACGGCGAAAAATCAATAATACGTGTTTACATGCAGATAAAACTACTATTATCTATTTTGTCGTTTAATAGCTACTGTGTATGATATACATATATCTGCGCTTATCACGTTTCGCTTTATCAACACACTACTTTTTCAGATATTATCGTAGTTTGTAAGAGACGTAAATGCGTACTTGTTAAAAAAATATGTTTGCTAACATACAGTTATAAATAAATAAATAAAAGCTATACATAATAACTCAAAAATAATCTAGCACTTATATACAATAAGCAATGAAAAGCTTATTAGAAAATACAGAGTGTTGAAAGTAAACTTATACCTACAACACTTAAAACATAAAGTTACCATAAAATGAATGAATTCTGTAACATTGTTATCTTGTTGATTGAATATATTATCCTGTTCATGTGAATATAAGTATTAAGGATGATCTATATTTGTATTTAAAGTGTTTGCTTTATTTAACTGAAATCAGCTAGTTCGGACCTTTCACCTTTAAACAATATTATTTCACCAAACAAAACTGTTATTTTCCTATTGTAGGCACAACTTTTTTTACTGCCTACAACACTAGCATTAGAGGATATACAGGGTGACTTTGTTATCAGTACCGAAATTTTGAGTAAAGACTCCACTGATGAATATGAACAACTTTTACTATGGGGGCAATAGTGAAATCGAAAAAAAAAACATCTGTTCCATACAAAAGTTCAGTACAATTTCACTATTGCCCCTATAGTAAAAGTTGTTCATATTCATCAGTGGAGTCTTTACATAAAATTTCGGTACTGATGACAAAGTCACCCTATATATGTTATAAATAACTTTCATGTTCGCTCAATAGTTAATTAAATAAACTTATGAAATGTTTATAAGTAGTATAAATTACCATTTGAAAAGTGTTTTGTATACTTTATCCAGAAACAATCTGAAAAACAAAATGCAAACCATCAGACTAGAGACGGGAAAGTATCGATAGGGACAATTCTATCGATAGGCACTAGCACATCAGGTTTTATGTCTCTGTGGCAAGAAGGTTGACAACAGGTAATGACCATTCTTAGCCAAGCCACAGACGACGATAAAACAAATTCCTAAAATTTTACTTATATTTACATATTCATAACGAATAACAATATACTCTTGGACGTTCTCGGGAATTTTAGTGATTTTATTAGTGTCTTAAGCGAAATTAAGATCTAAATGTCATTTCGGCTATTTTTGACATTTGTGTGCTGGTATTAGTATCCGTTGCATAAATAAAACCTTTCTTTTATATGGCTATATAAGAAGAAAAAAAACTGCTCAAGTGACATGCTTTTTTGTTTTTTTTTATGTACCATTAATATTTTTGATGTGTGTAATAAGTTAATGTCGATGAAAATCGCTACGGTTGGATCAAAATGTGCTCACATCTTCTGACGATGATCGTCTACGAATTAATTGTGAACTAGTACCCACCCATAACAAAGGTATACTTAGATTGAACATTGACTCTATACAAACTAGGATTGGTAGTTTTATCTAGCTTTAACTTTTGAATTCTGGAAGGAAGGAAGGGAAGGGAAGTTTAGCCTAAATTATACTTGTTACTACTTTATTGAAATTTCGGTTGATCAGCCTATGAAAGGCTATTCGTATAGGCTATACCTACAAACATATTCCGTTTGTAGGTCGTTGTTGCGGGATATACAAGGTAGCTCTGCAACGTGGTACAAAAAATTTAAAGAAAGAAAGAAACACTTTATTCGACCGAATACATTGAGAGAGAAAAAAACATGCAAAAAAAAACAGGACTATTCGAGTCGAAAAAGTTTTAGTAGTTAGCTTAGTTTTTTTAAAGGTGAATGAGAGCTAAAATTTTTACTACACTAAGGGGGCTTTTACTCGAACTAGTGTTTATTTTCCGCACACTATCATTAGTTGATATAATCATCGTATTATTATATAGATAAACTAGCGGACCCAGCGAACTTTGTTTCGCCCCCAGCCCCGTCCCGCCGAGTCCCGCAATTTTAAAAGTTAAGCATTCCCAGCGAATTTTATTTCGCCCTTAAATTACTAAAATGGCTATTAAAAAATAAGGGTTGATCGTAGAAGGGTGAAAAATGGAGGATTGTATGTATTTTTGTATGTTGTATCATAAAAAAATAGAAATTAAAATTTTTGTCTTAAAAATAAAAATAAAATTTAGGGGTGGACTAAAAAAACATTGTCCAGCGAACAAAATTGTAAATTTAAACCATTCCCAGATCCCCTTGAACACACACAAAAAATTTCATCAAAATCGGTCCAGGAGTTTGAGAGAAGTTCAGTGACATACACACTCACAGAAGAATTATATAGTATATAAAGAAGATAAGCCGACTTATCTGTATGGAACATCTGAAATTTCACTTAAAATTTCGACCACGGCATGCATACCTATAGTCAAAGTTGTGAGTAGTGTGGTCTGTTTTATTAGATACAATATTACAATATTGTATTAACAATATTACAATATTGTATTGATGTCGTTGCCAAATCGCTGAATTGATCATTTCATGAAATGGTTGACCATTTCGTGAAGTGTTCACGTTTCATGAAGTGGCCAACTAATGGTAACCAAATCTTTAAACGATAAACGTTTAGCGATTTGGTCACCAACGTTTGACCATATCGTGAAAATAGGGTAACCATAAAATATTTAATGAAAACTCAGAACAATTTTGTTACGTACTTTTTTATTTTTAGTTGTTTAAATTTACTATGGAATATTAAATTAATTTTAAAATAAGTATAACAAACTTACTTAATCTAAAAAGGCACATGGACGAACGCGCTTACACGCACTGAACCACACGTGACATCTTTGGCGCGCCTTTTTTTATTTTATTTTTAATTGTTTAAATTTACAATGGAATATTAAATTAATTTTAAAATAAGTATAACAAACTTACTTAATCTAAAAAGGCACATGGACGAACGCGCTTAAACGCACTGAACCACACGTGACAGTTTTAAGGTATCTCAAGTTTTTGGTAGGAATGTTTCTTTACCTGAGTCTTAATCGTATACTTACTAATTAGGTAACTCTTATATTATTTATAAAAAAATAATGGTAATATAACATTAACAAATGTTGAACAAAAAGGTACCTAAGTAAAATAATAGATAAAAATATATAAAAATAAGTAAGAACTTTGGCACATCACATACTTAACAATGTTTATGACTTAAAAAAAATATCTAGCATAGTTCCACCCTGCTTTGCTTCGACGAAAACGCAATACTTATAGAAACTTTGAAAAATAAAAGTATAAAGAGCCATAACCAATAACACACAACGTAGTTTCTTAATCTATAATGGCACATTATATCACCTTTCACGTACAAGTTATATAGTTATTTGATGCGTAATAATACCTAAAAATACTATTTAAAATAAAAAGGAACATTTAGTGAAAATGCAAGTATTTTAGTACAAGCATATAAAAGTCACGTAAACAATAAAACATTAAAAAAAGAGGGTTAGCATCAGTTGGTCTAAAACGCAACTGATGTAAGTAGCAATCGCTTACAAGGGCCGCCATCTTGACACAAACAAAGCGCTTACAGCACCTCTACCTGTAGTCAATGAAACAATCCCACGATATGATCGATTAAGATTGATTATTTCATAAAATAGCAGTGCGTCCAGCTGGCCCTATTGTCAAACGATTTCTTATCATTGATCTGGCCTGGGCACATCATGATATGGCCAATGGACAGTGAAATATTTAATGAAATGCAACCATTTCATTAAATGGCCGATCATTTCATGAAATGGGCAATTCTACCATGCGGCCACGACATTGATAAGACAATCGGAAATACTTTCGATACTTTTACAACACTAGCGCAATGTCAAAGTCTACTGATAATTTGCACAACAAATAATAAACAATGTTGCGTTGGGACAAGAGAACTGTATCAGAGAATCTGTAGCTCGCAGAATGCAACTTTAGAAATTTGTTTACACATTCAAAGGCTAACGTAATATTTAAATCTGGACTATTTGCTCTTTGAAGCTGCGTAGCTTATATATATTGCTAATCAATTTTGTGTTGTCTATCTTCCTAGATAGACAAAACAAAATTGATGAGCAATATAGGTGCTAAACTGTGGCAGTGACACCGAAGTTGAGCAACTTACGGCGCGGTCTTGTTTGAATGGGTGACCATTCCGATCATTATAATGAGACATAAGTCTCCGTACTAAGGAAAGCGCGTTAAGCAATTAGTCCCGGCTCTAATATCGATTGATATTAGCCATTAAGCCTGGTCAGAAGCCCATAAGGGCGGCTTGATAAAATTTACAGGCTAACTTTAGTTTACTATGGTATCTATACAAATGTTATGGTGTAGTAGAGTTTGTTTGCTTAACAGTATGTCAGTTTCAGCTTTTGTTATCTTTTGCACTCGTACTCGTTGTTTATTTAAGCGGTTGACTGGTAGAGAATGCCCTTAGACATAAATAAGTCCGTCAATTGTACAAAACACAGTTCAATAAATTAATAGTTATTAATATTGACTAAATATTATTTTAAGGAAAATGTTCAGTATGTAGAAACGTTTCGTGTGTGTGTTCTACCGTACCTAGTTATGTGTTGTTTCAAAACTAATATCACTATTATAGGCACGGCTGTTTCCCTAACAACCAAATATTATTTCAATAAGCGAGGGAAAACATTTACTGTATTATGACTGCGAGTATTTATTCAGAAAACTTATCCGAGCCGAAAATAATCGAATTCCTCTGACCCGTTTACTATTAAATATTATGACACCACAAAGCTATTGTTTGACTTTTATTCCATACAGAGTAAGGTGCAAAATGTATTGGCATAGTGTGGAAATAGTCAAGTGAAATAAATAACGTTTACTGCGGTCGCAAGTCTTTATAATTGACATAGTCTATGGTTACCCGGCCATACAGTATAGAACTATGTTGTTAAGATTATCAGATTTTTTTTTAAACGGCTGCCATAATGGCTGCCTTGTAACCACAGTCATTGTAGCGTTATTAATTTTCGTGTTATTAACACTAAATAAATAAATCGCAATAATGTAATCTAGAATTATCATAAAGTATACTTCCATACTAGCAATACATTTTATTTGATAATTCATATTAATATGCACAATGTTTTTTCAAACAGAAAACGATGACGTTATCGGTTCAAATCGCCATATTAAATCTATATAAGAGTAGCGTTTTGTTTTGACATTTAAAAAAGTACATCAACGATTGGTGGTAGCAACTATTATAGCCTATTGTTTTTTGATCGTAAATAATAATAATTTACGATCCATATAAAGATACTAATATCACATAGTAATATTTATAACCTAACGCGTAGCTGCAACGCAATATCATCGGTATCCAGAAGTAATAACAATAGAAGCATTTGATATTGAATAGTATTGGAAAAATTGTACTCAAACCGCTGTGCAGGCTTCATTCAAACAGAAGATAATATCTGTCGAACCAATATTTCATTTCTCATAGTTTCACACCCACATCTACAAACTTTCAATCATTTAAAAGGGAACAATATATTACATACATACTACTCACACGTTAACTTTCGTGCTTAAAATATTAATGAGCTGGGATGTAGAGATATTCAATTTGCTTATATTCAAAGATCGATACTATAATTTAATAAGCATGATTGCTTGGAAGCAAATTGAAGAAGCCTGCCTAATAATTAACCGAGGCCTTACTTTACATATTCGTTACAACATGTCAAGTGAAATCTGAATACCGTAAAATCACGTCGAGTCGTTCTTTCTCTCCGATTCAAAGAGTGTGGCGCGAATCTTATGTTTATGGTTTTTAAAATGTTTTCATCGGAGTGTCCTTGTCTGCACTTGTTAAAGCTGTGACAGATTTCTTAACTAATTAAATCAAACGCGAATATTCCGTGACAGTCGGCCACAGTCAATTTCCTCCGGCTTGTCGCTTTAAAGGCCACAGAATATTTATGCAGTCGTTTCGGATTCAATATTTTTTGCTCCTGTAGTGCAAATGAACTTCGGTCGAACATCAATTCAACACTTGACTCGTGAATCGTGATTTTTTTAATTCATGATCGAAAACGATCGTTTTCAACATAATTGTCACTCAACAATCTAAGTTTAAACTAAAAATATTACTAGCAGTCACTCGCGACTATGTCCGCGCGTTTTGAGTTTGCTTCTTTCATTCCCGTTGCAACGTGATGTTTTATAGCCTAAAGACTTTGTCGATTAATAGGCTATCCAACACAAAAACATTTTTTGAAATCTGTCCGGTATTTCCTGAGATAATCCGTGTCCGGTATTTCCTGCTCGTTCAAACAAACAAACTCTTCAGCTTAGAATATTATATAAGTATAGATTTGTGTAGATTATGTAACAGGTGAAGAGACGGACTGGCGACTTGGATTGACAGACTGACGGACAGACAGATGACTAAGGACTTTTGTTTTATATATTTTGACGGGGCCTAGCATATACAATGGTTTTATAAATATCCTAAGATTCGTGTGTTGGATTTTAAATAGGTATAAACGGACGACGCAAGATTAACAGTCTTTCTTTATACAGACCGTATAGGTCTAACGGCGGTCAGAAAGTCAATGTTTTATTAGTAATCTAGTCCTAGTTTACCACTGTCATAACTACTAATCTTAACAGTCTAAAATAATTCAATACTTAATCCTTTTATTGATTTAAAACCCTTTACTTAATTCCAATTATTTCGTAAACGTTCAAATTGTAATTTGCTAGAAACCTTTCCACTGAATTGTTTCTCTTCCGAACCTTTTTCTTCGGAAAAATGTTGTCTGATTTTTTAACCGAATCGACTTCCTTCATCCTGAAAGAAGCCTTTAATTTGAGATTTAGATTCCTACGCTCTTGGAAATTCAATTATTGGTATGATTAATACAAGTACCTATTACAACGTCACGTCCAAATTTTATACGCACGGACCCAGGTTATCTAGCTCTGGGATAAATAAATTATTCTGTTTCAAAAGGCTGTGAAAGGATCTTGACCAAAACTCTATATAAACTCGGCCCACTTTGCATCTGCATGCGTCTTTACAAAATGTTTGAATAAAATATATAAATATTTAAAAGAATACAGACAAAAAATATTTTTGAAAAATAATTAGGGGTTTAAGAGGAATTCAATGGCAGATTAGACATTTAGAGGTTGTTTTGTGATTGCAGAGTTATTGCACCTCACCTACATTTATTTTGGCACATTCAGAAAGTCATTGTTATATTATACTAAAGTAATTCAATACTTAATACTTAGTTACCCTTAAAATACCATTGCAATTATAATTCAAACAAGATTTTTGAAATATAAACAACAAAGACGCAAGCTGGGCCCGGCTTTGGCCAATATCCTTTGTATTCTTAGAATTAGAATATTTACAAAATGCACAGTGTCGTATTTAATGTCTTTTAAGATACAATAAGAATCTAAAAAATACGCATTGGCGGGACTCGAACCTGCAACTTCTAGCTAAACGGGCTTATTTTATAAATTCTCTGATTTACTGATTCTGAACGTGAGAAGGCACTCATTATTTTATGCATTATTTAGGTTTACTTTACTGTCTGAAGTTTTTTTATTTCAATTCATTGTAACGAGATACCAAAATAAGACTTCATACAAATGCAAAACACTAATGCAAATATAACACAACTTCTACGCTGTTTCCAAAGTTTCGCCTTATCCAAGGTGCTAAAGTTACAACGTCCGGACGAAGTAGGGTTTCTTCAACAAGAAACTGTAGCCGCTACCGCAACGCGAAGATAACCAATACTCATCATTGTTATATAACAACTTTGAAATACATAATACCTATTTACCTTCTAAAACAACAGTTTTGACCCGACTACGGCCGAACCAAAAGGATGGGTTTTGAATGAACTTCTCAGTTTTTCGTTAATGAGGTATAATAATCGATTCGTTATTTTATTAAAGGTAACAAACGTTACCTTTTGTAAAAAAAAAACAACATGGCGAATGCTTCGAGTATATACCACTAAATAGGTAGGTATATTGGGATACTTTGAAACAAGTTTGCAGTGATAAATGAAATGAAATAAAACGACACTAAATTCTGAGCCCATTTTTCTTAAGTTTCTTTCTTTTTCGTTCGGTTACGATTTTTCAAACTATTTACTTGTAAAATTACAACTTTTCTACACAAGTCTAGTTTTTACTTGATCATAAAGTTGACAACCCTATCACATGGCTTATATTTGCATCTGAAATGCATTTCCTGGGTATCTTTGTTTAGAATTTGATTTGCAACTTTATGGTCGAGGCGTAAGGTTTGAAGTAACTTGACTTGGGGTTGCCTGAGTAAAAATGGAGTTATGCTAGTAAACGTTATTTGCGTCGTACATTCTATTTGGTCCTCACTCATGGTAATATTGCTACCGAGGAAATAGTTGTGCACTGTGAATCGAACGCAGCATGATTTTCAGTAGATTGGAACGCGATTTAAAAGGTTAGCTTGGAATTAAATAAAAAAATATATTAGGAACTTCAGTTCTGAATTTAATTCAAAGTTCGGTTGCATGTATACTCGTGTTGCTTCTACCCTCAATTTTTAAGCTTATTTCTTCTTTGAATATATCCGCCTTTATGGCTTTGATAGCCTCTATAACATAGCGCGAAGAACTGATGGCCGTTGGGGCAGGAAAGTTCTGGATTGGAGACCCTTCGACCAAAGACACAGCGTAGGACGTCTACCAACAAGATGGACAGACGACCTTGTAAGGATCGTAGGATCAAACTGGATGTAGACCGCTAGTGATCGGTTGCTGTGGAAATCCGTGGGGGAGGCCTATGTTCAGCAGTGGACGTTCTTTGGCTGATAATGATAATGATGATGATATACATAAGTATTAATTTAACATTCTTGGTTCGGATAAATGTGTAATTTTCTACTAAGTTGGAACGTTAATTATAGAAAAACCGGCCAAGTGCGAGTCGGACTCGCGTACTGAGGGTTCCGTGCCAACTTTAACTGATTTAAGGAATTCACTTAGCAACATTTTTTTGTTGACAGCAAACATAGCTTTGTTTTTCATAGTGTTTATGTGAAGAACAAAGTTATGTTTGCGGTTATTGAAAATGAGCTATATCTCAAAAACTACTAGTTCGATCTCGTTCAAACCAATTTTCGTTGAAAGTATTTGTTAAGATCTACATTACATATTTTTTTCAAAATTTACACTCGCTTAGTTTAAAAGTTAGATGGGGGGGACGCCTATTTTACCACTTTGGAAGCGTGTACTCTCAAACGTTAGACTTTAAAAGAAAATGGTTATAGGAACCTAAATGTAACTTTAAAAGATCTATCTATATCTATATACCCCACACGCATAGATTTTAGTAAAAAAAAAATGTTCGGTTTTAGTTTCATGTATGGGAGCCCCCCTTAAATATCATTATTTTTATTTTTAGTATAAGAATCTTTAAGCGGTTAACAGGATACATCTTCCTACCAAATTTCAACTGTGTGATGCTTATAGGTACAGAATAAAGTGGCTGTGACATACGGACGGACAGACAGACAGACAGACAGACAGACAGACAGACAGACAGACAGACAGACAGACAGACAGACAGACTGACTGACTGACTGACAGACAGACTTGACGAAACTATAAGGGTTCCGTTTTTTGCCATTCGGCTACGGAACCCTAAAAAGGAACTAAAAACCGACCAGGATGTAATTATTTAAAAAAAAAACTACATGACTTAGATTATTTGAATATTTTTCTGGTAACTATTATGAGTTGTCCTATCATCGGATTCCGGCTTCACGTTGACTTCTGGGACAACCTGTAGGTGCTTAAAACAAATGCGTGTCGACGCGACACAACTTTATTGAGGCCAAAAAGTTTGACCACGACCGCGTTTACTACGCGATCGTGAAATGAGTTTTAGGGTACCGTAGCCGAATGGCATAAAACGGAACCCTTATGGTTTCGTCAAGTCTGTCTGTCAGCACGCAGCACAGCCACTTTATCCTGTTACTATAAGCATCACACTGTTGAAATTTTGTAGGAAGATGTATCCTGTTAACAAACTTAACTTTGTTCTTCATACAAACACTATGAAAACAAAGTTACATTTGCTGTCAACTAGATACTGTGATATTTTAGCTCAGTAGAAGTGTAAGTGGATTCTCTAATTCAGTTCAAAACGTCACGGAACGGAAAAAGCGCGAGTCTGACTCGCACTTAGCCGGTTTTTTAAATATATATTTTTTTATATCGGAAAAATCAATAAGGAACATAAATCCAGTTAGGATTCTACTCTACCACAATTATTACTAACTCCAAATACCGAATGTATAAGAATCAAGTGTTTTGCAATTGATACAAACAAACAATCACAAAATAGCTATAAATTAGCACGCCCAATTAGCAGCACAATACTTTGTCATCCGTTAATTCGTCCATGTCACTTCTGATCTTTGTCTTCATTTATGATAATACATTTGTATGGTCACATTGGCTCGTTGCCATTCGTTTAATTAAAGGTGACTTGATTTGTTTTTGAATTTTTTATTGTTATTTATCGTATGTGTACAATCATACAATGAGAATGAAAAGTTCATGAATAAATTAAATGAATGTATTTGCTGAGCGTTATACCATCTCAATTTATTTTTACAAGTGATAGATAAAGTACTATAAGTTTGTAATAAACCTTAGTTACGGGTATAGTGCTGTTTTAAAGTAACTGGTTAGATATTATGTTGGAAACTATCAAAAGTTGGCAGAAAAATAATGTTGTACTTCATTAAGGAAATTAAAAAACGTGTCAAAGGTAATCAATTCAATGTGTATGTATGTGATATTGTTGGAATCTGATAAGTTTTCAGTTAGTTAATTTATAAAGGCTTCCAAATACGTGTGCAATATTTCGTAAGTGTATGTATGTTTGTATATTTGTATGTTTATTTACGGATTTCTCGAAAACTACAAGAAACGAGATGATTTTTATTCAGTTCGATTGGGTATATTTCAACTTAGGGTATAGTGTAAGTTTAACAATTTTCGGAGCTATACCCCAGTCACAATAGAACTTTTGTTGTTTTACGGCTATAGCCGTTCACTGTCACGAAAACTGTTAATTATAATAGGTCCAGCAGTTTTTGAGATTTAAAAAAATATGGTTAATATAAATGGAAGAAGAAAGATGGTAAATAAAAAGCTTACCAACACCAATAGTCTACACTCATTATGAAATGACTCCAAATGAATTTGTTTTCCCTAAGTCAGTCCGTTTTTAAAGGCAGTTTAATTTTTAAAATTATTATACAGATATTATGTACAGTACCTAATCATCAAGCGTGAACCAGTGGAATATCATTGGCAAATATTTACTATGTTTATTTTTACACCCAACATTTCCCGTGTTTAAAAAGTTAATACAATGCACTTCCTTCCAAAGTTAAGTTATGGCTATTAAAGTGGTCAATCGCATAGTTTTCGTGATTAACGTTTCTTGACAGACAATGTATAGTATTTTGTGGTCTTTTATTGCATGTTGATTTGCAAACTTACATCTCATAGTGTTGTTTTGCAAAATATTCAGCACGTTGGCTAATATCTCACCCGAAAATAAACAAGCGGCTGTTAACAGAGGATACATCCGAAATGTGAGTCATGTGTAAACACATTAAAGGCGATCAGCTGACGTCTGTGTATTTGCGATGCAGACGCCATATCTCAAGATGGTCCTAATCGTCAGCTGTGAGTCCTATTTGAGATCCGTTTACGTATGCTTCTGTTTGCATCCCAAGATCTACACGAAGGCTACATGATCAGTCTGTCACCCAACTGAAATTTGGTTATAAAATAAGGGTTATAAAAATGAGCTGCATATGCGAATTATAAGAACCAAAGGCTCTGTAAAGGGACCAACCATTGGGTGGTAAAGCGTTCGTATCTCTCTTATAACTCTGGTGTCCGCGTTGAAAGAGGGATCGAAGGGAATTTTACCAAAATAAAAATATATTTTGGGGAAATCTTACGTTTTATCCTAGACTGATGGTGCAACAATAAAGGTACTTATAAATATTTCTCATTTTACTCGTTCTTTCTTAATCATAATCATAATCATAATCATAATCATAATCATCATTTATTTGCAAGAACACAGTACATGTTAAGGTGTTTAAACATAAAATACGTACAGTGCATTCAGCCAAAAATAATAGCATGCAAATATTAATAAAGCACAGTCAAAACTAAGTTAAAATAATTATTTTACATGTCTCAATTACAATTACAGAATTATGATATAGCATGTCATTCTAAATTATTTTAAACATTCATTCATTTAGTTCACACTTACGCCATAAATATTAATATGAAACAAAAAAATACGATATAATACAATAGCACGTAATCAACAATCAAATAATTATTGTTAAGTACCTACGATCATTAAAATCAATCAAATTCAACAGCATCGCAATCATAGACCAGTAATTATGTGGATGACGTCATGCGCTCATCTTGGGTAATTAACTGGTCTGCAATATAATCTCATCGTCCTAGGTCGGGATATTGAGGGATTGTTATTAAAATAAAGATTATGAACCAACTATGGTTGCTTTTAGGTATTCATTGCTTCACCTTTTTTGACCGACTTCAAAACAGAAGGAGGTTATCATTTCGACTGCATGTTTTTTTTTGTATTTATGGTACCTCATATTTTAGTAATTTTTCAACCGTTTTTTTTTCAAAATGCACTAAAAGGTCTAAAATAAACTCTTGACCCTTGAAAGGTAAAGAAAACCATTTTAGTCAAAAAAATCTTTTTGGATTCGGTGTGCCATTATTATAAACGAAAGTTATATAGGTAGGTGTACAATTTTCAAAGAAATTATACTCGTACATTGCGAATTTGGTACACCATACTGATTGACAAGCGCCAAGTGAGTGATATTCTGCAATGCGTAAATCTTTCGTGTTACACTATTTATACAGGGTGTAACAAAAGGCGAAATAATATTTAAGAGTATGTGCTATGTATGTATGTAATGTGAACATTAAGTAGTAAAAGTATTAGTTAAAATTTAACAACATTTTTTCCCATACTAAGGAAATAAATTGTTTTTTTACCGAAATTGTTGACAACCCTGAATCTGCCGTCATTCGTTAGGGAACTCCCGCCCGCAACCCTCGCCCGCCGCACACACACACCTAACAGCTGATATTTAACAGCTAATATAATAATGTTGGTTACAAAGTGACATTATCTACCTATAATCATCACAGAAAATCTAAAGGATTCCTTTTCCTTTTCAAAAACCGCTCATTAAATCTGCCTCAAAATATCATAGACTATTTTAAGAGTTTCACTCATAGCTACTACCACGATTATTCTTATGTAATGATAGTTACAATAAGCACGCGTGTCTGTTTACGATTACGTTGAGTTGTTTGAGTGCCCTGATTGAGGCCGCATTCGCCAGAGATGTGGTGTTTCTTTGATCATAGTTATCATTTATTTAGAATGTTAGACCATTAAAGAGGGACTAACTGTATTTGTTTTTGCATTTAAAATTGAGTTTTATTACTCACACGGCCTGTTGCACAATGTCTTAATGAGATTCCATTAGCGTTATCTTTCCACTACTTCACACGAAATGATGCTCTATGTTTGAAGTATTTGCTGGTTAGGTCTTATTTCTTCAAACCCCAACTACGTCTGGAATTTCGGTGCTTGACTGTTTATTTATTGATGGTAAAACAGGCTCTTCCTATGCTCTTAGACTAAGTCAAGCTCGCTAAAGACGGAGTCGACTACAGAGCGAGCACACCCACAAGTTAGTTCGCTCTGAAGATGATATAAAAGAAAATTACACCAGTTTGGTTGAAACGATAGTCAACCAAGATGTTGCATACATAAAAATAAGGGTCACGTTAATGTAATCCTAATATTTGACATAAGTAATCTTTATCATAAGCAATTTACTTCTTTTTAGCTATGTTTAGGTATAGTTCGCTCAACATTATCAATACATCACTACGTGTTTGACCCCCAAGGCCAGCCTTATCGGATAGCAAGGTCTATTAAACGTTGCTAAACTCGCTCTAATCTTTCTAAATTTATACCCATGACTTACACAAATCCAGTTGAATTCAGTCTTTTTCAAAACAAGTGCACAAGTGAAATTAAGAAAATGAGATTAAAATGATGAGGGAAATACAAATTCAATTTATCGACCGCAAAACAATAGTTTGAAGTGATACAAGGGTTGGCAACTCTGAGGCTAAACAAGGGATGGCAACTGTTGATTTTATATATTCGTCGAATAAAATACAATACGCCTAATTTGAAAACGTCGTCACCTATTTGTCATCAATCATTTATGTCAATGTCATTAAAAGATCGGTCGTTTAATACTTATTCAATGGGATATGTCTTATTTGACGTTGGTTAAATCGACCCTTAATTATAAAAAAACAAAGAAAATATTGTCAGCTACATACATGTAGAGTACAAATATTATTGGAAACAGTTTCACTTTTACATGATTGTTACATACAGGATCTTATTATGACGGATCACTTTGATCGAAGTGTATACTTAAGGTTGTAGCACATCAATCCAACCGTCACGGTGACAGCACCGTATCGACTCAAGGCGTTCTGTATTCATTGTATGAAACTCCATACTTTAATGCACATCTATCAACTACGCAACGTCGCCACCTCGGATCGAGACCAACTCGGGACCCACCCTCGACCAGCTAGTGGTCAGCCAGTTGGTACTGTTACCGAGCCAGGTGGGTAGATTTGCTTCAACCTTTACTTGTACCCATTTAAGTCATCTGATATTTTAATAAATATGAATTAGACAAATGCCAAGTCTTAATCAAAGTTGTATAATTGTATCTGTTCCTTACTTCAAGCAAAGTATCGGTACCCTAACAGGAATCCTGATTAAAGTGCTCGCTGAAAGAAGCATTTCGAAACCTCTTCTCAAATTGTAGGTTTTGTTCGGATGCAGCCTTTAATTTGTTAAATGCATTCGAAACTGTTACGAAAAGGGAGCTGCTGGTCATTCAAACAGACCTACATTTCATTTAGAAGTGGAACTTCGAGGATGGGTTCGACTGTCTGAGATTTAATGTGATATTTTAGTATAACTTTTACTTGCGGCAGTTGGTATTCCATCCATATCCCCACGGTCCTAGTGTTTCTGCTGTGATTAAAAATGAACGAGATAATTATGAGGTTACAAAGAAACAAACAGGAAAAAACATGACACGAATTCAGAAACTATACTCTTCTTTCTTAAAGTTTTTTTTAATGAATTTATCAGACAACTTATTAGATAACTTGCAGATATAGGAAATATTAACATCTAAAAAACACGGAGGTTTACCATGATACTAATGAGTCAAGTTTAGGTTGAAAAGGTATGAATATGCCAGAAAAGAAAAGTGTACGTACCTTCATTTGTTTTCTTCTGGCTCATGCAGTTCAGGATTAAAAAAACCAGTCTTGTTGTATTGTACAGGTAGTGGTTATTCCACTTAAGAATCATACGCTATCTCAGTCTGACAAATCTAATCGTAAATTGATGAAACTCTGAACAATCTCTCTATGCAGCCATGGAGACGGCTGTTTTTATCACTGCTACGTCAGATCTAGGTGATAACACAAAGCCGGCAAGATCCCCCCACTTTTTATTTAGTCCCATTGTGAAATCGAGAGAATCGAGTGGATATTTTTTTGTGTCCAACCGTGAGAAATGTAATGTGATCATGCATAGACACCAGAAACTGTGCAAAAGGAGATATAGTAAGTTTGTTTCTGTTTTGTTTACATAGTGAATATTTATCAACATGTGACGTCGCATTTAATGCAAAAAACGTTAACCAGATAACTATGTCATGTAACCCTATATGAAATCATATCATTTTTATCGCGAAATGTTTTACTTGAACTATGATTTTGATGAGTAATATCCAATTTTATTAAATGTTTTATTTCGTAACAAAGCCCGGCAGCGGCTAAATTTAAGCTCTAAAAATATTTTTTATCTTATATATTATATATCATGTTTAGAAAGACAAGTAGTACTCTTAAGTAGTGGATAGTTTTGTGATAATGTAATATCTGGTAATAATAGATCCATCTACATAGATAAGGTACTTACTTACCTTAGTATGTTTTGATTACGCTTTTCTTAGATCAATCTGTAGACCAAAAGTTTCCGTCTACAAATAATCTAATTTTAGAACGTTTTATTGGCTTTTAAGACGTCAAGAGATACCGCAGTGTAATGAATGATACAAAGGTATTAAAATGGTTCTACAGAATAAACTTTGTTTTGAAATGTTGTCACTTACAAATTACCGAAATAACGTGCACTCCCTTATATCGTTAAATGAATGGGTAACGATAAAAGCAGTTAAAATATTTTCAATAAATACTCCTGAGGTTCATGAAAAAGGGATGATTTTTCAAGCTTAGAATATGTATTCACAATCTTAGAAATTTGTCATTCAACTAACTTTTGGCCATTTTAACCATGCTACGTTTTATTAATTTTTGTGTAAAAAAATATTCACCACAGGATAAGTATATAAGTTGCTACACCTATTAAAGATGTTTTTTCCCTGTTATGATGAATATGAAGAAATACACTACACAAAACCTTTTTCGAAGCGCATTTTTATTCAGCAGTCGTGCGAAACACGACAATACACGGATATTATTATTGCGTTGTACACGCGGTATCACGATAAGTAATCGTAGAATAGTAATACAAACACATTAATTACTTTTGTCTCCGTATTAACTGCGATAAAGATAACGAAATGTTGACTTCATTCTCAATTTTATTATAACTACCTTCCTAATAATAACATAAAATTAATATTCCTATCGGAAGAGAAGGACAAGTAAAAGCTGTCTTACGAAACCGATTTAAGATGAAAGTAACTAACTTAAGTAAGTAACATTTGTAACTTAAAATAAGATAACCTTTCGTTCAGATGATGTATACCAATCTTCCTAAGCTAAACATACTTATATGTTTACCTCATAATAAACATTCGAGACAAAATATCGAACTTGCAGCTCTAAACTGTAAAACGAAATATTATTTCTATATACAAAATATTCGTAGATATGCATTTCCTGTGTTCTGCTGTCTTTAATTTTGACGTAAATTGACGTTTATAAAATAGAATAATCTAACTGCTAACTTTAATAAATTTGAAGCGCGTTCGTAAATATATATCGTATATTAATAGACTTCGATTTGGACTAATTTACCTTTTAATTTAATATTTGTTGGGGTTATTTCGCTGTAACAAACAACAATGAAGCGCCGATCAAGTCACCATGTTTCAGAAGAACAATTTCATAAAAATATACACAATTTCATTTTATTTAAAAAAAAACAAATGAATGGAATTTTCTGCGAACCTTTATGGGCCTCCAAACTGACTGAGAGCCGCCAAACACGGTTCTGCTACATCGCATCTTGCATCTCTTTTTTTAACACATTTTGCTGCTAGTGACATTTCGCTCTTGTCGTTCTATTCCAAAGGGATAATCATCGTAATTCATAAAATTTGAACCCGAATAGCATAATAGCACTAACCGCCCCTTTTTCTGCCGTCCTTTATTGGCTGATACTAAGTTTACATAGGCATTTTTTTAAATTAATTTAAAAAAAAATGTAGATAAAATAAGAAATTTGGTATTTAGTAACCAGAGGAGTGGTATGGAACTAGCTTGAGTAACTATAATGATCTTGTTTTTCAATAATCACAGTTACGAGAGGAATTGAAATTTATTTATCAGGTATGACTTTAGGATAAATAAGTGAGCTTGATTTTATAAAGTCGAATAAACTAATGTATTATTAAAAATAATTGTACTGTAGACTTTCATAGTTAAATGTGCAAATATTTTATATGTATGTACTTCATACGTGGTATAGTCAATCCGTAAATCACTTTATTGAAATTCGTCACCCTTTCAATATTTTGTGTACATCTCTACTGCAGAATCCCAATTCAAACCAGATTTTCTATCTTATTTCAATATAAATACTGTGGTTTACCTCAATATTTCTGTTTATAGCGTTTCATAATCTAATATCGGAATACCTGGTGCGGGCGGCGACAGACGTAGCCTCAGCCAAGAAATGCAATGCGCATTGGAATTCATATTATGTAAAAGGGAAATATTACTTGATGCACCTTCATTCGATATTCTTGGAGATGTAATACTTTTACTACTATTTCATACTACTACTTTTCTTTAGTTCTGAGGTAGGTTGATACTCTTATGTAGACGTTTCAATCATCAAAAACAATTCAAATATATTATAAAAGTATGTAAAACATAAACTTAACACATTTTACTAGGTGTTTATTGCGATGCAACTTTGTCAGTGAAATTGCTCTGCTTTACTGTCAAATTATCATTTCGTTTTGCAATTTCGCATTATATTGATAAAATTATTATTATATAGTAATATAAATATTCATACAATAAAGTATAATTATTTAATTGATAATTTTCGTTTACACTGATTGGAAATTGAACTGCCTGGAAATTGGATAGATAAAGTTAGATCACAATACGCCCCCTGTGATACTTTTTAATGTGACTTTCATACCAGAAATAAATAAACATATGTAACTTTTTAGTAAAAGTAAAAATGGTCAAGTATTCATATTTTTAAACACACTTTCGTTGCGTGATCATAATCATAGGTAATGCAATTTGTTTTGGTTTATTCACACCTAAAGCCCAGTTGCATGATCGACAGTTAACTCAAGTAATGGTTGAATTTCATATCATAATATACCAGCCGTTAAATATTTACGATTGCGCGCGCTTTGGAGAAAAAGTACCATAACCGATGGTCATTACAATGACCATCCTGGCATAAGGTTAATCTTCAACCACTGGTAGTAAGATTCAACCATTAGTTGAGTTGACTATCGATCACGTAACTAAGCTTAATTAAATCTTATCTCTATTTATTGAAATTGAATGTTTTATCTTATTTATTTCAAATGACACAAAATGCATACATTCATGAAGAGACCCCCTGATGTTTTTCTTAAGTCTCTATCACAAGATAGGTGTATCTATCATGTCAACGACTACACAAACTTAGAAAATTGATCTTGGCAGTGTAAAATAATTGGCATTGGGCTGGGGTGGCACCAGGACGAATCATCGTACTCAAATTAATCAATGTTTTTTTTTCTAAACCAAGGTAATGGATTTGTTTGAATTTGTATCGAGTGGAAAATGAATGAAATTAAATCAAATGCTCATTCTGGAAATATAGAATCACCTACAAATACAGAATGTCACATAATTATTATGACCTACTTTGTACCTGTTTGTAAGTTTATTCAAAGAACTGAAACACTACAGTCGCAGTTTTACGATTTTTTTTATCATGCCTGTAGCTTGTATACTTTCACGCCAGCTCCTTGCACGTGCTATCTACTTTTATGTGTATAAGGTTCAAGTAACCATGCCTTTAACTGGCAAGCGAGAAGATCGCACAAGATTTGATATGTGGACAGTACCTAGCATGCAATCTTAGGGAGGGGACGCGGATGGCTGCTATTTCGGCGCATGTCCATATAAATAGTTTGAACATAGGCATGCAAGGACACAAATTGCATTCAAGTTTAGCTTTGAAATGTGTCATTAACTTGCACATCCTATTAACAGGTATGCACGTTACTGGACCGTTTACAAGCATTTGTATCACCGCCTATACGAAACTTTATAACAAATTAAACAAAAAGGAGGTAGTCAATTCGACTTTTTTGTATGTGATTTCGTCAGAATTTGATAAAATTTTAGTATGTTGATTTTTTGAGGCTTTGTAATACGTGTTCAAAATTTTGTGAGTTTATGACTGTTTGTATATTTGTCTCACGTTTTATTTCACGAAAACAAGATGTCATGATAATTTATTTTAGTTAAATCAGGTATAGTTCAGATTAGGGTACAGAATAAGTTTTACCAAAATTGGTCCAGTAGTTTTTGAAATGAGTAATAACAAAAAATCATGAAATAAAAAATAAACCACCTTCAAAAATAACTGTCAAAAAACTTCAAATAACACATTTGTCTTCTATTTTTAGGACAAACTAATTCTATTGGAGTTAGTGCTTGGTGTGTGTAGACTGTTGGTAGGTTTTAACATCATGCACCGACTCAAATGAAATTGTTTTCCTAAAAAATAGAAGGACAATGCGTTATTGAAACCTTATCAGTCGGTTTTTAAAGGCGGTTAAACAAAAATAAAAAAAGTTACCTAATTACCTTAGAGAACACTTTTAGTTTTGTAGGTAACCAATAATATCCATTATCAGGTAGTTATTACTTATTAATACCTACACTTAAGATATAATGTAATTATAAATTAAATGCAATTTCCTCCAAGTGTGCAACTCTCCTATTGAGTCGCAGGCGCACCCGGTTTATGTCTAGCCTACTGTACAAACTTTATATGGGCAAGACCGGTCGGTTTAGGCGTTTGTCTATGCCTGCCCTCAATACTGGTCTGAGACTGATTGGGCACCAAATGTGCACCTACAATATTAGCGCAACAATGACACGATCTTTTTAGTATTTATAGTGATCTATTTAGTATTTCTCGATTTCGATCAGTACCGTTACCATGAGTTTACGACGGTTTTACTTGATAGCGACGACATGAAAAAAGGCTATGGAAAATTGTACTGCGCCTGTAGCGGTCACTGACAGGACTAAAATTTTCCATACAAAAAGTTAAGTCCTCGCTGTCGTGTAAACTCATGGTAACGGCACTGTTTATTTTGTTTTATGCCCACAATTTTCACAACAGTATAATAACTCTTTAGCTTTTATAGCCAAGTGTAAAGATTACCACGATTTCTGGTGATGATTATTATTATTGGTTGTTGGGCCCTATTGTTGCCAACTCGACCAGGTATGATCTATTGTGACAGCTCTTAAGTTTCAAGTTCATTGCTTAGTCCCGTTGAGTATAAATTGCCAGATTCCTTGGAGCGTGATATATGCTATATCATCCGCATGCATGATGTGTCGCCCGAGATGGACAATTGTTTAGCTCATAAGCGGACCGCATGTGCAGAGGATATGCATGGCCGATTCTTCTTTTGTATTACAGAATCTGCACAGAGCGTACTGGTTATGATAACTCATCATCATTTTAACGTCTCTCCTGGTAGCGGCATACGAAAGACTATTTTCAGTATACCACTCTCATGGCTTGTCACACAATACTCTAATAAGTTTCTATCAACGTTATCTGTTCATTGCTTCATAAGAAATTAGGCATATTTTAATTATTCGTTGGTTATTATTTATCTGTCGATGGACAAACAGGCCCTTAGTTAGTTGAGTAATAGTATTGTAGTTAACAGTCAAATAACTCATCAACCGATAAGAAGGTTTGTCTAACTTCCACGCTCAACAATTCCAATCCTCTAAGTGATGGAGCTCTTAGAGAAATAGTCGGTTAATATAACGTACCGAACGACCACGGCATAGTAACAGTATCATTAATGAAGTGACACGTAACTCACAATATAATTGATGAATGATAAATAAAGTACGTCAGCAAACGACGATATATTGACGTCACATACTTCTCGTAATTCATTTATTCTTCCGATGACTACAGGTATTTTGGTTTAATGGAATCTTTCTCTAATCGAATTGATAATAATAGTCTAGTTGTAGCATGACAATTTTAAAAGAAATTGCTGTACATAATACAACTAGGTACTAACTTAATCTTGCTGATATAATATGTTTGGGCAGTGTTAAAAGAAGAATTTGTATTTGAAAGTGAACTAAGCTTACAAAAACAAAAGATTTTAAACGGAGTTTATACATTATACTCATATAGGTATATATATGTTATGTTTTGGTGGTTTCCTTAGTTTTTCTAAGCTCATTACTTATTATTGACTGTTTTTTTGTTTTGTGTTAGTCGCATTTAACTAAACTTAAATTTCACTTTTAAATAACAAAACATGACAGACAAAGAATCGAACTTCTGTCCAACGCAATGATATTGTATTTCATACAATATCATTAGTCTGACGTTATCCCTATACCACTCGGCCACCGACACATTGGCAAGCCTGTTGAATTTCGCATTGTTTTTTTGCAATTATATCGACAAAATGTATAGACGTTAACGTTTATGTGACGAAAGAAGAATAAAAAAATTAAAAAAGAACGACGGCAAAACAAGGTGCTCGTAGCGCAGTGATAGCAGCGCTTTGGTAGTGATACCGTAGTTAAGCAACCTACGGCACGGTCAGGTTTTGGATGGGTGATCGTTCCGACCATATAAGTGACGTATATCACGAGCATCTCCATGATTTGAATCGGAAGGTAAGTTAAGCCGTTGGTTCCGGCTGATATCGGTTGATATTAGTGGTTAAGCCTAGCCTAGGCTTGATAACATGTGACATCAAGGTTAGTCGCTTGTTAAACAACCCCTCCACCAACCCGTACTGGGCCCACGTTGTAGAGTATGGCTCAAACTTTTGAGATTGAGATTGATGAGATTTGGCCTTTTCCCAGCAGTGGGAGTATGTTACAGGCTAACTTTCCTTTTTTAAGTAAACAATAATAACATTATAAACCTTCACTGTTTAGTACGTATGAAGATTGTCTATAACATTTTTATACATAAAATGAGATGTTACAATTGAGCTTTAAGTTGCAATTTCTAGGTCTGCTGAACGATCTAAATTCTAATTATAAACTTAGTATTGTTAGTCAAGTATTTGCGCAATAGATAGACAAACGCAATTTAATCAAGCTAACTGATGAGTTAGAGCAGTTTCAACTTAAGCTTCGGTTAGTTAAGCGGTTAGATGGACATTTAACTAACTTAATAAATGGGAGTAAACGCTAGTTAGTTTGGCCCTGTTAACTTAAACTATTTGTGCGTACTTTGCATAGTGCTGTCATTTAACATCTAGCTCGGGTCCTTGTAAAGCCAAATCTATTTTGACTACGGTGGTCAATCACAATGACTAACCGACAGCACGGGATATGTTATAGTGCACAAAAATGTGTGCACAAACACAGGTGATTTCTCTATTACTTTCATTCTCATAGCTCGATGGGACAGCTATATGACACGACTGGAGAGAGATCAGGCGAAGGTTCAACGACTTTACGTGCTTTCCGAGGCACGGGGGTACCCCGGGATTTCTGACCAGAAAAGCGCAGTTACATATTCATGGCCCGCCCCGGGGATCGAACCCGGGACCTCTGGCACAGCCGTCGCTTTAAATCGCGACCCTCAAACCGCTGCGCCACCGAGGCAGCACCATCTATAAACAGGCACAAACCAATGTATTATCCAAATTTGTAACGTCATTTCTTAGGAAGTAATAAACAGGTAACGTTATTAGTTACTTATTAAGACGGTGCGAAACAAACCGTAATCTTTTTTTTTAAGGAGTCAACCCTAAGATGTGTTCGCGACTTTACGCGAGTAATGGGCCGGAATAACCCTTTACTGCTCTCTCTAATTTATTTCACCCACTTTAACTTTCACTCCGTCTTTTAATGCACTTTATTCCGTCTAAGAGAGAGTTTAAATCCTTCTATTTTTTATTAATCCTTTTTTGTGCCATCTCTGCGAGATCTTTTAAGTACCTATAACATATATTTTTTGTACTTTAACACAAATGTATTACCTATAAGAGTATTACCATACCAATTTTCAGTATATTTGAATCAACTATTGGTAGTAACTCATAGATTTTCCGAACATTTAGAATATGTATTAAAAACAGTTTGATTGCATTTGTAAAGATTTAACTGGTGTTAGGAACCATTGGTCAAATAAGTAACAAACATTCCTTGTTTAATTTGTAATACAAACTCGTAACATATATAATTTTCTGTCACGAATGTCGTGTGTCCGTCCATTACGGCTATGATACAAATTGAAAAAACATACTTAATATTCACCATATTATGTAGAGTCGTACGAGATATCTAATTTTGGACACCCTGTTAAGTAAAAATGATAACAAAATGTCCATAACCGTGAACGTGGAAGTAAAATCTTATCCTAACCTAGTATTTTTTATTCTGAGGCCAATTGCTACTCAAATGTTTCACTACAAGATCAGAAATGAGGAGATACGTAGAAGAACTAAGGTAACGGGCATAGCCTTGAGAATCAGTAAGCTCTAGTGGCAGTGGGCAGTGCACATAGCGCGAAGAACTGATGGCCATTGGGGCAGGAAAGTTCTAGATTGGAGACCCTTCGACCAAAGACGCAGCGTAGGACGTCCACCGACAAGATGGACAGACGACCTTATAAAGATTGCAGGATCAAACTGGATGCAGACCACCAGTGATCGGTCACTGTGGACGATCGGTCACTGTGGATGTTTACTTACAAAGAAATTATCAACTATACGTAATGTTTTATAGATTAAAAAGCCTTCCTTGATAAATACGCTGTCCAACACATAAATATTTTTTCAAATCGGCTCAGTAGTTGCTGCGATTAGCGCGTTCAGACAAACAAACATCATAGTATTAGTATAGATGCTATGGACACGTTCCGACATCTGGATATCTTACTGATGCAACGGGACCTCAGTCCACTGTGATTTATTCACCAATGAATAAATTACAGAAACATCCTTCCGTAGGACACGAGTCTTAGGCCAAACCTCTATCATGTTCGGTATAATTTATGCATGAATAAGAACTAAAAACCACATTACGTAATTAATCCGAGTGTATTTTTTTGAACAGGCAAAAATTTTAATCAGAACCAACATTTGTATGCAGACCCCACTGATCGATATGAACAACTGTTACTATGGTGGCAATAGTTCATTCGAGAAAAAAAAAACAGCTCTTCCATACATTTTGTTTGCGCGCCAATTGAACTTTTGCATGGAACCGCTGATTTTTATTTCTCGATTTCACTATTGGGGCATAGTAAAAGTTGTTTATATTCATCAGTGAGGTCTTCGCAGAAAAAAAATGTCACAGAATATAATTCCAGCCTGTGTTACTATTATTGCAAAACTTCATTATTTTCTTGATAAGTCTCTCTGTTTTATCAATAGTTATTACTAGCAAATTGTGGATTAACGTAGAATGTTAAACCTGCATCATTAACCCATTTCACATAAAATTAAAGCGGAGTTAAGCATCGGCCATTTTGGCCTAGACCAATTATGTCGTCCAATCTTGACCGTCCGATCGACTGACAGCAGTTTAGCAAAGTCATCAATTATGACGATGAAAACATTACTCACTTACTTAACTGACTGTCGATGGCTCTTTTTGCATGATGAACAGCTTTAATCGCGTTAGTATAGTTAGTCATAAGTTGAAGGTCGAAAGCTCTTGACTTTTGATCAACTTGTGAAGATGCGGAAATTCCAGCGTAACTATATTGAAAGACTTCCGTACTCAATCATGATGATGTAAGGGATAATAACTTGAATATTGTTAGTGCACAGACTATTTTTTTTTAATAATATTTATACTCAAATTGTTTTAAAATCGTTTTGTGCAACTGTCACGACGGTGATTTTAAGTAGAGTAACCATCAGTTAAGATGATGATGGCCTACTGTTTGCTCAAACTAAAAGAAAAGTCTAACTTATGCCAACATCTGTCTTTAACAAGAATTTATCTTGTCTGTCTGCGTAGAAAACTTGTTATCTAAATTCCATGAATAATTTTGAAATATTTTTATAATTTGGTCCTTATCCACAACCTCAAGGTCTCAGAGACCTCAAAGAGGCCGACACAATTAAAATTTGCTATGTAAGCTAAGCAACTCAGACACTTGTCGGAGTTACGCTACTGGCCCCACTTCTTTTGGTATACAAATATAAATCATAGCCGGCCCCAGATTAAGTAATGATTAATTGTAGCCACCTGGTGTTACCGGTCTTACTGCTTTTACTCAGCTTACTTGCTCTCTAGTTACTACTAGTTTAGTATTGTTTGAGGCGAACGCGCGTGCGCTGCTATTATAGATCTGGCGGATTAGAAACAGTTTGATGAAAAAGTTAGATTAAATTTATTTTATTTGTATTTTATTTTAATTGGATGCTTTAAAAATAACAGACTTTACAGTATACTTGACATGCAATTCACATTTAAAATGTTAAATACAGAAAAAAAAAAATATCAAGGTGTTTTTTTATTTTTCCTGTATTCTGGACTCCTCTCTTAACCAACCCCATTAATTTGGCTTGTACTTTTTTGTATATAAAGTTCGCCTTATATAAGTTTTATCTTATATCTACTCTTTTTCTTTTGTATACGGGTCGTTAAGAGTTGTCTAGGATACAGAAAAAAAACGATTTTTTTATAAATTTCTTATTTTTTTCCTGTATTCTAAACTCGATTGACAACCACCCAATCTTGAATACTTTTATTTATTTATTGGCACCGTTTATTTAAGTTAAGTGACTAAATACTTTAAAAACACTTTATCATCATCATCTGTATTTTATTGTATGCGAGTTCGATCCCATCCCGGCCTTACTATTTATCTTAAGACCAACTTCCATTACTCTTCAGTCAGAACTGAGGTCGAACTAAAATTAAATTGTCCTCAATAAGCGTTCAGGATGATAATTTATGACGGACACGAACAACTTGCATATTGAAACTAAGGCTACTATTTAGTAAGACGAACTATTTGGACCAGGTACAGTGTTTCAATAGTTAGCAATGAATATTAGTAATTTCTTTAATTTTGTTTTAAATTTGCGGTCATTTTATATAGATAGAATAGAAAAAGTTAGAACATAGATAAGATTGTACTGTTCCGAGTTTGTTTAACTGAATTACAAAAAACAAATTGTAATTCACGCCTTAAGAGGCTTTATCGTGATTTTGGCCCGAACGTGTATTTTCCAAGCTTGACAGCTCTGCAAAAACGAATCCTACAAAACATCGAATTACAAAATATTGTGGGAAATTCTTTCAAGTAAGGAAGTAATTCAAACATAAAATAGGTAGTATACTGATTTCACCTAGTTAAGTTTTAGTTATAACAAAAAACTGAACAGACGTTTTCTCTGACAGTGTTTAATTTGGAGCCTCATTTATGGTTTTATATATATGAGATATTTCCGATTTCTGTTGCCAGTGGAAGATATGAGTTTTTGAATTAAAAAAGTTCAATTCACAAGAAATAGCACCTACAAATTTGGCAGTTACTATAGTTAAGAATGCTTTAAATAAAAGTAAATAGAAAATAATAATATCTTTTTCAACACACATCTTAAAATAAAGCAGCTGAATAACAGTTTTATCATTTATTTATTTAAAAACTTTATTGCACAAATAAAAGTGTATAAAAGGTGGACTTAATGCTAATAGCATTCTCTCACAGTCATAACTTTAGATCATGCAGAGAGATTGATAAGGGTGCAGGAGAATATTGTAAATAGATATTAAATTGCAACAAATACTATTGTGTAAAATAATATTAATATATACATACCATAATATACATAGACTGAATATACAGTATAAAAGAGTTTAAATACATAACATCCAAAAGCATACATAACTAAAAATATACATACATACATATTTTACATATTTCGCAATAATTGTAACAGAAACTTTCGCAGTTTGTTTTTGAAACACAGTTTCGTCTCTGACCATTCACTCATCATCATTCATTCATCATTCAGATTATATCGATTCAAAACTATTCCTTATTACAATAATAATCAGATTTTTTACGTTATAATAAACATACGCCCATAAAAAATATTTTTACTATAAAAACCTAGTAGCTCTGAATGATTGACAGTATAAGTTTTTGCGGGGGCACTATAGTTTTGAATACCAGGGGTTTCTGTGGCGGTCAATTAAAAACACTAAACACCGACGCTATAATAGTTATTACAGAGCTATAATAGCACTCAATTATTCCTCTCGTAATAGGTTCACCATGTGCAATCAATACAAAATGAACGTGTAATATTGAATCTCCGATACCCAGTGACGTGGGTGTGCTATCTGAGATAGCATCGTGTTTTCAAAACCTGATATCTGATATAGTAAGGATCAGGTTGTGACGAATATCATGACGTGCACTTATCAGTGATACCAAGAACCTACTCTTTCAACATTAGCGACATCGAATGCCGTGATGGAAGATTCAAAAAATATTTTCGTAAATATTTGTAAAACAAGATAAGCCTCAATAAAAAAATAAAGTAACGAGATAGTTAATGAAAATTCAAAGTAGATTGCAAACTTTTCATTATAATTATTATTTATATAATCTCTTGGCTACAAGGGTATTTACTTTCTCAGTTTTAGTTGAGTGAACCTCATTGTAAATTAACAGTAAGTTTTTATGAGAATACATGTCTTTAAACCCAACGAGACACCTTTATATAGGTTTTAAGGCACTTAATGGCTCTAAGATGAATTATCAACACAATGCTGGGCATCTCTTGGCGATTGAAACTCTTAGAAACTTTCTGTGTGACGACTTATCACTACAACGCTCGACTTATCACTACAACGCTATTGGGTCATCACTACAATTGACGTATTTTCCAACAATCTATGAATTTCGGTACATTTCTGATAAGTTATTGTTATGTTAGCAAAATTGTTCGTTTATAGGAATTTAACGCAACGATCGCTTTTAAAAACTAGCAGGTGAATAGAATTCACAATTTCACTTGTAATATGAATCATTTTTATAGTTTTAACTATGAAACAAGACAATTATAGGTATATCTACAAAATGCTACAGACAAGCTACAGGCAAGTCTGGATTCGAGCTCTACACACTTTGTCAAAGTTGGTTTGCATTATTCCATTATTCAAAAGGCATTTTGATACATATTCAAAAGTGCAATATGACCACGCCATTTGTAACCATCAAAATTGCTCTCAAAAACATTTCTTTTCACAGAGCTTAAAGTCAATGGATCGGGTATCGCCTGTGATTTTTCATTCTAATGCCGAAAAACTTGAAATTACTTTTGATGACATGGTAAAGTTGTGAGTAGAGGAGACCACTATAAATGCTGCATTTCTTTAATACTGTATAGGAAAACCAGTCCGACTTATTTCGATTGATATGACTTGAAGATTCTTTAGAAAAATATACATACATAGAATAACAAAAAGTATAACCGTCTAGCTTGGTTGACGGTTAAGACACCAATTTACACTGAACATTTATTAATGACTAGTGCTCCCCTGCGACTGTGTCCGCGCGTTTTGCGTCTTCTCACTCCCCTCCCTTCGAAGCGAATCTTAAAGCCTTCCTCGATGAAAAAGCTATCCGATACAAAAAAAAATTTCAAATCGGTCCAGTAGTTACTAAAATTAGCGCGATCAAACAAACAAACTGTTCATCTTTATAATATTATTATAGATTTGTTACTGCATGTTAGCAAAGTATAACTTGTAGGTAACCTTATATAGTGCATACTATAAAAATCATTTGAAAAGGAATCTGTTCTGTAGTAAAAGCTATGACTAGTGGGGCACACGTAAAATTTACTTACACCTATCGTGCGTCATTTTTTCAATCAGTTTCTCTTTTCTCGCTCATCCAGAACACTAGTCTATGTCTGTGGTTGTTTGTCGGTACAACGACCTTAAAACTCGATATTTACGACACCGACCGCAGACGTCGACGAAGTGTTTTCGATCTAGTCGTGAGATAGGCATTAGGCCGCGAACTGATACGCAGGGACTAGGGTTATCAACGAAAAGGTTTGGCTAATTAATGACACACAAAAATAATTTAAAAAAAATATCCTCCTAAAAAACTGACTAAAAGCTTAAAATAACGGATTTATCTAAATTTTAAAAATTGCGGGACCTAGTTCTTACACTGTACTCTGAGTTTTAATAAACCTAAAAAAAAAACTTCTCGCTTTGACTTTTCGTTTTCAAGAAATCCGTGGACTGACATACAACATTTACGAAATTTAGCACACGTGTTTGGAATTCTAACTAAATCAACATACTCAAATATTAGAAAAGCCCAACGATATCACATACATCTCTCTCTCATACTCACATACACTTCACTGAATGTGATATCGTTGATACATATTGAATTGATTACCTTTTTTAATGTCGGTAAAAATGGTCAGCGAATTTTTCAACTTATTGCAAATTTGGAACATTCTTCGTTTTCATATTTTAAATCTATTTTCTCTCTTTCGGTCGATAATAATAAGTGACGAGAAGCAAGTGTGAGGTTTCGCAGTAGGTGTGTTCTCAATTTCTTTTCTAATAGCATAGGTATTAATCGATTATAAAATAGATCTAGAAATAACATTAGTACTATTATTTTTTTGCGGACGTGGTAAAGCTGCTTTAATAAAACTTCAGTCCAACTTTTTTTATTTTAAAAAGGGTGGCATATGTTTTATCCACTTTTTAAGGAATTACCAAAATATTCCATAAAGGTACATTAATTGATTGATGCAATCAAGATAGCCATCAATTTTAATGGATCAGATACCACGAAATGCATTTACATAACATATACGATAAAGTCTCGAAACATATATGCCCTGCAACAAATTTCAACAAATGTATCAGATTTTACATGAAAATTGTTAATGAGAAGTCTAAATATTTAAATAATTATTGTTACTGAATAATTAACAGACTATCTTGTTATGATCTCGATGTAATTATTTGAGTCAAAAAAAAATATTTTCTTTATTTATTTATTTATTTATTTAAAAACTTCATGCACACAACATAAAATTGTAGGTACATATGGCGGACTTAATGCCAAAAGCATTCTCTACCAGTCAACCATAGGTCAGGACAGAGAAAAATATATATACAGGCGGTGCAAGTAAAGTTATAGAGGCAATAAAAGATAAGAGAATAGCGATAGAGATAACTATAATACGATGATAAACATACATACTGCCGATTACTTATATACGATTATATAAAAAATAATGAAATAATATATTTATTATATAAACATACACATCATTTAAATATACATAATATGGTACACATAGATAAATTAATGTCAATGAGACGGGTCAGTGAGTTCGTCTCTATATAGTGTTCGCAATGCCTTTTTAAAGGTAAATTTCGAGGTTGATGTTTGGACACTTTTTGGAAGCCCATTCCAAAGTCGAATGGCTGTGAGAGTAAAGGAATTGGACATAAAGCCAGAAGTGTGACGGGGAGTGAATAGTTGAAGAGAGCTACTAGAGCGAAGGGACCGGTCATGAGAAGAGTGGAGGTATGAGAATTTATCTTTAAGATAGGACGGAGAGTTAGAATCGAAGAGAACGGAGTATAGCATGCAAAGTGTCCGAATGTGCCTACGCTGCCGAATGGGAAGCCAGCCTAACTGGTTGCGAAACTGGGATATATGGTCAAATTTACGTAGACCGAACACAAATCTTATACAATTGTTGAGGAGCCGGTCCATTTTACTAAGGAGATCTTGGGAGACATTTGTGCAGCAAACGTCGGCGTAGTCGAAAATGGGCAGAACCAGAGACTGTACGAGCAGAGCCTTCGTGCTAGAAGGGAGGAAATGCTTGAATCTGTATAGTGCTCGTAAAGTTCCGGTAACTTTCCTACTCATTTCTTTCACGTGGTGACCCCAGCTTAGTGTGCAGTCGATGTGAAGCCCAAGGTTCTTCACATGAGGCGAATAGGCTACCACCTCACCATCGAAGACGATAGGAGGCAGAGACGTCATGTCAAGTTTTTGGAGCTGACCTGGACTGCCAATAACAATAGTCTGACATTTGCTGGGATTCACCCTGACGCCAAATTTACTGGACCAGCTGCTAATGGCACGAAGATCCTCGTTAAGTTGAAGAATAGCGCCATCAATTGCAGATGGATCAGCTTGAGAATAGAGTTGGAGGTCATCGGCGTAGAGGTGGAAGGAAGAAGCGAGAAGAGGAGTTAATAGATTAATGAATATAGAGAACAAGATAGGAGAGAGAATACCTCCTTGCGGCACACCAACCGGCATATCAGTCCAGTCAGAAAAGGCCTGACCGAGGCGAACAGCCTGCTGGCGACCGCGGAGGTAAGAAGAGAACCAATCCACAGAAGAAGATGAGACTCGCAGATGAGAAAGGATGGCGAGAAGGATATCATGATCGACCGTGTTGAAGGCATTGGAGAAGTCAATCAGGACAAGGATAGTCACTTGTGACTCCTCCATGCCCGCCCTCACGTCGTCAATTATTTTTAGGAGAGCCGTGGTCGTGCTGTGCCCTGGCCGAAATCCAGATTGAAACTTGCTTATGAGATTGTTGGCTAGAATAAACTTAGAGAATTGTTGTTGGGCTGCGGCTTCGAGGATTTTGGAAAGAAAAGGTAATATGGAAATGGGGCGGAATTGACTAACAGCACTGGGATTGGAGACTTTAGGTAGAGGAATTATATGAGCACGACGCCAGATGGATGGAAAGCGGCCACTGTGGAATGAAAAGTTAATTATGTGCGTGAGAATGGGAAGGATGTCCTCTAAGATGTGAAAAATCATGGTTCTACTAACGTTGTCGCATCCGGTGGCCTTTGATTTGATGGATAGAAAGATTTTGCGAGTCTCATCAACACTCACTGGGGAGAAAGAGAAAGTGTTATCTGATTGGCTTGGGAGTCGTTCTATATAAGAAATAGTTGAGAGTTTTATAGTATCATCGAGAAGAGGAGTTGAAGCAAAGTGAGAGTTAAGTTCATTTAAAGAGAAACTAGAAGAAGGTGTGTTAGAGGATTGTCGACCAAGACCGAGAGTCTTTAGAAATTTCCAGATATCGGAACACGAGGCATTAGCTATATTCTCGTGAATATGGCGGCGCCTGGCAGCTCTAACCAAGTTATTGCAGCGGTTTCTGGCTCGTTTATACGCGTCCCACTTATCTAAACAGCGATCTTTTTTAAAACGACGAAATGCGCTATCTCGCCTAGTCATCGCTTCGCGAACTTGGCAGGTCATCCAAGGAGCTGGTGGTCGCTTAACTCGAACAGTCCGGATAGGTGCATGAGCGTCAAAGAGCTTTAAGATATTAGCATTGAGCATGTCAACTTTCTCATCAATGGTATCCGCTCGAGACACCAGCGACCAGTCAAGCGCCGAAGAGTCCCGCTCAAGTTGTTGCTGGTTTATTTTTGCAAAACATCGCAGTTGCACGGTCTCCGGCTTACGTTTGGGAGGACGAAGGTTATAACAGAGGTAGATAAGGTCGTGATGTGAGAATGCGGGAGCGAGTAACTGTCCATGCTTACTACAGAGCTCCGGGCGCGAGGTGATGATATGGTCTATCCACGTATCATCTGTATAAAGATTGTGGTGTGTAGGTTGCAACGGTAGTAAGTGAAGTTTCACAGAATCTACGATCGACTTGAGCTGCGAGGAGCGGTTATCCTGCTTAAGGAGATCAGTATTAAAGTCTCCCAAGATTATAGTATGTGAGTACTCAGAACAGATAATTTCAAGAATGGATTCGAGTTTCGAAAAGTAATTAACTGTGGGTGGAGCATAGACAACTCCAAGAACAGCCTTGGTTCCTTTCACAGATATTTCAAGAAAAATATATTCGAGAGAGTGAGAGTATTCACCTGGTGTAGTGTGTATAATTTTAAAAGGAACATCACCGCGAAGGTAGATTGCCACACCACCGCATCCTTTTCCGATTCTGTCATTTCGAATGAGTACGAAACCAGGAAGAGAATACGATGTGGAATTGAGATTGGGCTTTAGAAAGCTTTCTGAAACTAGAATAGCATTAACTGTATCGGAGGAGAAAGTGCTGAGAAGATCAGTGTAATGGAGGGGGACACTTTGAGCATTTATATGACAGACTTTAAAGTGGTCTTCAAAGTTTTCAAGTTCGGAACAGATGTTGTGATGGAGTGAGACGGAGCTGTCAAGCGAATGAAAGGAAGAAGACATGTCAAATGCAGAGTGAAATGACTCATCACTAGACATTATAATGTGTACGCAAATATAAATATATATATATAAATAAAAATAAGTATAATTTACTAGAAAATAAAATAAGAGTAAATATATTTAATAAATCTAGACTGTATCTTATTTCAAGACCTGCCGGTTAACTGTTTACAAATTTACAGTGACATTTCTTTCTCTCTTTTTTGGTCAGTAATCTTTTGATTTCAAGAAATTGCAGCTTTTTAATCCTTTTTATAAATGTTTGACATCGTCATAGATTTATCACCATATTGTGTGCACCATAAATCTACTAGTCAAGAGTTTGTTCCTCCAACCAGGATTTTGTTATTGAAGTTGTAAAGTCGATAAACTGGGTGGTGGCAGCCCTAATCCCTAGTCACATTGTGATGTGATAAGTCACAGCCTCGTGCTAATTTCACATATTATTACCTATTACGTGTTCGATCGCGTGTCACAATATAACCTATGATACTTACAAAAAAATCATTTAATTCGTGGAAAAGAAAATAGCGCTCTAATTTTAAGGAGCAGAGTTTATAAGTTTGTAAGGTAGTAAAATAAAATGATTGATTTTTTAAATATAATGGTTTTTTTTCACTGATATACTTTAAAAGTTATAAATAGTATCTTTACATTATTAAACAGCTTCACAAAGCAGAAAAGAAATGCTATAGAACTTGGTATTACTACATTAAGTTACCGATTTTGACATACATTGATTTAGGCTTGTAACTTGGGATTATTGAGAGAGAGAGATATATCTATATTAAAGCATTTAAGACCACCAGGCCAAGTTAGCTACGTATACTTTGTAGAGTGATTGATTAAAATATTACTTAAGTTAATATTTTATTAATTTGCTTACGGACCACATGCTGAATATACTCGTAACAACGGTGATAATTAAGAATCCTTGATACCGCTTTATCTTTTGTGTTGATGAAATAAGGGGTGAAATATACAAGAGTATAATGTTCTTTACAAAACAGAAGTTTTTCATTCAAACAAATTTTGGACTGCTTTTATTATCCTCCCAAAGAGTGTTCCCAGCTAAATCTGTCCTGGGCTTAATGAAAACCCCACAGCTGCACCGGTCCTTAATATTTGTAACGAGCGCCGTTCCTAATTTATTGACTTGCAAATTATCATTTAATTGTTTATTTAATTCGATATTAAGCACAATTTCACTTTATTACTTGACGACCATACTCGTATTCAAATTCATTTGTCTAGAAGCTAGTTTGCAATTTGTATTTCAAAACCTTCTTATAAAAGTAAGTGTTAGAGCCCTTACATACTGCAGCTTTAAGCAGCAGTCGTGCGTTTTTAAAACGCGCTTCAGAACAGAACAGATTTAATTTAGCATTGATGCAGTCGCGCGTTATTATCGATACAGACGCCAAAATTCAGTACAAAATTTGACAATTTCCAGCTTTTGCACCGGCATCGATTCTAACGCACGATATCATCGCGACATTTTGCGACAGAATCGATGCTGCATCGCGATTGCATCGCGACTGCATCGTTGCTAAAAGTCGCAGTGTGTCTTACGCATAAATCCTATGACTTTTAAGGATTTTTCATATGTTTAATATAAACACGACCGGTTCAGGAATGAAGGGTCCAACAAAATGAAAATGGAACCCTTTGTCTGAATGTTTTGGTTATTTTATTACAACAATAACTTCCTCTTCCACCATTTTTCGTGAAAAGCTTTCAAATATTTTCAAGTGTTTTTGACAGGGACAGTAAGTTTACATTTCTATTTTGGTGTGAACCTTTCATGGAAGTGCTTTGGGTTGAAAAACATTTACTTTGAAAGGACAATATAAGGACAAATCATGGTTAATTTTTATTTATGCGCATACAAGTAGGAACGTTTCTTCTCATCGCAGGGATTATACAAACATTGTGTAGATATCTGACATAGCGTATAAAGCTTCCAGCTTTCTATAATATACTCGTAACTGTGATAATTAAGAATCCTTGATACCGCTTTTTTGTGTTGATGAAATAAGGAGTGAAATATATACAAGAGTATAATGTTCTTTACAAAACAGAGGTTTTTCATTCAAACAAATTTTGGACTGCTTTTATTATCCTCCCAAAGAGTGTTCCCAGCTAAATCTGTCCCGGGCTTAATGAAAACCCCACAGCTGTACCAGCCCTTAATATTTGTAACGAGCGCCGTTCCCAATTTATTGACTTGCAAATTATCATTTAATTGTTTATTTAATTCGATATTAAGCACAACATCACTTTATTACTTGACGAGCATACTCGTATTCAAATTCATTTGTCTAGAAGCTAGTTTGCAATTTGTATTTCAAAAGCTCTTATTGTAGTAAGTGTTAGACCCCTTACATACTGCAAGTTTAAGCAGCAGTCGAGCGTTTTTAAAACGCGCTTCAGAACAGAACAACAGATTTAATTTAGCATTGATGCAGTCGCGCGTTAGTATTGATACAGTCGCCAAAATTCAGTACGAAATTTGTCAATTTCCAGCTTTTGCACCGCGGCTGCATCGATTCTAACGCACGTTATCATCGCGACAGGATCGATGCTGCATCGCGATTGCATCGCTGCTAAAAGTCGCATTGTGTAAAGGGTCTTACGCATAAATCTTATGACATTTTAGGATTTTTCATACGTTTAATAGAAACACGACCGGTTTAGGGATGAAGGGTCCAACAAAATAAAAAAGGAACGCTTTGTCTGAATGTTTTGGTTATTTTATCACAACAATAACTTCCTCTTCCACCATTTTTCGTGAAAAGCTTTCAAATATTTTCAAGTGTTTTTTAACAGGGACAGTAACTTTACATTTCTATTTTAGTGTATCTTTTATAGAAGTACTTTGGGTTGAAAAACATTTACTTTGATAGGATAAAATAAGGACAAATTATGATTATTTATATTTTTGCGCATACAAGCAGACATAGCGTTTTCAGCTTCCAACTTTCCTGTCTGCTGCGTCATTTTAATTGAACTTTTTTTTTTCAAGAATCATACTTTTTAACATGTACAAACTAAAAACGGGAATCCTTATGTATTACGTATGGGTTAAACTGTTAGACATCGTAAACTTCAATCAGATTCATAAGTTTCGTAAGTTTCAATCAGAGAATCGTCGTGAAATCAGATTAGTTAATCCTAAACAGTATGAACTCAGAAATTATTGAACACATCATCACATTTAGCCAGTATTGAGTCTATTTCCATCGCCGATTTCAAGTTTTAATGGCCGAGTTTCGGACTATCTAACCTCAAATTCAAAGCACAATGCCATTAACGTATTCATGGATTGTGGACTCCTTTCCTCGCCGGTGAACGGTGAAGATTAGTCAACAGACAGAATTTGCATTCCAAATGTATGTTGGCTATAGGACTGTAGCGTTATAAATAACCGCTGCGTCGATGTTCTAAGAGATACCATAAATAGGTTTAATTATTTTTATTAATTATAAATTATATAATAATTGAACAGCTGATTTACTAAAACATTTTTATGAAAAACTGTTTACTTAATTCTTGACTCTTTGAGACAAAGGACTCAATTTTTGGCGAACAATTTATTTTTGGAGTCGGTGCCCTGATGGATGATGATTGATATGCCAAATGCGAGGCACCGACTCCAAAACAAAATTATTTGGCTTTTTTTTCAGACTTTATTAAATATTTTTTATAGCTTAGCCATAGTTATTGCGTTAGTACCTGAAGTTCCTTTGGGTAGGTTATTATTGGCAGACATAGTAGTACCACTGCTACGAGTATTAATAATACTATTTTTCAGCTCTTCCACGCTAGAGAATGCCTTTTAAACACATAGTTTTTATTTTTATTTTTTATATTGGACACCAATCATCACATACATTGCTCTGATCCCAAAGTAGGTAGCTAATTGCACTTGTGTTATGGAAATCAGACACAGCGGTGGTAACACAACCCCCAGACCCAAGACAATATAGAAAATTATGATTTCTATATTGACCCGACCGGGAATCGAACCCGGGACCTCGGAGCGGCGACGCCTTGAATCCAGCGTTCTTAGCCACTACACCACGGAGGTCGTCAATAGTGTCGTATGTTTTTTAAGACACTGCTTTGCTGACTGTAAAGTGGAGTATAAATAGACAAGATAGCTACCTGAAGGATATGACATCGACTCATTGTCGTCGTCAGCGCAGAACTTTAATTAGTGCCGAGCAGATATTACTCTAAGTCCTAAGAAGTTCTCTCAAGTTCTTAAAGAAGGCTCCTACTCCGTAAGACGAAAGACGTTTAAGATTCCAGCCTTCTCTGTCCCCACATAGCAAAGGTATTTTTAATGGATTTTATCTTGACTCTTAACATGACGTGATTATGCTGAGCCAGGGTCGACGATGGAGCGAGCTCAACAGGAAGAAACCTGTAATTAAATTAATTAATTAATTAACAGAGCCAAAATTGTGGACAATATTGTAAGGTCACTTGCTACTGTGCACTACGCAAGTGAGGTGAGCTAACTAATTGTTATATCATTATTGTATTGGTGTTAGTTTCTATGAGTTTGACACAGACAGCAGAGATACACTTTTTGACGTCTCTTTAATTAACTTTGGATTGCACAAGGCCCGGTTTTCTGATCCTTAACTAATGGTCATTAAAATAGCTATAATGACATTTAATTGAATTAAATATCGATCAAGAAACTACGCTACAACTACACACAAAACGAAATATTTGACTCATGCCAGCAAAACACGGGCAGTGACAAAGATAGCTTAAACCGAAAATGCAACCAAAGCTGTTTAGAGTAGAACCTTAAAGACTTAATCTTACCTAGAATATCAGACAAGGGTTAAGTAGGTAGAAACAAACGATTTATATTTGGAAATAGGTCATGTTTGAGTACCAACTTGGAACTTTGGTTGAATTCATTAGGCTAATGGACTTCAGTTTTGATTGACCCTTAACCTGTAAGCCTTTGTGAGGGCTATCATAATTTTATACAGATTTTCCAAAAAGAGATTTGGGTGTTTGTTTGCTTAATAAAACAAAAAATACAAGGTAGCTTTCTACTTTTTTATTTTTTTATATGAGAATAAAAAATTGATTTCGTGATCTTATTAGTGACTGATACGCTGTACTCTTCTTTATTCAATTACTAGAGTATTAATAATATAAATCGATATCGTACATGTATAGTAGGCTACAGCATAAAATCTAAAGATACGTTTGACAAGTTTTGTATTACATTACCCTAATTTTAAAAAAACTTTTAACATTTAGGAACAATAGTGAGAGCCTAAAATGTTTAAATTTCATAATTTGAACTACTTATTTATAATATTGTACTATTAACGGTGCAGTTCAAATAATAATACTTGGCTGCGGTAAAACTTATTTATATTTTCTTATAAAAACTATACATTATCTTCTTGTAAGCCTGATTAATATGCAACTTAATCTAAAGTTTATCCTGCATAAAATTTCTCCCCATTTATACATTATTTTTTTCCAAGGCACTATACCTGGGAAATGGACGCGAATCTGAGGTATTGGCAGTCAAACTGAAATAACTTTTTCAGAGTTTATTGAAATGAACATCTTCTATTAGTTAACAAATGATGAGAGAAACCCTAGATTTTCTGCTGCAAAAGATTCCTTATGGAATTTCCTTGCAGCATTTTTCTCGCTAAATGATATTTAATATCTTAATCAAGACCTACGTTGTAGAATAAAAGTGAGTTGGTTATTGGGTGAGATCCGAACTCATAAATTTTAACGTTATGAAACGTTTACTTACATTAAATTACATTAAATTGTCATAAGCGTTTGAAAGATTATAAGTCTCACAAATGACTAATCATTGAACTTCCTCGCGAACAAATTTCGTGCTCCGTGAATTGAAGCCACTTGTCATCAACTCATGCAAAATTCAAATTGCAAGGAATACGTCACCATCTTTTTGTCGTATTGTGTGACACATTTTTTGCTTGGCATAGCTTTTTACGAAGTTATAACAACTAACATTTGCTGATGCGCCTGGCGGCCATTTTTTTGACGTATTCTATTTGTTATTTCTTTGGATATCTTGTTCTGTATTTACTTAAATCTACAAATATATATATTATTGCCAATACTAAATAATAAATTCAATAACTAATTATGATGTTTGGGATGATTCTTTTTAGCTGCGAAAGAGATTTTGAGGTTAATAATTTGACAAGTCTTGATGGACCATGTTCTGAACTTATTTATTATGTACTATAACATTTGTACTCGTATAATGCTACTAGATATGTTTGTTTGTGGTAAGTATAATACTATAATTAAGCCGCTCAGATAATGACGATTACTATTCTGACGTTTACTATTTTTACAGAAAATAACAAATTCAGCTAGTTTTTTTTTTTTTTTCATACGTCAAAATAGCATCGGAGCGGCTAAACAAATGTTACTTTATTTAAAAAAATATAAATATTAAAATTACAGTTCAATAATATAACAGTTAACGAACGAGATTATGCACGAAAGTACACTAGTGCCCAAAATAAAATAACCACAGAAGAACTTTCACTTTCCAGAAAGTTCCTGTACCTACAAGCAAGGCACTAACTCAATACTCTGTAGTGCAAGAACAAACACAAACAGTTTGATAGAGCCTAACCTAAGTCGTAAAGGTCAGCCAACAACGTTTGCCGGTAAAAAATGCTTGTTGAATCATCGTCAGTGCAAAAAGGTCCGATATCTTTGACGAATCAACTACGCATAGGACCTTCTGATTTTAATGTCGGGAGTTATATTTGCATACAAGCTCGATTCGTGGTGTTGCAAAGTCATAGAGAATTGAATTTATATTAGGTACCTATTCAGCAAACTTGCTTGGTATACCTATACTATTTGGTCTTACTTAACAAAGATAAATACTTAAGGCAACCATAGATTGAATTTCTATGTTTGTATTTTTACTGAATGTAAAAGGAAGGTTATCAATTCAATGTATATTGTATGATATCGATAGAATTTGATAATATTTGAGTATGTATCTTTTTAGGTTTCCACACGTGTGCTAAATTTCGTAAGTGTATGTATGTTTGTCCAAAGATTTTTAAAAGCAAGTTGTTTTAGCGAAATAATTATTATTTAGTTCAATCAGGTATATTTTAACTTAGGGTACAATGTAAGTTTTATCAATATCGGTCCAGTAGTTTTTGAGATATGGGTTTATAATATTTTGAGCTTTTTAGTCAGTTTTTTGAAGGCAGTTAAATTTATATATTTTTTATACATATGCATAAAAATATACATTAAAACACAAAAAAGCATTAAGAATAGGCAGACGTTCATAGTCTCTATATAATATAGAATGTAATGTGTTTGAAGATTTTTGTGAATAATAGATAACAATTTTGATCTCGTCTTCTAGTATGGTTTTCGATTATATTCAAGGTTATTTGACTAGCTGGCTCGATGATAATTAAAAGTGTTGAAATAGCAATGAATAAAATTAATAACATACTTGTTAATCTTGTCATATCGCCTTTCTAATAGCCCCGAGTCTGTGAGCGTGCATACATCGATCACAATGAGCCAAATCTCCACGTATCCCTTCCAGCCGCTTAATGTATGCTTGATTGTACGTACAATCGTCCTACATTCACCCCCCTTCTTCGATCACCCGTCTCAACTTGACGGCCGTTACCTAACCGACCGCTCCACAAAACTCCTTGCATCGGACAAACCACGAAACTAAATATACACCTTATGGACACATATTTAAAGACGAATTATAAGAAACCAGACGCAAATACAACATGGTTTCATCTACTACTGCTTGCTGTTTACACTGGCCTGTCGGCGATCGTCATTTAATTAATTCGGTATTTGAACGCGGCAAAGCGCTGTCATTTCTTTCGTCTGCGATAATTCAATTAAATTATTTTTCACTGCGCTTTTTACATCGCTTCCGTCATTTTTTATTGGTGGCCGTGTTTTGTTTGTGTGACATACGCCAGTCGTCATAAAATAATATTTGAATTGAACGTTCGAATTTTAAAACCGTGCTCTAAAAAGTTTTTGATATGCTTGTGCGTTTGAATTTTTTATTTCGATTTACCAATCGGTCTAATTGGAACCGTCATAGATGATTAAAAATATGATGGTTGTTGGTGTGTGATGTGTAAGTGAGAATGTGTGTAGTGTGGTGATAGAGAATGTGCAAAAAAAATGTTAGCTGGTGAGGAGGGCAGCATCGAGCTGGTCCAGAGATGGCTTCAGACACGGAGTAGCGAGGAATCTATAGATACAACAGGTAGAACTTTTTTTTAAACCATGAAATTAATAAAACTGACATCAAATGGTACAAGGTAATATGGTATTATAAAATAAAAACTTGCTAAAGTCCGTAAATAATTTGCAGCTCTACCTTGCTTTTTTGTGCAATTTCAAATGGTTTTAGGTATTTTTGGAAGTGGATACAGCGGATGCATACTCTGATTTTTTAATGAGATAGACAAGAATAACAGCTTCAATGCAATTGCAAGCATAGTACTAATAGCGATTTAACAATTCAATTGTACGCAATCAATTAAACTTGTGATACATATTTTGGATAATGAGATTTTAATTATTTGTAACTACTTTGTTAACTAATGAGTAAAATCCATACCATTTATATCATATTATGTTCCATTTATACCATTTATTCTCCAGCGCATCACAAATCCAACCCACAAATATTTCATAATTTAATAATCGATTAAAAAGAACGATTGAATAAAAAATGAACTTGCCGATTATTAAGGAACAACACTCTCTTTTTAATTGCTTAAGAGTGGTCACCCACCAAATGTAATTTTGGCCTATCTAATTAAAAATCAGAGTATAATAGTACTACATCTCTAAACTCTTGAGTAAATAATGATATTGAACTTATTTTGTCACGTTACGAAGTTTTACTGATATCAAGTCTTTAGTACTTATCTTATACATTAAATCTTATATCTAACTTATCTTTTTATAATCTTTGGTTAGTTGCCCAACTACGGAGAAGTTCAAAAGCAGGACAACAAGATTTAATTGGGTAAAGTAGTATATTTTGTTATATCATCATCATCTTCTCAGCACCTGCCAGATTGCCTGTGTCTCGTCTCGAAGCGCTAGTAGGGCTCAAAAGATAAGGAGACATGTTCTAGCCCCATATGGGCCATAATTGATTGTTGACATTCATAAGTGGCATTTTGTGTCCTAAGGGCTGATTTTTAATAGCCAGATAACAAATATACGTCGAGCAATTACAATATGGCTAATTTGAAAACGTCACCTAATTGTCAGCAATCGAACGTAACTGTATTTTTTAAAAATCGGCCCTTTATTGAAAAAAATATATTTGACTTTGACTTTGACATCATTATTTCCAGCCAGCCGTAATTCTCCTTTTATTTAGGGTCGGGTCTCCTTATACATTTGTGCCAGAGACCTCTTCTATTTTGTTATATCTATTGAAAAAAATCTACCATTAGATAAACAGTCTCTTGAATGGGATCAATTATATTAACCCAATCTGTATTCATCTCTCACTGAATGGTAATGCGACACGCAGCCCGCAGTAAACATTTGAATTGAATTGATTGAGGCCTATTAACTCATGTACAATACAAGGGCGTGGATGTTCTTTAAAAACTGTACCTACCTACGCACTATGGTATACGTATTGACATAAAATAAATTAAATAAAATAAAAATAGCCTTTATTTCTACTACCATCTGATTAGTTTACATGCTAAGCTAATCTACTTATAATAATATATCGGCAGAAGTCGCCTCAGCGACGTAAGCTTCTTCTAAACCTTTCCATCTTTCTCTTTCGCGTATTGACTTACTTCAGACAAATGTGACGAGATTGAAAAACTTTTTCCAGCTTATCACCGAGCCTCTAAGCTAGACTGGGTTTTAACCTAATTAATATTACTATACTACGAGTATATTTGTAAACTGGTTCGCTATAAACATGTATTGTTTATTAATATTTTAATATTTGTTTTTAGGGTTCTGTGGAACTTGCATTTTTATACTGCACTCATAAACTTGTTAAGGCAGGTTCGATAGTTTGGCCGAATCATAAACCCTGGTGAAATCCATATTATTCGTCACCATTTTATTTGTTCTTTCGACAGCCTTTTGCTTCATTTGAAAAAATTTAAACAACCCTACGTAAAGTTTGCGGTAACTGCCTTATTACTTACTCACCAAAATGACTTACTCTTTTAAACTACGCGACGCGCAAGCTAAAGAAACTGGTAAGGTGTGGTGTTCTCGATAGAACTATTAAACCGGAAGCTAAAGGCACAGCTAATTTAACTCTATTAAGTCTTACTACCTTCAAAAAAAGTTGTTTATTGTCCGCAGGCAGCTCGAGCGGGTCGCCCGGGGCACGCGCAGGGCGCCGCTCCTCGCTTGCGCTCACGCCAGAAGACGAGCCGCTAGTCGACGTCGCCGTAAGTACATACTCTTTTCTTCTCCTTCTTAATGGCAGTAAAACAAAATTTTTGAATTTTACGATGCCTAATGTCCGACAGACATGAACTCAGGTTAAGATATAACCTCCTCCTTTTTTGAAGTCGGTTAAAAAGACAACCCCCTTGATACTATTGACTCCACAACATTCCTGGGTATCATTTCAGACTCCAAACTACAAAGGGGTCCTCATATAGAGGCATTGTCAGGGAAACTAAGCTCAGCTGCTTTTGCTGTAAGGAAGATACATTTGACTGATGTAAAAACAGCTACGTTAGTTTATTTTAGTTATATCTATAGCTTAATGTCCTACAGCATTTTACTGTGGGGCGCGGCTGCTGATATAGAATCAATTTTTGTGTTACAAAAAAGAGCCGTGCGAGCTATTTATAATCTTAAACCTCAAGATTCCTAACGAGAGGTGTTTAAAGAAATTAGAATATTAACCCTAGCCTCTCAGTATATTTAAGAAAATGTAATGTATGTACGGAACAAATACATTCATTCACGAAAAAGAGTGAACACAAATGTAATACTAGGAATAAGGATAAGCTTGCTATTCCACAATTTAGGTTTTAAAAGGTTGGTAATACTTTCATGGGGATAGGTATATATTTTTTTCAATGGACTACCAGAACACATTGTAAACTTACCGTTTAATAAATTTAAAACTGTTATTAAAGAAACCCTTATGACGAAAGGGTATTATAAAGTGGATGATTATTTCAAAGATAATAATGTATGGACTTGCATGATCACTATATGGACTTGCGTGATCACTACAAACATTTTAAACCTTTTTAAAACAGGTGGTGACAATAGTGGCTGAGTTTGTTGCGCAGCTTCTTCTCAGCACTAGCCCACAATTGTCCTGAAGTTGTGGTAGGGTTTATATTGGAATGCGTAAAAGTGCCCCCAGGGGCCCCCAATAGACATTGACATAAATAAATGACTTTTACGACTTATCTCATATTAAAGGCCTCCCCCACGGCTATCCACAGTGACCGGTTGTGAGCGGTCTGCAACTAGTGTGATCTTTACAAGATCGTCTGTCCATCTTGTCGGTGGACATCCTACGCTGCGCCTTTGGTCCAAGGGTCCAATCTAGTACTTTTCTGCCCCAGTGGTATTCAGATCTTCGCGCTATTTAGTAAATAATATAAATTAAGTATCGAAATCTTGTTAGGATCTTAATGCTGCTTAAAGTTTTTACCTGAAAAACACAAGCATGATTTCGAGGCTTTAGGTCGAATCATTTTTCATTTGACGTGCACAATTTTAGGGTCATGTAAAATATGTCCCCTCTAAGACCGCTTCTGCCTCATGTATATTAGGTTCTTTACGTAGGTGGTTGATGTTAACGTGTCTAGTACTAACAACCAGCTGTAAGGCGGATCACCCACTGCACCGCGCACCGCCTCGGTCCGCAGAACTAAACGCGTCTAAACGCGGTGTAATCTGCCTTTCCGCGCAAAGCGGCGTTGTACAGTGACCAGCACATCAGGCTAGCCACTTTTGTTGCAAACTAGCCCTTATTACAACTTCATAAGATAACGCAGTGTTTACCTTGACGTGCTGCTGTCCGTACTTACAACGTGCCCCGCGCCCAATAAAGACCATTTCACAGTCAAACGCTGTGGTAATAATACATACTTACAGATGTCCGTTTCGATAATAATAAGAAGGTTAACACTTTAACTGCTTTAAACAATACGAAGAAAAGCCCAGGAAACCGCAAATTCTACGCGTTATTTAATAAAAAAAAAACAAATATTTTAAAAAAAGCATGCACACTCGGGCCCGAGTGTTCAGCTCACAGGCTGGTGACCAAGCACTCGGGTCCGAGTGCTATATGTAAAATGACGTCGCCGTATACAATCGGGCCCGAGTGGGCGGCACCGCTGGAATGGTTCTCGCGCACACGGGCCCGAGTACTTGGCACTAAACGAGTTAGTAGTGAATTTATTCAACATGCTGCAGTTATATTATCATTCAGAATGTGCGCATGACGCGTTGTTAGTGTATTGTGCGACGTGTGTTATCTATGTATACAAACTGAGGTGCTTGCATACAATCATCAAATCTGTCGCCCAGAACACCGCTGCGGAGCGCGGCGCAGTGGTGCAATAGCCTAAGATAACCATTTGTACATTTTATGCGTAAAGACAACTTGTGTCAACTTGTCAAATATTAGCTCCTAACGTACCTCTATAGTGATTTCTTTATAATATTTATCTATACGTGGGTCGCGAATTAAAATATCGTGACTCTACAAATAAAAGTCAATTGATTAACTAGGCATAATTAGAAGGTAACCGATTGATACTGTCTTGATATTTTTCGAAAGGTTTACTAAATTGACCATGTTGAAAACATGGCCGAATATTATACTCGTTACTTTTATTATTTGCAACAGCAAAAAATATAAAACACACCTATAAAAAAGTACCTTCACCAAACCAATGTCGAAATATAATAACAGCGAATTCGCAGCGCGGTAAGGTAACATACTTAGCGCGGTACGTACTGGGTTCCGTGGTCCCCGGCAAATTAGGGCAATTAGAGTCTCTACCGGCCGCGGCGTTCCGATACCAATCAATGAGGATGCCGGCGTTTACGCAAGTCTATTTGACCTCCTACTGATACATTCACAACATATTACTGTACGGGAACCATAAACCACATTACTGCACTATAGGTGTATAAGGGAGTTTTGCGCGGGAAACGAAAAGGGAAGGATGGACCTTATTTCTTCGTTTTAGTAATTGTTTTTTTTTCGGATCAATTATTGTGATTGTGTGGTGTAATTGGCATGATAATTTGTGATTTTGAAGAAAACAATGCAATTTAAGTGGGGAATTAAGTGAAGTGATCTGATCGCGCCGTCTTACCCGGATCGCTGTTCCTGCGCTAAGCTTCCTTGTAGAGCATTGAAATGCGAACCGCCTCGCATTTTAATGAGCTAGGTTAGGATAAGCTAGTTTAGTGTTAGCTTTAGTTATAAGTGCTATAAAATGAAAAAAATACACTTAAGAATAGTCTGTATGGCGCTAAACCAAAGAAGTTAAACTTGTATATAAAAAAAAATAGGTGTATAAGATAAATCGTTTTAAGTGATAATATTTTAACAGTGTTATGTATTGACAGGACGTTATCATATTTTTTTTTTTTTAAATCGAGGTTTTCGTTAGAAAAATGCCCCGTGGTGACCTATAATATTTTATACTAGACACAATGTTTAGAACACATTATTTTATAAAATGTAATAGTATAATTTCTAAAGTCTAATAACCTAAAATATAATTTAAGTTGTAATAAAGTTAATATTTGCTTGCTGTTGGCAATGGCTAAATAGGCTGAATATTGAAGATAATTGTAAGATTGTGATTTAGTGTACCTACCACCCTATCTGAATGCAAAAAATGTATTCTATTTTATGCACAAACACTCCAGTAACAATGGCAACGCGTTGAAAGATGATTCATCTGGCCTTAATTTTAGGGTAATATAGAGGTTGTTGGCAGAAACATGATAGCTACTAGCAAGAGAAACGAAAGACATTCGAAATGACGATCACTCACATTGTGATGGACTGTATGAGTAAATAATATGAAAGCCATTTTAAGTAAGTAATCTATTTCGGCTTTTGACGTTTACACAAAATACAGGCAGATAGATGATGACTCTATAACTCTAGGTACCTAGTTCAAACTACCAAATTTTATTTTATTGTGTCACAGCTATTCAAGTTGTTACGTATGATGGTCGTAAATAGGTTTACGTGAGTAGGTAACACAGCCTGTGGGCATTCACATAAAACACTAGCGATCCCCCGTGACTGCGTCCACGCGTTTTGCATTTACTCCCTCCACTCCCGTCGCAGCGCGCTGTTTTTAAGCCTAAAGCCTTCCTCGATAAATACGCTATCCAAAACATACGTGACGGGCAACGGGTGTGATCCTAATGGGGAGGGAGACGAGCTATGGTCTGTATAGCGATTCGATGGCCGCTTTGGAGACGATCGTTAACCATGACTCGCTCCACCCCCTTGCTGTAGAGGCGAGAGAGAACTTGCGGGAGGCTTTTATCCAGGGCAAAGATGTATCTTTGTTCTGGATAAAAGCACATGCAGGTCTTTCTGGCAACGAGCACGCTGATGACCTGGCAAAGGAGGCTGCTTTAGCATCCAAGAGGAAACCGGACTATGATCGGTGTCCAGTCTCATACGCAAAGCGAGTTATACGTGAAAGGTCCATCGTAGAATGGAGCCTTCGGTATAGTACAGGCGATACAGCATCGGTCACAAAACTGTTCTTTCCAAATGCTAGGGACGCACACAGACTAGTCCGAAAGATAAACCCAGCTGGAAAATTAACCCAGATCCTAACAGGACATGGCGGATTCTCCCAATACCTGCATCGCTTCAGGTGTAGGGAGGTCCCCCACCTCCTAACCTCATGTCCCAAATTTGACAAATCCCGCTTTGACTTTGAGCAAAAGACGGGGGCTAAAATTGAACTGAGCACCTTAAGCGATTTAATTTGCAATAAAACAACACGTGATGAGTTCATCGCCTATTGCGAAAAAAATTGTAGCGAAGCAAATAAAAGAAACGCTCAATAAGGCTTTGTAATATTATAATATGTAATTATAAAACCTTAGCAAATAGGAAATAAGATGGATAAGAACTGTCATATATCAAATGTTAATATTAATTCTCAATTGTTTACTAGTTTTAAGCACTAAAATGTAACAATAAAAATAATAGATTTTAAAAATAAGATCTGTTTAGACTTAAGGTGTATTAGAATAAACAAAGAAAGTGTAAAAGACAATAAACTGAAGCAAAAACTGTAACGTATTACCATCCATCCATGTATCTGTAATACCAACCACTATCCCTGTTGTTATGTTACCCTTGAAATGCGATCCACTCCTGGACGAAATATTCGGGGAACAGAGCAGCTGCAAAAAAAAAACATACTACTCAGCTTGACAATATTATCAGTACTTGTATTAGTTTACCAATATACATTTAAATAGAACTTGGGCATTTATGTCTCGAATATCCAAGTACGTGAAGCATGTTATTGACCTAAAATTTTACTTACTGCAACAATGTCTACTCTTGCTGTTGTCAACAAGACTTGTTTATTAAAGAGAAAAGCGATAACAAAATAAAAAAAATGTTTAGAGTAAACGATATGAGGAAATTGAAGTTTTAAAAAGCACTGTCTTGACTTCTGTAGAACTTAAGTTACGTTGTCTAGTACGTTAACTCTTAAGAAAATCAACATATTAACTGTGGCTTCTCAATACATTTTTGACAATATAATGTACGTCCTTAAAAAATTAGATAATTTCATTAAGAAGAGCGACATTCACTCATATAACACAAGAAATAAACACAAGCTTGTCGTTTCTAACTTCAGATTAGTTAAAACTAGTAATTCGTTCATGGGAAATTGTATAAAATTCTTTAATAATATACCACACAATCTTGTCGAATTGCCGGTTGATAAATTAAAGAAACACGTTAAAAACACGCTTATGTCTAAAGGCTATTATAAGGTTCAAGATTACCTGAACGACACGAATGTGTGGTCTGCCCAGCCTGCACCGACTGATGTACTTTTTGATGTACCTTTGATGATGTTGATTTTACGGCTGCTAGTGGTGACTGAGTTTGTTCCGGCGTTTCTTCTCAGCACTTGCCTAATTGACTGTGTTCTGTCTCGAAGCGCTGGTAGGGCCCAAAAGATAAGGAGACATGATTCGTCCCCTTCAGGGCACATTTATTTTTATTTTATTTTTACTGTACATTTGACGTTCATAAGTGGCATATTGTGTCCTAAATTGAATAAGTATTTTGAATTTTGAATTTTTGAATTCTGTTCACCGTGAACTTCGTGAGATCAGTTGGCTACCCAGACATATCTTCAAGTCAATAAAACGTGATTGTTGTAAACGTGATTCGTATACGTAACTACAGTAGAAAAAAATGTTTACTTATACACACAATCAGCTTGAGCACCTGATAATACGCATTATCAAGATACCGACTTCTCCGATCAGAATAATTATAATCATTATTGTTTAGTACCACTCGAGGCGCTAACACCGTTTGTGCTACTAGTGAAATATTTCTGCTTAGATCAGTGGAAAAACTAGTTCAGTGATGTAATCTATGCTGGTTTTGTTATTGATCAAACGGTATAAACTGAGTAACCGTTTTGTGCAAGTTGGTTTGCAGTGCATTTTTCAATACTTTTCGGGGGGAAAGTTCAGTGCTGTATTTTTTATCGAGAACAAAATCTACTGGTTGTGATCGACAAAGTTATTTATTTGCGGTACGAATCATTTGAGGTATTTCTTGGTTGTGAGATATATTCAAGCAAAGTAACAGTACCATAGGAAAGGAAAGGAATTGAATAGAAATGAAAGATTCCACTATAATTTAAATTGGATATTCAACTATTTTAATCGTATAGAAATAGTGATATCAACTATAATTACAAAAGCCTTGGGCCTAATCATCATAGAGCCCTATATTTATCGCGATTATCACAAGGAACTATTTACCTATGTTTTTATCAGTGGCAATCGGCTCGACAAACAATGACTTAAGACTCGCATCGATGCCAAATCGTCGACAGTGATTTCAGGTATTAGTCCGATTAGGCATATCGGATTATCGGTGGATTAATAAATCACAAACTTTCACAATGGATAAAGCGTCGAATAACGTTGCGGACGCCACAGAAATAAAAGAGAAAGGTTGCTGGGCTAAGTTCAAGAGCCTATTCGAGGATAGGGGCTTTGATCTGGAGTATGAGTATACTGACACGCGATCCACTACTGTTTTGAGCGAAAATAGTGAGCTGGATAAAAGAAGTGAAAGAGTAAATTCCATCTCTAACACGAAGGGGCATGACACACTTTTGGACGGCGAGCTGAGTGGGGTGATCAACTTTTATGAACAGTTTGCTACCTTGGGAGATGAGGGTAAAGATGAGGAGTTGTGGAAGAGGTCCTCTGGGGTGAAGCATCGTGTCTCGATGAGGCCGAGTATGCATCTAACTAATATTATTGAAGAAACATCAAGCTTAGGTGATCCGGATTTATACGAGACTGAATTGGTAAGTTGTTTACGATAGTTTGGGATAAGCATTTACCGTCAAATTCTATTGATATATTTGTTTGGTGAAAATCGCACTTATGAATTCGCAAGAATTCAAATATAACCAACGATTTCGCTGATCTATAATTATCTATACTTTGTATTATAGATCTGAAGAGTTCAATTTGAAAATATGTTTTTGTGTAAGATAGCATAGTTATCGAGGAGGGATAAGCTAAAGTACATCACGCTGTGACGGGAGGGGAGGGAACAAACACGGACGTATTTTTTTTTACGTCCGTGGGAACAAACTCGAAACGCGCGGACGAGCTCCGATAATTGTAATTAATCCTTCATTTATGTAAACAAATAAAATCTGTTGTCCAGATCTGACGGATACAATCCTAAAGTCTAATTTCACGGAAAGGAAAGAATATTAAAGGAATATTCGTCGAATAAAATACAATACGCCTAATTTGAAAACGTCTCCTATTTGTCAGCAGTCATTTATGTAAATGTCATTTTAAAATTAGTCGTTTTATACCTATTCAGTCGGAAAAGACGATTGTAAAATTGGCATTTCATTAAATTCCTATCGTCCTAAATCGTAAACTTGTATCACTAGTTTACTAAGAAACTCAGGATATTTTTGTTTTGAGTTCAACATCCATTGAAGCATATTGGATATCGCTTAAAATGCGATATGTGTGTATATATCTAGACCTAGGCTGTAAGCTACCTGATAGACAATACGCCTCCGGCTATTGTGTTTCAAGATTGCATTGGATTCTCGGATCGATTTATATAACAGAGTATAATATACCGTCGCCTTCATGTCTCGATTTGAAAACGTACATAGATAGCTAGCTAGGTAAGTTAATAAATGCGTAAAAAATAATTTTAATTGTAATCAAATTGAATATGTCGAATATAAAACAAATTAAAATTTATAAGATTAAACTACATAAAATGCCTCGTAAAGGGAACATTCCCATATATACTCAAGGCGCGCTATATCCTGTATATGAAACTCCATATTCCAAACCACACCTGTAACAGAACCTACCATCGCGTAAATGACGGTCAAATTATGTCTGGCTATTTACTAAACTTTTTACCCACTTCAAAAAAAGGAGGTAAACAATTCGATCGTTATGTATGAGATATCTTCAGAATTGGATAACATTTTAGTATATTATTAAATATCTAATTAGCTTATCTTTGAAGGTGCTTTATATTTGCTACGCTACTAGTATTGATTTATATTTTAATCGGATCAAGAGATAAAAAGTTTTCTATAAAAAAAAACATTTTTTGTTTTTGAACTTATAAAAACTAATATGACCGTCGTACGAGTAAATACTTTGACTAGTTTGCTGTTTATTTATCATTCTAACCTCCGTTACTTTCTAATCGTTTAAAAATGACGTCACTTTAAATGTTTGAGTGTTATCGGCCTAGAAATATCGACATTGGTTTAGTATCAATTGTGCCTTAGGGTACATGCTGTCACATGATGTCCGGTGCAGAGTATAGCGAACTCTAGATAGTAAACTAATTACAAAATGTGTTAAAATAAATCAATTTCCTTTGCTTTGCGTACTTATCTACCTACTTTACAATTGACTTAACTGCCTCGGTGGGGCAGCAGTAAGAGGGTTGCAATTTAAATTGACGGCTGCGCCAGAGCTCCCAGGTTCGACCCCCGGGACGGGACAAAAATATATACCTGGGTTTTTCTGATCAGAAATTCTAAGAGGAAGCCCCGAGTTTATAGTTGGTGGTGTTTCACCCCCGTGCCTCGGAAAAGCAGGTAAAGCCGTTGGTCCTGCATCTAATCTGTCTCCGGTTGTGCCCGATTGCTTTCCTATCGGGCTATGAAAGTGAAAGGAATAGAGAGTGCACCTGTGTTTGCGCACACACTTGTGCACTATAATATGTCCTGTGCAGTCGGTTAGTTGTTGTGACTGGCCACCGTAGTCAAAATCGGCTAAGGGGACTATTGTTTTGATTTACTTTATTTAAAAAAATATGGCTTAAACTACCCCATAGTTGCCTTTTCCTATGTCCAGCAGTGGTACGTTACAAGCCAACTTTATTTTACTATATGCATGAAGTAGGTACTTAGCTTCCAAAAATCAAAATCGAGCACTAAAAACTGGAAACTTGAGCGGTGCAATTTATTTTATAGGGTAAATAAATTATAAAACGACTAGCTGACCCGGCAGACGTCGCCGCCCAGCTCTGAAAAGCAGCGCCACGAAAGCACGAACCACGAACGTAACTGTTGTGAATTTTCTTACCTTTTAAACCTTCCCTGAACTTCCGCAAATATTCACCAAAATTAGCAAAATCAGTCCAGTCATTCTCGAGTTTTCGCGAGACTAACAAACAGCAATTCATTTTAGGGTTCCGTAGCCGAAAGGCAAAAAACATAACCCTTATAGTTTCGTCAAGTCTGTCTGTCTGTCCGTCCGTATGTCACAGCCACTTTATTCTGTAACTATAAGCATCACATGTTGAAATTTGGTAGAAAAATGTATCCTGTTAACCGCTTACAATACTTATACAAAAAATAAAAAATAATTATATTTAAGGGGGGCTCCCATACATGAAACTAAAACTGATTTTATTTTTTTTACTCAAACCTATGCGTGTGTATTTGTATTTTAAAATGAGATAGAGGTTTCTAAAACCATTTTCTTTTAAAGTCTAATGTTACAGTTAGACGCTTCCACAGTGGTAAAATGGGCGTCCCTCCCTATCCAATTTCTAAACTAAGCGAGTGTAAATTTTGAAAAAAATATATAAGGTAGATCTAACGAAAATTGGTTTGAACGGGATCAAGCGGGAAGTTTTTGAGATGTAGCTCATTTTCAACAACCGCAAATATAACTTTGTTCTGAAGAACGAAGTTATGTAAACACTATCAAAAACAAAGTTATGTTTGCTGTCAACAAAATATTGTGGAATACTAAGTGAAAGTAAGTGGATTCCCTAATTCAGTTAAAGATGGTAAGGAACCCTCAGTGCCAGTTGGACTCGCCAACTGGCACTGGACCGGATTTTATATATATAGATTAACTTTAAAGCTTTATAGCTCTAAGTTTAAAGCTTTAGTCGATCAATTTAATTTTTAAGCACTAAACGGTTAAGCGGGCTACCGGCGTAAACAAACAATAGTATTATACCCGTTGGATGCCACAGGTGATACCACAGCTAATTGGATGAACTGATCTGGGTAAAACTGTGGTTATGAGCATACAACATTAAAACACATAAATTGTATAAAAACAATCCAAATGAAGTCAAGTTAAGTAAATATTTGTACCTTCTAGGTTCGGACCTCGCTCCGTACCTCGCTCCTTTTTATACGATAGTCCTTATGCTTTACGATTTAAGTTAGTGATCTGTTTAAGTAGCACCAAATGGACAAACAGTGTCTTAAGGAGTAAGTTTTGTTATCATTATTAAGAAACGTCAAATAATAACTTATGCTAGACGTATCTTATGTACAATCAAATTGACGACCTCCGTGATGTAGTGGCTAAGCTCGCTGGATTTTGGGGCGTCCCGCTCCGACGTCCCGGGTTCGATTCCCGGTCGGGTCAATGTAGAAATCATAATTTTCTGTATGATTTCTACATGGACCCGACCGGGAATCTAATCGAGGTCTGGGTGTTGTGGTACCACCGTTGTGTCTGATTTCCATAACACAAGTGCATTGGCTACTTAATCGTACTTTGGGATCCGATCAATGTGATTGGTGTCCAATATTTATAAAAAAAAAATGTCATTTCTTAATCGCAGTTAACTCAACAACATACATTTTATGTTGATAGCTTCGCGACTATTTCTTTTAATTGTGTAAAAAGTGTCACCAATATCAATTCGAATAATGAGATGAAACATTTCTATTTGATGATCCCATAGCAATCTATCATCATCCCATATATAGTGATCCAAATGAATTTAATTAGAATATCGTTAGGCGGGTAGAGTGGATAAAGTAATCGCTGAATTATTTATGACGCTGTCAATCTTGACATTCAACAGGATAAGTGTGTCGTAACGAAATCACACTTTAAAGAATAATCTGTATATCGAGAAAGGATTTACTTAAAGTCACCTAATAGGTTTATTATCATAGCCAAATATCAATTTACGAAAGATGTTATTTTTGTTTGCGAAATAAAATATGTCCAGCTCACAGAATTTTCAATACACTTTACCGACCAAATATTTTAACAATCAAGCCGACCCATGACTGGATTTCCATTCAATTCATCCGTGGGTAAGCCTACAAATGCTTCATATCGTGGCTGAAGAGGAATGCCCTCCTTTGTTCCACTATACACAGTACAATACAAAATTCCGAAAATTGGTGACACTTCAAAAGGCTCGAAATTTCGGAAACTCATAAATAAATTCCCATGGGTTCCGTTGAGAATTAGTTACACTGTTAATAGACTCCACCGCCCTAGGGAAATACCGAACTCTATTGGTTCAGGAAAGAAATTATGTTAATTTTTCGCCAGCGACGGCTTTTTAATTACGTTCAGTAATTTGGGGCGCCATTGTTCGAGGACTCCTCCCTTGTCTTCCCTTTAATTAATCAAATTATTTGTTATTAATTGAGCGTGTCCATAATCACTCACATACACCTAAATCACATTTTCATAATTTCGAATTCATCATACATAAATTTAGTTATACCATAAATTACACGAACTGAAATTAATTTGTATACAGCATTGAGAAGTCTCGCTTAGTCACGTAAATACGTGTTACTACGAAATGAGTCTTCAGTTTAATATCATAACTTATATCGCTAAAATAACTAGGTCTATAAAAAAACACGCAAATCAACATATCACTTTGGTAGGTACCAGCTCTCGATAGAATTGATCCAATTCGACCCACATCGGGTCCAAATAGCATCGTCCAAACAAACCGCGCTGTGTCCAGTGCTAAATTGAAATTTATTCGGCTAATGTCTCCTCTGTAACGCGGCCGTGATGTCACAAGCTGATTTATTCGCCTGTAAATCAGGAAAAACGGTTAAGGACGAGTTGTAAATGCTAAAATACGGTTCCGTGACAGCGTCGTAACTTAACGTCTGTACTTTTATACCAAATTGGTTTTCGGACGTGTGCTTTTGTTTTACATAAAAGTTTAAGTAAGAACAAGATCTATAATTTCGTTAAAAACCTTAGTGGACCTTAATACCGCATTTTTTTTATCGATTGGATGTAGATATCGACTTATTTTAATATTTAAATAAGAACCACACGTAAACGCAATAGAGCTGCTTTTCACTAACATTATTTTACGCAAAAGATTTATATTAAGATTATCATTTTCAACCGTGGTTTAACAGAAATATAATAGTACTACGGTTTAACTATTCGAAGCAGTGAACCCAAAAGCCAAGCTTTTTATTGTATGCATAATCCGAAATAAGTGGAACAAGTGTGCATATGGCTCAGCGGTACTTTATGGGTGTTTACATACAGTGTGTTCCGAGGGTCGCGCACAATGTTTAGCTGTGAATCTATTATTATTCTGTGGTTGGACCAGAAATATTTTTGAAGGCTTTATTCAGTAGCTATTTGCGTAAGAATCTTTACAGCCACGCCTACAGGGTTCCTTGTTTCGTAATGTCTAGATTCTTTCAGATTAACGAAGTATTAAAAAAAAGGAAAATAAATATTTTATGTGAGTTTTAATCTTGACTACGTAGTTATGTTTCGATTCAGTAGATATCTATACACGTCTACGATTTTTTGGAAACAATTTCGAAGAGGCCTTTCTTCCATTTCGCAACACAAACACAAAATCCCTAATTTCGTATGTCAACAAAGTCCTAAAATAATTTATAGAGTACCTTCCATAAGCATGATACCTTTTTACACAATTTTTTGTATGTAACAAAATATCCTTTTTTCTATTAAACTTTGTCTGAAGAAATAAACATTTTGTGTACTTTCATCATTATGTGATCTTCTTTGACGAAGAAAAAATAGTTTTTGATTTCTCAGAGTCACGATTTATATGTATTTAGATTGTGTTCGAATAGTTTTTTTATGTGTAGATATTTTACTCAATTTTTAGGTAAAACAGTTAAACTCGCAATCGAATTACCACACGAAAAAAGGTTCGATTGCAGACCTGAGGTGCAATGTATACAAGTAACGTGTTATATATTTTTTTACAAACATATCGTGTAGAGAATCGTTAAATAGGTCTTCTAAAATAATTATGAACTTGGTAACATATTTTTCGATATAGTGGAATGTTTTGTAATATTCAGTTTTAAAAGGGCAGGAAATTTTTGATAATGTACAATGTCCACACTCTCTCCCGACCAAACGGTAGTAGGTGAATACGTAAAAAAATCATACCAGTAACATAATACGACTATCACTGCTTTGATAAGTAATAATCAAATCACAGGGTTGTAGTCCACAAATTTGAAGCAAAAAAACATGCAAATTTTCGTATAAAAAATAATAACTCCAAAACACGTCAAGATAGATATACTAAAATGTAGTCTAATGATAATTGAAATAGTTTCTTTTAAGTGTAAAAATACATAGTTGATACGGAACCCTATATGCGCGAGTCCGTCTCGCACTTGGCCGGATTTCTTTAAATATCATATATATTTATGTTTATCGTATCATTCGAGATCATTCCGAAAAACTCAGTATCACCAATGTGGTTTGCATTAACATACCATTTCGATGCAAAAGCTTCGCTGAATAAAAGTAAAACCCCTACTCTGTAAAACACTGTTCACTTTTTTTTTACTTTACCTGTCTTGCTTGCTCTCACTCTCATGTTTGGTTGAGAGACAGACACAGTCAAAAGTTCAAATGGACATCGATTGTACAGAAAGCCTTTCAGTCGCGTCTGGCACTTTCAATAAAACGAATAAATAAAATTCCACATCAAAATGGGGACCATTCAGGGGTCGGCACTCTGACCATTGAGCAGACATATTTTTTTAATCGATGCCTATCAAAGGCATACGTAAACTCTTTTTTAAAGAAATTATAATTGTTAAAATAAACGTTGCAATTTTAAAATTGCTGCTCCGTAATAATTTACTTTTTAATTACAACCATGTAAATGTCCATAGATGAAAACGGATTGCAAATGATTTAAAAGCATAATTTAGAAAACTATTTAAAGTTGTGGTTGTCAATTAGTAACAATTGTTAACAACTAAATTATATCACTTCCTTCGCGCCGCCAGCATTTTCTCTGTATTGATCTACTAGCGGTCCCCCGCGACTTCGTCCGCGCGTTTTGAGTTTGCTCCCTCCCCTCCCGTCGCAGCGTGAAGTTATATATCCTTAAGCCTTTCTCAATAAATAAGCTATGTAACTCAGAAATATTTTTTCAAATCGGTTAAGCAGTTCCTGAGATAAGCGCGTTCAAACCAACAAACTCACCTTTATAATATAATTAGCGCAACACGTTGTACTTAAGCTGCGAACATTATTTTGGTGCGGAGTTATGTTAAAACTGTGATAGCTCCTAAGATATTTATTGGAATCAAATGATATAAAGGGCAACTTTGTTCTAAATGAAATGCTCGTGATGATGAATGTATTTATTTTGATAAGAATAAATACCTGTGTGTATAATACACCTCTAAAAATGATGCATTATTTTTTTACAAATTTATTAACATAAAAAAGGTTGTAGTAAGTCAACCATAAAAGATAGACTTATGCTGTCGCGGACTTTATTGTAGATCTCTTAATGCTGAACAATCTTGTCATACATGATTTTTGTGTAACTTTAGCGGTTTCCGCAGCGTACGCAGCGGAAGCTCTCAAAAGGAATATCTTTCTCCCGTTTTCGCAACATTTTTCATTGCTGCTGTGGTCTTGTGAGTCGTATCTTTATGTTATATAGCTTAAAGCCTTCCTCGATAAATGGACTATCCAACATAAAAATAATTTTTCAAATCGGGCCAGTAGTTTCTGAGATTAGCGCGTTCAAACAAACAAACAAACAAACAAACAAACAAACAAACTCTTCAGCTTTATAATATTAGTATAGATGGTTGACTGGTAGGTAATCCTTTTAGCATTAAGTCCGCCATATGTACCTTTTGTTTGTGCATGAAGTGTTTTAAATAAAAAAAATGTAACATTCTACTTAGTTTGTCATTATTTCCCTTAAATCTATACTAATATTATAAAGCTGAAGAGTTTGTTTGTTTGTTTGTTTGTTTGTTTGTTTGAACGCGCTAATCTCAAAAACTACTAGCCCGATTTGAAAAATTATTTTTACGTTGGATAGTCCATTTATCGAGGAAGGCTTTAGGCTATAAAAAATAAAGATACGACTTATAAGACCACAGCAGCAATGAAAATTGTTGCGAAAACGGGAGAAAGATATTCCTTTTGAGAGCTTCCGCTGCGTACGCTGCGGAAACCGCTTATGTTACACAAAAATCATGTATGACAGGATTGTTCAGCATTAAGAGTTCTATAATAAAGTCCGCGACAGCATATGTCTATCTTTTATGGTTGACTTACTACAACCTTTTATATGTTAATAAATTTGTTAAAAAAATATGCATTATTTTTAGAGGCGTATTATACACACAAATATTTATTCTTATCAAAAACAATAAATTTATCATCACGAGCATTTCATTTAGAACAAAGTTGCCTTTTATATTATTTGATTTCAATAAATATCTTAGGAGCTATCACAGTTTAAACATAACTCCGCACCAAATAATGTTCGCAGCTTAAGTACAACGTGCGCTTGCGCTAATATATTATAAAGCTGAAGAGTTTGTTTGTTTGAAAGCGCTTATCTCAGGAACTGCTGGACCGATTTGAGGATATAAAACATCACGCTGCGACGGGAGGGGAGGGAGCAAACTCAAAACGCGCGGACGAAGTCGCGGGGGACCGCTAGTATTTAATAATTCAATCAAGTTCTCCTAACGTTCTCGGTAACGTCTATTTTAGCATGTGCTTAGAACTCAAGACAAGACATTTTTCGACACTACGTGTATGAAGATAATAACGAGTAAATACTAACACCGCTGTCTCAATGCAGTCACACAATCCAAATTTATGTTCTACTAGCGGTCCCCCGCGACTTCGTCCGCGCGTTTTGAGTTTGCTCCCTCCCCTCCCGTCGCAGCGTCATGTTTTATATCCTAAAGCCTTTCTCATTAAATAAGCTATCTAACACAGAAATATTTTTTCAAATCGGTTCTGCAATTCCTAAGATAAGCGCGTTCAAACCAACAAACTCTTTAGCTTTATAATATAACTAGCGGTCCCCCGCGACTTCGTCCGCGCGTTTTGAGTTTGCTCCCTCCCCTCCCGTCGCAGCGTGATGTTTTATATCCTAAAGCCTTTTTCAATAAATAAGCTATCTAACACAGAAATATTTTTTCAAATCGGTTAAGCAGTTCCTGAGATGAGCGCGTTCAAACCAACAAACTCTTCAGCTTTATAATATAATTAGCGCAAGCGCACGTTGTACTTGAGCTGCGAACATTATTTTGGTGCGGAGTTATGTTAAAACTGTGACAGCTCCTAAGATATTTATTGGAATCAAATGATATAAAGGGCAACTTTGTTCTAAATGAAATGCTCGTGATGATGAATGTATTTATTTTGATAAGAATAAATACCTGTGTGTATAATACACCTCTAAAAATGATGCATTATTTTTTTACAAATTTATTAACATAAAAAAGGTTGTAGTAAGTCAACCATAAAAGATAGACTTATGCTGTCGCGGACTTTATTATAGAACTTTCAATTTTGAACAATCTTGTCATACATGATTTTTGTGTAACTTAAGCGGTTTCCGCAGCGTACGCAGCGGAAGCTCTCAAAAGGAATATCTTTCTCCCGTTTTCGCAACATTTTTCATTGCTGCTGTGGTCTTGTGAGTCGTATCCGTATGTTATATAGCTTAAAGCCTTCCTCGATAAATGGACTATCCAACATAAAAATAATTTTTCAAATCGGGCCAGTAGTTTCTGAGATTAGCGCGTTCAAACAAACAAACAAACAAACTGAATTGGTTGCGTATTGGGAGCGAAATAATACACTCGAATATCGGTAAAATACTGACATTTATTACAAAGAGTATGAGGTTATATATGATATGAATACATGGGTACGGTACATGTAGGATAAGCATACATACATACTACACCTTCCCTTTCAAAGAAAAAAAATGTGAATAATCATATATTTTTTTTATATACTTATGACTAAAATCATAATACATTGATAAATGTGAATAATATACGATATTCTTATATCTATGTACAAAACATTTCGTTAACCTTTGATTACATTTTTACATATGGTTTAGTACGATTTTTATGCACTATGTCTTCTTTGCCATTTTTGATAATTTTAACATTACGAGGGTCAAACTGAAAGTTCTTAGAAAATCAAAAACTGATTACATTAGCCAGTTATTAGTTTTATTATATCTTTTCAAAATATTGTCCATTGACGTCAATACACCGCTGCATGCGATGGAACCACTGGGAAAAGCACTTTGCCCACTCGTCCTTAGGGGTCTCTTCAATGGCATCGCGATACGCAGCCACCGCTTCTTCAGCATTCATAAACCGCTTTCCTTTAAGTTTTTCTTTAATTTTTGGAAATAAATAAAAATCAAAAGGCGCGAGGTCGGGGCTATACGGCGGGTGACCCAGTAATTCAACGTTTGATGTCGCCAAATAGTCGATCGTTCGCTTGGCGGTGTGCGACGAGGCGTTGTCGTGGTGAAGGAGGATCCTACTGCGAGGTCGTTTCTCTCGAACTTTTTCCAAGACAAGTGGCAAACAATTGGTAGTGTACCATTCTGCAGAAACTGTTTTTTGATCCTCTAACACAATTGTTGCGAAATGACCTATCCTTCCAAAGAACGAGGCCACCATTTTTTTTCCCGCACTTCGATCTCTCTTCACTTTAGTTGGCAACTCCTCGAAAGGAAACACCCACTGAGCAGATTGTCTTTTGGTTTCAGGATCATAACAGTAAATCCAGCTTTCGTCACCTGTTAGTATGTCGAACACAGCATTTGAGTCACCTCCGTTAAATCTTTCAATCATTTTACGGCACCAATCCACACGATGGAGTTTTTGAGCCTTAGTCAAATTATGAGGTATCCACCGGGCGCAAAGCTTCCTGACCGCTAAATGTTCGTGGAGGATTTTGTGCACTTGACTCATACCGATGCCTAAGCTTGTCCGAATCTGCTGATAGGTCACTCTTTTGTCAGTCTCTATCATACGCCGCACAACACAGATGTTATTTTCAGTCGTCGCCGTAGAAGGCCGTCCCTCACGTACATCATCAGTGAGATTAGTGCGACCACGTTTAAACTCATTAAACCAGTTGTAAACAGTCGCACGAGATGGGGCTTCATCGTGAAAGGCCAATCGTAGTCTATCATAACTTTCTTGTTGACTTAAATGACATCGAAAGTCATAAAAAATCATTGCACGAAAATTTTCTCGTGTTAAATTCATGTTGACGTGACACAGACAATTTTCAATTTGCCGCCAAATCGTAAAACAAATGACAAATGAATGAAATATATACTCAGTAATATTGGCAAAGAGTTCTATTTTCAAATTTTAGAATATTTTTTTTATTATATTGTTTATAAGTGGCCAGTTCTAAGAACTTTCAGTTTGATCCTCGTACAATCCAGATCTTCAACTACTAAGTATGGCCCTAAATATATCGGATCCATCTTATTATCTGAGGGATTTTTTAACCACAAAAGATCGTTCTTATTATAATACATAGGCTTAATATTAGCATCGTATTTATTTTTACGCCTTAGTTTGCTATTTAGTAAATTATCCCGCGCATCCTTTTGCGCTAATTGCAATCTATATTTAAACTCTAAGGGATAGTTATAATGAGCGTATAAAGGGTCTACAATGCCTCTGTCGAAGTTACTCGGCAATATACACCTCTTACCAAATACCAATTCATGAGGGGTGTAATGCGTTTCACAATGTACTGCGTTGTTATAAGCAAAACACCAATACGGCAACCAGCTGCTCCAATTATCTGTTTTATTTTGACAATATGTTCTTAAATACGCACCCATAGTTTTATGCGAGTTCTCCAAGGCTCCGATACTCTGGTGGTGATATGCTGTGGAGGCTATTTGATTAATTTTTAAGAGTTGGCATATGTCTTTCATTGTTGCCGAGAGAAATTCGGAACCCCGATCCGTTGCTATAACCTTTGGAATGCCAAATCTTAAAATAAAATTATTAACTAATGCTGATGCAACACTTACCGAGTCTTTAGTTTGAAGTGGGTACGCCTCTGTAAATTTCGTTAGTTCGCACTGTAATGTTAGGATATAGCTAAAATTATTAGAGTCTTTTGGAAGCGGACCTACTATATCTAAGAAAATTTTTTCGAACGCCGAGTTTGCAGTGGTTGTTATTACCATAGGTTGTTTTGTGCCTACTGAGTACTTTTGTTTGTTGCATTGCTCACACTTTGATACGTAATCTATAATGTCCTTTTCCATACTTGGCCAAAAATAGTACCTTCTAATATTGCTCGTCATTCGCTTAATACCCGCGTGGCCACTCGTGGGCAATAAGTGAAAGTCGTTCAATATTACTTTTCTATCATCCAAGTTATTTATTCTTTGTGCGTTGGTTAAAACACATACTCGCAAATCGTGCCATTTATCATATTCATTAATCATATTTATGAGCCCAGTTAAAATATCTTTTGTTTTTTCACTTCGTATTACACAAACTTCATTAATCTTATATTTTTTACATATAAATAACAATTCCCTCATCAATTCGTCTCGCGTAACTGACGATCGGGACATCGTATTTAAGTATAAAGTAGATTTACTTGGCACATACACAAAATATTTATATTTATCTACAATTTCCTCTCGAATTATCTTATTTATTTTCTTACTATCGCATAATGAAAGCTCAGTAAAGTATTTCGGTTTTTTAATTATTTCCACAACTCTCGGTTGATCAGGCCTCGAGTTAGTGTCAATATTATCCACCGAAACACTTTGACAATCACTTGCATTTTTATTTTCCTTCAAGTTTTTATATTGGGCTCTTGTCATAACACACATTTGTTCGTTAATATTTTTTAAATCATCACATGTAATATTTATTCTAGATAAAGCATCCGCTGCCGAATTTGATTTCCCTTTTATATATTCTATATAGAAATCGTATTCTTCTAATAATAATCTGAATTTTAATAACCTACTCGAGGGGTCACGCATGCTAAATAAATAGATAAGTGGTTTATGGTCGGTCTGTATCTTAAATCTTTTCCCGTATAAATAAGGTCGAAAATATTTTACACTCCAAACTATCGCTAAGAGTTCCTTTTCAATAGTTGGGTAATTAATTTCCGCCTTATTTAAACTTCGACTCGCATAAGCTACGGGTCGACCATCTCGATTACATAACACGGATCCTATTGCCTTTCCTGATGCGTCTGTTTGTAATAAAAATTCATTACTATTGGAAAAATCTGGGTATTGTAAAACAGGTGGCTTTGTTAAAGCTGATTTTAACTTGTTAAATGAATTTTCACATTCTTTCGTCCATGAAAACGTAACATTTTTACATGAAATTTTATTCAAGGGTAGAGCTATTTCTGCAAAATTGGGAATAAACTTGCGATAATAATTTGCAAATGCTACAAACCGCTTTGTCTCCTCAGCAGTCTGTGGTGTTGGGTAATTTTCAAGTACCTTTATTTTATTCGTATCCGGTAAAATACCGTGTTGTGATATTACGTGTCCTAAATATAGCATTTTTTTCTGTAAAAATTGACATTTTATGGGATTTAATTTTAAATTTACCTTCCGTAATCTACTGAAAACGTCCATTAAATTTTGATTGTGCAAATTTAGGTTTCTTCCAAAAATTACCAAATCATCTTGGTACACTAAACATTTATCATAGTTAAGGCCAGACATAGCTATGGTCATGATACGGCTGAAACTATTCGGGCTAGATTTCAGTCCCATAGGCATTCTCGTCATATGGTACTGATTTCGGCCTGTAGTGAAAGCTGTGCAAGGTCTACTCTCTTGCTTTAAATTAATTTGATAAAACCCTTGATAAAGGTCTAGATGCGTGAAGTACATTGCTCCTGATAAAGAATCTAAAATTTCGTTAATGTTCGGCAGTGGAAACTTATCGTCTTGTACTTGATTGTTTAATTTACGGTAATCTATAACTACTCTCCACTTCTTTCCATTTGATGACTCAATTTTTTTTGGAACTAATAATAATGGACTCGACCAAGGGCTTCTAGATTCTTCTATAATACCGTCGTTTAACATATTCTGAATTTGCTTATCTATTTCTATTTTTTGAGAATTCGGCAATCTATATTGTTTAGTATAGATGGGGACAGTATTAGGTTTTAGGTCAATGGATTGTTCATAAATGGGAGTAGTTAATAGTTTGTCACCGGGCAAATGAAAAATATCGGGAAATTTAGCACAATTTTTTTCAATTGATTTCTGTTCTTCAATATTTAATTCCGTTAAATTTAATAATGAAAATAATGTCTTAACTCTGTCGCTATTCATAATAGGTTTTTCAAAACTGCACATGAAATAGTCATCTAACTTACTCAAGTTCAATTTGAAATAACTTAGTTTTATTTCCTTATCCCTGGTGTTCAAGATTTTAATAGGTATTTTTCCGTTTTCTGATCTCACTAATGTACTACCTAAATAAACTCCTTCACATAATTCCTGAGAAGTCACTAACAAATCGCCTTGCATATGCGTACTTACATAATGTATTGACTCGCATCTCGGTGGTATCACTAAGTGCGAATTTAGAGAGGTTGTCATATACTCAAAGCTTACTATAAGATGTTCATTGTTTTCTGTATATAATTGCAATGTATTTAATTCAAAGTCCATGATGGCTTGGAATGTTTTAAAAAAATCTTGTCCCAAAATACCGTTAGTTTTGCATGGTAATTCTTTAAATACGTAAAATTTATGTCTGAATATGTAACCTTTAATATTAAGTTGAAGATATATATGACCAACTGAAACAATATCTCCCCCAATTCCAATGACACTTATTTCATTTTCATGGAATGGAATTTGCAAACATTCAACACATTGATATTTGATTGCAGAAATTGATGCCCCCGTATCAACGAGCCAATCGAGACAATAGTTGTTGACGTAGCATGAAATTTTACACAAACTATTACAAGATAGTACATAGTTACTCTCGAAAAAAGTGATTCAGTGATTCCATTTTTGGACTATCTGATTCAACTTTCTGCTCTGTTGTCATGCAATTCACGTGGCCACGTGTGGCTTGGCCTCGGCTGCGAAAGTACCTACCACGGTTATTACGAAAGTTATTTCCACGGTAATTATTTTGGTATGACTGTACCTGCTGAAACTGTTGATTGTATGGGCGTGATTGATACCCTCGTGACCTGTTGGAAAAACTACGAAAACCACGCTGTCTCGCGTACTGTCCACGCTGAGGTCTCCTTCTAGAAGTATAGTTATTAGAATTTTTTGACATACCCATAACTCCTTCCGACGTTGATGGTGATGATATTTCTTCATCTTGCGCTGCTTGTATAGCATCTGTGAGGGAAGAATAATTACGCGCCGCAATGACTGTACTCAACCGACTATTTCGCAATCCATCGCTAAATCTTTTAATTGCTAATTTTTCGTTTAACGGTTTCAAAACATTGAATTTATTAGAGTCACCTTCAGCTTGCGAAATGGTCAAGTCGACAAATAATTCTGAAATTTCTTTTCCAAAATCTGCTATCGATTTATTATTTTGCTTTGATGCCATTAATTTTGTTTGTAATGCAGTGTAACTTTTTTGTGGCAATAAAAGTTTTTTCATATCCTTTATAAGCTCATCTATAGAATTATATTTTTGTGAAAGCCTCAATTTAGCCTGCTGGGATAATCTACTCTTTAGTACAAATTGCGTTAGTTTCGATTTACATTGTTCTAATGTTAACACTGAGCTATAATATTCAATACCTTCTATGAGCTGTTTAGTATTCTCATCGTCATTAGTCATCACAGGTAAAATGCTTAATGCAATTTTTAGGTCAAATTTTTCGTCAGACATTTTATCTGATTGTAAAGAATGTTGTTCAGTAGTCGAACACAAAGTTAATATATTAGAGTATAAATTGCTGAACTCTTCGCAAATTTTATTAATCAATACAACTTCACTGCTATTAAATTTTCCTAAATTAATATCCTGCGTATAACATTGAATAAAAGTATTATATTTCGCTAATACATCATTTGCCTCAGCTTTCTTTATTTCTAAAATATTTCCTACTCTTCGGCTGGGTCCGATTTTAATTAAATAAGTTCTTATTGATTTAAGTTCTTGCAAAATTAAGGATAATTCTTCAGCCATTAAAGTTTATGTACATAGTGTATAATAATAGCCTTATATTAATTATCTAGTATTGAATAACATAATGTATTTTATTTTTTATTTTTATTAAATAGGTATAGATGCGCTACTATTACGCAAAATAAAAAGTTCACGAATACCTTAATAGATGTAGCACGCCAACACTCACTTTACGCATCACTTCACTGTAAGTTCACTTTCTTCGTCACACTATATTGTTTTTGGATGTGTCCTCCAACTCCTTCTGTCGACCACGACCACGAAGTAAACTGGCATACCTCATAAGAGTAAACTCGTTCAGCTGCCTTTGCACCAATTTCTTATGACACCTTTTGTAGGTCTTGTAGATAAGGATGACTGCACCGATCCCCAAAATCAGGATGATTCCCAACAATATGATAGTAGTAGCGCTGGCATGGAATCTCATTTGTTCTAAATGTGAATTGTTTTCGCCTCCTGACGAGTTCTGGGCAAGAATCACCTTTTCGTCTTCTTTAGTGTAAGTTGACCCCATGGTTGATATCTGGATTTACGGGTACAGGAACACCAAAATATAATTGTATCTCTCCGACGAGCGAAATTAATTGAATAATCATCTTGTAAAGTTTCGATCACAACTTGGTACCGATGTTTATGAATCCCGTGCCATATTCGGGTAACGGTATGTGCGCAGGCTCCTGTTACCGGCTCGGCGGCGCCGGCAGGGTCGCCATGAATTGGTTGCGTATTGGGAGCGAAATAATACACTCGAATATCGGTAAAATACTGACATTTATTACAAAGAGTATGAGGTTATATATGATATGAATACATGGGTACGGTACATGTAGGATAAGCATACATACATACTACAAAACAAACAAACTCTTCAGCTTTATAATATTAGTATAGATATAGATTTATTTTCGAGATAATTTTTACTGAATTCAGGATAGGCTTTTGTTATGACAAAAGATTGTGAAATAATTAAACCGCCTTCAAAAAACTGTCCAAAAATCTTAAAGTTACACATTTGCCCTCCTCTATTTCGGAAAAAAAGTCATGCACCGACTCCAAATGATTTTTTGTTCTCCTAAACAGAGGGTTAATGTGTTATTTGTGCTCTTCAGTCACTTTATTAAAAGTTGTTTTATTTTTTAATTGCGTGATTTTTAGTTATTTACTCATATCTCAAAAACTACCGGGTCGATTTAGATGAAACTCACACTGTGCCTTAAGCTGGAATATACCTAATCGATCTAAAAGAATCATCTCGCTAGGACTTCTGGTTTTTAAGGAATCCGTAGACAAACATACATACACTTAAGAATTTTTGCACTCTTGTTTGTAAGCCTTAACAGATCAACGTTCTCAAATATTATTAAATTCTAACGATGTCACATACATACACATTGAAGTGATAATCATCTTTATTATTGAATTCGGTAAAAAATACTCAAATATCCAAAAATAAAATATACAAAATAAAGACAGTGTCTAAAAACAATACGATGGGTAAAACTCCTTTTTAGAGTTCCGTAGCCGAATGGCAAAAAACGGAACCCTTATATTTTCGTCAAGTCTGTCTGTCTGTCTGTCCGTCCGTATGTCACAGCCATTTTATTCTGTAACTATAAGCATTACACTGTTAAATTTGGTAGGAAGATATATCCTGTTTACCGCTTACCGATTCTCATACAAGAAATAAAAAATAATGATATTTAAGGGAAACTCCCATACATGAAACTAAAACAAACATTATTTTTTAGTCAAACCTATGCGTGTGGGGTGTCTATGGATAGGTCTTTTAAAATGATATGGAGGTTCTTAAAACCATTTTCTTTTGAAGTCTAACGTTTCAGAGCTAGACGCTTCCAAAGTGGTAAAATGGCCGTTCCCCCCCCCCCCCCCCATAATAATGTTTGACTACAGCTCGTAATAACATTTCAGATTTATATTATATTTTTGTAACTTCAAAATGTAATTTTAAGTAGTCAAGTCTGAAATTAACAAAACGGAGACATTAATAAAACTGATGAACTATTTATTACATGTATAATAAATATGATGAATTCAAACAGATAAATGAATAAATAACTAAATGAATTTGATTTACTAACTTCTAAATCTATATGCAAGTAAGTAGGTCACATACCGCCTGTGCGTCAATTGATATCAATTTTCTGTTATCAAGTTAGTTCCTACTGGTATATCAGAAACCACTACTCACAATATGTTATACCTGAACTCTGTGAGTTTGTTTCCATTTAGCTACGGCTTACCAACTTTAAATGTCAGTGAACCAATTTGTAAGACATGATCCGTATAAGCTTTCCGTTCCAACTTTGTCTTTTTCAGTTATGAGTAAATTCATATATTTATGACACAATACGAACAAGACCAAGCTAGAGGGTCAATTTGATTTATTTTTTTTCAAAGTCCCCAAACTTAAAATAAAGGGAATGTCATAATGGAAACGTTCTCCACGGGATAACTTTCAGTAATATGACCAAGTATTCTGTGGCCCCGAACTTCGGAACAAACGGTGTATCGAGATGAACTAACTTCGGATCCATTTTTTTGTGGCTTGTAAACCGCTGGGTGATTCCAATGTGTGTATAGGCACACATTTGGTGTATGTTTTTGTTATATTTCCATTAAATAATGTGGAACAGTGTTAATCAATGGAATCAGGCGTTACTTTGCGGAAATCCATTATTAAGTTAAAATTTATAAAATTATTTTGCTTTAAATTTCCGCTAAGCGACGCCGGCGCAGGCAACTAACAACACGAACCGTCACCGCGTTTAGTATTAGTTCAGGCAAATGCAGGATTCACCACCCGCCCTCCCTCAATACGCATGCGGCACAGCTGATGATATTTTTAGTACCCAACACCAACTCGACGGAGCACGGACGTCGTCTGTGCTCCGCGACAACATCTCCTGAGGATGCCACGTGTAGTGGCGAAACGCGTAGAGGTTTTTTGCACGTTGGTGATGGGTACTAATAATTGCATCAGCTGTGCCGCATGCGTATTGAGGGAGGGCGGTTGGTGCATCCTGCATTTGCCTGAACTAATACTAAACGCGGTGACGGTTCGTGTTGTTAGTTGCCTGCGCCGGCGTCGCTTAGCGGAAATTTAAAGCAAAATAATTATATAAATTTCAACTTGTGGAACAGTGTCGCATTTATTGAAAAGCGAATAAATATATCCCACATCTTGATGTCCGACGAATCCAACTCGGCTGGGCAGCGTTTGTAAAACTACGCAAGAGCGTCTTCTCATCTCAATTACCTCAGTGTCTGAAGACGAAAGTCTTCAACCAGTGTGTGTTACCAGTGATGACATACGAATCCGGAACGTGGTCTCTAACAATGGGCCTCATAAAGAAGCTCAAAATCACACAACGAGCGATGGAGAGGGCTATGCTGGGTGTTTCTCTACGAGATTGAAAAAAAAAAATGAGGAGATACGTAGAAGAAATAAGGTAACGGACATAGCCTTGAGAATCAGTAAGCGCAAGTGGCAATGGGCAGGGCACAAAGCGCGAAGAACTGATGGCCGTTGGGGCAGGAAAGTTCTAGATTAGAGACCCTTCGACCAAAGACGCAGCGTAGGACGTCCACCAACACGATTGTCAGACGACCTTATAAAGTTCGCAGGATCAAACTAGATGCAGACCGCTAGTGATCGGTCGCTGTGGAAAGCCGTGGGCGAGGCCTATGTTCAGCAGTGAACGTCCTTTGGCTCATAATGATGATGACGATATCTTGATGACTTCTGAGATTGCTAAACACTTTCTGTCCGTTACACTACCAGTAAACAAAAGACTACGCAAATTAGCAAACCATTTATCCAAAGAAACTTGTGTAAAAGACCGCAGTTCAAAACTCCCAACCAAATTTTTGGAAAGGTCATGTGCTGCCAAAAGCAAATTCGTAATTAAGTGTAAAACGACAAAAATCGAGAACCAAAAAATGTGAAACTTATTTTTCTTGACGAGCCGTCCGAGGCGAGGGAGGGAACGAATTGACGTAAGGTGGCGGAATGAGTAGGCCGGGAAAGAATTTTCATTAAGCCGGAATCAGAAGATATCATTAATAAAGTGATTAGACGTGGCTGTGACCGGTCGATACCTGGTTTGATCAATCCGTGCTAATGTTATAAATTGACTCTGTCCATATTTTCGTTGCGTTTATTGTTTATTTCAAGAAGGTGATCGTGTACCTTATTTAGTAACTATTTTATAAATTAAATTAATGGAATTACCTATTTGCGTAAACTTGTATCTATTCAGCTTAAGTATAAAACTACACAGCAATTTCGACAAGTAAAGAAATATTTTAAGATAGTAAGTTAAGTAAATTACGAGACTCTTTCTCTGCCAAACTTCTTTCAGTCAACAAATCATACTATACCGAATCCATAGCTTTTGATCGTCTCTCATTAAACACTATTGTCTATTTTATAAGCATAACTCTTTTATTAACTACAACATCGTCTTTGACAACGCTAAGTTTTGCTGAAACTGAAAGAAAACTTTAGTTTAGAAAATCTCTTGTCTTCTTATAATATGTATATGTATATCCAAACTTTTATACTTCAAAGCTTCATTATTATGAGCGCTTATTAGGCGTTCAAACATTTTCTTTGCAAAATTACTCGACGGCGAGACTCCCAAAGGCCCATTCATTATCGCTACATTAAAAAAGTTGTGAATTCCCTTCACGTTGCGCTTAAAAAAGGTAAATTTCAGGGGTGTCTCCATTACTCCGTCTGTGATCCGAATAAAGGATTTACTCCTTGATTCATCTGTAATGTAGGTTTTATATTTATCAGGGTGCAGTAGAAGTAAAATAAGCTAGCAGAAAAATCATTTATTATATATATACTTGCAGGCAAAGACAAATGTGTAATATATACGTATATTTCTATATGAGATATAATACCCAACCAGTTAATGTTAAAATAAATCATGATGGCTGATATGTGCCTAATAGATATATATACAATTCACGCAGGGCGTAAAGCGGTATCTTTCGGCGCGGGCGGTACGTTGAATCACGAGCGAAGCATGAGGATTGTCGATTTGAGGCCTGAGCGGAGCGAGGGCAATAACGGTTTTACTCCCAAGCATCAGCGAGGGCTGTAATAGAAAATCCTAAGTTAAGCGAAAGATTAAAGATAGCCCAAGATAAAGACACCTTTATGCCCGAGGTGAATACTCTGAATGAACCGGCGTGTCAAGCTGTATCTTATCATCTGTTTATGAATAAAGATATTTGCAACTAATCATTTCAAGAAAATAATTGTACACATCAACCTATTTTTTTTCTGTAATAGCTGTCCATCTTGGCTTTCAAATAAGTTATAGAGCCTAATATTATTGTAATAATAATTATCTAGCCCGGGCTCGCCTGCATATGCGTGCATAAATTACAGATCATGAAGCGTAAAGGTGTCTATTCACTTAGAAATAATAATAATATACTCGATATTGCACAGTATTATTTACACGTTTTATTCCATAGTCAAAAGGCACCATAATGGATTTTCATAGGCTTTACATTTTTGTTTAAAACTAACTCCTATTACAAACGAATAAGACCGTGTCCGTGATCTATATCATCATCATCATCATTATCAGCCAAAGGACGTCCACTGCTGAACATAGGCCTCCCCCACGGCTTTCCACAGCGACCGATCACTAGCGGTCTGCATCCAGTTTGATCCTGCGATCTTTATAAGGTCGTCTGTCCATCTTGTTGGTGGACGTCCTACGTCTTTGGTCGAAGGATCTCCAATCTAGTACTTTCCTGCCCCAACGGCCATCAGTTCTTCGCGCTATGTGCCCTGCCCATTGCCACTTGAGCTTACTGATTCTCAAGGCTATGTCCGTTACCTTAGTTCTTCTACGTATCTCCTCATTTCTGATTCGATCCCGTAGAGAAACACCCAGCATAGCCCTCTCCATCGCTCGTTGTGTGATTTTGAGCTTCTTTATAAGGCCCATAGCTAGAGACCATGTTTCGGATCCGTATGTCATCACTGGTAACACACACTGGTTGAAGACTCCCGCCTTTAGACACTGAGGTAAATGAGATGAGAAGACACTTTTGCGTAATTTCCCGAACGCTGCCAGCCGAGTTGGATTCGTCGATTGACCTCTTTCTCGAAGTTGGACCTACCCAATTGGATCACTTGTCCCAGGTAGACGACTCGTCGACAACTTCGAGAGTTGAGTTCCCAATGGATACTGGAGTGGGTACAACAAGGGAACTCGACATAATTTTCATCTTCTCTATGTTCATTTTAAGACCCACTAGTTGGGAGACTCGGTCAAGGTCTTCGAGCATAGTGCCAAGATCGTCCAGCGTCTTTGCCACAACGACTATATCATCAGCAAATCGGAGGTGTGTGATGTATTCGCCATTGATATCGATGCCGATTCCTTCCCATTCCAGAAGTGTGAAGGCGTCTTCCAATGCCGCTGTGAACAGTTTCGGATATAACAATATCTACCTGTCTCACACCTCTTCGCAGTGGAATCGCCCTCGTATTCTGCTCCTGTACTCGGACCGACATGGTGGCGTTATTGTAAAGGCACTTTAACACCTCTATATACCTATAGTCTATGTGGCACCGCTGCAGAGACTGAAGCACCGCCCAAGTTTCGATCGAATCAAAGGCCTTCTCATAGTCCACAAACGCTAAGCATAGAGGCATATTATACTCCTCGGACTTCTGTATAATTTGCCTAAGCGTATGAATGTGGTCTATGGTACTATAGCATTTTCTGAAACCGGCTTGTTCGGAAGGCTAGAAGTCATCAAACCTACGTGCGAGACGATTCGTGATGACCCTTGAAAACAGCTTGTAGACATGGCTTAGGAGTGAAATGGGTCTATAGTTCTTCAATAAGGTTTTGTCTCCTTTTTTGTAGAACAACACCACCACACTCCTGTTTCACGCCTCGGGCGTGATGCCCTCCAGCAGCACGGAATTAAAAAGTCTCTGAAGGACTTTAAAGTACCGGTATTCCACCTTCAGAAGCTCTGCTGTGATTCCGTCCTCGCCAGGTGCCTTGTGGTTTTTGAGCTGTTTAAGGGCCATCCTAATCTCGTAAAGGCTAATGTCCGGGGTGTCATCGATGTAGTGTCGGGTCAGGATAGCTCGTGGGTCTCTGACCGAGCAATCAACGGGTTTGGCAACTGAGGTGTACAACTGTCCATAGAACCTTTCAAAACCTCTGTTTTCGTCGATGCTACACTGCCGTCCTCCGTCTTAGCTTCGTCAACAGGCTTTGCCCAATAGACATGTTCCTTGCAAACAAAAATTGAAAAATTTTGTTAACAAGGCTATGCGCACCGAAAAGGCAGCATATTTTCGCCAAAATGTGAATCAACACTTTAAGAACTCTAGATTGTTGTGGAAAAGTATTAAGAAGAATGTAGTAGACTTTAAAAATAAAGATACTGTAATACCACCCCATATTGGCGATCCTGACACAATCAATAGACATTTTCTCGATGTCCCTGGTGATAATAATGTCACAATTTCGAATCTTACTTATTTTGAACATAATCGGTTTAATGCTTCTTCCTTTGGTCTCCAAACTGTTGATGAATCGTACATTCTTAAAATAATAAATATTATAAAAAGTAACGCTATTGGTGCAGACGGTATTTCGCGAGATATGATTATTTTGACATTTCCACGGACTCTTAAAGTTATTACTGCCATGATAAATTTGTCTATTCAATCTGGGATCTTTCCAGACGCCTGGAAAGAAGCTCTTGTTAAACCTTTGCCTAAAAATTCGAACCCTAACGAATTAAAAGATCTCAGACCTATAAGTATTCTCCCTTTTATGTCTAAAATTAAAGAAAAAGTTGTATGTCAACAATTGGTCGAGTATTTGAATTCAAATAATATTTTACCGGACAAGCAGTCTGGTTTTCGGGCTGGCCGTAGCACAGCTACTGCCTTGATGGATGTTGTTGATGACATTTTGTCGGGACAGGATGTGGGTAATGGTTCCATCTTGACTCTTCTTGACATCTCAAGGGCCTTCGATGCCATAAACCATAATCTATTGCTGTCCAAATTATCATATTATGGCTTCGATCCTGGGGCTTTAAAGTGGTTCTACAATTACCTTAGAGGTCGTTTGCAGCGAGTGGAGGTTGTTGGTGATAACGGTTCTAAACATATTTCAGAGTCATTACCCTTGAACCGGGGTGTTCCTCAAGGTTCCATACTTGGTCCAATTCTATTTATATTGTATAGCGCCGATGTGACTACTTCAATTAAACACTGTAACTATCATATGTATGCGGATGATCTTCAAATCTATTTACATGTAAAACCTGATGACACTTTAACTGCTGTTAATAAAATAAATCAAGATTTAAAAGCTATTGAGGAATGGACCAACGTGAATTGTCTGCTCTTAAACCCACTAAAATCAAAATGTATGATTCTTGGATCTGAGGGTCAAATAAATAAAATAAAGAATTTCTCTCCAATTCTTAAACTAGGCAATACAGATATTGGACAAGTCACTGTTGCTCGTAACCTTGGAGTTCTTATGGATAACCGGCTTCGTTTTCATAACCATGTTCTTGAAATCGTAAAGAATTGCTTCTACAGGCTGAAAGTTTTGTATCAGGTTCGTAACTTCCTAGATGTAGACTTAAGAATTAAACTTTGTGAAACTCTTATACTATCCAAACTAAATTACGCAGATACGGTTATCGGCGATTGCCTCTTTAGTTATACTAAGAAGATAATTCAACGCGTTCAAAATGCCTGTGCTCGTTTTTGCTTTACTATCCCCCGCAGAGCTCATGTTACTCCGTTTCTTAACCAGTCTAATCTTATCAACATGCAATCACGACGCTCACTTCATTATGCTTGTCTTCTTTTTGGTATAATTCGGACTAAGTCACCTCCATATTTGTATAACAAGTTAATATTCTTAAATAGCAGGCGTCACGCATCCCGTCTCGGTTGTCCAAATCACAGCACTGCAGCATTTCGTGGTAGTTTCCGGTACTCTGCCACGAAATGCTGGAATAACATCCCCCCACCATTCAAAAAGCTAACAGTGTTGCGTACTTTTAAGTGTAACTATAAACAGTATCTACTAGAATTACAAAAGGAAAATCCGCTGTTTGTGACATGTTAATTGCTGTGCTCATATGTTATTCATACGTTTGCAATTACTTATGTTTTATTTTGCTTTCATTCATTTCTTGGTTGATCTGGCATATTATATCTCCAAGCATAAAGTGTTGGTAGTTAAAAATAGATTCAAAAATTTGAATAATGTTTCCCTATCTTAAAACGTTGTTTTAAATATTTTAAAATGTTTCATAAAATTGTTTATCTTTATTTCAAAATGTTTATTGTGAGTAGCAGTGCTCTCTTTTTCTATTTCTGGCGTCTACGGAAGACCAGCGCCTCAGAATATCTGATTCTGCGGCATACGCTGAGTAGATTGCCTTTTCATTCATGTACCTCCTAACCTACCTACGCATTAATCTTTTAAACTGATGTTTTATTTTATGTAAGTGTACATGATTTGAATAAAGAGTTTTCTATTTCTATTCTATTTCTATAAACACTTTGGAGCCTTGGATCCGCTCTATCGTTTCATTAACACTATTAGTGTTGAAGCAACGGATGTCGTGTCGCAGGGACTTCCATATTTGTCTATTGAGCTGCCTGTAGTTTTCAGCATTAAAGGAGGTCAGCAGTGCCATAGATCGACGTCTTGCCATAAGGTCGAGAGTGTGGAACGACAGTTTTTGAGGTCTATCTTTACGGCCAGGCCTAAAAAACTTAGACCCCACAGTTTGGACAGTGTCCACAAACCCGTTGTTTATTTCCTCCACTGATACGCAATTCTTTAGGCAATTGAAGCGGTTTGACAACTCGAGTTGAAAGCTCTCGGGATTTCGGGTATGAGCACGAGTCGGTCGGAGCGTGGACTTCATCAGGCGGGACCTTTCAAATTTGACATTTATATTCAATGTGCCTCAAACCATTCGGTGATCGCCACCGGTTTTCACCCTGTTGACCACTTAGACATCATTGAGTTACCGTCTCTTGGAAGTCATGATGAAGTGTCAATCTCGTTTCTCGTGAAGCCATCGTGACTCAACCAGGTCCACTTCCTTTGAGGCGGCTTCTGGAAGAAAGAGTTCATCGGAAAGAGTCCATCCTCCTCCAGAAAGTCGGCCAGCCTCTGTCCCCTGGCGTTCCTTTGCCCGTATCCAAAGGGTTCCACCTTCAACTCATTCTCGCCTCGCTTGCCCAGTTTTGCGTTAAAGTCCCCCATTACAACAGTAAAATAGGTTTTGGAAATATGTATGACTCTTCTTACGTCCTCATACATTTCCTCCACCTCTTCATCCGGTTGTTTCGAGGTCGCTGCATATACCTGTATGACCTTTAGCGAATACCTCTTTAGATATTCTGAGTACAAGGTATATCACCCTGCTGCAGTTTTGCGGTAAAGTCCCCCATTACAACAGTAAAATAGGTTTTGGAAATATGTATGACTCTACTTACGTCCTCATACATTTCCTCCACCTCTTCATCCGGTTGTTTCGAGGTCGCTGCATATACCTGTATGACCTTTAGCGAATACCTCTTAGATATTCTGAGTACAAGGTATATCACCCTGCTCGACACACTCTCGATGGTCTCGATATTGTTGACGCCCTCGTCAACAATATCGAGACCATCTTGTGAACGAGAAACCCGACACCGCCTTGGGACTTTTGGTCACCCTCCCGGTAGAAGAGCAGGTTGCTGGACTGCAGTGTTATCGTGTCCTCGCCCTCTCTACGGACTTCTGATAAACCCATTATGTCCCAGTGTAACCTTGTGTGGTTGACGACCCGTCTGGTGTAGTGGTCGAGAAATCGCCTACTACGCAGCGGGTGTGGGTTCGATCCCCGCACAATACAAACATTTGTGTGCATGAACATGTCTGTTTGTATTGGTCTGGGTGTTTTCTATGTATATCATGTATGTATTTACAAACAAAAAGTATTTAAGTATTATATCCGTTGTCTGGCACCCATAACACAAGCTTTGAGTAGCTTACTTTGGGACTAGATGGCGATGTGTGGGAATGTCCAAAGGATATTTATTTAAGGATGTTTATTATTTAACCTGCTCATTTCTTCCTCCAGCTCGAGCAACTTCTCGTCTGTCCTCAGTGCGCACGCATTATAAGTTACCAGGGCCAGTTGTTGTCGGGGGTGGCAGTGCAACCGCCTCCGGGGATTCTTAGCACCCCCTGCCCCGCCGTTACCGAGACCGCTACCAAAGTCAGGAATAGCGGGGCTGCCGGAGACTGGGGGCCTGGTTTTCTGGTGTACTAGCATTGAGGGGATTTTGCCAATACTCGCTACGCTTGGCAGGCGGGTTGGCGAGCGCAGAGGCGCAGCCCCTTGCAGCTGTGACGCTGCTGCCCGTCACAGTCCAACATTTAGCTGCGCCTTATATTGGATGGTTATACCGCCATCGGTCCGTCGCCAGAGCCTCGTCTGTATATAACAGGACGCACCACGTGAAGGTGAGGTTGGCTTGGAGCTTTAGATCTTGGTCAAGCTGCCTTACGTCCGTGTGTCTGTGACCTACGAAACACTGTTACTGCACGCATGTTCATTATACAAGCAAACAACTTAACTTTAAAACGTATGTACCACGAGAGCGACTGCCGACAAACTGCGCAGCAGTTTGGCAGACTAGAGTTAAGTAAAAAAATAACTATGTATCTTTTTAAAGTTAACATAACGAGACGACGACGAGATATGAAATCGAATGTTGCTGAGCAAGAAGCGTGAAAAACAATTAAATACTTGATGATGGATATAAACCTCTTTATTCTATAAACTTCATACGAGGCTTATGATGTATCCACACCATCCGGCGGCATGTACCGGCGGCCATGCCGCTCATGCCACAGCGTCATTTTTAATTGGTTAACCGACCAATATAAAAATAATGTCATAATGGCAGAATTTAATAATGGAGTATGTGTATTTTTATAATGATTGGGTAACCTTATTACTGGTTTAATCCTGGTGGTATCTTTTTTTTAATAAGAGGCTAATTGAATAAAATCCTGTACAGTTTTAGCTCTTTTGATCATTTACACTGAAAGCCACGAAGACTGGACAGCTTCAGGTTACGGAACGTGACAAGGCACGGAGGGTAACTCCATAATTACCGAGGGCCCCTCATAAAGGGTGGCCTATTAGGGCCGCTCTCGAATTCTGTTTATAACACGCTTTTGTAAAAAGACACCGTGGTTGCTAAGCCTTGTTGTAGTAAGAAGGTGCTTGTTGTTTTTATGAAAAGATTTAGTCGTGTATTACGCATAGTTCTATTTTTTTAAACATATTTTTCTTATGATATATTTATTATATTCGTAGCTGTACACTGTTAATTATATAAATCATGTAAAAATAATTTTAAAAATTAAAACGCCTTCAAAAACTGTCTAAAAAGCTTAAACTACGCAAGGATAAACGAAATCTTTGGATACGGTGCTAAGTTACTGTGGTTATTGTTGGTAAGCTTGAAATCATTATTGTATGATTTCTAGTTATTACTCGTATCTCAAAAACTAATTGTCAGATTTTTATGACAACTACACTAAACCCTAAGTTGAGCCTGATTCAACTAAAAAAAAAGATTTCGCTATGACCTCTCGTTTTCGAAAAATCTTGAGACAAATATACAAACATACATACATACATACACTTACGAAATTTTGCAAATGTGTTAGAAAGTCGTAATATCTATTAACAACATAAAAAAAACTATTCAATTCTGACATACAGGTCGAATTGATTACCTCCTATATATATTTTAAAGTCGGTAAAAAGTAACGATTTTATCAATCCGGACTTGTAACTTCTATGATTTTCGTTTGTACAAGTTGGGAAAAACATAAAAAAGTTCTCCTTTTTCAGTTCTATTAAGGCAATACAACAAAACTCACTTAGGTATACGTTCACAAACAATTTTTTGGGGCTTAGATAGGTACTGACATAAACTTAACTCATTAGTTTTTAGGTGTTAGTATTTCCTACGTATTGATGAAATGTTGTCTGATAGTTGATCTGATAACTAAACAGAAAAAAATGCTGATAATAGAATCACTTTTACATTTATTTTGTATTATGTATTCCAACTTGACTTCAGCTCCTGCTGGGATAACCTGAATAGGTACTTCTCGATATTTTTTTATGTGTAAGTGTTGATTAGTTTTAGCAAATTACAGTCGCCTATCGTGTAACAAGTTTAATAAGAAGCATATTAACAATAAGATCTATTATCTAATACACGTACATTTATTTTTTTATAGTACATTGTCTCACAATGACGATTGTCTGTTTTAAATGTACTGACATTATTATAAGCCAGTTTTAATTTTCACACGATGTACTAAAAGACCCCGTAAAACTTCACTCCAATTCAACAGTTTTATTAGCTCTGAAAGTTGAGTAATAAGCACTAGCCAGTCCCGTGGGACCGCTATCCAGTTTAATCCGCTCTCCTCGTGTTTCTATATAACAAGACGCTTATTTTAATATACCGATTCGAGAACCCAACACTTAGTTTTTATTAAATAAATCTACTGTTTTTATTATTGATACTTAAATTCCCCACCCAAATGATACACAAACATAATTTTATAGAAAGTAACTATTGGTACAGCTACCACAAACAAGCACAGAAAGCTTTAGGTCATAATATGAGGAGACAAGTACCTACCAAGAGTGTAGGTATGCGTAATTTAATACATATTTATCATTTCTAAAGCTATTGTGTCTGGAATAGAGATTTCTCCCACACGTCCCAAGCCAAGTTGAAAACATTTTCATAAAATAGTTTTAGGCTCTTTGTAGCTTATGTTTTTAAGTCCTCTAGAGCAGAAAATTCAAATGGATTTCTTTACAATTTCAATGGATATTCTATAAATAAAATTGAAAAGAATCTGAAACCCTTCGAAATACAATTTCAAAGTCCCTATTCATTTCATTCCAACAAAGATCACTCGGTTTTTTATGTATTTAATTTATTAAATATACAAAAGATTAAAAGCTACTTGAATTTATCGGCCATTAGCAAAAATAAGTTTTTAAGAAACATTACTTTTAGATTTTCACAACACAATTTTTTCGGATGAATTAAAGGAAAGTTGTACCTAAATAACAGAAATATTTTTCTCTCTGTACTTTTCAAGTTTAGTCTAGTAGCAGTTCTTCTGTATATTTCCGAAAAAGTTTGTATTCTAATGGTTAAATCAAATGTTAGACCCCTTATATAGTCACGCGTTTTGAAAACGCTCTTCAGCATCGCGACTGACGCAACGAACAGATATAAATTTAGCATCGATGCAGTCGCGCGTTAGCATCTATCCAGAAGCGCGACTGCATCGATGCTAACGCCCGTTAATAATCGATACAGTCGCCAAAATTCAGTACATAGTTTGACAATTTCTAGCTTCTGCATCGTATCTAATGCGCGTTAGCATCGCGACTGCATCAATGCTAAAAGTAGCGCAGTGTAAAAAGGTTGACCTTTTTTCGACTGCTTCGATGCTAACGCGCGTTAGTATCGCGACTGCATCGTTGCTATAAGTCGCAGTGTGTAAAGGGTCTTAGTTCATAGCATTGCTGTTCCATTTGGTATCTCGTAACTATATCCTGGTCCTTCGCAAATTAATTTAGCTGTGTTGTAAGTACCGCCTTTTTAACCACAGTCCAAGGGAGTAAGGGAGAAGTGTATAACCTAATTTCTTTGGGGTAGAATCAAGATTATCCCTCATGAGATTTCTTAATGAAAGGGCGGAGGATACAATTACATTTGGATATTCTCCTAATTCTGTAATTTACTTCATAATTAAAATAGCGGTTTGCTTGAGAGCTCTATATTATAATTAAATAACTACATAATTATATTCCTGGCATTCAAACTGAGTTACTTCAAAGCTTCGATCACGTTTAATAGTTACTTACATTACAATACAATTAAACAACATTTTCCATAGTTTCCGTCACACGTCTGCATTGTAGCAACTTACAACTTTAAAAGTATGCATAACAATAGTCCCTGAAAATTTCATGTCCCATACATTTTTCTTAGCTAACGTCATTCAAGTAAACACTTATACCAGTCATAAACTGTTATCAACATCAATTATATCCCTCTATGACCCATACACACTGCGACTTTTAGCGACTCACGCAATGAACAGATTTAATTTAGCATCGATGCAGTCGCGCGTTAGTATAGATGCAGAAGCGCGACTGCATCGATGCTAACGCGCGTCAGTATCGATGCAGTCGCCAAAATTCAGTACATAATTTGTCAATTCCCAGCTTCTGCATCGCGACTGTATCGACGCTAACGCGCGTTAGCATCGTGACTGCATCGATGCTCAAAAAAGCGCAGTGTGTAAAGGTTGACATTTAACGACTGCATCGATGCTAACGCACTTTAGCATCGCGACTGCATCGCTGCTAAAAGTCGTAGTGTGTAAATAATGAAATGAAAAGCAATGAAATTTTTACGTTCACTTAGGGAAATTTCTAAACAGGGTTACCATAGAGATGTCTCGAAAAATTATTGTGAAAAATTTTGAATAATTTTAATAATGGGTTTTATTTAAAAGTTAAATGTCTGCAAAATAAATCGTGACCATTTTTTTAAAGTAATATCTTATGAAATGGCAAATCAACTGAAAAACGCAATTTTGAAACCCATTTTCATTCAGATTTAAAGTTTCAAATAGTAAAAAAATACTTATGATTTCATTTATTTCAATCCTTTATTACATACATATATCTCTCTTCGATCATTAAACTACTATTTCTACCGACTTCGATCCACTCTATCCGAACTACGATAAATGGTTTTCATACATCTTCCTTAAGAAACGCGATGTAGTACAATTTATCGACATGCATTAGAAATAGATATGGCTTACAAATAGACACTTTTTGTATTTAAGTTTTCTGTTCAGCTTCATTAGGCCCAGTTAACTAACTAAGGCTAACTTTTGAACTAAGCGAGTGTTAATTTTGAAAAAAAAACGTGATATACATTTTTATAAAAACTTCCAACGACTATTGGTTTAAACGAGATCGAGCTAGTAGCTTTTCAGATGTAGCACATTTTCAACAACCGCAAACATAACTTTGTTCTTCATACAAAAATTATGAAAAACAAAGTTATGTTTGCTTTCCACAAAATATTGTGGTATTTTGGCTAAGCGGAAGTAAGTGGATACCTTATTCAGTTAAAGTATGCACGGAACCTTCAGCTCCGACTCGCACTTAGCCGGTTTTTTATTACAAGTTTAGTAAATATTTGTGTACCTATCTAATGTGTATTACACAGTGTGTGTCTCTTTGCAGAACAGATCGCCTCCGCCCGCGCACATCCCCTCTTCACTTATCTACGCTCCCGCGGAACCTTTAGAGGTAAATACTTTTATTCATAAATATGAAATAAGGAACCAAAAATTTGCGCACGGGCGGGACTTGAACCAGCAACCTTTTGGCTGACCGGGCCAAACGCTCTTACCAATTGAGCTACCGTGCTGTCAGTCTGACCCTGCGAAATTTGTGGTCTCTTATGGATACGTCATTGCGTGACGCTTAGCGCCTTCTAGCCGTCTGTTTATGAAACAGAGGGCCCAAGCAGTTATTGTTTAGTTACTTTTATTGTTTTTCCTTTACTTTGGTAATAATTTATTACCAATATGATTTATGTACAACGTGTGATTATTCATAGATAATACTTCGAGCTCCAGAGGAGGGACTCAACTTTTGATCCATCAAGTGCATCCTACTACCTAATATACGGGAATGTCCCAAAAATAACAGATAACCCTGTATCTGTCGATAGGCCTCCTCATACCATCTGATGTCAAATTTTGACCTTAGTAAAAATATCATGGATTTCAAGATATTCAACTTTTTGTGTATTTTTAGAAAATTGCCATTTGACATGTTTTTCTCGTCCCATATTTACAAATGATAACATTATATTTTACTAGGGTCAAAGTTTTACATTAGATAGACCATTTTATATAAATAATAAATAAATAAATATCCTTTGGACATTCCCACACATCGCCATCTAGCCTCAAAGTAAGCTACTCAAAGCTTGTGTAATGGGTGCCAGACAACGGATATAATACTTAAATACTTTTTTGTTTGTAAATACATACATGATATACATAAAAAACACCCAGACCAATACAAACAGACATGTTCATGCACACAAACGTTTGTATTGTGCGGGGGATCAAACCCCCGGATAAATAAACTCGCAATATCAAATTAAATCTTTAAAGGCAAGTATTTAATATGGATACACTCGCTAAAACCGTTCATGTCACGAATACCCATAAGACATGAGTAGTGTATTATTGGGCATTCTGTCCCCCAGTCGTCCGCTTCGCTCCCGACCGTTCGCTTCGCTCACTCTGGTATGACAGAATGCCCAATAATACACTACGAATCAGTGGTGCAATATATTCAGCAAACCTTCAGTTCACAACCGGAAGTTCAACAAACTGCGTGGCAGTGAATTTTTCATGAATCCCATTAAATTTATCTATCGTCACTATTTTCATCATTCCGTTGAAACCCGTCAATCAGAACGGTTGAGTAAAAAGAAATGAGATTTATAAAACAAAAAGAATCTCTTAGATTACAATGTATATGTCCAGTCTCTTCAAATCAGTGTAAGAGGCATGGCAAATTATTGCCAAACACTATCCGAAGCATTGTTTGTGGTCCATCAAACTGCGGAAAAACTAACTTAGTAATAAGTCTATTGCTACACCAGGATGGGCCTCGTTTTCGTAACCTTTATGTATATTCGAAGTCTTTGTATCAACCTAAGTACATATTTTTAGAAAAGGTATTGGAGAAAATTTCAGAAATATCTTACTACAAGTATAATGATAATAGTGAAATTCTAACGCCACACGAAGCTTTGCCCGACTCAATTTTTATTTTTGATGATGTTGCGTGCGAGAAACAAAACAATATTCGCGATTACTTTGCCATGGGAAGACATAAAAACATTGACTGCTTTTATATTAATCAAACCTACACCAAAATACCTAAGCAACTCGTAAGAGACAATGCTAATCTGATAATATTATTTAAACAAGACGACATTAACCTGAGACATATATACGACGAGCATGTAGGATCTGATATGACGTGGTCACAGTTCCGTAAAATGTGTTCAACAGTGTGGAAAAAACCATACAGTTATGTCGTCATCAATAAGGATTGTAAACGAAACAAAGGTTGTTATAGAATGAAGTTTGATACATTCATAATAGTGGATTAAATGTTTTATTTCTTGTATAAGTAACTATTACTTGGACGAAAACGAATCAGTTACAATCATACAAAGTGGAATCCTTAACAATGGAGCGAAACCTTAAGGAACAAATTGTAAAGTCAGCATCAGCTGTAAAAAAAAAAGGTAGAAATGATAAAAGATTCAAAAAAGAACAACGACTTGGCTCTGGAAACAATATTTAAACCAATTGTAAGCCCCCTTAAACTATTGACTTGTAGAACTGCCAACAAACGCCTCATAGATGAAGAGACAGAACAAAGCCAATCAGTGAAAAGAACTAAACACACAAAAAGTGAGTCATCAAATATTTCTGACGAAGATTTTGATTACTTTAAAGCGGATGATGACAACGAAGAATATTTTGAAGAAGATGAAGTTAATATAGAAAATGAAAACTGTAAAACGCCTAACAAAACCCTTACTGCACCACCCACTGAAGGTGATGATGATCATGAGAGCTCATTCAAATCTCTTCAGTCCTCGCCAAGTACTGGCAATAATAATAATGATTCTTTATCATGGTCTGTATCATCTGAAGTAATGAAAGATATACCTTTTGGTATTAGGAACGTAAAGGGAAAACTAATGCTTGGCAATACGCGTGTTCACGATGATGACCATATTATAAAAATTGGAAGTCGTAGCCTCAAAAAGACTCCTGGCTTGAGAGAGTTAATGTATGAAAAGATCCCAAATTTAGAAATTATTACAGAACAAGATTTACAAAATTATAAATTAATACTTATGGATACGAATGCTTACAGACGCAACTTTGATTCTTCGAAACCAATTAACAGTAACAAAAGTTTTAAGTATATGAAAGTAATCAAACCATTATTTAAGTTCGCTAGAAGTCATACAAGTAGTTTGGAAAGTCTCCGACAGGGCAAAGGCATCGATATTTTAAAAGAAGTGAAGAACGATACCGATTTGGTTTACTGGGATGATCCCAATGAATTAGTGGAAAGGTTAAAATTACTACTTGGATCATGGGCAGCTGGCAACACTGGGGTACAAAATGAAATTTATGCAATACTTGAAGAGTTGTATGAAGCTGGAATTATAAAACAAATCAAATATATAAAGCTTCCATCAGGAGGATCGGGCAGTGTCATTAATCTACGGAAGCGGACCAGACGACAATGAATATTGACAAATTTGGTCATCATATTCACAAACGTTTACGACTATCAGAATTCAGTAATATTCTTAGCGACATCCTAGTGCGAACAGATGAAGGAGACTTTGACTTAAAATCATCGAGATTAAAGGGACTACAAATTCCGGAAAGGAACGATGAGGCTGTAAATAAAGAATACGTGGATAAAAGTGTTGATGAACTAAAAAATGAACTGAATAATATTCAAAGCAATTTAAAAAAGTATCTTAACAATTTAGAAAAACTTACTACTACAAATTTTAGTAAATTGTACTACACAAAAAAAGAAATTGACCTCATGCTACCATCAAAAGTTGTTAATAATGAGTAAACAAGATATAGTTAACGAACTTCACAAGGCGGCAAGAAGAAATTTCATTCGTCGATATACTGTTATTAAAGGAATCGATGATTTATGGCAAGCTGATCTCATGGATTTTCAAAAGTATGCATCATTCAATAAAGGATACAAATATGTTTTAGTAGTAATTGATGCTTTATCAAAATACGTTTGGGTTAGACCGTTGAAGACGAAATCTAAGACATGCGTTGCAAATGCTATGCACAACATATTTTCTGAATCCACACGAAAGCCAAAAAATTTACAAACAGATCTAGGTACAGAGTTTTACAATGATTCTTTTGAAAAATTAATGAAAAGTAACAACATAAACCATTATTCCACATATTCTGTTAAAAAAGCTTCCATAGTAGAACGCGTAATCAGAACCATAAAATCCCATCTTTACAAAGCATTCAGTTTATGCGGACGATATGAATGGGTTCAAAGTAATTTAGATTCTGTTGTGAATCACTACAACAATACTTGTCACCGTATCACAAAATTCAAACCAATCAATGTTAATCGTTCAAATGAGCTTTTAGTAAGGTCTAATATTTTTAAAACACAACATGGAAAGATAGCACGTCCAGGTCCAACTTTGAGAGTTGGTGATTTTGTTCGTATAAGTAAATATAAAGGTGATTTTTATAAAGGCTATACTCCTAATTGGTCTAAGGAAATATTTCGCATTGTTAAAATCGGTCAAACCAATCCTCAAACGTATCAAATAGCTGACAAACACAATCAAATTATCTTAGGTTCTTTTTACCGGTATGAGTTACAAAAAACTAATTTTCCTGACATTTACCTTATTGAAAAAGTTATAAAAAGAAAAGGAAACAAACTATTTGTAAAATGGTTAGGGCTAGGTAATGAAGAGAACACTTGGGTAAACAAAAAAGAATTAGTGGTGTAGTGGAGAGGTATATAAATAACACAAATCACTTCTTCACGACACTTACTGCTTATCAATGAAGGAAGGCAGTGGTATAATTGATAAATTGATTGATCGTTTGCCAGTTGAGCTACACTTACCAGGCTATCAATTTTGTGGTCCTGGTACAAAACTTCAAAAACGGATACAAAAAGGTGATCGAGGAGTTAATATATTAGACGAAGCTCTCATGCATCACGATATTGCATACATTAATAAAGATTCAAAAGTACGACGTAAAGCTGATTTAGAACTTTTGAACATGGCTAAAAAAAGGTTGAATTCGAAAGACGCAGGCAAAGGAGAAAAAATTGCCTCATGGATAGTAAAAAACGCAATGAAAGCAAAAATCAAAGCAGGCGGAGCCATAAAATCGTTTCATAAAGGAATTAAAAAGATTAAATCTCATTTAAAAAAACATAAATCAAAAAATCACACTTCATCTATAAAATATGCTTATGCAGCGGCAAAGAAATTGTTTCGGAATAAGAAAGGAATACGTTTGCCTCGTTATATTCCTCTCCCAAAGAGTGGTGGAGTTTTGCCACTCATCCCCATATTTGCTGGGCTATCGGCTTTAGGTTCACTTGCTGGAGGTGCAGCAGGTATAGCGAAAGCTGTTAATGATTCTAAGGCTGCACAAAAAAGTCTTCAGGAAGCTGAGAGACACAACAGGATGATGGAAGCAGTGGCTCTTGGAAAAGGATTATATATAAAACCACATAAAAAAGGAGCAGGTTTATATCTTAGTCCATCAAAAAACTAAATAAACGGCTGCCCAGACGTGCACTCACTAACCTTGATATAATACAACATGCCACTGATATACCTTATTTTCGTGGTGTTTACATGAGAGATACGTTACCATTGAAACCTAGAAAGATAGAATGTGGAATTATGAATTTGGATAGCAACATAAATCCTGGCACGCATTGGGTAGCCTATGTGAAGCAAAATGAATACATAGAATATTATGATAGCTTTGGAAATTTGAAACCACCAATAGAATTTATGAAATATGTACATGAATTGCCTGTAAACTATAATTATGCAAGACATCAAGCATTTGGTACTACAAACTGTGGGCATTTGTGTCTAAAATTTTTAAGAAATTATTGGAAGAATCATTTATATAATGAAAGAAGAAAATAAATATGTCAGTTTCAAAATGTCTTTCACTGTGTCTATAACTGGGAGAGGAGCTTCCTTATCAACAAATTACTCACCAACATTGGAGCTTCAAGGAGACTATGAATGTGGTCTTTTGTACTTTTCCACTTTCAACTCTATTCCTAATATAGATGAGCGTAATAATAAGTTTTACTATGGTGAAAATGAAATTATCGAAATTCCTGAAGGGTCTTACGAGCTTCAAGATATTTGTGATTATTTAAAATGCAACATTAAGAACACAATTTTAAAAATCACTTGCAATAATAATACATTAAAAACAAACATCTTTTGTTCAAAAGATGTTCATTTCAATAAGAGTGCATCATTAGCTCAAATTTTAGGGTTTGGGAAGGAAACAATAAATGCTAATATAAGTACAGATTCACAATATCCTGTCAACATTCTATCAACGACCATCGTACGGATCGAATGCGATGTTGTTAGTGGTTCATTTGTAAACGGGAAAGCAAGCCATATTATTTATGAATTTGTGCCGAATGTACCACCTGGTTATAGAATAATTGAAGTTCCAAAAAATTTGATTTATTTTCCTGTTAATCAATCATCAATAAGCGCTATCAATATAAGACTCTTAGACGCAGACAATAAAGAAATTAACCTGCGAGGTGAAGAAGTTCAACTCTATTTACATTTTCGAAGAAAATGATAAATTTCAATAAAAGCTCCCCTCAGTCGAATATTCGAGTCAGTGCTGAAAGATCATCCCGCAAAGGCACACCGCTACAGCTTAAAAAGAAACTTACCAAGACCAATAAAGAATTCCTAAAGAAAATTGGGTTAATAAAATGAATATCTTAAATATATCTGAACAAACTACATACGACAACAGCATTGAAGGTTTCGAGTATCATTCATACAAGCCATACGTAACAAGTTTCAACAAGAATGATGAAATAAGAATTCCGATTAATCAGCAAGACCTATACGTACTGCCATCACTTAGTAGTCTGTACATCGAGGGAAAAGTGAGTGTTCATAACACCACGACCAAAGCAAAAATATCAGATGTAAACTTCGTTAATAATCCGGCATTGTTCCTATTTCAAGATATTCGTTACGAATTGAATGGAGTAGAAATAGATAAAATTAAAAATGCTGGTTTAACTACAACTATAAAGTCATATCTGTCCTTAAGTGAAAACGAGTCAAAATATGCTCGTGTTTGGGGGTGGTCAACAGGGGGAACCAAAAATACAGGAGATGGATCGTTTTCTGTATCAATTCCTTTAAGCAAGATATTAGGATTTGCAGAAGATTATCAAAAAATTATCATGAACTGTAAACACGAGTTAGTGCTACTTAGAAGCAATACGAACCTTAATGCCATAAAATTAAATGCAGGAGAAGCTGTAGATGATATTACAATAAATAAAATCATTTGGAGAGTGCCACACATTAAAGTGTCTGATCGAGAAAGAATAAATCTATTAAAGCATTTAGAGAGAGATCGTGCTATTCCATTAGCGTTTCGCAACTGGGATCTTTACGAATACCCATTACTACCTAAAACACGCAAACATACTTGGTCTATCAAAACTTCATCGCAAATAGAGAAACCGCGCTTTGTTATCATTGCTTTACAAACTAACCGGAAACACAACAGTCAATTGTCAATGGCAGAGTTTGATCATTGTCACGTGCGTGATGTAAGAGTATTTTTGAATTCATCATATTATCCATATGAAGGATTGAACATCAATTTCTCCGAAGACAAATTTACTTTATTATATGAACAATATACAAGATTTCAACAGTCGTATCATGGACGTCGACCAGAGCCGTTGTTGAGCTTAAACGAATTTAAAAACATTGCTCCTTTATTCGTTATTGACTGTTCACGACAACACGAAACGCTTAAAGGATCTATTGATGTGCGAGTCGAAATTGAAACAGACCAAGAAATTCCAGATAAGACAGCTGCATACTGCTTGATTTTAAACGATTGTTTATACGAATATAAGCCTTTGAGTAACATTGTAAAGAAAATATCATGAATAATTATAATACAGTAATCGTTGATTTGCAAGGATTCAAGGACATCGATAATAAATTCTTGGTTAAAGAAATGGCAGTAGCTACTCCAGAGTATACTTACGTGTTTTTAATAAAGCCTCCGTATCCGTTCTCTGCATTGAGTGATGAAGAAAAGAAATGTGTTCGTTGGATTGAAACAAATAGAGGTCATTTATGGAGTGAGGGCTATATAGACTACAGAGAATTTCTTAGAATGATCAATGGTTTTTTGAAAAATAAAAGAATTATAGTCAAAGGGGAAGAAAAAGTAAAATGGATGCAAGAGTTGTGCGATAATAATAATAGTGTTTTCGATATAACGCGTCAAGGTACTCCTAATTTGAATAATCTTAATGAACTCTATTGTAAAGACAAAATTATGTTTAATTGTTTTTATCATGATAAGTATTGTGCGTTACGAAATGTTTTAAGTTTAAAGAAATGGTGTATGGATAACAATGTATTTTATTAATGCTTATTTTTTGAAATAAATAATTGTAACATTGAATTAAATGTTTTATTTATTTTTATACCTCAATTTATTCCTACCTACATTTTTAGGGGACTTAGTAAAAAACATATTTTTTGCATATTAGTTAATTTATTTATTTAATTACATTTACAACTAGGATTATTAAACAATATTCTAATAACTTAAAAACGTAAATCAACTAAAAGTTAGAACCACATAACTTTTTTGATATCTTCTTAATTACACATTCTGTCATATCCATTATTTCGTCCACTGCGTCATGAACAACGTATTGAGCACTAAGTAACACGCACTCGCTGTCAGCGTCCGGCGTCGAGGTCGACGAGCTTGTCCTTGTTGATTCACATTCGCAGACCAAGTCCAGCACCTTTATCTGGATCATCTTGAAACCTTTCTGTTCGTTGCACACCACAAAAGATTTAGGAGCTATTCGCTTATTCTTTTTTGATGGAACACGTTTTCTCTTCTTTTGTTTAACTTCTGTCGATTGCGAACCAAACAAATCCTTGTATTGTTGCGTAAAGTTTTCTAATGGGTCTTGAGTGTATTGAGGAAAAACGTCGTATCCATCCGCCATTATCTGTAAAGAAAAGAAATCTCATATTAAAATCAAGAAGTTATTATTATAACTAAAATAACCCTTTTATTTTAAAAAGTATTCGATAAAGGATAACTACAACATACCTGATTTATAATATAATTATTTCACAGTAGTCACAAAGCAGGTCTTTCGTTGCGGTCTCCCAGTTTCCTACTAATTTCAGTCAGCAGTTGTTCTGTCTTATAATAGATGACGTCCCAATGGTCGTACACCAAATACTGGCTTTTTGCTCGCCCTCTGATTTCCATTTCAGTTTTATCCGCTGAATCCACTGCTTCCATGATTTCTATTTTAATTATGAGCTTTGGTATTCTATGATCATTCGATGCAAAGTAGCTGGTTTGCGGTGAAGAGAGGTACTGATGGTTGGACTGCATTTTAAGTTCGACGCAATCTTTATGTGAATGCACTGAGCACGAATAATGAACTAAATTTAGAATGATTAAGCTTTGTCTATATAGGTAATCAAGAACATGAGACGTGTGAGACGAAGTGTCATAAGCACGTGTACTACATGTTTTAACATGTTCAATAATCATTTTTCAGTATAGCAAATATTTCTTCCAGTAAGTTGAAACGAAATACGACGCGCGCTAAATAACACTCGTGTTAGCAACTTGTTTTAACCTGCACTTTTAAATGCACACGTGTTTTTGTGCGATAACTGAATACCTACATAAACTCTTAACTATTCTTAACTATTCATTAGCAATAGGGGATATTTAATAAATCAAAAAAAATATCGTATCATCATTTATTTGCGATATAAGTACAATGTACAAGGAGGTAACTTAATTTCTAGAATATAAATTCTAAAACAGTTCTATTAAAAGAGTCCATTCTATTACTTGCACAAGCATCAGTGTAATACCTTATATTATGGGTTCTTACAGTACATACATTACTTATGACATATTATAATCAGAAGACACAAAATCACTTCAAATCATTGTAAACTATTCATTACCATCATAAAATTACAGTGCAAATAGTTACCTAACTTTAAACAAATAATATACATTTCGTTTGATACAATTTAAATATTAAGAATGGCTCTATGACCCCAAGCTCTCGTAGATACTTTGTCAGACAAAATGTGACGCTTGTCATCGTTGCGGCTTAGTGCAACTTTTTTAAGGCTACGTGTGAATATTTCATGTTTAATAGATTTGAATAAAACGTTGGTTTTTCTCACTACATCCCCATCATATAAGCTTTTTTTGTATTGAGATATTGAAATATCGCGAACAACGCATGATTTCACCCCCTTTGCTTTTTTAATAGTACTGTTAACAGTTTTTATACAGTACAGTTTTGATCCTAATCCAACAAATTCTGATATTATGTTCCCTCCCATTTCGTCTTTGAAAAGACCAGGAACTTTTTTGTTCAAAAGTGGTAAGCTATGTATATTTTCTGCTGGAAAGTTACTAGTATCGAAATAATTCAATAATAATTGTTTTAAATCTTTATAGAAATCAGGGGTTTGAATCTGATAGACAAAACTGTCTGTGTCTGTGTAGCACATGCGTAAGCGGTTTGTATACGTCGGCTCAAAGACTGAGTAATGAAAATCATACATGTGGCTTTTGGACAGTTCCAAAACTGTAAACCCGATGTATATTGGTTTGTCTAAAACAACACGCTCAGGTTTAGTTTGTATTGCAACCAAATTTTCACTGAAAACTGAAGCACTATGGAAATTCGAATTTGCTATTAATCTATCAGCACAATATCTTTTTTTTGTTTTATTTTGTTTATCACTCCATTTATTAACTAAATGAACATTGACCCTTTTTTCATTATTTTCCAATGTCTTTCCGAAAATGCTGTTATTGAGCAGTTTAAAAAAGTCTTGTTCAAAAGTTGACTGAGCCTGTTGCCTTAAGCTTGTGTTTAAATCGATATATTGTTTCAAGTAAGGGCTCTGCCGAAACGTTATAGCTCGATGAATTTTTTTTAACTTTAACCCATGTTTTATACATGTTTTTAAATGAACATAATGGATTACGTAAAAATATTTATCATAAAGATTGGGAACAAGTTTTGAATTTTTCCCTCCAGGAGGAATACATTTTTCAGGACAAAATGGTAATTCATTATGCCTGTCATGCAACTCTTTTGGATAGCTAAGATCGACCTCGAGAATAAACCCGTATTCCGCGTTGTCAGGAATATTGGTTACATCGAGTCTAACAATTTCTGTTTGATTTAAAAACCTAAAGCCCGAGAATGGTAATGATTGACACATGCTAAATCCGTACAAGTTATTACAATCTATGTAAACCACGTAAGTTTCGGGTTGTTGTTTATCATATTCTGGAACATATTTGTTATTTGCTTTCGCATGCCTGTGTGAGCACATACACACACCTCCCCTTACACCGGATTGAATCATGCGCACCATGGCAAGGTCATCAATTAGCTCTAGCTCAACGCCTGTTTTAAAAAGCATCGCATCAAATGATGAACTCGGAGCAGTGACATAAAACGCAGGGTCTAACTGATAGTGAAGTTTACATGTTCTTCTGAATTTTTCGAAAATATCGGTCAATAAGATGACATCGACTTTTAGGTATAAGTCAGTATATTGGCCCAAGTTTTTAATATTGAATTCGGTCCATACGGATTGTGCGTGCTTATAATCTTCATCAGATATATGCTCATTTGTAATAGAACTGTAAAACATATTTTTTTCTGGAAGAGATCGCTCTTTATAACGGTCCCAACTATCCATGTACTCGTATGGGTAAATTCCTTTTCGTGTTAGTAAATTGAATTGTGTTTCAATAGGAAAGTGGGTACGCATATGATTAAATTCTTCTTTTTGAATAGTTTTAGCTAATCTGTTCAAGTTGGTACCTAAAAATTTAAACGAATCTACAAACCGAACTTGTATGAACTCATTGCCAGAAACAGGAATGAATTTTGTAAACGATACATAATTCTCCTTCGTTTTAGGTATAACTTTTATAGTTCCAGGCAATTCACCTAATTGTTTTATAAATAAATGGCAATCATACCCGGATAAATTATGAAAAAATATTGGAATAAACTTTGGTGTTTTGTACTGTAAATTACAATATCTATGTGCTGCGCCACGATAGAAACCGCTTATGTGGCAATGATCACGAACTTTGTCGGTAAACAAAAAATTGTCGCAAATATGGCAACGAGTAGCTTGCATAAAGTCAGCTTCATCTTGTTCTGTAAAAAATATTGGAGAGTTTTGGGATAAAATTGTATAAATCTCGCGTACATCGCGATAGATAGAATCTATAAACTTTTGAACACAGTCTTGACCTCGATAAGTGACGTAACGATTATGACTTTCATTCACAGAACATACTATATTATATGCAAACGCTGCTGGAACATGGTGTTGTAACGTTTTTGTGTGTGTGGTATCGGAAACTAAAGAACTGTTCTGAGACGGTTCTAAAATGGTTTCAAAATCTGCATAAATTACGAACGGAACGTTTTGTTTACGGTCATAGTTTTTGAATTTAATTACCGAACCTTTTTCAGGTAAAACAGTAACGATACCGCTACATAAATGACTTTCGAGTTCTTCGCATGTAGTAAAATACACTAGACATGTGTCACAAAAATAGATTTTACTGTGATGTGATGTAATTTGACTCCGTATAAGTCGCGACAAATCTTTTATTAAACAATAGTGTGTAGTAGTCCCGTTATCTAATAGTAATAAATGAATAGTCTTTTTGTTTTGACTGTTTCCGGACTTATAAAGAGGTCCAATGATAGTCTTATTATTTTTTAAACCGTAAATGATGAAACTCAACCTAGGATTGTTTTTCTCAAATGTATTTATATCTGCGAATGTGACAGGAAAAGACATTCCTTCGTCATTTAGAACGAGACGAAAATCGGGATAAGATGAGACCCGTTCAGGATGCTTTTGCGAAGGATAAAGAGCAGCTACAACGCTCCATAAGAAACAAAACTGATCTTTATTATGAATGTTTATGCATGCTTTCTTATTTTGAATGCATTTTGGTAGTGGCAAAAAAGAGCTGCCTCCTAATGGTTGATATTTATTTATGTTAATTTCTAAATGTGAATTGTCAAGAAATGCCCAACCACTATCATTCTCCTGAAATTCGTCTATTTTCTTTTTTAAAGAACTTTGAAGCTTTAAAAAAATAGTGTTAAAATCATAGTTCTGATAAATAACAAAATTTTTTGTCAGAAATGATTTCATTTCTTGTGTGCTGTCTTTAAATAGTATGAACAGGGAAAATAGCTCAAAATTAACTTTTATAGTGGTATGCTTTTTTAAGGCATCATCAATAAGTAATTTTATTTTATTACTGATTGAATACAAAAAGGAGTCTAACGAGGCTTTATCAGTTTCAATTGGAACGATTCGATATGAAACGATACGAGAGCGAAAAGCAGATGCAACAATTTCCACGCCATCGCTATGCGGTTGGGTGGAGTTATTTTGTTTATGCGATCGACTGCGTATATGACCTATCCAAGACTTTGAGCCGATCGATGTATTACAAACCGAACAGAATGGCATAATTGCTTAACTTACTTTTATTTGCAATGTTAAATATACCTACCTATCAAAAACAATAATAAATCAAAAAAACAATATAAGATACGAAAATGTAATTAATATTTCAAAATGTAATTAATATTTATAAACTTATTGCTAAATTCTCCTAAAATCTACTTACTTAATATTAATTTTATTACTGTAATATACCGGGTCACTATTATTAAAAATGGCGTAGGCCTTGGCGAGGAAGTCCTGCAGGGATTCCCACTCGCGAGACTGTTCGGAGCACTGCAGCTTCACCGACGCCAACGCCTTCTTGTATCGCTGGTCTGCAGGGGTGTTTCTGGCGTCGTCGGTATTGTACACCTTCAGGTCCACATAAAACTCTCCATCGACAGTTGCGGCGCGACGACACTGACCGGACGACACGCGGGAGGTAAAGCTGGAGCCAAGGCTGGGGCGACCGGAGTCCTTGTTGGTCGTCCGCTCGTCGTTGTTTATAATGGCGAACAGACTCTTCGGCTTTTTGTGCGATCTGAAAAATCAATTATTATAAATAGCCTTTAAATAAATAATAAATATCCTTTCCTACACATCGCCATCTAGTCACAAAATAAGCTACTCAAAGCTTGTATTATGGGTGCCAAACAACGGATATAATACTTAATTATTTTGTAAATACATACATGATATACATAGAAAACACCCAGACCAGTACAAACAGACATGTTCATGCACACAAATGTTTGTATTGTGCGGGGATCGAACCCGCAACCCGCTGCGTAGTAGGCGATTTCTCGACCACTACTCCAGACGGGTCGTCAGTATAATAATAAGAAATAGTAGATATGCTTCAAGTTAATAGGTATACAAGTATAGAGTAGTTTTAGTTTGGATATAGTGTATTAGTTTTTTTAACGTTTTATGTCTATTGTGTATGTATTATTAAGTGGTTATTTTATTTCTCTCAACTGGCGGTAGCAGAGAGCTTTGAATTGAATGCATCGACAACCACATGTATAAGTATTATAACCTGATAAAAAATACTACTAAACTGGACTTACTGGGAAGAGGAAGGCTGCGTGTAGGCTTCCACGTTGATAACAGGAGGTATGGCGGATTTCCGCTTCCTGGGCTTTGGTGCGACGGCAGCTGGGGCAGGCTTGCTCTTGCTTTTGCTCTTGCTTTTGGCCGACGATTGCTGTGGTGGCGGTGGTGGCAAGGGCTCTTCAGCTGCTACCTCATCGCTGCTTGATGCGTACTCAGAATCCGACCTTAAAAGAAAAAATATGATAATATTTATAAAAAAGAAAAAACAATTATTTTGGACTGAGTCTAAAGCGAAAAAAATAATCATTAATGGCAAGGCGGAAATCAAACTGCCTAACACTTGCTTCAGGAAAGTAACGAAGATAATCACTATCGTTAAAATAAAACTTTGTAAAATGATTAAAATAATAAAATAATGAAGGTACTTACTAACATTTTTGGGTCGCAGGATCTGGTGTCTTGTGCTTTCACAGGAAAAATCTTGAGGAATAATAAATTTTTGCCACAGAAATCCGTATTTATGCGACAAATAATGAATCATCAGCAAAATGAAATCATTATTTGGTTGATAACGTAAGTTGCTACAAAAACAGCAAGCGATTGTATACCGTAATATAATAGACAGTCCATACATTTTATGAAAAGTAAGTATGTAACATATTCCCTTATACATTGCAACATTATCGTTATTTCATGTTCACATTTAAAGAAATCATAGTCGTGTTTCATTATGTAGCAGTCAACGTGAAAAAGAAATTTGAGTGCAATAAGTGCTAATATTTAAAATGGGTAGGTACTCAATCAATAACCTTAAACCAAGTACATGCCTTTTTTATGTAGGTATATATGGTTTTCAGAAACATTTATAAGTAGTTATTACTCGAAATATGATAGTTGTAAAGTTAATCCATTTGACACAGTTTTAATGTCAAAGTTTTTCATTTATAAGAATTGAAATAAATATTTGAAAGTGCATATCATACATAATAAAATTAAAGGTAAACGTGAGGTAAACATAGTATCCATGAGGTATTTCTGGACAAAACTCAAACAGTCATTTGCTTCTTTTTAATGCAACATAAAGTAAACACGATGAGTGTTAAGTTACAGCTCTCAAGCATTTACATAGAAAGCTTAAAAGCTGAGTCTGCAACTGCATCGTTAGTACAGGAGCCAACATGATTTAATCAATCATTAACAGGAATATTAAGCTTTTATTTCTTGTTTTTTTTTTGACCTTATAACTTGAATTGGTGGTTCAGTTCATTTATATAATTACGATCTAAGATTATTCTTATAAGTCTATAAGTAACAAAAAAAAAAGAAAAAAAAACACTAGTAGATATCCAGATTTTCATTCATGAATATTTCAAATTATAAAAAGCATTAGGATCTTAAATGCCATGCGAGCATACCTACCTACAAAAAGTGTTCTAGTAATAATGACAGATTAATGCATCTGACTCCTAGACTAGACACAGGTAACTCACGTTCCCACGCAACGCGCCGCGTACCTATCGCATCAGTTAAGCTCCGAGTTAGTTAGCATGAGTTTGAAGTGACAATTACTAAAAGTGTGTTTAATGTGTGCCAGTGTTTAATTGATTACAAAATGTAAGTATATTTTTTTTCATCCACTTATTTGACTTGTAGCAGTAAGTAAAGTTTATTAATTGATTTTATCAAATGTATTATTATTTAATTTGGATGAAAAAGATTTAGTAAGACAAGTAAGCATAAAAGTAGCATGACTCTCCTTTAAATTCATTTGTATCTACATATGTTATTTTTTGTTTTGTTGTAATGTACCTACTTATTATCCAGAATTACCTCGATCATAACTTTTGGATTTACTCTAACACTTTATTATACGATTAGATTTTAAACTTTCGCGTTACATTGCAACTAGTACCTACTTTGATATCAGAATCTTACTGTAAATGTCTCATTTGGAATGTCATCTGAAAACATAACCCTGATCCACCCGTGTTTAGGTATTCCGTATTGATCTTTCAATTCATATTTTAAACTGGTTAATTAAAATACAGCTGTTATCAATTTCAGGTTGCTATGCTGTAGGGAGGCTGCCATACAACACAAATTACAACGGTATAGATATTTACTGCGTATAAAGAAAATGGGTAAGATTTATTATTTATTAATTCTAAATTGTACATTTCCATTAAAAAATGAAGAAGATTGTTGAACATTTTTATGAAAAACAATCAGATATTGGTGAAGTATTTCAAGAAGAGATGATTAGTGTGAAAGTGTTTTAATTATTTTCTTTGCATTTAGCACAAACTACTTTTTTTATTTTGTTGACATGTAAAATGTTCAAGAGTTATTATACCTTATGTAGGTAGATACACATTAAAAATTTGCATTGTTAATAAAAAATGTATATATTTTGAGCATAATTTTTACCATTAATTAAAATTTTACATTGATTAACAATAATATTTTTTTTTTTATTACGATAAAATACATTACTTTTTTATGGAATTCATTCGGTAATAAAATGATTGAATTAAATTGATATTTAAACAAAATATAATTATGTTAGTAAGTAGGAAGGTTCGGTGAGAGAATCTTGCCATGGGTCTCTCTGAAGATACTTACCTTGGTTCTTCAGCCGAAATTGCTAGGCGATACATACAGTAATGGAATCTTGTCATGGGTCCGGAGCTGTTTGTATTATGATAGGTAGTAATTCGGTGAGAGAATCTTGCCATGGGTCTCTCTGAAGATACTTACCTTGGTTCTTCAGCCGAAATTGCTAGGCGATACATACAGCAATGGAATCTTGTCATGGGTTCGGAGCTGTTTGTATCATGATAGGTAGTAATTCGGAGAGCAAATCTTGCCACGGGTCTCTCTAAAGATATTTACAAACCGCAGTTAATCGTGTCCCATTAATTCGTAGTGTATTATTGGGCATTCTGTCATACCAGAGTGAGCGCAGCGAACGGTCGGGAGCGAAGCGGACGACTGGGGGACAGAATGCCCAATAATACACTACTGACATGAATCGGAGATGCACATTGCAATGCAGTTCTCGTTCCGATATTGCTTATAATTCCAACTTGATTATAGTTAATCGACGTTTTGCTGGCACAGCCATTCAGCGGGAATACGCATTATACCCAATCAGGTTTAATTAAATCATGTTAAGGGGTATACAGATTTGATTGGTAAGATGCGCGTTAATGATATTAAATGGGCTGTCAAGATTCCTGGATTGACAAGACGCTGACTAAATGATATTTATATAAGTGAAATTTAGGGATAGGTAGGTACTGATGGTTGACTATATTTGGGTCGATTAATTAGGACTTCAACTGCGAAACTGACATGTTCCTGACGTCATTTCTGTCGTCTGACACTCACTATTAAACTATTCCTTATTATTATTATAAAATCAATGTTCTTCCTTTAGGTGGAAGATGGATCTGGGAATAATCAGGGAATTATGGTAGTGTGTCGTCAAAAGTGTCTCACTTTTGCAGTCGACTTTAGACAGACATGCTGTAACAGAATATTTGGTTCATATAGTGCCATCAACTTATCTGAAGTTTGGCCAAAAATGGATCTACAGTTGTCACTTTGAAAACATTATTACTACCGGAGCATGTCAGTGTGACCATTATTAAAATTAGAAAATAATCAGAACACACATAATTAAGTTTTTTTTTTGTTATTATAACTAGCAAGGAAGCAAGAACTAAAATAATGTGATAAATGTACCCTTTTTGATTTTCTTAAGCCTTAAGGTGGTAGAGAATGCTATACGGCATTATTTCCACCTTTGTATTTTCCGTCATGTATCACGGTGAGTATTTTAAAGTAAAAGTGTATATTAATTTGGGGAAACCATTTTCGATCGTGACGCCATTATTAAATTCTTCAGTAAGTTGATGGCACCATAGTTTTCAACGTCGATCGAATTAACGTGCACCTTTACTACGAGTTTACTCACATGAAGTGGTTTGCACCATAAAATTTTATTAGCTTTTTAAACACTTACTAGTTAGTGATATTATAAAGCGTGTGCTACTGAAAGCTGTCTATACCTACGGTGCGCTTTCGTAAAGAGATAATTATGTAATTACTGTTTTATCGAATCGGATATTTTTAATGGAATTTTTTTCAATTATTTTATTTTAAGAAATGTATTCTAAAATTCGTTTATTTATAATACTACAGTATGATAGAGTTCAATTAAGAGTAAGGTACGCAATGAGTCAAATTGAACTTTACCTAGTTATAAAGTATGATCTAATTTACGCATGTTTTCCCCTAGGGGATGAAGCACGAAAGCCAGTCACGAAAACATTTTCGTAACGTATCTATAATCCGTCCATACTTCGGCGCGTCGAAGCGAATTTATTCCTAACTCGATTTGGGCTACGAAAAATCACGGCTGGATTTTCGTGTAGCTGTGAAAATTCTAGGAAATTATATTTTCGAAAGTGTTGGCAGGCGTAGAAAGAACGTCATTGATTAGTGAGGAAATTGTGTCTAAAGTTGAGTTGAATGCAAGTGAGTAAAGAGTACCTTACGCAGATAGTTTTACTATATCTAGGTCCGGCAAGAATCACGGTCAGCATTTTTAGGGTTCCGTAGCCGAATAGCAAATAACGGAACCCTTATAGTTTCGTCAAGTCTGTCTGTTTGTTAATTCGTCATAGCCACATTAGTCTGGAACAATTACCATAATATAGATTGAACTTATTTGGTAGGTACCTACGTAGGATACACCTGTATCCTGCCAACGGCTTTTATTCCCATTTAAAAAATAAACACATTTGAGGAGAGATAAAACTAAAGAAAACTTTAAAAAAAATATCAAACCTATTCAAATAATGTTAACCTAGTTAGTAATAATGTTAATAGTAACCTGGATTAGTGATGTCCCTTAAGATGACATCGACGTTCCTAAAATTATTTTATCTGAAAGTCAAAAGTTTGTAAGATAGATGCTTCTTAAGTGGTAAAATGGTCATTCCCTTCTAAATTTTGAACGAAGCTAGTAACAATTTAAAAAATATATATACTATGTTGATTTTTACAAATCATTCAACGAAAATGAGTATCAACGAGATCTTTTTGTGATACGAGTAAAGCACATCTTCAACAACCGAAAATTTAACTTTGTTCTTCATACAAATACTATAAAAAACAAAGTTATATCTGTGAACAATTAAAATTGGTATTTTGGCTAAGTGGAAGAAAGTAGACCCCTAATTTAGTTAAAGTTGCCACAGAACCCTCAGTGCATGAATCCGTCTCGCACTTTCAATAACCGAAAATTTAATTTTGTTCGTCATACAAATGCTATAAAAAACAAAGTTATATTTGCTGTGAACAATTAATATTGTGGTACGAATAGAAGTAAGTTGGCCCCTAATTTAGTAAAAGTTAGCACAGAACCCTCAGTGCATGAGTCCATCTTGCAGTAAACCGTTTTTTTAAGTATAAAATATCGTGTACACTTATTCAAAATTTCCTGCGTGCTCGTGTATTTTCGGGGTTTTAAAATGCAGTTACAAGCAATTTTCTAAACCCCTTTGCTACTAGCGAAACTATTCTATACGTCATTTGTTGTTCAAATCATACGTTGAAAAAAAAACGCTGTCAATAAATGTACCGTATATTTCCAACACCATGTCAGCAAAGTTTGGATTGTAACAGTATCTATTAGGTTGTGTATTTTTATTACGTCGATCGATGTTGTGTTGTATTTGGTACATCGTTGATTCACATTCGTGTTTGGAAAATACGTGTGTCGACTCCTAACATTCTATTGCTCTATTTTATATGTTTTTAACCGAACTCAAAAAGGATGAGGTTGATAATTCGACTGTATCTTTTTATATGTTATGTATAGTATACATATATGTTACCTCATATCACGGTCATTTGTGACCGATTTGAAAAATCCTTCAATAAAAACATAAAAAACAAAAACCGGCCAACTGCTAGTCGCACTCGCGCACTGAGGGTTCCGTGCAAACTTAAACTTAATTAGGGAATCGACTTACTTCCACTTAGCTAAAATACCACAGTATGATGTTGACAGCAAATATAACTTTGTTCTTCATCGTATTTTTATGAAGAACAAAGTAATGCTAGCGGTTGTTGAAAATGTGCTATAACTTAAACACTACTAGTTCGATCTCTTCAAAACCAATTTTCTTTGAAAGTATTTGTTAACTTCTACATATATATTTTTTTTAATTTACACTCGCTTAGTTTAGAAGTTAGATGGGCTTCCATTTTACCACTTTGGAAGCGTTTATCTATCAAACATTAGATTTTGAAAGAAAATTGTTTTAGAAACCTCTATGTCATTTTAAAAGACCTATCCATAGACCCCAAACGCATAGGTTTGCCAAAAAAACGGTTTTAGTTTAATGGGACTTAAATATGATAACTTTTTTTTTTGTATAAGAATCGTAGAGCGGTTAACAGAATACATCGTCCTACAAAATTTCAAGTGTGATGCTTGTAGTTACAGAATAATGTGGCTGTGAAATACAGACGGACAGACAGACAGACATACTTGACGAAACTATAAGGGTTCCGTTTTTTGGCATTCTGCTAAAAAAACTAAAAAGCCTGCCTTCAGAACCAAAATGCACATGCACATGCTTCAGAATAAAAATTATTTTATAAACTATTGACTCTTTATAGGATAAGAATCTATTAATGCATTTTGGTTTTGAAGACGGTTTTTACTTTGTTTTGATAAGTTAATGTTTGTTAGTATGCAAAACAGTAAGATTCTTATATTATTAAATAGCACATGATTTTCAGTAGTGATATAACAGGACACGGCTTATTAGAAACGTCTGCGGCCTGCAGCTTTTGGTTTTAAAATTGAATTTCGATTGAGAATTATTCTTCTAAAGATTGGTGTTTTAACGCCGTGCACCGAAACTGAAGACTGTTCTAACACGAGACCAACTTGTCTTGAAACAGATTTACGCTAGATCAGATACGTGTAGGTAGGTATTTCTTATCTCAGTCTATACTTTGTGATTAAAAATTCTGTGCCGAGTTAAAGAAAAGATCAGTTAATTTAAATTATCACACTGTTTCTAAGATTAAATTCAACACATAATTATAACATAAAAGTACCACGTACGATCAAAATATAGAAAACAGGAGACGAAACGGACACTGTCTTGAAAGAACCTACTACAAGAACTGTTTTTGTTAAAATGCAACATGACGCACGATCGGCTCGTCTATACAATGTAATTAATTAAAAAAAATACATATTTATGATAAAACGTATTACGCCCTTAAATTTACTTAAACAGCATGGATAAAAAGTCTTAAGTATGAACCTTTGTACTTAAAAAGGAGACTCTAGCCACTTACTATGTTACTGAATCGACTGTTGAAAGTAAATAAAAAAAAAAGTAAAAACCGACTTCAAAACCAAAATTCACTAAAAAGTCTTAAATAAACTCTTAACCATTGCAAGGAAAGGAATCCATTTTATGCAAAAAAAATATTTTTGGAGTCGATGCTGTAATAGTTGATGCTTTATGGTCAAAGTGATGGCACCGACTCCAAAAACAAATTGTTTGCATAAAATGGATTCCTTTCCTTGCAATGGTTAAGAGTATATTTAAGACTTTTTAGTGAATTTTAGTTTTGAAGTCGGTTTTTACTTTTTTTAAAGTTAATTTTATTTCTTCATTTTTAGAGATTACAAGAGAGGGGGGGGTGGGGGGGAGTAGCAACTTATGACTCTGTTCTTTAAGAAGCTACAAACTACCTATCATAAGTTCTGCCATTATAAATACTGAACTCCTAAGCGTTAAGGAGTTCTACTATCAGCTCTGCCCAACAAGATATTGACTATCAGACTTAACAGCATGTCAACATTAAGATTCTAGTAAAAAAACACTATACGTGCCTTAAAAGTGTGAGGGTTTCCCTCGATTACACCAAGATCTCATCATCCGATCCCAAATTGGCAACAATGGGACCAACTAGAAGGTAGACCCTCTAAGTAGGCGAAAAAATTTTTCGAATCGGTCGCCAAACGACTGAGATATGAGGTAACATACATACAAAAAAAAAAGAACATACAGTCGACTTGATAACCTCCTCCTTTTTTGAAGTCGGTTAAAAATTTGGATTTGATTTGATTTTTGATAATGGTTTGATATTCATTTAAGAAAAAAGTCAAAAGAATTTCCTAACCTCTAACCACCACTTTTGTCCTCAGCTCCTATGCGTGTTCCCGGAGCGTGCATCGCGCGTGTGCGCAGCGGCATGTGCGGCGGCAACGCGCGCGGGCGGCGAGGGGCGCGCGGTGCGAAGCGCGAGAGAAGCGCTAGACGCACTGCGACGCGACGGCGACGCGCGGCCGCCGCACGTGATAGTCGTTGATGCACGGCAGCCGCAGACGCTTGACGCAACCTTACTGGCGAGGTGAGTTGAAGCAGGCTTTTTTATTGGAAGTAGATAAATGGCGAATAAAAATACTACCGTCAGCGAATTAGGTACGTTGATACGTATTTAACTATCGCGTGAAGTAGGAACGTTCACATCAAAGCTACACATAAATAAATTTGTAAAAAAAATACGTGAATTATTAATCACCTCCGATCCGATCACATTGTCACATAATATATTGTCTCGGGTCTGGGTGTTGTGGTACCACCGTTGTATTCGATATCCATAACAGAAGTGCATTAGCTACTTACTTTGGAAGAGGTAGCTTTGTAAATCAATTAAATAATCAAACGTTTATTGTGAGCTTGATTGTGAGATGTCTAGCCAAAAACCATTAAGTATTGTTAGACGGATAATCGATTATGGCATTACTATGATAGACAACACTAGGACTTATGGACAGCACTAGACCTGTCAGATAGATTGTGTTTGACATTAGTTTGATTGTTGTGGAATTGTCCCGCGCAATTTTACTTACTGCATTGATAATTGTATAATTAGTAACTTTGTTATGAAATAAGAATATTCTTCAACACACCGAGTTTATCTCTTTCAGTATGTATTCTGAAGTGAGGCTAGATCTCAAGACTAGACTTCGCTCTTACTTTTAAATACTTGTGAGAAAGAGAATGATTTATAAGCTTTATCAATCATTAAACCATTTACTTTTTGGAAGCTTGATTGTGGAATGCCCAGTTAAAAGATTCTCTTTGTCTTATTTTTATCAGAAGCATTTTATTTGTCCACACATTTTGATTGTTATTTTGCTCCATTTATACGAAAACCTCCCCAGCAAAATATGTGTTGGCACTGGAAACTTTGTTCATATCAGTTTTTATGTAGAACAAAGGGTTATTCAACTCGAAATCCAGGCGTTAAGAGCCTTTTGTCCACCGATCCAATTGTCGATAACAACAGCTCTAACCTGTTCACTTGATGACCTTTGTCAACTTTGATTGGGTTGAGTATCCCTGACTGCGGTAATGGTAGGGTAATTCAAGTTGAAATGTACAGTGACGGCTTAATTTGATTTGCTGTGATTTATTAGGGGCTATAAAAGGTTATCAAAGGTATTGTGCAGATATCGACACCTACATTTAAATAGGTATTTAATTACGTTAAGTTCATTTACATTAGCGCGAAGAGAGTCTGGAGATTAAGGCTCCATTGTACTTAATAAAAAGGCCTCATGGACTACACTATCCTTTCAAAGTCAGAACAGTCAAACATAAATGAAACTTTAAGCAAACACAGACAGTTTGACCTTTCACAGACCGAACATATCAATAATTTTTCATTGCTTTTTTAACCTCAAATATATTAATTAAAGTATAAATTGAAGAACGTTTGCTATAATTCCAGTACCTTCAAATGTGTTTATAGCATTTATTTACGTACGCGTTTATGCAATGTCATCAATCACCCAACCTACTTCAGCAGAACCATAACTCAAAGACAATATCAACTGACAGATTGCAGAATAGGTAAACCCGTAAATGTTGACTTCTGATTGATTTAGAAGGCTCAGCGCGATCCGATGGCTGATAAACAGATTTGCATCTTATTGGGTTGTGCACGTCACGTCGCCAATGACTCAATCGAACGTGACTGCACGATTCAAGCGACATAAGTTTCTAGCATGTGTAGACGCAGCCGATGAAAGTTTATATTATGTAAAATAATAAATACGGTTAAATTATAATCTCGCTCACAATATTTTAAACCATGGATAGATTGTGAACCGTAACATAATGTCTACAATTTAACGTATTAATGTTCGGTAGATTAAAATCTATCGAAGTGAAACCGTCAAATTGAGAAATGGCATACGAGGATACCTATCTCGCGCGCTGATTGGTTGAACGCAATAGGCCTCGCACCGCCATATTTGTTTTGTATCGTAATGTGTTTGTTGTCGAAAGAAAATAAACAGTGTAATGTTGATTGTAAATTGATTTTGAGTCACAATAATTTCGAACTAAACATATAAATCCGAACTAAACATATAAACATAGGATCCGAAGATTCTTTGGGCACATAATGCGATCCCCTTTGCACAGTCTGGAGAAACTCATCATTCTCGGACAAATGGAGAGGAAGCGCGTTAGAGGAAGAGCGCCAGCTAGATGGGTGGACCAACTCAAGGAGGTGACTAGAGGCCAGATACAGGGAGCGGTACATATGGCGCAGAATCGGACCGAGTGGAGAAGATTGACATACAGTCACGATCCTCAGCATTGAGGGAACGACCAGAAAGAAAGAAGAAACATATAAAATTGTTGTGAACGTCAGACTGACTATACATTTTTGTTGGAAAATAGTCCTTATTACAACCACTCAAGATGCTGCAGTGTTTATCTTGACGTGCTGTCGTGCGTACGTTTTCTATAAACTTAATGTTTAAACGCAAGAGATGAAAGTGTATCTTTGTGATTAAGATTAAGTCTTCCTTTTGAAGACTAGATTAAGTCTTCTTTTTGTCTTGTTTTTGCCACTAAGCCCCAAAAAAAACACTTCAACCCCAAAACCTTTTTAGGAAGAAATCACTAAAATCAGTTTGGGGTTATAGTGGAATGAATGTGTGGATTGTAAAATTTCGGGAACTATGGGTTTTGGGGTTAAGTGGCATAAGCCTTCAATATTACGGTATTGCGCGGGTCACGCACTGACTCAATAGACGGCCAAATCGAATGATTTCTATCAATTTGATGAGTAAACGCATCAGTTTTACGTAAACATATACACAACTTAGTGACTTACATACTAAACGACGTGTCCTTGTCGAAAGTGCAGCCGTTCGAAGGGCAAAGCAATTCAAATCAAATCATTTATTGCATGTCACATAACATATTAAGATGTTATAAAAGTTTTAAAGGTAGGACATCCCGTTGCTATCAATTTCATGTATACGAGAACTTACACACATACGATAGTTAGCTATACCTACACACTTATTAACTTATGATGTGAGGTGTCTCATTTAAACGTGCGGCGGTTCCAAGAGCGAAAGTGACGAAGTTTTCTATCAATGCATACTTCCATATCTGAACGCAACAAATGTTTGTATCCTGATAAATATAGCTTATTGACTTACCTTACTTAAGTGTCTTCCCCTTGAATGCAATAACACAATGCTGGCTAAGCTATTGATTTCGAAATTCAAAGATATTTTAACAGGGCTTGAAAATCCTTAAAAAATATGTTATTGCGTTTTTCTTTACCCATTTTAAACTTCGACGCAAAAAGAGGGGTATTATAAGTGTTACCAATACGCATATATGTGTGCTAACACTGATATAGCGATAGTAGAAATTGAAGCAGTTATCTCGAAGATATTAAACTTTATCCCCATATATATATATTTATTTAAGACGGGGTATTTTTAATTTAAAATTTAATGTCATCATTATAACCAGTTATTCATTGTTACATATTCAAATACATACAATAGAAAGAAAGTGTCTCTCTCTTTAGAAAGAAAAACTACGTGACAAGTATTATTATTTTTACTTGAAAACCAATGAATTATTATCTTAAACGTTAACAGCACTATCAAAATGATAATTAATACAACGGTATAACATCCGGCAATTAAGCTGGCTGAGTAATAGGCTTATTAAATTATCCAAGACCTGTAATTGATAGCACTCACATGACCACTGCCGCATGATCGCGTTCGCACGTAACGATTTGGCAACGACACGTAGTGTCTTGCTAATTAGGTACGAACTTGTTTTTAATTGGTCACCAGAACGTTCATTGAACTTGACGTAAGGTTTACAGTGATTACCCTCCTAATTGGTAAAGGCTTTGCACATTATTTTATCTTAAATAGACGCCAAAAATCTGTCACATTAAGAAGATAACTAAACGAAAGCGCAGACACATGAACGCTGAATACATACCACTCCGTTTTATTTTGTTTGGTAGTAGTGGAAAAAGTAGTCTTATAATCAAACATTATTCCTTCATTCATTGTATTTTTGAATTGTATTTTAATTAACTAAAGTTTGATCAATCTAGAGATGTTAATTGTATAAAGCTAGAATTAGGTACAACGACTTCTAGAAGACGGCGACAAAAGCACTAGATGATTTGCAATTCCCGACTCAAATTTCTAACCATCAGGTACCGAGATAAATTTTATTAACAACGCAGTGTCGAACAAGAAATATGAGATCTATGTGAGATGGACCAAATCAGAAAGGAATATATTAATAAATACAGATGTAGAGGTGTTCCACAGAATAAGTTAAACGTATTTAACTATTATGTGAGGTATTCATCTAGTCCTTGACCAATGCAACTTTACTGATTGGCAGCAGAGTCACGGTACGCCATTAGCCCTCTGCAGTTATTCTGTTAGCAGTTGACCGCAACGCTGTATAACAGTGTCCTATTCTATGGCAAGCTTTAAAAATTATACGCATTTGTCCTAGTAATAAGGTTTGAAATCGAACTCGCCTGTGTACGAATTTTGTATGTGTATTTATGTCAAACTTTTTTGTGTAATGCGTACGATTCGTCTTGTATTAAACTAATGCGAATCGATTTGATTTGAACTGTAGAAGTTCCAGTCTCAATCGATTACATCATGAACTTTTCGAAAGTCATAGTTTCTGCGTTTCTTCTTTTTCTTTAGAGTTTTTTTTATATTTCATTTTGTGTCATAATACAGTTACCTACACAAGTTCTGTATTCTCTGATTTTTTATTCGATAGACCAGAATGAAAGCTTCAATCGATCTTTTTTTTATGTTATAAGCGAAGTATCATTTTTAATGACGCGATTAATTGAACTTGTGATTTGAATCTTCATTAATGAGATTGTACTAATTAGGATAAATAATAAGTACATGTAAAACGTTACATAAAACAGTTTTTGTAAGATGTAAAATCATCTAAGTTTCTCTTGCAATAGCAACACTCTTGTAGGAATTTACCTATTCATATAATAATTCATATTTTTTACACACAGTCTGGCCATAAACACTGTTACAATTAAAAATAAGAAAGATATTACATTTGAATTAGTAATCTGTAATTTTTATACAATTGCTCATTGTGATTACTTATTTTGGCGCCAATACATTTTATAATATTTTGGGATATTAAAATGGAGTGGTGTGATAAAGAGAACCGAATCGCTGTGATTGAATTACACAGAGTTGGTATGGAGCTAGATGCAATTTTTAAAACTCTCCATACGCTTGGTATTAGTCAAATGTTTGTGTAACGGGTTATCAATAGGTACAATGAGACTTCCTCTGGTTGTGACGGAAAAAGATCTGACCGTCCACGTAGTGTTCGTACGAAAAAGGTGGTCAAAGCAGTAAGGGAAAGAATTCGCAGAAATCCTGGCCGAAAGCAAAACATTTTATCTCGGGAGATGAAGATAGCACCCAGAACCATATCGCGTATTTTAAAAGATGAATTAAGACTTGCTGCGTATAAGAGCGTATAACGCACTGGTCATTTTTTAACAGATAATTTAAAAAAGGTAGGTGGTAAAATCGAAAAAAACTACTCTAGCGGTACGCAAAGGGAGGTCACAGAAAAAAAATGTTTAAAGATAAAAAAATCTTTACAATTGAGCAACATTTTAATAAACAACATGACCGTATTTATGCTCAAACCTCTAAGGAAGCCAATTAGTCGGCAGAGTGCACTTGGGCATTACCCGACTTCAGTGATGGTTTGGTGGGGTGATAGCTATGAAGGAATGACTGAGACATATTTTTGTGAAAAGGTATCAAAACATCGGCACAATTGTATCAAGATACCATTCTTGAGAAGGTAGTTAAGCCCCTTAACAACACCATGTTCAATAACCAAGCATGGTCTTTCCAACAAGACTCGGCGCCGGGTCATAAAGCTCGGTCCACGCAGTCTTGGTTACAAGCGAACGTTTCGGACTTCATCAGAGCTGAAGACTGGTCGTCGTCTAGTCCCGATCTTAATCCTCTGGATTATGATTTATGGTCAGTTTTAGTGAGTACGGCTTGCTCTAAACGCCATGATAATTTGGAGTCCCTAAAACGATCCATACGATTGGCAGTGAAGAATTTTCCCATGGAAAGAGTGCGTGCTTCTGTTGATAACTGGCCTCAAAGTTTATAGGACTGTATTGCAGCCAATGGAGACCACTTCGAATAAGCTTTTAATATTTTAATTGTTTTATATTTATGTATAAAACTAACACACTGTAAAAGTAATAAATATTATTTGCATTTTTTTTTCTTTGTGACAATATTCATGGCAAGACTACATGAAATGACATTCCACATTTGAATTATTACTCGTATCTGTCCATGTTGAACGGCCCTTAGAATGGCAACAACTTTTTAGCTACAAGTCAAGATTCCTGAAATCCTTATTCAAAAGCTTTCAATGCTGCCTCTATTCCTACATTATGCGAAATATAAATACTTACCCAATTTCGTCCGTATCCCCAATCCTCAGGGATGTTTTGTTGCGTGCGTTGGCCTTGTTGCTCTTATTACGCGTCATTCTTTAATACGTTTTCTGTAGCCCCGAAATCTATACTTGTATCATTTATTACTCGGTTCCAGGAAAAAACTGAAGAAATGTGAAGGAGGTTATGCTATTTTTATGGGCTGATTAATCTTAATAGCTGCCCATGAAATTGACATAGTTTGTATCGAATACATAAATAAAAAATAATGAATTCAAAATCAATATATACAAATTATTAATTTGATTGCTAAAGAAAAAACATCTATAGGTACATAAACATGATCAGTCCCTCAATATGTTAAATTTTTAAAAGTCCTGTCACTGACAACTTTCCTAAATAATTAATTATCTTCATTATAATAAAGTCCTGAAATATCCCCAACCATTTTAATATAGCTTTAGACCTTTTTTGTGTACTTTATTTCTGTGTCAGGTGTTTCAGTTTAAAATATAATATATCAATGAAGTTATGAAATACTCAAGCGAGGGCTTTTAGCCGCTGATTGCCTTCAGTATGAAAATTTAATGAGCAATGGCGCTCAAACAAACACACAAACGTTTACATCGGACACGAGTATTACAAACAGTTTTAACTGTGAAACTGTAGTTACGAGTATCAGTGAATAAACAATGATAGTAATTATCGAAAAATCTTGTACAATATATTACTTTTAGTTTTTGTTGACAAAAAAATCTGTGTACCTATAAAGTTGGTTCTGATTTCGAATTTAAACTGAAATTAATAAAATAAATTTAAGTAATTAATTAATTAAATTAAATTTATTAATTTAATTATAGAGTTTTTAATGATTTCACATATTTCATAATACAGTACATTCAAATACGACGATAGTACCATTACACCACTTGCCAACGAAATTACCTCGACATTTTCTATTACTAAAAATAATCCCGCTTTACTCAAATAATACTTTTTGCGATACGGAACGAGGAGTAACTGAAAAATATATTATCATACCGCAAATACCTGGGGGAAACGCAGGGATATTACATAATTTGCAAGGCCTCTCAATGCGATTGTATTCTGTGCATGGACGACACACCGTAAATACCGCTATATAATTATGAAAATATTTTTTACAGTTGCCAAATGCTAGAAAGTGATTAGTGATCGAGTAGCACTTATTGATGACAGCACGTCAACTACGTATTGACGGTGTATGGACAGCTTACTGACGATGAATCGACGGCAAGACGATGCTTATCGACGGTATACCGGTATCACGTTAGCAGCCGCCTCTTTTCACTAGCATACTACTTTCCATATATATGTCACCGTAATATTGTAAAAACTGCGAGATCACAATCTAACGGTTTTAAATCCGGTAGATTGTAATCTATCGATTTATTGTGAACAAGCTCGTTATGCTTTAGAATTTACGCTTATTTTGGTATTGACATGTCAACCTAAAACGAAGGTTAAAAAGGGATTCGCTTCGCTAACCTTCACCTACTCTGAGCCACCACTTTGGCAATTGATTCGTGATTTCAGTTAACGTTATGATAATGTATGAAATACGGTACAGTTTATAATAAATCATCACATTACTTTATTAAAATATGACGGACGGTGACATATACTGGATGTCCCAAAAAGAGCGTGTCAAACGGAAACTGGAGATAGCTTAGCCAAACCTTTCAAATAAAAATAACAAGACTCTAACAAAAGTCTCATAGTTTGGGAGATAATGCCACTTTTTTGTATATTTTTTTGTATGAAGAAAACAAGAAAGTGGCATTATCTCCCAAACCATGATACTTTCATGAGATTCATGTTATTTTTATTTAAAAGGTCTTTGGCTAACTATCTCCAGTGTCAGTCTGGTATGCCATTTATAACACAAAAAGTGGCATAATATAAAAAAAAAACATTTTTTTAAATTATATCTGAAAGGTCAATGACTAAGCTAACTCCAATGTCAGTTTGGCACACTCTTTATGGAACAGCCTGTAAGGGTTGGGATGGGGACCTCTATAAGATCCCACATATTAAAACCTTCAAAATAACGGCATGCCATTAACGATTGCGATTTGAAAACGATCGAGTTAGGTAAGTAATAGCTCTGCCGGTCGACCGTACATGCCTTTTCTATGGAGCTTTGGATATGAGTATTATTTTTAAATATACCATTACTCGAAAATATGTAGATAGAGGAAATGCTTTGTGCTCCCATGTTATACGGTTTTATTAAAAATCTTATTTGTTTGTGAGAGAAGAGTTGAAATCTTTTACGGAATACATACCTAATAGGTACCCTAAAAATATTCTACCTAAAATACACTTACTGGTGCCAGTTTTAAACCACTATAGCTTGACAGTAATACTAAATGTAGGCATGTAACTTCATATAATAGGAGCTAGAGAGAGAAAGTTTTATTTTTACAATCGACAAGGAGTTATAAAGCATTACCGCAAACCGCACAATATGAAACTGTAGTGCTCCAGTGGCAGTTATGGAAATACGAGTATAGCCACTAACTGAACTAGATGTTAGCTCGGCTGGGGGAATAAAAGTCGATTATACCATAAAGTAGCCTTTAGTTTCCACCACTTCAACCATTGAAGATGCTAAACAAAAGAATGAACTAGATTCTTGGCGGAAAGTAAGAATCAGTCCTAAGCTTCTAAGTTCAACATATTCTAAACCACAATTTAAAATTAACACTGCAATCGATTGTTATCAATATAAATAATAAATAAATATAAATATTTGACAACATCACATACATTGCTCCGATTCCAAGCTAAGTAGCTAAAGCACTTGTGCTATGGACATCGGAAACAACGGTGGTACCACAACACCCAGACCCGAGACAATATAGAAAAGATCGTTTTCTACATTGATCCGACCGGGAATCGAACCCGGAACATCACGAGATGGCGACGTTTGAAACCATTCATTTCACAACTGGCCCCGTCCCGCTCCGGCCCCACTTACTGTTATTATCCTACTAGCGGTCCCCCGCGACTGCGTCCGCGCGTTTTGAGTTTGCTCCCTCCCCTCCCGTCGCAGCGTGATGTTTCATAACCCTCCCCGATAAATAAGCTATAACTTTATAATATTCGTATAGTTATACAGGGTGTTTTGGTTTAGTCAGTGACATCCAACTCAGGGATAATAATATGAGTTATGTTTATTCTAAAAAAATGTTTTCTTTAAATTCTGAGCAAGTTTCACAACATTCAAAAAAAATACAAAATGAATGGGAAAACTCGCATCCTAGCGCGTTGCTAGAAAATACTACGCCGTAGCTAGTAAGTTATGAGGAGGCTACCTGGTGTTGGTAGTTTTGACTCGATCGCTGTACCGCATAAAAAAATGATTTTGTAGGTTTTTTCACCAAATCAAAAAAAAAAATTAGCATCAGTATCGTTTGTACAGCCACCCTTGAGTCGCTCGTCGCTGACCAAAACAACAGCCTGTATATAAGACAAAACCAATAAAGTAAAAATCATGAAAATCGGTCTACCCGTTCTCTAGTTTAAATCAGTGTCACTAACACGACTTTCGTTTCTGTTCAACATAAGCCGAAATTGTGTAATATTCTTAAACCAAGGTGTGACTGCTTAGGTAAAAGCTTTTCCTTGTAATAACGCTGCTGAATCCTATTCTAACAGTAATGAGCCTCCAATAATGAAACCAGGCATACCTCTAATGGTTTATACATAAAGAAAACTGGAAGCTTGCGTAAACCTGCGTAGGTACGTTAAATATCCGTATACATGACTTGTCTGAATTGCCTTTTTTTTTTAAACTTATCCATGTAAAGCAGATCTTGCCAGTTACTTTTGAAAGTATTGGCTTATGCTTTGAATAGATAGCTCGATACCGTGCGACAATGATTCTTTATCTGGCGGATCAGTTTTCGTGAGATAGTGGCAGCAGGTGATAACTCAGATTAATTGGAGGCTTCTTCGCACATGTCTCTGTCCTCAAATGGGTCGAAAGAAAAGCAACAAATCATAATTCAGAACCCATAGAGAACATGATTTAGCATTTACTTTGTAGATCGGTGCTAACTTCGACCTGTATGTACACTCCCTATCGCAAAATACTTCGCATCCGAGCACTCAATTACACAAACCGCGCTGCCTTTGAGCGCAGGAGCGTTCAGTCGGACGCCTACTAATTACGGATCCGCTGAAGATACTTCGTTCTCGTACTCTGTATACTTTGTTAGAACTGGAACTACGTTTTAGAGAAAGGTTATACCTAGGTATACCTTTTTATATTTATGAAAAGGTTAAAACTATATTTTATCTCTAACCCTCACTAGCTTTTGTTGCATAATACGTTTGAGTTCTCAGTGTAATAAAAATATGTGTAGCAGCAGAGTAGCAGAATGATTTGCACATATCATCATTATCAGCCAAAGGACGCTGCTGATCATAAGCCTTCCCCACCGGTTTCCACAGCGACCGGTTGTCAGCGGTCTGCATCCAGTGTGATCCTGCGATCTCTACAAGGTCGTCTGTACATTTTGTCGGTGGTCGTTCTACGCTGCGCTTTTGGTCGAAGGGTTAAAGAAATCTAGAACTTTTCTACCTCAACGGCCATCAGTTTAACAGTTACTGTCAGAATACTGATACTTCCAATGTTCTTTTGTCACGTTTAAAAGTGGAAAGTAAGCACAAGAGGTCAGATCTGAACTTTAATGGCAGATGTACTGAAACATTTAGAAGAAATACTTAGTTTATCATTTTTCTTTTGTTACTTATATCGCCATTAAGTACTGCCATGCAATATAAAACAAGTATATTCTACTGATAATGACACGATTTTGCATATCATTAATGTAAGATATCATTCGATAATCCAAAAAGATACTTGTCATGTCCTTCTCAGTCGATGGCGCGGTCTTAAATTTCCGCAAAAGACTAACTCACACGAGCTAACCCATTATTCTACCACTGTCTTGGCTTTTGTTTAATCTCTGGGCCCTGATAATAATTCAAGGTTTCGTCTCGTATAACATTAATTACGATAACTTTGTCGGTATTGATAACTTATAACACATAGCTGGGAACAACATTTTAAGTGCGCCCGTTTCTATGGGGCATCGGCTATCACGGAACCTATTTTGCGGAAACTTTGGTCATATGAAGTTAGTCATGAATAATTAATACTTTAAGGAAACAGTATATATGTAAAAAAGTCTCAGCCTCAAAAGTAAAAAAAAAATGTAACTTACCATCATGTTTTTAATATTTAGTAATGTTGCAATACAGTTTTGTTGGTTTCTTATTTCGTCTTATAAGTTAAAAAAATGAACACTTTGAATGTTTAAAGTTATGTACAAAGAAATGACTTTAGTATGTTTTTCCAACATTTTGTGTCAAGATAGGCTCGAAATGCTGACCGGTGCAGTATGAGACGGCATGACACCATTTTTAACTCGTTAATGGATGAACTGATTTTTAAGACTTTAACTAGGTCAGTATTGTTTTTAACTCGAATGGCAGATTTGTAAACAAAATATTGATGTTTCGGGGATATGGACGAGGTACGACACGTTTTCCGTGACAACTAGTTCGTAAAATTACCCACTATCTTAACTACTCGTACCACAAGTATCCGGTATCTGTTGGGAACTCTATTTTTGAAGTTGTCGACGAGTACATCTACTCGTACCTGGGACAAGTAATCCAATTAGGTAGGTCGAACTTTGAAAAACAGGTCAATCGACGAATCCAACTCAGCTGGGCACCGTTCGGTATATTGAGTGAGCGTAAGAGTGTCTTCTCGTCTCAATTGCCTCAGTGTCTAAAGACGAAAGTTTTTAACCAGTGTGAGTTACCAGTGATTATAAACGGATCTGAAGGATGGTTTCTTACTGTAGACCTTATAATGAAGCTCAAAATCGTACGTCGAGCGATGGAGAGGGCTATAGGCTATAGGCTAGTAACGGACATAGCCTTGAAAATCAGTTAGCACAAGTAGCAATAGGCAGGGTAGGTACATAATGCGAAGAACTGATGGCTGCTGAAGCAGAAACTTTCTAGATTGGAGACCCTTCGACCAAAGACTAGGCGTAGGACGTTCACCGACAAGATGGAGCGACGACCTTGTTAAGATAGCAGGATCTATATAGCAGGATAGAACTGGATACCTACGCTTGTGATCGGTCCATGTGAAAAACCGTGGAAAAGGCCTATGTTCCTCAGTGGACTTTCGTGGACGTGGATTATGATTATGATGATGAGTGATGATGATGATAATAACTACCACGAAAGCAAACTTCCTTTTCAAAATATTTTAACTTTTACAAGATTTTTTCCATTATTTAAAATCATAAAGATTTAAAAAAACTTAGGACAAGTATTTTTTTTTGTTGAGTGGTGTATTCATATGCTTTAGAATGTTTTAACACTCTCAGTGTCATATTTTATATTCATAAAGATGAAATAAGAAACCAAAAATTTTGCGCACTTGCGGGACTATTTAATTTTTTAATTCTAAAGCATTACATAGCGAAGCGACATCAATTTCCAAGTTGAATTTATTCTGTAAAGAATAACTGCTTGGGCCATCTGTTTCATAAACAGACGGCTAGATGGCGCTAAGCGTCACGCAATTGACGTTTTCATAAGAAACCACAAATTTCGCAGGGTCGGACTAACAGCACGGTAGCTCAATTGGTAAGAGCGTTTGGCCCGGTTTGCCAAAAGGTTGCTGGTTCAAGTCCCCCAAGTGCGCAAAATTTTTGGTTTCTTATTTCATCTTTATGGTGTATTCATAGTTGTAACATGTCCGTCTTTCCAAAATTCAAATTTGTTCAAATACTACATTAGTAGTATGTAGTATAAAGACACGGTTTAAGCTGTTAATAATAAAGCTAAACCTACGGTTACTCTTGCATTGATATTATTATGCTCTTATCTATCTATATATATATAAAAATGAATTGCTGTTCGTTAGTCTCACTAAAACTCGAGAACGGCTGAACGGATTTATCTTATCTTAGTCTTGAAATGTTCGTGGAGGTCGAGGGAAGGTTTAAAAGGCGAGAAAAAAATTAACGGGATATCCAAAATTTACGCGGGCGACGCCGCGAAAGGACCGCTAGTAATAGCTAAATCTCGTAACGCTACGCTGCTACGTACTACGTCGTAGCAGCACCGGCTACGAAAGATATAGCATAGCATGCCATCCAAAATATTTTTTTGAATTTATGTCTTTACTTTAAAAGCAAAAGCATCAGTGTCTTATCAATGCAACAGCTAAATAAATTAAACATTTAATATGTCTCCTTTTGAATCAACTTTAAGAGAACAAAGCACCGCTCCGTCTAACTATGCTCATAATTCCTTAAATGAGTCAAAAGCGTCACAGTTATGTCGTTAGCAAGATATTTAATTAGTGTCGTTGCGGGCCCTTAGTGTATTAAAATAGTTAATATGATATTTCGTTTAGTAATATTCATAAATAACGATACTGTATATTAGTCATTAATACGTAGAAGAAATCCCTTCATAATCCTCTGGGGCACCAATTAGTAACGTATGAGCCGAAATATTTGATTTCAACAAGGCAGGGCGTACTCGTTGTAAGCTTATATTGCGTAAGTATATTATTTCCTCGTGCCAAGCCCCATTTGAAGCCTCTTGTTACCAATTAGCGAAATAGATATTTAATCAGTTGGTACCAGATGTAGTACACATACAGAGTTGTTTTTTAACCGACTTCAAAAAAGGAGGAGGTTATCAAATCGAGAATGTATGTTTTTTTAGTATCTATGTTACCTCATATCTCAGTCATTTGTCGACCGATTCGAAATTTTTTTTTGCTTACCTAGAGGGTATACCTTTTACTTGGTCCCATTATTGCCAATTTGGGATCTGATGATGGGATCTTGGTGTAATCGAGGGAAACCCTCAAATTTTAAAGGCACGTATAGTGTTTTTTTACTAGAATCTTAATGTTGACGTGTTGTTACGTCTGAGAGTCAACATCTTGTGGAGCTGAGCTGATGGTAAATCTCCTTAACACTTAGGAGTTTAGTAATTGTAATGACAGAACTTATGATTTGTACCTTCATAAAGAACATAGTTGAGCATTTCTTCAGAAAGTGTTCTTCGCGTCACCTTCGTGGCGAAAATTGATACTGATATTATTCAAATAAAAAAAATACTGCTTTAAAGAAACTATCGAACTGTAACATAATCTGTTAGAATCATGAAAATCGGTTCATTATTCATGTAGATATTTAATATTGAAATTTCGTAAGCCACGAAAGTTACTCACCGTGACACGAAAGTTACGCAGCGTCTTTTTGGATAGATAATTCGGTAATAAAAGTATCAAAGTACTTGAAATATTATATATATTTGAGACAAATAGTAATGTGGTTAGGTATTACATATATTTTTAAACATTCATGATGAACACTAACATGATAATAGTTTGTTACCTTCGACATTGCTACTATGTACCAAATTATTTATGAGTATCCGATAGGTATTTCGACACTGTTGCAAGTGCCATGATCACAGCGTACCTAAAACTGTTGCAAGTGGGCTGTTATTTGTAGACCTTATGGTCTACCCTCCTTCTAAGTGTTTTATTGCACTCATTTTCAGTATCACTGACGTCAAATTCACTGTTTACTCGCATTTGTTCTCGGCACACAACAATGACCGTATTTGTCAGCGATAGGATACATTGTTAAATTTTACGGTTTCACACTTTCGGAGCAATGGTATTTTGACATTCGACAATTTAAACCAATACTTACGATCAAATTTTTAGTATTTTGTAATTTAATCGCTTCCTTAACCTATTTTGGTAAGTAGTCGCATTCTGTCGAAATTATCTGAGATTATAAAGGTAAAGGTAAGCTAAGGTACATGTAGCAAATCTGTAGCAACCAACTCTTTACCCTTCAAAGTAGAGCCTCAAATTACATACAGGTACCCTGAATTCTAGTAATTAGATATTTGCCGGCTATTAGCAACTCATTTAAGGTAGGCTCAGTTATATTAGGTATATAGGTTAGGCCCTTTATAAACTTTACAATTAATAAATTAGTCTTCCAGATATTTTGCTTGCCTGGAGTGAGACTATTTAGACTACTAGTTGCTGGAGCATAACTGTAAGAGCTTTCAAAATATGACCTTTTCGTATCCAATAAAGAATTAAACTATTTCATTTGAATCTTTGGAAAAAAACACCAGACGTCACGCGCTTATTTTCGAACCAGTATCAGTGTTAATTGTAGTTTTTTTCCGGTAAAGCAAACTCATGATTCCCAGTCTTTATCTAGTAGCCTCAAAGTAGACTCTTTTATCGGTCTAGTGGACAAATTTCCAGCTTTAGACCAGGCTCAAATATTAGCCATGCCACTTGTTTGAATAAATTAAGACGACTGGCATAACTGCTATCATTCTTATTAGTGGCAAAGAATTATTCATTTTTTTTCTCATATAAACTACACAAATTGGGCTAATTGCGAATAATGCACTAAAATTAATTAATTAATGAGTATGCTTTTTAGAGTAACATATTGTGATTTCTTCATATAATTAGTATATAGTAGATTGATGAGGCGATTCAAAGCCGAATAAAATCAAGATTTAAGACGTCATATTCTATACATATTTATAGTAAGCTACATTATTTCTATAAATCATATCTGTGCATCTGGAAACTGTCTATGTAGAATAATTCAAGTTTGAAACGTTAAGGCGGTTATTTTAACTGCATTTGCAAACCATAAAATATAAATTATAGTGAGATCAGTACACTATGATAACCTTTCGTGGTATGATTTGTAACTTTCGTGGGAAATTGTCCACGAAAGTTGTGCCACGCAAGTGACGAAAATTTTACATTTTCAGAAATATTAAATTAATTAACTAACATTTATGAAATCTAATCAGCTCTAATGAATCTTGACTATGAGTTTTATGATTCAATAGTAGACATTTATTCCTGACGCTGACTTATAATCTTAAAACATTACCCATGAAGGGTCACATGCACTAGGGTCTGAAGAAAAAAAATAAAACGCAAGGAGCTGTATTACCTATATCATAGCTATGGGATACTTATTTGTCTTCTATTAGTGTTTTGACAGGTCTGAAGTTTCTGCGGACCTATGGTTTGTGTCGATAGGATGAACCTTTTTGAAGTTATGAGCAATTTTGAGTCACATTTTCGAAAATGGTAAAATCGTGTGACCGACACAAAATTAAGTATGTAAAATTTAAATCTAAGGACTGATTTTTCCCCCTCGATATAATGAATCCTGACTTAGTATCCAATTTTTAAAAATATATAATGTTAATATAATGTAAAAGTCCAGCAAGATAGAAGTGTTTAAACTGAGCGCCAACTCAGTGTGACGCCCGAAGAACAGCAGTTTTACTCCCGATTCCGATGGTAAAATATTTTTTCCTACAAAACTACAAACATAATAACACATTTTAAAGTGAATTCATATAGATAGATACATGATAAAACATACAAAATTTATTATTTAATTAAACATTGAATATGTTTGGAATTACAAACGTGTGACCATCAAAAAACGGTGCTTAAAGAATGGCCCAGTTATAAGGTGAAATAAATTGTTTGCCTAAAATAGCTTCCTTTCCTTTCAAGGGTCAAGAGTTTATTTAAGATTTTTTAGTGCATTTTGGTTTTGAAGTCGGTTTTTTTCTTTTTTAAAGTTAATATTTTATAATTACATCACTTAGGACTAGGTATCATTATCTTGAGGTAGATTTAACTAACACGTTTTGTTTACCGTTCAGAAAAAAAAACCGTTTACCGTTTTAAAACACTGAAACAAAATAATGTAACTTAATTGAAAATTATTATTGCTCAAGAACACTTGAGTTCTTTCATTTCACTGCACAATTTCTCAAATTTGATGTCATGAATTGTCATGTTAGTTATATATCTAGACCGAGAGCTGTAAAAGTGAGGATCGTAAAATATTTTAGAATCGCTCGCGGCGAGGCTGGCATGTAAATAAATACATTACTGAGACGCCCTTGACGGGAAATCCAATTAAAAACCTTAGATTATGGGTTCGAAGCTCCCGCCATTTTACCTACGTCCTCTGGGACTTATTTCATAAGTTTAAATAACTTGATATATTATCAAGTTCATCACAAAAACGAAAAGAAAAGCAAATTTTTGAAATTCTTATCTTTGGTAAAAAAAGAATCTAAAGTGCGATTTACAGTTCTAACACAATAAAAAATTAACTCTTCAAATTACCTTTTTTTTTCACATTTTTTGTATCAATGGTTTGTTCAGAACTGCTTTTCTAAGAAAATAAAAAGGATATTTAAAACTTTATTTAATAACTTCGATACTTTTTCCTTTGGTGTGTGGTCTTAACTGTGGGGTCCTGCTCCTAGTACCTACTGTATCGCGGTCCACATTTTGATCTCAAGCCGACTTTATGACGCTCTCAACATTACTCTGTAAGTGAGCAATACTGATAGAAACTCATACAACACAGAATATCTTACAAAGATGTAATTTTATTTATGTCAAACAAAAGAAACTTACTGATTGAATACCAATACAATCTTACAAAACAGACCTCTTCCTATTATGAATGCGTTCACGTACTCGTCACATACAACGACCTCCTATCAATATACGAGAACCTGTCCCTGTCTCCGTCCCTATTCGCTCAAAACAGGGTATGAGGGCTTAGGAATTCCTGTGATCGGAATCGATTCTGTTGTCTGAGCAAATATAGAGGATCTCGTGAGATATATGGCAACTCATGGGAGGCTTATCGGTGCCACACAGAGAGTGAGATAGGTCTTACAGATAGGGACCGCGGAGATTTAATATTACGTCTTGTTTAACAAGGGTCTATATTAGTAACTACCCAGTGTACCTCTTCCTTAACATTCATTATTACATTTTTAAAACGTACACTTTGATATAACACACATACTTTGTTTTGGTACGAAACACACAGAACCTGTATGAATTGGCTACTGAATTAAACACAACCATTTAAGAATGAACATTACGTTCACAGACGCAAATTGCATTTGAAATCGCAGTTTCGATTAACTATAGACATAATATTTTCATTTAAAAAATACTTATACAACTACTTACCTTATTTAACTGGACGTTAAAAATATGATGAAACAAACACATGGATCCCTAGGTCAGAAAAGAAACATGACAGGAACATGATAGATGGAAGCTAGTATTTACCAATCACCGATGGACCGTATGGCCTGTGAAATAAAAACCTTTTTAGCTCATACGTTAAAGTCAAGTGCCAAAATTTAAATCAGTTCGATGTTGATTGATCGATACCCCTTCAAATTCTCCCCTGCTATTTACCTGAGGACCTTACAATATTCGTGTTTAAAAAAACTACTTGATCTTTTTCTGGCAACTCTTTTCATACAAATCGACTTATTCTAATCCGTTATATTTTCGCTAGATGCCTCATCAATCCTACAGAGCTCAATATAATTTAAAGTATTTTACAGTTTTTTGGACATGCCAGTTCACGAGATCGAGGTCTCAGTAATGTTGACTGAGGGTCATGCATAATAGGTTATACTTATTATGTTAGAAAACATACATAACATACATATATTGATGCCATTAATTGTTATAACAAAACATACTTAAAAACAACCTCAATGCTATCAAAAAATATCGGATATTCCTAACAATTGAACAATTCCTGGAAAATCTTCATAATGGCTGGCAATACAACTAAACAAGCCAATGATTTGACGACAAAAATCACTATAAGGAAAAAATACGCATATCTTCTTACGAGAGGGAAAATAAAGGCTTTTTATCTGAATATGTTTATTACGTACACGTATCAATTTCACAGAAAAATATTTTCAATACGTTTGTATTGATGAAAGATATGACATAAATTCACAGCACTGATTAGAAATCAAAAAAACATTAAGTTACAAGTCATTAATGAGTAAAAAAATAGTTATAGTGGAATTAAAAGGGTCAAAACAAAAATATTGTTACTTAGATGGAAAATTTGAACCAATAAAATACTTAACAAATATTGACTTGAATGTTTTTCATTTTGGAACAGCTGTAGAATAACATTAATCATAGCGCAATGAATTGAACAGTGTTTGATGCGTAATGGAAATTGACAAATATTTTACCGTACAGTATTATTCAAATTTTTTTTGTACACATATATTCAATTATTATATACATATATATTTTGAACAAAAGTTAATACCTAGAGATAATTATAAATATGTATATTCTTAAGCTGCAAATGAAATAAGAACTTATTTTTTAAGGTTGCTTACTATATGCATTTTTTACAGTCATTACAAAAGACTATCGTATGTCACTTTATAAATATTATCCCTAATATTATAAATTCTCGGTATATTTTATATGAAGGCTAAAAAGAGATTTTACGATGAAAAAGAAAAGTGGACTTAATTGGGAGATTTTTCCTACCCGGCAGGGGCTATCGCTTATCTTGCGATAGCAAACATAGTAAAATAATTGCAAAATAATCGCTGTTTCTTATTACATAACGACAAAAACAAAGAACAATCGATGAAAATGATCTTCTCGATCCGGGCGGCTTTGTTTGAGTTTGTGTCAACATTCGTACCATATTTATGCAAATTATGTAAAAAAATATGTTATTGAAAAATACGTAATAGCCCTGCAGATACTGTAGCCGCGAAATCCAGTGTAATATGAACTGTTAAATCCTTAATTAATAGCTTTTGGGGGATCAAGTAACGTTGGACAGTTAATTAAAAGGGCTCATTATCGCAGTAAACCAATAAATATCGAATTAATTATTTCTTAACTTTAAAGCGGAAGTCGGGGAGAAATTTATTTTCTTAAAAATTTATTGATAACAATAATCGGATTATAAAGGTTGTTCTGATGAAGGATGCTGATTAAGTAAGTACTAATTCAATTTATGCAAAGACTTTGTTTTTTCTTATACATAATCGTAAACAGTGAGTGTAGGAGGGTTGAATAAGGTGATTACAACCTCCATTTTAGCACTTTAAACAGTCAAGCACCGTGATTCTAGTCACAATAGCCATTTTTTTTTTGCGTCCCATATGATGCCGTTGGGGTTTGCAGAATAGTAATTAATGTTGGTATTTTAACAGTGATGACATACGGATCCGAAACGTGGTCTCTAACTATGGGCCTCATAAAGAAGCTCAAAATCACACAACGAGCAATGGAGAGGGCTATGCTCGGTGATTCTCTACGATATCGAATCAGAAATGAGGAGATACGTAGAAGAACTAAGGTAACGGACATATCCCTACGAATCAGTAAGCTCAAGTGGCAGTGGACAGGGCACATAGCGCAAAGAACTGATGGCTATTAGGGCAGAAAAGTTCAAGATTGGAGACTTTTCACCCAACCAACCAAACCGACCAAAAGCGCAGCGTGGGACGCCCACTGACAAGATGGACAGACGACCTTGTTAAGACCGCGGGATCACACTGGATGCAGACCGCTTGTGATCGGTCGCTGTGGAAAACCGTGGGGGAGGCCATGTTCAGCAGTGAATGCCCTTTGGCTGATAATGATGATGATGTTGGTATTTTGATAGATTTTTATCATTATCTATATGTTTTTTAGTTACACAGCGCATACCACATTAATAGACAAACTATGCAGATTGATTCTTAGATGAGGCTCAACATTTTTAAAAAGGTGTGCACAATATACCTTAAATATTGATTCCAGCTCCGGATAGATCATACTACGCGCGCTACTAGTATGATAATTCCTCGATAACGTTGGTAAAATTTCCATAATGACAGCCTTTGAGCCATGCCAACATAACTCTTTATACTCAGCCGATCGTAAAACCATCGACTAGGTGCGTTCAAATAACGATGCTTCGTGCATTTCAATGAGGGCATAGATTGTGCAGGAGAATGGTGTGATATGCGTTGAATTTCTTGACTGAAACTTGAAACTTTTCTTGTGCCTAGCTGATATATCTTTTACAAATTCGCGGTCTGAACAAAAGCTCAAAATGTATTTCGTACTGCCTTGCACGAAAGTATCAAAGTCAAAGTAACTGTTGACGACGCGTTTGGTGTATTTGTTAGAGCTCCTGACAATTACGCCGGGCGTCGCGGGTTCGAATCCCGCAAGGGGCAAATGTTTGTGTGATGAGCACGAATATTTGTACCTGAGTCATGGATGTTTATCCATGACTCAGGTACAAATATTCGTTTCAACTCATTCACTCATAAATAATTAAATACATATTAAACAATATGTATTTAATTATTTATGAGTGACGCCCCCGTCATAATCATTGTCTGGTATTCGTAACACAAGGAAGAAATCAATACCGTGTAATGTTTGGTGGTGCGAACACGAAGATCGAACTGCTCCTAAATCGATTAACCTAAGTCTATCTGAGCTACAATATTGCACAACTTCTGTAGTTATGGAAGGATTGCCAGTTTGAGAGGTGGGATCGTAAAGATAAACTTTTGGAGACTCAGTTTGCTAGTTATTAAAACTACCCTCCCTTCACTTGGTATGATCAGCTGCGCTTTTCAAACAAAGAGCAAACTTCAATTTAGCACATTGCCACAAATTAATAAATAGTAAATACAGTGAACAATGACAGAACTCATTCAGGTTTAAATGCGAATTCCCATCTTGTACTTCCTAAGCAAACTCAAAAATTATTGTTAGGGCTAGTCTAGAGTCAAAATCAAACCCATTTCAGATGATAAATAAGTATCACTTAATATTTTTATCCATAAAATCATTATTGTACTAGTGTACTACATGGAACCCTATTTTTGAATCACATGATTGAAGTCCAATTTTGAAATGGAATTAATTTAAATCCATTTTATTTAAAGAAAAAAAGTTTAATTTTGTGCGTACTCACTCCATTATTTCGCGTTATTTGCGTTGATTTTTTATTTGTTAATGAAGCTTACGCGAATACTTCTCATTAAATAAAACACCGTTTTTCGGAATTTTTCTCAAATACCTATTTATTTAATTGTATATCCTAACGTTTTGAACACCAACAGCGTTTGCAGACGGGTAGACTGTCTACCTACAATATTCGCGAAAACTTCCGTTATAAAAATGTTTTATTAAATGAATTTTATTAATTTTCGAACGAAATCACACGCCATATCCAAGCGAGTGATTTAAAAATGGAACTCCTCGTCTATCTTAGGCATCATCGTCACTGACTATCAGGCAAAATAAGGACTAACGTACACTTATACACATTTCCATTAGTTTTGTATTTGTTTATCATAAACATATTTATTAAACAAATCCAAAATGTTAGTCAGTCTATATCTATAGGTCTGGTTCGTACATCACGAGCCTATTATATAAGAAGTTCCATTGACTCAGTTATCATAGCCCGAGTTTTAGTAGATTCAGATTTATTGCATAAATTATGTACAGTGACGCCCTGCAAGGGCACAGCAAACATGAGCGGCAACTATTGCCCATTTACTTATTATAAATTACATAATAGAATTAATTTTAAAAAAGGTGTTAGCAATTACAATTTATTACATTATTAGATTAAGTAAGTTGCATAGAGTGCATTTTTTAAGGACAACTGAACTTCAGAAATCAGAGAACCGTGAGTTTTTTATTTAACTACTAGTGGTCCGCCGCAACTTCGTCCACGTGTTTTTCGATGTTTTTCTCGCCTTTTAAACCTTCCCTGGACCTCCACGAACATTTCATGACTAAGATAAAATAAATCTGTTCAGCCGTTTACGAGTTATAGTAAGACTAACAAACAGCAATTCATTTTTATATATATGGATAAGAACGTTTGAAAACAATGTGTTGATTACACAGAATTAAACAGAGCAATCGTTCAACATGTTAAGATGAAAGCATCGAAACCACTATAACCACTTCAAGACTTAGTTATCATTTCAATAAGTCATAGTCATTCGATAACTAGAGGTGTACTGTTAATACATACACCGTATTAAAACTATTGAGACGCAGGTTTTTTGTCATTATTCGTTATTTTTCTCATAAAAGTAATAAGTACTTCTTCTAGTCCATGTAGTAATATAGCATCTATAAATACATAATCAGTGTTGAGTGCTATTACATCTTTTGTGTTTATAGCCACAATACACTATCTTTTTATCCAACAGCCTTGACATTGACCTTTCCTATTCACCATCCGTAATACAACCCAACTTAAGTTACTGCCGTTGTTCCCACAGTTTTATGGTGCTGTTACATAATGCCAGTCATCTCGTCTCCTCATCGCTCAGATTACGCTCTTATTTAGTACATTAACGCATTCGCATGCGGCAGCGATGCGACTGAACGATACCAACAAGAGATGCAACATTATACGCTAATGTTATATTGTCCCAAGAACTGTATATAGACGGGAGGTACGGCGCGCTCGTAACCTATTTGCAACTGCCAAATATCGTACGAATGCGGGTCTTCGCTCACCTCTGCGACAAATGATTGATATGTATAATGACACTTTTGTTGAATTAGACATATTTCATCTTTCCGAAGGTCAATTCAAGCGTTCTATCCTTAATAAACTGAACTCTCTTTAGTCTTAGTCTTAACAGACTTTAAAATAATGATTTGTTATTTAATAATGCATGCTAATTCGTTATCATTATTGACAACTTCCTTGTTAAAAAAATGTTTACTGCTCATAACTAGTTATGTAATGTGTAATATTTTTAGGTGCACAGTGCTCGTGATAAATCTTTCTAAGATCTTTCGTATTCTTATTTGGGAGGTGGTAAAATTATTTTTCAATTTGTTTTATTTAATTCTGAATTGTATGCGGTCGCTGGAATTATGATGTGTGTCTACTTTATTAACCACATAAATACATCTTTACACGCATTATTTAGAAAAGTTTTTGATTAGCTGTTGTTGCGCATCGCGTCCGATAAGTTATGTTTGACCTCTGTTTGTTAATATGTGGACAGTGTGTTGACTACATACTTATTTATTATTACTTAAGCCTCAATTATTGTACAATCGATACAGTGTGTGGTTGTTTGCTATCCCAAATAAAGTGAAAAAAAATGTCACATGCCGTATTTGAATATCACATTAAAAAGCCATCGGTGGGTACTTTTTTTTAAAAATAGATATATTGGACACCAATCACATACATTGCTCTGATCCCAAAGTAAGTAGCGAATGCACTTGTGTTATGGAAATCAGACACAACGGTGGTACCACAACACCCAGACCCGAGACAATATAGAAAAAAATGATATTCATAAAGATGAAATAACAAAAGATAAACCAAAAATTTGCGCACGGGCGGGACTTGAATCAGGCATCTGGCTCTTTCTGGCTTACCGGGCCAAACGCTCTTACCATTAGAAAAAATCTATTTTTTTTTATATTCAGCTCTTCTAAACCATTATAAAAATTTGATTTCTATATTGACCCGACCGGGAATCGAACCCGGGACCTCGAAGCGGTGACGCCTTGAAACCAGCGTGCTTAGCCACTGCACCACGAAGGTCGTCAATCATTCCGCGTGCGAATGCGGTCGTGGACTAACGGCGTTATATAAAGGATTAAACCGTAAACTTTCTCTTAATTCACACAAACATTTGCCTTGAACAACGGCGTAAGTAATTTAATTAGGTAGTCAGCACACGTGGTACTTTAACTAGGCAGTGATGGGGCATCACCTTTTAAAAAAAAAAAGAATTTCACATCATATTTGGGGAGATAATCTTGTGTTAGTAAACTCCCATGTACACCGAAGTACAAAATGCTTAACGATTTTTTAAACACATGCTATGACATACATAAATATCCTTTATAAATATAAATATCCTTTGGACATTCCCACATCGCCATCTAGTCCCAAATTAAGCTACTCAAAGCTTGTGTTATGGGTGCCAGACAACGGATATAATACTTAAATACTTTTTGTTTGTAAATACATACATGATATACATAGAAAACACCCAGACCAATACAAACAGACATGTTCATGCACACAAATGTTTGTATTGTACGGGGATCGAACCCGTACCCGCTGCGTAGTAGGCGATTTCTCGACCACTACACCAGACGGGTCGTCATACATATCTTCATCATCATTCATTACAATGTTAACAATTTGGGTACTCAAATGAAATGTTTAAAGTATATTTTTACACCTTTAATTCATCTCACCTCTATACGCGCCATTCAATTGATAGAAAGTGACGGCTTACCTACAATATGAAAACAATATTTTCATAAATAATGACGTCCCTGGTGTTAATGTCATAAGCATTTAGCACATTCTGTTTCATATCCTGTCATAGTTTACATAGATAGATAGATAGATACAGCTAGCCGCGAAGTTAAATTTTCAACAGTTAATTAATTATCTTTAACATTTTCATTTCAAGAAAAATAGCAAAAATATATTTAATCATATTTAGTTATTTTTTCCATCCATCCATTAGTTTCAAAATCAGAGATAAAAATTACTACTCACGGCCATTCCCCATATCCATTATATTGTGGTTTTGTCCTACTAGAGATAGAAATGCTTATCTACCTTTAGATTTTTTGTCCCTATAAAACTTCTGGGAGTAGGAAATCTTCTGGCAATAAGGATAGCCATCTCTACCTGTAACTATAGTTAGCATATAGGGAATGGCCGTAAGACTTTATAGTAATCATACATTGTTAAAAAAATGACACCGTTAGTTTATACAAAAAATATTTAAAAAAAATAACCGTGTATGTACATGTATCAAAACAACCATCTGACCATGACTCGAGTAGCAAGTCTAGTCTGATCTAATATAACTTCAAAGAAGTACTTAGCAAGTACACACAGTTTTGGCTGTCTGCAAAAAGTTTGTTTTTATTCTGGCGCAATTTCAAAAAATGACGGCGTTAAGAATAGTAGCTCCTCACTACGAGAGCAGACGGTAGCCCCGCAGGATTATAAACAGCGGCTTAAATTAATATTTCATGAGCGTGCGTGCCCGCGACCCGCACTATCCAATTCATACTACGTTTTCATTAACAAGCCTTTATGTTATGAACGAGTATATTAGTAATTATTAGTCTAAGCATTTATTACATCTTATTGTGTTCGGTAATATAGCATATCTACGTGGAAAAGAAACTTATGACTTTGATGTGTTGGGTTTTATTAACTTATTGATTTCAGAGGTTTTTCATACTCGTACTTTGTCCAAATTCCATTGTCAACTTCTTACCACAGCTTAATTTGTTTTTCGGGTCATTACACTTAGGAGGTCGTTCCACTTTCTAGTTATAAAAGTTATTTTACCGTAAATTGAGTATAAAGAGGTTTCTTGAATGTTAAAGCTGATTAAGAATAGTCAATATCTGTGGTCAATATACTTTTATGGCTATTTATTTCATTACTACAGACTACAGATACCAGCAAGAACACGTTTTAATCTTAGAACTGTGCAACAAGCACAATTATCTATTTTATCATACAAACTCGTTACCATAAATTGACTGTCCATTCGTATACAAATACCGTACTATCCACTACCTAGTTAATTTTCGTTAACTTAATTTGATCGTTAATAACATTTCACGGAACAACGGTCGTTTCATGGAAATTTGCGGCGAAAACGACTAACTTTCGCAATTTTAGTATCTGTATTTAGTGTTCCGGACTAAAGAGGTGAATAAATGTTAGGAATGTGTTAAAAACCGTCCGGTCCGAAAATGTAAAACTAACTGTAATACACGATGAAAAATTGCTATTATCTCGACCTGTTATATCATGTTATATGTTATATGCGTATGCGCGTAAATGACGGATCTTAAAAAATATGTCAATGAATTATAGCCTATGTGTTATCCTTATGTATGAGAAATATTATTGTAAATTTTATCAACATCCATCTACTAGTTTGGCGTGAAGAAGTTACAAACATACATCCATTCTTTCATTCCCACAAAATATTATTATTAAATCATCATTATATTGATTGTCTACAAAATTAAAATGCAAAATACTTAATGCAATGGCACCAATATTGAAGGTGGATTTATATTTGTCTGACGTGTCATGTAGTGTCTCGTCAGAACGGAATCGGTTTCATACATTTAGTATGGAAACGTTCAGATCTCATCACGACAATCACACAAATGCATGGACGACACACCGTAAATACCGCTATATAATTATGAAAATATTTTTTACAGTTGCCAAATGCTAGAAAGTGATTAGTGATCGAGTAGCACTTATTAATGACAGCACGTCAACGGCGTATTGACGGTGTATGGACAGCAAGACGATGCGTATCGATAGTATGCCGCCGGTATCACGTTAGCAGCCGCCTCTTTTCACTGTCATACTAATTTCCATATATATGTCACCGTAATATTGTAAAGACTGCGAGATTACAATCTAACGGTTTTAAATCCGGTAGATTGTATTCTATCAATTTATTGTGAACAAACTTTACGTTTACTTTAGAATTTACGTTTTTTTTTTGTATTGACATGTCAACCTAACACGAAGGTGAAACAGGGATTCGCTTCGCAATCTTCTCCTACTCTGACCCACCACCACTTTGGCCAGTGATTCGTAATTTCAGTTAACGTTATGATAATGTATGAAATACGGTACAGTTTATAATAAATCATCACATTACTTTATTAAAATATGACGGTGACATATACTGGTGTCCCAAAAAGAGCGTGTCAAACGGAAACTGGAGATAGCTTAGCCAAACCTTTCAAATAAAAATAACAAGACTCTAACAAAAGTCTCATAGTTTGGGAGATAATGCCACTTTTTTGTATATTTTTTTGTATGAAGAAAACAAGAAAGTGGCATTATCTCCCAAACCATGATACTTTCATGAGATTCATGTTATTTTTATTTAAAAGGTCTTTGGCTAACTATCTCCAGTGTCAGTCTGGTATGCCATTTATAACACAAAAAGTGGCATAATATAAAAAAAAAACATTTTTTTAAATTATATCTGAAAGGTCAATGACTAAGCTAACTCCAATGTCAGTTTGGCACACTCTTTATGGAACAGCCTGTAAGGGTTGGGATGGGGACCTCTATAAGATCCCACATATTAAAACCTTCAAAATAACGGCATGCCATTAACGATTGCGATTTGAAAACGATCGAGTTAGGTAAGTAATAGCTCTGCCGGTCGACCGTACATGCCTTTTCTATGGAGCTTTGGATATGAGTATTATTTTTAAATATACCATTACTCGAAAATATGTAGATAGAGGAAAGGCTTTGTGCTCCCATGTTATACGGTTTTATTAAAAATCTTATTTGTTTGTGAGAGAAGAGTTGAAATCTTTTACGGAATACATACCTAATAGGTACCCTAAAAATATTCTACCTAAAATAAACTTACTGGTGCCAGTTTTAAACCACTATAGCTTGACAGTAATACTAAATGTAGGCATGTAACTTCATATAATAGGAGCTAGAGAGAGAAAGTTTTATTTTTACAATCGACAAGGAGTTATAAAGCATTACCGCAAACCGCACAATATGAAACTGTAGTGCTCCAGTGGCAGTTATGGAAATACGAGTATAGCCACTAACTGAACTAGATGTTAGCTCGGCTGGGGGAATAAAAGTCGATTATACCATAAAGTAGCCTTTAGTTTCCACCACTTCAACCATTGAAGATGCTAAACAAAAGAATGAACTAGATTCTTGGCGGAAAGTAAGAATCAGTCCTAAGCTTCTAAGTTCAACATATTCTAAACCACAATTTAAAATTAACACTGCAATCGATTGTTATCAATATAAATAATAAATAAATATAAATATTTGACAACATCACATACATTGCTCCGATTCCAAGCTAAGTAGCTAAAGCACTTGTGCTATGGAAATCGGAAACAACGGTGGTACCACAACACCCAGACCCGAGACAATATAGAAAAGATCGTTTTCTACATTGATCCGACCGGGAATCGAACCCGGAACATCACGAGATGGCGACGTTTGAAACCATTCATTTCACAACTGGCCCCGTCCCGCTCCGGCCCCACTTACTGTTATTATCCTACTAGCGGTCCCCCGCGACTGCGTCCGCGCGTTTTGAGTTTGCTCCCTCCCCTCCCGTCGCAGCGTGATGTTTCATAACCCTCCCCGATAAATAAGCTATAACTTTATAATATTCGTATAGTTATACAGGGTGTTTTGGTTTAGTCAGTGACATCCAACTCAGGGATAATAATATGAGTTATGTTTATTCTAAAAAAATGTTTTCTTTAAATTCTGAGCAAGTTTCACAACATTCAAAAAAAATACAAAATGAATGGGAAAACTCGCATCCTAGCGCGTTGCTAGAAAATACTACGCCGTAGCTAGTAAGTTATGAGGAGGCTACCTGGTGTTGGTAGTTTTGACTCGATCGCTGTACCGCATAAAAAAATGATTTTGTAGGTTTTTTCACCAAATCAAAAAAAAAATTAGCATCAGTATCGTTTGTACAGCCACCCTTGAGTCGCTCGTCGCTGACCAAAACAACAGCCTGTATATAAGACAAAACCAATAAAGTAAAAATCATGAAAATCGGTCTACCCGTTCTCTAGTTTAAATCAGTTTCACTAACACGACTTTCGTTTCTGTTCAACATAAGCCGAAATGGTGTAATATTCTTAAATCAAGGTGTGACTGCTTAGATAAAAGCTTTTCCTTGTAATAACGCTGCTGAATCCTATTCTAACAGTAATGAGCCTCCAATAATGAAACCAGGCATACCTCTAATGGTTTATACATAAAGAAAACTGGAAGCTTGCGTAAATCTGCGTAGGTACGTTTATTCTCTGTATACATGGCTTGTCTGAAAATTCGCCTTATTTTTAAAACTAGAAAACCTAATAGTCTTTCAGTGGCCAATCCAAGTAAAGCAGATCTTGCCAGTTACTTTTGAAAGCATTGCTATGAATAGATAGCTCGATACCGATAGTATTATATCCGTTGTCTGGCACCCATAACACAAGCTTTTAGTAGCTTACTTTGGGGCTAGATGGCGATGTGTGGGAATGTCTAAAGGATATATTTATACCGTGCGACAATGATTCTTTATCTGGCGGATCAGTTCTCAGAGATAGTGGTAGCAGGTGATGACTGAGATTGGTCGGAGGCTTCACCGCACGTGCCTCTGTCCTCAAATGGGTCGAAAGAAAAGCAACAAATCATAATTCAGAACCCATAGAGAACATGATTTAGCATTTACTTTGTAGATCAGTGCTAACTTCGACCTGTATGTACACTCCCTATCGCAAAATACTTCGCATCCGAGCACTCAATTACACAAACCGCGCTGCCTTTGAGCGCAGGAGCGTTCAGTCGGACGCCTACTAATTACGGATCCGCTGAAGATACTTCGTTCTCGTACTCTGTATACTTTGTTAGAACTGGAACTACGTTTTAGAGAAAGGTTATACCTAGGTATACCTTTTTATATTTATGAAAAGGTTAAAACTATATTTTATCTCTAACCCTCACTAGCTTTTGTTGCATAATACGTTTGAGTTCTCAGTGTAATAAAAATATGTGTAGCAGCAGAGTAGCAGAATGATTTGCACATATCATCATTATCAGCCAAAGGACGCTGCTGATCATAAGCCTTCCCCACCGGTTTCCACAGCGACCGGTTGTCAGCGGTCTGCATCCAGTGTGATCCTGCGATCTCTACAAGGTCGTCTGTACATTTTGTCGGTGGTCGTTCTACGCTGCGCTTTTGGTCGAAGGATTGAAGAAATCTAGAACATTTCTACCTTAACGGCCATCAGTTTAAGAGTTATTATCAGAATACTGATAATTCCAATGTTCTTTTGTCACGTTTAAGAGTGGAAAGTAAGCACAAGAGGTCAGCTCTGAACTGTCAGGTGTTTTTTGATTCCCAACCTTAAGTCAAATGTGGTACTGTTCGCAATCTTCTGGGCTTGTGTACTGAAACATTCTCATTCAGAAGAAATACTTAGTTTTTCATTTTTATTCTGTTACTTATATCGCGGTAAAGTACTGCCATGCAATATAAAAAAAGTATATTCTACTGATAATGACTCGTTTTTTCATATCATTAATGTAAGATATCATTCGATAATCCAAAAAGATACTTGTCATGTCCTTCTCAGTCGATGGCACGGTCTTAAATTTCCGCAAAAGACTAACTCACACGAGCTAACCCATTATTCTACCACTGTCTTGGCTTTTGTTTAATCTCTGGGCCCTGATAATGAATCAAGGTTTCGTCTCGTATAACATTAATTTCGATAACTTTGTCGGTATTCATTACTTATAACACATAGCTGGGAACAACATTTTAAGTGCGCCCGTTTCTATGGGGCATCAGCTTTCACGGAACCTATTTTGCGGAAACTTTGGTCATATGAAGTTAGTCATGAATACTTAATACTTTAAGGAAACAGTATATATGTAAAAAAGTCTCAGCCTCAAAAGTAAAAAAAAATGTAACTTACCATCATGTTTTTAATATTTATTAATGTTGCAATACAGTTTTGTTGGTTTCTTATTTCGTCTTATAAGTTAAAAAAATGAACAATTTGAATGTTTAAAGGTATGTACAAAGAAATGACTTTAGTATGTTTTTCCAACATTTTGTGTCAAGATAGGCTCGAAATGCTGACCGGTGCAGTATGAGACGGCATGACACCATTTTTAACTCGTTAATGGATGAACTGATTTTTAAGACTTTTACTAGGTCAGTATTGTTTTTAACTCGAATGGCAGATTTGTAAACAAAATATTGATATTTCAGGGATATGGACGAGGTACGTCACGTTTTCCGTGACAACTAGTTCCTATGTAAACGTAAAATTACCCACTATCTTAACTACTCGTACCACAAGTATCCGGTATCTGTTGGGAACTCTATTTTTGAAGTTGTCGACGAGTACATGTACTCGTAGCTGGGACAAGTAATCCAATTAGGTAGGTCGAACTTTGAAAAACAGGTCAATCGACGAATCCAACTCAGCTGGGCACCGTTCGGTATATTGAGTGAGCGTAAGAGTGTCTTCTCGTCTCCATTGCCTCAGTGTCTAAGACGAAAGTTTTTAACCAGTGTGAGTTACCAGTGATTATAAACGGATCTGAAGGATGGTCTCTTACTGTAGGCCTTATAATGAAGCTCAAAATCGTACATCGAGCGATGGAGAGGGCTATAGGCTATAGGCTAGTAACGGACATAGCCTTGAAAATCAGTTAGCACAAGTAGCAATAGGCAGGGTAGGTACATAATGCGAAGAACTGATGGCTGCTGAAGCAGAAACTTTCTAGATTGGAGACCCTTCGACCAAAGACTCGGCGTAGGACGTTCACCGACAAGATGGAGCGACAACCTTGTTAAGATAGCAGGATCTATATAGCAGGATAGAACTGGATACCTACTCTTGTGATCGGTCCATGTGGAAAACCGTGGAAAAGGCCTATGTTCCTCAGTGGACTTTCGTGGACGTGGATTATGATTATGATGATGAGTGACGATGATGATAATAACTACCACGAAAGCAAACTTCCTTTTCAAAATATTTTAACTTTTACAAGATTTTTTCCATTATTTAAAATCATAAAGATTTAAAAAAACTTAGGACAAGTATTTTTTTTTGTTGAGTGGTGTATTCATATGCTTTAGAATGTTTTAACACTCTCAGTGTCATATTTTATATTCATAAAGATGAAATAAGAAACCAAAAATTTTGCGCACTTGCGGGACTATTTAATTTTTTAATTCTAAAGCATTAGATAGCGAAGCGACATCAATTTCCAAGTTGAATTTATTCTGTAAAGAATAACTGCTTGGGCCATCTGTTTCATAAACAGACGGCTAGATGGCGCTAAGCGTCACGCAATTGACGTTTTCATAAGAAACCACAAATTTCGCAGGGTCGGACTAACAGCACGGTAGCTCAATTGGTAAGAGCGTTTGGCCCGGTTTGCCAAAAGGTTGCTGGTTCACGTCCCCCAAGTGCGCAAAATTTTTGGTTTCTTATTTCATCTTTATGGTGTATTCATAGTTGTAACATGTCCGTCTTTCTAAAATTCAAATTTGTTCAAATACTACATTAGTAGTATGTAGTATAAAGACACGGTTTAAGCTGTTAATAATAAAGCTAAACCTACGGTTACTCTTGCATTGATACTATTATGCTCTTATCTATCTATATATATATAAAAATGAATTGCTGTTCGTTAGTCTCACTAAAACTCGAGAACGGCTGAACGGATTTATCTTATCTTAGTCTTGAAATGTTCGTGGAGGTCGAGGGAAGGTTTAAAAGGCGAGAAAAAAATTAATTACGCGGGCGACGCCGCGAAAGGACCGCTAGTAATAGCTAAATCTCGTAACGCTACGCTGCTACGTACTACGTCGTAGCAGCACCGGCTACGAAAGATATAGCGTAGCATGCCATCCAAAATATTTTTTTAAATTTATGTCTTTACTTTAAAAGCAAAAGCATCAGTGTCTTATCAATGCAACAGCTAAATAAATTAAACATTTAATATGTCTCCTTTTGAATCAACTTTAAGAGAACAAAGCACCGCTCCGTCTAACTATGCTCATAATTCCTTAAATGAGTCAAAAGCGTCACAGTTATGTCGTTAGCAAGATATTTAATTAGTTTCGTTGCGGGTCCTTAGTGTATTAATCCCTCAAGCGTATGTGAACGAGACACAATGCAAATTCTATTGTTATGCGGTTGCCTGCAACCGCTCGGGTGTTGAAGCATTAAAATAGTTAATATGATATTTCGTTTAGTAATTTTCATAAATAACGATACTGTATATTAGTCATAAATACGTAGAAGAAATCCCTTCATAATCCTCTGGGGCACCAATTAGTAACGTATGAGCCGAAATATTTGATTTCAACAAGGCAGGGCGTACTCGTTGTAAGCTTATATTGCGTAAGTATATTATTTCCTCGTGCCAAGCCCCATTTGAAGCCTCTTGTTACCAATTAGCGAAATAGATATTTAATCAGTTGGTACCAGATGTAGTACACATAAAGAGTTGTTTTTTAACCGACTTCAAAAAAGGAGGAGGATATCAAATCGAGAATGTATGTTTTTTTTGTATCTATGTTACCTCATATCTCAGTCATTTGTCGACCGATTCGAAATTTTTTTTTTGCTTACCTCGAGGGTATAACTTTTACTTGGTCCCATTATTGCCAATTTGGGATCTGATGATGGGATCTTGGTGTAATCGAGGGAAACCCTCAAATTTTAAAGGCACGTATAGTGTTTTTTTACTAGAATCTTAATATTGACGTGTTGTTACGTCTGAGAGTCAACATCTTGTGGAGCTAAGCTGATGGTAAATCTCCTTAACACTTAGGAGTTTAGTAATTGTAATGACAGAACTTATGATTTGAACCTTCATAAAGAACATAGTTATAAGGTGAAAGAAATTGTTTGCATAAAATAGCTTCCTTTCCTTTCAAGGGTCAAGAGTTTATTTAAGATTTTTTAGTGCATTTTGGTTTTGAAGTCGGTTAATTCTTTTTTAAAGTAAATATTTTATAATTACATCACTTAGGACTAGGTATCATTATCTTGAGGTAGATTTAACTAGCACGTTTCGTTTACCGTTCAGCTTTAAAACACTGAAACAAAATTATGTAACTTTAATGTACTTTTTCTTGCTCAATGTTAAAGTGATCTTTCATTTCACTGCACAATTTCTCAAATTTGATGTCATGAATTGTCAGGTTAGTTATATATCTAGTCCGAGAGTAAAATATTTTAGAATCGCTCGCGGCGAGGCTGGCATGTAAATAAATACATTACTGAGACACCCTTGACGGGAAATCCAATTAAAAACCTTAGGTTATGGGTTCGAAGCTCCCGCCATTTTACCTACGTCCACTGGGACTTATTTCATAAGTTTAAATAACTTGATATATTATCAATTTCATCACAAAAACGAAAAGAAAAGCTAATTTTTGAAATTCTTACCTTTGGTAAAACAAGAATCTAAAGTGCGATTTACAGTTCTAACACAATAAAAAATTAACTCTTCAAATTACCTTTTTTTTTTTCACATTTTTTGTATCAATGGTTTGTTCAGAACTGCTTTTCTAAGAAAATAAAAAGGATATTTAAAACTTTATTTAAGAACTTCGATACTTTTTCCTTTGGTGTGTGGTCTTAACTGTGGGGTCCTGCTCCTAGTACCTACTGTATCGCGGTCCACATTTTGATCTCAAGCCGACTTTATGACGCTCTCAACATTACTCTGTAAGTGAGCAATACTGATAGAAACTCATACAACACAGAATATCTTACAAAGATGTAATTTTATTTATGTCAAACAAAAGAAACTTACTGATTGAATATCAATACAATCTTACAAAACAGACCTCTTCCTATTATGAATGCGTTCACATACTCGTCACATACAACGACCTCCTATCAATATACGAGAACCTGTCCCTGTCTCCGTCCCTATTCGCTCAAAACAGGGTATGAGGGCTTAGGAATTCCTGTGATCGGAATCGATTCTGTTGTCTGAGCAAATATAGAGGATCTCGTGAGATATATGGCAACTCATGGGAGGCTTATCGGTGCCACACAGAGAGTGAGATAGGTCTTACAGATAGGGACCGCGGAGATTTAATATTACGTCTTGTTTAACAAGGGTCTATATTAGTAACTACCCAGTGTACCTCTTCCTTAACATTCATTATTACATTTTTAAAACGTACACTTTGATATAACACACATACTTTGTTTTGGTACGAAACACACAGAACCTGTATGAATTGGCTACTGAATTAAACACAACCATTTAAGAATGAACATTACGTTCACAGACGCAAATTGCATTTGAAATCGCAGTTTCGATTAACTATAGACATAATATTTTCATTTAAAAAATACTTATACAACTACTTACCTTATTTAACTGGACGTTAAAAATATGATGAAACAAACACATGTTAAAAATATGATGAAACAAAAACATAGGTCAGAAAAGAAACATGACAGGAACATGATAGATGGAAGCTAGTATTTACCAATCACCGATGGACCGTATGCCCTGTGAAATAAAACCCCTTTTTAGCTCATACGTTAAAGTCAAGTTCCAAAATTTTATATCAGTTCGATGTTGATTGATCGATACCCCTTCAAATTCTCCCCTGCTATTTACCTGAGGACCTTACAATATTCGTGTTTAAAAAAACTACGTGATCTTTTTCTGGCAACTCTTTTCATACATATCGACTTACTCTAATCCGTAATATTTTCGCTAGATGCCTCATCAATCCTACAGAGCTCAATATAATTTAAAGTATTTTACAGTTTTTTGGACATGCCAGTTCACGAGATCGAGGTCTCAGTAATGTTGACTGAGGGTCATGCATAATAGGTTATACTTATTATGTTAGAAAACATACATAACATACATATATTGATGCCATTAATTGTTATAACAAAACATACTTAAAAACAACCTCAATGCTATCAAAAAATATCGGATATTCCTAACAATTGAACAATTCCTGGAAAATCTTCATAATGCCTGGCAATTCAACTAAACAAGCGAACGATTTGACGACAAAAATCACTATAAGGAAAAAATACGCATATCTTCTTACGAAAGGGAAAATAAATGCTTTTTATCTCAATATGTTTATTACGTACACATATCAATTTCACAGAATAGTATTTTTAATACGTTTGTATTGATGAAAGATATTACATAAAATCACAGCACTGATTAGAAATCAAAAAAACATTAAGTTACAAGTCATTAATGAGTAAAAAAATAGTTATAGTGGAATTAAAAGGGTCAAAACAAAAATATTGTTACTTTGATTGCGAATTTGGATCAATAAAATACTCAACAAATATTAGCCCTATCTACAACATCAATTCAAATTAAATTTCAAATCAATTTTTAAACATTTATTCAATTCATTTTGGAAGAGCTGTAGAATAACATTAATCATAGCGCAATGAATTGAACAGTGTTTTATGCGTAATGGAAATTGACAAGTATTTTACCGTACATTATTATTCAATTTTTTTTGTACACATTTATTCAATTTTTATATACATATATATTGTGAACAAAAGTTAATACGTAGAGATTTGACTTGAATGTTTTTCATTTTGGAAGAGCTGTAGAATAACATTAATCATAGCGCAATGAATTGAACAGTGTTTTATGCGTAATGGAAATTGACAAGTATTTTACCGTACATTATTATTCAATTTTTTTTGTACACATTTATTCAATTTTTATATACATATATATTGTGAACAAAAGTTAATACGTAGAGATAATTATAAATACGAGCTTAAAAATATACGTATGTATATTTTTAAGCTGCGAATGAAATAAGAACTTATTTCTTAAGGTTGCTTACAATTTTCATTTATTGTACTGTACCGTCATTACAAAAGGCTATCGTATGTCGATTTATAAATATTACCCCTAATATTATAAATTTTTGGTGTATTTTATATGAAGGCTAAAAAGAGATTTTACGATGAAAAAGAAAAGTGGAATTAATTGGGAGATTTTTCCTACCCGGCAGGGGCTATCGCTTATCTTGCGATAGCAAACATAGTAAAATATTTGCAAAATAATCGCTGTTTCTTATTACATAACGACAAAAACAAAGAACAATCGATGAAAATGATATTCTCGATCCGGGCGGCTTTGTTTGAGTTTGTGTCAACATTCGTACCATATTTATGCAAATTATGTAAAAAAATATGTTATTGCAAAATACGTAATAGCCCTGCAGATACTGTAGCCGCGAAATCCAGTGTAATATGAACTGTTAAATCCTTAATTAATAGCTTTTGGGGGATCAAGAAACGTTGGACAGTTAATTAAAAGGGCTCATTATCGCAGTAAACCAATAAATATCGAATTAATTATTTCTTAACTTTGAAGCGGAAGTCGGGGAGAAATTTATTTTCTTAAAAATTTATTGATAACAATAATCGGATTATAAAGGTTGTTCTGATGAAGGATGCTGATTAAGTAAGTACTAATTCAATTTATGCAAAGACTTTGTTTTTTCTTATACATAATCGTAAACAGTGAGTGTAGGAGGGTTGAATAAGGTGATTACAACCTCCATTTTAGCACTTTAAACAGTCAAGCACCGTGATTCTAGTCATAATAGCCTTTTTTTTGCGTCCCATATGATGCCGTTGGGGTTTGCAGAAAAGTAATTAATGTTGGTATTTTAACAGTGATGACATACGGATCCGAAACGTGGTCTCTAACTATGGGCCTCGTAAAGAAGCTCAAAATCACACAACGAGCAATGGAGAGGGCTATGCTCGGTGATTCTCTACGATATCGAATCAGAAATGAGGAGATACGTAGAAGAACTAAGGTAACGGACATATCCCTACGAATCAGTAAGCTCAAGTGGCAGTGGACAGGGCACATAGCGCAAAGAACTGATGGCTATTGGGGCAGAAAAGTTCAAGATTGGAGACTTTTCGACCAAAAGCGCAGCGTGGGACGCCTACTGACAAGATGGACGGTGGGATCACACTGGATGCAGACCGCTTGTGATCGGTCGCTGTGGAAAACCGTGGGGGAGGCCTATGTTCAGCAGTGAATGCCCTTTGGCTGATAATGATGATGATGTTGGTATTTTGATAGATTTTTATCATTATCTATATGTTTTTTTGTTACACAGCGCATCCCACATTAGTAGACAAACTATGCAGATTGGTCTTTAGATGAGGCTCAAAATATCTAAAAAGGTGTGCACAATATACCTTAAATATTGATTCCAGCTCCGGATAGATCATACTACGCGCGCTACTAGTATGATAATTCCTCGATAACGTTGGTAAAATTTCCATAATGACAGCCTTCGAGCCTGCTTACTGTATTGTATGGCAGCCGTAATGCCAACATAACTCTTTATACTCAGCCGATCGTAAAACCATCGACTAGGTGCGTTCAAATAACGATGCTTCGTGCATTTCAATGAGGGCATAGATCGTGCAGGAAAATGGTGTGATATGCGTTGAATTTCTTGACTGAAACTTGAAACTTTTCTTGTGCCTAGCTGATATATCTTTTACAAAATCGCGGTCTGAACAAAGGGTCAAAATGTATTTCGTACTGCCTTGCACGAAAGTATCAAATTCAAAGTAACTGTTGACGACGCGTTTGGTGTATTTGTTAGAGCTCCTGACTATTACGCCAGCCGTCGTGGGTTCAAATCCCGCAAATGTTTGTGTGATGAGCACAAATATTTGAGTCATGGATGTTTAATACGTATTTAAGAATTTATGGGAGACGTCCCTTTCATAATCGTTGTCTGGTATTCGTAACACAAGGAAGAAATCGATACCGTGAAATGTTTGATTTTCTGCGTACACGAAGATCGAACTGCTCCTAAATCGATCAACCTAAGTCTGTCTGAGCTACAATATTGCACTACTTCTGTAGTTATGGGAGGATTGCCAGTTTGAGAGGTGGGATCGTAAAGATAAACTTTTGGAGACTCAGTTTGCTAGTTATTAAAACTACCCTCCCTTCACTTGGTATGATCAGCTGCGCTTTTCAAACAAAGAGCAAACTTCAATTTAGCACATTGCCACAAATTAATAAATAGTAAATACAGTGAACAATGAGAGAACTCATTCAGGTTTAAATGCAAATTTCCATCGTGTACTTCCTAAGCAAATTCAAGAATTATTGTTAGGTTTAGTCTAGAGTCAAAATCAAACCCATTTCAGATGATAAATAAGTATCACTTAATATTTTTATCCATAAAATCATTATTGTACTAGTGTACTACATGGAACCCTATTTTTGAATCACATGATTGAAGTCCAATTTTGAAATGGAATTAATTTAAATCCATTTTATTTAAAGAAAAAAAGTTTAATTTTGTGCGTACTCACTCCATTATTTCGCGTTATTTGCGTTGATTTTTTATTTGTTAATGAAGCTTACGCGAATACTTCTCATTAAATAAAACACCGTTTTTCGGAATTTTTCTCAAATACCTATTTATTTAATTGTATATCCTAACGTTTTGAACACCAACAGCGTTTGCAGACGGGTAGACTGTCTACCTACAATATTCGCGAAAACTTCCGTTATAAAAATGTTTTATTAAATGAATTTTATTAATTTTCGAACGAAATCACACGCCATATCCAAGCGAGTGATTTAAAAATGGAACTCCTCGTCTATCTTAGGCATCATCGTCACTGACTATCAGGCAAAATAAGGACTAACGTACACTTATACACATTTCCATTAGTTTTGTATTTGTTTATCATAAACATATTTATTAAACAAATCCAAAATGTTAGTCAGTCTATATCTATAGGTCTGGTTCGTACATCACGAGCCTATTATATAAGAAGTTCCATTGACTCAGTTATCATAGCCCGAGTTTTAGTAGATTCAGATTTATTGCATAAATTATGTACAGTGACGCCCTGCAAGGGCACAGCAAACATGAGCGGCAACTATTGCCCATTTACTTATTATAAATTACATAATAGAATTAATTTTAAAAAAGGTGTTAGCAATTACAATTTATTACATTATTAGATTAAGTAAGTTGCATAGAGTGCATTTTTTAAGGACAACTGAACTTCAGAAATCAGAGAACCGTGAGTTTTTTATTTAACTACTAGTGGTCCGCCGCAACTTCGTCCACGTGTTTTTCGATGTTTTTCTCGCCTTTTAAACCTTCCCTGGACCTCCACGAACATTTCATGACTAAGATAAAATAAATCTGTTCAGCCGTTTACGAGTTATAGTAAGACTAACAAACAGCAATTCATTTTTATATATATGGATAAGAACGTTTGAAAACAATGTGTTGATTACACAGAATTAAACAGAGCAATCGTTCAACATGTTAAGATGAAAGCATCGAAACCACTATAACCACTTCAAGACTTAGTTATCATTTCAATAAGTCATAGTCATTCGATAACTAGAGGTGTACTGTTAATACATACACCGTATTAAAACTATTGAGACGCAGGTTTTTTGTCATTATTCGTTATTTTTCTCATAAAAGTAATAAGTACTTCTTCTAGTCCATGTAGTAATATAGCATCTATAAATACATAATCAGTGTTGAGTGCTATTACATCTTTTGTGTTTATAGCCACAATACACTATCTTTTTATCCAACAGCCTTGACATTGACCTTTCCTATTCACCATCCGTAATACAACCCAACTTAAGTTACTGCCGTTGTTCCCACAGTTTTATGGTGCTGTTACATAATGCCAGTCATCTCGTCTCCTCATCGCTCAGATTACGCTCTTATTTAGTACATTAACGCATTCGCATGCGGCAGCGATGCGACTGAACGATACCAACAAGAGATGCAACATTATACGCTAATGTTATATTGTCCCAAGAACTGTATATAGACGGGAGGTACGGCGCGCTCGTAACCTATTTGCAACTGCCAAATATCGTACGAATGCGGGTCTTCGCTCACCTCTGCGACAAATGATTGATATGTATAATGACACTTTTGTTGAATTAGACATATTTCATCTTTCCGAAGGTCAATTCAAGCGTTCTATCCTTAATATACTGAACTCTCTTTAGTCTTAGTCTTAACAGACTTTAAAATAATGATTTGTTATTTAATAATGCATGCTAATTCGTTATCATTATTGACAACTTCCTTGTTAAAAAAATGTTTACTGCTCATAACTAGTTATGTAATGTGTAATATTTTTAGGTGCACAGTGCTCGTGATAAATCTTTCTAAGATCTTTCGTATTCTTATTTGGGAGGTGGTAAAATTATTTTTCAATTTGTTTTATTTAATTCTGAATTGTATGCGGTCGCTGGAATTATGATGTGTGTCTACTTTATTAACCACATAAATACATCTTTACACGCATTATTTAGAAAAGTTTTTGATTAGCTGTTGTTGCGCATCGCGTCCGATAAGTTATGTTTGACCTCTGTTTGTTAATATGTGGACAGTGTGTTGACTACATACTTATTTATTATTACTTAAGCCTCAATTATTGTACAATCGATACAGTGTGTGGTTGTTTGCTATCCCAAATAAAGTGAAAAAAAATGTCACATGCCGTATTTGAATATCACATTAAAAAGCCATCGGTGGGTACTTTTTTTTAAAAATAGATATATTGGACACCAATCACATACATTGCTCTGATCCCAAAGTAAGTAGCGAATGCACTTGTGTTATGGAAATCAGACACAACGGTGGTACCACAACACCCAGACCCGAGACAATATAGAAAAAAATGATATTCATAAAGATGAAATAACAAAAGATAAACCAAAAATTTGCGCACGGGCGGGACTTGAATCAGGCATCTGGCTCTTTCTGGCTTACCGGGCCAAACGCTCTTACCATTAGAAAAAATCTATTTTTTTTTATATTCAGCTCTTCTAAACCATTATAAAAATTTGATTTCTATATTGACCCGACCGGGAATCGAACCCGGGACCTCGAAGCGGTGACGCCTTGAAACCAGCGTGCTTAGCCACTGCACCACGAAGGTCGTCAATCATTCCGCGTGCGAATGCGGTCGTGGACTAACGGCGTTATATAAAGGATTAAACCGTAAACTTTCTCTTAATTCACACAAACATTTGCCTTGAACAACGGCGTAAGTAATTTAATTAGGTAGTCAGCACACGTGGTACTTTAACTAGGCAGTGATGGGGCATCACCTTTTAAAAAAAAAAAGAATTTCACATCATATTTGGGGAGATAATCTTGTGTTAGTAAACTCCCATGTACACCGAAGTACAAAATGCTTAACGATTTTTTAAACACATGCTATGACATACATAAATATCCTTTATAAATATAAATATCCTTTGGACATTCCCACATCGCCATCTAGTCCCAAATTAAGCTACTCAAAGCTTGTGTTATGGGTGCCAGACAACGGATATAATACTTAAATACTTTTTGTTTGTAAATACATACATGATATACATAGAAAACACCCAGACCAATACAAACAGACATGTTCATGCACACAAATGTTTGTATTGTACGGGGATCGAACCCGTACCCGCTGCGTAGTAGGCGATTTCTCGACCACTACACCAGACGGGTCGTCATACATATCTTCATCATCATTCATTACAATGTTAACAATTTGGGTACTCAAATGAAATGTTTAAAGTATATTTTTACACCTTTAATTCATCTCACCTCTATACGCGCCATTCAATTGATAGAAAGTGACGGCTTACCTACAATATGAAAACAATATTTTCATAAATAATGACGTCCCTGGTGTTAATGTCATAAGCATTTAGCACATTCTGTTTCATATCCTGTCATAGTTTACATAGATAGATAGATAGATACAGCTAGCCGCGAAGTTAAATTTTCAACAGTTAATTAATTATCTTTAACATTTTCATTTCAAGAAAAATAGCAAAAATATATTTAATCATATTTAGTTATTTTTTCCATCCATCCATTAGTTTCAAAATCAGAGATAAAAATTACTACTCACGGCCATTCCCCATATCCATTATATTGTGGTTTTGTCCTACTAGAGATAGAAATGCTTATCTACCTTTAGATTTTTTGTCCCTATAAAACTTCTGGGAGTAGGAAATCTTCTGGCAATAAGGATAGCCATCTCTACCTGTAACTATAGTTAGCATATAGGGAATGGCCGTAAGACTTTATAGTAATCATACATTGTTAAAAAAATGACACCGTTAGTTTATACAAAAAATATTTAAAAAAAATAACCGTGTATGTACATGTATCAAAACAACCATCTGACCATGACTCGAGTAGCAAGTCTAGTCTGATCTAATATAACTTCAAAGAAGTACTTAGCAAGTACACACAGTTTTGGCTGTCTGCAAAAAGTTTGTTTTTATTCTGGCGCAATTTCAAAAAATGACGGCGTTAAGAATAGTAGCTCCTCACTACGAGAGCAGACGGTAGCCCCGCAGGATTATAAACAGCGGCTTAAATTAATATTTCATGAGCGTGCGTGCCCGCGACCCGCACTATCCAATTCATACTACGTTTTCATTAACAAGCCTTTATGTTATGAACGAGTATATTAGTAATTATTAGTCTAAGCATTTATTACATCTTATTGTGTTCGGTAATATAGCATATCTACGTGGAAAAGAAACTTATGACTTTGATGTGTTGGGTTTTATTAACTTATTGATTTCAGAGGTTTTTCATACTCGTACTTTGTCCAAATTCCATTGTCAACTTCTTACCACAGCTTAATTTGTTTTTCGGGTCATTACACTTAGGAGGTCGTTCCACTTTCTAGTTATAAAAGTTATTTTACCGTAAATTGAGTATAAAGAGGTTTCTTGAATGTTAAAGCTGATTAAGAATAGTCAATATCTGTGGTCAATATACTTTTATGGCTATTTATTTCATTACTACAGACTACAGATACCAGCAAGAACACGTTTTAATCTTAGAACTGTGCAACAAGCACAATTATCTATTTTATCATACAAACTCGTTACCATAAATTGACTGTCCATTCGTATACAAATACCGTACTATCCACTACCTAGTTAATTTTCGTTAACTTAATTTGATCGTTAATAACATTTCACGGAACAACGGTCGTTTCATGGAAATTTGCGGCGAAAACGACTAACTTTCGCAATTTTAGTATCTGTATTTAGTGTTCCGGACTAAAGAGGTGAATAAATGTTAGGAATGTGTTAAAAACCGTCCGGTCCGAAAATGTAAAACTAACTGTAATACACGATGAAAAATTGCTATTATCTCGACCTGTTATATCATGTTATATGTTATATGCGTATGCGCGTAAATGACGGATCTTAAAAAATATGTCAATGAATTATAGCCTATGTGTTATCCTTATGTATGAGAAATATTATTGTAAATTTTATCAACATCCATCTACTAGTTTGGCGTGAAGAAGTTACAAACATACATCCATTCTTTCATTCCCACAAAATATTATTATTAAATCATCATTATATTGATTGTCTACAAAATTAAAATGCAAAATACTTAATGCAATGGCACCAATATTGAAGGTGGATTTATATTTGTCTGACGTGTCATGTAGTGTCTCGTCAGAACGGAATCGGTTTCATACATTTAGTATGGAAACGTTCAGATCTCATCACGACAATCACACAAATGCATGGACGACACACCGTAAATACCGCTATATAATTATGAAAATATTTTTTACAGTTGCCAAATGCTAGAAAGTGATTAGTGATCGAGTAGCACTTATTAATGACAGCACGTCAACGGCGTATTGACGGTGTATGGACAGCAAGACGATGCGTATCGATAGTATGCCGCCGGTATCACGTTAGCAGCCGCCTCTTTTCACTGTCATACTAATTTCCATATATATGTCACCGTAATATTGTAAAGACTGCGAGATTACAATCTAACGGTTTTAAATCCGGTAGATTGTATTCTATCAATTTATTGTGAACAAACTTTACGTTTACTTTAGAATTTACGTTTTTTTTTTGTATTGACATGTCAACCTAACACGAAGGTGAAACAGGGATTCGCTTCGCAATCTTCTCCTACTCTGACCCACCACCACTTTGGCCAGTGATTCGTAATTTCAGTTAACGTTATGATAATGTATGAAATACGGTACAGTTTATAATAAATCATCACATTACTTTATTAAAATATGACGGTGACATATACTGGTGTCCCAAAAAGAGCGTGTCAAACGGAAACTGGAGATAGCTTAGCCAAACCTTTCAAATAAAAATAACAAGACTCTAACAAAAGTCTCATAGTTTGGGAGATAATGCCACTTTTTTGTATATTTTTTTGTATGAAGAAAACAAGAAAGTGGCATTATCTCCCAAACCATGATACTTTCATGAGATTCATGTTATTTTTATTTAAAAGGTCTTTGGCTAACTATCTCCAGTGTCAGTCTGGTATGCCATTTATAACACAAAAAGTGGCATAATATAAAAAAAAAACATTTTTTTAAATTATATCTGAAAGGTCAATGACTAAGCTAACTCCAATGTCAGTTTGGCACACTCTTTATGGAACAGCCTGTAAGGGTTGGGATGGGGACCTCTATAAGATCCCACATATTAAAACCTTCAAAATAACGGCATGCCATTAACGATTGCGATTTGAAAACGATCGAGTTAGGTAAGTAATAGCTCTGCCGGTCGACCGTACATGCCTTTTCTATGGAGCTTTGGATATGAGTATTATTTTTAAATATACCATTACTCGAAAATATGTAGATAGAGGAAAGGCTTTGTGCTCCCATGTTATACGGTTTTATTAAAAATCTTATTTGTTTGTGAGAGAAGAGTTGAAATCTTTTACGGAATACATACCTAATAGGTACCCTAAAAATATTCTACCTAAAATAAACTTACTGGTGCCAGTTTTAAACCACTATAGCTTGACAGTAATACTAAATGTAGGCATGTAACTTCATATAATAGGAGCTAGAGAGAGAAAGTTTTATTTTTACAATCGACAAGGAGTTATAAAGCATTACCGCAAACCGCACAATATGAAACTGTAGTGCTCCAGTGGCAGTTATGGAAATACGAGTATAGCCACTAACTGAACTAGATGTTAGCTCGGCTGGGGGAATAAAAGTCGATTATACCATAAAGTAGCCTTTAGTTTCCACCACTTCGACCATTGAAGATGCTGAACAAAAGAATGAACTAGATTCTTGGCGGAAAGTAAGAATCTATCCTAAGCTTCTAAGTTCTACATATTCTAAACAACAATTTAAAATTAACACTGCAATCGATTGTTATCAATATAAATAATAAATAAATATAAATATTTGACAACATCACATACATTGCTCCGATTCCAAGCTAAGTAGCTAAAGCACTTGTGCTGTGGACATCGGAAACAACGGTGGTACCACAACACCCAGACCCGAGACAATATAGAAAAGATCGTTTTCTACATTGATCCGACCGGGAATCGAACCCGGAACATCACGAGATGGCGACGTTTGAAACCATTCATTTCACAACTGGCCCCGTCCCGCTTCGGCCCCACTTACTGTTATTATCCTACTAGCGGTCCCCCGCGACTGCGTCCGCGCGTTTTGAGTTTGCTCCCTCCCCTCCCGTCGCAGCGTGATGTTTCATAACCCTCCCCGATAAATAAGCTATAACTTTATAATATTCGTATAGTTATACAGGGTGTTTTGGTTTAGTCAGTGACATCCAACTCAGGGATAATAATATGAGTTATGTTTATTCTAAAAAAATGTTTTCTTTAAATTCTGAGCAAGTTTCACAACATTCAAAAAAAATACAAAATGAATGGGAAAACTCGCATCCTAGCGCGTTGCTAGAAAATACTACGCCGTAGCTAGTAAGTTATGAGGAGGCTACCTGGTGTTGGTAGTTTTGACTCGATCGCTGTACCGCATAAAAAAATGATTTTGTAGGTTTTTTCACCAAATCAAAAAAAAAAAATAGCATCAGTATCGTTTGTACAGCCACCCTTGAGTCGCTCGTCGCTGACCAAAACAACAGCCTGTATATAAGACAAAACCAATAAAGTAAAAATCATGAAAATCGGTCTACCCGTTCTCTAGTTTAAATCAGTGTCACTAACACGACTTTCGTTTCTGTTCAACATAAGCCGAAATTGTGTAATATTCTTAAACCAAGGTGTGACTGCTTAGGTAAAAGCTTTTCCTTGTAATAACGCTGCTGAATCCTATTCTAACAGTAATGAGCCTCCAATAATGAAACCAGGCATACCTCTAATGGTTTATACATAAAGAAAACTGGAAGCTTGCGTAAACCTGCGTAGGTACGTTAAATATCCGTATACATGACTTGTCTGAATTGCCTTTTTTTTTTAAACTTATCCATGTAAAGCAGATCTTGCCAGTTACTTTTGAAAGTATTGGCTTATGCTTTGAATAGATAGCTCGATACCGTGCGACAATGATTCTTTATCTGGCGGATCAGTTTTCGTGAGATAGTGGCAGCAGGTGATAACTCAGATTAATTGGAGGCTTCTTCGCACATGTCTCTGTCCTCAAATGGGTCGAAAGAAAAGCAACAAATCATAATTCAGAACCCATAGAGAACATGATTTAGCATTTACTTTGTAGATCGGTGCTAACTTCGACCTGTATGTACACTCCCTATCGCAAAATACTTCGCATCCGAGCACTCAATTACACAAACCGCGCTGCCTTTGAGCGCAGGAGCGTTCAGTCGGACGCCTACTAATTACGGATCCGCTGAAGATACTTCGTTCTCGTACTCTGTATACTTTGTTAGAACTGGAACTACGTTTTAGAGAAAGGTTATACCTAGGTATACCTTTTTATATTTATGAAAAGGTTAAAACTATATTTTATCTCTAACCCTCACTAGCTTTTGTTGCATAATACGTTTGAGTTCTCAGTGTAATAAAAATATGTGTAGCAGCAGAGTAGCAGAATGATTTGCACATATCATCATTATCAGCCAAAGGACGCTGCTGATCATAAGCCTTCCCCACCGGTTTCCACAGCGACCGGTTGTCAGCGGTCTGCATCCAGTGTGATCCTTCGATCTCTACAAGGTCGTCTGTACATTTTGTCGGTGGTCGTTCTACGCTGCGCTTTTGGTCGAAGGGTTAAAGAAATCTAGAACTTTTCTACCTCAACGGCCATCAGTTTAACAGTTACTATCAGAATACTGATACTTCCAATGTTCTTTTGTTACGTTTAAAAGTGGAAAGTAAGCACAAGAGGTCAGATCTGAACTTTAATGGCAGATGTACTGAAACATTCTCATTTAGAAGAAATACTTAGTTTCTCATTTTTCTTTTGTTACTTATATCGCCATTAAGTACCGCCATGCAATATAAAAAAAGTATATTCTACTGATAATGACACGATTTTGCATATCATTAATGTAAGATATCATTCGATAATCCAAAAAGATACTTGTCATGTCCTTCTCAGTCGATGGCACGGTCTTAAATTTCCGCAAAAGACTAACTCACACGAGCTAACCCATTATTCTACCACTGTCTTGGCTTTTGTTTAATCTCTGGGCCCTGATAATGAATCAAGGTTTCGTCTCGTATAACATTAATTTCGATAACTTTGTCGGTATTCATAACTTATAACACATAGCTGGGAACAACATTTTAAGTGCGCCCGTTTCTATGGGGCATCAGCTTTCACAGAACCTATTTTGCGGAAACTTTGGTCATATGAAGTTAGTCATGAATACTTAATACTTTAAGGAAACAGTATATATGTAAAAAAGTCTCAGCCTCAAAAGTAAAAAAAAATGTAACTTACCATCATGTTTTTAATATTTAGTAATGTTGCAATACAGTTTTGTTGGTTTCTTATTTCGTCTTATAAGTTAAAAAAATGAACACTTTGAATGTTTAAAGGTATGTACAAAGAAATGATTTTAGTATGTTTTTCCAATATTTTGTGTCAAGATAGGCTCGAAATGCTGACCGGTGCGGTATGAGACGGCATGACACCATTTTTAACTCGTTAATGGGTGAACTGTTTTTTAAGACTTTTACTAGGTCAGTATTGTTTTTAACTCGAATGGCAGATTTGTAAACAAAATATTGATATTTCAGGGATATGGACGAGGTACGTCACGTTTTCCGTGACAACTAGTTCCTATGTAAACGTAAAATTACCCACTATCTTAACTACTCGTACCACAAGTATCCGGTATCTGTTGGGAACTCTATTTTTGAAGTTGTCGACGAGTACATCTACTCGTACCTGGGACAAGTAATCCAATTAGGTAGGTCGAACTTTGAAAAAGGTCAATCGACGAATCCAACTCAGCTGGGCACCGTTCGGTATATTGAGTGAGCGCAATAGTGTCTTCTCGTCTCAATTGCCTCAGTGTCTAAAGACGAAAGTCTTTGACCAGTGTGAGTTACCAGTGATTATAAACGGATCTGAAGTATGGTCTCTTACTGTAGGCCTTATAATGAAGCTCAAAATCGTACATCGAGCGATGGAGAGGGCTATAGGCTATAGGCTAGTAACGGACATAGCCTTGAAAATCAGTTAGCACGAGTAGCAATAGGCAGGGTAGGTACATAATGCGAAGAACTGATGGCTGCTGAAGCAGAAACTTTCTAGATTGGAGACCCTTCGACCAAAGACTCGGCGTAGGACGTTCACCGACAAGATGGAGCGACGACCATGTTAAGATAGCAGGATCTATATAGCAGGATAGAACTGGATACCTACTCTTGTGATCGGTCCATGTGGAAAACCGTGGAAAAGGCCTATGTTCCTCAGTGGACTTTCGTGGACGTGGATTATGATTATGATGATGAGTGATGATGATGATAATAACTACCACAAAAGCAAACTTCCTTTTCAAAATATTTTAACTTTTACAAGATTTTTTCCATTATTTAAAAGATTTAAAAAAACTTAGGACAAGTATTTTTTTGTTGAGTGGTGTATTGAATACACCACTCAACAAAAAAATACTTGTCCAAAGTTGTAACATGTCCGTCTTTCCAAAATTCAAATTTGTTCAAATACTACATTAGTAGTATGTAGTATAAAGACACGGTTTAAGCTGTTAATAATAAAGCTAAACCTACGGTTACTCTTGCATTGATATTATTATGCTCTTATCTATCTATATATATAAAAATGAATTGCTGTTCGTTAGTCTCACTAAAACTCGAGAACGGCTGAACGGATTTATCTTATCTTAGTCTTGAAATGTTCGTGGAGGTCGAGGGAAGGTTTAAAAGGCGAGAAAAAAATTAACGGGATATCCAAAATTTACGCGGGCGACGCCGCGGAGGACCGCTAGTAATAGCTAAATCTCGTAACGCTACGCTGCTACGTACTACGTCGTAGCAGCACCGGCTACGAAAGATATAGCGTAGCATGCCATTAAAAATATTTTTTTGAATTTGTGTCTTTACTTTAAAAGCAAAAGCATCAGTGTCTTATCAATGCAACAGCTAAATAAATTAAACATTTAATATGTCTCCTTTTGAATCAACTTTAAGAGAACAAAGCACCGCTCCGTCTAACTATGCTCATAATTCCTTAAATGAGTCAAAAGCGTCACAGTTTTGTCGTTAGCAAGATATTTAATTAGTTTCGTTGCGGGTCCTTAGTGTATTAAAATAGTTAATATGATATTTCGTTTAGTAATTTTCATAAATAACGATACTGTATATTAGTCATAAATACGTAGAAGAAATCCCTTCATAATCCTCTGGGGCACCAATTAGTAACGTATGAGCCGAAATATTTGATTTCAACGAGGCAGGGCGTACTCGTTGTAAGCTTATATTGCGTAAGTATATTATTTCCTCGTGCCAAGCCCCATTTGAAGCCTCTTGTTACCAATTAGCGAAATAGATATTTAATCAGTTGGTACCAGATGTAGTACACATACAGAGTTGTTTTTTAACCGACTTCAAAAAAGGAGGAGGTTATCAAATCGAGAATGTATGTTTTTTTTGTATCTATGTTACCTCATATCTCAGTCATTTGTCGACCGATTCGAAATTTTTTTTTGCTTACCTAGAGGGTATACCTTTTACTTGGTCCCATTATTGCCAATTTGGGATCTGATGATGGGATCTTGGTGTAATCGAGGGAAACCCTCAAATTTTAAAGGCACGTATAGTGTTTTTTTACTAGAATCTTAATGTTGACGTGTTGTTACGTCTGAGAGTCAACATCTTGTGGAGCTGAGCTGATGGTAAATCTCCTTAACACTTAGGAGTTTAGTAATTGTAATGACAGAACTAATGATTTGTACCTTCTTAAAGAACATAGTTATAAGGTGAAAGAAATTGTTTGCCTAAAATAGCTTCCTTTCCTTTCAAGGGTCAAGAGTTTATTTAAGATTTTTTAGTGCATTTTGGTTTTGAAGTCGGTTTTTCTTTTTTAAAGTTAATATTTTATAATTACATTACTTAGGACTAGGTATCATTATCTTGAGGTAGATTTAACTAACACGTTTTTGTTTACCGTTCAGCTTTAAAACACTGAAACAAAATAATGTAACTTTAATGTATTTTTTCATGCTCAATGTTAAAGTGATCTTTCATTTCACTGCACAATTTCTCAAATTTGATGTCATGAATTGTCATTTTAATTATATATCTAGACCGAGAGCTGTAAAAGTGAGGATAGTAAAATATTTTAGAATCGCTCGCGGCGAGGCTGGCATGTAAATAAATACATTACTGAGACGCCCTTGACGGGAAATCCAATTAAAAACCTTAGATTATGGGTTCGAAGCTCCCGCCATTTTACCTACGTCCACTGGAACTTATTTCATAAGTTTAAATAACTTGATATATTATCAAGTTCATCACAAAAACGAAAAGAAAAGCTAATTTTTGAAATTCTTATCTTTGGTAAAAAAAGAATCTAAAGTGCGATTTACAGTTCTAACACAATAAAAAAATTAACTCTTCAAATTACCTTATTATTTTTCACATATTTTGTATCAATGGTTTGTTCAGAACTGCTTATCTAAGAAAATAAAAAGGATATATAAAACTTTATTTAAGAACTTCGATACTTTTTCCTTTGGTGTGTGGTCTTAACTGTGGGGTCCTGCTCTTAGTACCTACTGTATCGCGGTCCACATTTTGATCTCAAGCCGACTTTATGACGCTCTCAACATTACTCTGTAAGTGAGCAATATGGATAAAAGCTCATACAATATATAATATCTTACAAAGATGTAATTCTATTTATGTCGATGATAAACAAAATAACTTATTGATTGAATATCAAAACAATCAAAATCAAAATAGACATCTATCTATTCTGAATGCGTTCACATATTGGTCACATACAACCACCTCCTATCAATATACGAGAACCTGTCCCTGTCTCTGTCCCTATTCGCTCAAAACAGGGTACGAGGGCTTAGGAATTCCTGTGATCGGAATCGATTCTGTTGTCTGAGCAAATATAGAGGATCTCGTGAGATATATGGCAACTCATGGGAGGCTTATCGGTGCCACGCAGAGAGTGAGATAGGTCTTACAGATAGGGACCGCGGAGATTTAATATTACGTCTTGTTTAACAAGGGTCTGTATTAGTAACTTCCCGATGTACCTCGTCTTTAACATTCATTATTACATTTTTAGAACTTTGATATAACACACATACTTTGATTTGTTACGAAACACACAGAATCTGTATTAATGCTTCAACACCCGAGCGGTTGCAGGCAACCGCATAACAATAGAATTTGCATTGTGTCTCGTTCACATACGCTTGAGGGATTAATTGGCTACTGATTTAAATACAACCATTTAAGAATGAACATTACGTTCACAGACGCAAATTGCATTTGAAATCGCAGTTACTTTAGACAAAATATTTTCATTAAAAAAATACTTATACAACAATACTTATCTTATTTGTCGTTAAAAATATGATGAAACAGACACATGGATCCCTAGGTCAGAAAAGAAACATTACAGGAACATGATTGATGGAAGCTAGTACATATTAACCAATCACCGATGGACCGTATGCCCTGTGAAATAAAACCCTTTTTAGCTCATACGTTAAACTCAAGTGCCAAAATTTAAATCAGTTCGATGTTGATTGATCGATACCCCTTCAAATTCTCCCCTGCTATTTACCTGAGGACCTTACAATATTCGTGTTTAAAAAAACTACTTGATCTTTTTCTGGCAACTCTTCATACATATCGACTTACTCTTATTCGTAATATTTTCGCTAGATGCCTCATCAATCCTACAGAGCTCAATATAATTTAAAGTATTTTACAGTTTTTTGGACATGCCAGTTCACGAGATCGAGGTCTCAGTAATGTTGACTGAGGGTCATGCATAATAGGTTATACTTATTATGTTAGAAAAACATACATAACATACATATATTGATGCCATTAATTGTTATAATAAAACATCCTTAAAAACAACCTCAATGCTATCAAAAAATATCGGATATTCATAACAATTGAACAATTCCTGTAAAATCTTCATAATGGCTGGCAATAGAACTAAACAAGCCAATGATTTGACGATAAAAATCACTATAAGGAAAAAATACGCATATCTTCTTACGAAAGGGAAAATAAATGCTTTTTATCTGAATATGTTTATTACGTACACATATCAATTTCACAGAATAGTATTTTTAATACGTTTGTATTGATGAAAGATATGACATAAAATCACAGCACTGATTAGAAATCAAAAAAACATTAAGTTAAAAGTCATTAATGAGTAAAAAAATAGTTATAGTGGAATTAAAAGGGTCAAAACAAAAATATTGTTACTTAGATGGAAAATTTGAACCAATAAAATACTTAACAAATATTGACTTGAATGTTTTTAATTTTGGAACAGCTGTAGAATAACATTAATCATAGCGCAATGAATTGAACAGTGTTTGATGCGTAATGGAAATTGACAAGTATTTTACCGTACGGTATTATTCAATTTTTTTTTGTACACATTTATTCAATTTTTATATACATATATATTTTAACAAAAGTTAATACCTAGAGATAATTATAAATATGTATATTCTTAAGCTGCAAATGAAATAAGAACTTATTTATTAAGGTTGCTTACAATATTCATCATTAGTCATTTGAACTGTACCGTCATTACAAAAGGCTATCGTATGTCGCTTTATAAATATTACCCCTAATATTATAAATTCTCGGTGTATTTTATATGAAGGCTAAAAAGAGATTTTACGATGAAAAAGAAAAGTGGAATTAATTGGGAGATTTTTCCTACCCGGCAGGGGCTATCGCTTATCTTGCGATAGCAGACATAGTAAAATAATTGCAAAATAATCGCTGTTTCTTATTACATAACGACAAAAACAAAGAACAATCGATGAAAAAGATTTTCTCGATCCGGGCGGCTTTGTTTGAGTTTGTGTGTGTTGTGGTACATTCGTACCATATTTATGCAAATTATGTAAAAAAATATGTTATTGCAAAATATGTAATAGCCCTGCAGATACTGTAGCCGCGAAATCCAGTGTAATATGAACTGTTAAATCCTTAATTAATAGCTTTTGGGGATCAAGTAACGTTGGACAGTTAATTAAAAGGGCTCATTATCGCAGTAAACCAATAAATATCGAATTAATTATTTCTTAACTTTGAAGCGGAAGTCGGGGAGAAATTTATTTTCTTAAGAATTTATTGATAACAATAATCGGATTATAAAGGTTGTTCTGATGAAGGATGCTGATTAAGTAAGTACTAATTCAATTTATGCAAAGACTTTGTTTTTTCTTATACATAATCGTAAACAGTGAGTGTAGGAGGGTTGAATAAGGTGATTACAACCTCCATTTTAGCACTTTAAACAGTCAAGCACCGTGATTCTAGTCACAATAGCCATTTTTTTTTGCGTCCCATATGATGCCGTTGGGGTTTGCAGAAAAGTAATTAATGTTGGTATTTTAACAGTGATGACATACGGATCCGAAACGTGGTCTCTAACTATGGGCCTCGTAAAGAAGCTCAAAATCACACAATGAGCGATGGAGCGGGCTATGCTCGGTGATTCTCTACGATATCGAATCAGAAATGAGGAGATACGTAGAAGAACTAAGGTAACGGACATATCCCTACGAATCAGTAAGCTCAAGTGGCAGTGGGCAGGGCACATAGCGCAAAGAACTGATGGCTATTGGGGCAGAAAAGTTCAAGATTGGAGTCCTTTCGACCAAAAGCGCAGCGTGGGACGCCCACTGACAAGATGGACAGACGACCTTGTTAAGATCGCGGGATCACACTGGATGCAGACCGCTTGTGATCGGTCGCTGTGGAAAACCGTGAGGGAGGCCTATGTTCAGCAGTGAATCCCCTTCGCTGATAATGATGATGATGATGTTGGTATTTTGATAGATTTTTATCATTAACTATATATTATTTAGTTACACAGCGCATACCACATTAATAGACAAACTATGCAGATTGATTCTTAGATGAGGCTCAACATTTTTAAAAAGGTGTGCACAATATACCTTAAATATTGATTCCAGCTCCGGATAGATCATACTACGCGCGCTACTAGTATGATAATTCCTCGATAACGTTGGTAAAATTTCCATAATGACAGCCTTTGAGCCATGCCAACATAACTCTTTATACTCAGCCGATCGTAAAACCATCGACTAGGTGCGTTCAAATAACGATGCTTCGTGCATTTCAATGAGGGCATAGATTGTGCAGGAGAATGGTGTGATATGCGTTGAATTTCTTGACTGAAACTTGAAACTTTTCTTGTGCCTAGCTGATATATCTTTTACAAATTCGCGGTCTGAACAAAAGCTCAAAATGTATTTCGTACTGCCTTGCACGAAAGTATCAAAGTCAAAGTAACTGTTGACGACGCGTTTGGTGTATTTGTTAGAGCTCCTGACAATTACGCCGGGCGTCGCGGGTTCGAATCCCGCAAGGGGCAAATGTTTGTGTGATGAGCACGAATATTTGTACCTGAGTCATGGATGTTTATCCATGACTCAGGTACAAATATTCGTTTCAACTCATTCACTCATAAATAATTAAATACATATTAAACAATATGTATTTAATTATTTATGAGTGACGCCCCCGTCATAATCATTGTCTGGTATTCGTAACACAAGGAAGAAATCAATACCGTGTAATGTTTGGTGGTGCGAACACGAAGATCGAACTGCTCCTAAATCGATTAACCTAAGTCTATCTGAGCTACAATATTGCACAACTTCTGTAGTTATGGAAGGATTGCCAGTTTGAGAGGTGGGATCGTAAAGATAAACTTTTGGAGACTCAGTTTGCTAGTTATTAAAACTACCCTCCCTTCACTTGGTATGATCAGCTGCGCTTTTCAAACAAAGAGCAAACTTCAATTTAGCACATTGCCACAAATTAATAAATAGTAAATACAGTGAACAATGACAGAACTCATTCAGGTTTAAATGCGAATTCCCATCTTGTACTTCCTAAGCAAACTCAAAAATTATTGTTAGGGCTAGTCTATAGTCAAAAGCAAACCCATTTCAGATAATAAATAAGTATCACCTAATATATTTATCCATAAAATCATTATTCCACTAGTGTACTACATTGAGCCCTCTTTTTTAATCACATGTATTGATTGAATTCCAATTTTGGTATGGAATCAATCGAAATCCATTTTATTTAAAGAAAAAAAGTTTAATTTTGTGCGTACTCACTCCATTATTACGCGTTATTTGCGTTGATTTTTATTTGTAATGAAGATTACGCGAATACTTCTCATTAAATAAAACACCGTTTTTCGGAAATTTTTGAACACCAACAGCATTTGCATACGGGTAGACTGTCTACCTACAATATTCGCGAAAACTTCCGTTAAAAAAATGTTTTATTCAATAATTTTTATTAATTTTCGAACGAAATCCCACGCCATATCCTAGCGAGTGATTTAAAAATGGAACTCCTCGTCTATCTTAGGCATCATCGTCACTGACTATCAGGCAAAATAAGGACTAACGTACACTTATACACATTTCCATTAGTTTTGTATTTGTTTATCATAAACATATTTATTAAACAAATCCAAAATGTTAGTCAGTCTATATCTATAGGTCTGGTTCGTACATCACGAGCCTAATACATAAGAAGTTCCATTGACTCAGTTAGGTATCATAGCCCGAGTTTTAGTAGATTCAGATTCAGATTCAGATTTATTGCATAAATTATGTACAGTGACGCCCTGCAAGGGCACAGCAAACATGAGCGGCAACTATTGCCCATTTACTTATTATAAATTACATAATAGAATTAATTTTAAAATAGGTGTTAGCAATTACAATTTATTACATTATTAGATTAAGTAAGTTGCATAGAGTGCATTTTTTAAGGACAACTGAACTTCAGAAATCAGAGAACCGTGAGTTTTTTATTTAACTACTAGTGGTCCCCCGCAACTTCGTCCACGCGTTTTTCGATGTTTTTCTCGCCTTTTAAACCTTCCCTGGACCTCCACGAACATTTCATGACTAAGATAAAATAAATCTGTTCAGCCGTTTACGAGTTATAGTAAGACTAACAAACAGCAATTCATTTTTATATATATGGATAAGAACGTTTGAAAACAATGTGTTGATTACACAGAATTAAACAGAGCAATCGTTCAACATGTTAAGATGAAAGCATCGAAACCACTATAACCACTTCAAGACTTAGTTATCATTTCAATAAGTCATAGTCATTCGATAACTAGAGGTGTACTGTTAATACATACACCGTATTAAAACTATTGAGACGCAGGTTTTTTGTCATTATTCGTTATTTTTCTCATAAAAGTAATAAGTACTTCTTCTAGTCCATGTATTAATATAGCATCTATAAATACATAATCAGTGTTGAGTGCTATAACATCTTTTGTGTTTATAGCCACAATACACTATCTTTTTATCCAACAGCCTTGACATTGACCTTTCCTATTCACCATCCGTAATACAACCCAACTTAAGTTACTGCCGTTGTTCCCACAGTTTTATGGTGCTGTTACATAATGCCAGTCATCTCGTCTCCTCATCGCTCAGATTACGCTCTTTTTTAATACATTAACGCATTCGCATGCGGCAGCGATGCGACTGAACGATACCAACAAGAGATGCAACATTATACGCTAATGTCACATGCCGTATTTGAATGTCACATTAAAAAGCCATCGGTGGGTACTTTTTTTAAAAATATATAATAGTATAGACTTGAAATAAAAGCGATATTGCGTTTCTGTAAAGAATTATAGAATTTATTTACATCAGTTTTCTGCTCATAAAATCATACATAACATCTTTCTATTTATAAAATCTTACCTGTAAAGAATTATAGAAACTACATTTAAAGCCTCTATTTCCAGTTTTCTACAATTTACTTATTTCGTAATTAATTATTATGTTTTCACAATAAAACTCAAAATCTGAAATATTTCAGTGTCTGTCAAAAGTGACGTGACATCATATCTACAGCTAAAGCCATAGTGGCCAGTTCAATTATTAAAAAGGTTTATAAACTCTTTTTACATCTCCCCCCTTGGAATAAAAAAATTACTAATATAGCATGTAAATTTTTTAAACAACAGTAACAATCGGCGAGAGTTTGGTGATGTGGTAGAAATTTGATTCTATCTTCTTATGCCCCACATCAACTTCATAAATTGAATCCGAAATCTTTTTTAAAATTTTGTAAGGCCCAATCCTTAGTTCATCCAATTTGTTTCTATTTAGTCTATTTCCATTCTCTACGTAAACTAGGTCTCCCTCTTTAAATTTATATTCTTTCCTGTGTGCGTCGTAAATACGTTTATTATAATAATGAGACTTAAGTGTATTTTTGAGAGCTATTTCTCTATCTCTTCTTAAATTCTCTTCTGTTAAGCTTGATTTCAACTCAGGTGGTAAAATATTAACGTTTTCCCTTTCTAAAAGATACTTTGGAGCAAATTTTGTTGTAGTATGTTCAGTTTCGTTATATTTTTCAACACAAATTTGTGCAATAGTTGTCCATGCGATTTTCTTATCATTCTCATTAATTTTGCATCTTATTTTATTTACTAAAGTCTGGTTTAGCCGTTCATTTAGTCCATTTGAAAATGGTGCATCCACAGCAGTAAAAACTATTCGTATATTATTTTTATTTAAAAAATCCTTGAATTCTTTGGAATTAATGCCAGGGTATTGGTCTGTCAAAATCATATCTATATCATTACTTTTCGTGACATTTTTCACTAATTTGATAAAGTCACTAGAGTTTTGGGTTTTTGATGTTAGAATGTAAGCATATCTCGTAAAATGATCCACTAGAAGATGAAGATATCTCTTTGTCGATCGTGATCCTCCAAAACCGCCAATAGTATCAATGGATACGATTTCAAATGGGCGCGTTGCTGGACCTAAATGTGACATTAAACCGTATTTAGATCTTTTTCGGGATTTATTTTTCAGGCAGACTTCGCATTCATCACATATTTGTTTAATGTTATTAATAATATTTTTTGCAGTATAGAATGGTGTAATTTTACTTGTCATTTGTGTTCTCCCAAGATGGCAGTAAGTATGATGGATGTCTTTTATAAGAGTCTTACTTAGTTCCTCTGATAGTACTATTTTGATTCTTCCCTTATTTTCTTTATAGTAAATTCCATTTTGCAATATTAATTTGTTTTTAAAATTTTGTAAGTTTTCATTTTTGTCCTGATCTTCTTTAATCTTTTGTAGGCTAATCAAATTCACTACTTTCAAAAAGTCATCACTATTATCATTCGGGTTCAAGACCGGATTCCGGCTTAAACAGTCTGCTTCTTGATTGGATTTCCCAGGATTATACTTTATTTTAAAATCATATTGCGATAAATAATACGTCAAATCACCAAGTTCCTCATCTGTTCTAGCCTTTATATTCATGTTTTCTAAAGGTTTGTGATCCGAATACACCATAAATTCTTTACCCATAAGCCAATGTTGCCAATATTTTACCGCTTCTTTTATTGCCAGACATTCCAGATATATAGCCTTCTTCTTTTTTTGTGGTTCAGTTAATTTTTTCGAAAAATAAGCAACTGGTTTACTTTCACCGTTTTCATCTTTTTGTTTCAAAACAGCTCCAACTCCTTTTATACTTGCATCTGTGTAAATTTGTATTGGCAAGTCCGGATCATAAATTCTTAAGACTGGTTCTGAGCATAACAGTTTTTTTATTTTATCAAATGATTCCTGGCATTCGGCTGACCATATAAATTTCACATCTTTTCTTAATAAATTGTGTAACGGATCTAAAATTATTGCACCACTAGGAATGAATTTATGATGGAAATTTATTTTTCCTAAAAATTGACGTACATTCTTCCTGGTTTCTGGCACGGGAAAATTCTTTATCGCAGTTAAATAATCTTTCAACGGTCGAATTGAATTGTTTTCTATAATATGTCCTAGATATTTCGCATGATTTTCCGCAAAACTACACTTTGAAAATTTTAGCCGAAAACCCTCTTTAAGAATTGCATCCAACAATCTAGATAAATGTTGTATATGTTCCTCAAAAGTCTTCGAAAATACTAAAATATCGTCGATAAAATTTACTGCAAAGTTAGACATTTTGTGCTTTCTTATGATATTACTCAAAATTCTTTGAAAAATTGATGGAGCAGTCTTCAATCCAAACGGTAGGCATGTCCATTGGTAATGTCCCTCTTGAGTAACAAAAGCAGTTTTGTGTTTATCTTGAATTTTCAACGGTATGGACCAAAATGCTGAATTTATATCTAAAGTTGAAAAATATTTGCAGTTTACAGTTTTGATCATCAAATCTTCTATTAATGGAAACGGTTGAGATTGAGGAACAACTATTTGGTTTAATTCTCTGAAGTCTATACATAATCTTGTTTTTTTATCATCTTCTTTTTTATATGCTAGCGTTACTGGAGCTGCGAACGGGCTATAAGACTCCTCAATTAATCCTTTCTCAAGTAGTTTTGATATTTGACTCTCTATTTCTCTTCTGTCTTCAAATGAACATCGATATGGTCGTTTACAACAATATTTATCCACCATTAGGTCAATATGCGCCTCATAATCACGAACAGTACCAATATCATATTTATCTTTAGCAAATACTGATTTATATTTTTCGACTAAGTTATTTATTTCTGATTTCTGACATAAATCTAAATGATTTATTTCCATCAAAAAGTTTTCTGTCTCAATATGTTCATTAAAATTTATTTCACATTCTCTTTCATATTGAAATTTTGTTATTTCTTCGTCTGTGTTCGAGAACAACCCTTTTTTATTTTTGTCACCTAGTTCATCAGGAATTACGACATTTGCTGTATTTAAAGTATCATTCGTTAAACTGTTAGATTGCATTATCTTTAAATCTTCAGTTTGAATTAATTTGAATTTCTTGATGCAATCCAGACCAATCAAAAAATCATAATTGAAGTTTTTATTATCTATGATAAAAACATCCATTATTTCTTCTCTATTATATATCTTTATTTTCAAAGTTACCATGCCATTTGTTTCATTCTCACCATTAATAGTTTTTAGATTTACTTTTTGCATGTTCAAGTTATCATCTTTCTGTTGTATTTTTAGTAATTTTGCATTTATCAGTGATACATTAGAACCGGAGTCATAAATTCCAGAAACATTTAAAGTATCATTCAATAGCAAACTTACCCTTATTAATGGCGGAACTTCTAGTTTTTTGGATTCTTTTCATTTAATTCCACTTCTAATTCCGAGTTGTTTACAGTCTTCACAACAGCTTTTTGTTTGTCACTTTTAAACCAACAATTTTCTTCAAGATGATAACGTTTCCCCTTTTTGTCAGCGATGCAAATCGGACATGGCTTCTTTTCTTCATATTTTTTTGTATTTGCATCTGGAATTATAATTTTGTTATCATATTTTTTCTTTTTAACAAGGTATTCTAGTTTTCCAATTTCATTGTACAGAGTTTCCGTTTCTTGTAAAGTCTCTCTATCAATCTTATCAGCTACATAATTAGGTAAGCCAAATACAATAAGGTCAATAAGTGTTCCAGTATCAATTGTTTTCCTTACTTCCAATAGTAGTTTTTCTTTTTTTAAAGCATAATCAAGTAATGATCCTGTTTGATACTTAAAAGCAAGGGCGTATCTAATTGGTGACCATCCCTTGGTTGCAAATGTCTCACAAAAGTTATTTTCCCATATGTCCCATTTAGAATCCACTGTATGCTTTATTAACATGCAGCTATACCAATCTACGGCAGAGTATTCCAAAAAGTTTTTCAATATTTCAATTTTCTTTTGGTTGTCTACGATTCGAAAACGTTCACATTCTTTGTTAAAATCCTTTATCCACTGGTGGGCATTTGAGTTTTTTCCTGTAAATTTTTGAAGTATAAAATCCTTTGCGACTATTCCTAAATTTTGGACTGCGCATGACTTATTTTCTTTTTCCTCCAGCAACTTCTCCAACAATTTATTAAGATGTTGACTGGAATAACTCGAAGTACCTTCCTTTGCATCTTCAAACATTTCTTCTAGGTAAATATCCATAAACTGTAAATTATTTTCTTCATCTAAGTATGTTTTTGAAATATTATCTGTCAATGTTATCCATATTCTCCTTTTTTGGTATCTCTTTATCAGTGTTTTCTTAACTTTGGTATAGTTGGAAGTGCTTGTTATTTCAGTGTGCAAATTTGCAGGTTGATATTCATTCGGTATTTCATATATCTGCCCACTAGTTGTAGCTATTGAGGTTATGCATAAAACATTCGATTTTCCATCTTCGGTAGGTTTAACTTCGAAATCGAATCTCAGTTTCTCCATATTACTTGCAATCGAAGCAAAAATGTAGTTTTATAATAGTATAGACTTGAAATAAAAGCGATATTGCGTTTCTGTAAAGAATTATAGAATTTATTTACATCAGTTTTCTGCTCATAAAATCATACATAACATCTTTCTATTTATAAAATCTTACCTGTAAAGAATTATAGAAACTACATTTAAAGCCTCTATTTCCAGTTTTCTACAATTTACTTATTTCGTAATTAATTATTATGTTTTCACAATAAAACTCAAAATCTGAAATATTTCAGTGTCTGTCAAAAGTGACGTGACATCATATCTACAGCTAAAGCCATAGTGGCCAGTTCAATTATTAAAAAGGTTTATAAACTCTTTTTACAAATATATATATTGGACACCAATCACATACATTGCTCTGATCCCAAAGTAAGTAGCGAATGCACTTGTGTTATGGAAATCAGACACAACGGTGGTACCACAACACCCAGACCCGAGACATAAAGATGAAATAAGAAAAGATAAACCAAAAATTTGCGCACGGGCGGGACTTGAATCAGGCATCTGGCTCTTTCTGGCTTACCGGGCCAAACGCTCTTACGATTAGAAAAAAACTATTTTTTTTTATATTCAGCTCTTCTAAACCATTATAAAAATTTGATTTCTATATTGACCCGACCGGGAATCGAACCCGGGACCTCGGAGCGGTGACGCCTTGAAACCAGCGTGCTTAGCCACTGCACCACGAAGGTCGTCAATCATTCCGCGTGCGAAAACGGCCGTGGACTAACGGCGTTATATAAATGATTAAACCGTTAACTTCCTCTTAATTCAACTAAACATTTGCCGTGAACAATGGCGTAAGTAATTTAATTAGGTAGTCAGCTCACGTGGTACTTTAACTAGGCAGTGATGGGGCATCACCTTTTAAAAAAAAAGAATTTCACATCGTATTTGGGGAGATAATCTTGTGTTAGTAAACTCCTATGTACACCGAAGTACAAAATGCTTAACGATTTTTTAAACACATGCTATGACATACATAAATACCCTTTATAAATATAAATATCCTTTGGACATTCCCACACATCGCCATCTAGTCCCACAGTAAGCTAATCAAAGCTTGTGTAATGGGTGCCAGACAACGGATACAATACTTAATTACTTTTGTTTTGTAAATACATACATGATATACATAGAAAACACCCAGACTAATACAAACAGACATGTTCATGCACACAAATGTTTGTATTGTGCCGGGATCGAACCCGCACCCGCTGCGTAGTAGGCGATTTCTCGACCACTACACCAGACGGGTCGTCATACATATCTTCATCATTATTCATTACAATGTTAACAATTTGGGTACTCAAATGAAATGTTTAAAGTATACTCGCCATTCAATTGATAGAAAGTGACGGCTTACCTACAAGATGACAACAATATTTTCATAAATAATGACGTCCCTGATGTTAATGTCGTAAGCATTTAGCACATTCTGTTTCATATCCTGTCATAGTTAACATAGATAGATAGATAGGTACGGCTAGCACAAAGTTAAATTTTTAACAAATAATTGATTAACTTTTTAACTTTAAAAAAAATACAAAAAAATATATTGAACCATATTTAGTTATTTTTTCTATCCATCCATTAGTTTCAAACCCAGAAACCAGAAAAATTACTACTCACGGCCATTCACTATAGGTATCCATTTTAACTGAGGTTTTGCCCTACTAGTGATAGAAATGCTTATCTATCCAAACTCTACTCTAAACTTGTGGCAGTAGGAAATCCTATTTCCGGATGAGGATAGATTTCTACCTTTAACTATAGTAAGCATATAGGGGATGGCCGTAAGACTTTATAGTAACCATACATTGTTCAAAAAATGACACTGTGTTTAGATAAACATCCAAATCATTAAATATACCCGTGTATTTTGAGTACATGTATCAAAACTACCGACTGGCCATGACTCGAGTAGCAAGTCTTGTCTAAACTAATATAACTTTAAAGAAGTACTTAGTTAGTACACAGAGTTTTGGCTGACTGCAAAGAGTTTGTTTTTATTCTGACGCAATTTAAAAAAATGACGGCATTAAGAATAGTAGCTCCTCACTACGAGAGCAGACGGTAGCCCCGCAGGATTATAAACAGCGGCTAAAATTAATATTTCATGAGCGTGCGTGCCCGCGACCCGCACTATCCAATTCATACTACGTTTTCATTAACAAGCCTTTATGTTATGAACGAGTATATTAGTAATTATTAGTCTAAGCATTTATTACATCTTATTGTGTTCGGTAATATAGCATATCTACGTGTAAAAGAAACTTATGACTTAAATGTGTTGGGTTTCATTAACTTATTGATTTCAAAGGTTTTTCTTCTTACCACAGCTTAATTTGTTTTTCGGGTCATTACACTTAGGAGGTCGTTCAACTTTCTAGTTATAAAAGTTATTTTACCGTAAATTGAGTGTAAAGAGGTTTCTTGAAGGTTAAAGCTGATTAAGAATAGTCAATATCTGTGTTCAATATACTTTTATGGCTATTTATTTCATTACTACAGACTACAGATACCAGCAAGAACACGTTTGAATCTTAGAATTGTGCAACAAGCACAATTATCTATTTTATCATACAAACTCGTTACCATAAATTGACTGTCCATTAGTATACAAATACCGTACTATCCACTACCTAGTTCATTTTCGTTAACTTAATTTAATCGTTAATAACATTTCACGGAACAACCGTCGTTTCATGGAAATTTGCGGCGAAAACGACCAACTTTCGCAACTTTAGAGTCTGTATTTAGTGTACCGGACTAAAGAGGTGAATAAATGTTAGGAATGTGTTAGAAACATTTTCGGACCAGACGGTCCGAAAATGTAAAATTAACTGTAATACACGATGAAAAATTACTATTATCTCGACCTGTTATATCGTGTTATATGTTATATGCGTATGCGCGTAAATGACGGATCTCAAAAAATATGTCAATGAATTATAGCCTATGTGTTATCCTTATGTATGAGCAATATTAATGTAAATTTTCATCAACTACCATCTAGTAGTTTTGGCGTAAAGGAGTAACAAACAAACATCAATTCATTCATCCTTACAAAATATTAGTATTTTATCATCATCCTATTGATTGTACAGCATTAAAATGCAAAATACTTAATACAATGGAACTTAAGGTTGATTTATATTCGTCTGACGTGATATGTAGTGTCTCATCAGAACGGGATCGGTTTCATATATTTAGTATGGAAACGTTCAGATCCCATCACGACACGTCACATCACACTATAAACGTTACCATACTAAATGTATGATACCGATTCCGTTCTGATGAATCACGATACGACACGTCCGACAAATATGTCTCCACCTGATAAGTAACTGTAGATTGTTATCAACATCGAGATATAACTAAGTTACGATGCAACTTGATGCAGGCACTCGAGTTCGCCTCATAAAATTTAAATGGTTTAAGTTGAGACTGCACTACTAGCGAACTTGAGATTTATAACATAATTCTTTTGTGTCTTTAATTTTAATCATTATTCTCGATACAACTTTCGTTCTCGGGTTACGGGCAGTAATAAAAATGCTCCAAATATTTAAACTACGAACGTTTTGACGACTTTCAATTCAATAAATAGTTCTAGACGACTTTATATTTTTTTATGACCTAGGCAGTTTCTTAAATGACACTGGAAAACTCGCCCGGTCGGAAAAGCGATGCAATTGAGCTCTTAAGTGGAGAGATTGTGCGGAAAGCAATTGAATTAAACCAGCCCTCATAATTTGCCAGCCATTGTCCCACATGAGTACGTTTAGTGTTTTCATCCACTAAAAGCATCCATACTATTTACTTATTTTACTCATCCAACCACACATGCACGTGACCAGAAATGGAATATTTACTATATAATTCTGACATAACGTTAGTATTTTGTAACGCGGATAAAACATATAAGATTTTATAAGTATTTCAAATTTTATACTTTGTTCAAATATTATAATTATATAGCCGAATTTGATTATACATCTTTCAGTAAACCGTTTTGCCGGTTTTCAGTAAACCGTTTGCTTTCACACAATAACGTCTATGGCTTTGGTTTTTTGAATGTTAATTAAACACTTATCTATTAGCTTAGGTATTCATTTTTTACTCATAAATAATTATGAGTAAAAAAATCCTTTTGTCATATTTTATGCACCATTTTTACGGATAAATAAATGTTAAAATCGGATTTCAACAACAATATTGATCAAATCAACAACTGAAACTAGTCACAGCTGTTGCTATGATTGTGGGAATTGAGAAAATCCAATAGGAATGAGGAAGTTTCTTCTCCAATCGAGCGTCCTCAAGAGGTGGTGCGATCGCGCGGAACGCCTTATTGGAAGGGACTGACTTAAGCTCGTATGTGATCACCGTGATTGTTACTAAGACAGATTTGTCGTGTTCGCGTTTGTGACGGACAACCGCCCGAAAGTAGAGATGGGATCACTAACCCCTGGTTTTGATTTGTGACGGACCCAGATTTTTGGTTTTTCACAATCAAATATAAATATCAATATAAATACCAACATATTCAAATCCGGGTCCATCACCTAACAATTGGGAACCAGGTGTTTGATTGATATTTTCGAAGTGAAACTTCTTATTGGCGTTGGAAAAAAAAATACCGTCACATTTTTCGGTTACGCGTCACATTTTTCCGTTACGCGCCGGTTCTTGCCCCTACCACGGTTGGTTCAGGCGAAGAGTACTTTCACTTTCTCATGCTGTAATAATCTTAGTAGCAAAAAGGTGAAGTGAAATAATTGTATTCTTTGTATTCATGCCTATGATAATAAAATCCTTTTGTTTAAACTTTATCTAATTTAACTTTATTTAACGAATTTCTGGAAAGTTGCATGTAGATCATTTTTCGAAAAATAAGGCCATAAAGTAGTTTCACTTCTTACGTGTGTACACTAGTACACGCACACTTTTTTTTTTAGTATAGGACTCCATCACGTATGATCGCGAGCACCGCTGCCTTACCACTTTCAAACTGAAATGGCTTGCACACAAGACACCAAAACGGGCATCTATCTTACACTGGTAACGTGGTGGTGCCCTTAAAAATACTTTGCTTGACCGGGTTCGAACCCGGGACTATAGTGATTCCAGAGATGGCTAACACCGTAAAATCCGTGTTAAACGCGGTCAGTCGAGACAGGCGTATTTCTGAAAAAATAACCGTGTACCAAGATAATCAAAATCTGAAAATTATTTAATGTTTTGTATTAAAAGCAATTTTTTGTTTTTGTTTCAGAGCGATACGAGGAACAAAGAACACCCAGCACATAATTCTCATAGCTGTCGTCAAGAAAAGGTAAATATATATCACAAGTCATACTTAAACGACACTATAAGATCCAGTCATTGTAGAAACATGGCACTATCATTATTTTTTAGGAAATCGAGATTTCCTTTTTTTATTTTCTCTAAGAAACTATCATTTTTAAAAACAGCACCCTGCCAATTTTAAATGTTATCTACGGCATCGGCTGCGCTGCTCTCATTTCAATACCCAATCCTTATTTTTCTCGTATCTTAACCTACATTAATAAAAAAACTATACCTGCAAAAAAATAATAAAAAAAACCATTAAGGTTTAAGGTTAACTATCTTAGACATAAATTTCTCAAAAACAGGCGTATTAAAACCCAGAGTGTTTTTAAAAAAAAACATTTACTGTGCTGAATTGGCTCTTTAAATATTATTACTTAAAACGAGGTGACCTTATATTATTTACTATTTGTATATTTTGTGCTAAAGGTAACGTCAACCTAATGATGCAAATACGACTAAAGATTGTACTTCACAGAGACGCCATGGCGACTTCACTAGCTGCGTATCCAAGCAGATAATATTAAAATATAAGGCAACCAAAACGTCGCCAAGTGAGTTAGGTACCATATATTTCAATATTGGCTTGGATATTATGTAACCGACGCGGCGACCGTCACCGTAGCGTCTAGGTGACGTACGGCCCTAAGTCTAAACTTCACCATTTCATAGAAAATACACCTTGTTAACAGTTCCCTGAGTTTTTTTTTCAAACAACATTTCTTGTGAAGATAAAAGCTTAATCATATTCTTCGAATGTTTTATGTAAAGTTCCGACTTTCGGGGACGAACTTAAAACTTTGTATAGGAAAATCACTCGCAGATTTAGTGTTACAAAGTAGGTTAAGTAGCTATATAACGATCGATGGTATAAAAAAATATAGTATAAGTGTTCTCACTTTTACTTTTTTTGATAGTCACCATGTTAGCAACTAAGTTCTGAGGCCTTTATAGAGATAGGAATAACAGCGCGCCGCTTTATTGGTAAGTGCAAGTGAAATAGACATGACACTGACAGGACTTACTTGAAAATACGTTGACTAAATTAGTCTTGAAGAGATTGCACATTTTTTCGCTTGCTGACGGTAATGGCAATGCTTAAAGGTCGAAGCCCACTAATCGACCCGTCACGGTGACAGCACCATATCAACTCGAGGCGTTCAGTATTCTTTGCATGAAACTCCATACTTCAACGCACATCTATCAACTTCGTAACGTCACCACCTCGGATCGAGACCAACTCGGGACCCAGTCTTGACCAGCGGCGCATACTTTGTAACGCACTTACGGCGCGTCGCCCGCTGGTTGACGACTATCCGTCCACCCTGTCAAACGGGCTGTCATTTACGAGAAGAACTGTCATTAGTTGTATTAAACACGATACGAGGCGAGGCGTTCGCTATCTGGTGCTGATAGCATCCGAGGCGTGGCTGTGCCCCTTACGTAACGTGCTTCCGTATGGTTGACGCCTGGTTGGTGCTGTTCCCGTGCCGGGTGGGTAGATTTGCTTCAACCTTAAAACGTAGCACGTAGAAGTTTGTAGTACTACGACGTAGTAGCCGTCTACGAGGTAGCTACGAGCCAATGTAAGGTTTCACGGTATATAATATTTACTAGCTCGGCGCATATTTGTTTATTTGATCCTAAACAGAAATTTTACCATGAATGCAGATTTTGTTATTGACATGGGCGTAATGCACTTTTTTTTTAAATATTAAAATAATTATATAATTCTTAAAAAGTTTGAGCAATATTTATAACAATATTATTATTTCGTCACTTTATTCGAAGATATAGATGAAAATATATGTATTTTAATATACATATATCAGTCTAATACGTAGTCCATTTATTGTTTACGCAATAATTCGCACACTTTTAAGAGTTTAAAGTAAATTACCATAGACTAAACAAAAGGAAATTTAAGACATAAACTGGTATCCCTGCGCCCGCTCCAGGCCATCGCGCCATCCATGACCCCATTCTTTTATTGTGCGCGCACGGATCGCATGCCTTCCTATTTTGCAAAATGCCCAAGCGCAGTGCAGAAGAAGACATTGCTTACTATTCTAAAAAGTTAAAAATGCTTAAAAGAAAAGAAAAGAAACGTCGTAAACGTGTTATTGTGTATTCAGATTCATCGGAAAGTGAAGAAAACTATGGTAAGTGAGTCGGATTTTTTCATATCATATCTACCCACTTCTTTGCAATATTTTGTTAATGTGTTACATTTTCTCAAATTGTATTCAATTCTTATAAAAAAGCTTAAGTGTTGACCGTGAGTTAACCGTTAAGTGAAATGCATTCGAGAGTTAACCGTGAGTTAACCGAGAAGTGAATTAAACCCAGGAGTTGACCGTGAGTCAACCGATGGGTGATGACCCGAAATATGTATTTAACCTATTGTGAGTTCTGAGTTTATTAAAATCAAAACTCAATGCGGTTATTATTATTAAAAGTAACACACAATAACAAAAAATATTTTTTAGTCCCTGATTCGTTTTATACCTTTGTTGAAACAAAATGTTTGATTTTAGATGTCACTAGTAACAAGAATGCCGCAGACGATAATTACGAAAATATGCAGGCCCATGATGTCCCAGATGCAATAGAATCAGATCAGGTTTTAAATAGTAATGATTTAAGTTTTGTACAGCCTACCCAGAATGGGAAACCTGAAACTTCAGTTCCCGAAAATAATTTGCCGTCATTAGACCCTGATATACTCATAGCTTTGGGAGAACTAATCCCAGAAGAGGTTACTTACGGAGAAGATATACATCCAGACTTGGCACAAAGATGGGCGCCCATCCTTAGGAAAGGACTGACCGACAAAGAACAGAGAGATAAACTCTTCAAAGAGTATGCTACTCCGAACAATTGCAAGCTGTTTAGAGCGCCTGTTTTAAACCCCGAAATCGCCGCTGCCGTTTCTGAGTTTGCCCGAGCCCGAGACAAAAAGATTGAGACCTCTCAGCAACAACTAGGGGTAGGCCTTACGGCCATAAACAGGGCCATGACTATTCTTCTTTCAAGTGAAAACAAAGTTCAGGCTATTAGATGCCTTTCAGATGCCTGTAGGGTTTTATCAGACTTTCACGCTTCTGAAACCCATACAAGAACAAAATCCTTAACACAGGGCTTAGATAAGTCATTCCTGAATCTTATCCAAGACACTGAACGTGATGAGATGCTTTTTGGCAACGGTTTACCTGAAAAAATTAAAGCTTCAAAAGCTATTGAGAAGCAGAGTTCTCAAATCAAGAAACCAGATAACAAGGCCGCCCCGGGATCATCAACTTCCCGTACAGCTAGGCCGCAGGGAAACTGGAGAGGCCCCTCTCGCTCGACGACGCACAGGGGAGGGGGGCGCGGGGGCTCCAGGAGGACCCCATACACGAATCAGAAGCAGGTCTCGACAGCGCAGCAGAACAACTTTCATCCATCGAGAGTTTGGAACAAACCTCCTCGTGCAGGCCCACGGACATAGAGGTACACGCAGGCAGATTAAAATATTTTTATAACTGTTGGTGTAACATTACGGACAATAAGCTTCTACTAAACTGGATTCGAGATGGTTTTCCAATACCATTATGTAAAAAAGTCAATTGTGTTACAGATAAACATCGTGAATGGCCTCCTAAGGAAAGGATTAAGATGTCACAGGATATTCAAAAATTGCTTGATTTAGGAGCTATTACTAGGTGCAAACCATCTCGAAACCAGTATTTATCTGACATATTTTTAGCACCGAAACCTAATGGCGATAGTAGATTTATCTTAAATTTAAAGTCATTGAATAAACATGTAGAAAAATCACATTTTAAAATGGAGGACTTTAGAACAGTTGCCCTTTTAATCTCACATGGTTGTTTCATGGCCACGATTGATTTAAAAGAATCATATCTTTTGGTACCAATAAATCCCAAACACAAAAGGTTTTTGAGGTTTCAGTTTGAAGATGATGCTTTAGAGACAATTACTTACGAATTTAACGCCATGCCCTACGGTCTTTCTGCGGCACCGAGAACTTTCACCAAAATCATGAAGGTAGTCGTAGGTTATCTGAGAAAACGTGGCTACAAATCTGTTATTTACCTTGACGATATATTGTGTCTAGGATCGAGTTATTCTGAATGCCAGAAAAATGTTGCAGCGACTCAAAATCTTTTGGAATGCTTAGGGTTCGTTATCAATTATGACAAGAGTCAGCTAAATCCCGTAACAAAGTGCAAATATTTAGGCTTTGTGTTTGACTCTATAAATATGACTATTAGTTTACCCATCGAAAAACAAGAATACATTTTTATTCTAGTTCAAAAATTCATGGCCCGGCCTAGATGCACCATTAAAGAGTTTGCTCATTTAATAGGAGTTTTGATAGCTGCCTGTCCGGCCGTCAACTATGGCTGGCTATATACAAAGATGCTAGAAAGAGAAAAGTATTTGACCCTAATTAAGTGTCATAATGACTATAGAGCCAAATTCACGCCCTCCTTCAAAATAGAACAAGATCTTCTTTGGTGGAAAAATAATATTTTTAACAACAGAAAACAGTTAGAGAAGGCTTCATTTGCATTAGAACTTTTTTCTGATGCGTCTAGGCACGGCTGGGGGGCATTCTGTAACAATGAACGAATGGGAGGTAAATGGAAGGAAGATGAGCTTAATTTTCATATAAATTATTTGGAAATTAAAGCAGCATTTTTTGCATTGAAAACGTTTGTCCGAAATATGCATGATTGTGCCATTTTATTGCGTTGCGACAATGTCACCGCTATTAGCTACATAATTAGAATGGGGGGAATTCAATACCCCCATTTAAATGAGATTACAAGAGAGATTTGGCAGTGGTGCGAGAAGCGAAGCATTTGGCTATATGCATCATACATCAATACTAAAGACAATATTGAGGCGGATCAGGAATCTCGCAATAAAAATATCGACACTGAATTAGAAGTATCTAGCAAGATGTTTAACAAAATTGCTAACATTTTTGGCAAGCCAAATATCGATCTTTTTGCTTCTCGCGCCAACGCCAAATGTGAGAAATATGTGTCTTGGAAATAAGATCCGGATTCTTTTACAGTTGACGCTTTTACCATTAAATGGACACCATACTTCTTTTATGCATTTCCTCCATTTACTTTAATACCCAAATGTCTCCAGAAAATTAAAGCAGAAAAAGCAGAAGGTATTTTAGTTTTTCCCAACTGGCCCTCTCAGCCGTGGTTCCCGTTTTTGAAGGAATTGTGCGTCTCCGAAATTGTTTATTTTGATGCAGATGAACATCTGGTAAATTTCTTTTACAGGCGAAGGCTACAGTTCAAACTTACCCTGGGTGTTGCGAAGCTCTCCGGGAATCTTTTCTTAGAAAAGGAACCCCGGAAAAAACGTTAGAAATAATGTTAGCCTCTTTAGCACAAAACACAGCCCAACAATATAGTAGCACATACAAACTATGGTGGTCACATTGTAATAATTTGAATTTAAATCCTTACAATGCAAGTTCGGAACCAGTGGTTTTATTATTCCTCACAAACCTCTACGAACAGGGTGCAGCATACGGTACCCTCAATAGCCACAGATCTGCATTAAGCTTATTACTTAATTGTGATTTAAACAATAGTAAATTGATTTCTCGATTTTTCAAGGGCGTGTACAAACTGAGGCCTTCGATTCCTAAATATATATGCACATGGGATCCTCAAATTGTTCTTAATCGAATAGCACAATGGAAACCCCATAGCGACATAACTGTTGAAAAATTAACAAAGAAAGTCACCATTCTTTTGGCACTTTGTACTGCCCACAGGGCTCAGACATTATCGTTAATTAAAATTAATAATATTAAAAGCAGCCACAATGACATCAAAATAATGATTCCAGAAATTATCAAAACATCTGGTATCGGGCGGGCACAGCCTTTACTGATTCTGCCATTTTTCCAGGAAAATCCAGACATTTGCCCCGCTACTGTTATCAAAGATTATTTGTCAAGAACAGAACAATTCAGAACTAATGATGTGAGCAATCTTTTGTTGACGTTCAAGCCGCCTCACAAAGCAGCGTCGAGTCAGACGATATCGCGTTGGGTGAAACAAGTTTTGGCCGAGAGTGCAGTGGATGTGTCAGCGTTTAGCGCACACAGTACGCGACATGCTGCCACATCTGCGGCCAAGAACGCAGGCGTCTCACTCGACGTGATTCGGAAAACGGCGGATTGGACTTCTACGTCTAGTACATTTGCCAGGTTTTATGACCGACCTGTTGTAGACGAGGGTATTTTTGCCAGATCAGTTTGTTACCGTAATCAATAATTGTTCTGTCCTATTCATTTCCATTTGTTTTGATTTAAGATTAATTGAAATGTAATTTTATGAAGTAAACAAATAAAACGTTGATTATTATACATAAAATATATGTTTCAATTGATTAACATTTAACATAGGTTCCTACTTGACGATACGGCAAAACTTGTCTCTTAACATCTACGTATTAGACTGATATATGTATATTAAAATACATATATTTTCATCTATATCTTCGAATAAAGTGACGAAATAATAATACATGATCAAACGAACTTCTAAGTGAAGTTCGATCAGTATTATATGAGTCACTTTATTCGAAGATATAGAATAGGCCCCGCCCACCCTAGCCCCATAGTAAATGGTTTTGCCGAATATCAGTATTGACTTGAACCATAAATTGAACTCTGAAGAATGAGGTCATGGATGGCGCGATGGCCTGGAGCGGGCGCAGGGATACCAGTTTATGTCTTAAATTTCCTTTTGTTTAGTCTATGGTAATTTACTTTAAACTCTTAAAAGTGTGCGAATTATTGCGTAAACAATAAATGGACTACGTATTAGACTGATATATGTATATTAAAATACATATATTTTCATCTATATCTTCGAATAAAGTGACTCATATAATACTGATCGAACTTCACTTAGAAGTTCGTTTGATCATGTATTCTTGTGAGAAAATCCCAAGCTTATACGAACTCGAGCGTTATAATAAGAAAACTTTCTATAAACTCACTCAATTACTTAAGTTTGCTTTTTATAATCAAAATTATGAAGGAGCAAACGACCCGTGTTATAATCTTAGCAAACTGTTTGCAATATCACGCCACCTTCACAACTTGACCTTATTAATTATTTAAATTTATTATTATAATTACGTGAAATAAATTTCAAAAATTGGATGATATTATATGTACATTAGTAAACACATTTATCGAAAAACTTGTTATTATTAAATATTTGAATGTTTTAAAAAATAACAAGATAAACTTAAAATATTTCATTTGAATGGGCCTCAAAAACGCTCGAACTGAAAGTCTCCTAGACGGTAAAATATGTAATATGAAAAGTTGTCTATGACAGCATATAAAGCCCGCCAAAGAATGATGTAACATCCTCTGACAGGCGTTTACGGTTACATGACCAAATGTTTGATTTGGCCAGACGTAATTATAAAAAATACTAATAATCCTTATTTAAAATTATAAATAAAGATTTTTTTCTCATTTCCATATCAAAATTTAACACTAGAAACTGCCAATACTTTGGTTTGTTCTTAGTGGAAACTAGCATTTTTGTGTTTATATTAATCTAACTGTCCACTTGAACACTAACCATTTATACATTGGTAGTAAAGTAAAACCTTACTTAATTAATTATTTTCGAGAGAGACGCGCTCTCACATTGCTTCGAACTTTAAACTTTTAAGCCCTATCAGAACTAAAAATACTAAAAACAGTAGTTATTTAACAAGGAAAGCTGAAAACATAAACTAAAACTTCACAAAGACAACACGGAGAAGGCGGAATTGAAAATAATTTACTTTTACCCATTCATACAGCTAAACTTTCATTTATAGGTTATCATTAAGTAAAAGGATATGCACAGAAGTAACTTATTCATTTGTGGATTGCAAAAAGCTGTAAATTAAGTAATAAAAGGTTTTTACTAACTTAAATTAACACGAGACCATTAATGTGGTTGCATCTTAATTCAAACTTGAGAAATACACAACATGAAAAAGTAGTAATTTACAAATCCACAACACTTTTCCACATTAAAATTACTGCATCATGTGCTTGACAAAATGAAGAAGCTTTACAGTATCTTCAATCATTTACGTTGGTTTACTAATCGACATTTAAGACCACTTTTAACTTAATATGTACAGTCGAGGTCTCTTGTGTCTAACATGGCGCCTTACCACTTTTGAACGAGAATCGCTTACACACACGACACCAAACGGGCGTCACTCCAAACAAAAGACGAACTGAGTCGCAAGCGAACTTCGCTCTTGGTAGTTACGCGAGTCCTCGACCTTACCTACAACGCACAGTATGACTCTATGTTTTCGTTACTCACCATTATCGTTCGAGTTTCAATCAACTCCCTTCTGCGAGAGTAAACAAACTCACTCCAATCGTTTAGCTTTTCAACCTTTTACAGATTATTTTAGCTTCAGCAATCTTTTTTAATTCCATTTATGCGTACATTTGGTTAATGAATATTATTAGCAGAGATAAAAATAGGACATTGGAAATATACTTACGTTCATTGGATAAGATTAATCACTATGTTACCAGAAATAATTATGTTCTTTCTCAAAACCTATAAAAGATCAGTACACAGTGGAGTACACAATAAAATTTTCTAAACACCCTTTTTCAGTAAAATACATTCTCTCTCTTTATTAGGACTCTGTAGCCGAATAGCAAAATACAGAAACCTAGTATAGTTCCGTCAAGTCTGCCTTTCTGTCCTTTCAAATACAAATACAAAATAATTTATTTTTCAAAAGTTAATAATACAAATATGTTACACATCGGTCCCCGTACTAGGCTGTGAAGCCTGTATCACGGGCGGCCATTAAGATTTTACAATTGAGTTTTTAATATACGAACTAGCGGGCGGAACACAGATTAGCAGAATGCCAGATTAGAGAAAATCAAACAGAAGAATACACAAATAGGGGTTAAATAGTAATTGGGTAGGTAGGACACATTACTTAAATAAAGAAGAAAAAAAAACATTATAAAAGACAAAATTTTACAAAATATAAGATTTTTCGGCTCTGTGTGTGTGTGTGTGTGTGCGTGTGTGTGCGCGTGTGTGTGTGTGTGTGTGTGTGTGTGTGTGTGTGTGTGTGTGTGTGTGTGTGTCAGAGAGGTTGAGTGATTTTATTATTTCTGGATAACAAGTAGAGCTTCAGTACTGTTTTAGTCCTGAGAAAGAAGCCACGCTGACACTTTTGATATTAATTCGTGTCGTGATAAGTCATAAATGTTGCAGTACTTATGAATAATTTTATATATGAAGGGAAAGGAGAAGTCACTGAACCTATGAGCAAATACGGTCTTAGTATAAGTAGGTGGCAGCTTTAAACGACGACCAATCACGACAGAAGGCATATTAGGGTCCGAATGAAGAATTTTGTGATAGGCAGTTGTAACTCTTAGAATATAAAGTTTCCTAACAGTGAGCACCTGGGCCTCCTCGTAAAGAGAGCGAGAATCAAATCGAAAAGGTTTTCGAAGCATTACCTTCAAGACTGAACGCTGGGCTCTTTCGGCAGTAACCATAGCGGTCTTGGAAGCTCCACCCCATGCCGTGATGCAGTACAAGATCAGCGATTGACAAAGGGCCTTATAGACAAGTGTTAACACACTTTTACTTGCACCATTCCGCAAAAGTTTCATTACATGAATTAGTTTCCGTAATTTGGCAGATAGAGAAGAAACGTGCTCCACAAAGTTAAGTTTCTCGTCGATTATTACACCTAGGTATTTTATGGAAACTGCTCTTTTCATAATATTGCAGGAACATTGAGACCAATGTCTAACGCTGTCTACACCGCAGGTGTGAATTTTAATATAGTCAGCAGTTGAACCCGTCGGACAGGAAGCAGCAGTTTTATGAAAACAAATATACTTGGTCTTATCCGTGTTAAGAGTCAGCAAGTGAGCGTTGAGCCATTTAGCAACATCAACCATCCCTCTCTCCACCCTTTCCAGCAGTCCATTCCATTTTTTATCTTTCGTATATCACAAACGCTATATTCTGAAACTATCAGCATAACACTGCTTAAACTTACTTAGCAGTAAGTGTATCCTGTTCTTTACGATTCGCTACAAAGACAATGTTATAGAGTACAAAGTTATTTTTGCTGTCAAATAATTTTGTGATATTTTCGCTAGGTGGACCCCGAATTCAGTTAAAAATTGGCACGGAATCCTCAGTGCGCGGTTTCGATTTGCAAATGTCCGGTTTTTATTCAATTTGGCAATTCGTGTAGTAACATTTTTGTTTAATTTTTCATGAGAGACGCCCCCGTCAAAATCGTTGTCTGGTTCGTAACACAAGAAAGAAAATTATTTACCTTGAAACTAAACGAATGGTGTGTTGTCGTGTGCATCATTTATTATAAAATAAAATAATTATTTAGCATGAACATAGTCAACATCTACATCCTTCAGCTTAGTTTGGGGTCAAATAAACCCCATTCATATAATGAAAAGTAGACAGCTATTTGGCAACGGTTAATTCTTGATTCGCAACTGACTTCAAAAGGAGGAGGATATTCGGGTCGGCATTTCTAGCCTAGGGCTATTACACTGCTAAGCCAGCCTCCCTCGTCCAAATCTAGTGATAAACACAACGAAATCTTCTCAAGGTTGGCTTTACACGCCCTTTGATGGTAATTGGTTAAGCCGAACAATCTGCCGGCAAATCACCTAAGAAACAGACTTTCACACCGAAGGACTTTGTGTCCTTTATCCCGGATTATTCTTGGGAATCGAGAGGTCTATAGAAGCCATTCGCTCTGTCTGTAGTCTCAATAGGCTTAGCCTGAAGGCCGAATCGAAACCGACAGGCATTGGAAGCTCATCATGTTAATTGGGTGATACAACATAATAGAATCATTAGAGGCTCTTCAGTCAAAAAATCCTAAATTTTTCCGGAAAATTCAGCTTATAGCTGAATTTTCCGGAAAAATACACCTTGCAAAAAAAAAACAGTTACCAATTCCCTAACCCAAGGTCTTGGACGAATAAACCACTGGACGCGCAATGACGGGCAATTTCGCTTTTGCCCCCTTAGCCACGAAGCGGGCTTTTTGGCCTCACTTACAGGTGACGTCCTGCCAGTAAGAAACATTGACAGAAAAAATGGGTAAATGTGGCTTATTTGAGTGTAAAAATTATAGCGGCAAGTTAAAAAATATTTATTTTCATTCGTAAGTATCGTTTTATCCCAAACAAAAGCTGTTATTTTTAATGAAAATAGTAAAATGTGTTTTCCAAGAGAAAAGTAACATTGCCATTTAAAAAAGTGGTGGTCTGTTACTACAAAACCAACAACATAACGTATACTTTATACGGTAGGATTGTCGTATGTTTATCATTCGTTCTCTTGTCAGTTTAATTTCAATTGTGCTTGACAAATTTCGATATATCATATCGATAAACGTACTTATATTAAATTTTTGAATATAATAAATACTTTAAAAATATAATGTTTCACTCGAGAGTAGATTAAGGTAATATCAAATATACAACAGTTTGCTTTAAAAATTTAAACTTCATATTATATGAAAATACATCCTTCTAATATAATTACAGATTTCCTGTAGATCCATTATGGAAAATAAAGTGGGTAGAAGCCGTCCTAAGAGAGGCAAAATGGATCCACACAAAATATCATATCCATTTTACACCAAACGTGACATAATGCCAACGCAAAAAATCTTCTGGTTAATTATCCGTTATGAGAATTTTAATGGTGCAAGGCTATGTGTATTTACGGGCTGTTTCAATATATCTTAGGAAGTTCTAGTTAGTGTTACTTGCCAGACCGCTTATATAAAACGACGTTCTATGTTTCAATTGTTCATTTGATGGTTTGTGCATTACATGCCCATAATGTAATTTATTGTTTTGTTGAAATGAAATGAAATGAAATTAAATGTTTATTATTTGCGTAAGAAAAAGGTTACATTTTTTAGATGGAATTCAAGGCACAGTTTCGTTCGTCTTTTTCAAACTATATATTATAGCATGCAAATACACACATCAAAAGTGTCTAGGGATCAATCATTTTTATGCGGATTTCTTGAGATTGAGATGTGGCTTTGTAATAAATTTATGATTTTATAAATTTATATGGATCCTTTTTGGTGCATTTCATAATTTGAAACGGGAACTGTCAATCAAATTCGAGTAAAAGATGAAAATCAGCTGTCAATATTTTCCCTATAAAAACATACAACGCATTGAAGACATTATTAGTGCTACTGTTTCCATACTACTGATTAAAACCAACGTTATTATGGAGCGGCGACGTCATTTAAGCAGGGAAGAAATGCTCAGAGCCGTGGGAATGATAGAAGCTGGTTTCCGGCAATGTACCACAGTACATAAAGCCACAATACGTAAAGCCACAGCTTTAGCTCTGAATACAAGTCAGAGTGTTATCAGTCGACTTTGGACACGTTACCGAAGCACTGGTACCGTGGCTGAGCGCCATGGAGGACGGTATCGCTGCACCACACGGAGACAAGACCGATACATTCAAATCACAGCTCGAAGAGCTCCCACAATAACCGCCATGATGTTAGCCGTGAGGCTTCATCACTCTTCAGGGAACTTAATTAGCGACCATCTATAGCAATGCACAATCGTAGGATTCGATATCAATGGGCTCTTGAACACAGAAATTGGGCAGAAGAACAATGGCGCTTCGTGTGCTTTTCTGATGAGTCTCGTTTTGGTATGAGACCGGATACAAGACGTATACGACAATGGGTTCTCCATTGTCGTATACGTCTTGTATGGACGCCAACAGCGATTAAAATCCTGCCAGGAAGTCCATCCTTATAGTGGTGGAACCATCATGGTATGGGCGGGTATTTGGATCGGCGGAAGAACTGATTTGATTCGGGTCAGAGGCAACCTCAACGCTCAAATTTATGCTGAGATGATTGTATCAGACCGTCGACGACGACGTCATCGTTCCTCTACAAGTGCAAATCGGTCCCTTATTTCAGTTAATGCATGATAATGCACGACCGCACACCGCAAGAGTTGTAAGACAGACTCTCGCCGCAGCTAACATCAATGTCCTGCCCTGGCCTGCTCAGTCGCCAGACTTGAACCCGATTGAGCATGCATGGGATATGCTACAGAGAAGAGCTCTGCCGAATATGGAGGGTATCCAGTCGCAAGAAGACCTTTTTTTGCTGTTGCAACGAACATGGGCGGCCATTCCACAGCGTGATTTGGATGAACTCATTTTGAGTATGCCAAACCGACGTTTTTGTGTTGTTAGTGTTCGCGGTGGAAACACGGATTATTAATTGTTTAAGGTACCCAATAAATTTTTAAAGAAAACTGTTATTTCAGTCTTTTTTTCGAACTTTAATGTTAATGGTTCAAATGTCAAAAATCCCTTTGTTAGGAAAATGGCAAATTTCTTTATTTATGCAAAGGTGACTTGGTGTATCGTTACTGTAGACAAACGAAAACACTTTATTTGATGAATCCTTAAAGAAAATTTGAATTAATATCAATCAGGAGAAAAGTTATTGCAAAAATATATGTTGATCCCTAGACACTTTTGATGTGTGTATTTAGTTACACAATCATAAGTGTCTAATTCATATATGCAAGAATGACCAAACAGAAGAAAATAAATATTTTACTAACAATAATGAGAGTACAATTTAATTATTACATATTATTCAAGTCAAGTACATATTGAAATCATAGTATGTCAGGTTAATTATTATTATCATATGTCAAGTATATTAAAATCACTTATCAACTAAATTAATTAAAATAAATCAAAATGAAAATTAGTCATTCATTAAAAATTTGAATACTCATTGACTGTATAAGCAGTGTTCAGTTAACCAACTGTAGAGGGCACGCTTATTTTTTGGGGTATTTTATTAAATATCAAAATAGACATCCAATGACAGTTTTTCGTAAGACTAGCGCTCTTGAAAATTTTATCTGACACTAGTCTATTTCCATTTCTGGTGCTTCTCGTGTATATATCCTTTGCTTGCTTGAAGTAGTACATGTTTTGTTGGACGAATTTTGCAATTTCAAAGATATAAAGACTAGGAAGGGGTAAGATTTTAAGATGCTTAAAAGAGGTCTACATGGCTCGTCAGGAACTGTGCCACATAAGGCCCCAATGCATTTTTGTGCAATAAAAGCTTTATTTACGTCAGTACAGTTTCCCCATACAATAATTCCGTAACGCAGGACAGATTCAACATATGAAAAGTATGCTGTGAGTGCTGTACTTCTACTAGCTACTTTCGTAAGTTTGTACAAAGCAAAAGAGAACCGGTTTATTTTGTTGCATACCTTTTCTACGTTATTTTTCCAATCTAGTTTTTGGTCGACCCATATGCCTAGAAACTTCGTTGTGTCCGTGCCCTTAAGCGGTTGTCCTTCGAAATGTATGTTTATTTTTTGATATAAAATGTTATTAAAATGGATATAATATGTTTTGTCAATAATAATAACTAGATTATTGTCTTTTATCCACTTTATTACAGTTTTTACCGTATTATTTATTTTATTCATATGATCATTTAATGTCGATTTTTTTACAATTACAGAGATATCATCGGCAAATAGAATGCATCTATGTTTAATGATATCTCGAAGATTATTTATATACACAAGAAACAACAGCGGGCCCAAAACACTTCCTTGTGGAACCCCAAACTTATTAACTTTCAGCTTGATAAAATAAAATAAAATATATAAAATAATATATAATGTTTTAAACTTTCATGGTCACTCACATTAGAATAGTTAGATAACTTATAACTCGAACGGTGATAAATATGTCAAGTACCGAGTTGTCTGATTCTGCTAAGTCTATTCTGGAGAAGGGGTTGAATTTTGCCATTACACCGACACGTATTCCCTATGAGGAGCTGATAGGGTCGGTTGAGGATGGAATCATGCGTAACAAGATACCATCAGTAGATGCGGACACGTTAAGGCAAGATATTGCCGTAATATTACGCCATGTTACACCACCGAAACCGAATGTCACCTCGTCCGAATCAGCGGCTTTAAGAGAGCTTCGTATGAATGACAACATTATAGTCCTTAAAGCAGATAAGGGTAATGCGACAGTTATTATGGACATTGTTGAGTACGACAATAAGATACAAAGATAAAAAGTAGATTATAACCCAACGGTGAGAACTGATCGTAGCACTCGGTCACTTATCAAACAAAACGCAGACGTCATAGACGACGATATCCTTAAGTTCTTACTACGACCTAGAACTGCCCAGCCTCCTAAACTATATGGTTTACCTAAAGTACACAAGCGGAATGTGCCCTTGCGACCAATTGTGAGCCAAATAGACTCACCGACGTACGAATTAGCTAAGCACGTAGCAAAAGTATTGCAACCAATAGTAGGCCGAACGTCGTCTTTTGTTAGAGATTCCCGCCACTTTATTGAAATTCTGCACGAAACTACTGTGGAGATGAGTGAGGTGATGGTCAGTTTTGACGTAGAATCGCTGTTCACAAATGTGCCAGTAGCGGAGTGTATGGAAGTGGTGAAGGTGAAGTTGCAAGAACATGACATCCCAATGGAATACGCAGCACTTTTACATCATTGCCTATCAAAGAACTTCTTTGTTTACCGGGGTCAATACTACCTTCAAATAGATGGAGTTGCCATGGGCAGTCCCGTAGCTCCAGTGGTCGCGAATATATGGATGGAGTTTTTTGAAGAAAAAGCCCTTGCCACGACTACTACGGAGATAAAACTATGGAAGAGGTATGTAGATGACGTATATTGTATATTAAGGGGTAACAGACAAGATGTGGAGTCTCAATTGGCGTATTTAAATGGCATTCACCCTAAAATGAACTTTACCTTCGAGGTGGAAGAGGACAGAAGTCTAGCGTTTCTGGACGTAAAGATCCGGGTACGAAGTGATGGATCACTCAGTCACTCTGTGTATAGAAAATCTACTCACACTGATCGCTATCTAAACGCAACCTCACATCACCATCCTAGACATCTTAATTCGGTGGTGACTTCGCTGACAAACCGTGCTTATGATTTGTGCGATAGCGAAAATCTAAGCCAAGAATTAGAACATGTTCAGCGGGTCCTGCAGAGTAATGGATATAAAGGACAACTTCCACCTAGACACAAAGTAAGACACAGGAAAGATAGGGTAGATAGACAACCAGTATTTTTGCCATACATAAGAGGAGTGACAGATAAGGTCGCTAACATTCTAAATAAATATTCATTAAATACTGTCTTCACTCCATTCAGAAAAGTGGCACAATGCTTACGATCTCCCAAAGACAGTTTCCCACTACAAAGACCTGGTGTCTACAAAATTGACTGCAGTTGCGGAAGCTCATATATTGGTCAAACTAAACGTTCCGTAGCGTGCCGAATGAGTGAACATATAAAAGCAGTCAAAAACAATGACAGACATAAATCTGCTATAGCGGAACATTTATTAGAATCCGGGCCGAATCACTGGATTGAGTTCCACAACCCTCAGATCATCTCGACAGAACGCCACTACATACCAAGATTGGTTAGGGAAGCGATTGAAATAACTAAATACAAAAATTTCAATCGCGAGGACGGGTTTAAATTGTCAAGTGTCTGGAATCCAGTGGTTCGTATGTGTAAAAACCGTGTAAATAAACATAGTGCTGTTTCGCGAACAGATACTGTCAGTGTTGTGTGTCGAGAAAAGATGCGAGAAAATAGTGAGTTTGTGGACAATGGTACCGGCGGCGAGCGGAATAAACGACTTCGAAGGAGGGTAGACCGATATGTCTGCCAATAACAACCCACCCGCAAATTCTCTTCAGTAACTCCGTGATCATGGCGCTTGCAACAGTGCCGAAATATCGGAAACTCATAAATAATAAGGTACATGGTAGCAATCCCGTATCTAACTATTCTAAAATAATATAATTTTACAAAAAGATTCGTTCATTCATTCGTTCCACACGTATCGATAAAAAAATATCGACACTTTTATGCGCTAAATCTCAATAATTGACACGACAAGCTGGGGGAGCTTGCTTTGAGCCCTGCAGAAATTAGCTAATCATGTTTTCATACATTCGCTCTTACGTTTCATATCCAGTGGTTAATTCATCCAAGCCCAAGGCTTATTCCTAAAGGAGAATGCCCAATCAAGGTTTCATTTTGTAGACATAATAAATTTAATATCAAAAATTATGTTTTTTTTTTACAAAAACTTGTTTATAATATCAAGCAATAACTTCGCCGGGTATAAAATTGCTAATTAATTAGGAAGTCATTTTATTACTTGCTTGCTATGCCAAAAACACGTTTTCCAACTTTTCCAATGTTGCCAGTATTTAAGGATGGAGGAAGCCGGTTATCTGTCCATCTCCGGGCTTTAATCGATTCTGGCGAATATCGATTCACTATAATAGATATAAAGGCACTAGAAACCGAAGAATGAAGAATTATCTACAATTCTCATATGTTTGAAATTGACTCTAACCCATATTCAGTTTCTGATGATGGTGCTGGTCCGAGTCCGAGATGATATCTAAGGTCTCAAGACGAATCGAACGAGCCCAAGGTGATAAGGGTTGCAACATTGTTTAATTAGATACAGACTACATCATCAGACCCCAAATATGGACACGAGACCCATAAAAAATACCAAAAGTCCATTTAACACATTTTATTTATTAAGAATTATAAAATCTTGTATTAAAATGTAACTATCGAAGAAATATTCACTGTCTGCTTAAGGTATTTTCTGCAATAAAAACAGATAGATAAACAGTATTTACTCGATTTAAGTATTTAGTCGGTAAATACTCACCGTCTGCCTATCAATAAGTTTATTTGCTTTATTAATTAATTAATAATTATTATTGTCTCGGATGATATTCGATTATAAAAAACCTTAAACGATGATTGATTATTTTTATCGTTAAAATAATGTGACGGGCACCACCAAGAGTGAAAAAAGTCAAGTCATTTATTGTGATTTTGTGTTGGAATCATCATAATAATGTGCAATTAAAAAAAACAATGTAGACAAAGGAGGAAACGAGTTAAAGCGTGATCTGATCGCATTAATTATAGATTAGTTAATACGGAGCTCGTTCGTATACTTCTATTTGTCAAAAATAACCCAACCTAACGAATTAATTTCGTGAAGCTGCTGTTCACAAATCCGGCTAATTTGAGATTTATTGTTTTTTTGTAATTTATTGTTCGTTTTAAAACCTACAAAAGGAGGTAGGTTTCATGTAGGTACATCATGATACAATGTGAAACGAAAATCCATACTTCAATGAACAATCTCCTTTGATGTACTCATTCCATTGAATTCCTCCACATCACTGTTTTAAATCCATCCATCAAGGTATATTTTAGGCTATATCTCATCACTTTACGGGCCAGGGGTGGCTGAGTCTGCTAAAGTGGAATAGTACATTATGATACAAGTGTGCTAAGTTGACCATTATACACAAGGCGATATTGTGTGCGCACGAGCGAAAGCGAGTGCGCCATAAGAAAGCCGCGTATATAATGGTCACAGGCACACGCGTATCATACGACGTTTTTCAACACACTTGCGAGGAAAAAACAAGACTCTTCATTTACTGAGTTTTTAATTGTTAAAACATTTACTCGTAGTAAAAATACATTTCACTCGACTTTGCTGGCAAAAGACTATCGCACGCGTTTTTCGTCTCATTACGTATGACCGCCAGAGTTAAGAATAGGTTTTCTTCATTTTTTTTACTTGAAGTAGACATTTTCGTTAATATTAAACTTCACAATTAATCCAAACTTCGTCACAGCCGACAATTACCTATTTACGAAAAATGGCGCATTGTTATTTTTTCTTGCCGCGATACCGATGCGCGCGCAAGGCTAAGGGCGAACTAGATCGGCCAACAGCCAAGATTAAAAATCTAATAATTCGTGCTAAAACACAAATTACAGAAAAATTAAATGAAAAATCTGGATTTGCCATTTATTGAAATAAATCTAAGTAGAATACTGTTATTTTTCGTATAAATAATGTTTGTTGCTAAAATAAAAGTTATAACCCGACTAAATTACATAGCTTCTTCTTCTTACTTACGACTTGGTACAAGGATACAAACCTAATTTGGTCGGGTAAATAAACTAAAGGCACTAGTTCAATAATATAACGAAAAAGCACGCGTGTTTAATATCTAGGATTATGTGCCAAAAATCGGTGGAATAAAAACGTCATTTTGAGCAAGTGTGTTGAAAAATACATTAACTGTCTTACGCTTTACTCCAAAAGAGCCAAACAAATTCTAAACTAAGCGAATACAATCAAAGTCAGAGAATTAAACAACGGCCGTCGAAACTTCGGGCTGAATGGTATCAAGAGTGACTTGAAATCTGACTATGTTTCAGGATGTCGGTGTGGACATTTAAATGAAAGAACAAATTGAAGGTTTCGATAGCAAACACATAAGTATTGAGCCGTTTGTTAGTTTAGTTACGATGCTTATCAAAAACACGTGTGCCAACACATATTTTAACTCCTAATCAGCTGTTGTAGTAACAAGGCACGTTGACCACTAAAGGAAGCGTGGTTTTGGAACACGAAAAATAATAATGTTTCAAACCAGTGAATATGAAGTATTCATACCTAAAGTTCCTAATCTAACTTACTATCTGATATCTAAGAATTTCAATACACTGGTAGGCAAAAGTTTTAAAGGCCCATCGAGAAGTATACTAGCAACTTGTACTTAGCGAATACCGTAACTTATTTCTGACTGTTATCAACAGTAATCGGATACATATTTACCTAATATGAGATGTTGGCTATTATAGAATTGACAAATATATTTTTTTCCTATAGAATGAAATCAGGTGTGGGTATATTTACTTATTTTAAGTTATTGGCTAGTAAGGAATGTACTTTTGAATCGAAAATTTCCCGAGATTTCCGGATATAAAAAAAATCTCATCATAGACGCTCTGCGTAGTGTCACAATTAAGTAATGAATACACAAATAAAAGTATAAGTAAAAATAAATAAATAAGTAAAAATAAATCTATACGATAAATAATATAGTATAGACAATACAGTCTTCCTAAAACCTAAAGCTCCAAGCCAACCTCACCTTCACGTGGTGCGTCCTGTTTAAACAGACGAGGCTCTGGCGACCGACCGATGGCGGTATAACCATCCAATATAAAGCGCAGCTAAATGTTAAACTGCGACGGGCAGCAGCGTCACAGCTGCAAGGGGCTGCGCCTCTGCGCTCGCCAACCCGCCTGCCAAGCGTGGCGAGTATCGGCAATATCCCCTCATGAGTGCACACAAAAAAACCAGTCTCCGGCAGTCCCGCTATTCCTGACTTTGGTAGCGGTCACGGTAACGGCGGGGCAGGGGGTGCTAAGAATCCCCGGAGGCGATCGCACTGCCAGCCCCGACGACAACTGGCCCTGGTAACTTATAACGCGTGCACACTGAGGACAGACGAGAAGTTGCTCGAGCTGGAGGAAGAAATGAGCAGGTTACACTGGGACATAATGGGTCTATCAGAAGTTCGTAGAGAGGGCGAGGACACGATAACTCTGCAGTCCGGCAACCTGCTCTACTACCGGGAAGGCAACCAACAAAAGTCCCAAGGTGGTATCGGGTTTCTCGTTCACAAGTCCCTCGTCAACAATATCGAGACCATCGAGAGTGTGTCGAGCAGGGTGATATACCTTATACTCAGAATATCCAAGAGGTATTCGCTAAAGGTCATACAGGTATATGCACCGACCTCGAAACACCCGGATGAAGAAGTGGAGGAAATGTATGAGGACGTAATTAGAGTCATACATACTTCCAAAACCTATTTTACTGTTGTAATGGGGGACTTCAACGCAAAACTGGGCAAGCGAGGCGAGAATGAGTTGAAGGTGGGACCTTTTGGATACGGGCAAAGGAACGCCAGGGGACAGAGGCTGGCCGACTTTCTGGAGAAGGAGAGACTCTATGCGATGAACTCTTTCTTCCAGAAGCCGCCTCAAAGGAAATGGACCTGGTTGAGTCCGGATGGCAAGGCGAGAAATGAGATAGACTTCATCATGACCACCAAGAGACGGTTATTCAATGATGTCTCCGTGATCAACAGGGTAAAAACCGGCAGTGATCACCGTATGGTTTGAGGCACATTGAACATAAATGTCAAATTGGAAAGGTCCTGCCTGATGAAGTCCACGCTCCGACCGACTCGTGCTCATATCCAAAATCCCGAGAGCTTTCAACTCGAGTTGTCAAACCGCTTCGATAGCCTAAACAAATGCGTATCAGTGGACGAAATAAGCAACGGGTTTGTGGAAACTATCCAAACGGTGGGGTCTAAGTTTTTTAGGCCTGGCCGTAAAAATAGACCTCAAAAACTGTCGGTCCACACTCTCGACCTAATGGCAAAACGTCGATCTATGGCACTGCAGACCTCCGTTAATGCTGAAAACTACAGGCAACTCAATAGACAAATATGGAAGTCCTTGCGACACGACATTCGTTGTTTTAACACTAATAATGTTAAAGAAACGATAGAGCGGAACCAAGGCTCCAAAGTGTTTGCAAGGAACATGTCTATTGGGCAAAGCCTGTTGACGAAGCTTAAGACGAAGGACGGCAGTGTAGCGTCGACGAAAGCAGAGGTTTTGAGGGAGATCGAAAGGTTCTATGGACAGTTGTACACCTCAGTTGCCAAACCCGTTAATAGCTCGGCCAGAGACCCACGAGCTATCCTGACCCGACACTATACCGAAGACATCCCGGACATCAGCCTCTACGAGATTAGGATGGCCCTTAAACAGCTCAAAAACAACAAGGCACCTGGCGATGACGGAATCACAGCAGAGCTTCTGAAGGCGGGTGGAAGTCCTTCAGAGACTCTTTAATTCCGTACTGCTGGAGGGAATCACACCCGAGGCGTGGAACAGGAGTGTGGTGGTGCTGTTCTTCAAAAAAGGAGACAAAGCCTTATTGAAGAACTATAGACCCATCTCACTCCTGAGCCATGTCTACAAGCTGTTTTCAAGGGTCATCACGAATCGTCTCGCACGTAGGTTTGATGACTTTCAGCCTCCCAAACAAGCCGGTTTCCGAAAAGGCTATAGTACCATAGACCACATCCATACGCTAAGGCAAATTTTACAGAAGTCAGAGGAGTATAATATGCCTCTATGCTTAGCGTTTGTGGACTATGAGAAGGCCTTTGATTCGATCGAAACTTGGGCGGTGCTTCAGTCTCTGCAGCGGTGCCACATAGACTATCGGTATATAGAGGTGTTTGAGTGTCTTACACTAACGCCACCATGTCGGTCCGAGTACAGGAGCAGAACACGAGGGCGATTCCACTGCGGAGAGGTGTGAGACAGGGAGATGTTATATCTCCGAAACTGTTCACAGCGGCATTGGAAGACGCTTTCAAGCTTCTGGAATGGGAAGGAATCGGCATCAATATTATTGGCGAATACATTACACACCTCCGATTTGCCGATGATATAGTCGTTGTGGCAAAGACGCTGGACGATCTTGGCACTATGCTCGAAGACCTTGACCGAGTCTCCTAACAAGTGGGTCTTAAAATGAACATGGAGAAGACGAAAATTATGTCGAGTTCCCTTGTTGTACCCACTCCAGTATCCATTGAGAACTCAACTCTCGAAGTTGTCGACGAGTACGTCTACCTAGGACAAGTGATCCAATTGGGTAGGTCCAACTTCGAGAAAGAGGTCAATCGACGAATCCAACTCGGCTGGGCAGCGTTCGGGAAATTACGCAAGAGTATCTTCTCGTCTCATTTACCTCAGGGTCTAAAGACGAAAGTCTTCAACCAGTGTGTGTTACCAGTAATGACATACGGATCCGAAACATGGTCTCTAACTATAGGCCTCATAAAGAAGCTCAAAATCACACAACGAGCAATGGAGAGGGCTATGCTGGGTGTTTCTCTACGGGATCGAATCAGAAATGAGGAGATACGTAGGAGAACTAAGGTAGCGGACATAGCCCTGAGAATCAGTAAGCTCAAGTGGCAATGGGCCGGGCACATAGCGCGACGAACTGATGGCCGTTGGGGCAGGAAAGTTCTAGATTGGAGACCCTTCGACCAAAGACGTAGCGTAGGACGTCCACCAACAAGATGGACAGACGACCTTAAAAAGATCGCAGGATCAAACTGGATGCAGATCGCTAGTGATCGGTCGCTGTGGAAAGCCGTGGGGGAGGCCTATGTTCAGCAGTGGACATCCTTTGGCTGATAATGATGATGATGAATACAGTCTTAATAGTGAAGATACAAATAATATTAGGTAATTGCATTCTACCTCGAACTTGATTATAACATTATAATCAAGTTCAATAATATTATGACAATAATATTATGTAATTATTAACAATAATATTATGTACTCTCGGAGTACTGTTTTATGACATAAATACGACATGCGGAATACATCGTTACATCACCATGTCACAGGTTAGTTTTGCATTTCTGAATTTTCATAATTTTGTATTTATTAAGTTTATGTATTCTTTGTATGTTTATTATTCTTTTGCTTCTGTATCCTATTATATATTTGTGTAATATTAGTATGTATGTTTATGTTAGTGCATTTTACTTCTTTTTCTTACCACTCTTCTCACATATTATTAATATTCCGCCACTGATTAAACTCTCTGCATTACCAGGTGGTTGACTGGTAGAGAATGCCACTAGGCATTAAGTCCGCCAATTGTACAACTTACAGTGCAATAAAGTTTAAATTAATAAATAAATAAATAAATTTTCTGGAATTCCGATATTTACATTATTAATATATTTTTTAAGATGCCGCCTCTATATTATCTTAGCCAAAAATGAACTTTAGGTAAATAAGCACCCGATTATCCGATCACTGGTTATCAACTTCGACCTCTCTAATGTAAAGCTTTATAGAATCACGAAGTTGGTGCAGAGTGCAGTAAATCCGATATCTGCTGTGAAAGCGGTATCTCCGTTAAGCTCGGAAGGCGGTAACTCTATAAATGGCTTATCTACTGAGCGGTGCCTCTCAGAGTTTGCAGTGTCAAGATTTGCCGATTGTCAACACTGTCCGCTGTAGAGATTTAATCTCACTATAACTGAATAGCTTTCTTAGTATCTGACTTAGAGCGAAGCTACATTTTCGTTGCGTCGCATTTCCAATGCGTAACGTTGGTCTATATTACTCATATCTGTTGCACGCGCGTTAAATTCCGACGACGCAATGCAACACCGTCTGACATGCCGTGTAGATCAAAGGTTAAAGCAACGTTCGGTTAAAGCACATTTATCACCCTGTAATGTAATTTGCTTGTATTACACTTATTTATACCTATATGAATGATAAGATGTATAAGGCATAAACAAGGTAAAATGCAACTAGCCTGAAAAAGTATCTGCCTCCGTTGTGCAGTGCCTAGAGCCCGAGTGAAAGAGTAAGTCTGAAACTGCAGACATTCGCAGATCACGCGATAGCTCTATTGGAAAACTGTTATTAAATTATTGCATTGTCATCGATCCTTGATATGTGTGCAAAGTTTCAAATTATTCAAACTTCTGGAAATTGGTCAAATTTATGCTCAAAGATTGTAGTACATACATATACATAGATACAACCCAAGCTAATAAAAGCGTGGTAAAAAAAGGAGGACTGTTTAGCCACTGTCTTCATAACAATCTTTACTATACAATTATCAAAAGATTTTTTCCACCACAAAAAACAAAGAAATCAATACCAATCCTACGGGAAGGTACTTTAATTAACTTGGCAACAAACTTGCGGGAGCATTAGCAAACTTTCAGAGTTATTTGAAAACAAAGAAACAACCGTCCAACTTACTATCGTCAGCATTACTCACAAATGCTCGTTGATTCGGGTCTTTGGTAGTTAGTGGAAGCTTTATTTTATTTGAACAAATATTGTTCTTTTGTTAAGGTAATATTTAGTAAGAAGCGGTTGAGTACCGACGAGAAAACAGTTGGTTTTCATGGTACGATTTCTTGCATTAATTTATGATTTCATGCGTAAGCTTATTAATTATGATGGTCATACGGTTGCTATGGAATACACCCCTTAAACACTGCGACTTTTAGCGGAAACGAAATCGTAAACGCGCTTCAGCATCGCGACTAACGCAACCGATAGATTTAATTTAGCATCGATGCAGTCGCCAAAATTCAGTACATGATTTGACAATATCCAGCTTCTGCATCGCGACTGTATCGATGCTAAAAGTAGCGCAGTGTGTAAAGGTTGTCATTTTGCGACTGCAACGATGCTAACGGGCGTTAGCATCGCGACTGCATCGTTGCTAAAAGTCGCAGTGTGGAAAGGGTCTTAAACAGCAAATTAATATTACTCGACAGCTCAGTACCGTCACCTTGAGTTTACGACGCTAAAAAATAATGCACTATTTCCGAAGGTGTTTTATACACTCGGGTATTGATTCTTATCAAAATAAATGCATTCATCATCACGAACATTTTATTTTGAACAAAGTTGCCCTTCACATTATTTGATTTCAATAAATATCTTAGAAGCTATCACAATTTTGAAATAACTCCGCATCAAAATAATACTCGCAGCTTAAATACTTACAACGCGATCTTGCGCTTACATCTTTACTATTATTATAAAGCTGAAGAGTTTGTTTACTTGTTTGTTTGAAACTCAAATCAACACCACCAACTCGACAAATAAAGAATCTTCTGTCTTCGGTCCTTTTAACGAATTTACAAAATATTCCAATATCAAAAAAGACGACGTGGTTCAGCACTAGCTCGTCCAGGTTAGTCGGTACCGAGGTTGTGCTAAAATATATCGGAATCAAAGTAGTAATTAAGTTACTCCCCTTAAAAAAAAGTAAAAAGTTCCATCAGACCATTGAAAATACATCATTGAGTTTATGGTTTATATAAAATCAACCCTGAAATGGTGCCGGACACGAACAGGGCAACTTAATGACAGCAACTTAACCCTCTACTGCATTGCGTGCATCATACTAGAGACTCTCTTCAACTGCAGTTAAATACACTGAAACTAACGAATGGCTTCTGTTTTAGGTAAAGTGAAGATGCAGTAGAGTTGGAATGCAGTGAAGTTTATTATCGTTGAATTATTGACACAGTTTATCAAAAACTATAAGAAAGGGGTACCTTATTTCAAATTTTACTTATTTTATTGACAGTGCAATAAAATAAACCGTAACTTTTCGACAAGGGAATCAAAACCTACAGAATACTTCCCGTAAACATAGAATCTTAAAATTTGGTACGAAGCAACGTCTTCACAGTAAAAACGGTATTCTCCAAACAAGTAAAAATTTTCTTGCATGAAAGAAAATTTCATTAAACCAAGATTATGTAACCTCATATATACTGAAACAAATATTTTCTTACATTTGAAAATAATAATATCTTAAACTGATATTTAAAATTATCTTGAATTAAAACAATTTTCGATTGATTTATAACAATACATCTTTACTTAAGAATATTTAGTATTCTTAATGTAAGTTGATAAGTTCTCTTGATGCAAGATTAAGATGTATTTTAATTTTAAGAAAATATTGATTGCAATTCAGATAAGGAATTTCTTCACTAGAAATAATATACGCTTAAGTTTAATAACAAACTTTTATTTCAACAATAATAAATCTTGCTTGAACACAAATTATACTTATTTCAAAGGTGTTTATCTTAATATTAAAAAAATATGTCTTTAGACGAATGCCTAATATTTTAAGTTATAATGTATGCTACCTTCAATAAAAAATAATCTTTCTTGTTACGGGAAAGATATTTCTTGATTTAATGTTATTAGTTCGCTGGAAATAAGAGTCTTATGCTTGTGTTAACCGTGTTTATAGTCTAATACTAAAACAATACAGCTCATGAACTCTCAATAATGTCCTAAATTCTCCCAATCGTGCAGTCCTAATGGAAGTTCTAGAGTTGTTTTCTGAAAAGAAAGTCAAATACAACATATAATGAACCAATATAAAAATATCAAATTGTGTTATCTTATATGAATTAAAAATACATGTAATTTGTTTCAGAATTTAAACTTTCACAAAATACAACAATTGAGATATTAACCTTATAATAGAGTAATAAGTAAACCTCATAAAATCTAAATATTAAGGCGTGTACAAAGGACAAGTTTACATTACAAAGAATAAACTATTCCTACTTATAGCTGCTGGGGTGCACGCCACCGCAACCACCACGGCAAATCCAATGGATTCACCATAGAGTGATTACACTTACATGAGCTATGATAATTTCTAATAACTTTATCCAGGTCCCAAGATGATGACGGCGTTCCTGAGGTGCTCTAGAATGAGTTTGTAGAATAACTCTGTTGATCTGCCATTTGCTGAAATGTAAAATAGAAACTGCTGAAACATCGTGACATTTTACTAAATAACACAAAAGACTTGACAGCATGATTTTATTTTTTGTAAGAGTGGGTGTCGCTTCTACTACACTATAAAAACTCTAATCAAAGATTTGCCAGTAGCCTAGCCAGTAAAATTAAAGGTAACTTACACATAAAAGCACCTGTTACTTCTAGAGGACTATAATTTGGCTCGAGAAGAGTAACAAAGTAGTAAGTTTTGATCACACGGCGCGACGGTCGCCTTCTTAAATGCACACACTTTACTAGGTACTAGGAATATTGCACTCACCTCCAAAACAAAACAAAAAGTGGTACAGAAAAGAGAACTGGTCATTGGTTTTAATGAATTTTTACTTTTTTCAATATTTTATTTAACTGAAACAAGGTACTATAAAATTTTGTAACAAACCAGCGGGCGAAGTCTGATGCATCATTTTTGACATTTCGCATCGACAATTTCAATTTTATGATTTTCTACTTCATCAAATATCATTTAAACTTACGTAGACTACTTTAACTCTTTTATAAATCTTAAAAAATATTTGTAGTTTTTTAAGCATCATTCAAAAATTCTTCTCAATCAATAAATATACGAAAACACCAATTTTGTCTCAGCAGTTTTAGAGCGCCACCTGGTGGTTTTACACGGAACTATGTCGAGACTTCCGACATAGGATATTTACTCAAAACAAGATAAGATCAGGGCTTGAAACCGGTTCAAGATTTACCGGTACTATAACGGTTAAACCGGTTTTATCGTAAAATTCCGTTCCGGAGCGGAACCAAATAAGAGCGATACTGTGAACCTAAATAAACCGGTTAATTCCCAGACGCTTGCGACGATCGCAACGCGACTTATTTTTTGACCAAATATTCTTCGAAAGAGGTTATACTAATTATCAGATTCTTCAGAATTATTCCTCTTGCCATTATATTGTTTTTATAATATAATAAACATTTTCAAAAATATGTCGAACAATTAGCACAGTACGTATCTGATTGGATATATAAACAAAATACGTTTTATTGAATAAAAACAAACGTAAATACGCTCACCGCCCGCAGATCTTAACGAAGTTGAGGTGGTTGTCCTGCCTGAACAAAAAGTTGAACCGGTTAATGAAAAATACCCATATTTTCCCAAACCGGTTTAAGAACCGGTTCAAAGGAACCTAACTTTTTTCAAAAAGTTCCACCTATATTTTCGTTAAACCGGTTCAGAAAAAATACCGGTTTACAAGCCCTGGATAAGATGCCATTAGTTCAAGAGTTTTTGTTTTTAATTTGCTCAAGATATGATTCAAGATGATATTTTCTTCATTGAATAAATTGTATTATTGCAAAAAAATGCTTCCAGTTTGAAACAAGTATTTCATTTTATTAAAGTAATGACATCAGAATTTCTTAGATTAATTTAACTTTATCTTAATAGACGAATTCTTTTTCTTGATTATAAAAATACATCAAGAAAATGTATTTTTGGTTTTGAGAATGTCATTATCTAAAAATTAATAAACATTACTTGTATTGAGACAATTTTCCCTAAAATAACATAATATTTCAAGAAAACAATTTTTCTTGCTTAGAGAAACCCTTTTTATCTGTGTATACAACGTGTATTATTAAATGCGTAAACCTGAAAATAGTTTGCTTGGAATAACGAGAAGAATTAATCAAACCACTTCTTAATATGATACAAATTTTACGCTCATAAAGATGAGCGTAGATAGTAATAAAAATAATGTCAGCACGGCGCAGCGGCCCGCCCGGTCATATAGATGTAGCTGCCTACTGACTCCGTTCGACAGAGCAGTCGTCTTACTATGAATCGGTCCATCGGTCCTGTACATGTGTTGTAAAGCGATGAGGTTCTCGGGGCCGTTCCACCACTTCCCCCGTGACACGATAACCAAGGATCTCAACGCATGAAGTACATGAAAACCAGATTTTCTTGCATCTTAGCAGGATTTAGGACTGTCTCAATTCCACTACAAGATATTGACACCTGCGAAGTCTGTTCCCCCGTGACACGATAACCGAGGATCTCAACGCATGAAGTACATGAAAACCAGATTTTCTTGCATCTTAGCAGGATTTGGGACTGTCCCAATTCCACTACAAGATATTGACACCTGCGAAGTCTGCGAAAAAGTATGCGAAGTGCGATTTGTAAACTAGTTTTTTTTTAATTTTATAAATCATTTTTAACACGTTTGCAAGTCCAAGTAATTGCTTGAGCTGAAATCTGTCTTTTAACAGATCCTACAATGATGAATTGGCCTTCATCATCTGACTTTCAAAAAGGGATTCTCTATTTGATTTGTATGTTTGTCCGAATATCTCACGATTGGCTTAACGAAATCTGATACGGTTTTCAGTTAAGTATTTTTTGCATTCAGGGAAAGGTTTTAGTAACTATTTCGACCGAATTATTAAAAAAAGTGGTAACTAGGTTTTTTTTTTTTTTTAATATGAACCGCATACAAAAATCTCACTAACATTAAATTAAAGCATTTCATATATAATTGTGTGTCAAGTCAGTAACCTGTCTACGCTACGTGTCAATAAGTGACAAGTCAGTAACCTGTCTACGCTACGCATGCATATTGTGACTCCAAATTACTTCGTTTCTCCTACAAATGCGTTATTTTAGTCCTTTGCGTGTAATTTTTTGAAGGCAGTTCAAATGTTTCCCATGTTTTGTTATAAAAAACATTATACAATATAAGCACCTGGCTATAGTATTGGATAATATTTAGTTGGTGCGATTATTCGAATTTTGGTACATAGAAATCAAGTTTGGTTGTAGAATTCATAATGCCAGATTTTCTCTAATAAAGCAGTATTTAATTGTTAATGTAGGTACCTACTGGCGTCATTTTGCGACAAAGAAGGTAATACCTGTAGCTGGAAATTCATGTTACACTCAATTTAAACTAATTAGCTTTCAGCTGAAGTGGAAACTGTTTCATAAGCCTGGTTCTACGAATTGCGGAACGGTTTTACGTTCATTTGAATAAAATAAAACAGAACAGCTCACCAATATTTTATTTAGTTTGCATTTTTTTTAATAAGCGCATAAGATTTTCTTTGTAAGCTTATGCGCCTATTGAATATAAAATAATAATAAGAATATCTATAAAATTATTTTCAATAAGATTTCCTTTTATTCGGTGAACTCTCTGTATACTTCAATAATTCCTTCACCTAGTCTAGTGTGAATATCCTATTCTGACTTTGAATTACGAGTTATAAGAATTGGAATTGTCTGGAATTTCTAAGTAAGAGCTCCATATCAATGAGCTCTTACTTAGAAAGCATTTTCGCCAGAATACTTTTCGCCTATTTGTATCAAATCTTGACGAAAGAGGCACTTTATACGTGAAGATTCTTGACTGCTCATACGTCATAATATCCATCAGACGTTAATGATATTGACTAGCTCATTATCAGCGTTTCTAAATAACGAGAATATTATATTTACGAGCGCTGCTTAATGCGGCCTAGCTCATAAAACACCCCTCGCATCAAAAAGTTATTATTTAACGCGTAAAATCTTCGGCGCAAAACAAATAACGTTTTTAGGAGCCCCTTGAGAGATTCAGAACGGAGTTCCGTGAATATAGAGACACACATTGAATACGTCTCTAAATTCCATCTCAAATACATCTGCATTCTTCCAAAAAAATTAATGACCCTAATAAAATAACCTTTAATCATTTTTGTCTATGTTTATTACTATCACACAGTACGAAAACTTGTAGAACAAAGAAACATATAAATGTAGAAAAATATTTAAATATCACGCTTTCAGGAACTGATTAAGCATTCAACAACGACCATTTTATAAAAATTTCCTGCCGTGTTCCCTAACTCCATAAAACTATGTCTCATTACAATGTTTGACACCTTACATGCACGATGCCAATCAATTTCCTTTGACAAAGCCCTACTACACAGTCCTTCTCCATTACAAGTGTCTGACGTCTGTTCGACACGGGTCTGTACTTTAGGGCTCGTAAGCTCGTACGCACTTGGCCGAAATAAGTGCAAAACCTCACTACACCTTATCTTGACGGAAAAAGATACTATTTATTTTTTAAGATTCTTGGTCTGTCTTCTAAGGAGTCATCGGTCCAATCTCGAGTTAAGTTTGAAACATATCTATCTACTCTTATAGGGAACAGAACCATAATGTCATCAACCAGGCGTCAACCATACGGAAACAAAAGGGTTCAGCAACGCCCTGGCAAGGGATCGGCTACGGATAGCAAATGCCTCGCCTCGGATCTCGTTTGATACAAATAATGAAAGTTCTTCTTGTAAGTAACAGCCTGTTTGACAGGGTGAACGGGTGGTTGACGAACATCGGACAACTAGTTATAAGCGCATGACAATGCATGCGCCGCTGGTCGAGAGCGGATACCTAGTTGATCTCGATCCGAGGCAGTTACGCTACGAATTTGATAGATGTGCGTTGAAGTATTGAGTTTCATACAAATAATACTGCCTCGAGTTGATACGATGCTATTTCCTCTACATGTGGTTAGGTATGCTTTAACCTTTAGGCATCATTTTTTCATAGTTTTAATTTGACTCAGAGATAGTAACACTATCATATCTCATATAGTATCATATGTATCTCGTACAGATCAACATCTCTTTCTATAAAAACTTTATTTCAACAAATGCAAAGTAACTAGTAGTGTCGTTTATCCTAACATAACCCGATAAAGGAATGGAGTGTGAATCGAGTTTGATTCGGACCGGTCATCTCATTTTATGGCGCTCGGGTAAACGGTTTGGGGTGTTTTACGTTTGAAAATCAGATCGTTGGAAAATATACCCGATTATAACATGATACGTAACAAGACTTACACGGTCATTGAGTTAATACATAAAGAAAATACAAAAAAAGGATAACTCTAACAGGTTTTCTTTGTCATTACTTGAAACTATCGAGACCATTGGCAACTTGTTAGGTCTTCATTATTTACTTTCTTCAATTTCCTTTTTTACCTAAGTACTCTAGAGGTTTGAAGCTACGCGCGTCGTGTCGTCTCTCTCGTTCGACTCTTCGGAATCGGAAAACAGAAAAACTTTCTTTACGAGTCAATTATGAAATAATTTTAGAAATTCATATCTTTAACGTCATATTTATGAATGTCATTCATGATAATCAGACAATATTTAGCGATATTCTTATTAAAACTACAATTAATTCTCAAATAAACTCTGCGGACGAAGAAATAATACAAGTTGGCAACAGATAAGTTTTTGTTTTAATTTACTATTAGTTAAATACACTAATCATTTAAAGGTCGACGCTAGGACACACTTGGACACCAGAGTACCTACATAAATGTAATTAGTCTAATTCTTGTCGACCTACCATTTCTAACTTCTTTTTATCACGTTATCCCGTTTCTGAAGTTGACCATGAGGTCCGATTAAACATTTAAAACGATTACCATCTGACCTCCGTAACTCGATTGAACAAGGATCCAGATAGTTTATTAGATTACGGCTACGAATTATGTAGTGTTTTCTTCCCGCAAAGTAAGCGCTCCGTTGTCAGTTATATCGACAGCAAAGATAAAAAGAGAATCCATATAAATAGAGCTTTATGTTTGACTTCTTTTTGAAGATTTTACGGATTTCGTCATTTATCCCATGTTCGTATTCGGTGCAAGAATTTTGAGATGCAAACAAGTAAAAGCACCTACTAGTACTAGTGTGTTGAAATTAAATCTTGTATTTTGATAACCCAATTAACTCTCTGCTGTAACAAAAAAAAATAACTGAAAAATATCAAATGGCATGAGAAAATCTAATCGCAGATGGCAAACAAAAAAACACAAAAAAGTGGAAATGAATGAGAACCGTGATATGTTAACCAGGTCAAAATATGATATATGAAAGACCATAAGGAGCCTTATCGACAGTTACAAGGTTATAAATTCTTTTCGGGACTCCCAATCGGATGAGTGCAAAATCACCCTCAGGGAAGTCATGTTTAACGTCATTCTTTGTTACTGATACGTATCGACTGTTAATTGGCTTATTTCATGATCCGATTTTTAATTCAACCCTACGTCTGGCCCTTTTACATTCAAATAAGTTTAACGGGCCAACCTTTCCGTCACACGTTCCACTTAACGCTCTCGCTACGAGTGGATCAGCTTGTCATTTTACGACAAACGGCTCTGACTCATCACTGGGAAATAAACATGAGGCCAGCATGTATTTTACCTAACTCGATCACTTTTGTATTGCAATCGGTAATGACGTCATGACAGTGTTATAAAAGCTCCGAAAGAAGCGTATTTCACTGGTAGCGTCAATAAACATTCTGATCGCGCTTGACAGTACGTGGACCATTACGTTCTACTTTTTATAAATTCCATAACAAACTAAAAGCAGGTAAATAGCATAGCTACTTAAAAATTGAATAAAGCCCCCATAAGTTTTGAACAAAACGCTCTTTTGACTATATGCTGATTTTTCAATAGTCAGATAAGAAATATTTGTCGAACAAAATACAATATGGCTTATTTGAAAACGTCACCTTATTGTCAGCAATCATACGTTTGTATATTTTTTTAAATCTGTCGCTTTATTATTCACCAGTCTGATAAGTTTTATCTGACCATTGAAAAATCGGCCCTTGGTCATTGCAAATTTTACAGGTAGGGGGCAAGACGCTACAGTGGCATCATCTGGTACTCTGTTCAAACAGCTGTAATGTGCCTGCACTGCCTGCATTTGGTTTTTCTCTGTTTGACTTTGGCTTTACTCACAGATAGCAATCGTAGTTCCTTACAGTTAGGTAATTCAGCTGCGGATTGGCTCGAAAGCCCGTAAAAACCATTTCAGCCAAATAAACAGGATTTCGTTCAGGTGAGCCGTAAATGTAACATTGATTTTCCGTCACTTGTTGCTTAAGCAAACATGTCTGAAGTTACTTATCGGAAAACTCCGAAGTAGGTTACCAAACGACAGCGCAACAGTGCACTGTACAGCTACGAGTAGTTTTCATTGAAGAGCTGTACCTTTTCATGGAGTTAAAAGCTTTATTCAATGGTCAAGTAAGTAATTTGGGTTGTATGCCTTATAACAGTGTTTTTCAAACTTTTTCATCTCGCGACCCCTTTTAAAGTTGACAAATTCTAGTGACCCCCTTGTGTCATAGAGGCAGGGGGGGAGGTGTAATAGTATGCTACTGTACGAACAGCTATGAAAGCGTTTCACTAATAGTATATAAAACATTAAATTCATGATACAAATACCGCACGAGCGAAGCGAGCGCTTTCAATTTTTCTTTGTAACGCTTTCCATTATGCCAAAAAAGTAACAAAATCGCAGAAATTATTGTGCAAGTTATGCAAGCGTTTGGTTTCGTAAAAAAATTTTAAGCGATAAAATGACATAATAACAAGAAGAATTTGCTCTTTTACGGTTTTCAAAGTAAATAAATATAAACACAAATTTCAATATTTTTTTTACATCAACATTGGACTGTAATCAATAATGAAACCGCGAGCGAAGCGAGTGCGGAAAAAAATTGACATTGGAATAAATATCTGATCATTTTTTTTTGTAAATAGCTACGGCTATGACGACTTGCGTTGCCAATTTTGGGGGTATTGGACCTCCTGGATCTTTTTCTATAAGCCGGAAACTCTCCTAGTAAGGCATAGCCACCTACCTGCCTGGGGGTCGCGAAACCTTTGGACTCTGTTCTTTAATAAGCTTCAAATTACCCATCATAAGTACTGTCATTATAATCATGGAACTCTTAAGCGTTAAGGAGTTCCACCATCAGCTAAGCACCACGCAATATTGACTATCAGACGTAACAACATGTCAACGTTAAGATTCTAGTACGAAAACACCTTTCCTTTAAAATTACCCTTGCTCCAGTATCCCATCATCAGATCCCGACTTAGCAATAATGGGATCGACTAAAAGGTATAACCTCTAAGTGGGCGGGATTTTTTTTGAATCAGTCCACAAATGACTACGATATGACGTTACATATATACCAATAAAACACATACAGTCGAATTTATAAACTCCTCCTTTTTTGAAGTCGGTTAAAAAGTAAAGTTCGTCTGTAACGTCCCTCTGGTGAGCAAAGGCCTTACCTGAACCATGAGATAGTTTGAGCCATACTCCACAACGCGGGTTTAAGCGACTAACCTTGCCGTCAGATGTTATCAAGCCGTCTGTAAGGCCTCTAACTCGCCTTAACGATTAATATCAACCGACAGTAGCCGGGACCAACGGATTACCGTACTTTCCGAAGCACGGATATGCTTTGAGATATGAGTCGGTCACTTATATGTTTGAAGTGGTCACCCATCCAAACACGACCGCGTCGTAGGTAAGCAACCTTCGTTATCGGTTCAGTTTTGAGGTGCTCGAAGCTCAGTGTTAGCATCAAAATGTTTAAAATGTAGGTTATATCATTAAATATCAAATTGAAATTATTTTATTGCCATTCATGCTACATACATACCTACATGCTATTAAGTGTACAATTGACACTTACGTGCTTTCACGCTTTATATAAAGTGTATTTGAATAATGTTAACTCACGTTAGTAAAACATGACTCTACATGGCAATATTTTAAAACTGATCTATTTAAACTAAGAATTAGCTCTCTAACTACTAGAGGCACCAACAAAATATTACTCTCTCAATTGCTTTCTAATTCCTCTAATCTAAACGATATCAGCGGTTCATTGTGCCTGCCGGCTGATTGGCCCTAATACCGGGATGCAGCCGCACTAATCGGCTTAGGGACATTTTTGTTGCCATCAACAGTCCGGCGGGACACAAAGCAATTTAATTTTAAACAACACCACAGACAACAAAATAGATCGAACACACACTTTAAAATAAGAGAAAGATGAATATAATATGGTTGAATGTTGTGGTTATTTATTGCACTATTGTGATTTCTTATATATTTATACCGATTTTAAATAAAACGGCCAAGTGCGAGTCGGACTCGCGCATTGAGGGTTCCGTGCCAACATTAACTGAATAAGGGAATCCACTTACATCCACTAAGTAAAATACCACAATATTTTGTTGACATCAAATATAACTTTGTTTTTCAGTGTTTGTATGAAGAACAAAGTTATGTTTGCGGTTGTTGATAATGTGCTATATCTCAAAAATTTCTGTCCGTCCGTTCGATCCCGTCCAAACCATTTTTCGTTGAAAGCATTTGTTAAGATCTACATTTATTTCCAAAATTTACACTGGCTTAGTTTAAAAATAAATTGGGGGGGGGGCATTTTACCACTTTGGAAGCGTCTAGCTATGAAACGTTAGACTTTAAAAGAAAATGGTTTTAAGAACACCTATGTCATTTTAAGATCTATCCATAGACACCATATGTTTGAGTAAAAAAAATCGGTTAAATAAATTAAATATATTTTATTCACAGATATTACACTTTTTTTGATACGTAGCTACTACGGCTAATCGAAATAATTGCGGGGATAAAAAACAATTCTCCAGTTTCTTGAAACGTTTGTTCGACACATGTTCTCAACCTGCGACCTAATAATATAAACCTCGGTAAACTTATCTTTGGGAATAAACCAATGGACGCGCAATGACGGGTAATTTCGCTTGTGCCCCCTTAGCAACGAAGCGGGCTTTTGGCCTTACTTGCAGGTGACGTCTTGTCAGTACGATGATAGTGCTCAGTGAGAAACATTGTTGGAAAAAATGGGTAAATGTGCCGTATTTTTGTGTTAAAAATAGCGACAAGACAAAAAATATTTCTTTTCATCCGTAAGTAACTTTTTATCCCAATAAAGCTGTTAATGTATCTTGAAAATAGTGAAATGTGTTTTCCAAGAGAACAGTAACATTGCCATATAAAAAAGTAGTGGTCATTTACTACAAAATCAACAAGATAACGTAAACTTTATACGGTAGGATTATCGTACATTCATCATTCGTTCCCTCGTCAGTTGAGTTATACTTGTGCTTGACAATTGTCGATAAATCATATCGATAAATGTACTTGTATAAATTTTTGAATATAATAACTTTTAAAATAAATTGTAAATCTGTAAAATGTTTCACCCGAGAGTAAATTAAGGTATACTTAACAATACAATACTTTTACAACGGTTTGCTTTAAAATTTTAAACTTAATATTATATGACAATACATCCTTGTAATATAATTTCAGATTTCCTGTAGATCCATTAAGAAAAATAAAGTGGGTAGAAGCCGTCTCAAGAGAAGCAAAATGGATCCCCACAAAACATCACTGAATATGTGGTATCCATTTCACACCAAGCGTGATTATGCAAAAAAACTACTGATTAATTATCCCATAGGAGGTTTTTAATGGTGCAAGGCTATGTGTACTTAAGGACTGTTTCAAAATGTCTTAGAAATTTCTAGATAGTGTCACTTGCCAGACCGTTCATATAGAATGACGTTCTATGTTTCATACCCATAATGTAATTAGTTTTGGTTCGTTCATCCATTCGTTCAACACTTATCGATAAAAAATATCGACACTTTCATGCACTAGATGCCAACAGTTGACACGACAAGCTCTCCCCGCCCCGCAGAAATTAGTTCATGATGTTTTCATACATTCGTTCTTGCGTTTCCAGTGGTTAATTAATCCAAGGTTAAATGAGAATTCCTTCTGTATATGTCACTTACTTCTTTAGCATCGAATTAAATTTAATTTCACCTGATGATTTGTTGTAAAATGTTCCCCGGTTAAAATGTTCACCTTAAATTGAGCGAGTGACCTCACAGTAAGTCACCTCAGAGTCACCCACTAGCCGTTCTTTTTGTACTATGGCTAGCATAAATTGGATTTATCGCTCGCATTACTGGTAAATAGCAAACTCGCTCAGCATCACACAAACTTTTTGCATGAAATATGTTTTATTGCGGGGCGGCTCTGAAAACACGCTAGCTTTTTCAAGTTGCATATTTCGCACACTACACAAGTATATAAATTATTTAATTGGTTGTTCTATTGGGCGAAATGAACATGTTTTGGTATTGTTAAAATATTTTGATATAATAAATATTCCAATCTAACATAATAGTTTTATCTTTTCACCAAATTTTCGGCTTGAAATTTATTAAACAGGCCGCGTCTTTTTAACCACGTAAATTAAATAAGTTGGAAACATTACATGTCTTTATCCGGCATAGTTTAAATGATTGATTGACGTTATTTTATTGCATGATGTAAATATTTTATTTTTGTATGGTTTTTAAATATGTTATGTTGAAATTTTAATGTAAGTCCAAATATTGAAAGGGTAATTCTCTCACATCGTTGGTGCAAACAATATCCTATTAACATAGTAAGGTCAGTTATGCCAGCCAATATGGCTTCGTTTTCCAGAATTTGACATATTTGCATGAGTTAATCTGAATCCGAGCTTATTGTACAGTATTTCGCAGAAAAGCCACAAATTCTACAATATTTAACTTTTTTAGTATATTTATTTATTTATCATATTAACTAAAACTTTGACACCCTTTGCCTTTAGTTTAGGCCATCTTTATTGCACCCTAATTGATATTTTTAATAAAGATCTGAAAACAAAGGAGAATAGAAATTCATATTTCATTCTTCATGATACGCAGATTGATAAGAATCTGAACTATAAAATCATTTGGAAACATTTAAACATATTTAATCACATTTGTAACTTGCTAAGGGCTTAGAACCTGAACTCTTCAAACTATATCGTCAGACGTGAACGACCTTTAAGTTGCGGGAGAAGGGACCGTCCTTTATGGGTAGTAAAAGGGATAGCTTCATTAAATGGAAAGATATTGCATTGTGTTTTATTCTTTTTCGCGTGTCAAAACGCCCTGTGGCATTTTGTTGTGGAAACCAAGGCCTCAAATCGCGATATGTTCGTGTTATTTTAGGTTGGCTTCGGATTTTTGGAGCTTAAAAACGATGTTTGTTGACTTCGGTCGTTATAGGAGGGTGGTTTCACCACTGTCCAAAAAAACATTTGCTTTATAAATGCAACATTTTAACAAGGAAAATCACATTACAGAATATCATTTTAGCTGAACGTATACTTACGTGAACTTAGCAGTCACTTCCCTTTCCGATATTTCACCGTTAATTAAATCGGTAAGTTGTAAAATTGTTTTTTTTTACTTAAGTGCATAAATGTTATAGCACAGTTAAAGGATGATTTACGTTACAACGTGCCGGGGCTGGACCGTGCCTAAGCCGGAAAAAAACCCATAGACAATCCAACGCCTCACTTTCAGGCATGAATCACTTCATACAAAATGTATACAATAATGTTTGACTGCGCTCCGGCCGGCGCACGGTCGGAACCCGTCTCGGCGCCGCACTATTGCAATAAGAACAAGTCTGCTGGCACTGAACTGAAAACGGCTCGCGGAGCAATTTTCTGATATTAAACTGTAATTCAAAATCCGAAGCAGGAAACAAGATATTTTATGGGTTATTCTCGGGACAAAATGCCGTTGCAACGGTTCGCATCGCAATATGTGTTACGAATTTTCCGATAACTTTTAATGCGCACGTATGGCTGCAACAGTTCTATTCGACTTCATATTGTAAATAACGTTGCCATGTTATATTATATACAACATTTTGTGTTCACTTACTCTCTATGCTTATTCACCTCTGTGCAGACTTTACAACTTACATGAACCCATCACATTTTGGACGGAACTCATTCCTCCCGAAATTCTTCTATAAAAATATGTTGTCTTTCTCCTAATTTAGGACGACATACAATGACATTAAAGGTTTATTAAAAATATTTTAGGCTTAAAATTACTTTTAATGTTAACTTGTAAACCATATTCATAATAACTTAAACAGTTTTGACAACTGTCAAATGAAGAACGAGACAAAACAGTGTAATAGTTAAACAGATGTATGAAACTTTTTGCGTTACTATGAATAAGGGGGTAAATCTACCTATACTAATATTATAAAGGTGAAGAGTTTGTTTGTTTGAACGCGCTAATCTCAGGAACTACAAGACCGATTAGAAAAAAAAATGATTGTGTTGGATAGCTTATTTATCGAGGATGGCTTGATGCTATACAATGAAAACAACTCAATCGCGCGGACGTAGTCGCGAGGGACCGTAAGTAAAAAAATATAGAATTAAAAATATAACCGTAAAATATAACTACCTATGCAGACAGACAAGACTTCCACACAGTAGCCACTGGTACGATAATATACATTCTCCGTTCCGTCGTAGGTAAAAAATACTGAACTGAAGATAGAATTTATGCCTAGAAGATTTAAATAACGAAAAATAAGAGATAAAAATATTCTAATTAGATAATAAATTTCCCGTTCACTGTTATCATTATCTTAAAGGTTTTAGGGTACCTTTACGGGCTGTAACGAAAATTAATGACCGCTGTAAACGAGTTTCATTCGATTTTTTTCTACGGCGTAACAAACGTTTCTATTGGATCAGCTCGGAAAATAACAATGTCAGTCTCAGACATCCTTACCAAAGGGCTTTCTTGTGTTACTCCAGGATAAGAATGTGTTAACATGGTGTTAATTACAGTTCTCAATGAAAGGGTTAAAAACCGTATGAATTGGATAGATTTGCAGGTAAGAGGAGATAGCTTAAACTTGAATTGACGCGAGTTCAGTCAGCAACCTACAAGAGTGAATTAATATTTATTTATATTGCACAACCAAAAATTTGTACTAAAGGTGGACTTAACGCCATATGGCATTATCTACCAGTCATTAAATTATTGTGGGCGGTAAGACAGACAAAAAGAAAATGAGTTACTATTAAAAGAAAAAAACGTTAAATTTCACGATTAAAAAAAATACATGAAAATCATATATTATAAAACAAAAAAACAAAATGTATACAATTTACAATAAATACAATATGATCAAATAAACTATTACATATACATAACGCAAGCGATAAAATAAATACATATACTTGTACATACTATAATAATTATATACTATGACGATGTAAGTATAAGAAGTTTATGGATTACGCTTTGTTGATGCTTCCTATATACATAAGTAGAAAGGGTGCACGGACGAGTCTCGTAAATGAAAATTTACTGGGAATTTGAATTGGAAATGAAATTAGTATTTGCATAAAGATAACTTATCTGCGGACGTTTTTACGAAAAGTAATTGAATATTTTTTAGCGTTCTCGTCTTTAGTTTTTACGCGATTGACCAATGCCGGCATGAAAAAGCTGATGATGTTTAAAAAAAAACTTACACTTAGGTACGTGTGCAAGATCTTGCTCTCTTATAAAGACGCCCTGAGCCTTGTTTATTATTTCCCCTAAGGCACATTGGAAACAAACGACAATTATGTCACATTAACAATACAAGCATTAGCAGCCCTTTGATTCTTATTTGAATGGAAAACTCACAACAAAGACACACAACATTAATGGATAATATCTAGTTTCTGAAAGACCTCTCGATAAAGGTCATATGCTTTTAAGAAAACAATGAGATATTATGATACTGCCTTGAATGGCACATTTACGAAAAATAACAAACGAAATTGTGGTTTTCAGCAATTTGGTAGCATAATCTCGTAGATAATTTTTAGGGTTCCGTATCCAAAAACTTCGCTATCGGTCCGTCCGTCCGTCTGTCTATCACCAGGTTGTATCCCAAGAGCCCCGATAGCTAGACAGTAAAAAATGACACAAATTATGTATTTCTGTAGTCACTATAAAAACAAACACTATAAAAAACGGCCAAGTGCGAGTCGGACTCGCGCACTGAGGGTTCCGTTCCTTCCACTTAGGGCTGATTTTTCAATAAGAAATCGATAAGAAATATTCGTCGAACAAAACGCTATATGGCTAATTTAAAAACGTCACCTAATTATCAGCAAACATACGTAACTGTATTTTTTTAAATCTGTTGCTTTATAATTTATCAGCCTGATAAGTTTTATCTGACCATTGAAAAGTCGGCCCTTAGTACCACAATATTTTGTTGACAGCAAATATAACTTTGTTTTTCATAGTGTTTGTATAAAGAACAAATTTATGTTTGCGGTTGTTAAACGGTTTTCTGTCCACTGAGTCCTGTTTTGTTTTTCATAGTGTTTGTATGAAGAACAAATTTAAGTTTGCGGTTGTTGAACGATTTTCTGTCCACTGAGTCCTGTCGACTCCTGTCAGTGCCATGTGTTATCTCAATTGCACTTACCGATAAAGCGGCGCGTTCTTCTCTTTTCCAGCGATGCCTTGGTAATTGCTGTGCATAGTGTCATTTATGAGCTGCTAATAGGAATACTTTTATTAAATAATACTTATTATCTAACTAGATCCTGTTTTTTACTAAAAATCTATTTCAATTACCAAACTGTATCAATAAAATCAGGTGTCGGTCTTTTACCGGCAAGCACATAATATTTAAAACTCGTATCCCATTTCAGTGCATCCTGCAGAATACAATAGGTACTGCAAAAGCATGGGATTTCACCGTGAGAAGCGGCCCTTACTTTTACTCTCCTCATTTTATACTTTAAGTTCCTTCAGCTATAAAGAGTTTACTGTCATCTTACCTCCAAGATAGCCTACAATGTAAAGTTTACGTAGTTTGATGGATGAAGGGAGCTTACTAGCTGATGAAGATAAGGCGCAGTCTCCTCTTGGATGTCACTTAACTTAATACACATGCTTGTGAATAACTTAGTTTGAGCTCTTAGCCAAAATAGTGAAAGCAATATTTACCTTAAATAACTCAAGACGTTTTATGGCATTTTAGTAACAGTATATTTGAAAGTGTATAATACCTAGCCCGCGTCTCTGATTTTATTTTGTAAAATCTCTTCGAGTCACGTCACGCGTAATCATGTATCCATAAGAGACCAGAAATTTCGCACGGTCCAACCGACTGCACGGTAACTCGATTGGAAGAGGGCCAAAGCCCGGATAGGCAGAATGCAGGTTCGAGTGCCGTCCGTGCGCTTATTTTGTTTCTTATTTCATCTTCAAGAATCTCTCTTAAGCCTTTATTAGACATCGTACACCAGGAAAAATCATATTACACACACACTCATTCGCGCTTTGAAATTTTACAAAAAAAAACTCCAACCAAAAATGAAAACAATATTGAGTCAGGTAAATTAAGAGATGAAAACTAAGTATGTTATTTAGTAGTCATTAGTACACAAACAAAGTCGGTTCTGGTTTAGTACTACCGTCGTACCGGACCTCACCAACCTTTAATAGTGTCGGGAATTTCCCGCTAACCACTCCCGACACAATTAATAGGGGTTGCTCGCGCCAAAGTTGCCCTGTACCGTACCATGAGTTTACGAGGGTTTTCCATAGATTTTTGACGAGCTAGCGAATACGTAATAAAAAAAATATGTATAATTGCACAGCGCCTCTAGCCGTCACTGAGAGAACTAAAATTTTCCATACAAAAAGTTACGCCGTCGCTAGCGAGTAAACTCATAGTAACGGTACTGACCACTGTACAGCGTGACGAATTAACCATTTCATAAAAAGATGTTTCGAGAATTATTTCAGGTGTTATCTAAACGTTTTGTGTACGTTCTAGGTGCTGTTCTCTTTCAGAAATAGAAATAGACAGAATTGATTCCAGTTTTACCAACAAAAACTGTTTTTTATTGTAACGGCAGCACACAGCTGCAGCTACTATCAGGCGCTGAAATTAGTTTTAGACTCGAAACAGAATAAAAATGTTCAATAACATTACTCTGTAGAGCGCAACTTTGTGTTTTGTATAACGCGGTGCAAACCCAAAAACTTCCGAGAATCGCTAGCGTGTTTGGTCAAAGTGTACTTTGGCCAAGTGTTGGTTGTTGGACGTCAAACGTGACGTGGCGTCAGGGGTTCTCAACCCGGCCTCGTCAGCCTCCCTCGGCAGGCTTGTAAAAGTTTAAAGTTTCGTTTGCGCCGCAATTAATACAGGGCCGTTGCTTTTGACACCTGCTACTCTTTGATGTACAAACGCATTTAACGTTAATGCTCACTTTTAGGCGTGGGATACTTTTGACAACTAAATTAAGTACTGCTGACTTAAAAGCACAAAATCAAATCAAACTTTAGTGCAAAAGATAGCTCTCTTCAATGATTGAGCTTACAATTTGCTGTCAATACATACAATTTAAATTTTAATAGAAATTAGAAAATCAATAGCTAGTGAGGTGCACACAGATACTCGTAAGTCCGACTCGTGTCAAAAGTTAGCCCTTTGGGTCGGAAGATCCGCTTGCGGATTGCGGGTAAACTACTTCAGGTAAAACAACATTGTTTCGTTGAATGATATTAATCCAATGCGATCATCTCCTTTATTAAATGGTCATGAATGAATCATATTTTAAAGTGTAAATAACTGCAAATGACATATGAAAACAGTAATTAAAATACACAGATAATGCTCTATAGTCTATATCATAAATAGCTGCGCATTTCTGACTGCACGCAGGGTAAAAGTCAAGCCAGTGGGTTGGAAAATTTGCGGGCAGCAGTTGATGGCTGGCCGAGTATCCTCTACACGGTACTACACATTCAATTGTGATTCTGCTACAGTTTACTGCACTCGCATTTTTTAGATTGCTTACAGTTGTAACATAAAGTTTGCGATACAAAATAAAATACCAACGCTGCACCAGCTACACTCGCGTTCCTACCAGCATTTCGATAGTTTTATCGAAAATAAACACTTGGTAGTCACATATGCGTATGCACTACACGTTTTTTTTAAACTACTTCATAACGGAGGAGGTTATCAATTCGACTGTTTGTTTTTCTGATGATACCTCATATCTCAGTCTTTTTTGGACCGATATGAAAAAAAATAGCCTACTTAGAGGCTAGCCTTCCTTTTTGTTGGTTGGTTGGTCCCATTGTTGCCGAGTCGAGAGCTGATGATAAAATCGTGGTGCAATCGAGGCGAACCCTTTAATTTAAAAGGCATCTACTGTGTTCTTACTAGTATCTTAATATTGACATATTGTTACATCTGAAAGTCAACATTGTGTGGAGCTAAGCTGATGGTGGAACTCCTTTACGCTTAGGAGTTATTGATTATAATGACATAACTTCGAAACATGCACGCCCCCCCGCCCTCTCTTCAATAATCAACAAAAAATAAAATAAACTTATACAAATAAAATAAAAACTAAAAAAAAAATTACAAAATGCACAAAATGACTAAAAAAAACTCTAACTCTTTAGGTTTACTCTTACTCTTTAAAGGTTCTAGGCGCACAAATTATTTTTGGAGTTGGTGATAGATGATGCTTGAGATGGCACCGACTGTAAAAATAATTGTTCGTCTAAAATGGAGTCCTTTCCTTTAAAGAGTCAAAAGCTTAAACAACACATTTAATATCTTTTTTTTTGTAGTAGCGCAAATATTCAATCAAATAAAGTTTAAACTTCATCAATATCTATTTACTAACGCATCGGACTTACATCAAATTGATTCAATATGTATGTTATTATAAACTCAGCAGTGATTTGATTTACTAAAATGCATGTAAAAACAAATATTTTTCATATTGATGAAGGCCACATTGAAAAGGAGAAAGTCAAAGAAATCCGAATTAATTTTCAAATGTGGAAAGGAAAATGTGTGCGTAGCTCGAGCCCTTAGGAATGATCTTTCTTGGAATAATCCCGATATTGTTTTTTTAGCCCAACATGGAGCTGCTTTCTTTCATATAAGGTCGTATTTGAACAACATCTTTTCTTTTGTATTCGTATTATTATAGTAATGTGCTGCCAGAACTGGCTTGTTATTGGCCTCATATTCGTGGGTAGGTTTATTAACTTTGTACAAATGATTACTTGTTTATTACATAAATGTATACTGATGCACATGTAACAGTTGAAATACAGCCTTTTGTTTTTCAAGCGCATGAAATGGGGACAATACATTTATGTGACAAAAACTTATTAAGTTCAAGTGTTTAATATTAGACAAAAGCTTGTACTACTCAGTTTACGTTAACGTTGTTTACTAATACCCCCTGACAGATTTCGTCTACGGTGGCCAGTCACAACGACTAACCGACTGCGCGGGACATATTATAGTGCACAAGTGTGTGCGCAAACACAGTTGCACTCTCTATTTCTTTCACTCTTATAGCCCGATGGGACAGCAATCTGACACGATCGGAAAGAGATCAGGCGCAGGACCAACGACTTTACGAGCTTTCCGAGGCACGGGATGAAACATCGCCAACTTTAAAACTCTGGGCTACGCTGAGAACTTCTGAACAGAAAAACACACGTTCATATTTTTGACCCCATCCGGCGATCGAACGTGGGACCTCTGGCGCAGTCGTCGCTTTAAAGTGCGACCCTCTATAACCGCTGCGCTACAGAGGCAGTACGAGCTATGTACGATTTAAGCAAAAAATTAAGGTCAAATCGTTTTAAGTGATAATATTTTAACTGTGTCTTTGTATACATCATAGAAACAGGACACTGTCATATTTTTTTGGAAATACGAAATTTTTATTTTTTATTTTCTCTTACAAAGAAAATATAATTTTTTAAACAGCACACCCTGACGATTTTAAAATTTGTTTAAGTCATCGGCTTCGCCTCTCTCGATTTAATGTCCAATCCTTATTTTTCTCTTATCTTAACCTTAATTAGTAAAAAAATAAAAATCGAATAAAAATAATTAATCCTTAATCTCTAATTTCTCAAAAACTAGAGTACCTATGAAAACCCAAAGTTTTTCTTTCAAAACATAATTTATTTATTGTGTGGAAATGGCCCTTAAATATTATCACTTAAAATGAGGTGACCTTATCGCTTGCATAGCTACCTAGAGCAAGTACCTCACGTTTGCACACAATTTAAAGCCAGAACAGCTTGTGTATTGTACGCGCAGTCCCTTGTTTACGATAACATCTTGATTGAAGCTCCCGGTAATGGAGTTGCTTGGAGACAACCATATCATCTACACGACATTAGGGACAATGGGCAGACGCGGCCGAAATCACACGTAGTGTCAAGCGCTGGACACGCGGGTGTTATTGTATGAATGGAGTGGCCGCTTTTGTTTCCACTGTCAACAAAATTATACTACCGGTATTATGTCAACAGTCCGGTATAGATAAATAATGTCGAAACGCTCGATATTTAACAACCCAAACGCTGTTTATTGATTCTGAAAACTAATGTTATTATTCATAAACTATCAAAATATCGCTACGATAAACTTTGAGTTCACGTAGTAGGCTGGATGAATATATTTTTGGGACAGAAATAAATGTACACTTATACTATACTTACAACTTTCAACTAGCATTTGACTAGTATGCAAGTATCCTACAACTTTTACAAAAGCTCGTATGTGAAGTGTAATGAAATATAAATGAGTACCTAACGTAGAAAGAAAGCCGTACAAAAGTTTTCTCATTGACACTAGGAGGAGCCCCGGAGTGGGGGGAGGGGGGGAAAGGGTCCATTTTTTCATATTTCGCTTAAATCTCAAAAACGGCACATGTTAGAGAAAAACTTTCAAGGAAAAGTTGAAAGGCCATAAAATTATCTACAAGTTGTACCTATATCATTTTTTCCTATATCCTACCATTTCTGAGTTACACGCAGTAAAAAATGATTTTGGCTCAAACAATTTCCCCATACTACATACCCATGTTTATCACATCAATCGATCAAAAAATATTTCTTTCTTCCAAAAAACTCAAATGTGCAACTTGTGACCGGTACTGATAGATTGGTCTTAAATAGGTCTATAATTGATAAAATAAACACATTCCTCCATGGAAGCCTTTAGGAGGAATCATTTGTCAAAATATTATATTAGGGTAGTTTGAGTTACTGAACTTGATCTTTTTATTTTTTTCTTCCAAAAAACTCAAAAGTGCAACTTGTGACCGGTACAGATAGATTGCTCATGATTAGGTCTATCATTGATAAAAATACCAGATTCCACCACGGAGGCGTTTACGGGGAATTGAATTTTATTAGGGTAGTTACGATACTTAAACTTTTTATTTTATTTCTTCCAAAAAGCTCAAAAGTGCAACTTGTGAGTGGTACTGATAGATTGCTCTTAATTAGGTCTATCATTGTTAAAAAAAAAACACATTCCTCCATGGAAGCCTTTAGGAGGAATTGATTGTCAAAATATTATATTAGGGTAGTTACGCAACTTGACCTTTTTATTTTTTTTCTTCCAAAGTGCAACTTGTGACCAGTACCGATAGATTGCTCATAATTAGGTCTATCATTGATAAAAAAACCAGATTCCACCATGGAGACGTTTAGGAGGAATTGAATTTTATTAGGGTAGTTACGATACTTGAACTTTTTATTTTTTTTCCTCTAGTGCCTCTCATATGACATCAATGTCCCAACATTATCCGTTGTTCGGATTTTTTCGATGAAGTTTCACACGTAGCATGGGAAGGGGTCCGCCCTCGTTAAGCTTAAATGCTAAAGTTTGCTTATGTTTTCGATTTTTTCACCTTTCATGGGATGTAGCTCGAAAACGGCTGCTAATAGAAAAAAATGATTCAGGTACAACTTGTAGATAATTTTATGGCCTTTCAACTTTTCCTTGAAAGTTTTTCTCTAACATATACCGATTTGGAGATTTAAGCGAAAAATGAAAAAATGGACCCTTTCTCCCCCTCCCCCCACTCCGGGGCTCCTCCTAGTGTCCCGGGGTTTTAGTATGTTTATTACCTAGGGACTCTTAACATGTTTCCGAAGAAACATCTTACGTTACTAACTCACGCACTCTAGACCCCCCTTGGAGGGACTCATTCAATGGACTATTCATAAAAGTGCATTTTTTTTCTTTGTGTAAATAATTACATAGCTAAAACGACACACTCCATTTTATTAAACAAAAAATTGCGTTACTCGGAGCGTGATCATGATGATTAAAGGCAACTTCGTTTGACTCCGCTCGCTCAAAGGAACGCAAAAATAATCTAATGGAAAAAGTAATCTAATTCCGTCTGTTTGTTTGTTACAGTGCATATCTCAAAGACGACTTCGCGGTGCTACCTTACCTGGAAGCCGGGTTTAACAGGGTAAGTTTGCTTTGGTCTGTTATAATAAGTTAGGCTAGTCTAGTCTAGTAGATGGTTATTCTTTTTTATTTTAGTTATTTAAGGACACACTAAATACAAAAATATGTTTGTTTGTTTCTTAAAATTTGAATTATAGTTAGAGTTCTGGTAAGTGGTGCCAACTGATTGTTCCATTCCGTTCATGAATACAATATTACCTTTCGTTGATAAGGATTAACTTACTAGGAAATTGGAACAGTTAAAATATCATATGCATATAATTTGGGTAGGAACTGACCAAAATTCAACCAAAATATAATAACGAACTAGTTGTATTTCAGCATAATTCTTTGGTATGTCGCTAGTAAGTAATAATAATATAATAATTATAAAAGCTTTTATTCACCGACAATATAACTTACAAGGTTCTCTTCGCTTCAACACCCGAGCGGTCGCATGAGACCGCATAACAATAGAATATCTATTGTGTCTCGTTCACATACGCTTGAGGGATTAAAGAGTAATACTCTTAATCTAAATATACAGTAAAAATATTTGAAAAATTTGCAACTACTGGTCAGTTCATCTGTCGACATAGGCGTCCCTCCATTTGTTTCCATGTTTGATATTGGGCAGACCGTCTCAAATACATAAACTTTAAAAGTTACTTTTCACAGAGCTCTAACGCAAATAAAATTTATATAACACAAATGTTAAATTATTTTTCCTCTCCCCCGCAAGTATCACATCAACCAATAATTACTTTCCATTTTATTACAGTCTACCTTCATTATAACTCGCGGATTTCTCAATTAATTAAGCAGTGCGATTTAATGGCGGCACTCTGTTTACACAATTTTAACCAATCCATTATATTCTCACCTGCGTTTGGATATTATCGCTCCCTTTGCGATAATAGGCTATTGCTTTGTCTTCGCAAACAAACAACGGAAATTGCATTCCCGACTATAAAGGCACAAACATGGAGCGAACATGAAAAAGTAAGGCAAGCTTGATGGTTTCGTGTCTGTGAATTAGCTAGCAATGTCGACTTTTATTTACTTTTGTCGTTTATGTATTTATTATCAAGGAAATGCTACGGTCTAAAGGTGTCTTTTGATCGTGGGATATAATATATTATGATGATATATTTTATATCCCGAGATATATCTTTCACCCGTTCAGACTATGGAATAAGATTTTCTTAGTTTTGTATCGAAAACATTTTATACCTCTGTAAATAAAATATTACATTTCAAATATTATATTTCTCAGTGCAAAGGGTTCCATGTTTCACTGTAAACTATGATGAGCAATATTGAGTATATCTCGGTATATTAAGGGGCTACCCGGATTTTTAGCGCACTTACTAGCGCCACTTTAGTAAAAAAAACATAACTCGTTAAATAAAAGACCAATCAAAAATCTGGTAGACACGATTGTAGTACAGGTTCTATAGTTTATTTATTACGTTTAAATTGTTTCTAAAGTAGTTAACTGTAGTTAGAGTTAGAAAAACTGCTAAATATGGCCACTTTTAGCATTTTTGCTAACTGTAACTGCAGATAACTGTGTTTAATTGAACTTAAACATTGTGTCTAAACCACATAATCAGAGCTACAATCGTATCTACCAGATTTTTGATTGGTCTTTTATTTAACGAGTTATGATTTTTCTAGTAAAGTGGCGCTAGTGTGCGCGGTAAAAATCCGGGTAGCGCCTTAATATATCTGTCTGTCTGAGTGAATGCGGTGAAGCCAAAATCGTTCGCAAATTGCATTTAATAAGTTAGGGGTAAAATTAATAACGGTAGCCCTAATATATGTAAAGGCATTGTAATTTCATAGGCTTTAATGTCCAATGATAGACATGCTGCTTCGCAATTTTACACCCGACGCCATCGAAGTGATCAATCCATGCCAGACGCCTTTGTTAAAAATTCGGCACTAAATTGGAAAGCTGTTACTTTAAAAAATACATTCGATCACATGCCATAGTCGTGCTGATGTTTTATCAAACAGCTCGTTCAACCTCCAATCTCAATTTTACGTTTCTTGAATTTTAAAAATTCAACGCAATTTGCTTTTTTGACGTGTCAACTCAAGAATACTTAAATCGGACACTGTCATTATTTGTGAGCATCGAGAAAATTGACAATCTTCTCGGCATTCGATTTTCAAATATTTGACGAAGATTTTTTTTCGATCACCAGTCGTTGCCGTGGCGATTCCATTTTTCCCAATCTTCATTTTCTCACCCACTAGTTGTACGACAAGTCGACTTCGTTCTCGTTGATCAGCTCGAATTCTGTCACTTGTTTCTTTTCTTAGCAGTTTTTGGATTTCTGTAATACCCATAAAATTATTATCCCTTTGGAGTAGAACGACAAAAGCGAGATGTTACTAGTAGCAAACTGTGTGATAAAAAGAGATGGGAGATGCGAAGTAGCAGAACCGTTTTAGCAGCTGTCAGTCAGTTCGGGAGCCTATGAAAGCTCGTTGAAATTTTCTCTCATTTGAGTTTTTGAAAATCTACGTGAAATTGTGTATATTTTGAAGAAATATTTGTGTCGAAACATGGTGACTTGATCGGTGATTGATTGTTGTTCATTACAGCGGAATAACCCAACAAATAATCATTCAACAGGTAAATTAGTCCAAATCGAAGCCTCTTAATATACGACTTATGTTTACCAATGCGCTTCAAATTTAAAGTACGCAGTTTGATTATTCTATTCTACATACGTTAATTTACGTAAAAAGTAAAGACAGAATAACACGGGGAATGTATATACGAATTTTTTGTATAATGAAATAATATTTTGTTTTACACTAGAGCTGCATGTTCAATATTTTGTGTCGGCTGTTTATCGTGCAGTAAACTAATATGTTTATCTTAGGAACATTGTTTTTAATCACCTGATCGAAAGGTTATCTCATTGAAAGCTACAAATGTTACTTACTTATGTTAGTTACTGACATCTTAAATCGGTTTCGTTTGACAGCTTTTACTTGTCCTTGTATTCCGATAGGAATAAAATTTTATGGTAATACTTTTTAAAACATCATCGTCATTGGTACCAATTGAGACAGTGAAGTGACATAAACATTTTTTTAAACTTCATCTAGAAACTACTTACCGCTCTCGGGTAACCTTACACATATTTCAACAAAATAAAATTGTATATACACCACTATTATTTAATAACAACCTCATGACGCAATAACAACACAGCGAATAGGCGCACAATAAACAGCGCTACGATATTCCAGCGTATCTAAGCATTGTTGAAGTTCCCTTCACACCTCCCTCGGGCAGACGGCTCGTGACACGTGGACAGAGGCCCTTGTTTGCTAACTAAGCTGGCAGACAATAGCTGAGAGCTCATACCTACTGCCACACCGAAAAAACAATAGAACGCCTATTCTGCCCCTTTCCCTTTTGCAACTCAATCAGAGCGAGTCGACGGATGTATTTTTATTAAGTTGACAAACGATATTTCTCTATAATTCGGTGATGAAATCACTGTTGTTTTAGTAATCTGATTCTGATTATAGGTATAACTGATTTATTCAATTATAGACATGCATTAACGGTATTTATGATGAGACTTTCATTACCTTTATAGTCATATCAGTCCGCTTTTTTTAAATAACAGTTATAGGTGTCATCTTCAGCAGGCCCTTAAGCTAAAAATACAAAAGTATTTTGTGTGCAAGTACCTCAAAATAATAAACAGTATATCTACGAAAATAAATACCTTACTAACAAGACAGTCTGTCGTAGAACACAATCCTGTAACAAGCTGTAAACAAAATATACGTCTACCTCGATAATCTAGCCCGATCTACGCTGTCTGGGCTCACGATCTTCTTTACGGCTCTATTTGTCTAGAAACTTTCTGTTTGGCTGTCAACAACATTACCGTATCTTGCTGGTACTTTCGATTTTGAAAAAGTATTGTGACTCAGTATGATAAAAGGGACTTCAAAGTGCACTCGATGAATAAGTTTTAAGATTAATTTGTTATTTTCGCGATTCACTGCTGATTACCTACTTACTTCGCTTGCTTTACGAACCTCCATAACTGTCATCTTAACTTTAATCCTGAAAAATGTTTATCATAAAAATATTCGCAAGTTTTCACTCTCGTATCAAGCCGTAACAATGAAAGATCTGAAGATATATCATGTCAACACGACAAACAAAGGCACTGTGACACGTTTCTAGGATAAAAGCCATTCATGTCACGGAAGCTGCAAGTTATGAGTGGAAAGTTCATAAGTAACATACTCGTAAAACTTAGATAATAGGTTAAGTAGTTGTCAGTAAGACATAAAACTTTACTTCGCAGTGAGCGATGATTGAAACGCTAAAGGATTATTATGAATTAATGCAACTTATTTATTTCAATAATTCATGCACTAACAAAAGGTATATATTGTGAATTAATACTAAAATCATTCTCTAAACACATTTCAGTGCCTCCACGTATGTACTACTAGAAATATTTTACCACGTTAGGTACTGCTTGTTATTCGAACCGCTACCATAACCACTTTAGACCACCGCTCACACATTCCGCGAACTGATATACATTCATTGAATTTTGAAAGCTTGAAATTGCATATTCTTTTGTTTCGATACTCTCTTAGGAAATAAAAGCCTCAATATGGCGTCCATGTATCGCAAGGTATGAAATAAACAACACACGGAAACCTATCAAAACATTCCAATTATATTTCGAAGTGCCATCGCCAATTAGTGTGAAATACTGAAAATTCAGTACTGTTACCATGAGTTTACTCGATAGCGACGACGGTATTTTTCGCTAGTGACGACGTCACTTTTTGAATGGAAAATTTTAGTTCAGTCAGTGACCGCTAGAAGCGTTGTGTAGAATTTCCCATAAACTTTTTTTACGTCGTCGCTAGCGAGTAAATCCGTTGTAAACTCATGGTACCGGTACTGAATAGTGTTAGCTGAATTTGATTACGTTTGTTGGATTTGGAACTTCCATAGCAACTAGACTTTGACATATTGTCAGCGGCAAACTTGTTATTATTTACAACAAGGTTCTGATGTTTATCCTCACCCTCACACGATGCTTGTATTACTCTATTTATTATACATTTACCTCTAAATAAAACACCAGAGTTCTCTTTTTATTTTGTTCTTAATATTGATATCATTAAGTACCTATATCTTCTTGTAAAGGCAATAAGGAATATTTATTTCATTTAAAAAAAATCATTTCGTTTATCAATTACCTACCTAAGCATAAAGGTTTAATAAAAAAATAAGAATTAAAATATAACTTGCCAAAACTGCCCTTAATTTGCCCGATATTTACGAAAACATTTATGCCCTTTAGACATTACTTTATTTTTGCACTGAACCTCTAACAACTTTGACACGTAAGGTGCAAATGTCTGTGTGATGAGTACGAACATTTATACCTAAGTCATGGAAGTTGTATTTATTTAAGTATTTATGGGAGACGCCTCCGTTATAACCATTGTCTGGTACTTCGTAACCACAAGGAAGAAAATTCCTTACCACTAAACAAGACAATCGGTGTGACATTTGGCGCATATTTTTATATTTATTTATCCGAATCTTAACTATTCTCGTCCTATACAGGTGATGGTAGAAACAGTAGGTGCGACAGCGTGGTGCGCGGAGGTGCTTCAAGCGCGCGCCACCGCAACGGCTGCGCGGGCGCAGATCGCTGCGGTGGCGGCCATGGCTGCCGCTGCTGACCGCTGCCGGGACCTGGTAGCCGTCACTGATGATCAGCAGAGGATACTGGTAAGCTGTACTGGCCACTGCTAAATCTTAGGGACTGTAAATGTGATAGAGATACTTCAAACGCGAGCCATCGCGATGACTGCGCTGGCGCAGATCGCTGCAGTGGTGGCTATGGCTGCCGCTGCTGACTGCTGCCGGAGCTTGGTAGCCGTCACTGATGACCAGCAGAGATTACTGGTAAGCTGTACTGGCCACTGCTAACTCTTAGGGACAGTAAGTGTGATGGAGATACTGCAAGCGCACGCCGTCGCGACGATTGCGCTGTCGCAGATCACTGCGGTGGCGGCCATTGCTGCCGCTGCTGGCCGCTACCGGGATCTAATAGCCGTCACTGATGACCAGCAGAGGATACTGGTAAGCTTTCCAGGCCACTGCTAACTCTTAGAGACTTTAAATATGATAGAGATACTTCAAGCGCGCGCCGTCGCGACGACTGCGCTGGCGCTGATCGCAGCGGTGGCGGCCATGGCTGCCGCTGCTGACTGCTGCCGGGACCTGATAGCCAAAGTCAAAAGTCAAAGTCAAAAATAATTTATTCAATTTAGGACACAAAATGCCACATATGAACGTCAATAATTAGTGTAATGTCAATCAATTATGGCCCGCATGAGAACATGTCTCCTTATCTTTTGGGCCCTACTAGCGCCTCGAGACAAGACACAGACAATTTGGCAAGTGCTGAGAAAAAACGCTAGAACAAACTTAAGTCACCACTAGCTGCCTCAAAAATGATACAAATCAAAATAAACAGGTAGGTACAGTTTGGTGCAGGCTGGACTGTCCATACATTCTCATCATTAAGATAGTCTTGAATTTTATAATACCCCTTCGACATTAGGGTAGTTTTGACATGTAACTTTAATTTATGAATAGGTAATTCCATAACATTATTAGGTATAGGTATTGTTGAAAAATTTGACACAATTTCCCAGGAATGAATTCATTGTTTTGGCTAACCTGAAGTTTGGAATGACAAGTTTGTTTTTATTTTGTGTGTTATACGAATGCATGTCACTTTTTTCATTAAAAAATCTAAATTTTTGCGTACGTACATGATATTATCAAATATGTATTGAGAAGTGACAGTGAGGATGTTTATTTAATTAACAAGCCGTCACTGATGACCAGTAGAGGATACTGGTAAGCTGTCCTGGCCACTGCTGACTCTTAAGAATAGTAACAGTAAGTGTGATGGAGATACTGCAAGAGCGCGTCACCGCGGTGCCTGCGCTAGTGCAGGAGCTCTATTTTTGAATCACTCGCTTGAATACGGCGAGTGAATTGCGTTCGAAAACCAATTAAAAATCATTGAAAATCATGCAAAATATAGCCGTAGGAACTCACAAAATTTAGTTATGTTTTTTCAAATCACTTCCGCGTGGTAATATACTAATTTTCATTGGGAAATCGGACATTAATCAATGAATTTCACACGCTATCTCGAAGCGAGTGATTCAAAAATAGGGGCCCAGATCGTTACTGTGGTGGCCATGGCTGCCGCCACCGACCGTAGCCGGGACCTGCTTAAGGTCACTGATGACTAGCTATTACAGCTTACGAAGATACTGGTAAGCTGTACTGGCCACTGCTAACTATAAAGGACAGAGTTTGCGAAAACGTGGTGTAATAAAGTGCGCGCCAATGCAACAAGCGCGTCGCAGATCGCTGTGGCGGCCATGGCTACCGTTGACGACCGCTGACGGAACTTGATATCGGTCACTGATGCCCAGTAGAACTATAACTTAATACTGGTATGCTTGTGTCAAGTGCAACTATTTGTAATCAATAGACGCTACAGAATCATCGCTCTGGCGGATCACAGTAGCGGTCACTAACGACCAACAGAGGGCCTGATAAGATGTGTTTATAAAATTCGAATAAAAACTGAATTTATTAAGATACATTTCCAAATAACCTTAAGGGCAAGTTGAACTATCTGAAATTAATGTCAGTCAAATTAATTAATTAATCAAAGCTGTTTTTGCCAAAGGAGCGTTACCTAAATATTTCTAGAAACCATTCATTATTATTTAGGCATAAAAATATAAAGTGGAATATATTTGTGAATAGAGCACTAATTATCTGCATAATGTTATATCAACAGTACAAATATGTATAGGACATCTTTATTGTATCTAGCTAAATAGAAGCACTGAGAATTTCCATTTCGAGCCCCTTTTGTGAACAGTAAAAGATCGTTTCCGATAACCAAACATTAATAAATAAATTTTGAATATAAAAGTCAAACAGTCAAAGATTTTAACATCAAACGAAATTAGTAAAATTATGTTTAGTTAAAGGTCTTTGCAATTCATATAAGACTTAGGTATTTAGTTTTTTGGCAATTTTACGGCTGTATTTAAAATCAGTCAAATCATATAAAAGTTAGGTTCAATCTGACGGAAAATGCATATGTTACACAAAAGCAATTGAATTAGTTTGTAGTCGACTAACGAATGCCATTGTTCTATAAAACTTGATTCATTTTTTTATTGCAAATACTTTTTATTTGCGTTTAATTGTTATAGAAAATAGTTAACTATTAGCTATCCATAGTAATTAATAAGATAATTAATGCGAAACCATATCACAAAGCGGTAAGCATATTATGCCACAACACTGATTTTCAGCGGGAACCTTTGCTAGGTGCTGGGTGTAAATACACACTTAAGGGGAAAGTAAAATAAACAATAAAAAATATCGATTATATCAATTAAAAATAAAAGAACACGTAAGTTCAAATTAAAATTAAGAATTAAACAGTATTATTAAATATCCTTTGGGCATTCCCACACATCGCCATCTAGTCCCAAAGTAAGCTACTCAAAGCTTGTGTTATGGGTGCCAGACAACGGATCTCATACTTAAATACTCTTTTGTTTGTAAATACATACATGATATACATAGAAAACACCCAGACCAATACAAACAGACATGTTCATGCACACAAATGTTTGTACTGTGCGGGGATCGAACCCGCAACCCGCTGCGTAGTAGGTGATTTCTCGACCACTACACCAGACGGGTCGTCAAAGTTTTTATTGGAACAACAAAACAGTAAAAATAATAATCATCATAGCGTTGATATTGCAATTAAACCAGAATAACGACTGCGTTCAAGCGTCGTCTCGTCTTAATTACCTCAGTGTCTGTAGACCAAAGTCTTCAACCAGTGTGTGTTACCAGTGATGACATACGGATCCGAAACATGGTCTCTAACTATGGACCTCATAAAGAAGCTCAAATTCACACAACAAGCGATGGAGAGGGCTATGCTCAAGTGGCACTGCCATAGTGGGCAGGGCACACGCGAAGAACTGACGGCCATTGGGGCAGAAAAGTTTTAGATTGGAGACCCTTCGACCCAAGGCGCAGCGTCGTATGTCCACCGACAAGATGGACGGACGACCTTAAAAAGATCGCAGGACCACACTGGATGTAGACCGCTCACAACCGGTCGCTGTGGAAAGCCATGGAGGAGGCCTTTGTTCAGCAGTGGACGTCTTTTGGCTGATAATGATGATGATGATGAACGACTGCATTTGTTGTTACATTAGAAAATGCAAATTGCAAATACTGACATTCATCCCAAAATTAAGCAGTCCCCTCGATTTGCAGAACTTTTGAAATTTTCTTGAAGGTGAAAAAATAAAAATAAAACATTTTTGCAAATTGCATAAAGTTCCAGATCGCGTTTGAAGTTGCAAATTTGTAAATGCATCAGAATAGATGTTTTCGAAGTTTGCAACCAAGTTTTAAAACTTTTGTAATTATTCCGAGACCACCTCACTCGAAAAAATTACCACGAATTAAAAATAGTTATAAATAAACATGTTCCGGTCAACGTAAAAGGTTGCAAATGTATCGTTCGGTATATTTTTTCGATATATCTGTCAAATTTGCAGAACTTTTGGAACGTTTTCGTTTAGTTTAATAAAGAAAAACGTTTATTTTTAATAACAAAAAATGTTCCGTACACATAAATTGGTTGCAAATTTGACACGTGATGTAAAATAATATATTTAACACCACTCCAACTTTGCAGAACTTTTGGAAATTTCGTCTCAAGAACTGAGCAAATTATCATTTATTGCATTTTTAACAATGTTCTGGACCGCAGAACAGGTTGCAAAATTTTATAGATTGTTTTAATACCATTCCCGACCTTACATCAAAACTTTTGGAATTATATTGAATTAATTGTCTTGACTGACGGGACTAATACTTTTTTATAATTTTACAGTATTCTAAACTCGATTGACAATTTAAAAATTATTTATTTTTTAAATTAAAAAAAAATAAAGGCCTCTCTTTTTATATGGTCGCAGTAAAAATACATGGCAAATGGTTGCAATTACGACATCGCAATACAAAATTTGCTTATCCATTCAAAAGCAGAGCAGTTTATCTGTCAAAGCAAAATTATTATTTTTGATCATTGAAAATGCTAACCTCAAATCTAATTACAGCTAACCAACAAGTCCTGGTGCCGAGTACTCGGCTGGCGTGTAGAAGACGGGCCGCGGCCGTTGACGGAAGCAGCGGGGGGCGAAGCCCTACGGCTGGCCACTAGCGGCGCCCGCAACTGGGAGGCGCCCATCACGCTGCGCCGTAGGGCCGCCCCTGACCCGATCCTGTTGCCATGTAGGGGCGCCACGGTGGCTGTTACCAGGTACATACTCGAGACAATCAAAAATATGCTACCTCAATATTTGACTACTGCAATAAAATAAAAAAAAATATGTGTGCTCTAGGGAGTTTAAAATCAATGGCGATGTAAAAACTAACATAAATCAAATGCAGGAAACTTTGTTTCTTTCTATCGTCTTTAATATTCTCACATTTATCTTGTAATTCACTGTAGTCAGCAAGCTTTGCAATATTTTTTCTAATATCTAATTGAATTCTTTTTCAATTACATATTAAATATTGGACACCAATCACATACATTGCTCTGATCCCAAAGTAAGTACTTAATGCACTTGTTTTATGAAAATCAGACAAAACGGTGGTACCACAACACCCAGATTCATGATAATATAGACAATTTAGATTTCTATATTGACCCGACCGGGAATCGAACCCGGAACCTCGGAGCGGCGACGCCTTGAAACCAGCGTGTAGCCACTACTCCACGGAGGTCGTCGTTTTTCGTTTTCAATTGAATCGAAAAACTAAACTTTATGTATCTCTACCTACTGTACGGACTAATACTTGAAGTTGCGACACACTTCCTACCAATGCTCTTGATAGTGGCTACAAAACAATCATGGTCACAATCACAAACCTCAGTTTCCCTACTTCATCAATTTACAGAAGTATCTCTCACGTGGTGCTGGTATGCGAGCCAACGAACGTGACCGAGGGGGAGCGAGCTCGAGGCTCCTTGCACTCTATCAGGCGAGGATCCCTGGACGTTCGGTCAGTCGCCTCCGATGGACTTCGCAGGACATCCCTGGCTAAACTGCAAGGATTGCCACTAGAAGCCCCTATTACTAAGGTAAACCTTAAATTGTGCTAAAAGAAGTTTGATTAGAACTGTTATAGATAAATATGCGAATTGCGGACCAAATAATCCTGAGTGTCATATAATTACACGATACGCAATTAACGAAAACTCCATAACCAATACTATGGATTATTTCGTCCGATCCTAGGTAAATACATATATAAGCAGGTATTCTTATGTCTGAAAATGAAAAGCCAGTAAAATTATTATGACTTATCTAAATTCAACGTTAGAAGCTGCAAACAGCAGGAGCAGTCCTCAAAATCTTCCAACGCCTAAGTATGCTGTAACATTGTTTTATTTCGGCTGGCGACAACTTACTCCTTATTTCCCAAGCACCGAGGCTATTGCCCTAATCTAACGGTGCTGTATGTTGTAAGCCGGCCCTGTGCGCGCGCCGTGGATCGTTGGACGTGCGCTCCATCGCATCCGATGACCTGCGCAGGACCTCGCTGGCTAAACTGCAGGGACTGCCATTAGAAGCACCCATCACCAAGGTAAACGATGTTCGGTGTAGTCGCCTTGGTGGGTAGTGATGTGTAGACAGGAGCAGTTTTATTGATTTTAAGAGAACCTTCAGCAGTCTTTGAGATACGTGAGCTAACATTATTTCAGTTGATGAGCATTCAGCGGTTATGTCATGACATACTTTCTCCTGCCGCGTAGCTCAAAGTCTATTTTGACACGTATAATATTATTCCTCAATCTTGATGAAGCGTGTGTCTTTCTGAGATTTTCATTTAAATCAATATGTCTGCTCAGGCCGTAATAACCGAAAGTGAATAAATTGTAATGTATTTACGATGTCTTGATACGTATGTAGATGATGGAACATGTAATACTAATCACACCACCTTTAGAACGGTAAGGCTCATACTTTTGTTGTAACATTGGAGCTGGAAGAGGACTTCAGCAATAACATTTTAGTTGTTGTTAATACCAACGTCATCATGGTTTATGAAAATGCCATGTTGTACATACCTTCCCAAGAAGGTTTAATATCTATAAAAGGCAGCTCATGCTCATATTGTGTCTTGGTCTTCATAATATGTTCCATAACTATGCATCGTCAGAATTCATTCTGTTTGGTCTGATGTCATTTTGACGATGTGGGTACTCAAACAATAAAAATATTATTTCTTTCCGTTAGGGATACTAATTTTATTACTCAACCTGTTTTTCCTCTTTGTCTCGTGTGTAACAGTCCTCTATTCGTTGTATTTTTTGTTGTATCTAACAGTAATCAAGCTATGAAACGACCAAAGACGTCATGAAATTCGACAAGGACTCTGTCCAGAGACCAATAAGCCTGGAAATCGGTCAAGTATATCCTTCCTTTTTGACACTGTCTCACAACTTCCCTCTTTGCAGGTCATTGCCCTCCTCTCGGCAGCTCAAGAGGGTGCTCCGCCCTCCACTGTTGCGTGCATAGAGCGAGCTGTTGACATGCTCAGGACCTCCGAACTGTATTCACCACAAATGAGGGACGATTCCAAAATGAGGGTGGAAGACCCCATAGCTACCGACCTCATTGGTGCTTTGCTCTCGGTCAGTACCTTTTTAGTTGATAATTAAATGTAATTGTGGTCGATATGCGGTGTTGTAGAAGCTATACGAGGAACCTATTGAAATCATAAATTAAGGTGAAATTAAACGCTTTTATCATGTAATTAGTTTAAAGTTTCAATTTTACTTAGCATTTTTTTATAGATTTATTACTATTATAGCTTTTTTTGATCTCGTTATTTAATTTGATACCTATATCGTTTTATGTTGATGTATACTTAAAAAACATTTATTGCATTATTTTAATCTATTTTACGTAATTATATGTAAATAGGTTTTTCTCTTTTGTTTTAAAACCATTATTTATAGTAGTTTGGTTATTCGGTTATTGCATGAACATTTATTTGGGCTTTAACCTTGTTATTTTGAAAAGTTCTTAACTCTAAAACACTGTAATATATTATGTATATTATTTTAGTACTAACATATCATTTATTTGTCCACAATCCGGGTCGACGAATAGCGGGAGCAAGGGAACACAAACCTTTTCTACATGGTAGGAAGATTGAAAAAGCTTCTCTCTCTCTCTCTCTTGTCCATAACTTCTTCAAGTATCTTGAATATAGTGCGTCCAAACTTTAGCTGACTGAAACTGTCTACTTCGAAACACAAATATTTACTTTAGACGTGCAGAATGTTTTCCAAAATATGAAGTTTGTAAATCAACCTGAGAACGTAACTTGTTATAAGTATTATTGAAGTTCATTGAATTAGGCAGATGTTGATAACAACTTTGTAGTGACGAGATAACTTTTCAAAGTGATGTCATAATAACCATTGCATTAGGTATATTTTGGGTAAAAATATAATAACTAAATTGACTGATATAACCATACTACCACCATTTTGGAAAACTTTCAACGCAGATCATCGTTGAATTAAGATCTTCAATAAAAAAAAGCTTGAAACAGTAGTTTTAAATAGTTTAGGCACTTGAGTAAACCTACTAACTCGTCTTGCGTCCAAATATGATGCTCCAAACGTTTATTTATCTCTATATTGCTTCTACGTGTTTTATTAACTTTTTGTGACTAATAGCATGTGAATAAAAAATAAGTATCTAAACAGTTATTTTTATACTAAGTAGTATTTTAATCAAGCAACGTAACGTAACGTGCTAATAATTTATTGGTATTACATAAAGGTGTATTATTTTGTTGACTTAAATGTGTAAGGTTACATAGATTTGGCACAGTTTAATTTTGCTTTAGTTTTTCTTAGGTAGTGGCAGAATGAACTTTAGCAGTTAGCAAACTAAATGTTAGAATAAATGTTACATAAATTTTGAATATTAAAAAGCATTTTAGACACCTAATTTTTAAAATGAAAAAAACAAAAGCTGCGTGGGTTTCCTCGTACAAAATCATTGTAAGCACGTAATCTACTATGAACACTTTAGGGTTTGACGACTGAAGCCATCCTAAAACTTTAAATATTCAAATTGTAATGGTTTTCCAGCAAGGGCCGACAAACGTACTATCATCACGGCGAAGCAGCAACGACTCCACCGTAGTTCGGTCGCAGACAAACAGGACTAACATCAAACACAAAGTAAGTTATGTATGAGATAATGTGGATGACACCTCCCTTTTCATAATTAGTATCAAGACCCAGAAATTAAAACGCGAAGTCACAGTTAACCAAGAAAATTCATCACCAGTCGTCACATACAAATACAACCTTACAGATTATCTCTTGTTACGAGTACCTACTCATTACAATTTTACCAAACATCTTTTCTAATCAGGCATCAGGCCAACTCCGCGAGCTTCTCGACACGGCCCTAAGTTGGGACTTCGAGATCTTCCGCCTAGAGGAGCTCACCAGGGGCCGTCCTTTAGCCCACTTGGGCTTGGCCCTTATGGGAGGCCGGTTCGACATCTGCGCCACCTTGGAGTGTGACGAGAGGACCCTGCTGCATTGGCTGACCGTGGTCGAGACCAACTACCACGCGGTTAACACGTACCACAACTCCACTCACGCTGCTGATGTTCTTCAGGTCTGTAGTAGTTTATTATTTACTGACTGAGCTGATGGCCGTTGCGGCAGAAAAGTTTTAGCCTGGAGACTCTTTAAACAAAGGCACAGCGTAGGTCGTCCACCGACAAGATGTACAGACGACCTTGTAAAAGTAGCGGGATCATACTGGATGCAGACCGCTTGTGACTGGTCCCTGTGAAAAGCCATGGGGGAGACCTATGTTCAGCAGTGGACGTCCCTTGGCTGATTATGATGACGATGATGATGACCAGGGAGAAATACAGACTTAAACCTATCCATCAAAGTTTTATGAGAATGTTTGTTCTATAACCTCATGATAAAAAGAACAAAATATGTCCAGATCTAAACTCTCTGTGTATTTTTTTTATATCTGCGAGCTGTATAGACCATATAGTCAAACTCTTCTTAGATTTCTTTATTTTCGCTTACAGGCTGTCGCGTACTTCCTTGAAAAGGACCGGCTAAAGAGTGTTTTCGAACCGCTAGAAGCGGCAGCTGCTCTGATATCAGCCGCGGCGCACGACATCGACCACCCGGGCACGTCGTCCGCCTTCCTCTGCAACTCGCGGCACCCGCTCGCCATCCTCTACAACGACGTCAGCGTGCTGGAGTCGCACCACGCCGGGCTCACCTTCAAGCTCACTCTTAGTAAGTTAAAGGGATGCAACATGGGCATCGCGTTGACGCTGCGATGCCAATCACGCTGGTAAGTCTGTATGGCATGCAACATAGCACGTTGAAACAACGTGCGGCAATAAAACGCACGCGCATCGGACAAAGTGTAAGGTAGATGAGGTGGTGGGGTCCTACGCCGCGATGATTGATGCACCTCATCACGCGTTTTGCGTTGGGGTATCTCAGCGCTCGTGTAACACCCGCTGCATGGCATTGCTCTATCTCTGCAACATGCAGGCTTTGTGTCATTAGGGCCTTCCCACACGTACCACAACTGCACCACGTGGTCGGACGTACATTTGTATTGAAAATGAATAAGATTATTCACATGTACCATATTTTGCAGTCGTTATCGACTTCTTGTGTGATACCGACGACATTGCAATGACATCGCAACCATAATGCAATCACCATCAACACCGAGAACTAATGGCCAAGAAAAAAAACAAGGACCACATCGACATTGTCGTAAACACATTGAAACTACAAAAAGCTGCAGCGGCGCTATTGACACGTACCACTGCTCGAACACATTTTGACGCTGTAATGTGGTGTGGTTTTGGTACGTGTGGAAAGGCCCTTAATCTAACTTATGGATATTGGCGATATCAGTGCCTACTCTTGTTCTTGTCATTGTCAAAAATCTTCTCTTAATCATCGATTGTGTTTTCCAGATGACGACCGCGTGAACATATTCAAGAATCTCGACCGCGAAACGTACAAGACGATGCGGCACAACGTGATCGACATGATCCTCGCCACGGAGATGACGAAGCACTACGAGCATCTCGCCAAGTTCGTCAACGTGTTTTACGCGAAGACCAGCGGCAGTAAGGAGGACATGCATACTGACGTGAGTGAATATCTCTACATACAAAAATGAATCTTGGTCACGACATCAAGCGTGAACGGCTGAATCGATTTCGTCGATCCTTTCAAATCAAATCAAATCAAATTCGTTTATTGTGGAACACAGGTACATAAGATCTTAATAAAAATGACGTCTCACTGTGACCTGCCTTATTAGACATACAATATTTTAGTACAATAAAATAGTCATTCAGTTTACAAATAAAATACAACAAAAATACATTTAATTAATTTAAAAATGAAATTGCTTTAGTAAAATATCATTCAAAAAGTCTTTAACTGAATAATAACATTTTTCTATCAGTAGTTGTTTTAATTTGTTTTTAAATGTCACTGAATCTATTTTTTTTAAAACATCCGGCAATTTATTGAATATCCTTTTTTTGTCATTTTTGTTAAGGAGAGGAGAAGGTTCTTATGAAAGAACAAAATAAGAAAATTAAGCGGCTGGAATTATTTTTACTTTAGTTCCGTTCCGTTGTCGGGACTAAGATTTAATAATTTACAGGGCCCGGGGCATAACAAAGTTTGCTGGGACCGCTAACCGGTATCTAGCTACACAGCTACACAGGGCCGTGTGATCCAAAAAATATAAGCCTAATTTTATTAAACTCCTTTATCGATTGACTTGCACACCGGTAGTCAAATCAATGCTCCATTGTAATCATCATCGTCATTTTCTTGCCCCTTTTCCCAGTTTATCTGGGGTCAGCGCAGTATGTTTTTCGCTTCCATAGTATTCTATCACTCTTTATTGAATCATCCACTCCTTTTACATTTATATCGTATTTCTCATAGTCCATCCATCTCTTTCATGCATTTCTTTCTACTTCATAACATGACCGTACCAAGACAGACGATGACTCACCATCTTCTCGGTTACCGGTGCCACTTTTAGACTTCCTCGTATACTCATTCCTTATCTAGTCCATTCTTGTAACCCCACACATCTGTCTTTAACATCTTAACACATTCAATATGTTTCCATATGAACCATATTAATTTAATGTTATACCGTCACCATTTGCAATATAGGTATTACACACCGTCATCGATATTGAATTTTAAATACTAATAGTACTAAGTAATTATTTTTTTAAATGATAACTGTAGGGCCAAATAAGTTATTGACTGTTTTTTTTGTTCCTCACCTGTCTATACAAAATAGTTAACAGATATACATAATCTGCTCTCTGCATAATTCGACGTTTTATTCTCGTAATTCGATGAACATGAATAATTATTTTCCAGGAGCCGCTTTCATTAGATACAACACAGTTGCAGTTACCAGAGAACGTGATTCTAGTAAAGAGAATGATGATCAAGTGCGCTGACGTGTCCAACGCTTCCAGACCACAGAAGTTTGCGTTCGAGTGGGCTAGAAGGTAAGCTTAATGTCAACTTTTAAATTTTTGGTCCTTCAAGCGGGATATTTTGTGTTTTATTATTGCAATGCTTTTCAAAAGTTTTTGATAACTTCTCGATCTTAAGTAATATAAAAAAAACTTCAAAATTTTGGTCACGAAAATGGTGTAACCCACCGACCAAGGTGGCTGAAGAGGCCAAGATGACTTGATTTATAGACTTATGCAAAACTCCAAAGTTTCAGCTAACTTGGGCAACGTAAAGTCCGTTTTTCTTTGCTAGTCGAATAATGTAAACAATCTTTTCACAACCTTTTAAATAATATCGGTGAATAAAATTAATAAACCACTTACTTACTTGAATTGAAAAGATCCCTGTGACTGGCCTATGTAGGTTTTGAGTTTTGTGTTTACCCTATTTTAAAAAATAAAATATTAAAAAGGAATATCAAGATTGTTTACAATATTGGACTAGCAAAGAAAAACAGACTTTAGATAAATAGAAACACTTGATTGCGCACCACATGCAGTAAATGATACAGGATGTCTTAATTTAATATTAAATTTTACAAAACAATTTCCAGGATCGCCGAGGAATACTTCTTGCAAACGGACGAGGAGAAGGCTAAAGATCTGCCTGTAGTGATGCCCATGTTTGACCGCGCCACCTGCTCCATCCCGCGGTCGCAGATCGGTTTTATTGACTACATCATCATCGACATGATGGAGGCTTGGGCTGGTAAGATGTTTGACATATCTAAGCATGTGGCTAGATTCTGCAAAAAATATTTCCGTATTATGGGAAGCAATCATTTGACAATCTACAGACCCCACTCAGAAACTTTATTTACAAATATTAATTAACAAATCGACTTTATGCTTACTTATATGACGACTGTCGCCGCTCCGAGGACCCGGGTTTGATTTTCGGCCTGCTCAATGTAGAAACCAAAATTTTCTATATTGTCTCGGGTCTAGGTGTTGTGATACCACCGTTGTGGCTGATTTCCATGATAGAAGTGCATTGGCTACTTACTTTGGTATCAGTGCAATTTACGTGATTTTTGTCCAATATTTATTTTTATATATATAGCCTCACAAGTTGAATATGCGCAAATAAAATACGTCTATACTTCACTGCAACTAAGTTTAAGGGTTTTTATGTGTAGATTAATTATTTATTTTAACACGAGGGAAGCCCTCTGGTAAGCCTCTTTAGTATACTATGAGCTTGAGACACCGTTGTACATTTAGGATTTGCAGCCCCTAAGTGTTTCCTACTTTCTTAATAATAATATGTCGATTGGCTAAAGCCCGTGTCACAGTTGTTTTACTCATTGCTTACCACAATGGAGAAAGAAAAACACCTAAAATAATAAAAATAATAAATATCCTTTGGACATTCCCACAAATCGCCATCTAGTCCCAAAGTAAGCTACTCAAAGCTTGTGTTATATATGGGTGCCAGACAACGAATATAATACAAATACTTTTTGTTTGTAAATACATACATGACTTACATAGAAAACACCCAGACCAATACAAACATGTTCATGCACACAAATGTTTGTATTGTGCGGGGATCGAACCCGCAACCCGCTGCGGCCCGTGCTTTCTCGACCACTACACCGGACGGGTCGTCAAACCCTTCTCAACCCGTCCTTCATCCCCAGCATTCATCGACATGCCGGAACTGGTGAACCACGCGCGCAGCAACCACCTGCGCTGGCGCGAGCTGGACGAGGCGGGCGTCACCACCATCGCCGACGTGCTCCGAGCTCAGCGGCAGCACGCGCTGCCGGCTCCCACCGCGCAGCCCACCGCTGAGGAGTAGCGGAGCCGTGGTACCGTCACTACCCTCACTATTGTATTCTCTGGGAAAGCTGTTTTCGATCCAAATAAGTAACGGACAGATGAAAAGTAGATGCCTGTTCTAAATTACCCATGAAATATTTGTTAGGGCCCTGATTGTACTGATTTACTGAACTGAATCAAACTTGATTTAAAGAGTTGGTAGTTTATCGCTTGTGAAGGTTGCGATCGTCGAATATCGAGCTATTTATAGATTGTATAAGTTGAAAGATGCAAATCACCACTATACGATTGATTTTAAAACCTTGGATCAGCCTGATTTAATTCATCGCAGCATCGGTGAAAATCACAAGCTCTTATAAATTCGTTATACCGTGTTTTACTTCAGGGAGTAACGTCTTACAACGTTATAATTGAAAGGCTCTTCAAAGTACAAGTACAGCTAATCCTGGGATGGATAATATAATATGATGAGGTAGTTGACATACCTAAGCCTAATGCTATAGTTAGCAAGGATGTTATAGTTAAGAATGAGAAATACTTTTCAGTGTTCGTAGTATTGTCTGCGTTCTATGACTTTGGCAATTCAGATTAGCTCTTCCAAATCTTGAAAATATTTCTACCTTACTCTCTCGAGGTTTGCAAGTGGATATTTTAATTAAGTGATCAACAACTTGCGATATTTTCTCGCATTCTTTTTAAATATTACGTTCAACTAATCTGTATTGCCATAAGAATACGCCTTCGGGCGATGGAAATGTTACGGGTGTAAATGTGATTTGTTCAGTAGGAGTTCATCTTGCGAGAGTATAGTGCCTGTCTCACCTGTGTCGAAACGAGGGAACATTTAGCTGGAAAACGACACCTACGCTGCTTTGTGCCACTGACGTAGTTAAGGCAGCATCCGTGTAGTAAACTTGTTACGAACGAGCTCCGATCTTCTGCCATAAATACTGCATATTTTGTATGTAACAAATCTTAATTTTGTTCTAGCAGTCAACATGCCAGCGCCAACCCAACACGCAATGTAAATTTCAGATAGACCTTTTTAGGTGAATATGATTAATGATGTAAAATAGACTTTAACTGACCTAGACGACCTCCGTGATGTAGTGGCTAAGAACGCTGGATTTCAAGGCGTTACCGCTCTGAGTCCCCGGGTTCGATTCCCAGTCGGGTCAATGTAGAAATCAGAACTTTCTACATTGTCTCGGGTCTAGGTGTTGGTACCACCGTTGTGTCTGATTGCCATAACACATGTGCATTAGCTACTAATTTTGGGATCAGAACAATGTACGTGATCGGTGTCCAATATTTATTAATATTTATAGAGAGCAAAGTCTATATCCAACCACCACTTAAGACTACGATACACATGCCTATAGCTGGCACACTTTCATGACAGCTACTTACACGTACTATCTACTTGTATGTGTAGGGAGTCGCTTACTCGCATGCAATGTGAGGGAGGGGACGCGGGGGCTCCACAACTGGCGCGTGTGAATATCAATAGTATGAAAATAGGCATGCAAGGACACATATTGCTAAAAAAGCACATGCCAGTAACTGGCATGCAAGCTACTGGTCCGTTTTGCAGGCATGTGTATCGCAGCCTTTAGTTCCGAGCGCAGGCAAGTTTTCTACGTGAATGCGACCTAACTATCAATACTTTCGGTGTTGGTAAAGTGTAAGGAGTCGATAATTTCCAAGTTGCATTTGGATGTCAACGTTAAAAGTCTGATACGGATCATTGGCACAGAAAATGCCTAACGGATGTGTCCGAAAATACGCTTATTTTAAACTTATATCCGTGTTAGTGTAGGTAGATATCATTGAAATTGTAATGTTGATATCTACTTTTTTACGTAGTGGTATTTAAAGTATATCGATCAAATTTTTACTGTATCGGAAACATAGATTTTTATCAACTGATTGTAGACATTTTAGTGACGTAATCCTCTATATTTTTATGACGTATTATATTTGCCATTTACACGGGTAAGTATTTTAGTTTTTTTAGTAGGTACTTTTTTAATGTATTTACTTACATTTTAATCCGTGATAAGCGTGCCATAATGAGGATTGGCAAAAGTACATCAATCACAAATAATATTTTTCGAAAATCATTTTTCCTGCATACCATGACAGAGGGTAGTCACAAAAAAATATGTTAAAATAGCTGTTCATTCTTGCGAAATACCTATTCAACCCGAAGCAGAAATATTTTGAAACAGGTAGGTATTAATACTTTTTCATGTTAGTTACACAACTAAACCCAAAGAACAAAATTAGTTGATTATCTGGGCAATATAATTTTTATGAGACACGATAGATGTTTTTATTAACCAGTTAATTAGTTAGGTACATTTGAATAGCCGTTAATGTTAACACAATTAACTTCACATTGGTTAGTGACACTACTGTCATATTTTGCTTGTCTAACACCTAAGTATTTTTATCAAGGTAAATTTATTGTTGTTGGCAAATAATAAACAAGTTATGGGTGCATAGCGATGCCTAGCACAATTTTTTATAAGTTTTCTGTCAGAATTCATATTTCTGCCAAATTCTTCGAGTATAAAATTAAAAGATTGGTCCATTATACACTTGAGCTTTCAAAGAATTCCTATTTTTATACTAAACTTTTTGTAGTGCGCCGAATCTTTCGACATCGGTATTCATATCAAAATTCAAAAAGGTTTTCATATAATTTTTAAAACTTAACTCTAAAATAATTTAGTACTAAACATTTTATTTCATTCCTACTGAAAAAGTGGTTTACACATTTTATACTTAACAAATTAATGAATGTTAAAGTTATTTATTATGGATAAAATAATATATTAAATCACCTGAATATTTCGTAAAGTAATTTATTGTATTCGAATAAGGTCTAACGTATTCATAACGTAGTTTATTTACTAAAATGTATTCGTCTGTATGACGCTGGTATGTTAAGTCTTTTACTGTGTAGTTTATAAATTAATCGATTTATTGTAAGATAACGCTTGCTCGTGCTCAATGTCAATATATAACGGTCTAAAATTTAATTAAACTTACTTCAATAATAACAGACTTTCACTATCAATAATTTTCTATAGTAGAAAGAGTTTGATACTTCAATATTGTTGTTTGTATTGTAGGTCAAAGTGTTCAATCTCATATTCTGTATCAGTATGAAATCTACCAAAACGTAATTATACGGCAACTAACCATGTATCGTTATAATAATTAGTAAACGTATTAATGTTATTTTGATAGTTAGCTCAATTGATTTAGGTATAATTACACTTAATTGATGTTGGTTTTATGATTAATCTTTCTCGAAATTGTAAGGTGTATAACAATAGGAATAATTAGAGCAGTATTCTTGGTGTTGCGTGTTCACGTGCATCTTGATCTAACCATTGAATGTTTTATTTAAATATTGTTTTGAGGCGGTCACGTTTGAGATGTTATGTATTAAGGTTACGGGGGCTGGTCCCCACTTAACTGTGGAGAAGAAAATACATTGTTGTGAATTTTATATGCGGATGCGTTGATGTACCAATGTTACACTTAATATTATATCTTCCAGAAGAATTATGCTTGATTCATCGCTTTGAAAATAATAATATTGTCAACAATGATGCGTATGTACTGTTTTGCTTCCACTGTTCGTAAAAGACAATGATTATTTGAATTAAGCCTTATTAATGCTACGCAAGCATCAATATTAGAATGCTAATTTAAAGCGATGAATGACCTATACTTCCGAGTAATCTAGGTAAATTGGAACGAACAATTTTGCTTAACTTTGTCATGGCTAGTTATAACTATTGATCTGATAAATATGCATTGAACGTTACATAAAGTCAACAATACGTAGGTATGTATTTTTAGTGGCATGTTTTATGAAAATCATATGTTCGTTCAAAGTTAAGCAACAATGCGTCGTGAAGAAGAACTTTCAATGAATGTCTATGTTCAAAGTACACTAAAATTGAATTGATGAAATTGTTAAGTGTTGTAAATAAAGAAACAATAAAATGTAAAGTGGTTTTTCTTACCTTAGAACAAAATAAAACCGATAATCTTCCTCGTAAAACATTTTATTATAAACAATAATTAAAAAACATATTTCACATTATTATATAACTTACAATTCCAACATTGCGTTACTATAAATGCAATTTGTAATATTTATAAACTGTTATATTTTGAGATAAACTATTAATCATTTGCGACCTGTTCTGTACATTTATTTTTATACAGTTTGTAGAAAACGAACATGAATCAAAACAATAATATTAAAATCAGTAAAGTTGGAATGGACATAATCAATATGCGTAGCATAAATATAAATAACAAAATAGGTACGTGGATATTGAAAATTTAATACATCACTATTTATGTAAGTACTAATAGTTACGATCACCTAAGCATGATAAGACATCAGATAACATTCGATATACTACAAGGTTTAGCCTGTAATAGGAGCAAAAATTTTAATCAATGATTCTACACATTATACGTAATTTCTTTGACTTGGTCATAGTGCTCTGAAATGCTTTTACTCAGAAATTTAACATTTTATAATCCCTAATCAATGTTAATCAAAATCGCTAACTCGTTATCATACATGACAATGTTAAGTTCTACGACTTAAAACATTGCTGGTTCTATTTGCTTTGTTAGAAAATAGGAATAAAATTATTTTTTTATTATAATAAAATTAAAATCATTAAGAATCGATTAATGGTTACGTAAAGGACCAATAATTTAATTTTTTGCTCCTATTACAGGTCACACTCTGTATGTAATAAAGGAAAAATCGTTGTGTAAACAATTAATCTAGGAGCCTATTATGTTATCCAGATATTGCTCGAAAGTCAGGTTTAAATCAAGTTTTTCTTTTGATTAAATAAATACAAACCTTATGGCAATCAAACGCCAAAGTATTTGACATAGCATCTCATCATCATGCATCTGAATTGTACGCAATATCACAGATGTCCTCTAGAAAGGTCGAATCTTTACTAATAGACTGATCCACAAAACGCTGTAAAAACAGTTTTTTTTTTTAAATACATTGAAAGATAATACAGTGGTGGTCAGCTTACTAAAGACACTCAAATAATTTTATGTTTTCCCACTTTCGGATACCATTAATTTATAGTGTGTGCAAATATTAATAAAGACACATCTGTGTGGGAGCGTCGACTGCTCCGCGAAGTAAGATCTGGGGTGCGATTGTGTAAAGCAATCGTATTCATTTGACAATTCAAAACGTACGGTATGATCTGTCAAACGGCAAAGAACAAAGGGTTTGACAGATCAAACCGTACGTTATAAACTGTCAAATGAATACGATTGCCTTACACAATTCCAGCTGTGTATGTCTACGTCACGGTCGACTAGTCGCGTGATAAATCCGATAACGCTCTCCTTAGGAGCAGCGCTGGCACATTGTATGAAACAAGACGTCTGCTCTTTCGCGCGTCTACGTCAAATATGACAAGTTGGACAACAAATCGTATGTATTGCGTCTATATTTTTAATTTGCTTGTGTGCGTGAATGCGATAGTGGGGCGCGTCATTTCAGTTTAGACAATCTTTATACTACGTACTATTACTTGACTGATGTTACAAAGTTTCCAATGCGGTAGATGTGAGGATCTACGAATACAGCACCACTAAGAGTCCAAAAATGGTATTTACAACAAAAAATAGTAAAGATCAAAGCATTTTAAATAAAAGTATTCAATTATGAACCTCGTACAATTATTTAACATCATTTACTGGTTTACATGTATTCATAATACATTATTATAAATATTTAGAACCCAAAACTTGATGAACATATAATTTTAATAGCGTCTTTAATTAGCTGACAACCACTCTATATAGATACACGAGACGTGGCTCTACACTTTTAAGGTAAAACAAATGAATACATATATTTATAGAATGATAAATTCAAACCCACCCTGTTATTACAAACTAATTCGATCAACAATAATATTAACACTCCGTCATTGTAAGAGTTTTGTTACTAGCACGAAGTAAAAACTATTTTCAATAATTTTAAAGTGAGAGCTATTATTGTTGATCAAAACCTGAACACATATACCCACCCTCGTCAGATTATTACTATCTGATAATAATACAACATAAGTATTGATGATAAGGAAAAGAGCGACTTCCATTTCCAATCTATATTCCAAAAACACATATCCCTAAATTAAATAGAATTATGATTGAACAATGGATTTGTATAAAACTTATGTAGGTTTAAAATAAGTACAATCGAGGTCGCTGGCGCCCAACCATCTTAAGATCCAGAATCGGTTGCACCTCGCGTCATCTTTTCCATCGATATTTTTAACAATGCAAAGATTTTAATTATTTTTCACATCGCAGTTGAAATGAAAAATAGTATATATAACTCGGGTGAAAGCACCCATTTCACTTTTGAACTATTGGCAGAAACTACCAGAAACTACTCGAGTGAAAAGAGGCGCTTTCTTCCCTTGTATAACAATCTTCTAATACAGGATGTTGTTTTGGTCAGCGACGAGCGACTCAGAGGTGCCTGTACAAACGATACTGATGCCAAATTTTTTTTTTAAATCAATTTTTTTATCCGGTACAGCGATCGAGTCAAAACCACCAACACCAGATAGCCTCTTCGTAGTTTACTATCTAAGGCGTAATATTTCGTAGATAAGTGCTACCTACGCGCTTGGGTGCGAGTTTTGCCATTAGTTTTGTATTTTTTTTAAATATTGTGAAGAGGTTTTCTTGTATTAAACTTGCTTAGATTTTTTTTTAAATTTTTTAGAGTAAGTATAACTCATATTATTACCCTGAGTTGGATGTCACTAACCAAAACAACACCCTGTATTTGACAATAGTGACGGCCCTTTGTCGTGCGACAGTAGTTAGGCGCCGGAGTCCACGACGGTATATAAGGTTTCCATCTAAGCCCGAAACAAAGTGGCAAAAGAAATCAAAACACCATATAACGAATACGGCCGAACGTAAATAACCGAAATAACGAATGCGTAGATACAAAGAATAATTGAACTTATCCAATTTTCTTCAACTAACCTAACTAACCAATAAATCTATGTTTAAATAAAGATACGCAAGGAAACATAAACTGATATACAGTTCTAAATACGTGCTTATGTTTCAAATAGAATATAATGCTCCCCGCTTCAACAGTAGACAAAATGAAATTTATAAAGTACGATGTCATGCAGATTAATCTTGGCCCTCAAAAACACGTATAATAACTTCACACGATCTTATTAATTTTAGTCTAAGAGCCGTCGAAAATCGACCTTCACCGATCTGATAAATCTTTGAGGCATATTTTTTATGAAATATAATTTACAAACAAATATGCCTATGACAACTTGCCCACCGAAAACAGTTGATAGCTATTTTAACTAAATATATCTGAATCAATTTTGTTTTATCATCATTACTTTTATCATAACCTAATGAGTATTATCTCAATTAATAGTTTTTCACACTACTGAATATGTCTAGGTATTGATCGAGGTTATTACCTATGTTGGTACCCATATAAGTAGACTAGCTTACCTAGATATATTCTGTTTTTTAAAACTGGCAAATGAGATAAACCTAATTCGGTTAAAATAAGAGTGAAGGTGAGTGAAAATCAGATTAAAAATAAATTAAAATATGTCTCATCGATTTATCACATTAGTGATCGATCGATATTCCACGTCTCCTCTTCGATTTATTTACACATCTGTTTTGACTCTCATAACCAAGAACCTGTCCAGCGTATTTTCGTCCGTATTCGCTTTATATTTCCCGGTTCAGTACTACGGAATAACAAACGACTTTATAAAGTTACTCTGCCTGCCACCATAGTTTTGTTTGTATTTTATACTAGACAGACTGTTCAGAACAAACTTTGTGGTACAAAAAATTTAAGCCCGATGTAGCATCTTTCAAAGCGTTGCCGTAGTGACTGCCGTTTTTGTACATACTTTGTCACAAAATGTGTTCTGAACAGCGTGTTTGGTGTTACCTGGAGGCTGTTGGTCTCCACAAATTTCATTCATCGAATCTTTATTTTATAATAAATACTTTAATTTTCTGGACATGCCAGAAAAATATTAACAAGATCCCCACTATTTTTTTGGTTTCTTGAAAACTGACATAGCTTATAATAGTTTCATCTGTACAATTTCAGCCTGCGTCTAGCCAAACATCATCAATAACTCACCACCTCTCAAAACATAGGCATCAGTTCCCAAGAACGTTTGCGTTCAAATATTATACAGGGTGTTTGGTAGGGAGCTGTACATACGCCTAGGGCACAAACTCGGGATGGTCTGCTACCTACCCCCGCCCATTATATTGACCTTGGCCTCAAGGTTTTATATTAATGTTTATATTTTTATGTTTTAGAAAAAACATTTTTTTTTGACAAAAACTACCTGTAGCTCAAAATCTATTTATAGGACAGGTCTTTTAATGGTCTTGCTTTAATCGTTAGAGTCTTAGTGTACTGTAAAAGGTTCCGAAGTTATTCTCCAATGTCACTTTGTACCTTACGTTTGTTATGTTAGCGCTAGTACTTTTATTAGTTGAAATTGTTGTTTAAAGTGCCCTAGTTGCGGAAATTAATTAATAACTTCGGAACTAAAAGGAATAGTAACATTTTAAGCATATCTTTAGAAAGGGTATGGACTGGGGATGTTTTCAAAAAATCAGAAGAACTCCAACCTTGTTAGTTTTTTTTAAACCCCACAGAAAGTTGCCCTGAAAAATATTTTTTTACCTTACTACGGTACTTTAGGCCCCATAACTTTTCTTCTCTTCAATTTTCTGGTGTGAAATTATTTTTTACAGTACACTAAGACTTTAACGATTAAAACAAGATAATTAGCAGACTTGTCCCATAAATAGATTTTGAGCTACAGGTAGTTTTAGTCCAAAAATAGTTTTTTTTCTAAAAAAAAAAACATTAAAATATAACCTTGAGGCCAAGGTTAATATAATGGGCGGGGGTAGGTAGCAGACTATCTCAAGTTTCTACCCTAGGCGTATGTACAGCTCCCTACCAAACACCCTGTATAAAGAACGCATGTACATCCAAAGTTAAGTTACCTATAAGAGACCACCAAACACAGTGGGGCCTGAATAATCCGTACCCAAGCTATTCCGAACGCCTAAAATCGGAAGGACCCCCTAGCCCCCGGAATCTGCTGTTTCTTTGTAATTTCGATAGTCAACAATACTGTTTTATTGCTAATCTATCTTTCCAAAGGACAACATATAATTATTAAATTGACATAAATAAACTCTAAAGGGTACACAATTAATTATATTTGCATGCCTTTTAAAAGGTAAAGCATGAGTGCTATATTTTTAATGTTATTTACACCCTCTGCATATGACCACGATTTAGGCAAATAAACGTTTTCATTTCATTTCATTTCATACTTCGGACTATCCGAACTTTGCGAACAGGCTATATACATTTTGGGCGCTCGGATTACCGAGGCTCTACTGTAACGTAGTTTGAAGTCATCATTCCGCCGCGTTTATGTTGGATGAAGATGATTAAGAAATTCTTTGAGTGCGCGTCTCATATTCGTATGGCACTCTATAGGAAATGCGACAGCGTTTAGAACTACTATGGGTTTTTATCCACGCTCAGTTAGAAGTATAGCATTTAAAATTTATCAGAGCCCATTGCCCAACAAGTTCATTGATAAGCTGATTGAGCTCAATCAATTAGTAGGTCTTTTGCTTAGCCTTTTTTAAATCACAAATCTATGTTATGATAAGACAACACAAGCTTTATACTCTCGGTATCCAAATCATCATACTCGATTATACTTTGTAGCTCTTGGCAGTAGTATACATTTGTAGTCACGTTTATCAAAACTTATTGACGCTACCAAGATCTACAAAACATACCGTTGCTAAGAATACGATAATGCAGTTATATAATTTATCCTGCATTTCAAGTGATTTCATTAGGTCAAGTTATAGCATAATCTTCACTCTAGTGTATCGCGAAGTAGTCGACTAATCCGGTATGTTTTAGTTAAATTGTTTTTATTTAAAAGTTACATACTTTTAACATATCTGGTAGATAAAGTTAAAACTCCAGCGCGGCCAGCCGAGCTCATAGCTACAACCCAGTCATCCCTAAAACATGTCTCAGTAGAAACGATATTTTTTAATGTTGGTTCTTAAACCTCTTTAACCTCTATTGTGTCGGGCTTTCAACCTGTATTAATCGTATTGTGTGTAGCCTGGCCTAGTTAGCTACTGTTGTACAATTCGAAACACATCCTTTAAATGTACATTCATATATTTTATGTATATTACCAAATGTGAAACCATTTTAGGCTTTGCCCGGGTGGTCACTAAAAAGCGAGCGTCTCGCCTGCCCCCCCCCCCCCCCCCCCCCCCCCCCCTATACCCAACCTCAATTACTTGTATTAGCCGAGACGGTTATACATTTCGAAACGCATACTTTAAATGTACATATATAAACTTGTATGTAGATATATCATCAAAGTGTAACCTCTAAAGTGTCGGGCTTCGCCCGGGCGGACGCTACAAGGCGAGCGGCTTGCCCCGGCACTGTTCCACCACGTAGCTGGTGAACCGTTTGAGGAACTTCGGGTATTCGCGCTTGTAGACTGCGCGGAGCACGCCTGCGGGCGCCCAGCCGCCTGGGTTAACTGCGAAAGGGAGATTGAGATATTATACTCAGATTCTTAATTAGGTATACCAAAATGACATTTAATACTACTAGGCACTTAGGCCACTTTTTCGAAATTAAAAAAAAAGTGTTACTCTTATCGAAAGTTTCAATTGCGTTCAAATATTGTTTTTAATCGATTATATAATATTCAAATAAAAACTGCTTATAAAAATTATGTTTTCTGCAAAAACTATTTATTGGGTATTTTTTTAAAAGTATTATTAGGTTAAAATAGTAAAAATTATACAAGTATACAATTGCAAGACAAGTACCTAGACTTTTATTACTTCTTAAAAAAACTGTTTGATGTATAACGTTTATTTATAGCTTTGAATTACGTTTCACACGTATCATTTATCACAATGAGTAAAATCACATTATTGAAAAATCATATTACAAGTTCAATTATTCGCGTTTAATTTAGTTGTTCCAATACTATTGGTGCTACATTACTAATAAAAAGTTCTAATGAAGCTATCATTATGGTCTATCTAAATAAAAATCAGGGTAAAATAAAGAGAGTAAAATTTAATTGGCATTTTTTCATTTTTTATTTTATTTTATTTTAATTTTTATATATATTTGTCCTGTATTCTACACTCGACTCTAACCACCTTTAATTTAGCTCGTTACTAGTCGTGTGTAGCATACTTGGAAATATAAAAAATGGTTATTAATTAGTGGTGATAACACATACCCGTGCTGCAGTAGGCGATGCTGGTGCTGACGTTGTCGCGCGAGGGCCGCTCGCCGGCCGGCCACGCGCTGCGGCACGCGAGGCACACCGTCACGAACAGACGGATGCACGCGCCGCTGTTCGCCTGCAAACGACGCGATACACGGTACAGGGATGCCAGGCGTATGGTGATTACAAGCCGTGTACTTAATCCATCGCAGTTCAACAAGGGTACGTATTTTTTGTCAAATGAGCCAAAATTGGATTATAGCCCCCTAGCCGATTTCGACGACGGTGGCCAGTCACAACGACTAACTGCGCGGGACATATTATAGTGCACAAGTGTGTGCGCAAACAGGTGCACTATTACTCTCACTCTCATAGCCCGATGGGACAGTTATCTGACACGACCGGAGAGAGCTCAGGCGCAGGACCAACGGCTTTACGTGCTTTCCGAGGTACGGGGGTGAAACACCGCCAACTTCCAAACACCAAGCTACACTTAGAATTCCTGAACAGAAAAACCCAGGTACATATTTTTGACCCGACCCAGGGATCGAACGCAGGACCTCTGGCGCAGCCGTCGCTTTAAATTACGATTTTCTAACCGCTGCGCCACCAAGGCAGTTTTTAAAATTAAATGATAATTAAATAAAATTGGATTATTAGTAAGTTAAACGCAATAACATTGGTGGATTTGACCAGACTTTAGTGAAATTTCTTTGTATAGGACGTGTAATGATAATTTTTTTTGCTATCTCTTAATTTCTGTTTGACGAAATAATAAACGAAAATCCAATTAAAACTCCGAAATTAAATGAATGACTCAAGGCATATGAACAATCGACTTATTTTTGCGAAAAGCATGTCAAAATTTTTGACATTCTTCGACAATATTATATTATTATATTATACTAGCGGTCCCCCGCGACTTCGTCCGCGCGTTTTGAGTTTGCTCCTTCCCCTCCCGTCGCAGCGTCATATTTTATATCCTAAAGCCTTTCTCGATAAATAAGCTATCTAAAACAGAAATATTTTTTCAAATCGGTCCAGCAGTTCCTGAGATAAGCGCGTTCAAACAAACAAACTCTTTAGCTTTATAATATATAGCGGTCCCCCGCGACTTCGTCCGCGCGTTTTGAGTTTGCTCCCTCCCCTCCCGTCGCAGCGTCATGTTTTATATCCTAAAGCCTTTCTCGATAAATAAGCTATCCAACACAGAAATAATTTTTCAAATCGGTCCAGCAGTTCCTGAGATAAGCGCGTTCAAACAAACAAATTCTTCAGATTTATAATATATTAGCGCAAGCGCACGTTGTACTTAAGCTGCGAACATTATTTTGGTGCGGAGTTATGTTAAAACTGTGATAGCTGCTAAGATATTTATTGAAATCAAATGATATAAAGGGCAACTTGGTTCTAAATGAAATGCTCGTGATGATGAATGTATTTATTTTGAGAAGAATAAATACCTGTGTGTTTAATACACCTCTAAAAATAATGCATTATTTTTTTACAAATTTATGAACATAAAAAAGGTTGTAGTAAGTCAACCATAAAAGATAGACATATGCTGTCGCGGACTTTATTATAGAACTGTTAATGCTGAACAATCCTGTCATACATAATTTTTGTGTAACTTAAGCGGTTTTCGCAGCGTATGCAGCGGAAGCTCTCAAAAGGAATATCTTTCTCCCGTTTTCGCAACTTTTTTCATTGCTGCTGTGGTCTTATGAGTCGTATCTTTATGTTATATAGCCTAAAGCCTTCCTCGATAAATGGACTATCCAACGTAAAAAAAAAAAATGAAATCGGGCCAGTAGTTTTTGAGATTAGCGCGTTCAAACAAACAAACAAACAAACAAACAAACTCTTCAGGTTTATAATATTAGTATAGATTAAGGGCCACTCCGAGCTGCGGCACGCGAAGCACACCGTCACGAACAGACGGATGCACGCGCCGCTGTTGGCCTGCAAACGACGCATAACATGTCATCTACACAGATCTAGACGTACGCCGATTACAAGCCTCCGTGGTCGAGTGGCTAGCACGCTGGTTTCAAGCGTCGCCATCTCGTAAGGTTCCGGGTTCGATTCCCGGTCGGGTCAATGTAAAAAACAACCTTTTCTATATTGTCTCGGGTCTGGATATTGTGGTACCACCGTTGTGTCTGATTTCCATAACACAAGTGCATTTGGCAAGTTACTTTGGGATCAGAGCAATGTATGTGATTGGTGTCTAATATTTTTTTATTTATTTAAGCCTAGTACTGTAATCCGTCGCAGTTCCAAAACGGTACGTATTTTTTGTTCAATGAGCCAAAATTGGATTATTAGTACGGTGAACACAATAATGTTGGTGTATTTGACCAGACTTTAGTGAAATTTCTTTGTATAGGACATGTAATGATATTTTTTTGCGTTTGACGAAATAATAAATGAAAATCCAATTAAAAATCCGAAATGAAATGTATGACTTAAGGAATATGAACAATCGACTTATTTTTGCGAAAAGTATGTCAAAGTTTTTGACATTCCATTGACATTCAAAATTTTTGACGCGCCGCTTTTCGCCGACAAACGAGGTGTTACATGTTACTTACACAGATCCAGACGTACGGTGCCTTGTTGCAATCCGTCGCAGTGCCAAAACGGTACGTATTTTTTGTTCAATGAGCCAATATTGAATTATAGCCCCCTAGCCGATTTCGACTACGGTGGTGCATTATAGTGCACAAGTGTGTGCGCAAACACAGGTGCACTCTCTATTACTCTCACTCTCATAGCCCGATGAGACAGCAATTAGACACGACCGGAGAGAGATCGCAGGACCAACGGCTTTACGTGCTTTCCGAGGCATGGGGGTCAAACACCGCCAACTCCCAAACTCCGGGCTACACTAAGAATTTCTGAACAGAAAAACCCAGATACATATTTTTGGCCCGACCCGGGGATCGAACGCAGGACCTCTAGCGCAGCCGTCGCTTAAAAGTGCGATTCTCTAACCGCTGCGCCATAAAAATTAAATAAAATTGGATTATTAGTACGGTAAACATAATAACTTTGTTGATTTGACCCGACTAGAGAAATTTCTTTCTATCGGACTTTTAATGAGAATTTTTTGCTATCTCTTTATTGCTGTTTGACGAAATAATACACGAAAATCCAATTAAAACTCCGAAATTAAATGAATTACTTAAGGGATATGAAAAATCGACTTAGTTTACCGAAAATCATGTCAAAGTTTTTGATACTCTTCGACGATATTTGATAGACCAGTACCTAGAATTACATATCGATTATCATTTATCTTGCATCGCTTGTCTTCGCTGCGTCATTGTTGTTTTTTTTTTCTACATTATAGTGACTTAAAGTGATTATTCATACAAAATAGTGGCGGGTAACGAGTATATACAATATGGCCCTCAGAATCAGTAAGCTCAAGTGGCAATGGACGGAAGAAATTATGGCCATTGGGACAGAAAAGTTCTAGATTGGAGACCCTTACACCAAAGACGCAGCGTAAAGTAGTTTACTGTAGTTAGAATTAGAAAAACTGATAAATATGGCCACTTTTGACAATTTTTCTAACTGTAACTTTAGAAACAATTTAAACGTACTAAATAAACTATAGAACCTGTACAGTCCTCTACAATCCTGTTCACCAGATATTTGATCGGTCTTTTATTTAACGATTTATGATTTTTCTACTAAAGTGGCGCTAGTGTGCGCCTTAAAAATCCGGGTAGCGCCTTAAGCAGTGGCCGTCCTTTGGCTGATAATGACGATGACTCACCGGGTACTCAGCAGCAGTGGTAGAATGGTTGGTCACAGCGTAGGTGGCAGGGTCAGAGGCCCTCACGTGGGACCAGAACAGCGCGTCCCGCTGCGACGCCGGCCAGATACGCTTGAACGTTTGGTGGAACACGAGCGCGTCAGATGACAGCTCTTCCACGATGGTCATCGTTTCTAGGGTTGCTAGAAATGTACAAACACAAATAAGAATGTGTTTAATGTAATATGTAGTCTAGCCACGAGTAGGTTTTTTTTGGGAATTTTGTACTTTTGAATGGCGTAGCTACATGCTGTAAGATTAAAGGATTTGGCACACTGACTGCGGCCTGCTGTCCGGTCCATACAAAATTGCCCCCATCCAATCAATTTCGTGTGGACCGGACCGCAGATCGCAGTCAGTATGTCAGTATTTTAATCTCGAATCAAGATTAAAACCTTTTGAGGCAATAACTATAGTGATATATGATTGATCGGACAGTTCGAACAAGGTATGATATGAATTGAGCATTCAATAATTTCGAATTTATGAATAAAATTGTTATCGTATAAGATAAAAAAATAATACAACTCGAAGGGTCCGTTTCACCAACAAAAATAAGTTCTAACCAACGAAACGAATAATTCCGATTTGGAAAGACATTCGCAAGAAGTTTTTAACTCATAACGCTAACCAGAACTTATTACCACTTGGTGAAAGAGACCGTTTAAATAATAGATATCTTAATAAATGTTAAAATAGTACTAATATTAACAAAACTTTTTAAAGAAGAGAAATGAACTCACTTTCCCACTCGTACCTATACCGGGGGTTGAAGAAGTAGTGGCACATTTCCCTGGCAGACACTCCCCGGACCTTGTGCATGGCTTTCAGAGGGTCCATCACCATGCCTTCCACCTCCATCTCTCTGGAACAGAACACGTTTTTAGAATGTATACCAACAGAACACGTTTCTAGAATGTATACCCGCAAGTGGCAATATAGCTGCCACCATAATTTGAGCACAGTGCTTCGATGAAGAGTCAAAAACCAATGAAAAAATGTGATCCTGCTACTTTCCAAAGTTTCAAATAGCCTAAACATATCAGCTTTCATAAGCTGTACTCAACTAGTCGGGCTACTGTGTGGTTCTTGTAAAACTTTGCCCGGATTTGCGGATACAGCTTTTATTTGCCAGATTGGACTGATATGAAAAAGTCGCCTAGATTCGATTGAAAAGACAGCTAGATTCGAAAAAAACGGACTTTGAGTACGAAGAGGACGTCAGCATCACAGCGAAAGGCAATAGCCATTTCTTCCTAAGCTATAAGCTCTCAATTCCAGCCATCCTCTAACAAGTGTTATTAGATTTATGTTATAACTGGTGCAAGATTAAATTCATCTCAGATTTGAATATTATTGACAATTACAGCAGAAAGACTTGTGTAAAATATAACAAATATCGTACCTCCTGTACATCCTCATGTCACCCTCCTCAGCGAACAGCTGCCAGCCTATCTCACCGCCGACGCCTTCAAACGCGGCCTGAATCTGCTCCGTCGATATCCTGTCGATCTGGAAACGAAAAAATTGTGTGTTAGCAAATGTTGGTCACATTCGACAGAGCGACATTTGATTGTCATGGTGGATATGCACATGATTAGCGCTGGTCAATGGAGTTGGGGTTACGCATAATCCGATGACATACCCAGATAAGAGCTGTAATATGTCGAATTTTCTATGCGTAAATAGATTGTTGCTTATTATTAGCATCAAAACCTGAATCACAATATGGCTTATGTCTTGCCCTCCCCTTGGACTCACTTCAGGACATAAGGATGCATAATATACCTACCTTAAGCCTCATGAGATTCATATTGGTCTCACTATAGGCTGCAAAAAACGTACCACTAACTCACCTCGGTCCGCAAGAGGTGCACACTAAACGAACTTTTAGCAGCTACAAAAGGTGCACTCGATCGACTGCGGCCACCAAGTCGTGCACACTGTACTCACCTATGGCCACATCGGACTTTCTCAGGCCACAAGAGATGCAAAGTATGCGCACTGGCTGGACTCACATAGTCCCATGAGATTTATTGATTGATATCACTTTAGGCCACATGGGAGCAACTGGCCTCAGGCCAGACGAAGTCCTTTCATGAGATAATAAAACTGGATACTTCTTGAAGACTTTTATGCTTCGATCAACAGCCGCAAACCAACTGCAATGCCGGAATCCGCGTTTTCCCCGAATCCGAAACCTACCCTCCAAAAAACGTATCGTAAACTTACTATGACAGGTCGCATGACCCACCCCATCGCTCGTTGTGTGATTTTAAACTTCTTTATAAGGTATAAGTATAGTTAGAGACCATGTTTCGGATACGTATGTCATCACATCATCACGGTAGATGAGATGAGAAGACGAAAATTATGCAAGACATAATTTCCCAAACTCTGCCCAGCCTAGTTGGATTCGTCGATTGACCTCTTTCTCAAAGTTGGACCTACCCAATTGGATGACTTGTCCCAGGTAGACGTACTCGTCGACAACTTCGAGAGTTGAGTTCGCAACGGATACTGGAGTGGGTACAACAAGGGAACTAGACATAATTTTCGTTTTTTCCATGTTCATTTTAAGACTCACTTTTTGGGAGACTCGGTCAAGGTCTTCGAGTATAGTGCTAAGATCGTGCAACGTCTTTACCACAACGACTTTATCATCGGCAAATCAGTACCTCGGGCCACAAAGGGTGCACGGTGAGCCGATTGTCGATGGCGGGCGGCGGCAGTTCCACTTCGTCCCGCGTGTGCACGCTGTGAGGCGCCACTCTTGCGCAACGCTCCTCCTCCATCTTGTCGAAGCCTGTCTCCACTGCATCGTAGAACTCGTCGTCTGGCAACGTGGAGTGAGGGCCCTCCTGGTGACAAGATAAAGCACTTTTAGTGGATGAGATTGGGACTTTTATCTTATCAAAAACTCTTAAATTTTAAGAGCAAAAAGATACGAAACACCTGTAATGTGAAACTTATCGTTGTGTAATCGGTTTAGTTATGGGTAATTTTATCAATAAATAAGATAAGGAATAGGAAATTGCGTTTTTCAGGTAACCTCATATAGTCAGATTCATGGTTTCTTGTTGACAAACAATGGCAGATTCCAGCATCAGCAAATGCCAGTGCAACACGATTTTACCCAACAGTGATGTCAAATTAGAATCCTGCAGAAGCATCGGTACAAATTATTTTATTCGTGCGTACACTTGATTAATTTATTTATATTAAATTTTAGTCAAAACCTAGAATGTTAATGTACGAGTCAAAAATAAAACTAGTAGGTTACTCATGTCTGATGTGATATTCTGCTTTTATAATAATCACATGTACAATATTTTATCTAACATTTGATCTGAGATAAAACACTGAAAACCCACTGGGATAACACAAGGAAAACGTTGATTAAATACAAAGAAAGATACCAAAGAAATGTTTTATCAACTACCTCGGTACCAAATTGATTATTCTGTGCGACGCTAACCTACATACGTGTAAGGACATGTCGTGAAGAAATATATTTCGTCGATTGCGTGAACATCACAGAAACCACACAAGCATAATAATTATGGAGCCCTAGAATCAGTCAAGGTTAAATTCAGTAAATGATGCCGCCTTTTTGAAATTTCAGTCATGTTCTATAAAATTAATATTCTTCGACAACATACTAAGAAGACTCAATACTTTAAAAAGGGTCATGAGAGTATTAAGACTCCAATAGCAAGAAGCTTAAGACAGAAATAAATGGCCCTGCATGATTGAAAAAACCGATCCGTGTATGTTAGAAGAAGTAGTCAGAACTCAAATAAAATGGTTGATCTTATAGTGATTATACATATGGTCTGGTGCTGAATGTAACCAAAAGTGTTTAAAATTATACATCAATTTGATATTTTATGACGACCTCCGTGGTGTAGTGGCTAAGCACGCTGGTTTCAAGGCGTCGCCGCTCCGAGGTCCCGGGTTCGATTCCCGGTCGGGTCAATACAGAAATCAAAATTATCTATATTGTCTCGGGTCTGGGTGTTGTGGTACCATCTTTGTGTCTGATTTCCATAATGCAAGTGCATTAACTACTTATTTTGGCATCAGAGCAATGTATGTGATTGGTGTCCAATATTTATTTATTATTTATTTATCCGTCTTTAAATATTTATAGAATACAACTTGCTCACGCCTCCACAAGCGGTCGCATGAGACCGCATAACAATGGAATTTCTATCGTGTCTCGTTTACATACGCTTGAGGGATGAGACCCTCTGAATACACTGGTGCTATAGAATCATAAGTACTCTGTGAAAAGCATTCATATTTTCTATTATGAAATATTACAATGAAAATAGCTACGTTGTGCATTTTGCCTATAAAAATAGCTTTGACTCAACTCAAGCATAATGAATGTTCGTGTAATCGCTATCACGCTCAAATGCTAGTTGTTCAAATATTTTTACACTGTACAATTTATTACCTAGTAATAAAACGATAATTCCTCTAAATCTATTGTTTTTTTTATACTTTCTTTGTGACTGTAACAGGTTACATTACATACAAAGGCAATGCATTATTTTTAGTAGTTTAAAATCAAACTGCTATACAGGATGTTGTTTTGGTCAACGACGAGCGACTCAAGGGTGCCTGTACAAACGATACTGATGCCAAAAAAAAATATCTTTTTTTACCACGCTTTTTATTAGCTTGGGTTGTATGTATGTTTGTATGTATGTAATGGAATCTTTGAGCATAAATTTGACCGATTTCTAGAAGTTTGATTAATTTGAAACTTAGCACACGTATCAAGGACCGATGACGATGCAATAATTTAATAACAGTTTATCGATATCCTTATAAGGACCGCCAGGATAAATAAATTCTTTCGTGGATCCTCTGTAAGGGACTAAGAAACATAGAGCTATCGCGTGTCGCATGTCCGCAAATAATTAATTGAAACATCGAACTAAAAAATGAAAAATAAATTATAGTTTAAAAAAAACTAAAAAAACACGCTTTTATAGCTAACCGAACTAAAAAGTAGAAAATAATTTTTAATTACAAAAAGAGAAAAAAAAACAATTCAGAGTAAAAAGCGTGGGGTGCTTGATATATTAAATGTTACAATTATTCTACATGCAACTATCTATGTGCGGAGAGTTATGAAAAAAACATAGTAAAAAGTTATGAAAATATGGTAAAATTCACCCCACGCTTTTTACTCTGAATTGAATTATTCTCTAACTCTTTGTAATTAAAAATTATTTTCTACTTTTTAGTTCGGTTAGCTATAAAATCGTGGTTTTTTAGTTTTTTTTTAACTATAATTTATTTTGAAATGCAAAAAACCCACAAAATCAAGTTTTTTATCCGGTACAGCGATCGAGTCAAAACCTCCAACACCAGGTAGCCTCTTCGTAGCTTACTACCTATGGCGTAGTATTTCGTAGATAAGCGCTAGCTACGCACTAGAGTGCGAGTATTCCCAGTCGTTTTGTATTTTTTTTTTCATGTTGTAAAGAGGTTTTCTTGAATTAAACTTGCTAAGAATTAAAAAAAAATTAGAATAAGCATAACTGATATTATCATCCCTGAGTTGGATGTCACTGATCAAAACAACACCCTGTATTAGAAAGGTTTCAAAACCTTACAATGTGTCACCAACCTAACTACTCTTCATAGTCGGGTAACCTATTTAGGCACCAAGAAAGTGCTTACCTACTCTTTATAATTTTCTGGAGTAAAAGTTCGCTATTGAACTTTGCCTCCAGAATATTATCCCTCGTAGATATTATTTTAATAAATAAAAATGTATAATGAAAATAGAACGACGAAGAACTACGCTCATCAACGTGACAATTGGAGATGCACCGGATCCTACTTTTGCCGGGTACCCGGCAACCGAGTATCCGGCGCAAGCTTATAATATGCCGGATAATTTTTCCGGGTAGCCGGGTACCCGGCAAAATTACCCGGTATGAAGAGATGTACATGTTACCCTATTTGGGCGCGACTGAAGGTCAAGTGGAGCGGCCAATTTGCCAGTATTTGTTTACGCGCTTGGAATGATAACTTTGATTTCGTACAATACAGCCTCAAAAAGAGCATAAATTAACTTTTATTAAGTGAGGTTGTCAAAAATGTAAATTAACAGTTATTTTATTTAACTTAAGTAAAAACCAATTATGGCAACTTCTTCGAAAAAGTCACCAGTTTGGACCTATTTTACCCAAGATTAAAAAAGTGCTAAGTACAATTTGTGTCAAGTAAACGTGTCTCGTGGAGAAATAGGAAGTAAGTGGTGAGCCGATAATATGGGTCACTATTATAAAGAGTTTCGTGATTAGATATTTAACCACTCCCGCCATCTCCGTATATAGTAAACGCCTCTTTTCGGAGCCTGGTAATGTCTATGAGTAAAAGCGCAAAAGACTTATTCCAGATCGTGCTGAACAGCTTGTATTTCTTCAACATAAATTACCTCTTTTTAATTATAAGTATAAATTTTTCTGCCGATTAATATTTCTGCAATAAATATTCGTTCTTGGAAAATATTTATTTAAATTTTACCCTAGACCTAATTACTCGGCAGTGCCGGGTATCCGGCGCCATTACCCGGTACCCAGCCGGATCCTAAAAAAGTGCCGGATCTGCCGGGTACCGGATCCAAACCGGGTACCCATCCCATCTCTAGTGACAATCCCTTTGAAGCTGTTTTAATTTTAGATCGAATCAATCTAAGTAGTGTATAGATCAAAATCATCAGTTAGTTTAATTGAATTAGGCAGACGTCGCTTTTCTATTTTCGCTGTCTTTACAGCGGAAAGAATGTTACGCATGGTTTTCACGCAACTTGAGTGACTTATCTACATACACATGTCTGCCGCATCCCCAAAGGGCAGATAGATACTGGCAGGCACTAACTCACTTACTTTCCCACTCATAGCAAATATCAGGGGCACCATAAAAGTTTGGCAGGCGGATTGACACACCCCGTTATAGCGTGAGGGTTATTTCAGCGGTGACGTCACAACACTCCCCTTAGCAACAATGTGCGTGACTAACCGTGGGTTTACGAGCATACCTGTAAGTTCGCAAGGCTGTGTGTGTAGCCTTGCTAAGTTTCAATGCTACAGGTTTGTCTGCACATCTTACTTCTCCTATCTCTCCAACCATCCATCATTCTTGACCTAATTGAAAACTAAAACCGATGTAAACCAGTGAATCCCAGAGATAGTTAAACTATTTGGACGCCGCAAAGAAAATTATCAGACATATAATGGCAGACTTAACTAGAGGTTCGAAAAAATAAACCGATTACACACGATACACAAATATAAAACGACCTTCACCGAGATAAAACGACCTTCACCGAGATGCTTATTTATTGAAACGTATTTTATATTTAATATAATATGTCAATAAATATAATCCATATGGGTTGTCTAGCAAATTTCAGTCCAGAGTATGTTTAATTAATAATTTAATAAATATTTTTTTAAAAACATTTCATCGGTATAATTATTAGATAAATTCTATACCAATCGAAAGTATGAAGCCCATAGAATATGCAAACGTTAGGTTGCCTATTCTTTTCCGGTCACAACTATCGGGTTGCCAGGTATAAACAGGTAAATCTGTACTAGCGTTTTGCAACGGTCTGTTTATTGAATGAAATTTAAATGAAATTATAGATTATTTTATTCTGAACACGGTGGTATAGGGTTGCCTGCGAAAAATCAGTCCAGAATTGCGGTTGTCGAATTTTAAAAAGTAAAATATTGCTTCGAGTGAATGTGTGCGACTGAGAGGTCCCAACCGACCATCCCATGCGATAGCAGAGGACACAGCATAGCAGCTGTTTAAAAAGTCCGCCCACTTAAAGAAAGAGAGAGCATGCTATTTTGGCTTGGAAAAGAAAAGGATAGCGATAGAGTCGTATATATTGGAGTAGAGTGTCGCTTTAAATACAGTTGAAAAAACGTGCTTATATTTATTGTTGGAAAAGTACACAGAGTTACAAAAAATATATTTGAGTAGAAAATATATATTAATTACGAGTTAAACATAAGGGTTCTAAAACGATGCTGGTGTCAGAAAGAAAAAAAAAGATATAGTGTATATTTTTAAGGTAAACTAAACGGGCCTAAACAAATTCAAACATAAATTCAAGATAGGAAGGTGTATAATTAAAATAAATTAAAAACGAAACAAGCAGCATGTATATTAAAAGTTACAAAACTTTAACTTCGCCAATCCAATCTAGAATCTTTTTTTTTTAATTGATGAGGACTCATGTGGAAAATATCTATCTCCTTATTAGTTGATACAAGCTCATTGTAGATTCGACACATCCTGACAATTGGATTATAATGGGAAATGTTGTTTATATAGACATCAATCGCAAATGGTTTTGGGTTGCGGCATCTATATAAGGTATTAAAGTTAATAAGTGAGAGCAGTGTTGAAGAGAGAGATAATTTTGTATAAATTTAAAAGATCGAAATAATGGCGCCTCGATTCCAGAGATTCCAAATTGAATATATCCATAGGCAACCTAACGTTTGCATATTCTATGGGCTTCATACTTTCGATTGGTATAGAATTTATCTAATAATCATACCGGTGAAATGTTTAAAAAAAAAATTTTTTAATTATTAATTAAACATACTCTAGACTGAAATTTGCTAGGCAACCCATATGGATTATATTTATTGACATATTAAATTAAATATAAAATACGTTTCATTAAATAAGCATCTCGGTGAAGGTCGTTTTATATCGGGATCTTAGACTAATAGTAGTTTTGTGAAAAAGTTATACTTTATGAAAAATTAAAGGATAAATATCATCATTATAGAATTATTACTTAGCCATTTTATTATTATTCCAATACGAATGAAGTTGTTAGTCATCAAAAGTTGTATTTTTCTATGACTATTCATTGTTGTAATACAACTTGAAACAATATAATATGTAATTTCTTTTCAAGTCACGCCACAGGCACACAAATCATAATAAAAGTTTACGACTCTAGATCATTTGATTAACTTGTTGAATAATGGAAGATTTAGTTTATTCTGTACATAATTGCAAAAAGATCAATGACCCTAAGCACGTATTGATTTGAATATATACTGTTAAAAAACTGAATGACAACAAAAAACGAGTATTTTTTTTTAATTTCGAAAATAAACATTTAATTATACTTCATAAGAACAACATTATTGCGATCAAACGGCGTGCAAAACGTGTTTCATTATCGTTATCTACAAATGCTAAACAGACTACCCAGTCATTAACAAAGTGGCGATACTATACACAGGTCTTTACTCCTTGCCGTGACGAGAAATACTATCACTCTTACTCGAGTGCAATACAGCCAAGAATGAAGATATTACGTATACATTTGCGAACACAGAAGGCCGCGTACACCATACCATCAAAAAGCTACAGTGAACGGTCACAAAAGACCCTTTGTTCTAGCTGGACTAGATCCACTGTGGAATTAGCACATCAAAGCTTGACTGACGTCACACCGCTAAGTATTGTCCGTCAAAATAGTAGTCTTGCCATTAACAGATTTAATTACCAAACATCAACACATACATCGGCATCAACATATTATATCTACGAATATACGACATTCTTATCGATTGCTTTTTTACTATACAGTTTAGTAGACAAACAGCTTTATAGCACTAAAATTGTGAATATGGCATCTAATTTCTAAGCTTCGAAAAGTATTGCTCCAACGCATAATTTAATATGATTAAAAGCAAACGTTTTGAAAGTTTTCGTAAGGGCCAGTTAATACACGTTGGAACCGATTTAAATGAATTCAACAAGAAATTAGTGCAATTTGTTGATAACACTTAAATTAATCTATCGTTACGTACGAGCACGTGTCAAGAAACCTGTTTAGAGGTCCACGAACTCAATTGTTATCTTCTTTATACAATTATAAGCATATTCTTAGTATCTCATTAACAATATTTAAGTCTACTTCTTTTTCTTTTTAGTTAAATAAAATGAAGACTCAAAATATCATAAAATAAAAAAAACCAAAGCAAAAGTTTCAAATCACGTAGAGGACAGTTAAACATTGGCTGTGTATAGCTCAGATGTAAAAAGTGCCTGTATTAATCTAAGCTAAGATTATCCCATGATCGGAGACATCAAAAAAACCCACAGCCCACATCACACGCACCACCCAGCCGTACAATCAAAGATACAAACCAAGGCTGAAGACTACATCACTCTCACACACACAGCAACACCAACACCCATGCTATTGCCAAATACTCTCTGGACTACGCTACGGTCCAACGAGCCGGCGAAATGGTTCTCTGACGTCATCAGGAATATCGTCATTACGAGGGGAGCAGTTTATGTTCCCTTATTGCGTTGTGACGTCACTGCGGGGCTATTTTAGGGTACCATAACGACGGCTAAAGCTGAACAACCTTCGACAGGAAGCCGGTGTCCGATCTAACTGTGGTTTGACGATGTTGGTCTAAATTGGTGTGCGTTTCGATCGGACAGCTTAATTGGGAGGCTACTATTCTGACACGACATGTAATTTAGTTTAATATTGCGTAAACCTATATTATAATAGACACACACAGTCATAGATATATAAACACACGAGCAAGAAACCAAATTAGGAGCGCTGTAAACGTACGATACGAATGACAAGGAAATAAAATTTTTCCCTTATGACATTTCACTTACGCAAGCTTGCTCTTATTTAATAAGCAGATAGGTGATATAGCAGATAAGACTAACTATAGGCCCATATCACTGGCAACTATAGTTGCCAAGGTGCTGGACAGGATTTTAGACTCTCATTTAAGTAACCATATAAAACTATCAGATGCACAGTTTGGTTTCCGTGAAGGTTTATCGACGGAAAGTGCAATATTGTCACTCAAGTACACGGTGAACTATTATACCAAGAGGAATACTCTTATTTATGCCTGTTTTTTAGACCTTTCTAAGGCTTTCGATCTTGTCTCATATGACATACTTTGGGACAAACTTAGGAACACTGGTATTTTTTCAGAAGTTGTAGACCTGCTATCATACTGGTACAAAAGTCAAAGAAATTTAGTGAAATGGGGTAATGCTTTCTCTGATGAGTATGGTTTGAGTAGGGGGGTGAGGCAGGGGGGTCTGTCCTCGCCTAGATTGTTTAACTTGTATATCAATCAGATCATCGAGGGGCTTAGCAGCATGCATGTCGGTTGCCGCATTGATAACATAAGCGTAAACAACATCAGCTACGCTGACGACATGGTGCTGCTGAGCCCATCGATAAGCGGCATGAGAAAAATGTTATCTTATTGTGAATCTTATGCTTTTAGTCACGGTTTAAAATACAATGTAAAAAAGACAGAATTTATAGTTTTTAAGAGATCTTGTAAACTGCCTAAAAAAGTCCCGCCTCTTCTGCTTAATGGAGCACTGTTAAAACGGGTATTTCAGTTCAAATATCTAGGGCACATCGTAAACGAAAATCTAAGTGATGACCTTGATATAGAGCGCGAGCGCAGGTCTTTGGCAGTCCGTGGTAACATGTTGGCACATCGTTTCAAGCGTTGTACTATAGGTGTAAAGCTCACTCTGTTTAAGGCCTTCTGTCAAAGCTATTACACCAGTGGTCTATGGACCAGTTTCACGCAGAGGGCCTATAATGTTCTCAGAGTGCAGTATAATAACATCCTTAGGGCCCTGTTGGGGCTCCCGCGATACTGTAGCGCTTCGGGTATGTTTGCTGGAGCCAGTGTGGATGACTTCCACACCATTATGCGAAAAAAGACTGCCGCTGTTGTGTTGCATATCCGCGGGAGCGCTAACAGGATCCTAAGGTTGATCGAGGGTAGAATGGATTCTGTATTCCTCAATAGGTTCACCGAGTTGCATGTTACTAAATGTGCAAATCGGTGAACCTATCTTGCCTGGCCTTAATTTAATTAATTTAAAAAAAATGTACTACCTCACTAACATAGTTTTTAAGTATTTGTTGTAACTAACCCATATGGACACTGTTGGTCTGAAATAAAATATTTTTATTTTTTATTTTATTTTATTTTTATTTTTAAGAATACTTGCAAGCATCAGTTAAATGCAGTTACAGCATCCTTTTGCGTCAAGAACTTTTCGCATTAAATTTGACAGATATACTGTGCTGTTTATGTTTTTTTTTGTCTTTGACAATGCGAAGAAAACATTCATATCATACACAATCAGCTCGCTACCGAGCATTGACATCGGGAATTACGAAATGGAAAAAGTGAAAGAATGCACTAATTGCAGGAAGTATTACTAGGGGCAAGCGAGGAAGGGAGTTCGGGCGGGTGCGTCCGAGTGGCGACCGGACCAATCAGTGCTGATTGCCTCACTAACACTTATACTTATCATAATGTGCAAAGAGCCTTTCTCTATAATCTTAATGCTAAGCGTAAGCACTTCAGATTTGCGGTGGCAGTGAGCGTAATGGCAATGGCTAGGTTGCAATCATTTCAATAAAAGGAGCTATTTCCTTTTCTCTTTAATGACAGCAGATATACTAGTAAGACGGGGAAAATATATATAAAACCTTTTAGTTTGATTAAATAAAGTACTTCTATGAAGTGTGTGGATTATTGTCTCATCTTAAAATTTTAAACGTACAATATTTACTAATCTTACAAAAGACTACCAGAGCACTGGTAGCACTCTGTTTCTGTAGTAGTAACACATTCATTCAAAGTAACGTAGTATTTAGAGCATTTAGGATTGGAAAACTAAACAGAACTGCAAACGCAATGAGAACAATGCGAACCATACTACTAGTTAGTACAATTAATGATATGAGGAAGTTTGAATACAGACCTTGAACTTGAACTTTATGGCTAAGCCATTATGAACTTAATCGTAAGTGTAAGACTGTAAGCAATAATCCTCAGGGAAGTAGATAAGCTGATTTGAAACCAAAATCGCGAAGTTACGAACGCAATCGAAATCAGCTTTTACTGTGGGGTTTCATTATGAGGCGTCACTTACATTAATTCAAGAACGTAATCCATTTACGCACGATACATAGATATATTATATCCATTTAAAATGCTTATGTGTCGATCACTTGATCTATTTAGGCATTAGTGTTTAGGTGTCGACCAATACAACAACGGTGAACTAACTTAAGTCCGCGTATTATTGACATTACCACCGTATATGACACTTGCAGAATAACAAATACAAATGTAAAAATAATTAACAATACAATAATTTAAAAAAGATTTTTTTTAAACAAACACAATGAAAACCAACCAAAATTCGATATCAGGATAAAATCAATGTTAATAAATAATCAAGTTAACTTACTGATGGCTATTCGATACTGTCGTGTTAACGTCATGTCCAACATTAATTTTCCTTTCACAGTATGATGGATTACGATTTACGCGGCAAACAACAAATAAGTAAGATGTTTTACAAGTTAGAGTTGTGTGAATAATTTTACTCGGAAACGCAAAACGCCTGCGTCTGCGCATGCTGGCCTAGTTTAGGATTCCCCGTTTTAGTTCTGTAAAACAAACATTTTAGTACCTACGAACTAGTTTGGTAAGTTATAAAATCGAGTCGTGGATCCAGAATGAGTTGATACAATCCGTCGATAATTTATTAAATGGTGTTAAAAAAGCATTAGGTATCTGAATGCTGGTATTCATTGTAAATGATAATAAAATTGTGAACCCACATTATTTTACAATGCTTCAGAAGCCAGTATGTAAGAAATACTTATATAAAAACAAATTATGAAAATAAGGTGACTGTACATCTATTCATCAAACAAATACTTAGCTGAGACTGATGATAGTTCTTTGACAACTCGTATGTGACATACGTGACAAACGGAACCCGCATTCGATTTATTAAGCTATTCACGCTTAATTTGTGTAAGTCACTACCAATCAAACAACATAATAAATAAATTAATGGATCTCCATTAATTAACACCCACAGCATTTAAGAACCCTCTATTATGATGCCCTTACAAACTCGTTGTTTATCGGTAGGAAGTAAAAACATCGCAACGAGCCACTGTAGGTAGGTACACAAATTCCAGTATCATTAAAAATATTTCGGTATTCTTTTTAAATCATAGGTAGAACGATGTTTGGCCATGTTTACAAAAAGTTTGTGACACTAATGGTATATTAAAGTCTTTAGTTGGATAAGTTCATACAACTACTCACAAATAAAATCATTTTTCATCGACTTCCTTACATCTTTCAAACTGATTCAAGAATGGTGGACATGAAGTTCGAATAGAAGTAAGGAGATTTTAGTGAACAAGGCTATACTTGCGGTTAATTTGGAAAGGCACATGTAAGTGTGACTTGCGTTTAGTTACTGCGTAGAATACGAACTATAACCGTACCCACCCGCCTTGTTTTGGTTTCCGAATCGATAGTCGAAGCTTGCTGGATCGCACTCGATAGCTTAGTTAAATAGGCTTGTTTTCATCATCAACCGTTGACGAACTTTTTATTAACTGTCAAAATTCTACTCTGACATAGATTTACTATGTAGAAGACGTTAAGTGTATGTACTTCGCGTGTCTAAAACCGAACTGAAACGAAATGCATTGCACAGCGTTTCGCGACTTTAACGGCGTGTTATTTAGTTGTAATGAATTAAATCTTCGACTTGTATAATTATTAAGTCAAAATTGTCGTTTAATTCATCTAGTAGGACTGACTAAGATTTAATGTCACTAAGGGTGGGAAAATCCCACTGTAACGGAACATACCGTGATCTTGCCATGACCGTGCTTAGAACGTGTCAGGCACAAAAAGCAACACCTTTCCCATTTGCCCATTGAACACGAACACAACTCTTATATGATGCCAGTATGCAATGCGTATGATACACGTATGAAGTATGTTATTTGGTGGTAGTGAGCAAACCGAGATGCGTTTTATATTTTGTTGGCAGGGGTTTGCATTGTCTTCATATAGTTGCAGGCACTTGCATTGTCTACTTTATATGTTAGGTCTGTGATTCAAAGAGACTCGATGACGTATTGTTCAATTAAGAACGTTTAGGAGTCAATCAATTAAGTAATTTATCATTTAATACTACTAACTAAATACTAAAATTATATTTATGTAACAGATCAGTACAAATCATAAAATTATTATCCCTTTGGAATAGAACGACAAAAGCGAGATGTCACTAGCAGCAAACTGTGTGATAAAAAGAGATGGGTAGCAGAACCATTTTTGTCAGATGTCAAACAGTTGAGCAGAAGCTCACTGAAAATTACGTGCATTTGATTTTTTATATTTAAAAGTGAAATTGTATATATTTTGAAGAAATAATGCGTCAGAAACATGGTGACTTGATCGGTGATTGATTGTTATGCATTACAGCGGCATAACCCCAACAAATAATCATTTAACAGGTAGATTAGTCCAAATCGAAACCTCCTAATATACGACTTATATTTACCAATGCGCTTCAAATTTAAAGTATGCAGTTTGATTATTCTATTCTACAAACGTTAATTTACGTAAAAAATAAAGACAGTATAACACACAGGTAATGTATATCGAACAATATTTTGTATAATGAAATAACATTTAGTTTTACACTAGAGCTGCATGTTCAATATTTTGTGTCGACTGTTTATCATGCAGTAAACTACTATATTTAACTTAGGAACATTGTTATAAATCACCTGATCAAAAGGTTATCACATTTAAAGCTACAAATGTTACTTACTTATGTTAGTTACTGACATCTTAAATCGGTTTCGTTTGACAGCTTTTACTTGTCCTTCTATTCCGATAGGAATATTAATTTTATGGTACAAATACAATGTAAGAGACATCGAAACTACTGATATATGAAAGCACAAAGACAATTGACATATTAGCAACCATCATAAACACGTCTATATTTAGTACATACGCATGAATCATTAATTGTTAATATCAAACTGTGGTTAAAACAAACCTAAAATATGGTGGCAACTGTTTCATTATTGTGGGTTATTCTGCCGATGAACTTGTGGTATGAAAAGAAATTATCGTAATAATATTTTAACAGAGTTAAATAAAGGAGATGGACTTGTATGTCCGCAATTATGTCGCGTTTGGCTGAACCGATTTATTATGTACTACGAGTATTTGTTACAATAGGAAAAAGGTTGTAGTAACTATTTTAGTTCAATCAGGTACATTATTATAACTTGAGCAATAACTAAAACTAGGAGAAAATCATAAAAAGTTAAAACATTGAATTAAATCAGAGTTATGGTTGCATGTCAAAATGAATGAGTTTCAGTAATTCAATTGAACTTCAGGACATGCATAAATGACAACTAGTAATGAAAACTCATGATGTAAACGATCATAAGGTACTGATCTATAGAATCTCCTAAGCCAAACCACATTATCAATCAAACGAGAAACGAAACAACTGTATTCCGTCAAAGATACTCTAGCACTAATTAGTAAATCAAAAATCTCTCTCTCTCTCTAGCACTAATTAGTAAATCAAAAAACTCTAGCACTAAATAGTAAAAAAATCAAATAGTATAATTATGTTGCCACGACCTCAATCAATCATTAGAAACGAAGCCTTACAGTCTAGACTTCATATAGTTCGAAGACCTTTGTGCTGAGTGGTTAACGCTGATGCATATTGAATTGTTTTAACTACATAACGATGCATGAATACTATGCATGCAACTCAATTTTCATGAAGATGTCCTATTAATATCATTAATGCATAAGTGTGTGAGGATGTATGGATGTTTGATGTTTTATCGAGCAGAAAACTACTCTATGGATTTTGATGAAATTTTCCTAGAATAAAGCACGCAAATCAGATACAGACAATAAAAACACAGGTAATCGTTAATGCATGAATAAAAATATAATTTCTACACGGACAACTTATGTGAGAAAAGACAACTGTTTGTTATCAGCGAAAGGAAATGGGTCATAGGACGAAATATAACTTTATCCATGGTCTAAAATGTATCAAAGTAAAGGTAATTGATATTTTTTTCATTATTACAATAGCTTGCTAGATTTACATAAAAGACCACTTAATAACTTTAAACCTATACCAGGTGAAAGATAAGTTATTCTACGAGTTAGTTCAAATATGGCCAAGTCGGAGTAGGCTCGGTGCCAGGTAGGACGACCATTATGCAAACTTCAGTATAAAACTATAATACCCACGCCTTTATCATACAATCAATTTGTGCATTGTGATCGATGTCAGCGATAAGAAAGTTGTGAACAAACTTTTCAGTTATGGTATGTATGTACGTCAAAATTAGATAATTCGCTAATAATTTTGACAAAAACAACCGATAACTACGATGAAAAACGATCATTTACAATCTAAAGTAAACTCTACCTATGAAACGCACATGACTTCTTCATGTCTTTTACGGAAATACACAAGTATTACATTTAAATTAATCGTGTGGACATGAGACGACCCTAATGCCCAACAATCAAAATGTCGTTTAGCCGTTGCGTTATTGTTTTGTGTTATTTATGCGGAAAATATGGCACAAAGCAAGTTACAAATAATTGCAACATACCCTTGCAACATTAGAGATATAATAGTTTCAAGACGGTTCAATCAAAAAGACCCTTATTCTAGAGTCAACACAATACCTATCATGAATCGATATAGTACTCGTAAAACTGAGCTTATTACGACCTAATCTGTAAAGCTCACGTCAATCCTTTGAAGTAAACGTCTAGCAAGCTACATTTCTGCCTTGCTACCTTTGCCTTTTCATAAACCTAGCTCTATCCACGTAATTAAGCAACTAATTGGTTTAGTCTGACTTCTGAGATCGTGGAGCAATCCAGTTGAAATAGGTCGACCACATTTTGCGAAAGAATCGTGGAAAGAAATCAGTTTATTTTCAAATAGAGACTACGTTCTCATCGATTGGATGAGAACGTAGTACGTACGCGAACGTACATACCGCGATGAATTACATGTTCGATACTGAGATAATTTAGATTTTCAATACTTATCGAAGGAGGTATAATACGTAAAATACGTTATTTTAGGGTTTTTTAATATGTTTTTAAATTGTAATAAGGCACAGATAAATAAATATTTAATATTTCTTATCATAAAAACAATCAATTATGGTCACAAATCTTAATTATGAATGAACTATAGTGAAATAAAAATAATACAGATTATATAGCTTATTGTTGAAAGTGATACGAGTATTGACTATTAAATAATATGGCAATGTGTGTTACAGTTCTTATGAGAAAACGTCGGGTGTAAGGGGAAAACTTTAATTTACGATAATAATGTGGAAACATATATTGATTTGTATCGTTAATAAATATTTATGAAGGTTATGAGTTTTCTACAATTCTTATGAAACTATGTTTATGTTCCAGTGCAGTGTTTCTATTCCAACTTGTAAGAAATAATAGTAAATAATATTATTCCTTACTTGAATTTAAAAATTGTTATTTATTTTATATTGAAGAAAACTGTACTAAATGTTGAACTTGTTCAATTTGCAACACTGAACGCATCACCGGGACTAATCTGTAAGTGGCGTGCTATGACAAACTTGGTTTGGCAGTCACGTACATGATAGTGTGAACGAACTGCATACAAATCATCATCATCATTTTCAGCCAAAAGACGTCAACTGCTGAACATAGGCCTCCTTCACTGTTTTCCAAAGCGACCGATCACAAGCAGTCTGCATCCAGTTTGTTCCTGCGATCTTTAAGGTGCTCTGCCCATCTTGTCTGTGGACGTCTTACGCTGCGTTTTTGGTCGAAGGGTCTCCAATCTAGAACTTTTCTGCCCGAACGGCCATCAGTTCTTCGCGCTATGTGCCCAGCCCACTGCCACTTGAGCTTACTGATTCTTCAGGCTTTGTCCGTTACCTTAGTTCTTCTACGTATCTCCTCATTTCTGATTTGAAACACCAAGCATAGCCCTCACCATTGCTCGCTGAATACAAATCTATACTTAATAGTATGAAAATGTTTTATTGTTAGGCTTTTTGATTAGTGGATAACCCATTTATCGAGAAAGGTCATTGGCTAATAATCATGGTCTTTTTGCAGAAACGGTAAATAAAATTATATGGAAATGACCGTTTTATTATGAAACTCCCAAATAGACCATTTGAGAAAATTCGCAGTAAGATTTTTTTAAACAATTAATTAATACAAATAAGTACAGGTTATTCGATAGATGGTGAACATTCCATGACAATAAAAATAAATCTATGACGAATTCAGAATAAAAATAGTCGACAGTAAAACCGAGTTAGAACTCTTGATAACGCTTTTTGAATACGAATCAATAAACGTGAATACCAAACTCAAAATAGAAGAGTGAATGAAATGAGAACAGATGGCATAAAGTAACAGATATTTAATTAAATGTTAATAGCCTACAACTAGTTGTAAGAGCGATGTTGCAATGGCACTTTCTAGAAAGTCTTCAATGCAACCAAAGGAAGCTAGGGCGGTGACGGAGCGTATCTTGAGCGTAAACAACTTGCTACTATTTACGTCACATTATCTTAGGCACACAGAACGTGCAAACAAATTCTTCACTAGATTAATCCTGACAGCCTATACTATTGTCTGGCACATTGTAATGTCTTGGTATCTTAATAAGATACCCTATTCCTATCCACTTGATCTTTTCCAATACTATTAAATGGTAATACTAACAAAAGTAGAGCAAAGAACTGGCGAAAAGTTCATAGAACAAAACTATTTATTTGCCAAAATCTTGTACAGAGCAAACCAAACGCTCAGTTAATTATTTATTTAACCCAGTCCTTTCATTGACGACTTATTGCGATATCGAAATTAAACATTGCTAAAATTATCGTTGACAGATGCAAAAATTTTGGCTATACCTTCTGCCTAAACCGGCTTGAATTTGCCGTACGCGCAAACATTTCAAAGAAAACCCCAGTATGATTTTTACCTTCATAATTTAAAATCTATTTAACCTAGATTCCCTTTTACGGTAAGCCCGTATGATCTCGAATTTCTCTCGTGTCTCTTCGCATCAAATCGAACGTTCAGTGTTTCTTGTTAACCCTTTGTAGGTCAGGTAGTCTTCAATGCACTATGCACAGCTCAGAAACCGGCTAGCTAGGTAGTTTAGCGACAGTGTTATCAATGTTACTATAATGGGATCTGAACAGAACTTAAGGTGTTGTATGTGTGCGTGTCAACTTCATTCGAATTTAATGCTCATATTCAAATCAATGCGGGACCACAAATCAAAAATAAGTACTTAAACTAAATAATCGACAATTTGATGTTTGATTGGTACAGATTTAATAAACATGCTGAAATTTTGATGGCAATTTTCACAAAATAAATATACAAACATGGCCAAGGGAACATATCAGTTCTTTAACTAAGATAAGGCATTGCGTTTGTAAGATTTAACCGATACAACTTACAATTATGGTTTAGCACCAATTGAAATTAATTGTTACTTGTTGATTATTTTGATGGCACAAGCGACAAAATATGCAACAGAATATGCAACACAATATGTATGTACTCTTGAATCATATTAAAAGTTGTCCAAAATAAATTTAAGTTATCATTATCCACAGGCTATAGTCAGTAATATGGATTAGTCACTTCCTTAATTCAAAATAAGTATGAGTGTACAATTAAGTTTCAGGCCAAACCTATAACTATGATGAATCACTTTACATGTAGAAATGTTTATCACATGATTAAATATATAAATTTTTAGGTGATATTCAATCAAGTTTTTTTAAAATAGAATTATACATTCAAAAACATGTTACGCGTCTTTAATTCATTTAAATAATTTTCAAAAGTTAAGTGCACTTCATCTTCTGAGAAATATTTCACAAAGGTATTTTTTTTTGTTTTTGTACTAACTACCTAGTTTATTGTAGGTTATTTCTATTTTTACAAATCATCTAATAATAAAAAATAAATATCATTGAAGAAAAAATAAAAATAAACGTATTAAAGCAAATAAATTAAAACACCTGAATCAATACACATACCTGACGAATGCTTTTCTTGAACAGTTTGAACTTCATTTTGTATGTGTTATAATTTAGTGAACTAAAAGAGCACTGAACATCACCAAAATTCGATAGGGACGAACCGAGGTCACTGATAATGGCACGAATATAGATGTAATGTTTGGAAAAGCGCGCGAAAGAACATAAACAAAAAGAAATAAAGCGGTCGGATAGCACAACCGCCTAAAGGCGCGGTCGCGTCGCTTCTAACCGAATGGGCAAGATCAGTCGGCTGGGTGATACAATTAAGTGTATAGTAGCCTTTATTACTAGCACCACAAGTACCAAGTGAAATGTGTTGCACATTGTAACGCAGTTCCAATACACACCAAACCCAGTCATTATAAACTTTATAACCATATACATAAATACCACTAGAAAGTCGAATGGAGGGAACTAAATATAACGCACATTGTATTGCTTGAGTTTCCGATACACATCGGAATGTTTGATTTCAGTTATATCGATTACCTTTACGGAAAGAGTATGTATGTTTACATATTAGACTAGCAGTCCCCCGCTACTGCGTCCGCGGTTTTGAGTTTGCTCCCCTGCTCATGTTTTATAGCCTTCCTCGATAAATAAGCTATCCAACACAAGAATAATTTTTCAAATCGGTCCAGTAGTTTGAGATTAGTGCGTTCAAACAAACTTACTCTTCATATTTACAATATTAGTCTAAATACGTACTAAACCCCAAAATTTGCATACACAGTAAATTATATTTTTCCACATCTAATATCACTCAATGTTTATATGGAAGCTAAAAATACCATTCGTTCCATAAGTGGATGGGTTTTTAAACAGAATAAAATTACAAATCTACCAAAAATAGAAAGTGCTGTTCAAAAATTGTTAATTAATGAAAGCCTTGTTACCGGAATACAAAATGAAAGCAACAATAATTTGATTTCACGAATGTCTGTAATGTGTTATGATTATAAAATGCAGTACAATTTACAATTACTTAAACGATTTCTCACGAGTAAAGTTTATTTTGAGCTGATTGTCTCATCCCTGTTGTCTTCAAGACCGATTTGTATGACACAAGCATTGACCCATTTTAATGAATATTGCGTTAGAACAATGTATTTTTAATGGACATTAGGCAGTATCGTTTAAACTTCCAACCTAGTGAGGTAATGTAATATATCTAATCGGCTTGTATTTATTAATGAAGTTTTATACTGTGATACGATAACCACAATCTCTCTCTTACCACATAACATAGTCGTTTGGGAGTAACTTCCTTACGCTACCAGGCAAACTAAGAAAGTCTTGGGTTAACAGACATAAAATATAAGGCGAGTCGTTAAAGGATATGGACTATTTCAACTTTTGTATTTGCAGAAAAAAAGTTTATTTGAACGTTCAAAATTTGTAACTACAGAGCAAAACTTCTTATAAAAACCAGTTTTTTTTTATTTTTATAATAATGTAGAACTTCTATTAGAAGAACATAAATAGCCCCAGTATATTCATCTTCAATATCGTTCATCTATCTTCAAACTAGACTAACCCCCTTATTCATAATAACTCAAACAGTCTAATTAACCTGTTTTAACTATTATACTGTTTTGTTTCGTTCTATCCTGGCACTGTCATCATTTGACAGAAAGTGACAAAACAGTGTAATAGCTAGAATAGGTTTATTAAGCTCTTTAATTTATTATGAATAAGGGGGTAATAAAACCTTAGGATCAAAGACTAACTAAACAAAGCGATATTTTAATAACCTTAACAGGGAAATCACCTGTGTTTATATCATTATAAGTACATTTAAATATATAATCCATGACACACGCATTCTGTTCGTATCTATTAATATTATTTTTCCGGGCTCTTAGCAACAATTGATACATTACATACATACATTAATAGCGCATATAAAAATATTATACGAGTATCTCCTTTCTGTATATTTTATTTTATGGTTTCAAAAGGCTTTGCAATGTATGATTTGCAGTGTGGTTTAGGCATTCGCCCGGTTACCGAAGGACACGGGTTTCGATTCTCCGGCTCAGAATGTTGATTTTCAAGTGCAATAATGATTCATAATCTTTCTTTATTGACTTACCTCATGGTCTGGTCCTGGTTTTGCAGCCAATCTCGCTTCCGTCAATTGATTTTTCAATGCCCTGAAACAACAATATAAATCAGTAATTTATCGGCAACTATTTTGAAATCCCTAATGAATGATATTTTTATTAGACATTTTTTTAAAAAAAATCTTATTTTTCCTGAAAGAACTTACAAAATATAGGCACTCGGATATTTTATTTTCATTTCTTTGTAGTATTTTCCCTAATAATTATTATTTTAAAAAAATCATTCTAAAAAGAGTTAACTAGAAGGATTCGGATGTTACGAAGTCACGACTTTGCTAAATTCGATTTAAAACAACCTTTGACGTCTGTAGTGTTGTGGTCTGTAGCAATTGTAGAAGTAAGATTTCGATATCGATAGTATATCTTTTTTTTTATTTTTATGTATTACTAGCGGTCACCCGCGACTGCGTGCGTCCGCTCGTTTTGATTTTTTTCCCTACCCTCCCGTAGTAAATGGATGTAAGCTTAAAATCCTTACGCCTTCCTCGATAATTAAGTCTATCCAATACAAAAAAACAATCATGTTGGTTCAGTAGTTCTTAAGATTAGCGCGTACGAAAACAAACGAACTATTCAGCTATACAATATTAGTTATTACTTATTAGAGCTTACGTACTCCTCGCATCGTTTCCTATTACATATTAGTTTGATGTCTTAAAATTACTACAATATTTTCTCATAATACAAACCTAATCATATTTCAAAAGAGGTCCATAATGTATACATGTACTCGTAATTTCGAAAAAAAAAAACGTACACACAGAACAAATTATTACATTTGGCTTATTTAAGGGAAAACTGTCATCGGCGATGCTATCATACGAGTATACATACTTTTAGTTCATTATATATATTTGGTTCATTATATTATAGGTATTGTGGTACCAGTAGCTTAGGTTTTCTAAATAGAATAAAATAAACTGACCCTACATATCAATACGTTCTTGGTGGTATTGTCTCTGGTATTTTTATATTTATAACTCAGCAACAGTTTGGACCTACAGTCCGTTTTAACTCGTCTTCCCATCTTGTTAACTGTCTTCCTTATACTTGACTTAGTTTGACTGTAGGTCCAAACTGGAGAAGATTCGCAAAAGACAGACAGCAATGGAAATGGTTGGAGGAGGCCTTTGCCCGGAGGCACACCGAACTGAGAGATATTTTATAAAAGAGATACAAGGAGAAGCAAGAGTTCGGGAGGAAGAGGCTTATAGAAAGAAAGATAGATAGAACTCAGCAACACTCCCTCTGCCCTACGAGATACGACTCTCCACCCAAAACCTTGTTGTCAACAAATATTCGCCCCGGTTTATAGTCCAAACAAGGTCGATTGCAGTAATCAGCTTTGTTTCTGCTGTAAAAAGGATTGCGCTGTCCATTATTTAGGGCATGAGGTTACCGGTATGGTGTGCCATTAAGGTAATGTCATAATTCCGTGCCATAAAAGGTCAAGACATTAGAAAAAGTGTGTACAATGGGACGTAAATGGAGCACCGATGTTTGTTCATTAGGGCGAAAGCTTGTGTGTGCTTACAGCAGCCAAAGAGGTCAGTTTGGGAAAGGGTATTAAGCGTTGGTAGGTGCTTAGATCAGCCATATAGGTCGAATTTAGAAATAGGTAAATGACCATAATAACCATAAATTTTACCGTGTGCAGATAAGACCAAATATGAATTATCATGTGTTCGGAAAATCGGTTGCATATTTACCTAAAGTAAATTCTTGGCTAAGCTATTATGGAGGCGGCTTCTTAAAAAATATATTTTTTAATATATAAATTCCGCGATTCCAGAAAATTCGAAAATGGGAAACTAGTTCAAACACGGTAAGGAAACGACGTCTTGTGGTACTTATTTGAAAAAAAACATCAGGGCTCCGGGTTTACATATTATTAATGTATTAACTTAAATAAACTTTAAGCTCTTCATCAATTTATAAGTATGTATGTTGAATGAAAGAAGAGCAGTAGACAGTACACATACAGTATATATACTGTATGTGTACTGTCTACTGCTCTCGATTTGTTTCTATAAAAGAAACTTAATTCGTCCAGAATGTTTTTAACACTTAGTCATATTTTATATTCATAAAGATGAAAATAAGAAACCATTTTTTTTTTAGTTTTTTAAGAATATTTTTAACACTTAAAATTTTTGGTTTCTTATTTTCATCTTTATGAATCATTATGAACACTGTAAGTGTTAAAAACATTCTAAACCATTAGACAGCGAAGCGTCATTAATTTCCAAGTTGAATTTATTCTGTAAATAATAACTGCTTGGGCCATCTGTTTCATAAACAGGCGGCTAGATGGCGCTAAGCGTCACGCAATGGCGCATCCAAAAGAGACCCAAAATTTCGCAAGGTCGGACTGACAGCACGGTAGCTCAATTGGTAAGAGCGTTTGGCCCGGTCAGCCAAAAGGTTTCTGGTTAAAGTCCCGCCCGTGCGCAAAATTTTGGTTTCTTATTTTCATCTTTATGAACATTAATTCGTCGCCTCATAATTCCCTAGAAATTAAACCAAGTAAATATACCTACACCCGATGATAAAAAAATGATAAATTTGGCAATACCCAAGATTTTTCGATTCAAAAGTGCATTCCATAATAGCCCACATCACAACTTAAGGTAAATTAAATATGCATCCGATTATCCGAACACTAAATATGATTTAATAATCAAGGAAGGAAAGATGAATACAATATCCATCAATTCTATTATTGGTTTACGGCTATAGAATGTAATTTACTTATCTTCCGTTCTAAATTAGTAATGTTTTTTTTTTCTTTTTAGACAACGTGTAATGTTAAATGCGCAAAACGTCAGACATCCCAAATGTTTTTTTTTTAATTCAATTGACCTAATTCTGAGAGAAAATAAACCTAATTTAAAAAAAGGAACGTTTTATGCGGTGTTTTAGTTTTCCTGGCACTTCTGGTCATTTCTTGCTCTGCGGACGACGCTCTGTAGAACGATAAGTCGGTAGGTATTCACCTGGCCGCTGCGCCGCGCTGATATTATCATTATTACTATCTATGTTCATTAAATACTAAATATTGCTTGTTTACACATTTTGGCGTGTTTGCGCACGTGAAAGCATGTCTTATTAATAAATAGACAGGGCATCATTTATTAATGGAGATTTTATGAAAAATATGAGCCATATTAAAAAGTGGTTCAATTGATTCGGTTCGTTATTCCATTCAACCTATTTTGCTCAATAGGCGTTACACATTGTTATGCCTGAATAGATAAAATAAGAAACCGAAAATTTGCGCACGGGCGGGACTTGAACCAGCAACCTTTTGGCTGACCGGGCCAAACGCTCTTACCAATTGAGCTACCGTGCTGTCAGTCCGACCCTGCGAAAATTGTGGTCTCTTATGAAAACGTCAATTGCGTGACGCTTAGCGCCATCTAGCCGTCTGTTTATAAAACAGATCTGTCTGACTGACAGAACATAGCTCAATTGGTAAAAGCGTTTGGCCCGGTCAGCTAAAAGGTTGCTGGTTCAAGTCCCGCCCGTGCGCAAATTTTTGGTTTCTTATTTCATCTTTATGAATATAAAATATGACACTGTGAGTGTTAAAAACATTCTAAACCATTAGATAGCGAAGCGTCATCAATCTCCAAGTTGAATTTATTCTGTAAATAATAACTGCTTGGGCCATCTGTTTCATAAACAGACGGCTAGATGGCGCTAAGCTTCACGCAATTGACGTTTTCATAAGAGACCACAAATTTCGCAGGGTCGGACTGACAGCACGGTAGCTCAATTGGTAAGAGCGTTTGGCCCGGTCAGCCAATAGGTTGCTGGTTCAAGTCCCGCCCGTGCGCAAATTTTTGGTTTCTTATTTCATCTTTGGTATAGTGTGTTTAGACACTAATAGTAGTTCAATCTCCGAGCTTTGAACTCACATGTACAACTCCTCGGCCTGGCGCGCTTGCTTCTCGCGCCTGCGCAGCATCTCGGCGCAGTGCTGTAACGACGCACTCGTGGCTCAGACCTCGCCTGCGTAGAGGCTCAGGACTGTTCCTTTATAGAATAAAGACTAATAGTAGTTCATTGAACTACTCCAAGCTATGAACTCACATGTACAACTCCTCGGCCTGGCGCGCTTGCTTCTCGCGCCGGCGCAGCATCTTGGCGCAGTGCTGTAACGACGCACTCGTGGCTCGGACGTCGCCTGTGTGCAGGCTCAGGTCTGTTCCTTTATTGAATAAAGACTAATAGTAGTTCAATCTCCAAGCTATAAACTCACATGTACAACTCCTCGGCCTGGCGCGCTTGCTTCTCGCGCCTGCGCAGCATCTCGGCGCAGTGCTGTAACGACGCACTCGTGACTCGGACCTCGCCTGCGTAGAGGCTCAGGTCTGTTCCTTTATAGAATAAAGACTAATAGTAGTTCAATGTCCAAGCTATAAACTCACATGTACAACTCCTCGGCCTGGCGCGCTTGCTTCTCGCGCCTGCGCAGCATCTCGGCGCAGTGCTGTAACGACGCACTCGTGGCTCGGACCTCGCCTGCGTGGAGGCTCAGGTCTGTTCCTTTATAGAATAAAGACTGATAGTAGTTCAATGTCCAAGCTATAAACTCACATGTACAACTCCTCGGCCTGGCGCGCTTGCTTCTCGCGCCTGCGCAGCATCTCAGCGCAGTGCTGTAACGTCGCGAGCGTCGCGCCGCATGTTGCGCGGAACGACGCACTCGTTGCTCGGACCTCGCCTGCGTAGAGACTCAGGTCTGTTCCTTTATAGATAAAGAGAAATTCTTTAAAAAAAAAAAACGAGGCCAACGAACCAGACTTAATCCGTCAAACCCCAACAACAACATGGAATAGGTACGAGTATGTTCCAGTCTATATTAGGAGAACCTAGTTCCAACTTGGCTAGTAAGCTCACTGATATAGCAGACAGTCACTGATTCTCAGCTAGTTATCTATTTGTATAGTTGTGTATAAAGTATGATAGGACTAGCATATCTTCGTCATATATAAGTCCGCAAAAATATGACATTAAAAAATAAAAAAAAGCAATACCTTGGCTATAATTATGTCTCATCGCAGTGTAATGTTTAGGAAACTTTTAAGACTAGAAATCATTTGCACCTTTGCTTTCTTTAATGTAAATATGCGTTTACGTTTAGTCGGCTGTGAATTGTACAAGTGGAGGACTTAATTCCTTGCGGCAATATCTTCCAGTCAACCACTTGGGAATGCAAATTTTGTTTAAGATAACTCAATAGTATAGAATTCAGTAATACACTGTCAGCCAAAACCTGAGCTAAACAATCAGTTTTTGCGGTTTTACTATGTAAAATGAGAATGAGATCGCATCGTGCTAATAATGTACATAAAACACAACAACACAAAAGCTGTAAAAATAATAATAGAAGAATCACTAGTGCAGTAAATAGTAAATGAACAGGTCTTTTCATTTAACCTTCATACAGCCAGACTAGCACATACCAACTCAAAATAAATTATATCATTAGAGTTTGAAAACTCTAGGCAATTAAATAAATTACAGTCTATTGCTAGAACAGGATTCAATTATCACTGGCAGCTACATATTAAGACATACACGAAGACAAATGAAATAATAATTGAGTTGAGTAACGTTGAAGAATGATAATAACGAAATACTTTTGAAAAAATTGGTGGTGCTTACCATCAGACTTACCGTCTGCTACTTTGACCGCGTCAATGGCCTCCGAAGGATCATCGTTGATCTTCGGATATGACGCCACGCACATTTCAAAGTATTTCTGCAGTTGCACTGCTTGTTTACAGAGCAGCTCATTATATGTTTCCAGTTCAGCTATCTTTTCAGTGAGACGACGCGTCGAACGACCTGGAAAAGAAATGTATAAAATAACTTTTTGTGCTTTTCTTTCCTTTTTTCTTAGAGTAGATATTTTTTTATATATTTTTTCGGACAATTATATGTATGCACTCTGTATGTACAAGTTTAGTAAGACAGATTCCCAAAAATACAGTTTTCTAGTTTGAGAAGTAATGTATCTTTTAATAAATATAATTAATAATAATTCTACATTATGTACTAATAAAAGTATACGATATAAACATAACAAACAAGAAAATCCTCATGATGCCTTACACCACTCGAGATACAGGGTAAGACCTAGTTTAATGGAGGACAGCTGATTGTTAATGTAAAGTATGTAATTGAAGTGGAACAAAAACCTTTTATTTATTTAATTATAATAAAGCCCAATATAACATAGCAAAAAAATTCATTTTTTTGTTTTTCTTCTGTTATGTAATGATTCAGGATCAAAACTATCCTACGTTCAATACACTTACTGTCTGTATGTGAAAACAGAGCATTCAAGAAGCCTTTATGGGTACAGGATTATTCATTGACAGGGAACCAAAAAAAGGAAGTTATATATAGTCAGTGTTCATGTATGTAAGCTTTCAACTTCCTTATTGAAAACAGAGCAAACCTACAATCAAACATTTACATTTACTAGATAACCATTAGGTTTAACTCTTCCTGTTTGTCTAAACGTAATGTTTCACAGCCTATAACCTTCTTACATAAATAAGCTATCTAACATATAAATTTTCTTTCATGTTGGACCTTATGTTTCTGAGATTGGTGTGGTCAACCTTTAGTAGGAATGATTCATACCATGGGACCCTGTTGACTGCAATGAAGCAACAGAGCCATGTCTCCTCAAACCACCACCATTGGAACTGCTATCTGAACTCGTCCCATACCCTGACTCTACCTGGAAAAATATATTGACAGGTTATAAAATTATTAAATATTTTATGATTAAGTACTAAGCCTAAGCTATAGGTAGATAGACAATATCAACGCCTCCGTTAATCCTCATATAGATAATGATAAATAAATATTATGGGTAAAGAAATATTTATTTCATTGTGTATTGGTATGTTATATTACTACTGCCGTTAACATAAAAAGGTTTTAAGACAAGATTCTAAAACAAAATAGTCAGCATATACTATCAAATATAGATGAGTACCCTATGATTTATTTAGAGAACAAGACAATATGCAACATATTGATGTTGAGTCATATTAACAATACCACAATATAACAGATTAAAGGAACATGTTATCATGCCATATTGTTGATAAGATAAGTTGATAGCAAAAGTATTATGCACTAGTACTACGGAAGAATTTAGCTGATAAGACACTTTAATAGGATTTGTTACATGAGTCATGCAAATTGCACTTTTTTATGAGTAGGTTTGCATTGGTGAAATTATTATTTTCCTTGACAAATCAAACAGATAAAACTTTCTCATGACTTACTCATTCTAGTAATAAAAAACATGTATAGTTTTTTTTTAAGTTTGTGATGAACAGACACAAAGAATGCAGATGACTTTGTACTCTAAATGTAGTGATTTGAATCTTATTTTTAAATACATTGTAAGTTTTTATCTGAAAAATGTGGACATATGTATGCAGTGGATATAACAACTGGCTGCAAAATAATGATATTGAATGGTAATTTAGCAGACACTGACCTTGTCAACAAATAAAGTGATAAATCAATATATTGAGTGTTAAATAACTATCATCATTGTTCTTCTTTTATGTTTCATATTGCAACTGATGGACTGTAAATTTTCCTCTAAAACCTGGCATTAGATTATTTTGAATTAATGCATAATGATTTATGATTATTATCAATTTACACTTACTTTGAATGATTCCAAAACATCAATCCATTGCTGTTTTTCCTCCGGATTTGATGCTCTCAGATACCAGACACAATCATTTACAGACACATCAAATCTGCAGTCATCAAATTCATGAGGCTGAAATAGAAAAACAAATAAAAGAAGGTAGGCACCTACATCACATAAAATTTTAAATCAAGAAATATCATTACTACAATGCAATAAAAACAAAGATGCAAGGCCAGCCAAACAGCAATTAAAAGTTTATATTAACAAGAGGAACTAAGTCACCACAAGGACATTTTTTATTACATGTAAATGTAAGCCATCTTCTATGCTTTACTTACCTTGACTTTAGCTTTTTTCAGGCATAATGCTCCTCGGCATCCAAGATTGCTTTCCAATTCGCTTTTGTAATAGGACAAAGTCGAATCCTTCAATACAATAAATCTATCCTGCCACCCATGAATGTAATTTGTCCATTTACTCAAATACCCCCGAAGTTCTGGAGTTCCGCCGTCGTCAGTATCTGAATTATCGCTCACAGTAATATTTTCTTCCGTCATTTTAAGAATCACTTTACATTAAACTCAATTCGAAAAGAAAATGAAAACAAACCAAACTATAGTTTTATTAAAGCTTGCAGTCCCTCAACAACCTCAGAAAAAAAATGATGTTTTGTTGCTGCTGCTAACTATAGTGTTGTGTAAACACATTGGTTGAAAATGTCGATAAATGTGTTCTTCCCTAGATTTTTTGTTATTTTAGCGATTTTTTTTTGTTAAAACTTCCTTTCACTATTTTTCTTACATAAGTCCCGTTGATTGATACTAAACTAACTAACTAAGCACTAAATCAATTTGTGTAAGACAAACTGCGCCGCGACTTCTATGATTTCTACAATGTATGCAACATTTCGTAGTAACGCTGGATGTTTAACACCTAGTTCCCTCCCTAAATAAAAAACCAAAAATGTGTGGCCATATTTTTGGATCTTGCGAAGGCTTTCGACTCAGTTTCTATTCCATGTCTGCTGTGCAAACTGGAAAAGATCAAAGTGCAAGGTCTTCCTCTACAGCTCCTTTACTGACTGGTAGAACTCAGATGGTCAAATTAGCTAACTGGCTGAGCAGAGTGAGGAGGCTGAGGTCACGTACGGTGTTCCCCATTGATTTATCTAAATAAATGACCTTTGCAGCTCTCTGGGGGTCATGTGTTCACTTTTGCCGATGATACGGCCCTGTTATTCAGGGGTGACTCTTGGGATTTGCCCTCACAAATGCCTAAAAGGGTTTTAATAAGCTTACCGACTGGTTGAGACGTAAGGTTTTAACTTTAAACCTTTCCAAAACGAAATAGTCGTTCCCTTTGCCATGAGATCGATTTTTTACCCTCTCCATCTTATGACGTCATCACGCATGTCTGTAATCCAAGTAGCAATCTAATGTCAAATGCCTGCAATTACCCTGCTCTATAGAGGTCGCAGTGCATAAAATACTTGTGTGTTCTAATTTAGAACACCCAAGTATTTTATAAACTGCGCTAATAGACCAAACACTGACCTTCAAACCTTATATTGAACTCCTAGCTTATTTACATGTTTAAATCACTAAAAATAATTGGGAAAAAGGTTCCTACAATGGTTCACGTCACAAGTTACGTACAGACAAGACGCACTTCATGAAAGTTGAACGAGCCCAACGGGCCATTCTTAAGGTCACAACCGATCTTCCTTATTATAATTCCATCTATTCTTATAAAAAAATAGATGGAATTATAATAATATAAGTGCTTGTTTTAAAAATACAGAGATATTAAAATTAAGAACATGACGGTTATCGAGTTAAATTTAGCTGTTAAATATGCATACAGCACTATTGCTGTCAAATTCTGTCACGAGTGTCGTCATTGAGTCAGCCAGACACAGATAAAAAATGATTTTGAAAGCAATATTTTTGGACCAATCCAAAAATTCATTCGAATTTAATCAAACTCGCATATGAATTAACATAACATGATAATTACTAATTACCTATCTCCAAAATTAATTAGGTGTTTAATTGTTTTCATTAATTACTCATTCGTTATTAAAATAGAATCATATACATTTGTGTATCCGGACGACTCTGTCAGCCTGGCTGGACGACGTTTGTTTGACGTTTTACATTTTGACATTATTTTATAACCTTTTTCCGGTTCTAAAGGTGTGTGTTTATTGATTATCTCCGATCTGAAATTCTATTGGTAGTTAGCAACGAACCGCCAAAAATACGCAAATTCAGCCAATAAAACGTAGCCATTTGACGAGCAAAACATAATTTCCGTTCAAGATGGCCGACAAAACTATGCCTATTTTAGTTCCATCTGAAAAGCCTGTAAAAGTGATAAAGTGGAAAGTAAAACAAGGTGCTTTTGTCTCGCAAGGTCAGATATTATTTTTGTACAATGATTCGTCAGGCAACAGCACGGATTTGAAAAAATTTAAAGCGGCGTGCGGTGGTACTATCTCGTCACTCAAGGTGAAGGAAGGAGACATTGCTGAACCTGGGTAAGTGACGTCACACCACAATCATGTGAAAACATTAAATTAATTAACTCTGCATTAATTGAATAATCTAAGGTATAGATTTTCTTTAAAAAATCGTATACTTGACATGTGTATACGTATGTATGTATGTCAAGTAGTACGCATCTGTATTTTACGCGGCAAAATTGACTTGCGCACGCGTATCATGATAACGTTTTGGCGCGTTGTGACATAAATAACCATTATGTGATATTATAAATTTTTCTCAGATTTCCAAGATAAGTTCAGTAGAATAATTTATAATTTTTACTTGTTCTACAACTTCGTATGGTTGTTATTCCTGCACCTACATCTGCATGTAAACATATACAATGATACAATGATGGTTGCGGTTGGTACAACCAATAATCATCATTGGATTAAACTATGGTGTAAATTTTGCTTTCTTGTTGTACCTAATTATTTTATTGAATATCCCCTGGTTTATATAAAATTACATTGTTTATTTCAGAACTGTACTTGTTGAACTAGCAGCATGCCAGCATCCAACAGTGATGAAGGAAATGTGTGCAGAATGCGGAGCAGACCTTCGGACAGACGATGGGCCAAAGCGAGACGTTGCTGTGGTACCCATGGTTCACTCCATACCTGAACTGAAGGTACACACTTATGTTCCTGTTATTTAATGTTATTAGGTTATAGGTAAACTAGAATTAAGAAGACAATTGTATTCCTAGATTCTAAGAAATTAAATAATATAAGGCTCCACAAACATGTTAATTGTTACTGGCTTTTTATGTGTAGTTTCATAATATGACAAGCATGCAATATAATAAAACCGGTTTGGTACTTCTCTGTAAATTGGGCAACTTTAACTCGTCTAAGTCTAAGTATTAATATACGGATGATGAACCAAAAATATCCCTATTACTTTAGAAAATATTTGTCATTTTCTAAAACTTTAACACAGGGTTCTGTTATTTATGACAGGTGACTGAATCAGAACAAAAATTACTAAATGTAACAATTTCAGTACCATTATTAAAAGCTGTATATTATTATGATTAAACATTTGAGCCTTAAGAATTAAGTTACTGACAATTCTTCTCTTTGGTCATCATATTCTTCATTCCTAAAAATTATGGTTTTTGTAATTGACAAGGTCTTTCCATAGTTTCGGATATAAATCTAGTCTTAAAAAGCCTCAGGTTGTCTCTGTATACATAGCAAGTCCGATCATAATGTAAATACAAATAAGGACACAGCTAACACAAAATATATAAAAATACCATCGCTGGAAGCAATCTCTTGCGGACAACCATTGGTCATGTCTTTTGATGGGTCTTACCAACTTCAACACAATTGCACACAAAAGCTGCACATGAATATTGAAAAGACCAATGTTCATGCAAGTCTTGTCTTGGTTATATGGGGAAAAACAGGAGTGAAACTCCTGTTATTTCAAATTACTGCTAGCTGGCTCACTGTTGATTTGGTCATCTGAGTTCACTTCCGGATTTACTTGTCATATCGCCCTCGATCAGGATTGATGGTCCAAAGTAATTGAAACGGACTTACGTCCAGGTCAGAGAGTTCTCTATCTCAGCTTTACTCGCCTGTTCAATTACCTGTTCATCCACCATTAGACTCCCATTTTCCCATTTATTCTGTCCGAATAGTTCCACTAATTCAACTTCAGAGAAGCCAAACAATGTAGTATCATCTGTATATCGTAATTGCTGATTTTATTAGCTTCCATTGTCAACGTCATTTGAGCATGGTGAGCCATACATGAACGACAGCTAAAAAGGTGAACATCAGAGGCACATAATGAACTATAAGCAGACTACAACCACAATGGACTAAGTCAGCGGACCACAGCTAGCTTCAAAGGACGAGATTTCATATAGGCAACCTTAGTAATTTACACCAAGATATAAGCTTACCACGGTTACAATGGTCAAAATCAGTATAGTACAATAAAGATGAGCAGCAAGCTAAGATAGTCACAGTGCTTGAAGTTGATAAAAAACCAAAATCAAACGTCTGTGGAATGCAATAAGCTTTTAATCAAACACCAGCTTCTACGATAAGAACAATTGACTTTCTCAATTAGCGTAAAATTCCGTCCTAAAGAGACATGGCTCTTGACCTCACTTATCGACGCCCAATCCTCATAAGCAAAAGAAGACCTGTGTCACCTCATACTTCTATAGACTAGTCTTAGGCCACATACCACCACTGAGGCCACCGCTTGGAATTCTGGGCTGCGTTATGCCAACCTTCCTTTCTCATCCCAGAGCATGTTTTTTCCTTACATATTGTGCACCTCGGCTAGTCGATTTTACCGGCTCTAGAAGCCTGGCTGAGTCATGCACTTTCAAATCGAATCAAAACCTAATGACATCATCTCAATCTGCAAAGGCTTTTCTCATGAAAGCCATTTTTTTTGTAAAATTTCATCTTAGTGTGTTATTTCCTGCTTGGGCCATACTCGAAACACAAATTTACCTAAAAAAACGGCCAAGTGTGAGTCGGACTCGCGCACTGAGAGTTCCGTGCCAACTTTAGCTAAACTATGGGTCCACATTCTTCCACTTAGCTTAAATAAAACAAATAAATACCACAATATTTTGTCGACAGCAAAAATAACTTTGTTTTTTCATAGTATTTGGGTGAAGGACAAAGTTATATTTGCGGTTGTATAAAATGTGCTATATCTCAACAACTACTAGTTTGATAGATAGTTCTCGTTTAAACCAATTTTCGTGGTAAGTATTTGTTACGCAGCACATATTTTTTCAAAATATTTTACGTGCTTGGTTAAAAAATTAGAGGGAGGGGCGATGCCTGTTTCACCACTTTGGAAGGGTGTATCTTTCTTTGTCTTCTAGGGTCGATTTTACCAACGAAGTCAGATAAGGAATATGGATTTGAATATTTTTGACTCCCTAAATAGGCATATTTTTTATTTTTTTTTGTATAGGAATCGTAAAGCGGTCAACAGGATACATGTACCTACCGAGTTTTGTCTGTGTAATGATAATAGAATTAACTCGCTGTGTCGTACGGACGGACAGACAGACATACTTGACGAAACTACATTAGTTCCGTTTTTTAACAGACTTCAAAAAAGGAGGAGTTTATCAATTCGATTGTATGTTTTTTTTTTGTATGTTTGTCACCTCATATCTCAGTCGTTTGTCGACCGATTCGAAAAATTTTTTCGCCTACTTAGAGGGTAAACCTTCTAGTTGGTCCCATTTTTTTCAATTTGGGATCTGATGATGGGATCTTGGTGTAATCGAGGGAAACCCTCAAATTTTAAAGGCACGTATAGTGTTTCTTTACTTTAATCTTAATGTTGACATGTTGTTACGTCTAATCGTCAACATCTTGTGGGGCTGAGCTGATGGTGGAACTCCTTAACGCTTAGAAGTTCAGTAATTATAATGACGGAACTTATGATAGATAATTTGTAGTTTCTTAAAAAATAGAATTATAAGGTGCAACTCCCCCCCCCCCCCCCCCCTCTTATGTAATCACTAAAAATGAAGAAATAAAATAAACTTTAAAAAAAAGTAAAAACTGACTTCAAAACCAAAATGCACTAAAAAGTCTTAAATAAACTGTTGACTATTGAAAGGAAACGAACCCATTTTAGGCAAATAATTTCTTTTTGGAGTCGGTGCCATCACTTTGACCATCAAGCATCAACTATCACAGCACCGACTCCAAAAATAAATTGTTTCCCTAAAATGGGTTCCTTTCCTTTCAATAAATAGTCAACAGTTTATTTAAGACTTTTTAGTGCATTTTGGTTTTGAAGTCGGTTTTTACTTTTTTTTGCCATTCAGCTACGAAATCCTAAAAACAATAAAATACTTAAGAGTTAAGTGAAGGAAGAAGACATGTTCCACCAACCACACTGTATGTGTAAAAAAGGGATGGAGGTGACGAAGATACTTAATTTAGTCCCCTGGGACTATTTAATTTGACTTAATTTGTAAATATCACAAAACGTTATTGAGCCATGAGATTTTGCCGTAAGAACGTCCATAACAGAAATGTCTCTATGTTACAAAGAACTTTAAAAAAGACGCTCGCAAAGTACTAAACATGGCATTTGCGCCCAAATAGCAACTACCACGCAAACTTGATGTTGTTTGAGTTTTTTTAAACGAACAAACAGCTATCTTGGAACATTACTGTACTTGCCCCTTATTTTAACATATCGCCCAGGGAACTGTCACAAAATGCTGGGACAAAGTTTCGATGACTTTTTTTAGAATTACAAAATAATAATTATCAAAAAATGAACAAGTCTCAGTAACAATCAAAACGTATCTGTTGAATTCCTAAACAGCTTGGTTGATTCTAATACGTTTGTCTTTAATTATTATAGTTTTTAGTGTCTATTTTGTTTTCGAGACACGCCAGGGGACTGGTTTGTAGGGTGTATAACAACGATTTTAATATATTAAAGTATCTTACTGTATTTTATGTGTTTAGTCTATGTAGAATAGGTTATTATATTATTTATTTAACTATGTACCTAATAATTATGATCTGTTATTTTTCTCAACAATATTACCTAGCTTGAAACCATGAGTTGTCCATTTTACAGCGAAGCACCAATTATCTTGCATTTGGGATACCAAATACACATAGGGTACCTGTAGTAGAAGAAGCCTACTTTCACCATCATAGTAGATATTTCTCCCTTGTGTTGTCAGGGCCGGAGACTTCACAGAAAGAGTATTCTTCTAAAATTAAAAAAAAAATTTCATATTTAAGATATTCTATCAGCCAATCAATTGATTTAGTAAAAAAATACAAGAAATTAATAAAATATTTCTCTTTTATTATCTGTTATTCTAGGTATCTGAAGAGCTGGCTCAAAAACTTGGCAGAGAAGATGCTGAACGCTTGCTGAAGGACAAGAAACTGGTTCTGCTTGTAGACTTGGATCAGACATTGGTACACACCACCAATGACAATGTACCACCTAATTTAAAGGTAAATAATATTTTTCTAGAATTATAATGTCTACTCTTATATTATTGTCTCCTTGCATCACAAAAAAGTAATTATTCCTATGAAGCCAAGTTCTTTGATGGGAAGTTTACTATTGTATTGTAATATAAACTTGACGACCCGTCTGGTGTAGTGGTCGAGAAGTCGCCTCCTACGCAGCGGGTTGCGGGTTCGATCCCCGCACAATACAAACATTTGTGTGCATGAACATGTCTGTTTGTATTGATCTGGGTGTTTTCTATGTATATCATGTATGTATTTACAAACAAAAAGTATTATATCATATATATAGTATATATACAAGCTTTGAGTAGCCTTCTTTGGGTCTAGATGGCGATGTGTGGGAATGTCCAAAGGATATTTACTATTATTATTATTTATAACATTTTATATTGTGTTTTTTTTAGAAAAATCTTTAAGATTAGACTTTGAAACACTGGATGCATTCTGTCCAGTCAATATAAACGGCCTAGATCGGGTCATTGTTGTATTGACCTGATGGCAGACAGCATCTCAAGATTGATAAGAGTATTTGGGTGAATAATTAATTATTACCCTTTCCTAATTCCTATTATTATCTTCCTTTCCTTTTTTACTCCAGGGTGTACTGCACTTCTTCTTACGCGGACCAGGAAGCCCCGGCCGCTGGTGTCATACAAGGCTGAGGCCGAGAACAAAGGAGTTCCTGGAGGCTGCTGCAAAGAACTACGAACTCCACGTGTGCACCTTTGGAGCAAGGCAGTATGCCCATGCTGTTGCGGACCTCCTTGATCCGGAGAAGAAGTTCTTCTCTCACAGAATACTTTCGAGGGATGAATGTTTTGATGCTAGAACAAAAGCTGCTAATCTAAAGTAAGTAAAGAGATAAATTAATAAGTCCACCTTTTGTAAACGTTTTATATGTAATAAAGTGTTTAAATAAAAAAAACAATAAACCGTATTAACAGTCCAGGGTTCGAAATTATGAAGATAATTCGCTCATTGATAGTTATCACCAGTATAAGAAATTCATTTGTCATGCCCAAAGTTGCTTTTACAAGTGCAATTTATATTCTTCTGCTATGTGCATAGAAAACAGTTTATAAGGAAAATACTTTCCTAGTGTCGCATCAGTGAAACAAGGAAAATTTTAAAGAAAATATCAAATATGTGACCACAAGGTAATTTGAAATACTAGTACCGTGTTGGTTCACAAGATATATGGTTACATTAATGGGAAATCCTTTATTTATCTACTCAAATATGAAATATGTACTTTATCTTAGAGATGAAATAAGAAACCAAAAACCACCATACGGGTGGGATTCGTGCAACTTTCTGGCTAACCAGGCCAAACGCTCTTCCAATTGAGCTAGCGTGCCGTGCGAAATTTCTGGTCTCTTATGAAACACACTTGCTCAAAACGTCGTTTTCATTCCACCTATTTTTGGCTCACAATCCTAGATATTAAACACGCGTGCTTTTTCGGTATATTATTGAACGAGTGCCTTTAGTTTATTAACCCGACCAATTTACATTTGTACCCTAGTACCAAGTAGTAAGTAAGAAGAAGAAGCGATATAATTTAGTCGGGTTATAACTTTTATTTTAGCAACTAACAGTATTTATGCGAAAAATAATAGTATGTATGTACATATTTATTTCAATAAATGGTAAATTCAGCTTTATTACTAAAAAATAACTCGAATTCATTAAAATTTTTCTGTAATTTGTGTTTTAAACATGAATTATTACATTGTTCAACCGACTTCAAAAAAGGAGTAGGTTATCAATTCGAGTGTATGTTTTTTTTTGTATCTATGTTACCTTATATCTCAGTCGTTTTCGACCGATTTGAAAAAAAAATCGCTAACTTAGAGGGTATACTTTCTAGTTGGTCCCATTTTTCCAATTCGGGATCAGCCCCCTTACTCTGGACACAAAACCCGATCCAATGAATATACCCATCCCTGTCACACGAGTACACGGCCTGGTATGAGTGACAGGGATATATTCATTGGATCGGGTTTCGTGTCCAGAGTAAGGGGGCTGATGATGAGATCTTGGTGCAATCGTGGGAAACCCTCAAATTTTAAAGGCACATAGAGTGTTTCTTTACAATAATCTTAATGTTGACGTGTTGGTCAACCGAAGAAACGAAGTCGGTGCCACACTTTGACCATCAAGCATCAACTATCACAGCACCGACTCTAAAAAAGAAATTGTTTGCCTAAAATGGGTTCCTTTCCTTACAATTGTCAAAAGTTTATTAAAGACTTTTAGTGCTTTTGGTTTTGAAGTCGGTTTTTACTTATTTTAAAAGTTAATTTTTAATCTTGCCTGTTGGCCGATCTAGTTCGCGCCTTAGCCTTGCGCGCGCATCGGTATCGCGGCAAGAAAAAAACACAACGCGCCATTTTTCGTAAATAATTGGTGTCTTGTTTTTACCTCGCAAGTGTGTTGAAAAACGTATGAAACACGTGTGCCTGTGACCATAATATACGCGGCTTTCTTATGGCGCACTATATCGCCTTATAATGGTGAACTTAGCACACTTGTATCATAATGTACTATTAAATACTAGCACCTCACACATTTTATCCTTTCTATTTACTGTACATACTGGATCACAAGATAAATGGTTTCATTGATGGGGCATCCCTTATTTGCCTACTCAAACATGTACATTATCACATAACAGAGCGCTGTTTCCTTGCGGCGACAACATGGTGTGTATCATCGACGACAGAGAAGACGTGTGGCGGCACGCGACCAACCTTATCCACGTGAGGCCTTACTCCTTCTTCCAATCCACGGGAGACATCAACGCCCCGCCGCTGTTACCGGGTATGTACGGACAACAGCACGTCAAAGTAATCACTGCGGTATCTTATGCACTTGTAATAAGGACTATTTTGCAACAAAAGTGGGTAACCTGATATGCAGCCGACTGTACACCTTTCTGAGAATAAGTATAATGGCTTGACGAAAAGCGTAATGTGAGTGTATTTTTGTGTAATGAAAGATTTATTCATTTAAGGGCAGATTTTTCAATAGTAATTGAAATATTCTTTGAAAAAAATACAATACGGCTAATTTGAGAACGTCACCTAGTTGTCAGCAATCATATGTAACTGTCATTTTTTTGATCTGGCGCTTTATAATTTATCAATATGATAAGTTTTATCTCACCATTTAAAAATCGGCCCTTAAGCATATAAATATAGTATATTGAAAAACAGACTACCTAAAGGTATTTCTATAAGTGCTGTGCTTTTATAAGCGATTTGGTTTTTTATGCTAAGAATATTTTCTTATTTTGTCTTTTTTTCTGACCAAAACCTAAATGCTTACAAATTACCTTTTATCCCTCCAAAGTCTGTCAATATTGACCAATATGTAGGCTTAGACCCCATAAAAACTATGACTTAGCATCAATGCAGTCGAGCGTTAATATCGATGCAGAACCGCCAATATACATACATTGGTAGTTCTGCATCGATACAGTTGTCAATGTCAAACTTCTGCATCGATACTTACGCGCGACAGCATCGTGACTCTATCGATGCTAATAGTAGGTTGACAATTTGCGACTGCATTGATTCTGCATCGCTGCTAAAAGTCGCAGTGTGTAAGGGGTCTTAAATATTATAAACGAAAGAGTATTGTCATTGTAAGGGCACTCGCCATCTTGTGCTTAACTACAGAACGGCTAGATTTAAGCTGTGTGCGAAGTAGGTGGTGGGAAAACCCAAATTGATAACAGCGTTAGCGACTTCTGTCGCCGTATTTCTAGAAATTTTAGCACAAAATTTTCGTATCCATGCATTATATTAATTAGTAAAAATAGACACCATACATTAACGTAATTTAATAACACAGTCCCAATAGCTAATTTTTCTAGCCCTCTTGCTTAATTGAAACCAACTATAAGCACAGGAGATATAATAATACTTCAATAGGATGTCGTGTTAATACAAGTCAGCCCATGAAATCACATGCTTTTACCATATACTGTGTAATAAATACAGGAGAAATTTCGCTCAGCCCAAAAGTTATCATTGGATTAAGGTACTAGTTACATTGCAAATCTTGTGTAACTTCACAGTAATCCATATATTATAATTAGTCCTACTGAAGACTTTCTTCTGTTGAGCCTTTGAAGAAAGACAGATACGAGGACGACATTATACAAGTTAATGTTTACAATAAACTATGTAATGTATAATTAAGGTCACTGCTGCCTTACCATCTTAAGACCAAAATAGCTTGCACCACCACCAAGTGAAATTATCGTTTGCAAGTGGTAAAGCGACAGAGACCTCTACCGTTATTGTATTTGTCAATAGATATTTAAAAAAAATGTAATGACATTTTTGTATTGTTTACAGAGGAAAAATCAAAGCTTAGTGGGAAAAACGGTGCCCAATTATCAAATGTAAATCAAATGCCCAATTTAGATGAAGAACCAGATCAAAAAGAAAGTGATAAATCAAAATCAAAAGAAATCAAAGCCAGTGATGAGAAATTAGTAGAAAAAGAAGAAAATAAAGAAGAGACAGAAAAGGGAGATGATAAACCAAGTGATGAAGAGAAAATGGATGAAAGTGCAGAGCCAAAGTGGATTGAGACTTCAGATGGGCAGATAGAGGTGGAAGATCCTGATGATTACTTAATTTACTTGGAGGATATACTTAAAAGGATACACAAGTGAGTATTGGACCTAGCTCGAGTGATACACAGGCTAAAACTAAAGTAAATGTCTTTTTCTCTTCTAAATTAAAAAAAAAACCAGCTAAGTGCGAGTCGGACTCGCACACTAAGGGTTCCGTGCCAACTTTAACTGAATGAGAGATACTTCCACTTAGCCAAAATACCACAATATTTTGTTGACGGCAAATATTGCTTTGATTTTCATAGTGTTTGTATGAAGAACAAAGTTATGTTTGCGGTTATTGAAAATGTAGAGCACATTCTTAAAAACTAGTAATTTGATCTCATTCAAGTAATTCGTTTTCGTTGAAAATCTTTGTCGAGATCTACATTACAAAACAAAACCGTTACATCATGCTGATTTGATCACAAAGTACTAATATTGTCGTTTTAAATGTTTATAATTTTTCTTAAAAGCCGAAGTCTTTCTCGCTATAGTTAGGTAGCTTCTAGTAATTGATCATGTCACAAATTTCAGACACTTCTACGACCTGTACGAACAAACAAAGAACAACCAGATACCGGATCTCAAAGTGATCATACCGGAAGTGAAGAGCAAAGTATTGGCTGGGGCTAGCTTAGTGTTCAGTGGGCTTGTTCCTACTCATCAGAGATTAGAGACGTCCCGCGCTTACCAAGTGGCTAGAAGTCTGGGTGCAGAAGTGACGCAGGATTTTACTCCAAATACAACGCATCTGGTCGCTGTGAGAGCGGGTATGTTATTTATTTATGTTTGGTACACATTCAAGGCTTACAAAATGAGTTTTTTTCTTTTTCATTTTGTTATATATGTTATGCATGCTATCGATGCCCATGCGTTCGATCTATTTGTAATTGACACCGTTTTTGTTTTTTATGTTTTCGAACTGTATTCCAATAGTGGTATTTTTAATAATATATAATATAGTTTTACCATATTTGCCATAATTTTAATATACAAGGTAGTTCAAGAGGTAATATTGATGATATTTTTTTAGATGCCTCACACCTGGGTGTATTTGAGAACAGCCTATGTATGTTCCGCTATTTTTGATAGTACTGTTTAAACGTAAATTTCCAAATTTGCCCAAGGTACTTAAAAATCATAACTTGGTTAATAATAACTTTGTTCGTATTTATATATTATATGTATGTATGATCGTGTTGAATTACTCTTTCAGACCATAAATCAACTACATAACATTATTCATTACAAGTTTCTAAAAAAGGGTTGAATGGTTTAAGTTTGACTTGAGTGAGTTTCATTTTTAAAGTGCTCTTAAAAATACTAAATTGACGTTTCATAGTTTCAAACTACTTTTAAAAACTTCAGCATAGTCAGCAGAATACGAAAACAAATCAACTAAGTAAATAATACAGGATGTAAAACCGGTTAAAATTTTATTTTATTTTTATTATTTTATTATTTATAAAGGTACACCAACAGCAAATCATACTATATACACTACAACATCGTGACAAAAAAAATAATAATTGACAAATATGATTGCCTATTACAGGTATACACAACATTTTTTGAAGTGTAGCTATTTTAAAGAAAGTTTGTCTAAATTGTAACTAAATCACATTAACTAACTATCTATAACACTAAATCACATTTTATACAGCCGTAAGTTTAATATTCTTTAGGTCCTATTGGTGCATTACCAGTTAATAGCATTTCAAGTCTATTTAATTATTTTCAATTACATTAACTTCATTTCACATTTTCAAAGTTTATTTTTCTTCACATCAGGTACAGCGAAAGTGAACGCGAGCAGGCGTCCTACTCGAGATACAAAATTGCACGTCGTAACACCGGAGTGGCTGTGGTCGTGCGCCGAGCGCTGGGAGCGCGTCGACGAGCGCTTGTACCCGCTGCAGCGCGCCAAGCAGGTACAGTGCCGAACGGGAGACAGACCGAACCGTTCTTATATTGTGTGTCCGAAAACTCAAATTCTATGCGTCAGACCTACAGCCGGTTTCTGAATTGAGCATTTGTCGTTGAGAACAACTTAAGCTCGACTTAAGTATGTCTCAAAAGTATTTCTGTTTTTGAATTAAGTTTAAGTGTAATTTGAGTATTTAAGGTTGAGAATTCTCAACTTTGACATCAACTAGTGCTTAACACGAAATTTGCGTTGCACAACACAACTGACAGTACTCAAAGCCTGCTCACTGTGAACTTAAGCGTCTGAAAGCTAAGCAACCCAATGAGGGTACTTAAGTCCTGCTTAAATTCAAATTTGCGAAAATTTGCTATGGGTGTAAAAGATTACGCTACAACAGGTAATGAGGAAGTGCAGGCAAAACGCTATTAAAATTCAGACAAAGTTATATTAATCTAAAAAACCGCCCAAGTGCGAATCGGACTCGCGCACTGAGGATTCCGTGCCAACTTTAACTGAATGAGGGAATCCACTTACTTCTACTTAGTAAAATACCACAACATTTTGTTGACTGCAGATATAACTTTGTTTTTCATAGTGTTTGTATGAAGTACAAAGTTATGTTTGCGGTTGTTGAAAATGTGTTATATCTCAAAAACTACTCGTTCGATCTCGTCCGAACCAATTTTCGTTGAAAGCTTTTGTTAAGATCTACATTATATATTTTTTTCAAAATTTACACTTGCTTGGCTTATGAAACGTTAGACTTTAAAAGAAAATGGTTTAGGAACCTCTACGTCATTTTAGAAGGCCTATCCATAGACACCCCACACGCATAGGTTTGACTAAAAAAATATATTTTGGGTTAAGTTTCATGTATAACTTAACTGTCAATATTTTTTATTTTTTGTATGAGAATCGGTAATGTATGCTTATAGTTACTATTTAGTGTAATGCTTATAGTTACAGTATAAAATGGCTGTGACATACGGACGGACAGATAGACAGACAGACAGACAGACTTGACGAAACTATAAGGGTTCCGTTTTTTGTCATTCGGCTACGGAACCCTAAAAATACTATAATTCAGACAAAGTTATATTAATCACAAATATACGAAGGTGAACACAAGTAGCAGTAAAAAGGATAGGCACACTGGATGTATTTCTACTTTGAGATAGAGGTCAATCGTCGAATCCAAATCTGCTAGGCAGCGTTCAGGAAACTGCGCAAGAGCGTCTTCTCGTCTGAATTACCTCAGTGTCTGAAGACGAAAGTCTTCAACCAGTGTGTGTTACCAGTGATGACATACGGATCTGAAACGTGGTCTAATGAGCCTCATAAAGGAGCTCAAAATCACACAACGAGCGATGGAAAGGGCTATGCTCGATGTTTCTCTATGAGATCGAATCAGAAACGAGGAGGTACGAAGAATATCTAAGGTAGCGGAGAAATCCCTAGTAAGCTCAAGTGGCAGTGGACAGGGCACATAGCGCGAAGAAATGATGGCCGTTGGGACAAAAAAGTTCTAGATTCGGAGAAGGAGTGAGGAGACCTTTCGATCAAAAGTGCATTGAGGGATGTCCACCGACAAGATGGACGAACGACCTTGTTAAGATCGCGGGATCACACTGGATGCAGACCGTTTGTGATCGGTCGCAGTGGAAAATCGTGAGGGAGGCCTATGTTGAGCAGTGAACGTCTGATAATGATGATGATGAGTGTATTTCGAAGTTCTTCAACTTATAAAATTTCAATCATCAAACATTGCAGGAAATCAAACTTTATCAAGTTTGAGTATGACATTGACACTGATTGATTGACAAAAGACATTCCTTTCTCGGCAGTCGTTTACAATTTCATTTTATTTAAAATATATAATAGTGACTATTTAACTTGAAATCTTATTTGCAATCTGATGCTCTTAGGAATTTATAACTGACAAAATGAAATCCAGAATTTATTAATGCCATGTATAAATACAAACTGGTAAAAATCGGTTGTTTTTACTTATAACGGAACGTTGTATAATCAAGGACAAAACTCAGTTGAATATGGTTTGAGACAATCTTAAATTGACGAATGAAACGTAGGAAACTTAAGTATTCATCAACTATTTTAGCAGATTTCAACAGATTTTCACTCAAATGCTCAAATCAGAAACCGGCTGCTAATCTTGAGTTAAATGAAATTGTTTTTTAAACTTTTTGTGTGGATATAATATAATAAACGTATCTGTACATAGCAGGGTTTTACACGTTTAAAGAAATTAATTTAATCTCTTCCAAACTGTCTGGGGCGTCAATTCCACGAATTTATTGTAACAAAATCACAATGGTAATAGATTTTTGACGATCGACTACCAAGCACCTAACGTCATATATGCGGCCTTAGAGCGCTTTATTTATAAATATCCTTTAGACGACGATTTCTCATTTAGCGCGACGGTAGTTCGACAGTCGCACTGCTGATAATTTCATACATATTGCAATCGACAACATTTCATTTTTTAAAAGGTATAAAAATTCGAAAACTATTTCAAGACTTAACGATTCTTAAACACGGTAATCATTTTTTTTTTTGCGCAACTAACAACACGAATTGTCGCCGCGTTCACTATTAGTACAGGTTTCAGTTAGTGGCTAATAGCGCGTGGACGAGCGCTTGTACCCGCTGCAGCGCGCCAAGCGGGTACAGTGCCGAACGGGACACGCAGGCGCGCGCAGACAACTAGCGACACGAACCGTCGCCGCGTTCACTATTAGTACAGGCTTTAGTTAGTGGCTAAGAGCGCGTGGACGAGCGCTTGTACCCGCTGCAGCGCGCCAAGCGGGTACAGTGCCGAACGGGACACGCAGGCGCGCGCAGACAACTAGCGACACGAACCGTCGCCGCGTTCACTATTAGTACAGGCTTTAGTTAGTGGCTAAGAGCGCGTGGACGAGCGCTTGTACCCGCTGCAGCGCGCCAAGCGGGTACAGTGCCGAACGGGACACGCAGGCGCGCGCAGACAACTAGCGACACGAACCGTCGCCGCGTTCACTATTAGTACAGGCTTTAGTTAGTGGCTAAGAGCGCGTGGACGAGCGCTTGTACCCGCTGCAGCGCGCCAAGCGGGTACAGTGCCGAACGGGACACGCAGGCGCGCGCAGACAACTAGCGACACGAACCGTCGCCGCGTTCACTATTAGTACAGGCTTTAGTTAGTGGCTAAGAGCGCGTGGACGAGCGCTTGTACCCGCTGCAGCGCGCCAAGCGGGTACAGTGCCGAACGGGACACGCAGGCGCGCGCAGACAACTAGCGACACGAACCGTCGCCGCGTTCACTATTAGTACAGGCTTTAGTTAGTGGCTAAGAGCGCGTGGACGAGCGCTTGTACCCGCTGCAGCGCGCCAAGCGGGTACAGTGCCGAACGGGACACGCAGGCGCGCGCAGACAACTAGCGACACGAACCGTCGCCGCGTTCACTATTAGTACAGGCTTTAGTTAGTGGCTAAGAGCGCGTGGACGAGCGCTTGTACCCGCTGCAGCGCGCCAAGCGGGTACAGTGCCGAACGGGACACGCAGGCGCGCGCAGACAACTAGCGACACGAACCGTCGCCGCGTTCACTATTAGTACAGGCTTTAGTTAGTGGCTAAGAGCGCGTGGACGAGCGCTTGTACCCGCTGCAGCGCGCCAAGCGGGTACAGTGCCGAACGGGACACGCAGGCGCGCGCAGACAACTAGCGACACGAACCGGCGCCGCGTTCACTATTCGTTCAGGCAAATTCAGGGTGCAACGCCTAATGCAATTATTAGTACCCAAAGCCAACGTGCAATAGTAGATTGTTATACAAGGAGAGACAGTGACCCATTTCACTCGAGAAGTTTTTGGCGCTCGAACGGAGCTTGAGCGCTAATATTTCGAGAGTGAAATGGGTGCTTTTACCCGAGTTATACATACTATATTTCATTTCCACTGTGAGGAAAATAAATAAATATAGCTATGTAAATTATTATATTATTAGATGCGATGATTAGATATTATGTTGTTTGGCGAGAGTTGAATCCTCAAGTTTTTACATCACATATCAGTTTTTTTACTGTCGTGATACATATAACACACGATTAGAAGGACAGTAACGGCACGGAAGACAACAGAATACATAAAACGCGGACGATATCAAATATTTCAAATCATTGTTAAAACTATCGATCGATTTTTTCTCACAGACAATAATATTAGTAGAAGAACGCAACCTTGCTAAAACAAGGTTTCTTGTCACCAAAACTACCACATATTATGTCAAATTCCAGGTTCAATTTTGCCTCATGAGATAGCGCTATGAGTGACAGCTAAAGGTGGGAGTGAGTAAAAAGATTAATGAACAACAAAATCGCCTCCGCCTGCTTTATAATATATGCAATAATCGACCAAACTAAAAAAAATATCGTCAAAGACAAACAAAATGTGACAATTGAAAATGAATAAAAAAAGTGTCACTATGTATGGCGGGAAACCGGAATATATTTGTAGATATAAATTGTTAAAAATTAGACCAATTGTAAATTTTTAAAATTCAGTGACCATAATAAACACGCTTTTAATGTTAAGCTTATCTAAAATATGGAAAGCTTGTTTATTTTTATAATACAATGTGACTCAATTATCTTTAACTCCATGTCTGATCGTAGCAATTAAAACTAAATTACTTTCCACCCGTCTATCTTCACATGAAAGTTCAATTCTCCGAATAGAAGAAATGAAATAGTAGATTGTTTTACAAGGTGAGAAAGTGACCCATTTCACTTGGCGACAGATGTTTTGGCGCTCGAACGGAGTGAGAGCGCAAATAATTCGAGAGTGAAATGGGTACTTTCACCCGAGTTAACATACTATTTTTCATTTCGACTGTGAGGAAAAATAAATAAATTTAGCTGTGTGATTGTGATGCGATATTATATTGTTTGGCGAGAGATGAAAACTCAAGTTTTTACATCACATATCAGTTTGTTTACTGTCCTTATACATAAAACGCACGATTAGAAGGACACTAACGGCACGGAAGACAACAGAGTACATAAAAAGCGGACGATATCAAATATTTCAAATGATTGTTAAAAATATCGATCGATTTTTTTCTCACAGACTAATTATCAGAAGAATTGCCGTGTCTGATCGTAGCAATTAAACTAAATTCCTTTCCACCCGTCTATGAGAGACGCGATGAGAAACACTTTGACTTGTTTTGCCACTACACGTGGCCTGCTCAAAGATTCGCCTGTTAGTGTGACGGTTGGTGTTGTTAGTTGCCTTCGCCGGCGCATGATCATTTTGGGGTCCAAATGGAACGCTTATTTCAAAATTTTATTCAATGAGCAGTTTTCTTGTCATGAGATGTTTATATCATCGAGATACGGCGCTAGTGTCACTTTTGTTAAGTATTATAACAGGAGGATTACCCTCCTGCTTTAACATTTCATTATTATAGCTTTTCGCTAACGTAAATAATAATCAGTACAACAATATTAATGTGTACTTTTAGTAAATAAAGGACTTTCTAATGTCAAAAAATAAGTATTTTCATAATTCCAAACATCATCGATTCTGTTATGTAAATAATTTATTTTCCCTGTTTCAAAGGTTGCTTATACCGCGTTTTTGGCTGTGTGCCGACAGAATAGTACTATCGGGGTTTTACTGTAATTATCTTTTACATCAGAGAAAGAGGAGACGGGAGGAGATGTGCTGCAAAGTTGGCAGGTTATTGGAAGTTAGAAGAAGCGATGTGAACATAACGAAATCTGATTGGTTTATTCAAATACATCTCCTCCCGGCTCCTCTCCGCTCTCTCTGCTTTGGTGGAAACCGGATCTTAGTACGTTTGTAAACACCTTCTTGTCACCTTGTTTAACTCGTGGATGTTAAAGACGCTGCGTGTCCACAGAGCAGCTCGCGGCGTCCGCCGGCGCACTGCGGCAGCCCCCCGCCCCCCGCGCCCGCGCCCGCGCCGCGCCGCCGCACGCCCTCCGGCCGGTTCATGGACACGCTCAACCCGCTGCTGTCGTTCACGAGAGACGACATCGCCGACATGGACCGAGAGGTAGGCACTGGTGTGGTCACGGCAGCCTAAAGCTGGAAACACATTATCGGACGCGGCTTACGGACGCGACTGTAAGCCGCGACTGATGAGTGTGCACAGTCTTTTCGGACGTAGCTTGCAGACGCGTTTTTTTTTTAAATTACAAGTTTACCGTACTCGGACGGAGCCATACCGTACGGACAATTCTTCATTAATAAGTTCAATATTTACACTTAACACTACAATTCAATTCTCAAGAAAGAAGTTTAGCACGAGAATAACGATTCGAATGAAAGGGTACAAAACCAGAATCAGATTATTTATTTGCATAAAAACGCATTACACATTTTTTTTATACTATTCTATTTCTACATTAACAACAGGCTTAGATTTTAATGATACCCTAATTTATTTAAAATATTTAGCCAAAGAACACAACCTAAACCTTGTGTTATAAAAAAAATCTCTGTTGCGATTCATATAGTGTGTTCGCATGAACACACTATATGAATCGTTCATCGATTTCGAAACGCGTGGACCGCGTCCTTCTCACGCAAGGACGCGTCCTGCACCCCGTGCATATCGTCCGCGGACGTTTTCGGCTGACAGAAACATCCGGCGTGCCAGATTGCTGTCGGACGTCCGAAAACTGAAGGTCAGCCCAAGGTTACGTCCGATAGTTTGAACGGCTCAGTACATTCATTACCTAGATACCTTTAAGTCGCGGCTTACAGCCGCGTCCGATAATGTGTTTCCAGCTTTAGCCTGATCCCAAAGTAAGTTGCCAATGCACTTGTATTATGGAAATCAGACACAACGGTGGTACCACAACATCCAGACCCGAGACAATATAGAAAACATGGTTTTCTACATTGACCCGACCGGGAATCGAACCCGGAACCTCACGAGATGGCGACGCTTGCTGACCACTCGACCACGGAGGTCGTCGCATTAGTATCGCTGCAGAAGCGCGACTGCATCGATGCTAAAAATAGCGCAGTGTGAAAAAGTAGACATTTTGCGATATGCGACTGCATCGATGCTAACGCGCGTTAGCATCGCGACTGCATCGCTGCTAAAAGTCGCAGTGTGTAAAGGGTCTTAGAGCTTGAATAAGGTATTTGCCTATTTGACAAATCATGTTTAAACTTAATTATTAATAATTATAAGCTACATAAAAATATTTTCTTAAACAATTACAGCGTAACAACGATATAACACAAAAATAAAATCGAAATAAACTTTTCCCGCGCGAAACACCCATCGTCATCGTGTTCCGCATGACGTCACGTTAGGCACTGAACTGATACGTTTGACAGCTCTTTGACATGCTTAACCCTTTGAACGCCGTTGACGGATATATCCGCAAACGCAAGACGACATTTTGACGCCTTTGACGTATATTTCAGTCTTCAAATTATACGGATAATTAAACATTGAACCATACACAATTTTCTTCAAATAAACATATAGACATATAGTTTATTTCCTATTTATTAAATGTATTGAGTACAACAACTGAAATTAATAAGTTTTCAGTTAATACAAAAAGGTTTTTTACATGACTAAAAAATGTCATAATTTACTACCCACCACGACGCCAGAGACGGATTTATCCGTCGAATAGTGATGTCCATGCGTTTCTTTTTTTTCTTATTTTAGCGTGAGATAGTACAACGTCTTTCAACAGCAACGAACATAACAAATTCATCATTCCTGTTTATAACTTCTTTGTCATATACGAGTAGTTTTGATTGCATTGCATTAAGGTGTGACTTGCGTGACAATCGCTAAAAAATACTTAATATTAAAGACTAAAATTAATTAAATGTGTCATTCTATCACTGTCAGTTTGTTGGAAGTTTATAGAGATAGAATTATTTTTTTATTCAAGTTCAGTCCTTAATATTATTTAGCGATAGTAACGCAAATCTCCCTAAGGATTAACTTGTGTCTACTATATTTATAGAGAAATAATAAGTGCTTCAACACCCGAGAGGTCGCATGAGACTGCATAACAATAGAATATCTATTGTGTCTCGTTCACATACGCTTGAGGGATTAAGCTACAGGATTATTTTTTTGCTACATGATCAAACATCTAATTTTATACTATACCACGGGAAAATGATATAGCCTCTAATAAACTAATTCGTCTTTTTAACCATGCCAATTAAATATTCCAATTCCAAAAAAAAAGCCTCAAATAAATATTTTCATTTTTTTTAATTTGTCCTTATGATTTATACATTGTCATCTAATTTACTAACTCGGCTACGGAGTATTTTCATTTCTTCTCTTTTTAGCTTTATCGATATATATAACTTACTTTAATTTAGTGTGAAGTAAGAACTTCACACTAAATTATTAAAAAAATACCCCTCCACACGCCATTGACGTATTATTCCGTCGCTAGGGCAGGGAATCAACTGCTTGACTGATATGTTCAATACTTGTTTTTGTAAAGTTTTTTAAATAAAAATGCGTTTGTAGTAATGTTTTTTTGTTTCGAAATAAAAGTATTTAAATGTGTTGTGCTATTTACTTTATTTTATTACGTTTTACACTGCATTTTAATTATTTTTGATACAGTTTATCGATAAGAGTTGAACAACACTGGTCCTTTGGTCTATTGCACTATCGAAAATAGGGCCCGGCGTGGGTGGCATATTCCATGTTTTTATGTCTGGCGTTCAAAGGGTTAAGGAACGTGACGTCACACGTCGCGATTGCCGTTTGCAATATCGTACAACATAGATTGAAAACCATTATTTTACTTAATGAAAATATCATTAATATGCCATTACTTTTAAAGCTATTTTCATTAAATTTCTTGACATCTGAATTAACTATAATATGCAAAACAACTCTTTTTTTTTACTACAGGCAAATTCCCTATTGTTGGCGCCTTGCTTTGTCTCTTGTTTGAAATGACATCCGTTTTTTAATCAGGGGCGCAGACCTCGATTGTATAACGAAAGAGGTCAAGCCAATACTGTCCTCTCGGCTGTATCTAGGGACACACTGTATAATGATTTGTATGTAACATAAGTTCTAGTCCTTTGTTATGTTTATTTCATTTTTCCACACAGGTCGAGGATATCTTCAATGAATCAGATGAGAGTTCATCAGACGAGGAATCAAAGAATCGTGGGGATGACCTAGATGATGAAGAAAACCCTCCAGAAGATCGACTTATTTCTGTAGAAAATGAGGACACTGAGGACAGGTTAATATATTCTCCAACTACCCTCAATACTAACGTATTACTTACTAATAATTATGCTACGTAAGTTAAAATGTTAACTGATTTTTTAATTGTCAACAGAATGTTAGACACAAGAGATGATGAAATATCCAGTGAATCTGACCTAGGTAAGTATTTTTACCATAACAAGTAAGTCAGAATGAAAAAAAGCAACATGATACAAATTGGTTTAGTTAGATTCATTTATGTCGGAAATGTTCCTTGTCAGCTCAGTATAATTTGACCTAATACTTGTGACACATCTCCAAAAAGTTAGAGCTCCGTCACAATTAGACCCTTACTCATTGAGAGTTACATTGAGATCTACATCGATGCAGAAGCGCGACTGCATCGATGCTAAGGCGCGTTAGTATCGATGAAGTCGCCAAAATTCAGTACATAATTTGACAATTTCCAGCTTCTGCATCGTGACTGCATCACTGCTAAAAGTCGCATTGAGTTAAAGGTCTTATCAATTTCTTTAAAACTTGACTTTTCTAGACGGCGCACCCAGACCACGTAAGCGCGCGCGCCCATCGACGCCTCCATCCGAAGACGAGCCGCCCGACGACGACGACAGCTCCTGGAACCTGATGGGCGCCGCGCTAGAGCGGGAGTTCCTCGCGCAGGACTGATACACACAACCACTCGCCGAAATATACTGTTTTTTTTTCTCAATACAGCTTTTTTATTTTTTACTGCTCTGTCTATTATACACAGTCTGGCCATAAGTACTGTTACAATTAAAAATAAGAAAGATATTACATTTGAATTTGGAATCTGTCATTTTTATACGATTGCTCATTGTGTTATCTAATTTTGGCGCCAATACTTTTTATAATATTTTACGATATTAAAATGGAGTGGGGTGATAAAGAGAACCGAATCGCTGTGATTGCATCACACAAAGTTATGGAGCCAAATGCAATTTTTGAAACTCCATGTGCTTGGTATTAGTCAAATGTTTGTGTACCGGGCTATCAATAGGTACAATGAGACCTCCTCTGTTTGTGACAGAAAAAGATCTGGCCGTCCAAGTAGTGTTCGTACGAAAAAGGTGAGCAAAGCAGTAAGGGAAAGAATTCGCAGAAATTCTGTCCGAAAGCAAAAGATTTTATCTCGGGAGATGAAGATAGCACCCAGAACCATGACGCGTATTTTAAAAGATGACTTAGGACTTGCAACCTATAAGAGACGCACTGGTCAACTGATAATTTAAAAAAGAATAGGGTGGTAAAATTAAAAAAAAAAACGGTAGAAGGTAGAACGGTAAAAAGCGGTACGCAAAGGGAAGTCACAGAAAAATTTTGTTTACGGATGAGAAAATCTTTACAATTGAGCAACATTTTAACAAACAAAATGACCGTATTTATGCTCAAACCTCTGGAAGCTTCCTAATTAGTTGGCAGGGTGCAATGTGGGCATTACCCGACTTCAGTGATGGTTTGGTGGAGTGTTAGCTATGAAGGAGGGACTGAGACATTTTTGTAAAAAGGTATCAAAACATCAGCACAAGTGTATCAAGATGAGAAGATAGTTAAGCCCCTTAACAACACCATGTTCAATGTCCAAGCATGGTCTTTCCAACAAGACTCGGGGCCGGGTCATAAAGCTCGGTCCACGCAGTCTTGGTTAGAAGCGAACGTTTCGACTTCATCAGAGCTGAGGACTGGCCGTCTTCTATGAACTTTGTCTTGAATACTGAAGTTGAGGGTATAATAATCCTGTATTGATGATACAACTTACAGAACGACCATGTGTCCAGAGTTGTAAAGGTAGAACTTAGAAAAGACAATGGATGTTCTTTCTACTTTTGACCGATGACTGACTTATGAATGACTGATCCAATTTAGATTAATATGTTACAAATTCACATAAAGTAGTGGAAAATAGTGTACATATTTAAAAAACTATCATGGGGCTCTGATACTCCCCAAATTGGGAATGTATATAAGTATTAGATAAAAATAATGAAAACCAAGCTTCTTTATTACATAACTTTTCTTATATTATTTACCTACTACTAAGTAACAAAAAATAAATCTACTACCTAAATAGCGTAAGGATCATTTTCATCAAAAACATGGAACTTTGTGTAAGTGGGCTTTGAAGTAAAATCTTTCTTTCCCTCTTGCCAACCTCTTGGTGGGGCCTTGTTGTAGTCAAATGTTGAATCCAGTTTACCATACAAGTTAATTTCATGTTCAATATCCTCTCTGTATCTTTCCTTGGCAACTTTTTTGCCTGTGACTGGATCAGTAACATCTCCAAACGGGTAAACTACTTCTTTGACTTCATGAGTGATGAGTTTGGTCAGTTTGTGAGGAAGAGCTTGTATGAGAACTATATCACCAGTTTTGCAAACTTTACTTGGATCGTGACAGTAATAAAACTCATCTTTTTTGAAATACTGGAACAAAAAGTTAGATTTACTAGATAGTACAAAATGTTGAGAATTGTTCTCGATAATTAGGTAAACTGTATTATAAAAGATGTATGTTATTCAAGAATGACAGTTAAAATACATACCATGAGCAGATTTTCATCTAATTCTAACCTCTTCACCCTTATTTTGGCTGCATTCTGTTTAACTGTGGGCACGCACTGCCCAAGCAATAAAAACTTTCGAGCTGCATCAGCAACATTACGGGCCATTTTATTGAAAAAATATTAGAATTATAGATAAAATTCCAAGGAAAATCTAATAAATCTAACCTGTGATGAAAACCAACATAAAATGTCAATGTCAAAAATTGTGGTTATATTTTTTTACAAATGTGCCTAGGAAAAAAGTAGGTACCTAGGTACCTTGTTCATATATTGCCAGTCAGTTTGTGCGCGTATTGCGAAACTTAATTACTAGAAAAAAAACTGCAATTACACATTCGCGCTTGCGGCTCGCTTGTCATTCGACGAAATACTCATACACGAGTGCTGCCGCAAGCTTGCTGTTCAAGCATACGCTAGAATAATCACAGGCAGTACAGGCACTGATGCACATGAGCCTCCTTCTATGAGGTGGACGCTGGTTTCTCCAGTTCTACTCTCCTCCTCCGCTCCTGACCAAAAGCTACAAAAGATCCGATTTAAGACTGGCGACAAATTGCGGATATCCTAGGAAAAGAAAAAAAACTTATTTCGTGATTTTTAGTTACTACATTACCCATTTCACGATAAGTACTGGACCGATTTTGATGAAACTTACACTGTACCCTAAGTTGGAATATATTTGATAGAACTTGAACGAAAAAATATTAATCTCGCTATGACTTCAGCTTTTAGAGAAATCCCTCCGGACAAACATCAAACATAATGTGCGTGTGGTCTGACTGAGAGATCTTTTCAAAAAACTCAACCATTGATACATACGAAACGCCTTTTAGGAAACTAGGCTTTATTCAACATAAAGAAATATACTATGTTATTAAATAGGTAATTACAGGCATTGACACACACAGATTGTCAGATAGAAAATTCTATAGACGTATGATCTATGATCTATGGATGATACCGAAGAGGTTCATAGCATTCTTCCCCCCTTCAAATCCATTCAGGCACAACTCTCAACTTATTACTACAAACGTAGTCAACGAGGTAGCCTGGTCTTCTGCGGGGTCTGCTAGAAGATCGAACCTGAGATGCTTCTGAATCTTGAGTAGGGGCAATTTCATCATCAGCTGTTTCAGATCCATCTTCAGATGTTCCATCAGTTGCGGGTGTCTCATCTTGCCAAGTATTATCCCCATCTGGCAAAGGTGCTAAATGTCTGTTAGAGACGGTAGTTTCTCTACCATCTGAGAATCTTACATGCGAATAAGATGGATTCGCTTGTAATATTTCAACTTCTTCCACTATCCGTATCCGTATTTTGAGGAACGAACATTTTTCTTCATTAAAACACTTCCGGAAGACGTTAGCCAAGTTGGTATAGATTGTCCGTTCATTGTTCTTCGAGGGTGACTAAACAGACGTTCGTGAGGAGTATTATTCGTGGCTATACATAAAAGGGATCTTATCGAATGTAGTGACTCAGGAAGTACTCGCTCCCATTCTGTCACATCTAAGGCCTTTGATTTTAAAAATAACTGAATAGTTCTCCATAAAGTTCCATTTAAACGTTCGACTTGTCCATTACCTTGAGGGTTGTATGGTATAGTGCGGCTAGTCGCAACGCCTAGAGATAGCAACAAATTCCGTACTTGTTCAGACATAAAAGCAGATCCTCTATCAGAATGAACAAAAAGAGGAGTGCCAAACACAAAAAATACGTCTTTAAGGCATCTGATAACAGTGTCTGCTGACAAATCATGACATGGATATGCAAAAGGAAATCTGGAGTACTCATCGATGATAGTAAGGATGTATTTGTTTCTCGTCTTTGAAGTAGGGCTTGCATTCGAATATTCGAATAGTAATTCGTTTCGAATATTCGAATTTAGAAAACCGATTATTCGAATATTCGACGGCACTAATTTATACTTAAATTGTACAACGGTTTGTTTATATTTCGTTTCGTTGCAACTCGGAAGTGATCGGTAACGTTGGGTAGGTAGTATCTGTCACTCGAACCATCATCATCATTCATCATTGTCAGCCAAAGTCATCCCTACCGGTCGATCGACTGCTGAACTCGACCAACCGGCCTCCCCCACGGCTTTCCACAGCAACCGATCACTAGCGGTCTGCATCCAGTTTGATCCTGCGATCTTTATAAGGTCGTCCGTCCATCATGTTGGTGGACGTCCTTTGGCTGCGCTGCGTCTTTGGTCGAAGGGTCTCCAATCTATAACTTTCCTGCCCCAACGGCCATCAGTTCTTCGCGCTATGTGCCCTGCCCAATGCCACTTTAGCTTACTGATTCTCAAGGCTATGTCCGTTACCTTAGTTCTTCGTCGTATCTCCTCGTTTCTGATTCGATCTCGTAGAGAAACACCCAGTATAGCTCACTACATCGCTCGTTGTGTGATTTTGAGCTTGTTTATAAGGCCCATAGTTACAGACCATGTTTCGGATCCGTATGTCATCACTGGTAACACACACTGGTTGAAGACTTTCATCTTCAGACACTCTTGCGCAGTTTCCCGTACGCTGCCCAGCCGAGTTGAATTCGTAGATTGGTCTCCTTGTCAAAGTTGGACCTACCTAATTGTATCACTTGTCCTAGGTAGATGTACTGTCGACAACTTCAAGAGTTGAGTTTCCAACGGATACTGGAGTGGGTACAACAAGGGATCTCGTCATTATTTTCGTCTTTTCCATGTTCATTTTAAGACCCACTTGTTGGGATACTCGGTCAAGGTCTTCGAACATAGTGCCAAGATCGTCCAGCATCTTTGCCACAACGACTATATCATCGGCAAATCGGAGTTGTGTGATGTATTCGCCATTAACATTGATGCCGATTCCTTCCCATTCCAGAAGCATGAAAGCGTCTTCCAATGCCACCGTAAACAGTTTCGGAGATATCACATCTCCCTGTCTCACACCTCTCTGCAGTGGAATCGCCCTCGTGTTCTGCTCTTGTACTCGGGTCGACATGGTGGCGTTATTGTAAATCATAATCATTCGCTTTCTTTTTTTTTGTCTTTCTTCTTTAACTATTATGGAAGAGTTGGAAACAGCAATTCGAATGCAAATGGCGCTTTTTGATAGAGGAAGACCCAGACAAATATATTTAGGCCAAGCATACAAATGTCTATCATGCATTCCGCCGACTTCAAACTTCCTCCTCGAAATTCATTTTCAATCATCTCCGATGTGCTTTTTTAAATGATGACTCTTTATACGCCTCTTTTCTGAGGTCATATTATCAAGGCAGGCACTAAGAAGTGATTGCCATATTTGATAATGACAAATTGACGAAAAAAATACTGTTTTATACAATTAAGTTCCTATTTCAGCAAAACGTTTAATGTGATTTGATATTTTGATCTGAATAGCGAGAAAATATTATTAATTTAGATTTTGTTAAACTAATACAGACGATTTTTGATAAAACTCAACATTTGTTGATACTTTTATTTTTAATTTGTGTTGATTATATACATTATACATAAAGTACATTATGTTGACTATAAAGAAGGCATATGAGGCCCTAATTATATGATTAAAACATTGTTTCAAGTATTTCAAGTCTTTTATCACTATTCGAATATTATTCGAATTATTCGAATAATGTCTCCAAAAAATTCGAATATTCGAATACTCAACATTTTCGAATATTTGCAAGCCCTAGTTTGAAGGTATCGGTCCTTTGAAATCAATACTCAATCGTTCAAAAGGAGATGTTGCCTTAATCAGTTTTCCTTAGGCTTTATGAAAACGTGGTTTTATTTCGGCGCAAATATTACATGTAGAAGTAACTGATTTTATTTCGTTAACTGAGTATGGAAGATTCTTAGACCTGACCCAATGTATCATTCATGTGACACCAGGATGACCCAGAGCGTTGTGTAATTCTGTTAAAGTATAAGTTTAAACTTGAGCACAGACACGTGATAGCGCATAAGCAGCAGAATTTTCGTTTCCAGGTCGATATATAATATCATACTTGTATGAGGATAGCTACAGTCGCCAACGTTCTACTTTTTCATTCTTGATTTTACTATTATGCGGTTGGAGCATAAAAGCCACGGACTGTTGATCAGTAATAAAGGTAAAATGCCTTCCCAGAAGAAAATGGCGCCACTTACGAAGAGTTTTAACGATTGCACATGCTTCTTTTCTATGGAAGAGTGATGTCTTTCTGGAGCTGATAATGACCGAGAAAAATAAGCAACAGGTCTTTCGTTTTTAGATAAAATAGCTCCAATTGCAAAGTCGGACGCGTCCGTTTCGACAGTGAATGTAGCACTTAGGTCAATGGCATATAGGCTGGAGGAAGCGAGTTCATTCTTCAAACTATTGAACTGTAATACTGCTTCATCAGTAAGATTCATTAGTAAGTAATTCCTCGGTTTCATCGACACGCTAAGAAGTAAGATAGAACTTGGTTATGTCAATCAAAGGTCTTATTTTATGAGAAAAATTTCGTACCCATGGGCTGTAGTGTGCAAAAAGTCCTAAAGTTCTTTTGAGAGTACGAGAGTCTGATGGTATGGGTAAATCAAGTAGAGCTTGTATTGGTGATTTATCCGGTTTTATTGTCTGGTTGCTAATAGTATGCCCTAATAGGTTGATTGTCTGTGAGCAAAAAGTGCATTTGTCTCTATTCAATGTTAGTTTATATTAGCGTCGTGTTCTTCTTTGGTAAGTCCGCAAACTGTCAAATCATCGAGATAAGCGTAGGTTCCAGACAACTTTTATTTTTCTATTATAAATTCCAGTGTTCGCAGGAAAGCTGCTACTCCATTGGTGACTCCAAAAGGAATACCTACGTGTAAATTCGTATAGTTTACCACAAGCCTCGAATGCAGTATATTTTTGTACTCTTTTTAGTATAGGAACTTGATGGTATGCGCTTTTCAAATCGATTTAGCTGAAGTATTTGAATTTAGAAACTTTGGAGATAATAGATTCTATTTTAGGTAAAGGATAAGCGTCTAATTCTGTAAAGTTATTGATGGTTCTGGAATAATCGATGACGAGACGTTTTCGATGATGATTACCTCCAGCGACAAGAACTTGCGCTCTCCATGGGGAGACACTTGGCTGAATTACGCCATTTTCCAGCAGCTTAGATACTTCTTGTTTAATATAAAACTCGTCTTCCTCATTGCATCTTCGAGATTTCACAGCAATGGGCTTGATAGATGGAGATAAGTTAGTAAAAATCGAAGCCGGAGGTACTGTAGCTTCCATGACATTGCAAATGTTAAGGGGCTCTTGCTCGCCACCAAAGTTCAATACAAGCGACGAGTGCGTTTTTAGTATATCATGCCCAATAATGACGTCAGCGCATAAATTGTGTACTATAAGCAAGTTCTGTTTATGATAAGTATGCTTATCGATTTTGAGAGTAGCAATACACGATCCTTCTACGACGGAGGTATTAAGTGATGCAAACGTAATTGACTGGTTGCAGTGCCTCTTTTTCAGGTTTAATGTTTCAGCTAAACCTTTGTCGATAAAGCTTATAGAACTTCCTGTGTCCACGAGAGCATCAGCAGTATAATCATGTATGACAATGGGAATAGTAGCTTTCCTTAAACTTCCTGGGGCGGCAGCAATGACAGATGCTGTTTCTTCTAAAATGTTTTCTTGAGTGACTGCATTAACTTTGGGGCTAGCACCACCGACGCTGCGACAAACATTTGCAAAGTGTCCTTTTTTGGAGCATAATTGACACTGAGAATGAAACGCAGGACACTTGATGCGTTGATGTACATTTCCGCCACAAAAGAAACATCGTCGTTTTTTTGAAAAATTTACAACTGCTATATTAGTTTCAATCTCTTTTTCGTGTTCCCGAATAGTGTTGAGCGTGGGCATGAAAGAAGTTAAACTAGAATTTAAACTCTTCTCAGCGTTTTCTAACGTCAAAGCTTGATTTAATGCGTCATCGAATGACAATGTCAAGTTTTCCAAAAGTCTTTGACGAATTTTTTTTGAAATTATGCCCGATATGAATGCGTTACACATAAAATCATTCTGATTTTGCTCAGCGGATACGGCTTGAAAATCACATTCTTGAGCTAGTAGTTTAAGGGCCCGGACATAGTCAGATATAGATTCTTCAGGTTTTTGTTGTCTGGATGATAAGATGTGTCTAGCAAGTATACGATTCTTTGGCTTTTCGTACGATGCCCTCAAAACTTGTATCGCTTCATCGAAGGTACGAGGGTCAAACTGAAAGTTCTTAGAAAATCAAAAACTGATTACATTAGCCAGTTATTAGTTTTATTATATCTTTTCAAAATATTGTCCATTGACGTCAATACACCGCTGCATGCGATGGAACCACTGGGAAAAGCACTTTGCCCACTCGTCCTTACGGGTCTCTTCAATGGCATCGCGATACGCAGCCACCGCTTCTTCAGCATTCATAAACCGCTTTCCTTTAAGTTTTTCTTTAATTTTTGGAAATAAATAAAAATCACAAGGCGCGAGGTCGGGGCTATACGGCGGGTGACCCAGTAATTCAACGTTTGATGTCGCCAAATAGTCGATCGTTCGCTTGGCGGTGTGCGACGAGGCGTTGTCGTGGTGAAGGAGGATCCTACTGCGAGGTCGTTTCTCTCGAACTTTTTCCAAGACAAGTGGCAAACAATTGGTAGTGTACCATTCTGCAGAAACTGTTTTTTGATCCTCTAACACAATTGTTGCGAAATGACCTATCCTTCCAAAGAACGAGGCCACCATTTTTTTTTCCGCACTTCGATCTCTCTTCACTTTAGTTGGCAACTCCTCGAAAGGAAACACCCACTGAGCAGATTGTCTTTTGGTTTCAGGATCATAACAGTAAATCCAGCTTTCGTCACCTGTTAGTATGTCGAACACAGCATTTGAGTCACCTCCGTTAAATCTTTCAATCATTTTACGGCACCAATCCACACGATGGAGTTTTTGAGCCTTAGTCAAATTATGAGGTATCCACCGGGCGCAAAGCTTCCTGACCGCTAAATGTTCGTGGAGGATTTTGTGCACTTGACTCATACCGATGCCTAAGCTTGTCCGAATCTGCTGATAGGTCACTCTTTTGTCAGTCTCTATCATACGCCGCACAACACAGATGTTATTTTCAGTCGTCGCCGTAGAAGGCCGTCCCTCACGTACATCATCAGTGAGATTAGTGCGACCACGTTTAAACTCATTAAACCAGTTGTAAACAGTCGCACGAGATGGGGCTTCATCGTGAAAGGCCAATCGTAGTCTATCATAACTTTCTTGTTGACTTAAATGACATCGAAAGTCATAAAAAATCATTGCACGAAAATTTTCTCGTGTTAAATTCATGTTGACGTGACACAGACAATTTTCAATTTGCCGCCAAATCGTAAAACAAATGACAAATGAATGAAATATATACCCAGTAATATTGGCAAAGAGTTCTATTTTCAAATTTTAGATTTTTTTTTATTATATTGTTTATAAGTGGCCAGTTCTAAGAACTTTCAGTTTGACCCTCGTACTGCACACTTTGATAAGAGCATATACTTTTGGAGATAAATAATTAACAAGTAACTTAAGCTTCAGTTCAGTAGAAGCGTCAGGAACTTCTTCGATTATAAAGTTTTGAAAAGTATGCAGCCAATGGTACCACTGCAGCTCGGCACCCACTTCACCAGGGTCCGTACTAAATTTCTCGGGGTTTAGGTGGGCGTTTTTCAAAAAAGGTGTACATAGCGAATTTGGGGTGTCCCCTCACTTTAGATATTTTTTTTAATTTTTTTATGCACCGTACTCAAATCAACTGAATATTTATTTAATACTTACATGTTTAAGTTATAAAATTGGCTAAAATATGCAACCCAATTATCACTGTTATTAAAATATCATAAAATTAACATTAAAAAACGTGTAAAATTTTCATGTCCCACCTGCATGTTTGGAACTTTCAAGTCTCAGGTAAGATTAGCTAAATTAAATGGAGTCCTTGTTTTAGGCTCAGTAGACGTATATTGAACTCATAAATACAATTTCGAGCTTTTGATTTAGAATTTGGGTTTTAATAATTCAAAAAACTATATTTATTCTTGTCCCAGGAATATGTCAGAACCGGAATTCCGGTATACGTCACGATAATTTTTTCAATACTTCAACGCAATATTACCCTAAAATATTGTCATTTTTCATTTCTGGCAACCTTTATCTTGTCTGAGGTGTCACCGACCTTTTGAAACAAACCACAGTGTCAACAAAATCTGTGACTAAAGCGGTCACGTTACGGTGGTGCAGAATTGGAGTTCCAGCTAGTAACAGGATTTTATGAGGTATGTAGCAAATTTTCAAGTCATTTACAATAACACAATAATATTTCTATTTATAACTTATTGTAAAACAAGTCGGAAGTAGTCATAAAGTGAATACAACAGCTTAAATTATTGTTATAAGTTTTATAGGTATGAATTCGTCACATCGGGATCGTCACGTATTGTACAGCCGGAAACATTTTGTGACGCACCGGAACTATTAGGCTAGGGATACATTTGATATAAAAAAAACCTTGTAACATTGAAAAAAAATGTTAGATTGCAAATATTTGGATATTTGTTACTGCTAATCTTCGGAACGGTTGTACCAATGTGAATGAAAAAAAAAAAACAATTCTAATACGAAAATACGAATTTCCGAAAATCCTCACTAAGCTCCCCTAAGGAACCTACATGCCAAAGACTTGGCTTAAATTCGGTAAATAATTAAAAGTTGTGTTGCAACAATTCTACTTGTTGTTCAAATTCGAATTGTTGCAAATAAGGTCTAGTATCACCCATTCCAAGGACCGCATCGAAATACAAATCACCCTGTATATTGATTAAGTATATAATGCGATATATAGGTATGTCTGCTACATTTCAGTAAACATGGCTCTCACGGCAGCAGAAAGAGCTAATCGCTACCGGGAGAAACTTAAACAAAACCCTGAAAAATTTGAAGAGCAGCGGAAGAAGCAGTTAGAACGATTTAAGAAGAGTCGGAAAAAATAAGTGAGTTGACAGAAGAAGATAAAAAAGTAGAAGAAAACAATGTTTGCTTGGTCGTGACTCCTGCGGGAAATTTCTATTTGAAATGGAAATAAGGATTTAAAATGAGTAAATATTAATAAAATATAAATAATGTTCAAAATAAATAGCCTGTGTAGGTACCTTAAGATTTTAGTAAGAACCTGTTTTAAAAAGTCAAAACAGGTAACAGGTAATCTAAAGAGATTATTAATAGACTTAAAATAAAAACTCCGTGTATACTTTGCTTAATTTTTTCCAGTTAGTCACATTTATTCCAGATAGTCACTGTCCCATATTTTACCCAGACAATAAACCTATCCTATTTAAGAAATATTTAGGTATTTGATAATATTTAAATAGTTGTAGTTGACCCCCAATTTGTTGTTTATATTATTTGTAATGTCGTTAAATTTCATTTTATGTAGTAGGTAGAAATGTAAAGATTTGGTGGTGAAAAGTTCCGCCTGTTACGATCTCGAAATAAATATGATTTCTAAGCGATTATTATAGTGAATTTATCTATGGTTAGATTTTTAAGTTCAAAGATATGAAGGTTTATTGAATGAATATTAAAAATAAATTATCATAAAAACTCATATTTCGCATTTTATTTACACTTTTCCTTTGTGACGAACCGGAGCGCGTTCCTGTGAACCATTGCATAAAAATAAATATTGCCACGTTGTTTTGCGTAATACTGATGTATTTTTTTAATTTTTAACTTTTTAAGGGTATATTAAATCAAATGAGATAAGAATCTACAGCAGAATTTAAATAACACCAAAATCTGTTCCGGTTCGTCACGTGTACATCTTTTTTGAAAAACGCCCAGGTAACGGGATCCTCGGGTTGTCACTATTGGTACTTTATTTTCGCTCATCGTGCAATTTTAATTTTATGTTGAATCTATTGATACATACGAAACGCCTTTTAGGAAACTAGGCTTTATTCAACATAAAGAAATATACTATGTTAATAAATAATTACAGACATTATAGACAGACATTGACACACACAAATTGTCAGATAGAAAATTCTATAGTCTATAGATAGATATCCATAGATCTATGATCTATGGATGATACCGAAGAGGTTCATAGCAACCATCCTCAACCAAATTATAAGAGGATTTAGGAAATAGTTGTGAAACGTAATGGTAAGATATAAAATTTGTAAAACGTAAACAAAGAAAGTTAGGACTAATTAACTGAATCTCTCAATCTGGACGCCTGAAGAATAAACCATAACACGTTTCCAAGAATATACTACCTAAGGTAATGGAAAACGTTCAGTAGGGTGACCATATCGGTATACTTGAGTACCGTGAGTTGTGCGAGTTTTATTTATAGAAGTTTTAAAGAGGTTTTAGAGTGTTTTCACTACATAATTTCAACATAAAATTACGTTTTTAAGGTACAAGGATCAGCAAAGTTACGAGTAGGTATTGTCACACTGTATTAGGTCCTCAGTATCATAAACCTAATACAGTGTGACAATCCCTACTCGTAACTGCTGATCCTTGTACCTTAAAAACGTAATTGTATAAACTTAATAAACAAAACTCGCACAACTTTCGGTACTCAAGTAAACCGATATGGTCACCCTTGTTTAGCAGCTTTCACAATTTCTTCACAATTATTTCAAATGCAAATTATAAACACATAGGTAGTATATTCTTGGATACGTGTTATGGTTTATTCTTCAGGCGTCCAGATTGAGAGATCCAGTTAATTAGTTCTAACTTTCTTTGTTTATGTTTCACAAATTTTATACCTTACCATTACGTTTTCACAATTATTTCCTAAATCCCCTTATAATTTGGTTGTGGTTGGTTGAGGTTTTTGACAAGATCTCTCAGACCACACGCACATAAACATAGGTACCTTCGAAATTTTGAACACGTGTTGAAAGGGAAGGGATAAACTTTAATATGTTGTCCGCTGATTTTGGCAACCGCAATTTTTTGGAGAAAGGACTTATCCCTTCAGTATATTTTCTATGGTCTTAGGCTAAATAGTCTTTCTGCAAAATTTTAGTATCAATGAACATATCGTTAGTTCACTAAAACATGTAGAGGAGAGGGGTGAAGGTTGGGGGCGAAGTTGCCCCAGGGGAGTTCGTGGGCGGAGCCCCCCGCCATACAACGAATTGACAACATTTCATTTTTGAAAAGGTATGAAAATTCGAAAACTATTTCAAGAATTAGCGATACTAAACACGTTAAAAATTCCGATGAAATAAGAAACCAAAAATTTGCGCACGGGCGGGACTTGAACCAGCAACCTTTTGGGCCATCTGTTTCATAAACAGACGGCTTAAGTCAAATCAATAATCCTGTAGAAAGATTTGACACATGCTAATGTCACTTTGTAAAATAATGTTGCCACATTTATTTTATTAATGATGTGGTTCGTTCATTTGGTTTATTTCGTTCATTCTGTTCACTCAAACAAAGGTTGTACGAACGAACATATTATACATACATACCTATTAGGAAAATGTACTTACGTATGTGAATTCTTTTAAAACCGAGAAGCACTAATTTTCAGGGAGTCTAAATCCAAGTTAGTAATAATTACAAATGAATGATTGATTGTTTTGTTTATTATTGTTGTAAATATAATTGCACTTGCAAATAAAACATTATAAACCAGTAACTGTGGTAAGTGCCGAGTGGAAGAATAATGCCAATACTCCAGGGATCGGAACCGGTTTTCAAGTACTGGTTTAAATCGGTTAAGAGAGGAAGCACTCCTTTGTGTTGAAGACTATTTTATGATATAAACCTCTGATTGTTTTGATAACCTTTTGACACATGTTTCTGTATCCATAGCAACGTTTTTGTTGATTAATAAATTATGTTTTGTTATGCTGTCACCACTCTACGTGTCTCTTTATTCTTAGATAAAATATTTGTTTTATCATGGTAGCAGAAGCGTGAGGAATCGAGTGATAGCTTAAATAAATCGAGTAATTGCAAATAAACCAAGTTTTCGAAACAATCCGGGAAGACAAAGATTCAATATGCAATCACCAAGTTGTAAAGTTGACATCGGTCACCTGGAAGGTGCAAAGAACTGGTCTACGTGGAAGTTCAAGGCTACATTACTGTTACGAGGTATGTCCGGTGGATTGGATGCGGTAAACGGTACTCTCCAAAAACCCGTGAAACCTGATACTAGCAATGCCGAAGAAATTTCTGTATATAATAAAGCTCTCGATTATTACAACAAAACTGATAGTTCCGCATTACTGTTGCTTACTGCAAATATGTCAGACGAAACCCTTCTAAAGATCATGCGCTTTAACTCATCTAAAGAAGTTTGGGACGAATTACATCGTTTATTTGATGGCAAGTCTGAAGATAAGAGTTACGCACTTTGTATGGAGTTTTTCGGCTATTGTAAAGATCCGTCACATGACATCACGACTCACATCTCTAAAATCAAAACCATTTGGTCAGATTTAAACACCGAACTGATGAAAATAGACAGTAACAAATCGGAATTACCAGATATCTTGTTAATTTGCAAAATTCTCGATACATTACCTGAAGTCTATTTTTCTTTCAAATCGAGCTGGATGTTGATGTCGAAGACAGACAAAACTATAGACAATCTGACTACGCAACTTTGTGCCTACGAGCGTTCAGTCTCATCGACGAATGAAGGTCCTGCCGAAGCTCTAGCGTTGCAGAATAGTAATAAAGCAAAGAAGAAATGTGGATACTGTGGAAAAGTCGGTCATAAAGTCAGACAATGTCATAAATGGAAAGCTGATGGGAAACCAGCCAAGCCAAAAGATAATGAGAGATCAAGCAATTTGAACCTTATGCTGTTGCCAGTCACTACGGATGTATACTCAATGCACACGAACTATGATACAGAGTCGTGGTATGCAGATAATGGCGCAACAACCCATGTCACATGCCGAAAAGATTTCTTCTCTAGTTTCGAGGATTTTAAAGATAACCGTACAGTGACAACTGCAAATGGAGCTACTGTCAAAGCTGTTGGCAAAGGTACTGTTGACTTGACTTTTACTATTAATGGCAAGGAATCCAGATTAAGACTCTGTGATGTATGGTACGTACCTGGTATTATGCGAAACCTATTTTCTGTACTGGCTACTCAAGACAGACTAAACAATAGTGTTTTTATGTCAGAAAGGGAACACTGTTTGCTGAAAGTTGATGGACGCGTGGTACTGACTGGCACAAGAGCCAAGAATGGAGGCTTGTACAAGCTTAATGTAGAGACTATTACAATGACAACTCCTGATCTAAACGTCTTGTCAGCAGATAATCTACTACAACTTTACCACGAACGATTAGCCCATCAAAATAAGAAGCATGTCAAAGAAGTTATTGATCGGGAACTCGGAATCAAAGTTCGTCTAGATTCTGAACTATGTACCGGTTGTATTTACGGAAAATCTCACCGGAGATCGTTTGGAACAAGAGAACGAGCTAAGGAAGCTGCAGAAATCATACACGCTGATGTTTGCGGCCCATTCCCTCCTTCCTTCAATAAATATCGCTACTTTGTTCTGTTTAAAGATGACTTCAGCAAATACCGTCACGTTTATTTCATGCGACAGAAATCGGAAGTTCACCTAAAGCTCCGACAGATGTTACAAGAATGTAAAGTGGCTGGTCACTCTGTCAAAGAATTATTGAGTGACAACGGTGGCGAATTTGATAATGAGAACGTAAGGTGCATTCTACGAGAAGCAGGTATAAGACAAAGGCTGACGATGCCGTATACGCCACAACAAAATGGTCTTAGTGAACGTGAAAATAGAACCTTAGTCGAAGCCGCTCGCACAATGATGTATGCTCATGAAGAATTACCTCGCGCTACTTGGGCAGAGTTGATAAATACTGCGGCTTATGTTTTAAACCGAACCGGTCCAACGCCAGAACATGGTAAATCACCGTTTGAGTTGTGGTTTAAGAAAAAGCCAGCAATCAGTCATCTTAAAATAATTGGTAGTGAATGTTACGCTCACATTCCTCAACCAAAGAGAGTGAAGCTATCTAAAAAGGCTGAGAAATGCATTCTAATTGGTTATGACGGCGATGAAGGCTACCGTTTACTTAGTAAAAACGGAAAACTCATAAGGTCAAGAGACGTTACTTTTAATGAGTCAGTACTTACACCGTCTGGTCCAGTTGATTCGGAAGAAGAGCACTCAGCTGAAACCTATTTTCCACTGTCAGAACCACCGATGTGTGATGCAAGGGGGGATGATCGCACAGAAAACATCTCTGATCGCACTACTAGATGCACTCATGATGAGCCTAGTTGGAGTGTGCCTCCCACATCGCCAGATCGTGTTGATAGTCAGGAAGCAGGAAGCCAAGCACAATCTTTTGAACCGTCTTCAGAAGCATCGCCGCCAGGATCACCTCTCTATGAAGATGCTTTAGATGAAGATGAGGTTGATAATGATGATCTTGAGAGACCAAGGGATTTGGATGATATAGCTGAGACAGCTACAGGAATGACTCTACGAGACAGAAGTCAGATTAGACCACCAAATCGATTTGAAGACTATGTCATGATGTCAGCTGATGTTGTTAATGGAATCAATGAACCAAAAACCTACAAAGAAGCAATTTCTAGTCCTCATAAAGATCAGTGGGTCAAAGCAATGGAAAATGAGGTGAAGTCCTTAAAGGAGAACAAAACCTGGATACTGGTTGATCTTCCAAAAGACAGAAAGCCTATATCTTGTAAATGGGTATACAAGGTAAAAACCAATGCAGATGGCTCTCTAGATAAATTCAAGGCAAGACTAGTTGCTCGAGGATATACACAGAAAAAGGGCATCGACTATGATGAGACTTTCAGTCCAGTCGCCAAGATGACAACAATCAGATCCGTCTTAAGCATTGCTGCAAATGAAGGTTTGAAACTCACACAGTTCGATGTATCAACCGCTTTCTTGTATGGTTCACTAAATGAGGAAATCTATATGAGTCAACCTGATGGTTACTCTGATGGATCGAAGAAGGTGTGCAAACTCAAGAGAAGTCTGTATGGCCTCAAACAAGCACCCCGGTGTTGGAATAAATGCATGGTGGATTATTTAAAGACTATTGGATTTAACCAAAGTGATACTGATCCCTGCCTATTTATCCGAAATCGTGGAAGCAACAAGATCATTCTTGCTCTCTATGTAGACGATGGTCTGGTAGCTGCAACAAATCAGGAAGATTCTGAAAAATTCCTGAGAGAGTTGAAAAGAAGATTTAAAATAACTATAAAAGATGCATCCTATTTTCTAGGTTTAGAAATAAAGGAGCAGAATGGTGATGTGAAAGTATCCCAGACGCACTATGCCCAGAAAGTTCTAGCCCGCTTTGGCATGAGTGATTGCAAACCTGTCACAACTCCTATATTAAAAGATGGATCGTCAGATTTTGAAAAAGATGTGACAGAGCCTACCTCATTTCCATATAGAGAAGCTGTGGGAGCACTGGCATACTTAACCGTAGGAACAAGACCTGATCTAGCATTCGCTGTAAGTGTTGTTTCCCGAACTCTAGAAAACCCTTCTAAAGATGACATTCAAAAGCTGAAACGTATCCTAAGATACATCAAGGGAACTTCAGACTATGGAATAACCTATAAGAAGAGATGCAATACCGGAATTTTGGAATGTTACAGTGATTCCGATCATGGTGGAGACCGAAGTACCAGACGATCGACGTCAGGTATACTATGTTTATACTCTGGAGGAGCAATATCTTGGACAAGTCGACGACAAACATGTGTTGCCATATCCAGTACTGAAGCCGAACTGGTTGCAGCCAGTGAAGCAGCAAGAGAAATCGTCTGGATTAAAAGACTTTTTGATGAGATATCAAAGTTAAAGGAGATACCTAAACTGAAGGTCGATAATGACGCAGCAATAAAGATCTCACATAACCCAGAACTCCACAGAAGAACGAAGCATATTGCTATTAGACATTTTTATGTCAGAGAACTCGTTGCTGCTGATGAAATACGTGTAGAATACGTTCCCAGCGAGTTCCAATTGGCAGATTTTCTGACCAAGGCATTGCATAAGCCACGGTTAGAAGCAATAACAATGAAAGTTGGTATGGTCCGTTAAGGGTTACCAAAAAGGGAGGATGTTGAAGACTATTTTATGATATAAACCTCTGATTGTTTTGATAACCTTTTGACACATGTTTCTGTATCCATAGCAACGTTTTTGTTGATTAATAAATTATGTTTTGTTATGCTGTCACCACTCTACGTGTCTCTTTATTCTTAGATAAAATATTTGTTTTATCACTTTGCACCGCCTTTACTCAAATTAACCGGTTAATTTTGATCAATGAAATCAAAATTAGTTAAAACCAGATTGACGGATTGACCAGTTAATATAGATGTAACAGAAACCTTAAATTTATTAGGGTCAATAATGGAAACCGGTTTAAAATCGTACCCCGTTTCCGATTATTACGATGGGCTTACGTGCAGGTAGCGCACTAACGCCCTCACTAGGGTCAGTGAGGGCGCTAGGTAATAGCGCGGAAATTTAGATGCGTTTGCTTTTCATTCGGCTTCTTACCTCTGCTGAGTGCACGAATGTTGACTTTGCTCACGCGCTGTTCGTTGTTAAGTTTTTCTTTGTTGAGTTTGTTGTTCTTGTTAACCTGCATCCGTACTGTTTTGTTATTAATACGAATCATTACCATGGATCCTCAACCTGGAACATCACGCCAACAAGACTTTCTTTCTCCAAAGAAAAAGCGACCGAAGGTTGCTCTTACTGCCAGCGAAAAAGTAATGATTCACAATGTTTACAAGTACGTTTTTGAGGAGGAAACTGCCATGTTACAAGCAGATATATACACAGCGGCTATATTGAATTTGATTTGATTTTTACAGAGAACTCTTCTACTAATCAAGCCCTTCATTTTTGTCCGGTAGTAGTAATAAGGTTATATGAAATTCGCCATTTTGAAACGTCAGCCATCTTGAATTTACAATTACGCATAATGTAGGTGTAGTTTCCAAAACAAGAAATGTTGTGTTGTTAAATTTTAGAATAACCTATCAATAGGAAGGGAGTAAAAAAAAACATTTATAGATTCAACTTCAACAAATAATTAATAAAGAGACAAGCCTACCAATGTTAATATTTTTATACCGACTAAACCAAACTAGCCTTTACAATTGCTTGATAGATGAAATAAAATAAGAATTATTTAATTCGAGGCGTTATAAGAATGTTTGAGTGAATGAATGACATTGATGTGTTTCATTCTTCTGGCTACAACACTATTTTTTTTTCGTCGAAAATTGGCAGCACTGTAAACGTCAAATCTTTCTACAGGATTATTGATTTGACTTTAAATGGTGCCAAGCGTCACGCAATTGACGTTTTCATAAGAAACCACAAATTTCGCCGGGTCGGACTAACAGCACGGTAGCTCAATTGGTAAAAGCGTTTGGCCCGGTCTGCCAAAAGGTTGCTGGTTGAAGTCCCGCCCGTGCGCAAATTTTTGGTTTCTTATTTCATCTTTATGAATATAAAATATGACACTGTGAGTGTTAAAAAAAACATTCAAAAACGTTTAACATTCTTTCAGATTTTTTGCGCTTTAATTTTAAAGTTAAATGAAAAAGACTAAGTAGAACATGAAAGTTGACATTTCACGGGTTACGCCTTTGCAATGATATTTCATCCTAAAAAAATGCTTTTGAACTTACTACTTACAGCTGTCACTTTGACATGTGGTGTTGATGTTGTTTCCGGTGTTGTATTGGACATTATCGATAAATTACGAAATGGTAAATTGAAGAATTATGAAAAAAAAAACATTCAAATTAATTTAGTTCAGAAACGAAATATTTATCATAATTCCTCATTCGAAATACGTTTGTTATTTGTAGTTATGAGAAAATATTTGAGTTATTTTCAGACATCAAAATAATATTAAATAGGAAAGAATGCTACATTAGCTTTATTTGGTTACTGTTTGCACAGCTTAAATCAGGAAATGTTACTTATTAAGTAAAATTAAAGCGTAATGGAATTCCATTGATATCGAAATCTTAATTCTACAATTTATACACACTACAACACTATTAACGTTTTTTTCAATCGTATATAGCAAAGACGTGACCTCGTAACATCCAACCTTATGTTCACAGACTTAATAGAGATGCTAGATAGCTTATGTTCTTACGCTCTTTTATAAATGGAGACATGGAGAGTTTTTTAAAAAATACTGAAAAGAAATGAAAATGAAAAAAATATGGGTGCCTTTATTTTTGAAGTTCTCTCAGGAAAAAAAATAATATGCATATAATTGTAATGCTTTAAAATGTTTAAACACTCACAGTGTCATATTTTATATTCATAAAGATGAAATAAGAAACCAAAAATTTGCGCACGGGCGGGACTTGAACCAGCAACCTTTTGGCAAACCGGGCCAAACGCTCCAAAATATAAAATAGTAGTAGTTTTTGACACTGTGAGTGTTAAAAACATTCTAAAGCATTAGCGAAGCGACATCAATTTCCAAGTTGAATTTATTCTGTAAAGAATAACTGCTTGGGCCATCTGTTTCATAAACAGACGGCTAGATGGCGCTAAGCGTCACGCATTTGACGTTTTCATAAGAAACCACAAATTTCGCAGGGTCGGACTAACAGCACGGTAGCTCAATTGGTAAGAGCGTTTGGCCCGGTTTGCCAAAAGGTTGCTGGTTCAAGTCCCGCCCGTGCGCAAATTTTTGGTTTCTTATTTCATCTTTATGAATGCATAATATTTTTTGAAATGTTATCAAATGTGTTTGTTGATGTTGAAATTGTGCAAGAAGACTATTTAATCTAAGGCCTTTCTCCAAAGAAAAAATTGCGGTTGCCGAAATCAGCAGGCAACATACCTACTAAAGTTTTACCCTTTTGAAGTTGGTAGAAACAAAACATGCAAAGAGAATAATAATTTATTGGTAATATAAACATACACTTAGATAATATTATACCTTATAATAATATAACAATTGACTTACAATTCATTGTAGCATAATCTTATTATAAAAAGGTTATAGTTCAAATAAAAAGCAATGAAACGAAACAAAATCCATTTCTTATGCTAGTCTAATTATGTAAACAATCTATTAAAAATAATATCAGTTAAAAAAAACCTATTTGATTTTAAAAAGATCTTTGTTCAACATTGGTTCAACAACAATTTACCTTTGTGATGTGTGTTTTTGTGCTTATATTTTTTTATAAAATCAATCAATCAATTTTGTTAGGGAATGCCAAAAATAGTTTACAATGTTTGACTAGCAAAGAAAACCAGACTATTAGTATCAAAATATGTATGTTTCGTTTTGTTATACTTTTCTTGCAAATATATTGATAACTTATCAAAGTTATCAACAATACATGAGATTATTATCAAAATAGTAACTCAAATGAAGCTATAAATATTTAGAGAAAACATTTTACGTAACATGATAATGATTAACAATTAGGTGACTGAATATGATTTTCTTTAGGTTATTATTTAAACAATTACTGAAACAACCAACACCTTTTCATATTTACTCATAATTAGTCTGTTAAAATCATGCAGGCACTAACTTAGTTATAGGCTTAACAATAGTGATGAGGGCAGCTAGGGAGGAAATAGCTCCAAGCGTACCTACTGCACTAGGACTCAACTTTGTAAATCCTAAAGCAGTGAGGGGAATAAACAGGTCGCATGAATTCTTAACAGTATCAATAAAAATATCTTTGTGACAATTAACAATCATGTACAAATGCCGGGCACTACCAGTTACATCTAAGTTCTTCACTGAACTATTTAGCAAATAAGATGGCTTCAACAAAGCCATTTTATTCAACTCCAAAACTTGTAATATTTCATAAAAGTCTCTAGCAAGATTAGCTATTATTGACAATAGCCAGAATTTATTTGCAGTTTGATTCCATTTATCAGAGTCAGTCTTCAGGAACCCACTTTTTGTAAACCAAACAATGTGGTCTGCGTATAAGAATAAGGAATGTGCCAGTTTACTTGTGGTTATGGCTAGCCGCAGAAATGGGTCGTCTATGTTCATACTGTTCAAGGCAGAATAACATATATCAACACATCTCCCCAATCTAAGAACTGTAACAAATTAATTGATTATATGAATTAGGTTAATCACTTTTTGTACTTTGAAACTAGAACTGCGCATAGTTTTATCAGATTATTAAACTCACTTTTTCTGAAGGAGCTAAGTGTAAGTTCTAAATTTTTTATCCTATCCACAGAATATTTATTTGCATGCCTCCTTTCAAGTTGATGCCATATTAACCGGCTAGTATATTGCGCCAGCCTGCAAGATAATAATAAAAATAAAGTTTTGCATATAAATACTGAATGTAGGTACCTGTTAAATTGCCTTTTATTTGAATATCAAGTAAACATCCATGACCAACCTTGCTAATTTGTCTCTTCCATTTGACTGGTTATTCAAATGAATTATAATATCCATATTAATTACAAATATCACTTTGATCTCATCGCCAGGCCAGCGTTTAAAAATACAATATCATAAAACCACAAAATAATACCTAATGTCATAAAACTGACGTAAACAAACAAAAAGTAGACTTTGAACGCAGTTTCACTTTCAAACACAGATTAGTAAGAAGTACTGTTACTAACTAGTAGTAGGTAGGTACGTCATAGTTGATAATAGGTAGGTATGAGTTTACACACAATGAATTTGACGTCCCGCACGACGACTTTTTTTATTGTTTTTTTGACTAAACTATCATTCATTTTCAACTCGCCATATTTTCGTTGCGCTGCTACGGGGATAAAATATTTTTGTTTCACCAAGTGTTAAGTTTCACAATGAATTATTTCGCATTTACACTAGACATACTCTTACTAATCTGTGATTTACATTATAAAACAATACCTAAAATGATAAATAAATAAATAATGTCAAAACAGTATTTTTTTTAATATACAAGTTTAACGTCCTCGGCTGTACGCCATACAGACAATTCTTCATTATCGTATTTTCATTTTTCAATACTTAAAACTAAAACTAACACTAAACTAGCCTAACTCAACCTAACTCATTAAAATGCGAGGTGGTCCGCCTTCCAATGCTCAACAAGGAAGCTAAGCGCAGGAAAAGTGATCCGGGTAAGACGACGCGATTAGAGCTCGCTTCACCATAATTCTCACTTTAACTTCATTGTTTTCTTTAAAAGCACGAATTATCATGACAATTCCACCTCACAATCACAATAATTGACCCGAAAATAACAATTTCTAAAATGAATAAATATTGTCCGTCCTTCACTTTTCGTTTCCCGCGCAAAACTCTCAAAACAGTCAAAATTGACAATGTCAATTTTTTTTAATACAAGTTTAACGTCCTTGGCTCTACGCCATACAGACTATACTTCAGTGTTTATTTTTATTTCATATCACTTATAACTAAAACTAACACTAAATTATCCTATCTTAACCTAACTCATTAAAATGCGAGGTGGTTCACATTTCAATGCTCAACAAGGAAGCTTAGCGCAGGAACAGCGATCCGGGTATGGCGGCGCGATCAGGATCACTTCACTTAATTCCCCATTTTAATTGAATTGTTTTCTTCAAAAGCACAAATTATCATGACAATTCCACCACGACATAACTAAAATGAAGAAATAAGGTCCGCCCTTCCCCTTTCGTTTCCCGCGCAAAACTCTGACAATGACAATATATTGTTAGGGATGTGCAATATTTAACTGACTCAATTATCAATTCAATTGAATAAATGTACCTTATAAATCTGGTAACAAATTTTACTTTCAGTCATTATAATCCTTATCCGGTAAGAAATGAACATACAGTCCGTTTCTCTTTGTTTGTGAGTCGAATAATGAAAACAATATTTTAATAACTTTTCAAACAATATCAGTGAATAAAATGTCTAAATTTATTTGATTTGAAAATATCTCAGTGTTATTTTATTTATTTCGTTATAAATAAAATACATATGAAATTAGCTTTTTGTCGTACTGACCACTTCGACCTGAAATATCTCCTCTTTGGTTAGGAATTCCAAATTCAAATTTATAAATTCATTTAGCTGGTACGTTTGAGTTTCATTCATTTGTTTCTTCCTCATTATTTTTTTCTTTGGCGTTGCTTATTACCGCACAATGGAAAACCTGAAATATCGGTATATTTACGAGTACGAGTTCTACCGTGGCACCAGTGCTGCAGAAACAGCTCGAAGGATTAATGATGTGTACGGCACTGGTATCGCAAAAGAAAGCACGGTACGTTTTTGGTTTCAACGTTTTCGTTCTGGAAATTTCGACCTTCAGAACCAACCCCGTGAACGGCCGGAGACTAAAGTGGAAAATGAAGAATTAAAGGCTATTGTGGAAGCGGAGCCTTCACAAGAGATAGCTTTAGGCTTCGGAGTAAGTGATAAAACTGTTTTAATCCACTTGAAACTCGGGAAAATAAAAAAACTTGAACGATCTCATGAATTGAGTGAATCGAACTTGCAAACACGCGTCGACTGCTGTGTTACTTTGCTCAACCGACACAATAATGAAGGGATTTTAAATCGAATCATGACTTGTGATGAAAAGTGGATACTGTACGATAATCGGCAACGCTCGTCGCAATGGCTGAACCCTGGAGACCCATCCAAACCCTGCCCTAAACGAAAATTGTCTCAGAAAAAGTTGAGTGTTTGTTGGACTAGCGGCGCGCCGGTGTCGTTCACTATAGCTTTCCAAAATCTGGCCAAACGATTACGGCAGATATCTATTGTCAGCAACTGCAAACCATGAAGGAAGAACTACCTACTACCTAAACAACCGAGATTGATCAATCGCTTCAGGCCACTGCTGCTTCACAACAACGCAAGACCACAAACTGCACAAAAATGAACCACTAACTTAGATGAGCTACAATTGGAATGTCTGCGACATCCACCGTACTCCCCGGACCTTGCTCCAACAGATTACCATTTTTTCCGGAATTTGGACAACTTCTTACAAAGAAAAAAATTCAACTCCGATGCGGCAGTCCAAACTGCCTTCAAAGAGTTTATTGATTCTCGTCCCCATGGTTTTTTTAGTAAAGGGATAAATCAATGAACTACCTATGAGATGGCAAAAGTGCATAGATGACAACGGAGCATACTTTGATTTATTAAATATATTTTACAAAAAAAAAAGATTTTATATTCCTCCCTTACAAAACGCCAATTTCATATGTAACCTAATATTAATTAAAAAGAAGATAAATTTTATAAAACATAAAAAACGCCTGCCAAATGTTATGGTGCTCAAAATGCTGGCAGCGTTTCCCCTCTGGATAGCTAAACTAATCCGCTGTCCGAGGTAGCTGCCAGCCTTTTGGTCACCAGTTGACTCAGTCAACCTTTGGCGGAAATCATAGTCCATCTCAGTGTTTAACTATAACTTACGTATAAAGGTTGTAAGTTTTATGTTCATCTTATTTTAAAATGACTCATTTCGTATAAATGGAATGACAAAATTGTCTACAATATTGGCCTAGCAAAGATAAATAGAATTTAATGATGAGAAGTTTTTTTCTCCACCAATTCAAGTATGAAAATCATTTGCTGTAAACTGATTCATTGATATTATTTTTTAACTTTTAAGGATTACAGCAGAGGTCTGACGATAGCCTATAATATTCTTAAAGTTAGTAATAGTGTAAAAAATACAAATATTGAGCTGATACTGCATTGGGTTCCAGCTCATATTGGCCTTTTAGGCAACGAGAAGGCGGACCTCGTGTCGAAAGAAGCCGCGAGTGTTGGTAGGACGTTCGAATATTTGCCTGACTTCTCTGAATATGTGCCTTGTTATAAAAATATATGTTTTCAAAAATGGAAACAGCATTTTGATACAGTTTCTATTGACAGGGGGATATGGTATAAATCCGTTCAGGGAGAACCTAATCGTGTGCCTCGGTTTGATGACATTAACTTGAATAGAAACTATATCACTACAACTACAATAAGATCGCACTACGTCTTCGTTCGGGGCACTTTCCATCAGTAAAATTTGCATATCTAATGAAAAAATCTGATTCACCTAATTGCAGAGCTTGTGATACAATCGTAGATGCACAACATTTGCTGATGGAATGTTTCAATAACCAAGCTGAAAGGAATCACTGTTTGAAGAATTTAAATTAAATATTCGAGATGTAGGATTAGTGCAAAACATTCTAGCAGAGCCAACATCAGAAGCAGCTAAAAAATTATGTAAATTAGTAAAACTAACAGAACAGTGATTCCCCATCATTGATTAGTAAGTAAGCATCTACTTTTTAGTTATTGTTTTTTTTTTATATATCCAAGCAGTATTATGTATATTAACTTAGATCAAACCAAATCTGTAAATGGCGAAGATACAATGGGACTGGCGTATCCATGTGGACAAAAGCCCCAAATTAAATAAAGATTTAAAAAAGGGTACATATTATATTGTGATAAACAGACTAAAAAAAAACAGTAGGTAATCATACTTATTTACTTCTTAGTTACGCTAGCGAAATATATTATCAACCTTTTATATATATTACGGCTAAAGAAGGTACGTAGCTACGTCGGTGTGAACATAAACTTAAGATTAGCCGGCTTAACCTAGGTTTATCTTCGACGAGGTGTCAATGTTAGTTTCTTCTATCTTTAGCCGGCAAAACTTAAGTGTAACTGCAGGCCCTTGGCTAAAAATGTAGAAGGAAATGGAAAAGGAAACAATGTAATAATGTTTACTATTTTGACACGAAAACTTCATTAAAAAATAATCACTTTCATTACACAGATTACAGAGATGACGCAATATTAAACCACAACATTGGCACGTGTGCGCGCGTTGTCCCCCACTGCCCCCTCAAGCTCTCCGCCGCCGGCCCGGTGCGCCCATCGATTACATTATAGCCGTTTCGTTTCGGTTAATATGCACATTAGCCGGCTAAAGATGGAATATCACGACGCAAACCAACATGTTATCGAACTTTAGCTGCTTCTCGAAGATAAACCTAAGTTTAGCCGGCTAATCTTAACTTTATGTTCACACCTACCTTTAGCCGTAACATATACATATATTTCAAATGGTACGAGAGTGCTATCTCTTTATGATACGAAAATATCTTAGGACTAAAGACCTTAAATAAAGCTGCTCATTGCGTGAAAATAAAACAATGACAGACACTAATCTGCTATATTAAAGTCTATTTTTCTATGCTTGACAAAGTAGTAAACAACCTTGAAATTTATTTTTAACGAAATGATTCATTTTAAAATAAGATAAACGAAACTTACCATATGAGTAGGTAATTCATCGTTTGGTACTAAGATTTTTAAATTAAAGAGTAAATAAGTTTTATTTACTGATATTATTTTAAAAGTTATTAACAGATTGTTTACATTACTCGACTAACAAAGAAAAACGGACTTTAAATCTTAGTAGGTGTTTAAAAAAAAACATCGTTTTATTTCGATCTTAAATTGAAATATCAAATGAACTATTGAAAATACGTACGTTGACATCACTTGATTGAATACCGATTTCCGGTTTGGCAGAAGAAACAGGGTTGCCCATAGTAGTGTTGTATCGCTTAATTTAGGGGAATAAAGAAGTGCCTTAGCCACTACACGTATGAAAGTCCCCGCAAATTGCTCATGCGCCTGCCTGAAGGCTATTTTATATTGTCGTACTTAAATACAGTGGTATGCGTGGAATTAAGAGCGGTCTGTGCTCCTCAACACTTGATGAAAACAATTCGTTTATACTCCGTCAAAAATTTATCAATGAGAACTTTTAAGTTATTCTCAGTATAGATTGACACGTGTGCTTTCATGTGCTTCAGTACAGATTGAAACGATGCTATGCAAGCTAATGACGATGATGACGAAGAAAACAATTCGAACAAATTATCATTCACAACTTTAAAGCTTTTTTCAGTACAAATTGACATGTGCTTTCATGTGCTTTAGTACAGATTGAAATGAATCTACACAAGCTTTGTTTGATTGCTGTTTACATAACTTAAATTAGGTAATACGTTAAATAAATACTTAATGGATAATATACCACTGACATAAACATCTTACTTCTACAGACTGCAGTAAACGTCAAATGTTTTTTAATTCGAATTTCTAGACAAACGTTATTTGTTTTAGTTATTTTCATGTAAACGTTATTTTAAATGTTGTTATATCAATTGATTTTAGGCCAATCGTTTGTTATATGTTTCCCTCAATACTTACAAAATTGTATATATTTTGAACTGTATATGATATGTTGTTATTTTATATATCATTATACAACCGTGTGAAAGAGGTTGATTCCATACATAGTAAATTTCGTAAAACGTTAAAACACAACTATCTACGGTTACAATAATTGTTATACCTGCTAAAAACACGATTAAAAAACGAATTATTTAATTCAATTTTGGTTTGACGTCGGTAATTTTACTTTTGGGCAATCAATGTATTCTTTAATGGGATTTCTTCCTTTAATTTCTTGATTTATTCGTACAATAAGATAGACTTCAGTTATAACAACGAGAGAGAGAGAGAGAGAGAATACGTAAACCAATCGCCGCCATTACTAGTTTTGGGGGGATTTAAAAGGTTTGGTGAGATTTTATTTCTTTTAACGGCAACACTTCTTCCACCGTTTAATTTCCGGCACACACGGGACGGGATTATCATCAACCATTTTGCTTTTCTGGTGGTCGTCCATGTTGAATTTGTTCCGTATTGCGTTGTGGATTGTGCTAAAAAAGTGACTCTTGATTTTAAAACTCACTGAGGAAACTTAGTGATTTGTGTATTTTGACAACGGTGTCTTGTTAGGTATAAAAGCGAATACTACTTTCTGATTCGTTCGGTAAGACATTAGTAACAGTTCTCTTGTGATTTACAGTGGTATTATCGGGAACAAAGCGACATTTTGAAGTGACGTGTAATGTTGTGCATTTCAGATAGTGAATCACCAAACTGAGCTTACATGATTGGATTACCGCGTAGCGAAAGAGATAGAGATCGTATAACGGTGAAAATTCGTAACATGAAGAGAAGTTCGTCGAGGGATAGCATTCCGCGCTCAAAGCGGACACGTAGTAGCATCGGAAGATACGACGACAGTTCGGACGAGCGCGTCACCCCTGAGCGTGTGCGGCGAAGGGTGCGGTCTCCGAGCCCCCGCGGCCGGTACGTGTCCCCTCACCGCGACGATTATGTACGTTCGCGTGAAGTCCGAGAGGAATCTGTTCGCCCCTATTACAAAGTTCTGTGTGTCAGTGCCTTGCACCCTAAAGCATCAGATGAAATCATCAAAGACACCCTGTACAGAGAGTACAAAAAGTTTGGCGACTTTAGCATCAAAATATCCCATGAATTGGATGAACGCGTCGCGTATGTATGCTTCCGTAGTGTTGAAGATGCTAGAGATGCCAAACACGCTAAGCCGAGGATCATTTTATATGATAAGGTGGCCCTTGTTGACCCGGTCTATGAGCCTGTGAGGTCCGACTACAGAAGTAGGCCAAGGAGTATCACACCAACTGATTATGAACGCCCATATTCCTATGCCTGGTCGCCTGCACCAGAGAGACGTCGTCCACCCCCAGACGATAGGGCTTACGGTATTCCTCCGTCGGTACCACCACATCACAGAGATTTCCGTCCACCAATGCATGAATATCCTATGGCAGGACCCCATGGTCCGCCAATGCACCACCGGCCTCCAATGCATCACCCCCCACACCCTCATTACATGCCACGGCCATACATGCCTCGTCCCCATCATCCACCATTTGAGAAATCTGAGAACAAAAAAGATAAGTTTCCCAACTACCTTCATCATGTGCAGCCCGAAGATGACCCACTGGCGACTAGAACTTTGTTTGCTGGCAATCTAGAGATAAACATATCAGATGAGGAGCTTCGTCGTATTTTTGGACGTTATGGTATAGTTGAAGACATTGATATTAAACGTCCCCCACCAGGCACAGGAAATGCTTTTGCTTTTGTCCGTTATCAAACTTTAGACATGGCTCACAGAGCCAAAGTAGAACTCTCGGGGCAGTATATTGGTAAATTCCAATGTAAAATTGGTTATGGCAAAGCTACTCCCACCACAAGAGTGTGGGTGGGTGGCCTTGGTCCTTGGACTTCTGTAGCTCAACTGGAAAGGGAGTTTGATAGATTCGGGGCAATAAAAAAGATAGAATATGCAAAGGGGGAAGCTCATGCTTACATTTTATATGATTCTATTGATGCCGCTCAGGCTGCAGTTAAAGAGATGAGAGGTTTTCCCCTCGGCGGGCCTGAAAGGCGTCTTCGTATTGACTTCGCCGACGTGGGCAACGGTGGTCCATACAGGCCCAAGCCTTATGCTCCCCCTGTAGGGGAGGATGGTAGACCAGTTGAAGGTTACGAGGGCTATGAAGGTACTTGGGATGATAGTTATGGTTATGGTACTCCAGGATATAGAGGTAGAGGTGGGCACCGCGGCCGCGGTCGTGGTATGTATAGGGGTGCATATCATGGTGCAAGTGACTACCGTGATGAAGAATGGAGACGTGCTCCCGTTGACGGTGAATATGAAGGTCGCGTTCGTCACTCTGGTTCTCGTGAGCCTGGTGTGGACCGCTCCCGCTCGCGTTCCCCGCGTCGTCGGTCCCCCGACAGCGACTCTGACGGCTCCACCCGCCGCACCGGTGGTATGCTAGCCTCCGCCCGAACCCTCCCTGAAGTAGTTCGCAAAGCCACCACTATTTGGAATGGAGCTCTCATCCTCAAAAACTCGCTTTTCCCTACTAAGCTGCATCTTACGGATGGAGACTCTGAAATCATTGACAGTCTAATGAAAGATGAAGATGGAAAAAACCAATTGAGGATTACACAAAGGCTCCGTTTGGACCAGCCAAAATTAGATGATGTTCAGAAACGCATTGCAACTTCAAGTTCCCATGCAATATTCTTAGGCGTTGCTGGATCCACAGCTTCCATCACTAATGAGGATGCCAGTATTCAGACGAGGCCAATGAGAAACCTGGTTTCGTACTTGAAGCAGAAGGAAGCAGCAGGTGTGATATCCCTGTTGAATAAAGAGACTGAGGCCACAGGAGTATTGTACTCTTTTCCTCCTTGTGAATTCTCGACAGACCTCTTAAAGAGAACTTGTCACAATTTAACCGAAGAAAGTCTAAAAGAAGACCATCTTGTCATTGTTGTGGTCCGGGGAGGTTCTGCTTAGTATTGACATCATATTTATGGAAATAGTTTTTAAATTTATTTGTGTTTAAAGTAGATTAAGTTTCTTGAAGTTTCCAAAATATGTTAGAAACTAATATCAGTTGCATAATGTATGTGATGATGTGTGGTGATGTGAGGTATTGTGATTTGTTCACAGGTTTTTTATATTTTGTGCAAGTGCTGTGATGATTCACAGTTGTAGTGACAGCAATAAAATCCTATTGCAAATAATAATAGTCTTGCTAGACTATCACCAATGTTTACCTTAAAACTAAGTGTATTTATGGAGACAGAGTTTAGTGTACTTTTATTCAGTGTATGTTAGGTGATGTGTAGTGTAAGTGTGTGTACTTGGAAATAGATTATATCATCCCATGTTGTTGTTTTTTTGAACCTAGTGAGTTAGTGAGAGTATAGTGCAGTTGACAGTGGCCAGTTTGTGATAAAGTAAATGTGGTCATAATTATCATGAGTATAAACAGTGGTCACTGTTGTTTGTGGAAGGAGAAATACCCATGAGGTTTTCCAAGTGTTTGTGAATGTGGTCCCAAAGACTTCAAGGATATAGACAGTATAAATTCAAGTAACTAACTCATAAAAAAGCTATGAAGTTATATTATACAATGTTGTACCAAATTTAAGTGAGTGGAGAAACTCTTAGTGAGTGTATAAACATTGGTTTGTATACCTAGTGCCTTTAGAAAACTGGTAAGTTTGATGTGACACAAACACTAGTAAATACATAATAGTAAAGCCACAAAAAAGTGGCGCCAAGTTCCTGATGCTCCCAATTACCAGTTGCTTTGAAAGACTTAGGCATACTGTATATGTATGAGGCCCCTAACTTACTTACTGTAGTGGCAGAAAAATGGATCTACCACTTCTACTTTCCTCAACAAACTGACACCTTCTCTGCTGTAAAATAAATCTTAGTTTCCACTTGCCTGCCCAGAGCATTTAAAAATTTCAAAGAGTAACACAAGTTTGGTTACATTTTTTTTTTCAGATTATGAATCCTAACTCAGTCACTGGTCTGGTTGCTTTATTTCTTCTTTATCTCTTCAATTTTCTGATTCTTTCTGTTTGTGTGCTAGCTAGCTGCTCTGATGAGTTAGCTAGAGAGTAACTAGTGATTCTATTGAATGTCCTAAAAGTATGATAGCTTCTGCAAAGTATGCTCATTCTCATAAACATGAATTATTTTCAATTTCTCTCCAATCTCTATCCCACAGTCCCATTTGACTTTTGGTTGGACTCAGCTCAAATCTGGAAAGTGAAATCTGAACCTCAAACAGTGCGACAAATAAAAAAAACTAAATGTGGTAGTATTTTATCAGATAGCCAACTAAATATCGAAAAATAAGTTATTAATATATTCCTGTTCTTTGTATTTTTGTATATTCAGTTTATCTAAGACTTTCGGTTATTTTCACAAAGTAGTTTCATTACTTTTTTAAATTCACTAATTTGAAACAAGATTTTTAATGCAGTTAAGTTTTATGTAATAAACCGGTTACCTACTTTAAACATTTTCTGAAATCAAGTATCAAAATTATTTTATTATCATTATTTTTATTTTTATAGTCAATGCCTACCAAACAATAGTGACTGTCACAATGACAAATTTATGTTAAATTTTGTTGTTCCAAAAAACATGAGTTTCAGCTTTTACTTGCCAGACTATAACAAAAATAATTATTATGTGGTGAGTAGGCATAATTCATGCAGATAAGAAAAACTCATCAAAACACCTACCAGGTCACAGGCAAGTATAAAATAGTGAGTATAGATAAACCGTTCATAATCCATGTAGTTCAACCATCCTGTCTTGGAACACAACTTCAATCAAGTATTTATTTTATTAAGTTCCGTACTAAAAGGGTTAAAAAAACAGGACCATATTGCTAAGACATCGCTGTCTGTCTGTCTCATCAGGCTGTAGGTAGGTAGGTATCTCAAGAACGGCGATATACAGGGTGAATTTTTCATCAGTACCGAAATTTTATGTAAAGACTCCACTGATGAATATGAACAACTTTTACCATATGGGGGCAATAGTGAATGAAATCAAGAAAAAAGTATCAACTGTTCCATACATTTTGACCGCGCGCCAATTGAACTTTTGTTTTGCTTTTTTCTCGATTTCACTATTGCCCCCATAGTAAAAGTTGTTTAAATTCATCAATAGAGTCTGTACACAAAATTTCGGTACTGATAAAAAAGTCACCCTGTATATCGTTATCCTAGTTGAAATTTTCAAAAATTATCTATTTATGTTGCCGCTATAATAATAAATACTAAAAATAAAATAAATATTTAGGGGACGCTTTTGCTCGATATCAATAATGACAAAAGGAAGGCACTCAAAATATTCACAAACCACTTTTACAAGTTGTATGTTTAATTTAATAATTAATAACAAAATAAAATGTACTAATAATACAAAAAACTTTCTGCCGCATTGTCAGAAAGTTTTTGCAGGACTACTACCACATACTACGACCGCAACTCACTTGGCTTAGGCCCGGAGTTTGTTGTGCTTACCGATTACACTTAGTGTTTTCGAATGTGAAATTAAATAATATTGTATACAGGAAACGCAATTTTGACCTATCTTACTTAAAAGGTATGGAACCCTTCGTGCGCGAGTCCGACTCGCACTTTGCCGGTTTTTTAAAAACCAATGTATATTTTTCGGGGAATGAAATACGACACATAAGACAGTGTAGCACAAGACCACACGTAGTTAATTCATGCACTGTAATTTAATGTCGTATCGTATCATTTGCATTGCTTATTTCCAGTCGTCAAACCTTCTTGTGATTATAGACACGGACGACTGCAGTTTATAGTATAAACGTCTGTAGTTATCCTGTTCTTATCTCTATCAATCAGTTGCATTGCATCCCTTCTGGCCTGTCCAATGTAAGGATTAAGGACCACTACTGAGGACCAAACTAAAAGCCTCTCCTCGCCTAAACTGCCTGCAATATGCATAATGCTTAATCATCATCCACATAATCAATATTCATTATTAATAATAAAAAATATATTTTGAAACTAGGATTTGAACCCATGACCTTTTAAGGACTTCCAAAGGTAATTGTACACTAACACTTTTTGGGTTAGATGGTTAAGGCGCTACCCGGATTTTTACCGCGCACACTAGCGCCACTTTACTAGAAAAATCATAACTCGGTAAATAAAAGACCAATCAAAAATCTGGTAGATACGATTGTAGCTCTGATAATGTGGTTTAGACACAATGTTTAAGTTCAATTAAACAGAGTTATCTGCAGTTACAGTTAGCAAAAATGCTAAAAGTGGCCATATTTAGCAGTTTTTCTAACTCTAACTACAGTAAACTACTTTAGAAACAATTTAAACGTACTAAATAAACTATAGAACCTGTACTACAATCGTATCTACCAGATTTTTGATTAGACTTTAATTTAACGAGTTATGATTTTTCTACTAAAGTGGCGCTAGTGAGCGCGCAAAAAATCCGGGTAGCCCCTTAATTAATTAAGGCCTGATTTTTCCAAAATCAGATAAGAAATATTTGTCAGATAAAATACAATTAGCCTAATTTGTTAAGGTAACCTATTTGTCAGCAATCATTTATGTAATTGTCATATGTGTATTTATGTGATAGCCCAGAGGCCGTAGTGCGAGTCGGAGCGAAACTTACTCGATCCATCGCATCGAGCGCGTAAACGTGATTTTATATGGGATTATTTTAGTGTCAACGTTAACCACTAGACGCCGCTGCTTTAATCCCATATAAATTTACGTTAACGCGCTCAATGCGTTTGATCGAGTAAGACTCGCACTACTGCCACTGATGAATTATTTACCTATTCCTGGGATATCATAGAGCTCTCTTTCCTTAACATTAGTAGGTACCTGCATCGCAAGCGCATCTAGAGCTAAAGCACAGTACCAAATCTGTCACCTATATTTGTGTTTTGATTGTGCGATAGCCTCGCTATCGCTACGCTTCTGAGGATTGATTGATCTTTCCAATGTCTGTTATGAAATTTAATATTCGTCGAATAAAATATAATAGGCCTTACGATTCGTCACCTACAGTAACCTATTTGTCAGCAATCATGTGTGTATCATCATTTTAAAATCGGTCATTTTATACTTATTCAGTCTAATAAGTCTTAGCTGACGTTGAGAAAAATCGGCCTTAACTTAACAAACGATTACCATACCTACCGCGCTATACTTGCGATCTTGCTACCGACCCTTAAGTGGCACCTACAGATCTGTCCGTTTTCGTTACTAACACTTATTCTGGGTATTGTAATTTGATGGTTCTTTACCAGGAAATTAATAAGGGTGGAGTAGCGGGTTCGAATCCTGAAAAATGCTAGAGTGTAAATAGCAATAATCTAAATATTTCCAAAGATAATGATGTGATCAGACCTACTTTTTTTCTGTTTCATTTTTTTCTAGGTATCCGAATCAAAGCAGCTGGACCCCGGATCTCTTCATAATATTCGCATCGACCTAGTTTTCGTAACATGTTAGTTTATATCTTCTACGTAGCTGCGTAGGTACCTGAGTAAAACGATACCAAAATTCCAGTGATATTCGTGCACACATGCGCCGATCCAATAATAAGAACGAACTGTCACTTGAATATTTATTAATAAACGTTGGGCTGTCATTTGTATTTTTTTATTTAACTTCCTTTTTGATAAACCTTAATAAAATAGGTTTCAGCTTCAGTTGCTTAATAAATTGCCATTGATACTGCAGCTTAAGTTGCATGCTTGTAATGCAACGCGTCGGATGGCGATCAATCGGTCATCGCGATTGGTATTTGATGTGATGACGAAATAAATAAAATCTAAGCATTCCTGGTGATCATGTACCTATATAAAATAAATAATCGTTCGTAGATTTTTTTGACCATGAAAACTGGGTACGTACAAGTCTTATTATTAAATATTGTTTTGGTGTATATATGGTGTAGTAGTACGTACCTACCTAGAATATTATCTGGGTGTAGGTGTATGTGTAGGTAGGTATATCTGACGCAGCCATCTTAGTCCATTGAATGAGTCCCTCCAAGGGGGGTCTAGAGTGCGTGAGTAGTAACGTAAGATGTTTCTTCGGAAACATGTTAAGAGTCCCTAGGTAATAAACATACTAAAACCCCGGGACACTAGGAGGAGCCCCGGAGTGGGGGGAGGGGGGGAAAGGGTCCATTTTTTCATTTTTCGATTAAATCTCCAAAACGGTACATGTTAGAGAAAAACTTTCAAGGAAAAGTTGAAAGGCCATAAAATTATCTACAAGTTGTACCTAAAACATTTTTTTCTATTAGCAGCCGTTTTCGAGCTACATCCCATGAAAGGTGAAAAATTCGAAAACATAAGCAAACTTTAGCATAAGCATTAACATTGATGTCATATGAGAGGCACTAGAGGAAAAAAAATAAAAAGTTCAAGTATCGTAACTACCCTAATAAAATTCAATTCCTCCTAAACGCCTCCATGGTGGAATCTGGTTTTTTTATCAATGATAGACCTAATTATGAGCAATCTATCGGTACTGGTCACAAGTTGCACGTTTGAGCTTTTTGGAAGAAAAAAATAAAAAGATCAAGTTCAGTAACTCAAACTACCCTAACATATATTTTGACAATCGATTCCTCCTAAAGGCTTCCATGGAGGAATGTGTTTATTTTACCAATTATAGACCTAATTAAGAGCAATCTATCAGTACCGGTCACAAGTTGCACTTTTGAGGTTTTTGGAAGAAAAAAAATAAAAAGTTCAAGTTGCGTAACTACCCTAATATAATATTTTGACTTTATATAATAATATAATAATTTATTATAATAATTTATTATTATTATTTATTTAATTAAGAGCAATCTATTAGTACCAATCACAAGTTGCACTTTTGAGCTTATTGGAAGAAAAAAAATAAAAAGTTCAAGTATCGTAACTACCCTAATAAAATTCAATTCCTCCTAAAGGCTTCCATGATGGAATCTGGTTTTTTTATCAATAATAGACCTAATCATGAGTAATCTATCTGTACCGGTTACAAGTTGCACTTTTGAGTTTTTTGGAAGAAAAAAATAAAAAGATCAAGTTCAGTAACTCAAACTACCCTAATATAATATTTTTTGACAATCGATTCCTCCTAAAGGCTTCCATGGAGGAATGTGTTTATTTTACCAATTATAGACCTAATTAAGAGCAATCTATCAGTACCGGTAACAAGTTGCACATTTGAGTTTTTTGGAAGAAAGAAATATTTTTTGATCGATTGATGTGATAAACATGGGTATGTAGTATGGGGAAATTGTTTGAGCCAAAATCATTTTTTACTGCGTGTAACTCAGAAATGGTAGGATATAGGAAAAAATGATTGAGGTACAACTTGTAGATAATTTTATGGCCTTTCAACTTTTCCTTGAAAGTTTTTCTCTAGCATGTGCCGTTTTTGAGATTTAAGCGAAAAATGAAAAAATGGATCCTTTCCCCCCCTCCCCCCACTCCAGGGCTCCTCCTAGTGTCCCGGGGTTTTAGTATGTTTATTACCTAGGGACTCTTGACATGTTTCCGAAGAAACATCTTACGTTACTAACTCACGCACTCTAGAACTTTTTATTCAATGGACTATCTGGTTTCCGTAAATATTTCAAAAGATATTGAAAATAGTTTAGGCTGCTTGAAACTTGAAAAAATATTTCCACAAAACTAGGTAGGCACACAAAAGAGCGCCTTCAAAAACTTTAATTAAGCAAACCCCCAAACTGGAGAATTGTTGCAATACATAATGTATCAGGAGTATGTCCCGTACCTAGTATTAATGTTTAGTGTTTCAGTAAAACGAGTATTTTTTTTACAAAATATATTACTTTAATTAGTGACAATGATCAATTTTAAGATTTTTCCCGGTTTCTTCAAATGATATTTCATAACGCTTGGTTTTTATTTTAATAGGTGGAAGTATAATGAATCCTGAGTAGGTAGGTTCTTAGTTTTAAATTTTGACGATGATTTCAAAGTCACCCTGTACATCAATACTAAACATGTTTTAATAACAATGAAATAAGAACATTTGATAATAAATAACAATATTAATAATAATGGCACGGGCCGGCGGCCTACTTCAAGAACTGTTAGATACAATGATATTATACTAACGGTACCCTGCGAATTCGTCCGCGCTATAGCCTAAAGCCTTCCTCGATAAATAATAGCTATCCATTTCAAAAATATTTTTTCAAATCGGTTCTAGTAGTTCCCGAGATTAGCGCGTTCAAATAAACAAACACTTCAGCTTTAAAACAGTATAAAGAACATATCATTGAAATAACGGTTAAAATTGTGCCATCAACTTATCTAAAGAATGTCAGAATGGGCGCCGCGATCGAAAAGAAATCTCCCTTTTTGATCGCGGATCGCGCCCTACCCTGGCTTTTTAACACTCGCCGTACTACACGATGAAAAATAAATAACAAGTATTTATAAACTTTATTACACAACCAAGATTGGAGTAAACGCCCAGTGGCATTTCCTATTACTTATGATTAGGTATAGTATCGCAGCTGAAAATAATATGGAGACCATAAAAGTGGACTAACATAATAATTTGTGCTTCCGATATTTTTTGAATATCAATAATGGTCACATTGACTTGTACCGGCAGCAATGACGTTTTCAAAGGGACAACCGTATATTTCCTTTTTGGCGTAGTGTTTATATTTATATATACTCTTTGTTTTTGGCCATTCTTCAGCTATGTTGGTGGCATTATTGGTATTATTTCTAAAGCGAAGCTTTTTTCTACCCTCTATAATTTTATCAATGAGGACGATGGTGCTCATTACTGATCTTGCCGCAGCGGCCATTGCAGCACCGCCGACGCGACGGGCGATGTGGATGTGTTTTATTTGGTTCGGGCTTAGAATAAGTTTGGGTTATGTTCTTTGAATTTTTCTCTCTTTGATTTTTTTCATTAAAAAAAATCGTCTTTGACATGGCCATCAAGCTGAAAATAAAAAAATATATAAATTCATTTTAAGATACCTTACTAATTAAGTATAGCTTGGAAGTAAATTATTACCATAAAATTAATAGATAATAATTTTATGATTATTACTGTATCAAAATGAATCGAAAAAGTCTTACAAATTCAAACCCAAGTAAGTAGGTAACCAATTTTCACGGTTCCCAGCAAGGAACTCATATTAGTTTTTTGAGTCTGCTTTCCGTCACGCGGTTCAGCTCTGAGAGTGGTACCTACATATTAGGCTTACTATAGAAAATTCAAAATTTGCCATTATTATTTTCTGTGATTAATATCATTGTAATCAAATACTAGCCGATTCATATATAGGTCAGCCATACATGCAAAATCGTATTTACGTAGAACTTTCTTCGGACAGGGAGACGAAGCGAGGACAGCTGTGATGAGTACCTTTTGGCAATGAAAAAGATTCAGCATCGCACACAGAACAAGAACACGGTTCCTGAAGAAATCATGGCTCCCAGAGATCGCCATAGACGTAAGGTGGCGCAGAGGCAAGAAATGTGGGTAGAAAAACTAAATAACTCTACATTCTATTTCAAAATTAATCTTAATCGGTCCAGCTGTATTAGCACTGAAAACTTGAAATTAGCGTTAGTTACCATAGACTTATACATTTTCTATTAGTTAGATTCTTTCTGAAAGAGAAAGAGCTTTCCGATATCCGTCCTATGAATGCATTTCGTTCCGTTATTGGAACTGTGACGGATAGAGCTGAATACTAGAAACCCTCTTAGGGCTTTTTAAGTAGGTATATTAAACTCTTTCACTTGAAGCTTACAGTAGTAGAAATAAATGACACATTAACTCTTCCGTTCTTGCCTGTGCTGCTTCATGAAAGTTGACGAATAGCACGTTATTGACGTGACGACCTCCCTGGTGATAAAACAAATATTTTATCTAAGAATAAAGAGACACGCAGAGTGGTGACAGCATAACAAAACATAATTTATTCATCAACAAAAACGTTGCTATGGATACAGAAACATGTGTCAAAAGGTTATCAAAACAATCAGAGGTTTATATCATAAAATAGTCTTCAACATCCTCCCTTTTTGGTAACCCTTAACGGACCATACCAACTTTCATTGTTATTGCTTCTAACCGTGGCTTATGCAATGCCTTGGTCAGAAAATCTGCCAATTGGAACTCGCTGGGAACGTATTCTACACGTATTTCATCAGCAGCAACGAGTTCTCTGACATAAAAATGTCTAATAGAAATATGCTTCGTTCTTCTGTGGAGTTCTGGGTTATGTGAGATCTTTATTGCTGCGTCATTATCGACCTTCAGTTTAGGTATCTCCTTTAACTTTGATATCTCATCAAAAAAGTCTTTTAATCCAGACAATTTCTCTTGCTGCTTCACTGGCTGCAACCAGTTCGGCTTCAGTACTGGATATGGCAACACATGTTTGTCGTCGACTCGTCCAAGATATTGCTCCTCCAGAGTATAAACATAGTATACCTGACGTCGATCGTCTGGTACTTCGGTCTCCACCATGATCGGAATCACTGTAACATTCCAAAATTCCGGTATTGCATCTCTTCTTATAGGTTATTCCATAGTCTGAAGTTCCCTTGATGTATCTTAGGATACGTTTCAGCTTTTGAATGTCATCTTTAGAAGGGTTTTCTAGAGTTCGGGAAACAACACTTACAGCGAATGCTAGATCAGGTCTTGTTCCTACGGTTAAGTATGCCAGTGCTCCCACAGCTTCTCTATATGGAAATGAGGTAGGCTCTGTCACATCTTTTTCAAAATCTGACGATCCATCTTTTAATATAGGAGTTGTGACAGGTTTGCAATCACTCATGCCAAAGCGGGCTAGAACTTTCTGGGCATAGTGCGTCTGGGATACTTTCACATCACCATTCTGCTCCTTTATTTCTAAACCTAGAAAATAGGATGCATCTTTTATAGTTATTTTAAATCTTCTTTTCAACTCTCTCAGGAATTTTTCAGAATCTTCCTGATTTGTTGCAGCTACCAGACCATCGTCTACATAGAGAGCAAGAATGATCTTGTTGCTTCCACGATTTCGGATAAATAGGCAGGGATCAGTATCACTTTGGTTAAATCCAATAGTCTTTAAATAATCCACCATGCATTTATTCCAACACCGGGGTGCTTGTTTGAGGCCATACAGACTTCTCTTGAGTTTGCACACCTTCTTCGATCCATCAGAGTAACCATCAGGTTGACTCATATAGATTTCCTCATTTAGTGAACCATACAAGAAAGCGGTTGATACATCGAACTGTGTGAGTTTCAAACCTTCATTTGCAGCAATGCTTAAGACGGATCTGATTGTTGTCATCTTGGCGACTGGACTGAAAGTCTCATCATAGTCGATGCCCTTTTTCTGTGTATATCCTCGAGCAACTAGTCTTGCCTTGAATTTATCTAGAGAGCCATCTGCATTGGTTTTTACCTTGTATATCCATTTACAAGATATAGGCTTTCTGTCTTTTGGAAGATCAACCAGTATCCAGGTTTTGTTCTCCTTTAAGGACTTCACCTCATTTTCCATTGCTTTGACCCACTGATCTTTATGAGGACTAGAAATTGCTTCTTTGTAGGTTTTTGGTTCATTGATTCCATTAAAAACATCAGCTGACATCATGACATAGTCTTCAAATCGATTTGGTGGTCTAATCTGACTTCTGTCTCGTAGAGTCATTCCTGTAGCTGTCTCAGCTATATCATCCAAATCCCTTGGTCTCTCAAGATCATCATTATCAACCTCATCTTCATCTAAAGCATCTTCATAGAGAGGTGAACCTGGCGGCGATGCTTCTGAAGACGGTTCAAAAGATTGTGCTTGGCTTCCTGCTTCCTGACTATCAACACGATCTGGCGATGTGGGAGGCACACTCGAACTAGGCTCATCATGAGTGCATCTAGTAGTACGATCAGAGATGTTTTCTGTGCGATCATCCCCCCTTGCATCACACATCGGTGGTTCTGACACTGGAAAATAGGTTTCAGCTGAGTGCTCTTCTTCCGAATCAACTGGACCAGACGGTGTAAGTACTGACTCATTAAAAGTAACGTCTCTCGACCTTATGAGTTTTCCGTTTTTGCTAAGTAAACGGTAGCCTTCATCGCCGTCATAACCAATTAGAATGCATTTCTCAGCCTTTTTAGATAGCTTCACTCTCTTTGGTTGAGGAATGTGAGCGTAACATTCACTACCAATTATTTTAAGATGACTGATTGCTGGCTTTTTCTTAAACCACAACTCAAACGGTGATTTACCATGTTCTGGCGTTGGACCGGTTCGGTTTAAAACATAAGCCGCAGTATTTATCAACTCTGCCCAAGTAGCGCGAGGTAATTCTTCATGAGCATACATCATTGTGCGAGCGGCTTCGACTAAGGTTCTATTTTCACGTTCACTAAGACCATTTTGTTGTGGCGTATACGGCATCGTGAGCCTTTGTCTTATACCTGCTTCTCGTAGAATGCACCTTACGTTCTCATTATCAAATTCGCCACCGTTGTCACTCAAGAATTCTTTGACAGAGTGACCAGCCACTTTACATTCTTGTAACATCTGTCGGAGCTTTAGGTGAACTTCCGATTTCTGTCGCATGAAATAAACGTGACGGTATTTGCTGAAGTCATCTTTAAACAGAACAAAGTAGCGATATTTATTGAAGGAAGGAGGGAATGGGCCGCAAACATCAGCGTGTATGATTTCTGCAGCTTCCTTAGCTCGTTCTCTTGTTCCAAACGATCTCCGGTGAGATTTTCCGTAAATACAACCGGTACATAGTTCAGAATCTAGACGAACTTTGATTCCGAGTTCCCGATCAATAACTTCTTTGACATGCTTCTTATTTTGATGGGCTAATCGTTCGTGGTAAAGTTGTAGTAGATTATCTGCTGACAAGACGTTTAGATCAGGAGTTGTCATTGTAATAGTCTCTACATTAAGCTTGTACAAGCCTCCATTCTTGGCTCTTGTGCCAGTCAGTACCACGCGTCCATCAACTTTCAGCAAACAGTGTTCCCTTTCTGACATAAAAACACTATTGTTTAGTCTGTCTTGAGTAGCCAGTACAGAAAATAGGTTTCGCATAATACCAGGTACGTACCATACATCACAGAGTCTTAATCTGGATTCCTTGCCATTAATAGTAAAAGTCAAGTCAACAGTACCTTTGCCAACAGCTTTGACAGTAGCTCCATTTGCAGTTGTCACTGTACGGTTATCTTTAAAATCCTCGAAACTAGAGAAGAAATCTTTTCGGCATGTGACATGGGTTGTTGCGCCATTATCTGCATACCACGACTCTGTATCATAGTTCGTGTGCATTGAGTATACATCCGTAGTGACTGGCAACAGCATAAGGTTCAAATTGCTTGATCTCTCATTATCTTTTGGCTTGGCTGGTTTCCCATCAGCTTTCCATTTATGACATTGTCTGACTTTATGACCGACTTTTCCACAGTATCCACATTTCTTCTTTGCTTTATTACTATTCTGCAACGCTAGAGCTTCGGCAGGACCTTCATTCGTCGATGAGACTGAACGCTCGTAGGCACAAAGTTGCGTAGTCAGATTGTCTATAGTTTTGTCTGTCTTCGACATCAACATCCAGCTCGATTTGAAAGAAAAATAGACTTCAGGTAATGTATCGAGAATTTTGCAAATTAACAAGATATCTGGTAATTCCGATTTGTTACTGTCTATTTTCATCAGTTCGGTGTTTAAATCTGACCAAATGGTTTTGATTTTAGAGATGTGAGTCGTGATGTCATGTGACGGATCTTTACAATAGCCGAAAAACTCCATACAAAGTGCGTAACTCTTATCTTCAGACTTGCCATCAAATAAACGATGTAATTCGTCCCAAACTTCTTTAGATGAGTTAAAGCGCATGATCTTTAGAAGGGTTTCGTCTGACATATTTGCAGTAAGCAACAGTAATGCGGAACTATCAGTTTTGTTGTAATAATCGAGAGCTTTATTATATACAGAAATTTCTTCGGCATTGCTAGTATCAGGTTTCACGGGTTTTTGGAGAGTACCGTTTACCGCATCCAATCCACCGGACATACCTCGTAACAGTAATGTAGCCTTGAACTTCCACGTAGACCAGTTCTTTGCACCTTCCAGGTGACCGATGTCAACTTTACAACTTGGTGATTGCATATTGAATCTTTGTCTTCCCGGATTGTTTCGAAAACTTGGTTTATTTGCAATTACTCAATTTATTTAAGCTATCACTCGATTCCTCACGCTTCTGCTACCATGATAAAACAAATATTTTATCTAAGAATAAAGAGACACGCAGAGTGGTGACAGCATAACAAAACATAATTTATTCATCAACAAAAACGTTGCTATGGATACAGAAACATGTGTCAAAAGGTTATCAAAACAATCAGAGGTTTATATCATAAAATAGTCTTCAACACCTGGTGTAGTGGCTAAGCACGCTGGGTTTCAAGACGTTGCCGCTCCGATGTCCCGGGTACGATTCTCTGTCGGGTCAATGTAGAAATCAGAACTTTCTAATTTTTTTCGGGCCTGGGTGTTGTGGTTTACCGTTGTTTCTGATTTCCACAACACAGGTGCATTAGCTACTTACTTTGGGATCCAGGCGCGGTCCGAAGGGGGGGGTCACAGGGGACATGACCCCCCCCCCCCCCAAAATCTAAGGTCTAATTAAAAAATCTCAGACATTTTCCAATAAACAAAAGGAAATTTGTAGCTACTGTTAGGGGAACAGTAATAAATATTTATTTTTAATATAATTTTTTTTCTGACATCTAGTACTGTTTTTATGAACTATGGACGATTTCCAAAAAAATTTGAAAATGACTTCTAGTTTAGAAACAAGGAACCAAACTACGTTGTTTTGTTTATCCCAGCAAAATCGATATTCATTGTTATGATAAAGATTGTTCTATGATAAAGATTCAAAATAAAGGCTGTCTTCTTATTATTTTATTCCAGATACCTTTTTTTAGGGTTCCGTAGCCGAATGGCAATACACGGAAACCCTTATAGTCTCGCCAAGTCTGTCTGACTGTCCGTCCGCATGTCACAGCCACTTTATTCCAAAAATATTAGCATTATACAGATGTAAATAAATAAATAAATAAATATTGGACACCAATCACATACATTGCTCTGATTCCAAAGTAAGTAGCCAATGCACTTGTGTTATGGAAATCAGCCACAACGGTGGTACCACAACACCCAGACCCGAGACAATATAGAAAAGATCGTTTTCTACATTGACCCGACCGGGAATCGAACCCGGAACCTCACGAGATGGCAACGCTTGGAACCAGCGTGCTAGCCACTCGACCACGGAGGTCGTCACTTACTAAACGGTAACTTGGTTACCGCTTGACAAATGCTATACAAAAAATAATGACTGGAACTAAAAAAAAATTTTTTTTTTGCTTTAACCTATGCATATGGTTCGAGCAAAAAATGTGTCTATTGATAGGTGTCTCAAAATTACATTGAGGTTACTAAAACCATTTTATCTGAAAGTCAAACGTTTGTAAGACAGACGCTTCCAAAGTGGTAAAATGGGTGTCCCCCCTCTAACTTTTGAACTAAACTAGAAAAATTAAAAATGGGACAATGTAGTGCTTAACTAACAATCACTTTAAATGAACGAGATCGAACTAGTACTTTCTGAGATATAGCACATTCTCAACAATCGCAAATATAACATTGTCTTGCATACACATACTATGAAAAACAAAATTTAATTTGCTGTCAACATGCCTTAATTTAGTTACAGTTGGCCCGAAACCCTCAGTGCGCGAGTCTGACTCGCACTTGGCCAGTTTTTACGGTTCCGTAGCCGAATGGCAAAAAACGGAACCCTTATAGTTTCGTCAAGTCTGTCTGTCTGTCCGTCCGTATGTCACAGCCATTTTTTTTTCTATTTATTCGGGACAAAAAACAGTTATACAATATGTCCGAGTACTACTTGTTATTTAAATATATATTAAATTAATAAGCCTCACACTGTTGAAATTAAGTAGGAAGATGTATCCTGTTAACCGCTTTACGGTAATTAATTTGCGAGATATACGCTTCCAAAGTGGTAAAATGGGCAAGAAAAACAAAGTTATATTTGCTGACAACAAAATATTGTGGTATTTTAGCTTAGTGGAAGTAAGTGGATCCCTAATTCAGTTAAAGTTGGCACGGAACCCTCAGTGGGCGAGTCCGACTCGCACTTAGCCGTTTTTTTTTATTAGTGTAGTGAGTGAGTGACCCCCTCCAAAATTTCAGGCTGCGACCGCGCCTGTTGGGATCAGAGCAATGTATGTGATTGGTGTTCAATATTTAGTATGTGTAGGTAAAGTTACTACTTCCATACAGGGCAGCTGAAATGTCAGGAAGCTGGAACAGCGCGCAGCGAGCCAATCGCATCAGCACCGTGGCGTCGATGGTGCCCGATGAGATCATCTACAAACACTCAGATTGCTCCGTCAGGACTTACGAGACAGCGCTCATGTTCATTGATGTTTCTGGTTAGATTAGCACGCATAAATACATGGAATTGTGTAGGTAGCCGTATATTATACTACAGTTGACAGTTCGTAAGGAATAAATATAGTGGGTTCAATCAAATCCCAGGGAAACACGTATTTAGGTACAAGTTACAAACAACATAAAAAAGTGGTTATATATTATATTTGACTCTCAAAGACACAGTAGATACTCGTATGTCGATCAATGCCTGGGTCAAGTGGAAAAAGTCTCGACTGGCTTCTCTTGAAAAGACGCGCGGTGCGAGAGTTCCCGAGAGAGCGCCGAACTTAATAGCTGGCATATTACGAATCAAACTATTGCTCATATTGCAATGCTTATGCTTTTGAAAACCTAGCGTTTCCCTGTGACTTCGTCAGCGCGTTTTGAGTTTGCTCCCTCCCCACCCGTCGCAGCGTGATGTTTTATAGCCTTCCTCGATAAATAAGCTATCAATATCAATATATATCCTAAGCTATCCAACATAAACATATTTTTTCAAATCGGTCCAGTAAGTAGTTGTTCCTAAGATGAGCGCGTAAACAAACAAACAAACTCTTCAGCTTTATAATATTAGTATAGACTAGTGGTCTCCCGCGACTTCATCCGCGCATTTTGAATTTGCTGCCTCCCCTCCCGTCGCAGCGTAATGTTTTACGAGTATAGCCTGAAGCCTTCCTCGATAAATATAGGTATCCAAAACATTTTTTTTTCAAATCGGTCCTGTTTCAAGTAGTACCTGAGATGAGCGCGTTCAAACATACAAACTCTTCAGCTTTATAATATTAGTATAGACTAGTGGTCCCCCGCGACTTCGTTTGCGCATTTTGAGTTTGCTTCCTCCCCTCCCGTCGCAGCGTGATGTTTTATAGCCTTTAGCCTTCCTCGGTAAATAAAGCTATCCAAAACTTCAAATCGGCCTTGTTTCAAGTAGTACCTGAGATTAGCGCGTTCAAACAAAAAAACATACAAACTCTTCCTTCAGCTTTATAATACTCTTATAAGAAATAGTAAGTCTGCAACTTAAACATGTTTTGAAAGAATCGCGATCCTGGTGAAATTGAAAACGAAATAACTGAATATTCAAGGGTTCACCGACCTCTGCGAGAACTACACGAAGCCTGGACGAGGGGGTCCTTCGCGCCTGACACAAGTCCTCAACTCATACATCGGGGCAATGGTCCAAGAGATTCTCATGCACAATGGAGATGTCTTAAAATTCTCTGGTGACGCCTTCCTCTCTATGTGGAAGAAAACCGCGACGCTGAGTATGCAGGACGTCGTCCACACGGCCATTGATTGTGGACTCATTATACAGAAGAACTATGGCACTTTTGTCACGGATAGCGGAATTACATTGAAAGGTATTTTCTTTTGCTATCCATCTTCTGTACTAGTCGGTAGTCTGCTACCTTGATCTGACCAATAATTTTGATGAGCAATGAACTAAACTAACCAACGGGCAGGCCCTTGTCCAGCTTATGGTAAAATAACGAAACATCAAACGCCTGATAGATCTTTTCATGCAAAGTGAGTGTCAAAAGCATTCCAACATTCCAAGTGTTATCGTGTGTACACTTTTGTCAATGAAAATCATTGTCTCGTAATAAAAGATATTTAATTAGGTTGACTACTATGAGTGAATGTACATAGAAAGTAGTTATCTAACAGACACTATATTCCAAAAAAGATATATAGGTACCAGGCTTATTAAACCAAGGACTAAGGACCAAACCAACAGAAATGTATTCTCCAGAGGTGAAATGTCATTATTTTTAAATAGGTCACTCACTTAGTATTTGAGTACGGTTTAAGTTGTATTAAGGACTAACTTAGGCACAACCATCCATCCTAAATCCTGGAAAATTAACCTCCTAATTACATTCTCACAGTAAAAGTAGCAATATCAGCCGGCCTATCCCACTTCTCAATCATCGGCGGAGGGGAAATAGCGCAGTCCCACTACGTCATAGTGGGCCCTCCGGTGTGGGACGTCAAGATGGCGGAATACATGAGCACAGCTGGCGATGTGCTGACGTCAGCAAGCGCGTGGATCTACGTGAATGAGGCTGAGTACTGCACGCAGCCTTGCGGGGACGGCAGGCATACCAAGGCATGGTGTTCAAAATTGTGTAGAAAGCGTATTATAAACTGTACCAGTACCATGAGTTTACTCTATAGCGACGACGGTTTTTCTCGCTAGCGACGACGTAACTTTTTGTATGGAAAATTTTAGTTCTGTCAGTGACCGCTGGAGGCGCTGTGCAATTTTCCATAGACTTACTTTTTAGGGTTCCGTAGCCGAATGGCAAAAAACGGAACCCTTATAGTTTCGTCAAGTCTGTCTGTCTGTCTGTCTGTCTGTCTGTCTGTCCGTCCGTATGTCACAGCCATTTTATTCTGTAACTATAAGCATTACACAATTGAAATTTGGTAGGAAGATGTATCTTGTTAACCGCTTACCGATTCTCATAAAAAAATATGACAGTTAAGGGGGGGGCTCTCATACATGAAAATAAAACAAAAAAAAAAAATTGTCAAACCTATACGTGTGGGGTGTTTATGAATAGGTCTTTTAAAATGACATTGAGGTTCCTAAAACCATTTTCTTTTAAAGTCAAACGTTTCATAGCTAGACGCTTCCAAAGTGGTAAAATGGGCGTCCCCCCCATCTAATTCCTAAACCAAGCAAGTGTAAATTTTGAAAAAAATATATGATGTAGATCTTAATAAATACTTTCAACGAAAATTGGTTCGAACGGGATCGAATGAGTAGTTTTTGAGATATAGCACATTTTCAACAACCGCAAACATAACTTTGTACTTCATACAAACACTATGAAAAACAAAGTTATATTTGTAGTCAACAAAATATTGTGGTATTTTACTAAGTAGAAGTAAATGGATTCCCTAATTCAGTTAAAGTTGGCACGGAACCCTCAGTGCGCGAGTCCGACTCGCACTTGGCCGGTTTTTTAGTCGCGTCGTCGCTAACGAATAAAACCGTCGTAAACTCATGGTAAAACGGTACTGTACCTATTCTAACGAAACGAAAAGTTACTAATTTGGACTTATTTTCGGAAATCATAAGTCCAAATTAGTAACTTATTGCCAGAAATCCCTTAGTTATATTCTTGGAAGTTACTATTCGTGTTTTATTTACACATACGCTTTTTACAGTTAAAGTAATGTGCACCCATGAAACTTATCTTTACCGTTAGAGAAATTCGTCCTCAAGAAAGACTTGATTATCAATCATGTCGAGCTTTTCGTTCAAGGTGCTTGGCGTAGGTGCTTCGTGGAAAAGAGTAGAAAATATACCTCATACACAACAAAAAGGTAATATGCAAGTAACCTACACATCACTATAACGCCAATGTTCTCCCCGGAATCAATTTCTTACAAAGTGTTTCATTTACAGCTGAATCGTCGATTCCAAATTTTTTCACAAGTTCTCAATTAGTTGATGATGAAACCCTGGTTTCGGATTTATCTCTTCGGGAATTTTCTCGTAAGTTATTTTGCCATGCAAAACGTATGTATAAATAATAGTTAATTAATTATTATACAAGGGTCAACTATTTTGAACAACTATAGTCGGCGTGTTACCAACTGATTCCCTTCAGTGACCTGAGGCCGTAGTGCGAGTCGGAGCGGATTTACTCGATCAAACGCATCGAGCGCGTAAACGTGATTTTATATGGGATTGTTTTAGTGTAAACGTTAGCAACTAGATGGCGCTGCTTCAATCCCATCTAAATTCACGCGCTTGATACGTTTGATCGACGAAGTCTCGCTCGCTCCGACCCACTCATCTCGTTCTCACTTCTCGCTCGCACATTATGCGTGCAAGCGTGCCGTCATGCTGCATATTCCTATCGCTCTCTATTCTCCATTGCATTATGCCGACTATAACTTGACAGTTGAGTAATAGTCTTGATATAACATTACTGATTTACAAACAAAAGTAAAGACAGCGCTACGTTAGGGTCCAAGTCACAAACATCATATTTAAGCCTTCATTAATTACGAACATGTAACGTAATACCTAGTAATTTAATTTTTATTTATTAAGCAAACATCGTGTTACAATGAAATTAACACTAGTCCCACAAAACTATTTACATAGTTTGTCTATGGGAGCACGAGTCTCTAACATACACACAATTAAAACTTAAATTCTAAGATAAGTTAGCTGAAACATACTTTTAAAGTTTTCTTTTCAAATAATTTTTATCTTGTCCTCGGCAAACTATTCAATAGGTATGTTTTATTGATGCAACGAATACGAATATTCGTATTCGTCGAATAGTGGACATTTGCCGAATATTCGTATTCGGCGAATACTAATACGAATATTTAAAAACTAATATTTGTACCCAACTCTAATTACTGGCAAACTTGAAAATTTTTGTTGTAAATTACAATTATTAGAAGTGTAGAAATTCATCAAATAAATTAGCCTTTTATTACCATGGTAAGATATTCGTGTTCGTATTCGCCGAATAGTTGCTTTGATGTTCGTATTCGTAAAAGTAGTATCACTAGTAGTAGTAGTATCACTAGTTTTTTTGTTTGTTAGAAACCGCCATTCAATAAGGGGACGAGTAGAAAAGCTTGACCTGAAAGTTGATCACGTCTCCGATTGACGGTACCCCTCCTATTGCCCTCAGTTCGTCCAGCTGTCATAGCAGCCTTACGTAGCTCCTGGTGGCCAGCCCTACGCAGTTTCATGGCGACTCCAGTACTCCGGGCGGTGGAAAACGACGAGCCCATGGGCTTCCTCACAGAAGTCCGCAGAGTGGTGGTTGTGTTCCTCAACATCATCACAAGAACTGTCACGGAGGATGTGCTGATCAAAATTGTTGATACGGCTTACAAGAGTGTGTGCAGGTGATGGTTACCTACAGTTTTTGATGTTGGATGAAAGACACTGTTGTTGATCTGCTACCTATTCCGACGATCTCCGTGATCGATTAGCTTAAACGTCGGTTTTGTCTCGGGTTCGATCCCCTGAAGGATTAATAGAAATTATAATTTTATTTCCTGTATCGGGTCAGGCTGCTATAAAGGTGTTGTTTTATGATAGCAGAGATGATAAATGAGTTATGCTTATTGTAAACAAAATGTTTTCTTTAAATTGCATATGCAAGTTTTTAAAAAGAAAACCTCTTCACAACATTCTAAAAAAAACTAAATGAATAGGGAAACTCGCATCCTCGCGCGTATCTACGAAATACAACGCCGTAGCTTAGCTACTAGCTACGAAGAGTTGACCTGCGGGCTTAAGATGCGCGCCTCTTTATCATTTACTAGCGGTCTCCCGCGACTTCGTCCGCGCTTTTTGAGTTTGCTCCCTCCTTTCCTTTCGCAGCGTTATGTTTAAAGCCTTTCTCGATAATTATGCTAACCAACACTTTTTTTAAAAAAAAAATGGTCTAGTAGTTTCTGAGATTAGCGCGTTCAAACAATCAAACAAACTCTTTAGCTCTATAATATTAGTATAGAAAAAATGTTGCTGTGAGTAAACCATATAAAATAGACAAATGCTGTCGCGGACTTTATTGTGGAACTGTTGATGCAAAATAATCTCGTCAAACATGATTTTTGTGTAAACGGTTTACGCAGCGTACGCAGCGAAAGTTCTTAAAAGGAATATTTTTCCCCCGTATTCGCAACATTATATAACTGTATCTTGATGCTATATAGCATAAAGCCTTCCTAGATAAATGGGCTATGTAACAGGTTTTTTTAATCGGTCCAGTACTTTCTGAGATTAAGGCGTTCAAAAAAACCGGCCAAGTGCGAGTCGGAATCGCGCACTGAGGGTTCCGTGCCAACTTTAACTGAATTTGGGAATCCACTTACTTCCACTTAGTAAAATCCACAATATTTTGTTGACGGCAAATATAACTTTGTTTTTCATAGTGTTTGTATGAAGTACAAAGTTATGTTTGCGGTTGTTGAAAATGTGCTATATCTCATAAACTTCTCGTTCGATTCCGTCCGAATCAATTTTCGTTGAAAGTATTTGTTAAGATCTACATTATATATTTTTTTCAAAATTTACACTCGCTTAGTTTAGAAGTTAGATGGGGGGGACGCCCATTTTACCACTTTGGTAGCGTCTAGCTATGAAACGTTAGACTTTAAAAAAATGGTCTTAGAAACCTCGGTGTCATTTTAAAAGACCTATCCATAGACACGCATAGGTTTGAATAAAAAAAATTTTTTTTGGTTTTAGTTTCATGTAGGTATGGGAGCCCCCCTAAAATATCATTATTTTTCATTTTTTGTATGAGAATCAGTTAGCGGTTAGCAGGATACATCTTCCTACCCAATTTCAATTCTGTAATGCTTATAGTTACAGAGTAAAATGGCTGTGACATACGGACGGACAGACAGACAGACAGACAGACAGACAGACTTGACGAAACTATAAGGGTTCCGTTTTTTGCCATTCGACTACGGAACCAACACAACAACATTATGTATAAGGACCAAAACAACATTATGTATAAGGAGCTACTTTAGTTTCTAATGTGTCATGAAAATTAGAAACAAACGGTGCAATTTGATGTCTTATAAAAATAACATCCTTCTGATTTCATCAGATATTCTACTATTTGTTTTGAACCTCTGTAAATAGATTTATGTCGAAGTTTATACATTAGCATCAGGTTGCCCACTATTGTACCAAACTAGCCCTTATTACAACTGCATAAAATACCGCAGTGTTTACCTTGACGTGCTGTTGTGCGTACTTTGCCCTTGTAAATCAAATAGTTTAAATTCAAAGTCTTTTCTACACTTCTTCTCAGTCGCACTTCAGCGTCAGGCGGGCTCGTGAACAAAGTATCTATGTTTGACAAGGACATGATGTTCCTTGTGGTATTCGGCCTTCGCGGTCTCAAGCAAGAGGATGAAGCGCAGAAAGCGTTGCAGTGCGCTTTCCAGTTGAAGCAGAGCCTCATTGATGCTGATGCTAACATCATAAGTGTGTCCGTGGGAGTTACTTCGGGTTAGTTGTCAAGAATAATATAGCTGTGGGACCGAAAGGAATTGGTTTAGGGCCTGGTTTGAAGTACTTGGTAGGTTCTTAGTAGCGCGGTACCCACTCTAGGTATCTTTTAAACCCTGTTTTTGGTACACCCACGGAGCCTTCGATCAAGAAAATCAAAACGCTAACCGTTATATATTAATCATAGCTCATATTAGAACGCTTTTTTACTTATCTTTGTCGCTCATATAAAAAATCTAGGATCATGTATGTTAAATTAAATTATGTAAGTTACTTATAACTTCTTATCAATGCAATCGTTTTCTGTATTAGGAACTACTTATTGTGGCGTAGTCGGCCATGACCTTCGTAGAGAGTATACGGTAATAGGACCTGCTGTTAACAAGGTTAGTAAAAACAAATCAAATGATTAAGGACCGATTTAACCGACGTCAGATAACACTTATCTGACTGGTTTTAAAACAAATAAGTGACGTTTTCAAATGAGGCTTTTTGTATTCGACGAATATTTCTTATTTTACGTAGGGAAAATCAGGCCTGCAAAAAATAAAGCTTATCAAATAATCATATTCTATGTAGGCTGCAAGACTGATGATGTCATATACAATGAGAGTGACTTGCGACAAGGAAACCTTCCTGAGAAGCAAACTCGATCAAGAACACTTCAAAATGATGGAGCCCAAGGTTCTGAAGGGAATTCAAAAGCCTGGGCCTATCTATGAGTTCGATATGTATGGGTTAGTACCACATGCTATCAATAGAATTAGTAGAAAGGGATAAATTCCATGCAGCAGTTTACCTGTTAGGAAGAAGAGGTAGCTTTCTGTCTTTTTTCCTCTAGAATGGAAAGAGACAGAACCGAACTATAGGTAGACCGCGAAATTCCTCCTCGCCTACAAGGCACAGGGGCGCGAGCGAGAGCGAGAAGCGTGAGGCGTGCGCGCGGCGGAGAGAGAACCGCCCGCACCGCTGTCGCACACCGCTCTTTCTCTCTCTCTCGCTGTTTTGTTTATGTCTTAATTTAAATCCCTGAAGATTCCAGCCTATACATCATCGAGTTATCTGATTGAGATCTTATTTATAGGTGGTCGGATCGTCCAGGTGATTACAGACATCCTATGCTCGGTAGAAATGACGAGTTGCACAAATATAAAGTGACTCTGCAAAACGCTGTAGATGAGTATGAAAAGGATTTTACTCGCTTTAGGAACCATAAGTTCGGTTTTGCTATCATCGTAAGTGCTAATTTGTACTTCATATTTATAAAGAATACTTGCTTCTAATAAGATAGTTACAAACAAATGTTTTTCTATAAACAGGGTCCTACTTGGGTCGGTAAGTCGCGTTTGTTGGAAGAATGCGCAAATGTGACTCCTAATTACTTGTATGTGGACATGATTGTTATGAAGGAAAAAGAAGTGGCAAGTATCTGCGAAATTTATATTGCATTACAACACTAGCTGTGCAGCTTGACCAAAACATGTGTTTGTGTTATAGGAACCATTTGGTGTATTTCGTAAGATAATATCCAGAGCTGCATTTGATACAGACGAACGAAAAGAAAAAGATAACTGCGAATATCTTATACGATGCAGGTAAAAATATAAATTTGAATTTCTCAATATAGAATTCTGATCATCAATAAGTTATGATTTCAGCTTGAATCTGTCGCAGTTGACACCATTGCAAATATACGCCCTAAATCTGATATTCGACAGTAGATTCCCACTCCCAGAGAACTATGAATACACGGGAGATATTTTGAGTCACATGAGTGTCAAGACTATTCTGCAAGATATCTTTAAGAAAGTGGGTTTAATATTTTTTGAGATGCACAAACAAGTGAGGTAGGATAATACTTTTGAAAATTGTAACCGAGACGAATTATTTTAACAGAATTTCAAAAGACTCTGGGTAACAGCCGTAAAAGAGGCTCAGTTAATGGACGATCAGACGTGGCGAATGATACTGATTTTACTGGAGAATAAAATATTTTTTGTGCTTTTGAGCATTACTGATGATGAGAGATTTTCAAGTAAGTACAGCGGATTTTGTAGAAATTAAAAAGTATAGGACATCATAACCCTTTCAGACCGGCGCCGAAACTATACGGATTATCACAAAAAAAATCAGTCCCTAGCGTAAAACGTCAGTCTAGTTTCAAATCTGAGGTCAGTTTTCCATTTTCCCGACGCCATCTTGGAAAATTTTTGCCCACACAATCATATTGACAGGGCCCCTTGCCAGCAAACACACAATCATGAAGTCGCGCAATTGTGTCTAGCCGGGCTCTAGGCCATTCATATGAAATGAAACAAAATTGTAGTTTTAGGGTAAACTAACTGTTTATTAAAATTATAGCAAAATCTTTCTAAACATGCACAATCGAGAAACAAATATATTAACTTTAGGTTACAATTTTAAGTCTTTTGCAACAGTCTGAAATGTATCAATCAGCCTTTGTTATGTCTTAAAATTAAGATCAATGGCAATCCAATGGCGCATCGTGGAGCACTGCAGTCCTCCAAGATGCACCAGTTGCAACGTCCTCTTGTTCCTCTTCGTCGCTGCCCTCATTCCCAGACCCATTCAGCAACAGCTCAGTGTCGACTTCCACCGAAAACCGTATCAGGATTGATGTTTCTGTAAAAAAAACACAGAAAAAATACCAAAAATTGCACTCCGGGAGTGCAATTTTTGGTATATCAATATAAAAGTACTATCATTTATGTGATAGAATACAATAATAATAATATATTTTTATAGAATACAATATTTATTTATTACGCTATCGTACACAAACATTACAATTTATATTATATTAAATTACATTAATAAGTTTATCTCAGAAAAATCAACTTACATCCATAATTTCGCCAACCGTCTTACGGTTTTTGATCAGCCCACGTGTCCTGACGCGAGTTTCACATTTTTCCCCCATCCCACAAAAGTGCTCAACGCCGCTAAAGAAGTTTTCACTTCAAAAATATTAAGTTTCAATAATGTCTAGATAGCTCACGGGACGGCTCCCCACAAATGTGTCGAAAACTTCGTTGACTCGTCTAAGTACCAGCAAAAACCACAACTTGAAAGAAAATAGCACATAACGATAGATAAACTATTATAATGTTACATGCACAAGGCAGTACTTAATTTAGGTAAATATTGTAAAATTGTACTTACATTCGCCAAAAGTGGAAGCAGAAAAATTGGGTCGACTCGACGAGTCACAACCTGTCGCCAGACTGACTGGCGCGAAAAATTCAAACGCGATTGCAAACCTTAGCTTCCGCACAAGTGTGTGGCGCTGGGCCCGTTCATTTCGGACAAACAGTTTTCGCTTAAAATTGAATCTAGTGAAACACACAATTGTTTGGCAGAGTTCTGAATGGGATAACAAAGCAATGTTTTGTTATGATGTCCTATCCTTTCTAGAAGCATTCACCGATGTCGTTAGGACAGAAAAGTACTTCAGCGATTGATATCCTTCGGTAAAAAGCACCGCCTAGGAGTTTCACCAGCAGGATAAACGAACGACTTGTAGTATGATTAAAAACAAAGCATAGTCAAAGCAGTAGTAAATATAAGCAAGGTTCTCCAGATACCGGATGAAGATTTCACATTGTTCTTGTTGAGCCATTTGAAATTATTGGAGTTGTTACCTTAAAGTTTAATGAACAAGAAAAAAATTAAACTAAGACATAAAAAAATGTAACACTTACCTATTAAAACGAAACCATTTCTTGCGGCAAGGAGGCTTTGATGCTGACTGCGTTGCCGCGTTGAATAGCCATGCTTATCCGAGCTAGGTTTATTACCAGCCAGCTTTATTATTTATTAGCCATAACAGAATTAAGTAAATAAACATCTGTTCATTATTCTATCAGAAGCAGCACGCAAATGTTTGGAAAGCTACATGATAGTGAAACAACCTCTGGCGGGCATCGATCGTTGGTACCACGCGGCGCTGGCTTGCCAGCTGCTGGACGTGCAGGCCATACCACCGGACTTGGAGAAGTTAGTCTTTGTACATCTTTACATATGACTACATAAGACACCACCGTGATAAGTTCGATATGCTGATGATCGTATCTACTATTCTTATGCGTTATTAGAAGTGCGGTCGAGGTCTTCTCTGCCGGCTAATACCTTTAAAACGATAATAGCTTTCACACACGTCACAAAAACGGGCGTCACATCAAATAAAACACGATTTTGGTGGTTATTAAGGTGGTAAGGCTGCGCTGACCTCGATCATACGTAAGCGACCCATATTTTGCGAACAAGTCTTACAAAATAAACGTATTTTGCAGGGTGATTGAAAGCGCCAGCGGAGGTATGCCAGGCTGGATTCAAAACTTCGTCATCTCGCTCGTCCAAAGAGGAGTTCTAACAGTAGTGACCGTACCACGGTCCGAGGCTGTGGAGTCCGGTGCAGTGATGCCCTCAGCTAACCTCTTGCAGAGACCTTGCAACGATACTTCTCCGAGTGGCTTTGATATTAACGCGAGGCGGCAAAGTTATCAGGTGAAATAATTAATTATACACATTTTGGATATAAAAAAGTTTATGTACATACAGTTTGTTGTTGTGGTCAGCGACGAGCAACTTAGAGGTAGTTGTACAAACGATACTGATGCCAAAAATGTATAAATATTTTTTGTGGAAATAAACCCGCAAAATCAATTTATTATTAAGATCCTAGCGGGCAAGTCTAAACTATTAACACCAGTGTCGGAAGTCTCGACATAGTTCCGTGTAAAACCACCAGGTGGCGCTCGAAAAATGCTGAAACAAAATTGGTGTTTTCGTGTATTTATTGATTGAGAAGAATTTTTGGATGGTGCTTAAAAAACTACATTTTTTTTTAAAGATTTATTAAAGGTTTAGCTACGTAAGTTAAAATGATATTTGATGAATTAGAAAATCATAAAATTGAAATTGTCGACGCGAAATGTCAAAAATGATGAATCAGACTTCGCCCGCAGGTCACTTCTGCTGGTGGGTGTGAGTTTCCCCATTCGTTATTTCTAGAATGTTATCATTTAATTAAAAAAAAAAAAAAACTTTAGAATAAGCAAAACTCCTATTATCATCCCTGAGTTGGATGTCACTGACCAAATCAATACCCTGTATATACGTACACCATCACATAAGATTGGTCTTATTAGTTCGTTATTTGGGCTGTGCAATGGACTTGTGTATTTTCTTGCACTATCGATTCACTTAAATATTAAGCACGCTCATTGTTTTTTGTTACCCAAGCTCTAACGTGGTTGCGTTGTGATGTGATTGATAGTCAAAGAAAGTAACCTATGGTGGATTGCGTTACGAAAGAAAAATATTGTAAAGGTATAGACTTCAATGAATAGTGAATCTTACAAAGTAACTCAATTAGTAAATCAATATAAATGTATCGATGATGCTAAGTCAGGAAGAAGGCAAAATTTTGCAATCATAGAGGACCAACCACCGATCAATCATATACCCATCGCTCACCCTTTCAACCCTGAACTTTCAGAGCATCTACAGCGTAGTGAGCGTGAGTATGCTGAGCAAGCAAGAAAGCCAGTTTGTGGTGCCGACCAGCGACACCGTGCAGATGGCTGTACTCTCTGAAGGGTTCAGCTTCGACGACATGACAGCTGACATGACCATGGATGGTACTTAAGATTACTATTACAAGTTAAAATGTCACAAGTCTAATCTGAAGTTATAAAACATTATCCCAAGTCTAATTTAAAGTTATAAAACATGGTGTCCTACAAGGAAGGATACACGGCCCACTATTCTTTTTTCTCAATATTAACGATCTACCGCTACAATAACTTGGTAATTTCTATCAAAATTCATCATCATTATCAGCCAAAGAATGTCCAGTGCTGAATATAGGCCTACCTCACGGTTTTCCACAGCGATCGATCACAAGCGGTCTGCATCCAGTTTGATCCCGCGATCTTAAGCCCGATTTATCGCTCGTTTTGTAATTTTGAGCTTTTTTATGAGGCCCATAGTTGGCGACCAGGTTTCCGATCCGTATGTCATCACTGGTGACACACACTGGTTGAAGACTTTCTTCTTAAGACACTATCATCGGCAAACCCGAGGTGTTTCATGTATTCGTCATTGACGCAGATGCCGAACCCTTCCCATTCCAGGAGCTCGAAGGCGTCTTCCAATGCCGCAGTAAACAGTTTCGGAGATATAACGTCTCCCTGTCTTACATCTCTTGGCAATGGAATCGCCCTCGTATACTCGGACCGACATGGTGGCCTTGTTATATAGACACTTTAACACCTCTATATACCTATAGTCTATGTGACACCGCTGAAGAGACCAAAGCACCGTCCAAGTTTCGTTCGAATCAAAGGCTTTCTCATAGTCCACATACGCTTAGCATGAAGACATATTATACTCCTCGGACTTCTGTATAATTTGCCTTAGCGTATGGATGTGGTCTATGGTACTGTAGCCTTTCCGGAACCCGGCTTGTTCGGGAGGCTGGAAGTCATCAAACCTACGAGCGAGACGATTTGTGATGACCCTTGAGAACTACATTAATATGGACTTTTTAAACGAGTTTGGAAGTGGCGCCATTAAGTTTTTTTGTTTCAGCGGTAATCTTGAAAACGTACGATTCCTTGACTCCTTTTGAAAAGATGCTACTGAAGTGCGGATCGGTTTTAGGCGAAGTGTTTTCAAGACGAATGCTTTTGCATCTATTGCAAAGTGACTCTCCATCTAAAGTAGCTCAAGGTATCAATAAATTATTGTTTAAGTGAAAATATACAGTAGGTCCTTCCTAATAAAATAAGGATATACTCCATTACTTCGAACGAGCTTCAATACATTAACAAATATATACCTACTTAAGTAGTTTTGATATAGCACTTTTTGTTTAACATACTGACCGGTGATTACAGTAGGTATATTGCGTTTTTTATAGATTTTCTCTCCAATAATTTTACCAACTTCAAAAAAATTGACCACGGATTTCTCGAAAACGAAAAGATTATCGTATATACTAACTTAGGGAATAGTACCAGTTTCATCAAAATGGGTTTAGTACTCTTCGAGATATGGGTATTTTACTGTTGCTGTATCAGTGACCATTATTGTCTCTTCAGCGGTTGCGAAGCTATTTCACATCCGTGTGCTGGAGTGTGAGGGTGGTGACTTCACGCGAGATACGTCCCTCGTGCTAGTCCACCCAGCTCCTGCAATACCAGATGCGACCCCTCCTTACTGTGCCTGTTTAGGGATAAGATACCCACGTAAGTTCATAAAAGCTAAGCATACTCCAAGGTTTATCAATAACGCCACCAGCTAATGTCTTTTATTGTCACCAGCGAACTGCCGTGACTTGCCACTTTATGCATTTTGTGGCTTCATGAAGTTCAGACACTCATTATTCAGAACCACCACTTACGATCTGCTTACTGAAAATCAGAAGGTATGTCTGTTTTACTTCAATTGTTTATACATATTTCTATTTACTTTTAATTCTTGATTTCTCATTTGTTATTAGACTGAGATGCATGCAAGAGCGTTGTTGTACTTGGAACGGTATACCAGGAGGTGCCTGTCTTGCGGAATGGGGTGCTTCATACGGCTTTTGGGAGAGCGTCGCGACGACGTTAGTTATTTCAAGTTGTTTTCATTAGATTATAAGGGATTTAATATTTCCGTTGGCCCGATCGATTAGAGGAAATATATTTAAGCTTGTACATATAATCATTTTTTTTCCTATCACCCTTATCCATCACTGCAACTCAACTTTGTACCGCAAGTAATGATAATAATAGTCCCCTAGCCGATTTCTACTACGGTGGCCAGTCACAAGACTAACCGGTTGCGCGGGACATATTATAGTGCACAAGTGTGTGCGCAAACACAGGTGCACTCTCTATTCCTTTTACTCTTATAGCGCGATGAGACAACAATCTGACACGACCGCACCGTACCGCTCTCCGTGTGACAAAATCTTCACACTGACTGTTGTGTCCGAATATACTTTCACTGAACTTCACTTTTGGACAGACAGTTATAACACTAACAAAGAGCTTCATTACTTTCCTCCAGTTCAAATGTTAGTTTATTACTATATACAGCCGGTAACTGAATCATTTGCTTTGCACCCATAGGGTCTCGTCAACGAAAGCCCAGACGTAAAACGTACCAAGCAACAAATCAGGAATCTCAGTGCTGAAACCAAAGTGGCTGGTGAATATGAAACGGCCTCATATGCTCGCCATACACTTGATTTGGCTGTAAGTTGTCTTAACGAAGTAATGGAATAGCAAATATTTACGAAGAGATTAGTAACTAATGTAAAAGTCAATTTTTTTTGAAGTATCTACAATAACACTAATCAACGGAATCTTAATATTTTTTAGCACGGGCCTAGCCTTCCTCATGAGATCTTGAGTATCGATGATTTTATGATGGAATCAGAAGGTATGTTTAAAAATGCTTTTAAACTGAATATGAAGCTTTAAATAACGCTTTTTAGTATTTTTTTTGAAGGCTGTTAAATTTTAAAATGGCTTTATTTCTAGATTTCTAATTTTACCCATTCTCGAAAACTACTAATCCGATTTTGATAAACCTTAAACTATTCTCTTAGTTAGAATATATCTACCTGGCAGAACTAAAAAATAATCATCTCCATATATCACTTTTCATTTTAGAGAAATCTGTAGACAAACATACATACATTCACAAACGAAACATTACATACGTGTAGAAGCAAAACTAGATCATTAAGTTAAATATTATTAAAATTCCAACAACATCACAAACATACATGTCGAGTTAAATACCTCCTTAATTGTGAAGTGGGTAAAAAATTACATGCATTTTATTTCCGCCATACCTATCTATACTAATATTATAAAGCTGAAGAGTTTGTTTGTTTGTTTGTTTGAACGCGCTAATCTCCAAAACTACTGGCCCGATTTGAAAAATTTTTTTTACGTTGGATAGTCCATTTATCGAGGAAGGCTATAGGCTATATAACATAAAGATACAACTCATAAGACCACAGCAGCAATGAAAAATGTTGCGAAAACGGGAGAAAGATATTCCTTTTGAGAGCTTCCGCCGCATACGCTGCGGAAACCGCTTAAGTTACATAAAAATCATGTATGACAGGATTGTTCAGCATTAAGAGTTCTATAATAAAGTCCGCGACAGCATATGTCTATCTTTTATGGTTGACTTACTACAACCTTTTTTATGTTAATAAATTGGTAAAAAAATAATGCATTATTTTTAGAGGTGTATTATACAAACAGGTATTTATTCTTATCAAAATAAATACATTCATCATCACGAGCATTTCATTTAGAACCAAATTGTCCTTTATATCATTTGATTTCAATAAATATCTTAGGAGCTATCACAGTTTTAACATAACTCCGCACCAAAATAATGTTCGCAGCTTAAGTACAACGTGCGCTTGCGCTAATATATTATAAAGCTAAACGCGCTTATCTCAGGAACTGCTTGACGGATTTGAAAAAATATTTCTGTGTTGGGTAGCTTATTTATCGAGAAAGGCTTTAGGATATAAAACATGACGCTGCGACGGGAGGGGAGGGAGCAAACTCAAAACGCGCGGACGAAGTCGCGGGGGACCGCTAGTTAATTATATTATCTGGGCTATTAATAAGCTTTTGGATTTCAGAAAAGAAAATCTCCAGTCGTTCGAGAAACAAAAAGGAGTCGCACGTTCGATCTTTCTCGTCATTTGAAGTATCGTGCTGTGAATGCCTTCAAATATTGTTGACGGTTTATGGCCAGATGATAGACCACTGCCGCGGTGCAGGTAATTATGAGTTTCAGACAAAACATAGCAACTATTTTCTCTTGTCTTAAGTTGCGTATTCATTTGGGGGAGACTCGGGGCGAGGCAGCCGCTCGACCTGAGGCCGCACGAGTAGAGACGCTGCCTCAGCCAGAGGCACGCCGCGCCATTAGACAATTCATTGCCGCAGGCCGAGGCATATTTTGACGGTTTTTTTGGCGCGCTCAAAACAAAGAAGCCTCAGTCTGAGCCAGCGTTACCAATACGGCAATTACCATGTGCTACGGCTTTCAGGTCAGAAAATCACTTAATTTATGGGCTACGGCCTTCCCCCTTAGGCCGTAACAGAATCCACGGCTTTTCGCAAGTTCTACAGTAAATAATTAATTGATCGTACAGTATATCAATTAATTTATTGAGCGTTTACTTTTAGAGTAGGTAGGTAAAGGTCTACCACAATCAAATATGGCAAATAAGGAAATTAATTTTGCAGTGCGCAACACTAGGGAAATTAGAGTACGTTCAAAAAGCGAAAATCACTGGGGTGAATGAATCGACAAGAATATATATATCCTTTTCTGTGATTGCTGTTCTAATAGGGACAGACTGTTGTCAAATTGTTCACTGAGTGATTTTCACGCATTTTCACGTTAATTGCAACGCGCTCTCCATAGATAAAATGTGATATGGCAATGGATATGACAGTATTTACAAGTAACATATGAAAGTCATAATTGTTTTACTTTTTTCTGTGCCATGAGATTCATCGGCAAATGACACGGCCGACAGTCGATGCTTTTCCTTATAAACACGGCTTTTTTATCTATACTAATATTATAAAGCTGAAGAGTTTGTTTGTTTGTTTGTTTGAACGCGCTAATCTCAGAAACTACTGGTCCGATTTGAAAAAATATTTTTATGTTAGATAGTCCATTTATCGAGGAAGGCTTTAAGCTATCTATACTAATATTATAAAGCTGAAGAGTTTGTTTGTTTGTTTGTTTGTTTGTTTGAACGCGCTAATCTCCAAAACTACTGGCCCGATTTGAAAAAATTTTTTTACGTTGGATAGTCCATTTATCGAGGAAGGCTATAGGCTATATAACATAAAGATACAACTCATAAGACCACAGCAGCAATGAAAAATGTTGCGAAAACGGGAGAAAGATATTCCTTTTGAGAGCTTCCGCCGCATACGCTGCGGAAACCGCTTAAGTTACATAAAAATCATGTATGACAGGATTGTTCAGCATTAAGAGTTCTATAATAAAGTCCGCGACAGCATATGTCTATCTTTTATGGTTGACTTACTACAACCTTTTTTATGTTAATAAATTGGTAAAAAAATAATGCATTATTTTTAGAGGTGTATTATACAAACAGGTATTTATTCTTATCAAAATAAATACATTCATCATCACGAGCATTTCATTTAGAACCAAATTGTCCTTTATATCATTTGATTTCAATAAATATCTTAGGAGCTATCACAGTTTTAACATAACTCCGCACCAAAATAATGTTCGCAGCTTAAGTACAACGTGCGCTTGCGCTAATATATTATAAAGCTAAACGCGCTTATCTCAGGAACTGCTTGACGGATTTGAAAAAATATTTCTGTGTTGGGTAGCTTATTTATCGAGAAAGGCTTTAGGATATAAAACATGACGCTGCGACGGGAGGGGAGGGAGCAAACTCAAAACGCGCGGACGAAGTCGCGGGGGACCGCTAGTATATTACAAAGCTGAAGAGTTTGTTTGTTTGAACGCGCTTATCTCAGCAACCTTTTGGCAAACCGGGCCAACCTTTTGGCCCGGTTTGCCAAAAGGTTGCTGGTTCAAGTCCCGCCCGTGCGCATATTTTTGGTTTCTTATTTCATCTTTGTGAATATAAAATATGACACTGTGAGTGTTAAAAAACATTCTAAAGCATACACGGCCGCCTCAAAATTTGCGTTGGCAACACTGGTCTGAGCCGAGCACCTGGTGGAGACGGCCGCATCGCTTTACACTGACTTTGGATCCAGGTGAGGTGACATGCCTCACAATGATCCGCAACGTTGCTCGACCCTATGCCCTATGTCTCGGAGTGAACAGCCTCGGTTTTCTTCAAATCGAGTTCTGCTGGATTTAAAGAATTTTTTTTCAGGGGAGTACGAGAAACTTTACGAAGCATACATGGAATATGCTGACGTGAGCATCATTAATCTCAACATACCACAAGCGGTGCGACTGCTGCTTGAAGTAGAAGAGTTCGTAAATGTAAGAAAAAAAAATATTTAACTTCAAATCAAAAAGGCATACATAGATTTTGGACAGCTTTTTGACCCGCATTCTATTTAAAAACTTTGTTCACACTTCTACAGGGGGTAGTGTCTTAAAGCGCCAGCGCTTAACAGCTATGTATGTAACCGGTATAAAATATCGTTGTCATATGAGAAATAAAACGAATTTATCGGAGCTTTCGCGTGCGCATGTAAGAAGTTTCTGTGTGCATATGGCCTGTAAGCATCCTCCATCTTCTGCAGTGCTGAGCCAGTTACCACCAACTATTCCAATCTCTTTGCCCAGAGCGACAAGATGGCCAATAACAAGCGCAAATCGACCTGGATGAAAGACTTTCGCCTGGCCAGCGTCTATACTCTGCGAGGGGTGTGCATGCTGGAGTCTGGAGACCTGCAGGAAGCCAGGAAGCAGCTCTTGTCGGCTATGGACCTTTATTACGACCCTTTTCCGACCACCAAGTAATTAATTTTAAACTCTTTTCTCTTATTGTTTGAAAAAAAAATCGAAAAAGAATTAAGCTAAACTAGACTTCAACCTTCCTTAAGCTCCGGATTTTGTAAAGTTGTTTACCGCCAGCAAAAAAACATCCAAAGTAAAAAATAATACTAGGTAGTAAAACTGTATGAATGTTCTTTTTCTTCGCAGACACGCAGTGAGGTTTTGCGATATAAGAGCGTCAGTAAAACAGATCATGGCTGTGTATGTAGCGCCGCATCTCTACGTTGGAGTGGACACTGGGATTGTGGGCTATTTCTTCGACGATATAGCGAGAACTCTCAGCTATCTATACAGATTGTTTACGGTAAGTTTTATCTCCAAGTTAAGGATAGAAAATAGGTACTAGCATCCAATACATTGACGACTTCATTTTAAAGTCGAACGGTGATTCATTTAAATATTCGCGAAATGGCTGATAGATACCAAATCATTTAGAGTCTGAAATATAATTGACTTTGTGTTTAATCACATGATTCATGTAGGATATGGACGTGGAACGGTACGATAAGAAAGCTATGATAGATGAGAGAGAGAAAAAGCGAAAAAGGAGAAGAACGTTTGAATTCGAGAGAGAAATGAAGAAGTTCACGTTATGATTAAGAGGCGTGTGAGGTTCTGAAGATGAAAGCTAGAGTGAAGATGTGATTGATTATTGTTGTTATAGAAGACGCTTAACAAAACCAAAAGTATACCTTTGCCGTGCATTCCTACTTAGGTAACCAAACCCCGAATCCCACATTCATATCAATAAAAATTTTTTGGTGCAGGAGACAAAAGAAAGAGAAAACGCGACGTTGGCAGCAAAGTTGTCGTTAAGCTACGCTCTGAGAACTAACGCAAATTTTCGGGTTCTCTGCGTTAGCTACGGCAATATGATTACTACGTATCGATTGTCACAAAGAGTAAGTAGTTAAGGAGCCAAAAAAAATTATAGCATTGGTTAATTGTAAGAAAAGTAAGGAGGAACTACGGACAGTGACTGACTGCATAATATGAAATAAACCCAATAGGAACGTCAAAAGTAGAACCTAAAAGCGAAGCCGACACACAGATGATTATTATAAGAGTACTCATACTTCGAGTAACTAAATACGGGCCCAATGACATGAAATAAAGACAAAAGACTTAGTTGGACTTGGAAAAATTTAGACTTGGTTCTCAGTACATAAGGTGTTAACAAATGCTAGTGTTTATGAACAACGTCCCTCTGTCTCAAATAATCAGACAATTGTTGGGTTCAACAGACTACCTAAGCAGTGAACTTTAGACACAAGTGCTACTACAATAGATTAGGCGACTTCATGGCTTAGTGTTCAAATTCTAATATTAGTGTGTTATTGCAGAGAAGAAAACACAATTTACGGTTTTTTTTTTGCGGAGATTTTCTAAATTTTATATCCCGACGTTTCGAACACTTTAAAGCGTTTGTGGTGGTTAAATTTTTATCAATGAGTAGTATTCGCGTAAACTTCAGAAACAAGTGTATAAGTATTATTTCAGTTTGGTCTATGCACGAAGCTGGAGAAGCGTGTCATGGAACTGTGCCACCGTAAACGAGGACAGCTGGACGTGACAGAAGTACATGCGGTGTGCTACCTCTACACCTGCATATTTCTATTCTAGTGAGCCTCTTTTCCTTCCTGACGTCATCACTTATTATCTGGAAATACTGAAACCTACTAGTGCAAAAAAAGATTCTAATAGACGTCCATGACAATAATCCCCAACCAACCATAGCAACATGTTTTGCTATGGTTGGTTAGGGATTATTGTCATGGACTGCTTTTTGCAAATCGTTAAAAGCCTTTTTGCTATCTTGAATACAAATTCAATTACATTTGAAGTCATCTTTGCTTACAACGTGAATGCTGAATGTACGGGCAATAGCACGTCAAGGTAAACATTGAGGAGTCGTATGCCGTTGTAATAAGGGCTAGTTGTACACAAAAGTGGGTAACCTGATGTGCTGGCACTGTACATAGAGCTATGACTAAAAATTCCAACTAGCTTTTCAATTCTAGCGTAGAACACGGCAAGAAAGAAGAGAGTCTTGAGTTTGGCTTAGCAGTCATCCACCTGATGTCCAGCCTCACAGATCTGTCCACGAAACAATTGCTGATCCTCTGGATGCTTAAGCTGTTGCTTTCTGACCTCCGTATTCATGACATGGTCAGCATTATGAGGGAGTTCTTTTATATGAACGACCATTATGACTTGAGTTGTAAGTAAAAATATTATTATTATAGGTACTTTATGCGACAGATAACGCAGTCAAAGGTCGTGCTTGTTAAAGGTCCGATCATTCAGAGTTTTTTATATTTTCTTTAGACCTAGACTAATATTCAAATACTAGATTTGCAACTTTTGAAGTCCGTTAGCTAGGATATTGAGCAGAACTGTAAAAAAAGACAAAAAAAATTTGGGCACAGCGCTGCTCGCACAGGACATCGGAATTGCAAATATGGTATTTTGCAATATTGGTTTAGGTCTTAACATCATATAAAAAAATCAGAACGACCTACCCTTTTGCAAGCACGGCTGTACATTTTGACCGTACTACGAAATGCTGGATGCTTAAGCAATATTTTGTAAGTTTTTCTTGAACTTCTATAAAATGATCATCTTGAAGGATTAATGTGAGAGTATTGTAAAGAACATTATATATTTAGCGCCATTTAGGTCATCAGGTATCAAGAAGTCAGGTACCTGAATAAACGTATTAGATAAGAATACACAGATGACATGTGATAGATTTATTAGCTGAAGCTATGTATTAAATAAATGAATATGTATCCAAAAATATTCTTGAAAAGGTCATAACTTAGAAATGTTGTTTCTGCCCGTTATTTAATACGAATACGAGGTGAGAGGATCTGTTGTTATCGCCAAAGAAAATTCCTACTAAGCACCAGAAGTATTGGACAACACCAATTCTCGCAATAAGTATAATAGTATCTAATCTAATCATTCGTACACTTTGAGACACATATACGACTCGCGTATACTCTTCACAACATTCTAAAAAACCGGTCAAGTGCGAGTCGGACTCGCCCACTGAGGGTTCCGCGCCAACTTTAACTGAATTAGGGATCCACTTACTTCCACTAACCTACAATACCACAATATTTTGTTGACTGCAGATATACCTTTGTTTTTCATAGTGTTTATATGAAGTACAAAGTTATGTTTGCGGTTGTTGAAAATGTGCTATGGTTCCGAATATACGCACTTTTCCTCACGGACCTCTTTAATTTACCAGCCCCTATAGAAACAGTAATCTTTTCCACTTTTAAACACCCATCCGAATGTTTCATCCATATTTCGTTGAAAGTGTTTGTGAAGATCTACATTACATATTTTTTTCAAAATTAACACTTGCTTGGTTTAGAAAATAGATGGGGGGGGGACGCCCATCTAGCTATGAAACGTTAGACTTTATAAGAAAATGGTTTTAAGAACCTCTAAGTCATTTTAAAAGACCTATCCATAGAATCCCCACACGCATAGGTTTGACGAAAAAAATTTTTTTTGGTTATAGTTTCATGTATGGGAGCCCCCCCCCCCTTAACTGTCATTATTTTTTAATTTTTGTATGAGAATCGGTAAGCGGTTAACAAGATACATCTTCTTACCAAATTCCAATTGTGTAACGCTTATAGTTACAGAATAAAATGGCTGTGACATACGGACGGACAGACAGACAGACTTGACGAAACTATAAGGGTTCCGTTTTTTGCCATTCGGCTACGGAACCCTAAAAAAGGTAAACTCGCAATCGTCGCGCGTAGCAAGTGCATATCTACGAACGAAAAACTACGACGTAACTTGTAAGCTACGAAGAGGCGACCTATTGTTGGTAGTTTTAACCCGCTAACATTGCAATAATAAATTGATTCATAGGTTATATATTTTTCTATTTAAAAAAACCGGCCACGTGCGAGTTGGACTCGCGCACTGAGGGTTCCGTGCCAACTTTAACTGAATTAGGAAATCCACTTACTTCCACTTAGTAAAATACTACAATATTTTATTGACAGCATATATAACTTTGTTTTTCATAGTGTTTGTATGAAGCACAAAGTTATGTTTGCGGCTGTTGAAAATGTGCTATATCTCAAAAACTACTTGTTCGATCCCATCCGAACCAATTTTCGTTGAAAGTGTTTGTGAAGATCTACATTACATATTTTTTTCAAAATTTACACTCGCTTTGTTTAGAAGTTAGATGGGGAGGGGACGCTCATTATACCACTTTGGAAGCGTCTAGCTATGAATCGTTATACTTTAAAAGAAAATGGTTTTAGAAACCTCTATGTCTTTTTAAAGACCTATCCATAGACACCCCACATGCATAGGTTTGACTAAAAAAATATTTTTTGGTTTTAGTTTCATGCATGGGAGCCCCCCATTAAATGTCATTATTTTTTATATGAGAATCGTAAAGCGGTTCACAGGATAGGCACATCTTTCCACCAAGTTTCAACGGTGTGATGCTTATAGTTACAGAATAAAATGGCTGTGACATACGGACGGACAGACAGACAGACAGACAGACTTGATGAAACTATAAGGGTTCAGTTTTTTGCCATTCGGCTATGGAACCCTAAAAAACCTGGTATCAGTATCGTTTGTACAACCACCCTTGAGTCGCTCGTAGTCGTATCTGACCAAAACAACAGCCTGTATGTAGACGATGTGTTTGTGTTCATTAATAATTACTAGATGTTGTTTTCATTGTCAGCTGAAACCTGGTACTATTTCTACGCAATAGTCATTCAGCTTGACACTGGGTACTGCGTGGAGTCGTACACAATGTGCGAGCGTTTCTACAACAAGAAAGGAGACGCCATCTTGAGGTCTAAAACTCCAGAGGCGGCTTGGAACTTCTTCGTGTGCATGTGGCTTATGTGAGAAGATATAATAATTTCTTTACTACTCATCCATAATTTTACCATTGGTAACACAAAATCGGTGAGATGCTCGTAGCGCAGTGGAAGCAGCGCTTTGGTAGTGATACCGTGATACCAAAGTTTTAAGCAACCTACGACGCGGTCGTGTTTCAATGGGTGACGATTCCGACTGACCATATAAGTGACGTAAGTATATCGCGAACATCTCTGTGTTCGGGAAGGCACGTTAAGCCGTTGGTCCCGGCTAATATAGGTTGATATTTGTCGTTAACCTTACCGAGAGGCCTTATCTAATATTAATCTAAGGCTAATTATTGCCCATAATGCAGCATGATAACATCTGGACAAATGCCTTGCAAAAACCAAAAACCCCCCTCCACCATCCCGCACTGAGATCGTGTGGTGGATTATGGCTCAATAAGAATATGTAATGATATCATTTACCGTAGCAAAAAAGATTTTGATTTTTCAAAGTGATCGCAAAATAATTTTGATGTCTACATCTAGGTAAAATCGGACTGAAAAAAATATCTCGAGCCGAGATGGTCAAGTGCAAGTGGCAAGTGATTACTGGTGTTTGCCTGTGGGTTTTTATTACAGTAATTGCTTATTTGCCTTTGAAGCTAATGTATAAAGTAGTGATTGATTCGGATAATTTAGATTTTGCAATCATATTTTTTTCTGTGAATTGTGATCATATGTGGTTTCCACTATACTCCTGTCGTGGAGTATCCCCACATCCACAGCACTTTTTACACTTTTTGCACATTATCGTCAGTGTAGCTGACTGATTTTGTATGGGGTACCTGAAATTTTATTTAAGGTTTCGACCATGACCCCATAGTAAAAGTTGTTCATATCGATGATCTCATTCACCTCCAAAATTTTGGCAACCTTGCAAAGTTCCACCTTGTATTTATTATTAAGTCAGGATAAGCTTATTTCTGGATTAAACTACTATTATACCTTCTGTGCTATCGTTCTGTCTGTAAGTCCGTTTTTCTTCGCAAGTTGAATTTTGTAAGCAATCTTGACATTCACGAAATGATAAAATTAAAAATAAGATAAACACGAAACTCAACTTTTATATAAATTATTGAGATCTTTGTAAAAAAAAGGAAATTATACAATGATATGTTTAAAATGTTGGTTACAAAAAGATTGTTCACATTATTGGACTATCAAAGAAAAAACCGGCCAAGTGCGAGTCGGACTCGCGCACTGAGGGTTCCGTGCCAGATAAAAGATAAAACAATTTATTAATTTTCTTTTATACAGAACAATACGCATCGGCGCGTGGGAAAGATCGATACTCTGGGAGGAGAAAATAAAGCAGATTCTATCCATGCCGATGCATTCTGAGAAGCACGAGTTCAATATTATGATCCTGGTGAGATTGGTCGAAGGACTACTCATTACACTGGTCAAGGAGGTCAGTGATATTTTTTATACAGGGCAAACCGGACAGTTATTGCCCACCCTAAAGGTTTCTGCCTACTACACCGTAGCATACCATGACCGTGCTAGGAACGAGCTAGGCAAAAAAAAAATGTTTTGCAATCTATAACTGGTGGTAATGGTAATTGATGACGCTTCGCTATCTAATGGTTTAGAGTTTTTTAACACTCAGTGTCATATTTTATATTCATAAAGATAAAATAAGAAACCAAAAGTTTGCACAAGGGCGAGACTTGAACCAGCAACTTTCTGGCTAACCGGGCCAAACGCTCTACCAATTACCGCAGCTACCGTGCTGTCAGTCCGACCTTGCGAAATTTGTGGTCTCTTATGGATACGTCATTATGCGTGACGTTTAGCGAGTAGTTCTATTCTGTAAAGAATAACTACTTGGCCCACTGTTGCATAAACAGACGGGTAAATGGCGCTAAATGTCACGCATAATGATGTATCACTAAGAGACCACAAATTTCGCAAGGTGGAACTGACAGCACGGTAGCTCAATTGGTTGGTAGAGCGTTTGGCCCGGTTAGCCAGAAAGTCGCTGGTTCAAGTCCCGCCCATGCTCAAATTTTTGGTTTCTTATTTCATCTTTATGAATTTCGTCAAAGTTGGATCTACCTAATTGGATCACTTGTCCCCCTGTGTGACCGCGAGCGTAGCGAGCACGAACATTTTAACCTCCATTTACACTCTAATTGCAATTGGCGAACCGTCATACGATTTTAAATGATAGCGCGAGTGCGTAAATATTAGTCACCTATTATGCCTGAAAGCTGCAAAACTATAATGAGAACGTGAGCGCGAAAATTTAGATCCACATTTTCCTTTCATGCCAAGATTCCTGGCGAGTGTCGCATGGTCTGGTCCAGCGTCTTTGACAAAACGACTATGACACTGTTCCTACTACTTGAGGGTTCCGGCACCGACCAACACCATCGCGTGTCATGCACAAAGCGTCTCAGCACCGGCAAAATACGCTCTCGCTCCATGTAACGGTGAGACAGAACGATATAGATCCGGTCAGTGCGCATAATAAAGATAGATATATGTTCCTAGCACGGTCATGATATGATTTATGATGTAGTGGACCCCGACCTTAAAAGGAAAACATAACACTGACGTGGGTAACGCTATAATTCTGCTACACCCTCTGGTGGGGGGTAATACACGCTATATGGTTTACCCTACTCCAGCTTACATCTAATGGTAAGTGATGATGGTGCCAAGGATCGATCATGTCTGGCTACTAGTACTTTCTGACTCCCATTATTAGAGGCCTATAAAAAATGGCCGTGAAAGAATTCCATTCAAGGGAGAAAGTCAAAACCACATTGAAACATATTAAAGGAGATATTCATTATACAGTAATTTGTATAAGTCTAGGAATCTGTACTTAGAATATTTCATAAAAACGAGGTATTGCCGTCACTGCTCATTAGTTAGACTATAAATAATCGTATCGTATCGTATATAATAAGTCGTATCGAGGCTGATCGTAAAACGTAAGAGTTTAATAAGCGAGACAGAATGGAACCTAGGTCACAGTTATTTATTAAAGGATTCCTAACTACAGCAAAATATTTTTAAAAAACCTGCAAAAATGGATTTAAAAGCTTGTTAATGATGTGAGACTTTTGGGTTGGTGTATGTTAGCATCATGCATTGACTCCAAAAGATTTCGCTTTCTTCTAAAAAAAAGAAATGCCTCAAATAACAAATGCGTTATTATAGGCTTTTAAGAAAGTATTTTGAATCGAAGGCAGTTTATTATAATTTAATTTATTTCATTATTTTTAGTGGTTACCCATAGCTCAAAAACTACTGGACCAAATTTGATGAAACTTACACTCTGTACACTCATTTGAAATGTACCGAATTGATCCAAAGCTATTTTCTCACTACCATGACCGTGCTAGGAATGTGTCAGGCATGGAAGGAACACAATACGGTAGAGCTTTGCCCACTGATACGTATATAATATTTGATTAGTGAGCGAACCGCAATTCGTTTTATATTTTGTTGGCAAGGTCTACCTGTACGTGGCACGCAACGGTGATGGTCGTTGCTAGTGGCAAGGTATCATAGTTTTCAATACAAAGATGTTTTTTTTTATAGCCGGACACTTTTCCACCTAGCACTGTCATGGTATGCTACGGTGTACTGGGCAAAGACCTTAAAAGTAATCATCTCGCTATGCCTCCTCGTTTTCGAGAAATCCGTGGACAAGCATGCAAATATACAATATACTTACGAAATTTTGCACACGTGTTTGGAAACCTTAATAGATCAACATACTCCATTACGAGTATTATCAAATTCCAACTACACACATAATTAATGTCTAATTAATCAACTTCTTTTTTTAACCGACTTCTAAAAAGGAGGAGCTTATCAATTCGGCTGTATGTTTTTTTTTTGTATCTATTTTACCTCATATCTCAGTCATTTGTCGACCGCTTCGAAATTTTTTTTCGCCTTCCTATAGAATATACCTTCTAGTTGGTCCAATTGTTGCCAATACGGGATCTGATGATGAAATCTTGGTGTAATCGAAGTAATCCCTCAAATTTTTGAACTGTTTTTGAACTAACGTTACGTCTGATGGGATCTGATGATGGAATCTTGGTGTAATCGAAGTAATCCCTCAAATTTTTGAACTGTTTTTTAACTAATGTTACGTCTGATAGTCAACATCTTGTGGAGCTGAGCTGAAGGTGGAACACTTTAACGCTGAGCAGTTCAGTAATTATAATGATAGAACTTATGACATATCTTAATTACATATAATTTATACCTTCTTAAAGAACAGAGTCAAAAGGTGAACTCACCCCCTCCCTCTCAGGGAATCACTAAAAATGCAGAAATAAAATTAACCTTTAAGTTAATTATGTCGGTAATTACGGAAATTAATAACAATTATTTTTATAAAATTCTTTTACAGATGGACAACAGGAATATCAAGAAGATAATTCTTTTAGAGAAGACTGTAAAGGGAATATTTAAGGATATTCGTGATACTTGTCGTCAAACTCCTATGTATCGACCAAGGTACCTATAGTTCGCATGGCTATTCTGAATTTTAGTATTTTTGCAAAGCGTAATACTATATGTATAATAATTGATCAATTTTGGTATTTTTAAGGTATCACATGTTACGTGCATATTACCACTACGTGAAGGGCAAAAGAAGCAAAGGGCTAAAAATGCTTAACAATACTATCGAGCTCGCGAAACAGTTTTCTCATGGGACACTACTTATTTGGGCCGAGCACACTCGAAATGTTGGTACCATTATTATAACAATAATTATTACTCGAGTACCTAGTAGTAGTCTAAATAGATCAATATACTATTTTTTTAAGTTCTGACGATATTACATACATAGGTACAGGTCGAATTGATTACTTACTTCCTTTTTTTTAAGTCGGTAAATAAATATGCGCTAGAAAACAACAATTGACATGGTTTCGAAGTAGGAAAGGAATTTTCTTCATTTTGTTACGAATACAAGACAGCGAATAGGGATAGGCGTGTCTCTCTTAAATACTTAAATAGAAATGTTCGTATTCATCACTTAGAGGACCGTTCAATTATTACGTAAACAGATTTATAACAATTATTTACCCTCTCCTCCCTCTTGTCAGCAAAAGTAAGCAAAGCTCTTACTCCCCCCTCCCATGCTTACATAAACACTTTATTAATAATAATAAATAAGCAAAACTTAAACAAAGTGAGCGCGAAATAAATCTTTTATTTAACAGCTACTACCTAGACGACCGAAGCAAGTGATGTCAAATATCACATAACAATTATTTAAAATTGATTTATGTCGGCGAGTAAAGTCGGACTGAAAACTTCAAAAACCGAAGGGAACAGGTCAATCGCGAGCGATGCGAGCCCGAAAAAATCTTTAAACTTGACTTAAAATATTGTTACAACTTTTTTACTTTTTCGGTATCCTTTACCAGCAGTAATAGTTTTCCTCTAAATGTTCGAGGGAGTATATTTGATGGCGGGTTACTGGAATAGTGCTCGCGGGCCGCAGATTGTGCAACCGTTATCTAAACGTATTCATCATTTATAGGAATCCCCGAATATGTGTTTGGTTTTTAAGCAACGACAATGTGTAAAAAAAACTACCGCTGCTGACGTAATCACCATCTCGAATCCATGTCATCAAAAATAAGCTAAGCAAAACCCAGAGGGGTTTTGCTTAGCCCCCTACAGTGCATACTAGAACGGCCTATAAACATTTGTCTCTTGCGGGATTCGAACCCGCGACCGCCGGCATAGTAGTCAGGAGCTCTAACCACTACACCAAATGGGTCGGTCCAAACTTCCTATCCATATAAACACGACAGGAACAAGCGATACAGAATAGTCATCAATGAAATTGATATTGCAATCATTCGCGCCGCGATTTCGCTTCATTGTTCGCGGGATTTGATCTCTCAACTAAAGTGGGTTAGAACGCATTCGTCATACAGGCCGCTGATTTCTCGATTATCACATAAATTGAGCGTGGGTTGAATGGCTGACCTTATTCACCGTTATCCGCTTAATTAAAGACATGAAATCATTTGGATACTGTGAAGTCATTGTTAGAAAATTCATGGCACTTATCTACATAGACACCTCTAGTTAATAATAGATATTACAATGATTAGTGCATGCTTATCCCTTTGTTATTCAACTGTACATTTTTGCTCTTTGTCATCATTATCATTTTCAGCCCACGGACGCCCACTGCTGAATATAGGCCTCCTCCACGGTTTTCCCACAAAGACCAGTTTGAGCAGTCTGCATCCAGTGTTGTCCCTGATAATATTACTTTTGTTTCAGTATTGGAAGGGGTTATTGAATCCTATGTTAGAAGACTACTGGTCTGATCATATTGAACCAGACAACCTTTTGGACTACAAAGATTTTGACCTTCAAAAATCTAAAATAGTCCCTTACACTCTTCCTCTGCCAATAGATATAGAACTTTAAATAATTAATTAAGTAAGATATATAATATTTTTTTTTTGTTAAAACGATTTAATTTTGTTTCCTTTTTATGCATTAAATAAAAACTTATGTAATAAGCAAAATAATTTTATTTAATATAAATAAATTTGGTTCTTATTTACAATTGAAAGCAAATGCAAAGTATCGGACCTAAGATATCATCATTTGAATAAAAGTGGATTCATAGACTATTGCAGACAAGTACCTACCTACCTACAAACGAATATATTAAAAATAATAGAGAAACAGTGATGAAACATCTGGATATTTCATTTAATGAATGATAGACTTACATTCATTTATCAAGTCTTAGGTCAAAGCAAAAGCTGCCTGTATGGGCCCTATAACCAAAAATTCTTAATCATTCCTAATTCATTTTAACAATATCATTGAACAATCATAATCAATAATATTTTCATACTTTTCACAAATAAATTAAGTACATTTTTTGGAATGAAAATAAAAAACATTATCACAATCAATTATACATACACAGGCAAAAAAAAAATGGGTAAAAATGGTAAAGACTTTTAAATCTTGGTGTTGTGTCGTATGTTTTTTTTTTCTAATGAAAATTTTCAACCAACTCTTAAATTAATTAGTGAAATAGATTTCCAACTAACATGATCTAAGATTATCGACAGAACCGCTTGAATGATTAATTTTCATGCTACAATCCAAAATGTTCCTATATGCTTACATACAAAACATCACAATCTGATCAGAAATCAAATTATGTACATTCATTCTCATTTCAGCACTGTTAAAAAAATATTGATAACATTTATATTGATAGTATAATTATCGACCTTCGTGGTGTAGTGGCTAAGCACGCTGGGTTTCAAGGCGATGGTCAATCTCTGGTCTGGGTGTTGTGGTACCACCATTGTGGCTGATTTCCATAACACAAGTGCATTGGTTACTTACTTTGGGATCAGAGCAATGTATGTGATAGGTGTCTAACATATAAAGGGTGCTGTTTTGGTCAGTGACATCCAACTCAGGGATGATAATATGAGTTATGCTTATTCTAAAAAAAAACTTTAAATTCTGAACAAGTTTTATACAAGAAATCCACTTCACAACATTCAAAAAAATTACAAAACGAATGGGAAAACTCGTACCCTAGCGCGTAGCTAGCGCTTATCTACGAAATACTACGCCGTAGCTAGTAGCAAAGAGGCGAGAGACTACCTGGTGTTGGTGGTTTTGACTCGATTTCTGTACCGGATAAAAAAAAATGCCTTTTTTCAATTTCAAAAAAAAATTGGCATCAATATAGTTTAAATAACAAGCCCCTAGTCGCTCGTCGCTGACCAAAACAACACCCTGTATTTATTTATTTATTTTAATTTATGTATAATAATTTTCTATCATAACAAGAAGTATTTAGAAAAAAATTGCAGTCACTACTACAATTATTCAGAGATTTGATTTGAGTCAGATTCATTGGTCATCATACTATTATGTAAATCCAGTGCCAAATGTTTATCCTTCAGAGTTTATGAAATTGTGTACTTACTAACAATTTAACACCAGAAATTGTGTCATTTACCTACCTAATGTGCACAACTTTTAAAACAGCCAACAATATAACAAATATACATTTTGAGTGATATGCTAAGTCTCACACTCCTCCTTTGAAACATAACTAAGACAAAAGATAAACTTGAAAACAGAGGGATATTGCAATAACTAACAAGATGTTTTTAAGCTACCTATGTGTCAAACCGTTTTACAGGTTTCAGCACTTGAAGTGTTACCAATTCAAAATGGTCTAATGTTGTCTTTTTTTTTTCAGGGTAGCAAACTTTAGCAAAGCATCATTTAATACCTTTTCATAATAGATTAGAGCTAGCGGTGAGCAGTTACCTCTGTCCAGACCATTAGTGGTACAGGCATTTGTTTTTATAAAGCAATTTGGTGATCTATTTTTTTTTTTGATATCCCTAGCCATCAAAGTAAAAAACTTCATCAAAATGTAGCAAGTTTTCAAGCATGTATCAAGAGTGCAAGCATTTACACTGATACCTTTAAATTTTTCATGCATTTTTTTTTCAAATCTGCGACCAAAACCAGTTATGTCGCAGGTTTGTTAAAAATATGTTGATTATTGTCAAAAATTGGCACACTGTGGTAAATTGTTCTGTTGCTATAGCACTTTTAGCTAGTAACACTTCGAGTGCCGAACCCAGTAATATCTATAATCATTTTGAATGCTTACTTGCAATTAATGTCGCTCACTTCCTTATTGTCATCCCAGAAACCACAGTCCTCCATTAAACACATGTCTATGAGAGTAAGAAGTCTTTCAGACATTTTGGCAAAGGTAAAGCTTTAACAGAACTGGATTTGTCTTTAACATACTGCAGGATAGCATCCCTGCATACATTTTGTAGAGTTTTCACTGAAACAAAATATTTTCTTATACATTTTAATATTATTTTTTTGATTTTTTACTCTACCACTTGATAATGCATTATGATTTTTTTCTAATATTCTAATAAATATGTTTGCCATGCTACACATAGGATACTTTGTGATCTACATAAAGAAAAACGTTTACCTCCATATAGTTGAACTATCTTTACTTGTTTGGTTGTGCCATAAACATCCACAACTGCATGTAATGGCCCTCTTTTATATGGAATAGCCTTAGTACAAGGTCCCTGGTCTTCACCATTGATTATGAAGTGCATTTCAGCTAATTCATTTTCATCTCTGCTGGTTTTAGGGCATGGAACAAACATGACACCAATGCGGCTTCCTGCATCCATTGGTAAAATGCCCTGGGGTGTTCCATTTTGTGTTGGCATTTGTGGCTTTAGGATAGTTTTAGAAATGTATCCACGGGGCGTTCTGACGCTGTGTCCGTCCCCTAACACCGATACGCGAGGTTCATTCTCCCGTCTGCCACTTGCGCCTTGATTCACGAGTTCAATGAGAACATTATTTTGCGACTTGGAAATAGGGAATATCCAAGACATACCAGTGTTCGCTAAGTCAGGCAAAGCGTATTGTGGAAGACCCTTATCACCAAGAGCTGCTGTCTGAGGATCCAATAGAGTCAAGCCGAGTCTCATATGACCGCTCCAACCTCGCTCGGTCTTTTCTATTTCTACTAAAAATATTTCCCCAGGAAGGAGGGGCTTTTCACTAAATGTTAAGCCATGAGCAAAACTTGCTTTCCGGTAGGCTACGGTGTTTTCTTCAAACAAAATAATATTTGAGCCATGGTAATGGTGGAATCTTGACAACATGTTTACGCGTACATTTATTGCACTTTACAGTAACTAATTAAATTATTCTTACAATGTTTAACTGAAACTTTTGAAAATCAACCTAGTTATGTCTTTACTTCTCCATTTTCTTGATAAAAATTGGAAATACAAAGTGTCAGACTTTTCCGCAAAAAACATGAATTAGACATTGCACAGATTAAAACGAATGAAGATAAATTGATTCGGATACACGCACGCTCTGTTGAATGTTGGGAAATTTTCTTGGCATGTGGTCCTTCGTCTTTGCTTACGGTGGGTATTGGAGACAAAAAAAAGATTTTGTTACAGAATTTTGGCCCTTGACAGTGTGGAATAAATAAAATAAATAAATATCCTTTGGACATTCCCACACATCGCCATCTAGCCCCAAAGTAAGCTACTCAAAGCTTGTGTTATGGGTGCCAGACAACGGATATAATACTTAAATACTTTTTGTTTGTAAATACATACATGATATACATAGAAAACACCCAGACCAATACAAACAGATTGACTCCTCACATAAAATTAATTTTGTTAAACGTGCAAACACTGCTTTCTACGGACACATTTATTATGTATATTCTAAAACAATATGAATTCATTAATTCAGGTTTGGTCTGACGCATACAATTTTATTTGGCCAGCAATGTATGGGGAATTGACAACATTTCATTTTTGTAAAGGTATGAAAAATCGAAAACCATTTCAAGATATTGCGTTTCTAAACACGTTGAACATTTTTTCAGATTTTTTTCCGCTTTATTTTTAAAGTTAATTGAAAAAGGCTGAAAAGAACATGGAAGTTGGCATTTCACAGGTTACGCCTTTGCAATGACATTTCGTGCAGAAAAAAATGCTTTTGAACTTTGAGCTTGCTGTCTTTTGTCACTTTGACGTTTAGTGTTGTTGTTGTTTCCGGTATTGTATATGTGGAAAATTGAAGGTTATTAAAAAAACATTTTAATTCTAACAAATGTTTAGTTCAGATACGAAATAATCATCATGATTCCTCATTCGAAATATGATTGATATTTGTAGTTATGAGAAAATATTGGAGTAATTTTCAGAAATCATTATAATAAGAAGGGTTGCTGATTTGTTTTATTTGGTTTCTTTCAACTTAACTGTAATCAGGTAATGTTAAATAATAAAGTAAAATTAAATACTCAATGGATATATAGGGTCTAACAAAACTAGTGATCGATAGCCAACGGGGGGTATCTATACATCATACTGAATACGATGACAAAATATTGACATATGTTTTATAGTGATTTTTCAAAGTTATGTTTTCAAACAAAATAATTCAATTAATTAAGAAAACATGCTGTCGTTTACTTACGCACACAAAGGCTTCACAGATATTGTACAGTTACACGCACACTGTTCAAATTAATTCAAGGAGCATTGTACGCTATTAGATGACACACACAGCTGTTAGATGATATAAGTAAGGCCATCTAACAGCTGTGTGTGTGTGGATGGTCAAGAAGGCTAGAAAAAACTACTTTGAATGGCCGAGCTTTGTCACTCAAGCCGTCTCTGTCATTTCTTCTATCAGGTCTGCGCGAGCGAGCGTGACAATAAATAAGGAACCTACTTTGTTATCAATAACATGTTTTTACTCGAGCCGTCTATTTCATTTGTGACACCATGATAGTACGAGCGAACGTGACGGCTAGAGTCAAAATCATGCATTCAGAGTAGGACCCCAGGCTACTCATTTAGTTTATCAGTGCAGTGACAGATTTACATACTTACCTTTCATGATTTCCTTTAGGTCAATCTTAATGATCCTACCTACTTCAAACCCCAATGATAACAGAAAACAATCGTATTATGAAAGTCAAGCCTATGGCAATTAAATGAACAAACAGCCAACAATAAAAACTTTGTTAGAAATTAAATGTTTAATAAGAAACAAATAGGCTTTGATTAGCAAAATTAAATTTTACCTAACCTAAGTTTTATTTGTATTTTTTCACTAGCAAAATGAGGATAGCATAGGTAGATTGGAATGAAAGGAAAATGCGAGATAACTTTAATAATTTATTATGACTTACAATCACACTTAAGCAAGCTTAAGACTGGCAGGTTAGTGTTATTGATATAACCGAGAAATTAAGGCTAAAACATTAACTTTATTTTAGGATGATTTGTTTAAAAAGCATTAAAGAATGTTAGCATAACTTAATTTTTACCTGAATTGTTTTTTTATTAAATCATTAAATAAAAAAGTACACTAACTTAGAAAGTATTTACACAATTTAACACTTAATTTACAAAAAAATACAGTACTTAAAGATATGAAAGTGTCCTTCTTGGGTATTCACACGTAACACTGCTTACACTGCCTTTTTTATAATGTTTTCACGCACACTTGTCTCTAATCACTTTTAACCATTTCTAAGGCATTTACAATCCGCTGGCGTATTTTTTCTAAGCTATCGATGTGATGCCTATCGTCACCGTAAACTAAGTCCATAATCCTACCCCAAACAAAACAGTCCAGTGGAGTAAGGTCGGGAGAACGCGCTGATCAGGGTACCGGGCCAATGACGCCCGGACCGGTTCGTTAGGTATGCACGTATGTCGCGATCGAAGTGGGTAGGCGCTCCGTCCTGCCGGAAGTACAATCCCCGCAAAGATGTAGAGGTACGTCGGCCAGCAGCTCCTCTAGGGTGTTCTGCAGAAAGTCCAGGTACGTCTTGCCGTTCAGCCGCTGCTGGATTCACTCGCAAAAATGGGCACGACGTTAGAAGTCCTGATGCTTCAGCCCCTGCACCCGGGGGAAGTGGTATGTGTGCCTCTCGGTACGCCTGAGGATGCCACACACACCGCCACCGGTTTGATGCGGGCGCTGCGTGACACCGTAGATCTCGGCGTACATCCGCGAGGCATCAGCGCAATTGTAGTCTGCATCATCACATGGTAATACATTACCATACGCAAATAAGCGATGTTCACGTAACAGGACAGGTCATCCCGATGACAGGACTTTACTGTTACAATTTCGAGATGAGACTGACGACTTTCGAAGCAATTGTTGCAATTGACTTATGCCGACGCAACGCGTGGCGCGTAGGCAGTAGCAGTGTAGGGTGACCATGCTATTAAATGCTAGTCTAGTATTTAAATACAAAAATGAGTTTTTTCAAAGACTATTATTCAATCGCAACTTTGTTTTAAGGTTTGCGCTTTTAAACGTATTCTCGTAAGGAAGTCGAAATTAAACCCATTACATTTTTGTATGTCGATAAATAATAATGAATTTGATGATGGGTCTTACATAATAAGCATGCCTCAGACACTATCTACTTGTCAACTGCTTGAGAATCCAGAAAGTTGAGTTGGTAATCATTTACTCTACTTTACCTAATTAATTATGTTCAATCGAACGTTAATAACTGACAAAACTTAAACACGTACTTAAATTTAAAACCTAAATAAAACGATGTAATCCAACATTTTAAAAACAACGATGTTTAAATTCTTAGTTGTTTAAACACACCTCCACATTAGTGTTAACATAAAATAATTCAATGTGGAATAATTGCTCTTTTATTCAAAAAAACTTTAAGAAACCGTTGTCACCCTCCATGTAGTCATAACAGAAGCGGAATGCCTGGCGGTGGCGCCGGCGGCGGTGCCTTTGACGTTTTCGAGCCGCCTTGCCGACATAAATCTGCCGAACCGTATGCCATTGAATTAGGGCTTACTTTAGATGTGCGAATGCGCTAGCGGCTCTTTGAATCTTTCTGTTAGCAAAATACGGAGAAAAAGGGTTGCTATTGCTATGACAAAAAATTGCACGATTTGAATAAAAAATGGGAATACAAAAGTCGTGAATACGTACTACTTTTCAAAATAAAATGATAATAATTACTGGTGCTATTAATTTAAATTTACGAAATACATTTTGTAATTGAAACGATATTTATCTTACTGAAACAATTCATCTTTAAACAATGTCAATAATTTTTGGATTGTGAAGGTAACTCACAATTTTATTTATTTATTTAAACTTTATTGCACTGTTAGTTGTACGATTGAAACTCAATTTCTGTTTTGTTTTTAATTCAGAATAATACTGCGCATTTACAACGTAAGTAAAGTACTTAGGTATCTTTTTTATCAGAGTTGATCGCCAAATTTCAATTATTTACCTACATAATGAGTTTTTCGTATAATTCGTGCAATATTCTTTCTGCTGCTGGCAATACTCGTAGGGCACTGACCGAATGTTGACCTTTGTGCCTGCGTAGTCAGTTATTTTTGTTGGTGTGCGTATTTGCCAGTGTAGTAGTGCAAAAACAGCTGTAAATGGTGTCTTTTATCACTACTAAAACACGCTGATGTTTTGTTAATTATCTCAGAAACTAGCCTGTATTTTTGGACCAAATTTGGTGAGCGTGATCATAGTGATTTATAGATTCCCCCCGTTGGCTATCGATCATTAGTTTTGTTAGACCCTGTATCATTGATATCGACATCTTAAATCTACAATTGTTACAGACCACAACACTAACTTCATATATATTATTTCGAATATAGCAAAGACGTGACCTCAAAACATCCAACTTCCTGTACTTACGCTCATTTAGAATTTATAAGGAGTTTTGAAACAATTATTATTAGAGAAAATACTGAAAAGAAGCAAAAATGAAAAAATATGGGTGCCTTCATTTTTGAAGATCTTTCAGGAAAAAAATAAAAATGTGCATATGAAAATTTTGAAATGTTGTCAATTGGGGACTGAGGCCAGAAAAGGAATGGATTACCCGCATACTGACACACCAGAATCCGCAGTGGTTTGCAACTTTTTTATGCAGCAATCTGCATGTGCAAATGCAAACAACAACTTACAACACAAAACGCCCATGAGATTATTATTCTGTTTAAAATGCCCACTATTATTATTTTATCAATTATTTTTATAACGTAAAATAAGCGTTTATGTATTCGACCGAACGTCAAACTTGATTTGGCCAATGAGGGATTCGGTGCTTTCGATTCGGCCAATGAACGAGATTATCTCTTGCTGATGGGAGTTTTGTTTGGTTCTACGCATTTTTTCATACCCAAGTAATAGATGTTTTCTTGAGGTTTTTTCGTTTTTTGAAATGAAATGTACAATTTAAACAAAAGAAGATTGTTTCTTAAGCGTATTTTTATTTTGCAAACTGAGATACATTTTCTTTCCATTACAAAATTGAATAAGTAAAACTAAATTGTAGTTATCAGTTATCTATTGCGGCCTGTAACGAAACGTAAAATGTCTTATTCCGGTCAATTTATATCGCGGGCTTTTGCTTTAGTTTCACGTTTTTCATTACATACAAACAAAAGGGCATGTTCAACCCTTTTAAATAGCAAACGTTTCCGTGGTCGTGTGCCCTATAACAAAAGTTTTCTGGGATTAACTCGAAATACAGTTAAGTTGTCATCATCACTTGTTAGCAGGTTAGTAACAAAAAAAGTTTGTGTGAATATTATTGTTAATCTGCCTTTAAGGTTCTTATTTAGAAATTTTAGGCTTTCAGCGAATCATTTAAAATTTTCGAAACACTAAAAATTCCTACTTAACAATAACTACATTTGAAGCGACATAAAAGTCTAAGCGACTGACTGGTATAATTTGATTGTCTGTGACGAAAGGACGGAACGAACTGTGTTATCTCTCATCGCAAGTAAACAGTGTTTTATTGATAAATATTTTCCTCGAGTACGTGGCACTTAGAGCTTAAAACAACATTTATCTACGTAAAATTTAAACTAACAAAACTTTATTACCTGTGCCTTACTTTTAAAATTGGTAAGTAAAGAGGTTAGAAAATGGTATATTTTCGATATCATTCAAAATTAGAATTAGATATAGTTAGTAGTTTTATGATTGCAGTTTTGCTGCTCTTTGATGTTTTGTTATACCTGCATTTTCAATTTTCATAGTCACAGTTTATTCAAACATAGTTTTTTTTTTATCAGCTGCTCTACTATAAGTACAATAATATCTGATTTGTGTTTGATTCATTCGACCCAACTTTCTAATCTATTCAGTATAATGTTACCAATGACTGTTTTGTAATCATTGCCAGTTCAAATCTCACTGGTGATGCTTGTACCACCATCAGGCACAACAATGATGAAAAACAGTAAATTGTTTTGTGTATTTTTTGTAATAATTGTAAATTATTGCAGCTCACTAAAAGCTATGGGTGCTTTGAGTCCATTGGATCCCTCATCTTTTTCTAGGCCTGGTAAAGTTAATTTTGTTTATATTTTTATTTAATCTCTCAAGCATATGTAATCGAGACACAATAGATATTCCATTGTTATGCAGTTGCAAGCAACCGCTCTGATGTTGAGGCGTTAAGATTAACTTATATTGTTTTAATTAAATTATGTTCAACATGTGTGGTATTGAAAGAAAATAATTTTCAGTGTGATATTTGTTTTTTTTAGAACTGGCAATAGTCAAGCATGTTTCACTTTCTTTGAGTGTTGACTTTGAGAACAAAGTGTTGAGCGGGGTGGCTCTGACTTGCTTTGATGTACTAGAAGACATCAATGAAGTGGTAAGATATGGCTTACTATAGTATTATTATTCAGTTATTGTTTTTAATTTTAAGCCCTATTTCAAATTATTACATTGATGTTAACTTCAGTAAATACTTCAAATTCATTGTGATATTTATCTGCATGTTATCCATATTTAGATCAATAGTATGATAACATAGGTGTTAAGCTGTATCTGATGGACAGTTAGTAACATTGCTTGTTACCAAATACTATATGGTGCAACATGATAACAGAATGACAAAGATAAGTTATACTTTTACTCTTGTTGTTATGTGTTTTTTTTTGTTTTCAGGTACTAGATGTAAGCAATCTGATTATAGAGTCAGTTGAGTTGGGCGATGGGACTCAGTTGAAGTATAGTGTAGGTGACCATATTCCCAATTTTGGGTCCAAACTAACTATTACTTTACCTAAACAACTTATAAGTGGGGAAAAGTAAGTCTACCATATTGACATCCTTTATCCTTTATAATAAAAACATTTTTTTTTTAAATATATTAAGTAAAGTAGTCTTTTAATGGCAAAAGAACTCATGTAATAATCATCTATACTTATATTAAAAAGCTGAAGTTTGTTTGAACACGCTAATGTTAGGAACTACTGAACCGATTTGAAAAATATTTTTGTGTTGGATTGCTTATTTATTGAGAAAAGCTATAAAACATTACGCTGCGATAGGAGAGGATGGAGCTCTAAACGTGCGGACGAAGTCGCGGGGACCAGATAAATCAGTATTCCACAACAGTTTTAGGAGATAAGCTTACATTGGTAGCTAGTTTATTTGATAGGCATCATCAAGCATAAATAATCTTTATTTCTTGTCAAAAGAATAGGTGGCACAAATAACATAAATGAAGATGTTGATAATGTGTGTGGTGTAAAGAAGACATGGTCATCCAATCGTGATATATCAATGACATTCAGCGGACATGATTATCAGCCTGTTGATGTTAACTCCAAATGTTGTCAGTGCGGGAGTGATAATAGCTTGGGCTCTTGTGATGACCGGTTAGCAATGCACCAGTATCATTAAGACCAGTAGTTCCTAACTTTAGACTAGTGTGTTAGGCTGAGCTACCACTGAGCTAAACACAGTAGATTAAAATATTTGTAAGCAATAACATAATTGCGTAGGAACGAGGGTTAGAGTATTTATGCTTAGTCATGTTCTAAGACCACAACCATAGACAAAAAAAATAATTTGTAGCAATAGTTACTGCTTTTGTATTTAAGTGAATCTATGTATAGTATTGTCCGTGTTTACAGATTGAAGATAAGCATAAAGTATAAGACGTCTCCCACGGCGTCGGCATTGCAATGGCTCGAACCCAGCCAGACATCTGGCAAAAAGCATCCCTATCTTTTCAGCCAGTGTCAGGTATGTATGATGTGTTTAAAGGTTTATACAGCCCAGCGGTTTTGGGGCTTGACTGTCAGATGCCGCTTCCGGCCTGACAGCCGGCTTTGGCAGTGCCGACGGGCTGTGTGGAGCCGCCGTGCGACCACCTCTTTCAAGAAGCTTTCATTTTTTACCCACTAGACTGTAGAAATTCAATATTTGTTAATTTACGATAATGCCTATATTAAAAATTATTTTTTTCCCAAAACACATTCAAAGAAATCTTTGTAATGTTGCCCACTAGGCTGGTAAAACTGTCTTTGAACCTTGTAGAAGAAATTTCATAGAACGTAACTTGGTTTGAACTCGCTAGGAAGTTGTACCAAAAGTTATAGCCTGTACTCCTTGATCCGGGAGGAGGGGGAGGGTGTAGAAGTTACCTAATTTGTAGGTTTTTCGCATATAAGTCGAAAACTATGCGTCGTAGCGACATAAAACCTTACCAAATCAAAGCCAATAAGATTTACTTGTAAGTTTTACTTAGTCCAGTTTTGAAGCCTTGTATTTTTTTAACGTCGTGGCAATTGGATAATATTTGAGAATGTGGATCTATTTAGGCGTCCAAATGTGTCAAAGTGTCTTCAGTTTCGCAAGTTTTCTTTTGTTGGGACTTTTGATATGTTAATCTCCTAACTAGTCCAAACAAAGTTACGAAGTCAAAAATCGTGTTCTTTGAACTTTCCTGAGTGAAAGAAATAAGATAAAACTTACTATCAACAGCCAATCCACGCGCGTTCGATTCTGCCGTGCCAAGACACACCCGCAGTGAAATTCACCTACGACGCGGAGGTTTCAGCCCCTGAAGAGTTCACAGTGCTCATGAGCGCTCTCCGTGGCGAAAGCAGGAGCGCCAAAACAACCTTCAGACAGCCCGTGCCGATACCCTCGTATCTGTTCGCTATCGCAGTGGGGGTGCTGGAGTCCAGGACGCTTGGACCCAGGTATGTCATAAGAATCTGTTCCTTCACTTCCATAGGTTGATGTAACATCATTTCGGCAGAAGTCCTGTGACAGGACGGAAAATAAATAAGTCGTAGAACCATTGACTTGACGTGCTTTTTGTTCTGAAGCATGGAAATGTTTACTACCACCCATTAGCGGGGCCCCCAGTGTCTTACAGCGTAGCCCTAAGTGTCCAAGAGAGGCCCAAGTGTCTTAACAGGGCAACGATTGTCTTAGCGGGGCCCCGATTGGCTTTGCGAGACCCAAGTGTCTTATTGGGGCCCCGTGTCTAGAAGCGGGGTTCCAAGTATCATTGTGGAGCCCCGGTTATCACATTGGAGCCCCGAGTTGCGTGCAGTGGGCGGCAAGTTTCAAGTTAAAACTCCAGCAATCCGACCAGACTTAGGATTAGAACACAATAGTAGCCACGAGGCAGATGACTCCCAAAAGAGTTCACGTGCTGATGAGCGCCCTTCGCGGCGACAACAGCTAGAGCGCTAAGACGAGCTTCAGGCAGCCCGTGCCGATACCTTCGTACCTGTTCGCTCTTACATCTTACATCGTGTACAAGAGGGGCCTAAGTGTCTTAACGGGACCTTAGTGTCTTAGCGGGGCCCCGATTGTCTTAGTGGGACCCGAGTGTCTTATTGGGGCCTTATTGCTCATATGCGCCCTCCGCGGCGACAGCAGGAGCGCCAAGACGAGCTTCAGGCAGCCCGTGCCGATACCCTCGTATCTGTTCGCTATCGCTGTTGGGGTGCTGAAGTCCAGCACGCTTGGGACCAGGTATGTCATAAGACTCTGTTACTTCACTTTCCTAATTTGCCGAGAAGCAGCCTAACTTAACGAGTAAGAGATCAGGACACCACTACAGAACACAACTGCACAGGTTAAGCGTGCTTTCTGAAGCCCGAAGGTACCACCATCGCCAACTTTCTGGCTCCGCGGCCCTAAGTGTCTTAGCGGGGCCGGAGAGTCTTAAAACGGGGCCAAGGATAGTGGGGTCCCAAGTATCTTAGTGGACACCCAAGTATCTTAGAAGGCCCCCAAGTGTCATAACGGAGCTGCAAGTGTCTTAGCGAAACACTAATTTGATGAGCTGATTGTCTCACCGGAGCATAGCATAGTAAATTTTAGTGACAATAGATTATGCCAGGTTTATTTTACAGTATAACACGCTGTTTTTTTTGTCATTTAAAAAATAATTTCACGCACGTCACCCCTTGCACGCGCCTTCTCAATTAAAAAGAGTGGAGAGCGCCCTCTTGCATGGCACTATCTCTAAGGGGTCGTCAAAATCTGTTAATACTTGCGTTTTAATAACCCACTTCAAAAAAGGAGAAGGTTATCAATTCGACTGTTTTTTTTGTGGCTGTGTTACCTCATACCACATACAACAGAGTCATAATAAGGTGTAAACCCTTACCCGCTTCTGTAATCACTAAAAATAAAGAAATATAATTAACTTTAAAAAGGTAAAAACCGACTTCAAAGTCAAAATACACTAAAAAGTCCCAAATAAACTCTTGGCCTTTTGAAGGAAAGGAATACATTTTAGGCAAACAATTAATTTTAAGAGTCGGTGCCATCGTTTCGATTAAGCGCCTACTCCAAAAAGAAATTGTTCGCCTACAACGGATTCAATTTTTTTAAAAGGCCAAGAGTTTATTTGAGACCTTAGTGCACTTTGGTTTTAAAGTTAATTTGATATTTAACATAAGATAATGTAACTTATTGTTAGTTTTGACCTACTATCATCCGTACGTATCCTTAATTTCTTCATCCTATTCTCACCTTAAACCGAATCTCAACAGAGCTCAAATTCATTCACAGATCGTTAGTATGGTCAGAAAAAGAAGAGATCGAACGCAGCGCGTGGGAGTTCGCCGATACCGAGAAATACCTTCAAGCGGCCGAGCGTTTGTGCGGACCTTACGTGTGGACGCAGTATGATTTGCTGGTGCTGCCCCCTTCGTTCCCTTATGGGGGGATGGAGAATCCTTGTTTGACGTTCGTTACGCCTACCCTGCTGGTGAGTAGATTGATTTTATGATACCTTGAACCCCATGACATCTCATCCCCGTTAACTTAACCATAGCACAAGTCAACCCTTAATGATTTGATTCTCTATCAAGGCGTCCTCGACTCCTCGAACTGTTCTAAAAAGTTGCCGGTGATTTATATTCAATTGGCTTATTGCAGTCAGAATCAGATATTATACCACTTTGTTTAAAGAACTAGGTATCTCTAAATTTGGATAATTTTTAAGTGTAAGTGTTGTTGACAGTTCTAGAAAATTGCACTCGCCTATCATGTAATGAGTTTACTGGGTTATAAGAAACTGTCATAAGAATCAGCAAAAGTACTGACTCCTCGAATCCTACTAGATTTATGACAGATTAAGAAAACTATGAACTAAAAACGCCTCTCAATGAATTAACTATAAGGTTTCAACGTGTAATGTTAATGCGCAGAACCTCAGACAACCCAAATGATTTTTGATTCAATTGACCTAATTTTGTAAGAAAACAAATATCTATACTAATATTATAAAGCTGAAGAGTTTGTTTGTTTGTTTGTTTGTTTGTTTGTTTGTTTGAACGCGCTAATCTCAGAAACTACTAGCCCGATTTGAAAAATTGTTTTTATGTTGGATAGTCCATATATCGAGGAAGGCTTTAGGCTATACAACATAAAGATACGACTCACAAGACCACAGCAGCAATGAAAAATGTTGCGAAAACGGGAGAAAGATATTCCTTTTGAGAGCTTCCGCTGCGTACGCTGCGGAAACCGCTAAAGTTACACAAAAATCATGTATGACAAGATTGTTCAACATTCAGAGTTCTATAATAAAGTCCGCGACAGCATAAGTCTATCTTTTATGGTTGACTTACTACAACCTTTTTTATGTTAATAAATTTGTAAAAAAATAATGCATCATTTTTAGAGGTGTATTATACACACGTGTATTTATTCTTATCAAAATAAATACATTCATCATCACGAGCATTTCATTTAGAACAAAGTTGTCCTTTATATCATTTGATTCCAATAAATATCTTAGGAGCTATCACAGTTTTAACATAACTCCGCACCAAAATAATGTTCGCAGCTTAAGTACAACTAAGCAGAAGAGTTTGTTGGTTTGAACGCGCTTATCTCAGGAACTGCTGGACCGATTTGAAAAAATATTTCTGTGTTGGATAGCTTATTTATCGAGAAAGGCTTTAGGATATAAAACATGACGCTGCGACGGGAGGGGAGGGAACAAACTCAAAACGCGCGGACGAAGTCGCGGGGGACCGCTAGTTTTAAAATATATTTGAGGTTTTATGTGGTGTTTTAATTTTACTGGCACTTCTGATCATTTCTTGCTCTGCGGACGACGCTCTGTCGACAGAGGATTCGGTACCCAACAAACATTTATTAGCTGAATAATATTTGCATAAAAGAAATTCGACTGACTTTAAGTCGCTTAAGTTGCGGACATAACGTCTGTGTAAGCGCTTATACAGACCATATTCAAGCGGTTTGGGCACAGATTAACTAGCTTTAATTTGGATAACCGCTGAATAATGGCCAGATAGTATCTGAATAATTGTACAAGAAGATGGATATCTTCTGAATAAATGCTGAATTACCTTTAAAACAGCAGTTATAACAATCTTATTCAGTTAGTAATATTTGAGCTAAGCTATTCAGTTTTTATTCAAATTGCAGGTCTAAATTGTAATTTTATTAAGAAATAATTCAAATAAAATCATAAAAAGAGACATTTTGTCCACGTAACCAGTGTCAACGTTGGATGTCAGAAATATTTAGAAGAAATTGGTAGTATTGACTTTACATACTTATTTCTCGATTTAGAAGTGTTTTATTTTAAACGCACGCTACTTTACTGTGAAAACATATATATATTTTATTGTTAATTTTCACGCGCCACACGATTAACTACAATTTCGTTAGTATTTGGTCTTTAATAATTTTACAAGTGAAATATTTTCTATGCATTTTAAGTACTATAATGTAGTAAAATACTAGAGATAAAACATTCTGATCACATAAAGCATTATTCGACGTAAATATTGTGCTTTTGATACGTGATTTTGCTTTTACTTTTATAAAAAATAGTTTAGACAATGGCGTCATGTATATCTTGATTAAGAGCGCGCTTGCCCAGCATTTTGTTGCTTAATTCTGCATAAAAGTTAGTATGTGACTTCCTATTCAGATCTTATATGGATAAAAGTACATTTCATAACTCATTTTTGAATAACAGTTCCAATATTACTCGACTTGATACTCTTAAGCAGTTTATTAGGGTCGATTAGATAAAAGTGATTATGGTCAATTTGGAGATAATTGATGTGATATATAAGCAATAATATTCTAATTACTAATATAGTAGGTGAATTAGAATACTGGTGTTTCGTAGCGGCCTTAAAAAATAAGGTTTCATGACAAACATTTCAAGAACAAAAAAAAAACAGAATTAATATTATTTAACACTTAAAACTGAATAAAAGGGTATTTGTGCTCTTCTATCTGTGTAAGTTAGGTATAAGACCGTCTCATTTACAATTTAGACAATCGTTTTCTGTTTAATAGCTAAAAATTCTGCAATATTCAGCTTCTGGATAGTAAAAATAATTTGATGTGCTAAGCAACTTAAAGTGAAAATTAAACAGATTATTCAGAAATAATCTGTATAATTGAAAGTAATGTCAAAGTTATACAGAGCAATGCTGAATCTTCAGCTACTATACAGCTGTTAGCATTCTCATTTGCTTTAATTTGAATATGGTTTACTTTAAAGTACTACTTACGACCATTATTCAGCTTGGAGAAAGGTAATCAACTTAATACAGAAGTTATCAAGCTTGTAGAAATATAATATTTCAAAAACGCTATTATTCAACATAAAGCTCTCACGTCAGCCGTTATACAAATATTATGAAGCTTTAAACTGCTTATTGCCAGCACAAGTTGCTGTTATGTGACTTAAATGTTTGTTGGGTAGGTATTCACCGGGCCGCTGCGCCGCGCTGACATCATTATTATTACTATCTACGCTCATAAAGAACTAACATTGCTTGTTGACGTATTTTGACGGATTTTCGCACGTGATGGCTTGTCCTATTAATAAATAGACAGGCCGACATTTTAATCAATATTTTTGAAAATATGACCCATATTAAAAAGTGGTTCAATTGATTCTGCTCGTGCTTCCAATCAACCTATTTTCAAGTTTTGATAATCTAATACACGTGTACGTATTAATTTTTTTATAGTTCATTGTCTCACAATGACGAATGTCTGGTTTAAATGCACTACTGTAATTTTTAATTACCGTATTTGTAGGAGTACTATCAAGTGTACTCGTATTTACAAGTGTTGTAAAATACAATGGGTCCTCTAGAAAGATTATCAGTTACGCATGAACGACGAAATAGAATAGTGAACTTCCAACAAACAATCATCAATTGTATTGTAACATGAGCGTGAATAGTTTGTCATAGTTTCACTCACTCACTTCACGTCTGATAAGCGTTTACACATTTCTAATGCATTATACACTTGCGTTACATATAAAATACGTTATACATTTTATTCTGCGTAAGACTAACATACTATTTATTTTCGCAATGCAGTATTTAGTAAATCAAATTGATTTCACATTTTATAATCTATATTATACTATCTATATATAATCTATATATACTATATTATACTTATATATAAAATAAAGTCGTGTTAATTACACTGTCTATAACTCTAGAACGGATGAACCGATTTGGCTGCAAATTGGTGGGTAGGTAGCTTTAGAACCAGCAAACGGATATAGAACTTTTTGTACCTTTAGACGGGGCTGGGGCTGTGGCGTTACGAGGCCGGGGCAAAGCAATGTTCGCTGGGACCTGGTTAACATTTAAAGTAACAGGGCTGAGGGCGAAACAAAGATCGCTGGGTCCGCTAGTATCAGATGTTCGGCGAATAACCATATAAATAACACTTTGTGGGTCACATAGCCTCCATCTTCCACAAATTGACGACCTCCGTGGTCGAGTGGCTAGCACGCTGGTTTGAAGCGTCGCCATCTCGTGAGGTTCCGGGTTCGATTCCCGGTCGGGTCAATGTAGAAAACGATCTTTTCTATATCGTCTCGGGTCTGGGTATTGTGGTACCACCGTTGTGTCCGTATTTTCATAACACAAGTGCATTGGCTACTTACTTTGGGATCAGAGCAATGTATGTGATTGGTGTCCAATGTATAAATAAAATAGCAAAAAATGATTATTCTCAAATGAATTAAAAAGGTTTGCTCACCATTTTCCAGGCAGGTGACAGGAGCCAAGCGGACGTCATAGTCCATGAGATCATGCACAGTTGGACGGGCAACCTCGTCACCAACAGAAACTTCGAACACTTCTGGCTTAACGAGGGGTTCACGGTCTTCTTAGAGAGGAAGGTTGGAGCCTCGCTTATAGCTGATCCTGCAGAGGCGAAGAAAAGCAGGGACTTCCATAGTCTACTGGGGCTGCAGGAGCTGAGTGAGACTGTGAGTGATCGTAATATGTTATTGTGTGTGTGTGTGGTTTGTGGCTAATATTTGGTAAATGTGAAGTCATACAAATACAACGAGTTCTTTTTGTTTTCCGGAAAATCGATTTCAAAGGCCATATTTTACTTTACTTAGGTACGCATTATTGCGATTTTCTTTATTTGGTTACTTAATCGTCAGAAGTCAGCCATAACTGAGAACGCAAAAGATCTTCTTGCTGGTGGCCGTTCTAGAACGCATTTTTCTACTATTATTGGGGCACACCGAGTACAAAGTGGAAATTGAATTATTTTGTATGGAACTCGAAAAATCTTTAAAAATGTGAATTTTATAAAATTCTTTTAACACGACCTTAATTTTAGTGGTCTAATTTATATTCTTAATTTTCCGAAAAACAAAAAGAACATGTTGTATAGTGCAAAAAAATATATTTTGGACATCATCTTATACATTAAATGATCCCAAAGTTCGACGCTTAAATACTTGTTATATTAGTATTATGCTTATGAATAAAAAAACATTTAAGGATATGTATACAATCGTTAGAAATTATGTGTTGCGTTACGACCAATATTGATCAAGCAATCTAATATGACTTATTCACTTTAAAAGCATGATTTAGATTTTATTTGGGTTCCTAATTTAATGTTATATGTTGTTGCTCCATTCTTATTATTAAACCTCCTAACAAGTCCTTCATCAATGAATCGGTCTTTGGTATTAAGTATATAATTGGTGGCAGTAATGTTTATCTGAAATCCCCATAGCTTTTTGCTTTTATTGCACGCACTCGCACTAATGTCGACACATTCGCACGCTTTTTGCACTATTTTTTTCCATGTAACATTTTTATGATATACCTAATTCCCGATGTCAATATGCTTTACGTCCTATGCCGTCTTATTATTATCCATCAGTTAAGATTCCTAAACCGCATGTCCCTCTTATGCTTTTCGCACTCATGCATGACCCAAATATCCATTTATTTTTGCTATAAGTCGAGTTTTGACATACCAGAATCGTTTCCCCTCCCCCATTTCACAACTTCCCTGCACTTTGCAGGTGAACGATCAATTCGGCGCGACTAGTCCCTTCACGCGTTTGGTGCCCGACTTGCGCGGCGTTCACCCCGACGATGCCTTCTCACGCGTGCCCTACGAGAAGGGCTCCCTATTCTTGAGACATATCGAAGACCTGGTAGGAGGGCCTGGTGAGAAAATTTACCCTTTTTTGTAGGTGAAAGATGAAATGGGTGTGGAGAATCAGCTGACGAGGCTGGTGGTTAATTTGACTGGTGTACATCCCGATGATGCCTTCTCGACGGTGCCTTATGAGAAGGGCTCCCTCTTCCTGATATATATTGAAGACCTGGTGGGAGGCCCTGGTAAGAAAATGTACCTTTTTTGCAGGTAAAAGATGAAATGGGTATGGAGAATCAGCTGATGAAGCTGGTGGTGAATGTGACTGGCGTACATCCTGATGATGCCTTCTCGACGGTGCCTTATGAGAAGGGCTCCCTCTTCCTGATACATCGAAGACCTGGTAGGGGGGCCTGGTAAGAAATGTGTTTTTGTAGGTCAAATACGAACTGAGTGTGGTGGATCAGCTGACGAAGTTGATGGTGAATTTGACTGGTGTACATGAAGATGATGCCTTCTCTACAGTGCCTTATGAGAAGGAATCGCTTTTTCTGCGATATATTGAAGACATGGTTGGAGGGCCTGGTAAGAAAATGTACCTTTTTGTAGGTGAAAGATGAAATGGGTGTGAAGAATCAGCTGACGAAGCTGATGGTGAATTTGACTGGTGTACATCCCGATGATGCCTTCTCGACAGTGCCATATGAGAAAGAATCGATTTTTCTGCGATATATTTAAGAATTTATAGGAGTCCCTGGTAAGAAAATGTATTTTGTAGATAAAAAAAAACGAATTAGGTGTGGAGAATCGTCTGGGAAGTTTAAAGGTGTAATTATTACCTTCTCGAAAGTTAGTGGGGAAGATCAATGATAAGCTAAAACTGAAATAGATTGTTTGTGTAAGATGTTTTGTGCGAATCTGTTACCCTCTGTAAAAAGAATATAAATCTGTTTATTTTTCCGTCCGATTACCAATAATTAAGAATCCCGTAGAGTTATTTGACGTTTACAGTGTTACCACATTTTGACTTAAAAAAATAGTGTTGTGACCAGAAGAATGAATTTCATTAATTTCATTCATTCACTATTCTCATCTTTAATAGACTTCTCTTACATTCGTACCTTTTTATAATGTATTTTGTTCGTTCGTACTAACTTTGATTGTGTGAACTTAATAAATGAAACACATAACTAGCAAAATAAGTTTGGCAACATTATTTTACTAAATGATTGTAGCATCTGTCAAATTACTCTACGAAATTATTGTTTATACTTTAACGACGAACTAAATTAATGGCTAGGTAAACGTACTAACCTGGATAAAAAAAACTGAAGAAATCGTAGCTTTAAGTAAACGACAGAGCATACTCATTCTTTGTTCTTTATACTTCTTTATTTTGGTCCCGGGTTCGTTCCCGGTCGGTACAATATAGAAATCGAAATTTTCTCTTTTCTCGGGTCTGGGTGTTGTGGTACTACCATTGTGTCTGATTTCCATAACACAAGTGCATTAGCCACCTCATTTGGGATCAGAGCAATGTATGTGATAGGTGTCAAATATATAAATAAATTTAAAAAAAAAGTGGTAGTCTCGACTTTTTTTTTTCATAGCCTATTTGTATTTTCCAGAGGTGTTCGACGACTTCCTCCGCTCTTACCTGAACAACTTCAAGCAGAAGTCTCTCGACACGGACCAGTTTAAAGAGTATCTGCTGAACTACTTCAAAGACAGTGACAGTCTCAAGAGTATCGACTGGAACGCCTGGCTGTATACTAGCGGGATGCCGCCGATTATACCGCCGTGAGTACTAACTTATTACGTACTTCTTTTTATCTATGAAGAAATGTATGTACAGTCGCTGTCAGATATATTGGAGCAGACAAAGTGACCAAAATACTTCTGAACAGTTTAATCCCATCAAAAACAATACTTGTCAAAAAAAACAAGTCTCGCAACTCAGTTGTTCTGCGGTAAAAAGTTGTGAGATCCATGTAATACCAAGTCGGTTATTAATTTAATCAGTCTCTACTTAAGCGACTTTCTGTCTTAATACGTCCAGTCTCTAGGACCACGATCGTGGTCCATAACAATTGAAAATTAATTGTGTCTGGAATCTCCGTACTCGAAGCATTAAGTTTTTACGTAATAATTAACAGCATCTTATAGTGACGCATATCAATATTAAAATTCTTTAATGTTTTATATAAATATATTGAGACTTGGCCATCGCACTAAATAATTGAATTTACACGTGTTTTCGGAGATTCCAGACACAATTAATTTTCAATTGTTATGGACCACGATCGTGGTCTTAGAGACTGGACGTATTAGGACAGAAAGTCGCTTAAGTAGAGACTGATTAAATTAATAACCGACTTGGTATTACATGGATCTCACAACTTTTTACCGCAGAACAACTGAGTTGCGAGACTTGGTTTTTTTGACAAGTATTGTTTTTGATGGGATCTCATTTCTTTTTGTATTTTGTAGACAGCAGGGTTGATATGATTTAAATCACTTGATTTAAATCACTGATTTTAATCGTGATTTTAATCAAGTGATTTTAAAAAAAAATCATTGATTTAAATCAATAAATTTTTACTGCAACCAAATCAGCCAAAAAGTAGGGGTGGGTCGTTGACGGTTTTTGTGTTAACGAAATGAAACTGTTAATTGCAATCAAATAACCTGTTAAAAAAGCAGTTAACGTTATTACCTGGTTTGCAGTACTGTCAACAGATTTGGACGTAGCAGTTTATTAGTCGAAACAGTTAAAAATTAAAAAAGGAGTTGACGTTAATACACAACTGAAACAACTTTTCCGTTTCAAACATATCTGTCTTTTAGTTAGTCTGTTTGAGTGAGCAGTTGATTTTAAAGATCTAAATACTAGAGGTTTTTCGTGCCGCTGCCGACATTTTGCAAATATTTTTATTTATATTTTACGTACCTAAAACTATTTATTTACACTTATTATACAGGAACTAAATATTACAACTTAAAACTAGAAAACAAACAGTCACTACAAAATCAATAAACTTTCGCGAAGAAACAAAAAAGCGTTGACCTCAACGTGTCAGTCAAACAGACTAATTCGATTGTTTACAAAACAAATGCACGACAAAAACTTGTTCATATCGGTAAGACGGCTCGGTGCGCCGAGCCATGGAACGAGCGAACATACAAAGATCTCTCTCACTCTCGTACAACTTTGAGCTATTGGCGTCTCGCTCGCTCGTATAGACGCCTCGCGTCCGCTCGGTGTATTCCGTTTGTAAGTCGTTAAGAGAAACAGCTAATAAATTCAACTGGTTTTACGTTACGAAAAAGCAGCTTCGGATAATGTTAAGCGACTGCGCGTTGAATGTTCGTTGAGTTAGTCCACGCGTTGCGTTCGGAAATCGTTGTATAAAACAGTTGATAAATTTAACTGGTTTTGCAGTAGACGAAAAGCAGTTAATTCGTTAACATTACGAAAGCGGTTTAAAAAAACAGTTTGTTGAATTAACGCCCAGTCCTACCAAAAAGTGTCGAGGGACTTGTGAAACACGCGATGTGGTTTGTTTTAAGCTCTGTCATTTGTTATTGATTGGTGGAAGAGGGAATATGGCAAAAATGTCTCTAAGAAAAAAAAGATGCTGTGTGGGTTTATTTTAAAGAAAAAAAGTCCGCTTGTGGCAAGTTTAACAAACCGGTGTAAATGCTGTCATAAGGAATTAATGGGCTTTTTTTCATTAAACAATATAAACCAAAATAGGTTCTTTTCTTTAAATTAATAACTGACTATTAAATTATTAAAAATGACAAGAAAGTACAAAACAATGTGATTTAAATCAAATTAATCCGATTTAAATCAAATAAATCCGATTAATTTGATTTCTTTAAAAAAATCATGATTTTTATCAACCCTGGTAGACAGTTCTACTTTTTATCTTTTCGGTACCTTCTACTTATTGCATATATGTATATCTACCATCAACGAATTTTCTTAAAGCCCTCACTCTGACTTATGAACTCTTCGCCTCGCGCTAGCCCCGCGACAGCTCGCTCGGCGACATTCACCTTTCCGCGCGTCCCGCCACTGTCCCCGCCCCGCGCCCTCGCGCTAGCACCGCGCATCGCGTAGTAACGGCCCGCGCTCACTCGCTAGCATCGCAGCGCGTGGTATAATAATTAATTTACAACCTTACGCACTCGTAATAAGTACGAATACGCACGTAGGTACGTTTTTTGCATTAAATAATTTAATTTACACGTGTTTTCATGACTGGAATACCCATTTTTTGCTCGATTTGGCAGGGGCACTACCATGCGCCTATATTTATATGGGACTAGCTTAAACTCGCGGCTTCGCACGCAATAATAATAACTGCCGTAAAACATCGTTACGAATAAAGCCAATATTGATAAATTAAATAACTGAAGACTTGGCTGTATGGGCTTAATTTTCTTTGTGGTCTTTTCTAGATTTTTTAGTTTTTCCTTGATTCATACACCAAACACTACTTATATTCCAAATTTGAAGCTTCTAGATCTGCTACAAGTTCCTTAGAATTTTGATGATCGGTGAGTCAGTGAGTGACAAAATTAAGAAATTTGACCCTGTTATAATTCTTAAAATACTGGTTCAAATTGAATGAAATTTGAAATATACCGTGTCTTTAGAATTCTGAATAGTTACTGAAAATTTCAGTCTTCTAGTTTTATCCACAACGAAGTTACAGGGGGTCGAAAATGGTCTGAATTGCTTCGAGAAAAGGATGGTACGGCCGTGACGCTTTTTTGCTCGACTTGGTGGGGGCACTGCCGTGCCCCCAGATATGTCAATAAGTTCCATACACTACAAGCACCCTATATGCGTGCTTTTAGCACGCATATAGGGTGCTTGATCAACTTTCAAAAGTCATTATGAACGATGGACGGTCACCCATCATCTTTTTGATACGCTGAAAGTTACTTTGTATACTTTTCGAGGTCGAGGTCACCCATCCTTTTTTTTAGCACGGATATGGGGTTGACTTGTCGATGGCGGAAAGACGCTTCTAAAACTTTTCAAATAGCTGCCGTTAGTTTGCAAACCATTTGTAAATGATCTCACTATTCATTTAGTAGTATATCTTTAATCCTTATTCACATAAACAAACCTAAATAAGGGAAAAATATATTTTCAGGCACGAAAGTAATCAGTAGTTTAACTACTCGATTATAGTAATCTGATAATCGATAACTTTTTGTAACTCGATTACTTGTACTGTTGCGCAAAGGGATAATATAGCAAACAATACACAGCAATACCATTGATAGTATCGAAACTCAATATGAAATACACTATCGATAATATCTTTACTATTCAAAGTGATTTCGATAATCATCATCATTATCAGCCAAAGGACGTCCACTGCAAAACATAGGCCACCTTCACAGTTTTCTACAGCGACCGGTTGTGAGCGGTCTGCATCTAGTGTGATTCTGCGATATTAACAAGATCGTCTGTCCATTTTGTCGGTGGATGTCCTACGCTGCGCCTTTGGTCGAAGGGTCTCCAATCTAGAACTTTCCTGCCCCAACGGCCATCAGTTCCTCGCGCGATGTTCTGCCCACTGCCACGTGAGCTAGTGATTTCGATATTGAGTTACTATAAATAGTATTGCAGTAAAGTCTGTTTTACTTTGCTAGTCGAATATTGAAAACTATTTTTTAACAAAATAATTCATTTTAAAATAAGGCAAGCATAAGAGACCACAAATTTCGCAAGGTCGGACTGACAGCACGGTAGCTCAATTGGTAAAGCGTTTGGCCCGGTTAGCCAGAAAGTTGCTGGTTCGAGTCCCGCCCGTGCGCAATTTTTTGCACAGGTCGTCATCGTTAAGAACCAAGATCTTTTTAAATCAAATATTTAATTATTTTTAATATCATTTTAAAGTCATAAAAATATTGTTTACATTATTGAAATAACAAAGAAAAACTCACTTTACACACATAACTTTCATTCCAGATACGACACATCAATGACGCAAGCCATCACGGCTCTAGTCAGCGCGATCGCCAAGCCCAACGCTACAATCTCTCACGATGATGTGAGGACCTTCACTCCGCATCAGATGATCAACTTGCTGCAAGAGCTGATAGACAGGCCTGCATTGTCTTTGGAACAACTGCGGATTCTTGGCTCTGAGTATAGAGTTAACACCAGCAAGAATTCGGAGATCGAATACAGGTATGCAAAAGGTCATTTATACTATACAACGTAAAACACTAAATGCGCAAAACCTGAAAATAGGTTGATTGGAATAACGAGCAGAATCAATTGAATCACTTTTTAATATGGGTCACTCTTTTAAAAAATCTTGATTTAAATGTTGCCCTGTCTATTTATTGATAAGACAAGCCGTCACGTATGCAACACCGTCAAAAGACTTAAAAAAACTATTGTAATTAATAATGATGTCAGCGCGGCGCAGCGGCTTGAGGAATACCTACCGACGACCTCCGTGGTCGAGTGGCTAGCACGCTGGTTTCAACTGTCGCCATCTCGTGATGTTCCGGGTTTGATTCCCGGTCGGGTCAATGTAGAAAACGATCTTTTCTATATTGTCTCGGGTCTGGGTGTTGTGGTACCAATGTTTTGCCTGATTTCCATAACACAAGTGCATTGGCTACTTACTTTGGGATCAGAGCAATGAATGTGATTGGTGTCCAATATAAATACTTTAAGTACCGACTCCTCTCTCGACAGAGCGTCGTTTGCAGAGCAAGAAATGATCAGAAGTGCCGGTAAAACTTAAACACCGCGTGAAACCTTATAATGTTTTTTTTTTTTAAATTAAGGTCAATTGAATTAAAATAATTTGTCTGAGGTTCTGTGCATTTAACATTACACGTTGTATTATTGAACTTTATTGTACCAAAAGTCTAGTGGATGCTATCTACCAGTCATACCTTTGAGCAAGGCAGAAATATCATCGTCGCTCTCATTCATTGCAGAACGACTTTTGAACAGTCTCCCACAGTGTGACATAGATGTGCTGTTACCGGCAACATTCCCGTGCCATAGAAAGGAATATTTAAACAACACAGTAGTCCTGTGTCTGTCTCCGGCTGTAGTCAGCCGGCAGCCAGCATTGCTAAAATTTGGCAATGATAGGGAATATTCTAAAGTTAAATAAATATCGACGACCCGTCTGGTGTAGTGGTCAAGAAATCGCCTACTACGCAGCGGGTGCGGGTTCGATCCCCGCACAATACAAACACTTGTGTGCATGAACATGTCTGTTTGTATTGGTCTGGGTGTTTTCTATGTATATCATGTATGTATTTACAAAAAAAAAAGTATTTAAGTATTATATCCGTTGTCTGGCACCCATAACACAAGCTTTGAGTAGCTTACTTTGGGGCTAGATGGCGATGTGTGAAAATGTCCAAAGGATATTTATTTATTTATATTTATATTTTTATAAAATTATTTATAATAAATACTCACATTTCAATCAAAGAATGATAAAAATTGAAATATTTCCTCAAATTGCTTGAGTTGCTGGCATTTTAAGCATTGTTGCTTCCATACTTTCACATCTATACCACCAATATTATATTTTTGATTTATGGTGTTTTGTCACTATACAAACTTAATGGTTTAAATTGCACTCGAATAAACACTCAGTTGCTTTTTCAAGTGCAATTTATATTATTAAGGGCCGATTTTTTAATGGTCAGATAAAACTTATCAGTCTGATAAATCATAAAGCGAAAGATTAAAAAAAACAGCTACGTATGATTGCTGACAATAAGGTGACGTTTTCAAATTACCCGTATTGTATTTTGTCGGACGAATATTTCTTTTCTGACTATTGAAAAATCTGCCCTTAAAATATAATAATAAATTAATTACTTACATTTTTGTTTTTTTAGTGTTTTGTCACTATATGTCACCAACCAAAGTTGCTTTTTACAAGTGCAATTTATATAATTAAGTTTGTATATAACCGTGGTCGAGTGAATAGCACGCTGGTTTCAAGCGTCGCTATCTCGTGAGGTTCCGGGTTCGATTCCCGGTCGGGTCAATGTAGAAAACTATCTTTTCTATATTGTCTCGGGTCTGGGTGGTCAAGTGCTTTAGCTACTTAGCTTGGGATCGGAGCAATGTATGTGATGTTTCCAAATATTTATTTATTTACTATAGTGACAAAACACAATAAAACAAAAATTTAATTATAAACCGTCCCATTGTTCCCCAGATGGCTGCGTCTCTGCATCCGAAGCCGAGACGAGGCGCGTCTACCAGACGTATTCTCGTTCGTGAACCGCCAAGGCCGAATGAAGTATGTGCGACCGATCTACCGGGATTTGTACGCGTGGGAACAAGTCCGCGCCCGCGCCATAGACAATTTCCTAGAGAATGAACCGGGCATGATGCACGTGTCCGCTTACACATTGAGAAAGGACCTGCATCTTACCGACCAGTGTAAAGAGCAATCAAAATGAACAGTGAATTGTACTCCAGTATAAATGAATATATTATGTATTGATACAAAGAAGGATTATGTTAATAAATATTTACTTTCATGTACAAGGTTTTGTATTATTTTATTTTCTATCCTTGTTTTAAAGAAGCGGCTCATTGTGGTGAGAGATCGACAGATTACAATCTAAAATCGTCAGATTGTAATCATGCGCATTTTATATTACGGTGACATATAGACAAAAAAATAGAGAAATAAGGCGCATTCAGTCCAGCTTTCTCTCGTTTAGAGAAAGAGCAAGAAGATCGCGGTACCAGTTACCACCCCAAAGTAATCAAATTTTTGAAAGTATCACATTCAGCAGAAAACCGCTTCAAGAGCCGAGCGAGCAAGAAGGGAGCAATATTAAGGCAGCGGTTTCTTTAAAGCTATGCTTATTGTATCTGCTGCCTAACCAAATAGGAAATCGTATTTTGATAGGTATATACTTAAAAGTGTGGCCGCTCAGATTGTCATTTTGATATAAAATGTATGGAAAGAATTTCGAATGTCTGTCAAAATTGAAAACTTCAAAATAGCATTAACTATCTCCTCATATCGGCTAATAGTCAGCGCAAAATGATTAAGCAAAAGTGTCTTCATCGTCGCAACAACTGTGCAGAAAAAGCGCTGACGCTGACATTAATATAAGCGCTTACAGTAGCTGTTTTCTGCTGAACACCCATTAAAATTTCCGAACGATTCTGTCTGTCAGCTATCGCTTGTCAAACTGGCAGCGGCTGACATAACCTCAAAACTCCGAGATTCCGAGAATTTTATTAAAAAATATAAATTAATTAGATGTCTGCTTTTAAAAGAGTCCAGGTATGGTTTCTTACAACTCCTTTGTGTATTTTTCAAAGTTATACCTACCATATAATCCAAAATTATCACCCAATAATCGTAAATAATTATTCCAGCAATGGGCCGCATTTACCCGAACCTGGCATGTATTCGATTGTAAATGGCAGGATCCCTATGATTCTGCTCAAATCATAAAAAAATACCTGATGGGCTTACACAAACCTATATACCATCCCATGAACGATTGCGGAGATGTTGTAGTGTGTATAAACAGTCGGGATATCGCACTTCGCGGAGACGAATGGCGTAAGAGAGCATATTTCCACCACACTGGGTATCCCGGAGGTGCTTCTTGGACCCTCGCATGGGAGCTTCATAATAAAGATCCTACTATGGTGAGTACTGACTGACTGACCCTTTGTATCCATTGAATTTTAAATAATACTACACTGTGATGACTGGCTTTCTGGTGTGTACTTGTACTTATCTTTGATAATGGTGCAGTTGCTAAGATGTATACAAATATTCATTAGCTAATGGATAACATACTTACAATGGTTGTATCATGAGTCTAAGTGCCGAAAACACCCCAGCCAAACTAACTTACTAGCCAATGGAATAAAAATTTTCTATATTGTCTCAGGTCTGGGTGTTGTGGTATGACCAATGTGTCTGATTTCCATAACACAAGTGCATTAGCTACCTAATTTGGGTTTAGAGCAATGTATTTGATTGGTATCCAATATTTATTTATTTACTCACAAGTACATACATAAGATGATTTCTCTTATCTACTGAAACTAGCATTCCAAACATTTATTCATTTCTGATTCAGCCATATGTGTTTCTATATTAATAAATGATTATTATCTGGTCATGTACAGTCACCAGTAAATCAGGTTATTTACTTTTTTTGAAAACTAGCCCTTAACAATTGCATAAGATACCACAGTGTTGGCCTTGACTTGCTGTTTTCCATACAGTCAAAGGTTCATAAAAAAACAAACAAAATAATCTGTATAAATACCTTCTTATAAGTGGATTTCTTAATTAATCAGTAAGGACTAGTCTGTCTCCATATCTTGATAAAATGATAATTAATTACCTCTAAGCAGAAGTAATGATAATATAAGTACTGACTTAAATGTGAATTTATACTGTTAGCAATTCATTCAAATTAATAGTGTTTGCCAATTCAAAGAAATATACCCAAATTAAAACTTTTTCAGATAATAAAAAAAGCTGTATACAGAGCTATGAAAGGCAATCTTCAAAGGCGACACACAATGGAAAGATTGTTTATATACCCCGGTGAAGATGTACCTCAAGATGTCATGCAAAATGTCACCAACCAGATTCGTCAACTGCGTTTGGTGCCAACGAGGCTGGATCACATACCAGAGGAAGAGGTTCAAATGTATCCCAAAGTCATGGATTACCCTAAAGATTATGTGCTTAAATAAATTGCCTTTGTATTTTAGATAGTTTAAGGTTTAGTTAATAAATGTATAGACAGTAATTTGACTGTTTCTTGGTAACTTTTTATGAGACTAGTTCTAATAGTTTCCTAACCACAGTTTATTTACATTCTTAACAAGAACAATGAATGTATTTTTCAATACCTACTGACTCTCGGATAGTAATGAATAAAATCGGGTTTAACAAAACTTCTGTCATGTATTTACAAAATTGATTGCGCTATATCGTTATAAAATTAACGCAACAACGCTGACATATCGCCGAAGTCAACAGGTGCATCGACAAGGTTGACGGGCGAAGGGATAATCTCTTCAGCGACTACTCCAGTAAGAGGAGCAGCGTCTACATTTTCCGCGACATCCACAAACTTAACAGGTGTAGGTTGGATTTCTTCAGCAGCAACTTCGGATTCCATGGGTGCTTCAGCGTTTTCCGCTACGTCAACAAAGTTAACGGGCTCAGGGATAATTTCCTCAGCAGCGACTTCGGATTCCAGGGGTGCTTCAGCGTTTTCCTCTTCAACAAAGTTGACGGGCTCAGGGATGATCTCTTCGGCAGCTACTTCAGTAAGAGGAGCAGCTTCAACGTTTTCCGCGACATCCACAAACTTAACGGGTGTAGGTTGAATTTCTTCAGCAGCTACTTCAGAGAGAGGAGCGGCGTCAACGTTTTCAGCTACATCAACAAAGCTAACGGGCTCAGGGATGATCTGCTCAGCAGCGATTTCGGATTCTTGGGGTGCTTCGGCGTTTTCGGCAACGTCGACAAAATGGACTGGTTCGGGAACGATTTCCTCAGCTACTTCGGGTGCTTCGAAGGCAGCGGGCGCACGAAGCATCGCTTCAGGGACTTTGTAGCCGACAAAGCTGATTGGCAAAGGCGGAGCGACTTCAGGGGCAACATCAAAGTTTTCGGCGACGTCAACAAAATGAACAGGCATAACGTCCTGAGTTTCTAGGGGAGCGTTGTCTGCGAAACTCCTGAAGAACTCATCAGCGATTTCAGGTGGGATGATCAGCGGCTGGATGCTGATGGCCATGAAGCCTGGCTCCTGTAAGTGGATGGGCGCCGGGACTTCTGGCACGGGAACAGCTGTGGCCAGGGCCACGAAGGCAAATGCGATTACGAACTTCATGTTGTCTGTAAAGAAAAAAATGCAATGTTATGTCTCAGTTCTTTGTTTTTCGATACACAGACACGTGATTAAGTGTACGATATCATTACAATGGCAGATTGTAGTGTCCACTCGACCACATTCGAAGAACTCGTGTTAAACTTATATGACGCACACAACCTAGCCCATTGATAAGTATTTTAGCGATTCCTGACAATTAAATTTTGTTATTTTAAAGTATAAAACAGTAAGCACTTCAAAAATATAGGCAACATGAATAAAACTTAATTTTCCGTTTTACACACAAAACCTCAACAGTGGACATAACTGCACACTAACTACACAACACTTATTACTATCACTACTGAAATCAATAAAATAAATAACATAAACAAACAGCGTCTTACCTGACAGTTTTATGGCAGACGATACAGTCAAGATTTGATAAATTCGCCCATCTTTTTATACACAATCACGCATTATCGATATCGACCCTTATTAGCACTGATAACCGTTATCAGAGCGCCTTGATTTGTCCACGTATATATTCATTCTAAAACATTTTATTAAAAAACAGTAGGTGATCAAAATCCTAGTAGGTACATCAGATTCTGTTGTTGGTAACAGCGATGGTAGTCAGCCGATTAATTTTGATAAATTAAATATTGAAGATTTCCGTTGTTTACTGTGAGTCATCATTAAGAGATAAAAGAAGAGTTACCAGATGTTGCAAATTGATTTGTTGAGTAAACAGGACCATGGTCTGAATCATACTGAACAACAACAATAACGTTGGCAGTGAGTGACGGATTCACAGTAAATAATGTTTACTGTTGAACAAATACTTTTTAAGATTTCGAAACGATTCGTGCAAGGAGTATATAAAAATAAACATCATATTGAATTGGAAACAAACATTATATATTTTATATAATTCTTCTCTTCCATTACACCAAATTACTGCTAAATATATTTGGCAATATAAAAAATAAGGAATACATTAGACTCGAGATTTTCAATCGTACTACCTAATATTCATATCTAATAAGGTTAATATCGATGTTGCAGTCAAAATATTGAAATCAGACAAAAGTATGAATCACTATGACTAGGTGGTTTTTCCCAAACATGGTAAATACTTACTTAATGTATTTTGATAAAAAAAAATGATTACGTTTCTCGGCTTTTCAATTCAATTATTTGGAATGTAAAAAGTATAATGGTGGACTGTAGACTTGTCCCTCCTAATATTTTGTCTGCAACATTACATATAATCATTCTTTTGGAATACAATTTCTAATATGCGATACCTTAATCACTTACATTTAAGATAAAACAAATGACTATAAAAATATACATAGTGATAACAAAATCTGGATAACCTTAATAATAACCATAAGACCAAAATGAAATGAATATTCTTCTTTCGACTGAGCCCTGTTGGTTCATAAGTCGTTTTAGGTTTAGAACTAATCATTTTTACTACACAGAGAACATTGGCGATCTTACGAATAATTCTATAACATACTACCATCATGTAAAACAAACAAGACCCAATCTTTTGCAATTCTTCTACAAACCTTTTGCAACTGCTATACATATCAACTTATGTATAAAATTTGTCCTCAAACTGCAAGAAATAAATGTAGAAATAATATGTGTACAGGGCAGAGACATAGCTTGTGTTATCCATCTATTACCAGCACTACTGTGTACAGTCAGCGTCAAAAATACGCAATGCAATTATAACTTCTGCAGATTGATAATAAAACCTTGAGTGGCTGACACGAGTGCTGACACCATTAAGTGTGTGGCATCAGTTAATTCTGGTTTTATACGGATTGAGAATTTCATATGGAAAAATAAGGTGCCCTACAATACAAGTCATTCAGCATTTGCGTTGTTAATTCATTAGCAGTTTAGTTACTGTATGTAACAAGAAATGTAACATATCACAACATAATTTTGGGTCTGACAGTACTCGCGTAGTACAAATAACAGCTAGCTAGTAGAATGAGTAATTGGTTAAAAGTAATGATACATTTTTTTTGCAATTTTATATGCGAAATACATTAAATTCAGTGCATCAAACAAACCAGCATAAAAATAAAATTTCAATATTTTCTACAGGGCCTGTAATAGGAGCAAAAATTTAATATAAAGGCTCTTTAAGTAGCCACTCTAAGAGATTATTATTTATTATAATGAAGAATGTTGTTATTTTCTAAACAAATAATAAACCAAACCAGCAAATATAAAATTGTAAACAAACGTGTCCAGTCATATTACTTGACATTGTCATTTACTACAACGAGTTAGTGATTTTGATATACATTGATTGATTAGGGATTATAACTTTGGGTTACCACATCTCTCGAGTTTAAAAAATTTTAGAGCAATATGACCAGGTGAAGGTAAGTACACAATACTCCGTAGAATCATTGATAAAATTTATTGCTCCTTTAACAGACCCCACGTATAGCGGAATAAAAATCGGAAAAAAAGGTAAAGAAAGTAGTTAAGGGTACTATGCATAATTGAAATCGCAAACAACAGGAATTGGAGCACACCATGATTTCGATCACTCACAGATTAATTTTAATTTGGCGAAGTATACTTTTTTGTAATTAATATACACATGTGTGATTTTTTAATAGACTTCAAAAAAAGTAGGTGGTTATCAATTCGACTGTATGTTTTTTTCCCTTGTGTACTACTTAGCTATGGTAATAACAGCTTTAATGATTAAGTAAAAGTTTGTTTACAAGAAGGCCAGTATTTTCTATCTGTTGCTTTCTATTATTATTGAATTTTATCTTGGCCATGATCATGAATCATGATATAGGATATATGCCTTCATTCATGCCTACCGCCTGTTAAGTTACATTGTATGTATATGGGACCTAACTCCAAAAAAAATATGCTTAAAGAGTTTTAATTTCTTATCATCTAAAGTAGAGATAAACGAAACCAATAAAATAAAATGCATACGTTACCATTGGAGCACATGGATATAAATAATTTATTCATAGTACTTACAGTATATAAAATCTGTTTAAATTTTAACTTTACAATGTTGAGTTTAAAATTTCACTAATTGTCAAGAGAGACATGTGTGTTCGCCCCAATGACTAACTTTACTATATAATATTTTGTCTGACCCCCTTTGCAGATTTATTAGCAACTTTTAGATGTTGGACACATTTGTACACATAATATGAACTTGTTGTTATTGTTATCAAGTAATTCCAGTGAAAATTGTATTGACATCTAATCACTTTTAAAATGTAAACTTATCTATCACTGATTGTTATTGTTACAACGTGACAAGTCTTAGATCATTATAATTATAAGGATTTATAAATCATAACTGATTAACAATTACAAAACATTGTAGTATTTTCCTCACGTATTTTATATTTTTTACAACTTGCATAGTAGGCATTCTAGAATTTGCAACAAAAGGACAACAAAGCATATGAGACTAACAGGTTATTTATCATATCAAAAGAAGTAGATATTACTTTAAACCATAAACGAAGCCTGAGATAAAATTATTTTATCAGGACAGTTGATTAATCCGGCTTATTAATCTTAATTAATCATCATTGGTGCATAGTATAACTACAATATTTTCTGGTAAATTTTTATTATTTCCATTAAGATAAGCTTAGTATATCTGCAAAGAAGGTCATTGTTAGCACGGTGTAGCTTCACTGCCACAGTATAGGGAGGATAAAACAGTAGTCTTCAATACTTGTTATTATAATCTACAGGTGTTGCGTATGTTTTTTTTGCGAAGACGTATTCATTCAGTTGTTACTATGATTTTCTTACTGTCTAACTAATATTATACTCATAACATATGCTTGCAATTATTTCATGTTTTTTATTACGTATAAGATCTTCAATCTATTTTATTCGTGCGATAACTCTTGTTTCCAGAGTATTGGTATTTTTATAAGAATCTATTCAAAACATGATATCTAGTGATAAATTCAATTACATTGTAGACTCGTCTGTATGCTTTTTTTTTAAAGTAACTATACCCAAATGGCCAATTTACAATATACTTATGTGTGAATAATTACTTGATGATAGGTTTCGTTAAATTGTGAAACTTATAGCTTGTAGTTGTTTATTGTATCTACATAATATCCAACATTGCAGGTCTGTATCATGTCTCATAAGTGAAGTCATCTGAATGAATCATGTCAGACGCGTTCGCACTCGACTTACTGTGTCCCTAAGCTGTGGCCGCTAGTGCGGGGACGCGGGCGGTCGCGGTCACTCCGGCCCTCATTTGATCGCTCGAGCCTCCGGGAGGAACGCGTCCCAGTAGCGTATCGACTGGAAAATAAATATAAATATAGAAAATCTGCTTTAACCCTTGGAACGAATTATGCACTCCCGGGTGAACATGGCCGCCGCGATTTTCAATTGAATGATGTTTTTTTCATAAAACTTCAAAAATGGATTAATTCTAGCAAAAAGTTATTACAAAATGACCTTTTATATACACCAGTGTAATGTTAATTAACTGTATGATTAGCTAAATTAGGACCGAAAAGAAACGGACCACAAATTGACCAATAGCGTATTGCACACATGGTGTGCACGAATCGCGTCGCGGTACTAAAAAAAATTGAAAAGCGTCATTTGTTGTTTTTGACAAGAAAAAGAAACCTTTTATTCGTTACTCGACAATCTTTCGCTCTCGACTTCATACTAACATATAGCAATCACCAGGTTTTGAACGACCAAATCGTAAACTAGTACTTATGTTATATAAAGCCAGAAACCAAACCATTTATCATTTCTAAACTGCCAAACATTAGTTGGTAGGTGCAATTCATAGAGCTAGATAAGCTAGAAATTGCGTGCTTTTTCTTAATATGTCTTATAGCTGGGTGAAGAAGGATCTATTAGTACGTAAGTAAGTAAAGGTAGTCATTAAACATCCTACTGCTGGGCATAGGCCTCACCTCAAGTATCAGGTGGTATTAGCCATAGTCCACCACGCGGGCTCAGTGCGGATCGATAGTGTCAGATTTTATGAAACCGCCGATAGGCATCTGACTAGGCAAGGCTTAAATACTAATATCAACCGATATTAGTGGAGACCAACTGCTTAATTTAAACTTTATTCATAAGCAGGGAGATCAAAAATAATTAACCATTGCCAGTTACAGCATTATACAGGTTAAAAGGTATTTTAATAACGGCGGTTCGTTAATAGTTTTTTTTTTAAAGAAACTTCGTAGTTTTAATAACTGGCGATATGTTTTTTTTTAAATAACAATTGGCAGCTTATGTGTAATAAGAGCCTGGAAATATTTCGTTGATTAATTTTATTTTACGTAACCTATTTTTATCGACCCTACCCACTTTTAGGTTACACAAAGCATTACAAACTAGTTTTTCTACGAATTTTCTTTTAAAAAGTCTCATCGCACCCACTAATTATAACCTTGGCTCCCTTCAGAATTAACCACCATTTGTTGTCCACCAATTTTGACATTTTTGATGTCGCCAATATCATCACTTTCATCCACGAAATAGGCCTCCCCCACGGCTTTCTGTAGAAATCAAAACCTGTCGAAAAACTCAATATGTCCCGGTCACTGTAGTGACCGGGACATATTGAGTTTTTCGATATCGATATAGGCTTATCGACCATATCGATAATATTGATAAATTTGTCTTCGATATACCGATATTTATCAGTCTTTCGATATATCATTGCAACTCTACGCAGAACTAACCTGTGCCTGGTGTTTCATGTGCTCCTCCAAGTACCTAAGGATGGTGGCTCGCAGCTCGCTCAGGCGCACCTCGTCCCACCTCTCTAACTCCTTTTTGATCACTCGAGATATTGTGTCGAACTCTTGCTGACCGCGCTCCACTTTCGCTTCCCACTGTTGGGAATAATGTTACTTTGAGATGTGTTGCCAGTTTGTATATATGAGACTGTTGTATTTACAAATAAAATTAAGTATATTATGTTTTAAACTTTCAGCACTGTTGTGTAATATCGGAAACTCATAATAATACACAGGTACACGGTAGCAATAACGTATCTAACTATTCTAAAATTAAGTACTGTTTGTGATTGGATTTTTGTTTTAAAAAAAGTTGACGATCACTTTGAAAGATATAAACATTTTTGTCTTGTTTGTTTATATTATCATAAAGGCTTTTATACTTAAAGAAAACACACAACAAATACGTTTTTTGATGAAGTTATGCTTGTGATCACATTTTTTTGCTATGTTTGTGTCGTATAGATAGTAAGAGAAAGACCAATTTCGATGGAGAAGATGGTTGTTTGACTAGCTAGCCTACCGGGGTACACAAAATGTACACAGCATTTGATTATATTGCGAGGAGGTAGAGTCATGTGAGTGTCTATACAGACCTATCGTTGGCTGGTAGATAATGTTTTTGGCATCAAGTCCGCCGTATGTACAATTTTATGCTTTATGCATGTAGTTTAAAATAGATAAAAATACATTTATTGATACTACTCGTAACTGGACTGTTTAAGAAAAGGTCCGATGCACCCTTTTTATTAAAAAATGCACAGTAATAAGAAGGACACAGCAAGCGCTTTTCTAGTAAATAGAAATAATAACTTTATAACTACACACACACACACCTAACAGCTGATATTTAAGATTGTCACCGATAAGTTAGATGGATAACTCTTTATTGCACATTACATAAATTGATTTTCAAATTCGTTTTAGGGAAATGTACAATTTAGGCGGTCTTATCGCTATAAGCGATCTCTTATAGACAACCTTTGGGTAAAGAAATTATGAGTATAAGTTTTTGTTAAAACTTTAGCATCAATTTACTCAGTAATTTATACTCGCACGAGTTTGTGGTTTTGCATAGGAACTACACATTTACTACTTCACACGTCCTTTAAATTTTATTTCACCTTTTTGTTACACCCTGTATAATAAGGTTACTCACATCAATAATCTCTCCAGAGGCCTGCTCGATCTTCTCGGGGCGGTTTGCGAGCTCGGCCTTCGCTTTGTTCTCGCGCCGCTTCGTCAGCTGCATTTGCGCGTGTTGCCAGTTCTGGAACACCTGGAACAATGCAGAGGTTTAGGATAAGGGTTACCCCTAATATTTGAGGTTCGAATGATTTTTTAAATAACTTTAGTGTGTGTTATCAGTAATGACATACGGATCCGAAACATGGTCTTTAACTATGGGCCTTATAAAGAAGCTCAAAATCACACGAGCGATGGAAAGGGCTATGCTGGGTGTTTCTCTAAGGAATCGAATCAGAAATGAGGAGAAAAGTACAAGAACTAAGGTAACGGACATAGCCTTGAGAATCAGTAAGCTCAAGTGGCAATGGGCAGAGCACATAGCGCGAAGAACTGATGGCCGTTGGGGCAGGAAAGTTCTAGATTGGAGACCCTTCGACCAAAGACGCAGCGTAGGACGTCCACCAACAAGATGGACAGACGACCTTGCAAAGATAGCAGGATCAAACTGGATGCAGACCGCGTGTGATCAGTCTCTGTGGAAAGCTGTGGGGGAGGCCTATGTTCAGCAGTGGACGTCCTTTGGCTGATAATGATGATGACTTAAATTTTTCGAAAGCATATAAAGAAGAAACAGCTAACATGCACAGGCACGCCACGCAGTAATGTTTTATTCAGGTGTATTCAGAGAACTCTCAGACAAGCATTTTTGTTTTTTATTTTATGTTTACAAGGAAAAGAAATAAAAGGTGTCTCACAAAGCAAATTAAAAAACACAATCGAGAATACTATATACGAACTAATAAGTTTATTGTTAAAAATATACCACTACATTTTAATCAGTACAAAAAAATGGGGTTATAAAAGTAGCCTGATTATTTTTGCGTATTCAAAAGTAATAAAACTAAAGTCTCACAATCTTCTACTATATAAAAATAAGTCGGGTTTTCCTTCCTGACGCTATAACTCCAGAACGCATGAACCGATTTTCACGGTTTTGCATTCGTTCGTCGGAAAGGCCTCGGGCTCCGTGAGGTTTATAGCAAAGAAAATTCAAATACAAAACAATCAAAAAAAATCTTCTTCTTTTAATCACCAAACGAAATTTTATATAAAACGAAGCCATCTGGTGGCGAAACGGAGTTCGCGGGGTTTGCTAGTTTTTCATAAAAATGTGTAATTCATGGTATAGTATTACTTGAATCTATATGATACACAGCCTACACTGTTCATCGTAGTGACCTAAAACTTTGACTTGGGTGTGTTCTTTGTATGATCGGATATATATATATATATATATATATATATATATAGGGATCTGAGATATGTTGTAGGGATCGGATAAGGTTAAGAAAGGATTTCAGATTTTGAAGAAAAATGTAGTTAGTTATGATTCTGAGCGATGTCAACTGCTTCTATTAAAGTTGTTGAAAAAGTTATAACAGTGATGAATGATTTTTTGTAATCCAATTCGTTATCTTCAAAAATCGACTACCTCACCTATTATTGTAAATAATTTACAATAGGAAATGTTTTAAACATTTTAGTTTACCTTGACTCGTTCGTGGAAAACATCTTTGATAGCACTGATGAGACCCAGGTAGTCTTTGATGTGTTCGGTCAGCACGAAGAAGTCCGTGTTTGACTGCTCCATGCGCAGTTGTTCAATCTGCAAATGAAACAAGAATATTAGGAAATATTTACGAAGAGGAGAATATTTTTTTTACAAGAGCTGACAGGCAAGTTACGATATGTGCGTTAAATTTTATCAATATGATCCAGGGTGTAAATTATACGTCAGCATCCAAGGTTTTTAAAATTGCATGTGTAAATGTTAGCTGAAATCAATCTTTACTTTTAGCAAAGGTTTGGTACTCATGATCCTTATGAAAGAAAGCAAGGAAACGATTTTATACGACTGAAATAAACAACCTCAAAAGAGAGTTTAAAACTAATTGAAAAAAAGTAGAACTCTACTTTGTATTGAAAACTATGACACCTTGGCCACTATACCGCTTCGTCACCATTCAATACCGTCGCGTGCCATGCACGGAGCGTTGCAGTACCGGCAAATTCGCTCTCGTTCAACAGAACGTCAGAACGCTGTCAATCCGTTCAGTGAGCAAGATACAACGTATTGTGTTGCTTTTCGTGCTTGACACGTTTCTAGCACGGTCATGATATGGTACGGTCCAGTGGGAAAATACCTTAAAGGCTGATTCACGCTGCACAGTACCGGCCCGGGCTCGGTCAAACATTATTGTATACATTTTGTATAAAGTGATTCATGCCTGACCGTGCCCCGTTCGGGCCCGGGCGGAGTTTGCATGTCGGTGGGAATTTTTTCCGGCTCCGGCATGGACCGGCCCCGGCACGTTGTAGCGTGAATCATTCTTAAGTGTTTAAAATGTTTTTAACACTCACAGTGTCATATTTTATATTCATGAAGATGAAATAAGAAACCAAACACTGCGACGGGCGGGACTCGAACCAGCAAATTTCTGGCTAACCGGGCCAAACGCTCTTACAATTGAGCTACCATGCTGTCGGTCGGTCGGTGCTTTTGATTTTTATGAACCCTTAATTGTGCTTAGAGGGTATGTCAATAGATTGAAATAGATTGAGCTCGCGTCGTTCATTCCTATGAACAAGTCAATCCGTTCAGTGGGTAACGTAGAGCGTTTCGTGTTGCTTTTCGAACGTGACACGTTTCTTCCACGGTCATGGTACGGTACGGTGCAGTGGGAGAATACCTTAAGTATGCTTAGGTATGTGTGTCAGTACATTTTGAAAACCAAGACCACGATGCATGTAGTCGGCTAAGTTTCTTCCATGGTCATGGTACGTTACGTTGCAGCGGGAGAGTACCTAAGGTGCGTTTCAATACCATAAAAACCTAACAAGACCATTATTGATGCATATCAATAATGGTCTTGTTAGGTTTTTATGGTTTAGCTGATTACATGCGTAATCAGCTAATAACTTACCTTTTCATGTAAATCGGCGGTGTGACTCAAGGCCCTGGACAGCGGCGCGTGCGGGTCGGCCCCCGACAGCGCTGCGCAGGCGCGCGCCGCGTCGTGCGTGCGCGCGGCGAGCTCGCGTCGCTCGTGCGCGAGGCCCTCGCACGCGCCGGCGAGCCGACGGAGACACGTCTCGAGGGCTTCGATGCGCGTCGAGCGCTCTTCGAACCACTGTGAGGATGAAAGAATAATGTTGTTAGGACGATTCCGAGCGATGTGACATGCTTTTGTTGCTTAAAAGAGGCTGAAGGTTACACAACGAGCGATGGAAAGGGATGCTCTGCTGAATTTAACCTCCTAAGGCGCAATTGCGGTGGCGGTCGCGTTTCCGCGGTGGACTGCGTGCGCGTACGCAATTCGCGCGGTGTCAGGATACACGTTACGTAAACAGTTATAAAATCTTATTGAAACAAGCTATTATCATTCTGTAAAAAGCTTATTGTTACTGAATAAATAACCTATGCTTGTAATAAAAAAAAATGTATTCAAAAATGAAAAAATAGAACCAAACAAATTCGTGGTAGGGTGACGACATATACGAAAAAAATTGCGAGAAAAAAAAATCGAATTTTAATCAATAACTGACAGCAACCGGATGTGTTTGCTGTCTATGGTGTAGAAACATCTGTTTTTTACTCATAAAGGTCAACATGCCTAAGGAATAAGCAATTATACACCCATTGTTTTTTTTGCAAAAAAGTAATTAAAAAGCGCCCACAGGTGGGCGCTTGGTAAAATCGCGAAACTCATGCTCAGCGCCCACCATCGGGCGCTCTGGCTATTCAAGGGTTAATAATAATAATCAATTTATTTCAAATAATTTTGATCCATACAACAATATTAGTAACAAGTTTAACTTATTTAAGAGTTAGTAACAAAATAAAAATAAAATAAAACTAGAAAGACATGAAATTAAAATTATTATTAGGAAGAGAGCTCCCGCTAGACCCCGTGCTACACGTAGCCAACGCTGAAAGCCGAAATTAAGAGATTCGTAGATGAACTAAACTGACATAGCCCTTAGAATAGGTGAGCTCAAGTGGCAATGGTCAGGACACATAGCGCGAAGAACTGATGGTCGTAGGGGCAGATAAGTTCTAGATTGAAAGCCCTTTGACCACTACAACTTAAGCAGAACCTTAAGACAGAAACATATATGATTTTGTTAAATATAAGTTATATCAGTGACTCTGACTTAAACTATTTCATTTGCTCCCTACAATTGTCTAAAGAGTTCACTAAACAGAATCTCAATAACACTCCTAGCATGAAACACAACACGCGATTAGATAGCAGTGTTCGACCGAAACAGACTTTTCAGCCGAAAACGTACCCGAACTTTCGGCCTCAGATTGGGTCGAATCCGAAACTTTCATACTACTTAATATATCAAAACTAGCGGTCCCCAGCGACTGCGTCCGCGGGTTTGGAGTTTGCTACCACCCCTCCATTGCAGCGTGATGTCTTATAGCCTAAAGCTAAAGCCTTCCCAACTAAATAAGCTATCCAACTCAAACATATTTTTTCAAATCGGTCCAATAGTTCTAGAGATTAGCACGTTCAAACAAACAAACTCACCAACCCGCACTGAGCTCGTGTTGTAGAGTATGGCTCAAACTACCTCATAGTTGAGTTAAGGTCTTTGGCCAGCAGTGGGATGTTACAGGCTAACTTTACATTTTAACGAGGAACTCCGCCAGCGGAGGTACGCGCAGCGAAAGAGCACGGTGTTTGCCGCGAAATTAGCCGAGCGCCACGATAATTCACGACACTCGCGGCCAAATAATTCCGTTTTGGCCGAAACCGAAACTATATTTTTTGGCCGAAACCGAACCTTCGGTCGGACGATAAATGAAGAGTAGACCAACTTCATACAATGCTAATGTTAACTTACCGGGTCGGACTCGTCCATCCTGTAGGTGATCTTGTTGACGGTCTCGCCGACTTTATTGAAGAGACGCAGCACCCCCGCGCCGCTCAGAGCTGACGTGCTAGTCGCTTTGGGTAGCTCTGTGTCTGTGAACAGATAAATATTGGCATCACATAAGAGCAACATTTTTTTTCATCAGTTCAAAGTAACTAAAGTGTTAACGAGAGACAAATATAATCATTGGAGCTCCGCGACAGTACTCCTCGAACGTAGAAGAACTAAGGTAATGAACATAGCCAGGCGAGTCAGTAAGTTCAAGTGGCAGTGGGCAGGGCACATAGCGCGAAGAACTGATGGCTTTTGGGGCAGAAAAGTTCTAGATTGGAGACCCTTCGACCAAAGGCTCACCGTAGGACGTCCACCGACAAGATTGACAGGCGACCTTGTAAATATCGAAGGATCACACTGGATGCAGACCGCTCACAACCGGTCGCTGTGGAAAACCGTGGGACAGGCCTATGTTCAGCAGTGAACGTCCTTTGGCTGATAATAATAATGATGATAGTACTCCTCACTAGATGACGTAATGTTTCATGATATGATATGAATGTCAAAATTCTCTATTATCTTTTAAATAAAGGTAAATTTCAAAAGACGATGTTATGTAATACCTGACTCTAAAAACTCCCTGAAGTCGGGGTCAATGCAAAGCACAGGGTGCTGCCCAACCCGATTCAGGAAGCGCTCCAACGCCGCGCGACGCCTCTCCACAAACTGCGATTGCACGTTGCCAGAGCTGCTGCCATTTGCGCTTTCGGTCGAAGGTGTTGAGGTCATCTTTAGTTTTGTTGTTCCTGGAGGAGAAGGTAATATAACTTAGGCCTGATTTTTACAAAGTCAGACAGGGAATATTCGTTAAATAAAATACAATATGCCTAATACGAAAATGTCATCTATTTGTCAGCAATCATTTATGTGAATGTCAATCTGTGAGTCGGTTTAATAGGCTAGTTTCCACTAAGGGCTGATTTTTCAGTAGTCAGATAAGAAATATTCGTCGAACAAAATACAATATGGCTAATTTGAAAATGTCACCTAATAGTCAGCAATCATAGGAGGTACCTGTCATTTTTGAAATCTGTCGCTTTATAATTTATCAGTCTGATAAGTTTTATCTGGCCATTGAACAATCGGCCCTAAAACAAATTACAATGTTACAAAACAAAACCTATTTGAGTGATTATTTAAAGTATGGAGGTTTAAAAAAAACTGATTATTTTTTGATTTTAAATTAGGATAATAATATTTTTTTAATTATAAAAAAAAGTTTGTCGAAACACACATTTGGTCAAAGGATGTGACGTCAAGCCTTGCACGATGGCGGGCTCTTTTTGCCGTCATAGACAACTCTTCATAGTATTTAGCTAACAAGTAGATTTCGACTGTAAGCAGTGACGTCATTCGACCGTTTTTGATGCCCATTCAAATTTATTTTTTAAAATATAACTACATCATGTACAAATAAATAGTTTAAAAATCTATTTTTCTTGGCTAGTTGAATAATGTAAACAATCTTTTCATAACTTTTATATAATGTAATATCAGTGAATAAAATTACTAAACTATTTGATTTAAAAATATCTTAGTATAAAACGATGAATTACCCATGTAAGTTGTGAATTTCGGGTTCATCTCATTTTAAAATTAATCATTTCATTAAAAAGGAAAGTCACAAATGTTTACAATATTCGACTTGCAAAGAAAAACGGACTGTAAAAATATCAAGGATTAATACATTTACTAATGTAAAGTATTATCTAGTGTTTGAAATTTGGTCAACTAGCCTATTACGGCGTAATACGAGGCTGCGGCTATCCAGAGCGTCGGCGCAGATACAACAGAATTTGTGGGTATGATAAAACTATCACAACTATTAACTATAGAAAATAAGCATATTTTCAAAGGCATGTTTGTATAAGGGATATAGTGTTAGATTTAATCGCATGCATACACAATAACACAATTTAAAAAATATTATTAATTAAGTGTTTGTTAGGCCTGGTGCCATTAGTCACTAGAGACTGTTAATCATTTTTGGCTTGCACTTACTAAAGGGATTCTTCATTCAATCACGCATTTAGAATTATTTTTAATTCATGCGTATATTCTAGTGTAAAAAGAAACAAAAATAACATACTTACCAACTATACTTTTTTCAGGCGCCGGAGGAATTATTCTGCCGGAACGAAGATATTTCTCTGTCAGCTTTTCATGGAGGCCAAGGAAGTCGCTGAAACGTCTCCACACTGCAAATTCATGTCTGCTGAATATAGGCATGTTCGTTTTTGTTAGCACACGGTACGCTACATACGAACTCATGCCTTCGCCGATTTTTTGTGGCTCTGTGATGGTGATAATGATGTTGTTTGTGCGTTCTGTTGCAATCTGTAATACAAAATATATATTAATTAATATGTTTATCTATATTCCAAGTAATGCCGTACTGTAAGTTCACCAATTTTTGGATTAAATTGCATATAATTTGAAGAAAGGCCTTGTTAAGAATGCTAGAGTAGTTAATTAATAAAAATATAACAAACTCTCTCTGAGTATCCTTCATAAAATCCTTCATATCGCAAATATATCATTGCTTTATTTTAAATATACACTAGCAAAATAAAAATACAAATTGTAAGAAACTTGGTTTATTGACTAACTCTTGAATATTGGCTTAAACAAAGAATTTTTCACCTTCCAATGTTGCATTACTCATAATGAATGATAATGTTATCTGGTGAGCTGTAAGTATTCTATTAAACTCAATGTCATTATATATAACAGTATATATGTACATAGATCACAAGACTTCATTAATAAAAATGAAAATGAGACTGCTTGTGAACTACAAAATGAGTTTTATTGTATAACACGAGCAGGTAATGTTATTTCTCCAATAAATGAAAACAAACAATAGGCAACACACACACATACTGAAAGAAAAAAAAATCAATACCAACAAATATAATTACTTTTTTTTTTGCCTTCCTTACTTCAAAAACATAGATGACAATTATTGGCGCTAAAATGGTGCTCCCTCAGTATGTGTCAGGGATGGCAGAAGTATGTCACAACTACTAGTATTCTGTAAAGCCCATTTAGGAGTGGCCCCAAGTGTGACCACCAGTTATCAAAACAAATATCTAAGTACATTAAATCAAGTTATGCTTAGTAGTTTAAATCTGGCTTTGTTTATATGTACCACAATTCAAGCAAATAAATGAATCTGAATCTAAAGATAACCAAGTCATTATTATTTTGTAAATTCAGTGATTACAGTTTGAATTATTCTTTAGTATCTTATCTGAGTGACTTTTGACTCTTCTCTCATGGTTATTGTTATTAATTGTAAGATTCCATGGTGCTGACATGCCATAGACTTTTAAAAGCCTCCAAATAAATAAATATAAAATGATTTTAAAACACAAACTCATACCTCTTCCATGATAGGGCTGCTTAAAGTCGTAGTGATAGATGGCACTGCATCACTGATGGACACCTTCTCAAGGCTTTCCATTGCCCCATTGATTTCCGGATCCAGGCTGACTTCCTATAACCACCATTTGCATAAACTGTTATAATGATGGATAAGTCCTTCTGTCGGTTATATGAATATGATGCAGTGAAAAAGTGATAAGAGATATGCATTGTAAGGAAGAAGGAAATATTATTTTGCCAGTCTCAGTTAAACGAGGAAAGAGATTAATGATATGATATTGATAAAGGATGTAGTCATTTAGTAGATGAGGCAAAGGCATTTTTTTGTGATGATATAATATAACATAAATAAGTGCCTAAATGATCAATAGTCTAAATTTGTGGTGAGTTTATTCACTGATGGAGTGTAAATTAGTTAGTTTAAATGAATTCCATCATTAGTTGGTCTATTCAAGCCCTAATATTTCATCCAAAACGGGTTTGAAGTATAATGTGCATTAACATTACAGTTATTTTTAATGCTTTAGAGCAGAAAATATTTAAAGACTGTAATTTAAAAAAAGTTCTGCAACACAATGCAGTAAGATATTGAATAGAATAGGGAACAAAAGTTAAATTAAAAAGAAAGAACACTAAATCCCTTTTTCCACTTTAAAAAAAAACTGTTGAGTAGATCAAGATTTCAATAGTTTTTGCAAAAAGTGTTGCATTACTCACGGAGGCTGGAGAAGATCATTATTGATGCTAATAAGCATAATTCACGTGAGAAGCAGTAATTAAATTATTGAATAATTATCTACATTAGATTATGGTAAAATTCTGTGTAATATGATGAGTTGTCGCCCGACAAACTAAGGGGCGTTGTCGGTCGCCGGGGGCGGACGCGGGCACAACAAGTTAATAAAACAGGATTCCACTAAGATACCTGGACCGCAGACGCGAAGAGATCCTCTTCATCCCTGTTATCATTGTTAATATCGACCGTACTAAAGGGCGGTGTATCTGGCCCCTCCGACATGGTTCAATATACACAATCCGCCACTAGCACGTACAATCACAGAAATCTATTAGTATTTCAATGAATTATTACTGAAAACAGCGAGATAAAAATTCACCGATATGATTGAATTTGCTTGAGTTTGACAGAACTGACAGTTTTTTGTGACGTATGATGATTGGACGATATCAAAAGCACAAAGGGAACATCCACTCGGGTACGATTCGGAACAGTTATTTTATTGAGATCAATTTAAAACGTATCATTTGCCTGTTAATTTTAAAATGTGTTAGTTGAATTTATGAAGACAATAAATTTGAGCATTAATACATGTATTTGTTTAGCTAAATTCACAAATACGTGGCAGCGGAAACAGCTGTCAGTTATCAGCTGTCAAGCAAGTGTCAAATATATGTCAAATAAAAGATCACAGCTCAGCAGTGAAAAAGTGGTTTTGTTTTGTTTTTGTGATTGAGGTAAAATACCAACTTATTGTTAGTTTTTCTTTTATTTACCGTACATTCCACAAATAAGTAACTGCTGGTTGTATTACAAAACTTGAATTGCTACTTCTGTGTTACTGAAATGCGTAATTTCCTTGTGATATAATGTGTTGTTGTGTGGGTTTGTAGGCCACCATGAGCGGTTCAGATAAGAAAGCGAAGATACCGGAGGCGCCGAAGCCGGTTCCCGTGCCTGGTAACCTATTATCCAGCGTGGCCCCACCAGCACAGCTTCCCAACTTTGTTACTTCTGCCCCTATGGCACCATCACCAGAAGTAAGTTGGTATTGTTTGACCGTTCCATTTCTTTTTTAGGTGTAGCTATTACTTTCTTTATGTCAGTACCTATAGCTTGAAATACCTTATGTTACTAAATTATTTATTTAGCCTTTTTTTCTTAAGATTTAATCCATTTAATCGGGAAGAAAAAGTATTTACTTAACACTTTCTGTTGTTTTCAGCCTCAAATCACCCCCCAGCCTATGCCCCAACCAGTTCAACCTGTTATTGTACAAGCCAGAGAGGATTCAAGTCCTCAGGAAAACTTCAGGTGACTGTCACTATTTATTAAATTCCCTGAATCAATCACCAGCACTAATTTTATGTTATGTATTCACATTGCAGCCCAGCAATCCCTCTCAGCAAAGGAGAACCAACACTGTCTATTAGGTCACCAGAAGATTCTCAAACCACTCAATCACCAGATTCTTTGGCCGAGAGTGCCTCAGATGTAGATAGACTTGGTAAATTAATTGATGATTTGTATTATTTTATAACTTCCTACTTATTTAATTTGATTAATAAGTTAACTTTTTTCAGGAGTTGCAGGTAAAATATTTTACTGAGACAAAAAAATATATTGTTTGTTTCTAGTACTTGGATTTTATTTGAACTCATTATAAACTATGTTTGTTCAAAGTACCAGAAATTTTTTTCTTTTCTAATTTTCATATTTATAATTTCCAACCATGCAATACCAGACCTTATAAGAGTCTGTTGATGATTTTTGCTTTGCTGGCATACTATGTTCATGCCATAATGTTTCCACCTTATTTTTTCAGGAGACATAATGCCAGGCAGTGGCTTGTTCACATGGGTGAAAGGGGCAGTTTCCTCTGGAGGTATTCTCCACCGGGTGGCAGAGAAAGCCAAGAGTTCTGTGGACACTATGATCACAACATTGGATCCTCAAATGAAGGAATACCTGAGTAAGTTATTAGGGGGTCTTATTAGAATAATAAAAACGGACAAATTATAAGTATGATTTGTATTTAATGTGGTTGAATGTGTAGTTTTATTTGTGCAATCAAAAAATCTATTTAAGTTGGTTTGTTATGCGTTACAAATCCGAAGGTTGTGATTTCATAAATGAACTTTAATTTTCAGAGAGTGGTGGAGATTTGTACCTTGTTGTGGCATCAGACAAAGAAAACAAGATCTCACCGATCAGAGAAGCATTCCAAACTGTATTTGGGAAAGCCACAGTTGTGTAAGTATGCTGTGTGACCGTAATAGTTACTTTTGCTTTTATTACCAAAACATGACACTAGGCTAGCCTGTGGTTATTCTGAAAATAAGGCTTTTCTTTTAGTATAATCATGACATAGCTTTTAAAAAAATGAGAAAAAGATGAAAGTTGTTTGTAGTCTTTAGATACCACTTTTTTGCCTTTTTTATAACCTCTTATGAAATGCTCTTTCAATTTAGCTAGTAACTCATACAAATATGTACTATCTATCTATAGTATCAATTGTGTAGGGTAGTTTAAAGTAGCTTCCAAGCACTAGGTATACAATTGTCGTAGTGAAACTCTGTCCAAAATTAGTTTCATTTTTCCAGAGGCTTCCCAGCGCAAAGCGACGTGACAGCAGAGCAGCCAGTAGGCTACGCGGCGGCGTATGCGTCGGCCAAACAGCGCATCGCACACATCAGATCAACGCGATCGGATCTCAATAACAACATACCCGTGATAGCTGTTGAAGGGTTTTTGCAGGAGACTGTAAGCGACAGGTGCGTTGTAGTACCCTCTCGTTTTTGTAGAAAAGTCTGTAGGAGATGAAATGAAAAGGAATTTAACAAGCAAAGAGTAACGAATAGCATGCGATATGAAATACGCAACGCACTAATGTGCGTGATGGGTTATTTAACCGTTGTTCTAGTTCTAATGATTCACATGATCAGATTTCAATAAAATCGTACCTGTTATAGCTATAAAAGGATTGCTTCAGGAAACTGTCAGTGACAGATGCTTTCTCCTCGTTTTCTTTATGTAGAGTGTAAAAGAGATGAAGTGAAAATGGCCACCAATAGGGTACGCGGTTGCATATGCAGCGGCTAAACAACGCATCGCACACATCAGATCCACAAGGTCTGATCTTAATAATAACATACTAGTTATAGTTGTAGAAGACAGACTTCTGTAAGCGGCTTACAGACTTGTATGACCCTTTGGCGCTTACAGTAAGCGACAGGTATGTTGTAGCACTCTATTGCTTTCACAAGTAGAGTGTAAAAGAGATGAAATGTTAATTAGTAACAAGCAAAGAAACGTGACAGTTGAGCTACTAGAGGACTACGCAGCGGCGTATGCATCGGTCAAACAACGCATCGCATACATTAGAACCACATGATTAAATTTCAATAAAAACATACCTGTTATACAGCAGTTGAAAGTATTCAACTGGAGACTGTTAGCCACAGTTGCGTTGTAGTACCTTCTTGTTTTCTAAAATAGAGTGTGAAAGAGATGAAATTAACAACGTATCGCACACATACAAGATCCTGTTCTAAGGAATAACGTACCTGTGATAGCTGTAGAAGGATTCTCGCAGGAGACTGTTGGCAACAGGTGCGCAAGTATAGCATATGACACTCTCAAGTAATATTTTGGCACTAAAGGACAAGAAATTAAAAAAAATGTAAAAAATACACATAAATTTAATAAAATTTGTTTCTAGGGTATGTGCGGTATCAGTTGAACTATTGTGTAACATAACAATATATTTTTAATTGGTTTGTCGATTGACGGTACGTAATGAATGAAATGGGTTCGTAATAGGGCTCGTGTGAGTAACGCAAAACGTGTGTGTTCAAGAACGATAGAGTAAGAGAGATAAAAAGAGATGAAAAAGTTTAACACGATTGTGATATTTGACTCATTGCGAAAAAAGAGTTGCAGATTTCTTTTTTCAATTTCTTCATGTGTCATCAATTCATTATCATTAGCAGTCGTACGATGTCCACTGCTGAACACGGTTACCTAACCTCCCCACGGTTTTTCAATTTGACCGGTTATAAATAAATATCCTTTGGACAAATAAATAAACAATCCTTTGGACATTCCCACACATCACCATCTAGTCCCAAAGTAAGCTACTCAAAGCTTGTGTTAAGGGTGCCAGACAACGGATATAATACTTAAATACTTTTTGTTTGTATACTTACCTACATGATATACTTACATAGAAAACACCCAGACCAATACAAACAGACATGTTCATGCACACAAATGTTTGTATTGTGCGGGGATCGAACCCGCAACCCGCTGCGTAGTAAGCGATTTCTCGACCACTACACCACACGGGTCGTCAAAAGCCGTCTGCATCCATCCGTCTGCATTAATCCTGTTGTTGTGCTATGCTGTGCCTTTGGTCGAAGGGTCTCCCATCTAAAGCTTCCTGCCCCAACGGCAATCAGTTCTTCGCGTTTATATGCCCTGCTGCCCATTGCCTTATTGTTTCGTAGGGCTTTATCCGTTACCTTAGTTCTTCTACGTATCTCCTCATTTCTGATCCGATCTCTTAGAGAAACACCTATCATAGCCCTCTCTATCACAGTCGAGCTATAGCTCGTTGTGTGACTTTAAGCTACTTTATGAGGCTGATAGTTAGTGATCATGTTTCGGATTCGTAATTAACACAAACTGGTTGAAGACACTTCTTGTCTTCAGACACTAAGGTAATTGAGACGAGAAGATGCTCTTGCGTAGTTTCCTGCCCAGCCGAGTCGGAGTCGTCGATTGACCTCTTTCTTGAAGTTGGATCTATCTAGTTGGAACTTGTTCCAGGTGGACGTACTAGTCGTTAATCATGTGTATACCCGGCATACTTGTCCCAGGTAGACGTACTCGTCATGAGTCACTCGTCGTTTTTAGGGTTCCGTAGCCGAATGGCAGAAAACGGGACACTTATAGCTTCGTCAAGTCTGTCTGTCCGTGCGTCCTTCCGTATGTCACAGTCACTTTATTCTGAAACTATTTGTATAGAAGGTTGATGTATCCTGTTAACCGCCTTACAATTCTCATACAAAAAATAAAAATAAAATGTTATTCAGGGGGGGGGGGGGGGGGGGATTTTTTGTTAAACCTGTAGGGATAACCATTTTCTTTAACAGTCTAACCTTAGAGAGATAGACGCTTTCAAAGTGGTAAAATGCCCCCCATCTAACTTTTAATCTCTTATTTTTATTGATGATTGATGATTTTAATGAGATCGAACTAGTAGTTTTTGAGATAAAGCACATTTTCAATAATCGCAACGCATGGAACCCTTACTTTGCGAGTCCGACTTGCACACGCACGTGGCCGGTTATTCATGTGTACAGTGCATCATTCGAACCCGTCCCCTCCAGATGGTTCGACATGTCCCTGCTGGTGTTCTCGCAGCCGTCGCTCGGCATCGAGCTGCAGCTGCAGTCGCAGGGCACGCCGGTCCCCGCCGCTGCCGTCGCGGCCGCTAGCGCCGCCACGCCGACGGACTATGCGCACGCGCAGACGGGATACAGCGTCACTATCGGATCCATCATGGCGGCTAGCTTACAGGTAATATATATACCGCCGCTAGCGCCGCCACGCTGCGGGACTACGCGCACGCGCAGACGGGATACAGCGTCACTATCGAATCCATCATGGCGGCTAGCTTACAGGTAATATATATACCGCCGCTAGCGCCGCCACGCCGAGGGACTATGCGCACGCGCAGACCGGGTACAACGTCACTATCGGATCCATCATGGCGGCTAGCCTACAGGTAATATATATACCGCCGCTAGCGCCGCCACGCCGAGGGACTATGCGCACGCACAGACCGGGTACAGCGTCACTATCGGATCCATCATGGCGGCTAGCCTACAGGTAATATATATACCGCCGCTAGCGCCGCCACGCCGAGGGACTATGCGCACGCGCAGACCGGGTACAGCGTCACTATCGAATCCATCATGGCGGCTAGCCTACAGGTAATATATATACCGCCGCTAGCGCCGCCACGCCGAGGGACTATGCGCACGCGCAGACCGGGTACAGCGTCACTATCGGATCCATCATGGCGGCTAGCTTACAGGTAATATATATATATTTCTATTTATTTCGGTAAACAAACAATAGCAAAGTTACAAATTGAACAGGAAATGTTTATCAAAAAATAAATTGTCTTAATTTGATACCAGCACCGTTTACCGCAGATTACTAGAGATTGGTGTCAAATGTAAGATACTACAGTCCATTTTTCTTTGCTAGTTTAATAATGTAAACAATCTTTTCATAACTTTTAAAATAATATCAGGGCATAAAATTAATTAACTATTTGTTTTAAAATGATCTCAGTATTCAATGATGAATTGTCTATGATAGTTGTGAGTTGTGTGTTTATCTTATTTTTAAATTAATCATTTAGTTTAAAAGGATTGTCAAGTTTGTATACAATATTTGAGTAGCAAAGAAAAACGGGCTTTACATTGTTTTGGAAAGTGCTAGCGGTAAATTTTCAACCTTACAAATAAATTACATATTACTAATTACTACACTTACGACTAAGTTTATGGATATCAATTATATTGCTCTTTATACAACGTTAGACTCGCCTGCACAATCCCTTAACTGAAATCCCATTGAGCATGTCTGGAATATGCTCCAGAGAAGAGCTCTTAGGAATTTCCCTGAAGACATTGTGCATGAAGCAGGACTTAGGACAGTACTCCACAACAGGATAGTGAGACCCTTGTTTTGAGTATGCAGAACCGCTGCAGATGTGTCAGGAGAGTCTTTGGTGGATTCACGGATTATTAATTTTAAGTTTTTGATATTTCAAAAAAAAATTGATGTTTTGTTTAGGTTTTGATGTTTCTAAAATAAAGTTAAGATTTAAAATTTTCTGAGATTTTCCTCTTCTTTTAATTTAAAAAAAAAAGTTTATTATAAGATAAAATAGGCTATTAAACAAGGTTTTTTTTAAATGTGTAGATGTCTTTACAGAAAGTTAATAGGATTTTTAACCGACTTCAAAAAAGGAGGAGGTTATCAATTCGACTGTATGTTTTTTTTTTCATTTTTTTTTGTATGTATGTTCCCTCATATCTCAGTCGTTTGTCGACCGAATCGAAAAATTATTTTGCCTACTTAGAGGGTGTACTTTCTAGTTGGTCCCATTTTTTCCATTTTGGGATCTGATGATGGGATCTTGGTGTAATCGAGGGAAACCCTCGAATTTTAAAGGCACGTATAGTATTTCTTTACTAGAATCTTAATGTTGACGTGTTGTTACGTCTGATAGTCAACATCTTGTGGGGCTGAGCTGATGGTGGATCTCCTTAACGCTTAGGAGTTCAGTTATTGTAATGACGAAACTTATGATAGGTAATTTGTAGCTTCTTAAAAAAATTAATCATAAGGTGCAACTCCCCCCCCCCTCTTATGTAATCACTAAAAATGAAGAAATAAAATAAACTTTAAAAAAAAGTAAAAACCGACTTCAAAACCAAAATGCACTAAAAGTCTGAAATAAACTTTTCACCATTGAAAGGAAAGGAATCCGTTTTAGGCAAACAATTTCTTTTTGGAGTCGGTGCCATCACTTTGACCATCAAGCATCAACTATCACAGCACCGACTCCAAAAAGAAATTGTTTGCCTAAAACGGATTCCTTTCCTTTCAATGGTGAAGAGTTTATTTAAGACTTTTTAGTGCATTTTGGTTTTGTTGTTATTAAGGATTAATTGAAATATTCCTAGACCATGTTGATGTGTGTATTTACTACACAGGTACATCATTCTCAGTGGCAAGAAGCCGCCACGGGCGTACCCCGAAGAGACTTGTTGCTTCTAGCGGCCAGGTCACTCGCCGGCTCGTACAAACGGCTTTTGGCCGTTTCTGCTGCCGAGACCTAGAACTCATTCGATAACGAGGTAGGTGTTCCGAGGTTAAAGAATCATAATATAATAAATATTTATTTGCCTTTGAAATACTATGAATTCTGTCTTTTTTACATTGTATTTTAAACCGCATAAGATCGCTCAAAGCATAAGATTCGCACAAAGATAAAATTTTTCTCATGCCGCTTATCGATGGGCTTAGCAGCACCATGTCGTTAGCGTAGTGTAATAACTAAAATTCAAAACATCAGCAGACATAACGAAAAGCGAAGACATTTTCCTGTAAGATCGTAGAGATTTGGCTGCTATGAATCTGGCATCCGTATTTTACAAGAAGCGTTAGTAAACATTTTTGTCGTCGTCCAAAAGATCATTGTCGCACTGTACATTATTTTAAACCTATTCACTTGTCTTTTTATCGAAATCTAAGTAGTCTGGAAAATTGTTATTTGCCCATATTTGACACATAGGCATATGAATTTCACGTTAAAACAAGCTTTATGCCAGTACAGTATGGTTGTAATTTTTTAGTATTGGTGGAATACATTTTGACTATCCAAGGACATTCTCCTTGGATAGTTTTAAAATAAAAAAATATAAAAATATTGGACACCAGTCACATACATTGCTCTGATTACAAAGTAAGTTGTCAATGCACTTGTGTTATGGAAATCAGACATAACGGGTGGTACCACAACACCCAGACCCGAGAAAATATAGAAAAAAATCATTATCTACATTGACCCGACCGGAAGGGAACCCGGAACCTCACGAGATAGCGACGCTTGAAACCAGCGTGCTAGCCACTCGACCACGGAGGTCGTCGAAATATCAAATATTTGCGCGACTTAAATATATCTATTTCAATTTAGGAAATTTCAGTAGGTACGTAAAAATAATTGCTACCATAAACTTCGTAGACGAATTATATAGATAATGTGACGATGCGAACCGCCAATCTCTATATACAAACTATAGTCAAAAGTAGATAGCTATCTTCGACCGGAGATAATTTCGTACTGCCAGAAGTTTTATAGGGACAGTAAAGGAAGATAACCATTTCTATCTCTAGTTGGGAAAACCACAGAATAATGAATATAGGGATTTGCCGTTTGCCGTGAGCAGTAACTCGTGATATATTTTCTTATCTTTAATTTTATATATTTTGTTTCAGGGGCGGTATTGGAGACAGATCTACTATTGTATCATAAATTATTTAAGTGTAATATATTAATGTTCGTTATAAATAAGAAAATAAATTATATTGGGGCCAATATCGATTTTATTTCCTGAATTACTCGTATTATAGCAAGTAAAAGCTCAACATTTACGGAAATCTGAGGATTTCCTTCAAGTTAAATTACTGTCATAATAGATAGCAAATGTCTTCTTGAAATTAAGTGCTTCGCTTTTGTCGGTGGAGTAATCGACATTTGTTTCTTTTGTTTGCCTTTTTCTTGACTTCCTGGTATGACATGACATTCACTATTTGCTACATTTGATCGCAATAACTTCTTCTAGGTCATCCTCGTCCCCTCTTTCCTTCTAATTTTCCTTCCATTATATTCTCTAAGGACCCTGTCATATCGCATCAGGTGTCATATTATGTATCATAGATGATGATGATAAATGATTCATAAAGATGAAATTAGAAACCAAAAATTTGCGCACGGGCGGGACTTGAACCAGCAACCTTTTGGCAGACCGGGCCAAATGATAAATGACTTGTTATAATAACGAAATTAATATTCAACATAGCATTGCTGGTTATCATTCTTTCTTTTAAATTATTATAATATTTATTTGTCTTTGATTAAACAGTACTTATGTGATGGATCTTGAATGATGGATGGATTTTGATCTTGTTGACAATTGCAAGCATATTCACTACACAATTAGTTATAGCTGCTAGCTTAGAGATGGCAGTTTACTTATAATATTACAAACGTTCTGTCGATGTCACTGCCGTTTTACCACTATACAAAATCACATATGTACATCTCACGTCTGCTTATGTTTCGAAAGCCGTGTTGCGTTAGGTTCACAAGCGATTTTCGATTAAAAGCTAGGACCTCGACCAAACTAGCTTTACTTACAATTTTAGTAAATTTTAGAAAAAAAACATTTGTTTTGTCAACAATAAAAAAATCTATAACTACCTATTACACTTAGAGACCAACACGTTAGTAGTCAAGTCTAGTGTTGTAAAATGCCAGAATCTGAGCAGTCACAATTGGTCTGGTACTGTCAAATTCAGTCAATTTTACTCGAACACATCAGTATCCAAATGGCTTGCCGGATATTAACAAGCTATTTCGAATGAACCGTGGATATAAATTTACTGACTGTTTTCGAAAAAAAATAAGTAAATGACATGTAGTGTTGCTCTGGGAATTAGTTGTGATTACTTATTATAACTTTTTATTATTTACTAACAAACATGGTACCCTTATACTCAGAAATAAGTTTTTTTTTTGTTATATTACAACCATATTATTGTTATAGATAGTCACGTATTGTGCACAAAATAGAAGACCGAAAATATATTATAGAGCTTGTATCACACCAAACTAGACTTTAACTGCGTGTAAATAAAGGGTATAGAATGAAGAGCAGGGTTTCACAGATGCGAGATAGTCACGTGACCTACCGAATTCGACAAATCGCGTGTTTACGCACAACCAAAAAAAGAATAAAGTGTTACTGAAATCAAAATGACTAAATATGATCATTTGTGGCAGTTAATGACTGTTTTTGACCTAAATGACAGACAGTCAAATTCAGTCATAATAGTCATTTTCAACTCTAGTCAAGACGTAACGTTTGATAAGTATGTGTAGTAAAGTTAAGGGTTAGACAAGGACATAAATCTTGATAATGATCATAAATAAATTAGCATTTTATCAATGGTATTAATACCAGAAGTAGGTGTTATTATTTTATGGGATGTTTTTTGATTGATTAGTACAGCGAATCCTCGGGGAACCGCGATAGATATCTAATTCTATGAAGTTAAGAGACTTCACTGTCTATCGATAATTGGTTGGTCCTTCTTTGACTCGTAATTTCAAACTCGACTTAATTTCTATAAACTGCTGCAGTAAAAAAATACAAAGTAAATGAAATGTACTACAGGTGGAATTGAACATGGCGAATGAGGTTTACGCTAAAACAAGAGCTTTGTTTTAAATAAATATTTGTAATAATAAGGGTCTGTTACTTCATCGACAAATAACCTATTAGTTATTACTATCGAATAATTCAAATTATGGAACATCATTGTATAAGTACTGGTCAGATAAATAATAAATATCCTTTGGACATTCCCACACATCGCCATCTAGCCCCAAAGTAAGCTACTCAAAGCTTGTGTTATGGGTGCCAGACAACATAGAAAACACCCAGACCAATACAAACAGACATGTTCAAGCACACAAATGTTTGTATTGTGCGGGGATCGAACCCGCACCCGCTGCGTAGTAGGCGGTTTCTTGACCACTACACCAGACGGGTCGTCAAACGCTAACCAGACCATTTAAAAGAACATTTTGTACGGGTCTTATGTATTTTCCAAATGCAATCAAGATGCATCATAATATATGGTAAGTAATTTAATTTAGAACATTAACTGGGTCACTTCATTTTACAGAAAACAGACAACTTACAGAAAACCGTGAATACGACAGTATCATACATATTTTATTACAAAGCACGTGTCAATGGACCTAAAGTGTATTTGGTGACTTGCTCTTTGTTCAATAGTAAAACTGTATTTCGCATTTTACAACATTAATTTGTTTATTGCAACTACTAGATTAATATGATAATTTTTATGGCGGAATATTATCATCTTGAAATGGTATAAATTGTTCGCAGTTTCGAAAAACATTTAAGTTTTCGACGGGAGGTAAGAGTCGCACCATGCATTATTTATTTATGAATTTTATAATCCGTTACCTACGTTACTCCGTATCTACCATAAAAACAGTTCCGATATCATTCTGATACCGTTATAAATTGAGTCAGATAAGTTATACAAAATATATACATCTCAGAAAGCCATTAGGCATATTACGATTTACTCTAATCCACATAGTCCCATCTCACCAGTTCCCATCATAAGGTCTCTGATCACAGTTGCAAGCCAAAATTGTGAGCTCAACGCATGAATATTTGCTTGAGAGCCGCGTTTCTTTTGTCGCATAAAATACGCGCACTTGAATTCTTTTTACTGGTAACGAATCAGATTCCCTAGAACAATTGATAAGTGTACTGACGAATCATTTTCTTACCGCAGACACAAAAATCATGAAGTTCTTCGCTATTTTTGCTGCTGTCTGCGCGGTTGCCTCCGCTGGCAAGGGCTGGACTCTGACTGAGCTGTCCAGCGCTGTATCCAGCCCTTACACCGATGCCGCCTTCAAACCTACCCTGGAACAGGCCCTGAACTATGTTATGGAGAACATCTTCACCAGTGACTACTATGTAAGGATTTGGATTAAAGTTTTAAAGATGTTTCGGCACAGAAAATTAGATTTGACAAGTTTTCTAACTAGGAGAATAACCTCTTAGGTTTTTTCATGATTATTGAATAGCTTAAATACCATTTATAAGTATAGCTCAGTAGTTCACTAAGCTCGGTTGTATTATTTTACATTAATGCATCTAAATAAACGCCCCTTATTTTTTTATACGTGGTTGCTCAACAATTGGACGCTACTTAATACGTTGATAAAATGAGATGGTACAACCGAACAATAGTAAACACATACGAGTATTTAAAAATAGTAAAATTAACATAGAACGTCTTTCGTATGATGTATCCGACAGAAAACGTACCGTAACTTATTTAGATAATTTAAAACGGCTATTAGAGTTCTAACATGAAAATCGATTCTGATAATAGAGAGGTTCACCTTATTTTAAAAAAAACAAGTGTTTTGTTGGTAGGAAAGGCATAGAACAATGTTTTAAGAAAAAAATTGAAGGTCTAAAAGCGTGACTAATAAACCGGTTCCATCCTCAGGCTCCCATCGCCATCACCACCGCAGCTGGTGTGTCCGGCCACTACAACTTGGCTCAGCTGCAGTCACTTCTGAAGCCCGACACCAACCCCGTGTACCTGCCCTACGTCGAGGAGGCGTATTTGACCCTCGTCAATGCTGGAGAGGACACCGTAAGTACTTCACGATGCAGATGTATTGGTGAATGAACCTCAGTAGTCAAAGCAACGCGAATCAGATGAGCGCATCAGACAAAATATCGTAGTTGAACTATTGGTTAATAGTACATTATGATACAAGTGTGCTAAGTTGACCATTATATGGTTACAGTCACACGTGTTTCATACGACGTTTTTCAACACACTTGCGAGGAAAAAACAAGACTCTTCATTTACTAAGTTTTTAATTATTAAAACAGTAATAATACATTTCACTCGATTTTGATGGCAAAGACTTTCGCACGCGTTTTTCGCCTCGTTACGTATGTCCGGAGGAGTTAATAATAGGTTTTCTTCATTTTCTTCACTTGAAGTAAACAGTTTCATTAATATTAAACTTCATAATTAATCCAAACTTCGTCACAGCCGACAGTTATTATTTACGAAAAATGGCGCGTTGTTTTTTTTTTCTTGCCGCGATACCGATGCGCGCGCAAGGCTTAGGCGCGAACTAAATCGGCCAAAAGCCAAGATTAATAAGAATGCCAAGATGTAATAATTCGTGTTTAAAACACAAATCACCGAAAATGTTAAATGAATTTGAGCAATTTTTTAAGTAATAAATCTGGATTTACCATTTACTGAAATAAATATGTAGATACTGCTATTTTTCGCATAAATACTGTTTGTTGCTAAAATAAAAGTATTGTATAACCCGACTAAATTATATCGCTTCTTCTTCTTACTTACGACTTGGTACTAGGGTACAAATGTTAATTGGTCGGGTTAATAAACTAAAAGCACTAATGCAATAGTATAATGATAAAGCACGCGTGTTTAATATCTATGATTATGAGCCAAAAATAGGTGGAATAATAACGTCGTTTTGAGCAAGTGTGTTGACAAAATGATTTAAATTGGGAGGTGCTAAGTGATCGGTCGCATTTATAAGCTGTTGGGGAGGCCTATATGTTCAGCAGTGGACGTCCTTTTGATGACCAATAACCTGGTCAGAAACATCGCGGTTCAATAGTAGTGCGGCAGGTACATGCCACCTACGTAGTAGCAGAAGCCGTAGTGCGAGTTGGTGCGAGACTTACTCGATCATACGCATCGAGCGCGTAAACGTTTTTTCATATGGGAATGTTTCAATTAAGACGTTAGCCACTAGACGGCGCCGCTTCAATCCCATATAAATTCACGTAACGCGCTCGATGCGTTTGATCGAGTAAGGCTCGCTTCGACTCACACTACGCGCTGTTACAACGCGCGAGCCCACATTGCAACCGCTGCGGTCTGTTCTCAGCATGATACTCGTAGGCACTGTACCGGAACATGTTTAAAAACTCATCTTACGTTCCATATCCATTCTATCTGTGGTTTAGGCCTACTAGAGATAGAAATGGTTTACCTTTAAATTTTTTGTTCCTATAAAACTTCTGGAAGTCTTCGTATGAGTAAATATATCTATACCCTATTCACCAGGCAAAGTCTATAAATGTAAACAAACATGGCGTCTTGAATACCATAGACAAACTTTAGTGTTGAGAAAAAGTAGAGGAATTTAGTTAATTGAACTGGTACAATATACAATCGATTGCTAATCATGAAAAATAAAGAAAAGTGAAATGATCTAACTTTGCAAATATTTAATATCGGTCTATTACGTGTAAACGAAGCATAAGGAATTGAGAAGTGATTTTATTATAATTTAAATATACTTTAGTCATGAATACTTTGAGTTTAAATCTCCGTGAATATAATATCTTACGTTTCGAAACAAAATTCACATCAAAACAAAAAAAAATAGGAACGATCACACACAATTACGAAATTGTATATAGAAATTGAATATAAATTTAATCAACCGTTTGTATGGGTGTTGGATGACTGATTGATAGCATTAAGTAATTTTAAAAGGTTAAACACGATTATTAATCCATCATTTAAAAAAATGCGTATTATTTACATGAAATTGATGATTTCTATAACACCATGTTTGAGCAATTCAATTATTTAACAAAAACGTTCGACAATATGAAATTTAAAAACCTAAAAGTGTTATTTAAGTTTGTTTAGTGAGTTTTTTTGAAGTAAGAATACTTTTCTGAAACGTCATCCAAATCGGTGCATCAAAATGCTAGATAATCGCGGAAAATGCCGCATCAAAATCGATTCATCCAAATGCTAGATAATCGCGGAAATATACATACCTCATTCTTAAGTCGGATAAATGTATTTAGTAATATTTAAATAACTCTAATTAGTAATTGGAAAAAAGAATTTCATTTCATTTTAATAAAATAAACTCAGACAACCCATATGATTTTTATTTCAAATGACAAAATTCCAATAGAAAGAAATTTATTTATAAATAAAACTAAACAATAAAATAAAACAAAACAGTTAGGCTTAAAGTCCGTTTCTTTGATTGTTGAATATTGTAAACAATCTTGACATTCTTTTTAAACGAAATTATTCATTGAAAAATAAGATAAACACAAAACCTATAACATACGAAAGTAAATCAAAGTTGAACACTGAGATGTTTTTAATAAAAAAGTTTATCAATTTTATTTACTGATATCAATTTAAAAGTGATAAAAAGTTTGTTTACGTTATTCGAGAAGCAAAGAAAACGGATTTTACTTGATTTACTAAGATCATTAGGTTAATTGATGATAAGTGAAGACCGTATGAAAGGAGCATGGCAACTAAACTTGGAGCTTGCTTAAAAGTAGCCCTTCCGTCAACAGCAAACCGTACCCGTGATGATCCCTGCTCTGGACATCACCTACATGACCCTGCACGAGATCGACATGGCTCTCGCCAGCCCCGCCACCAACCCTGCCCTGGTGCCCTACCTGGAATACTACCTTAACCAGTACATGGATGCTCTGTTCTCTGGACACCAGATTGTAAGTATTACATTAAGTATTTGTACCTACTTTGATTTTTAATTATATAGACCAAAAAGACATTTGATGGGTTCCCGCTTTTTCGGAATTTATAGATAAATATTGGTCAAAAATCACATACATTGCTCTGATCCCAAAGTAAATATCCAATGCACTTGTGTTATGGAAATCAGACACAACGGTGTTACCACAACACCCAGACCCGAGACTATATAGAAAGTTATGATTGCTACATTGACCCGACCGGGAATCGATCCCGGAACCTCAGAGCGGTGACGCCTTGAAACCCAGCGTGCTTAACCACTACACTACGAAGGTTGTCCAATTTAAAAATAGTGCTGTGCCGTAATTATGACTGGTAGAGAATGCCATATGGCGTTAAGTCCACCTTTTGTACAAATTTTTGGTTGTGCCATAAAGTATAAATAAATAAATAAAATTATAAAAAAAATATATTATTCAATTGATTATTCTAATTTAATATAATGTTGTTTAATAGCTGTGATTTGAATTTGTGTTGAACAGAAGTATTATAATATAATTGGCTTGTATTTCAATAGTAATTATAGCATAGTTAAATCAATAAGTAAGCGATTGACTAGTAGAGAAGGCTATAAGGCATTAGGTTGGCCAAATATACATCCTAAAAGTGCAATAAAATTTAAATTTATAAAAGTGATAGTGCTATTACAAAAAATGCCAAAAATAAAATCTGTCTCGAAATTAATTATGTGTCCTACAATTATCATAATTATTTCATTAAAAAATATTGCTATTGAGAAGGGACTTAGATTTTTACGTCTATTTATAACTCTATGTGTCATTTATCCAAATTAGTAATATCATATTATTGAAAACTCATATTACAAGTTCAACTAATGGCGCACAATTTAAATGATAAAACACTATTTCACTAAGCTTGCTACATAACAAAATAATAGCGCGATTGAAGTTGTCATTTTGGTATATCTTACTCAAAATCAGAAAGGTTTTTTTTTACTCGTTTTGGAACGTGGAAAACCTCGACTGCATGGTTACATAATATGGAGACATTTTTATGTTATTGAATTATTTTATTTTATTTATATAGGCACAGTAGCAATCAAGCAACCAAAATGTTACAATAGAAAATGATTAGAAAATTGACATACCATTGGCAGAAAAGACTGAATGACTCTTGTTTTAATCCCTTTGAGTTTCACTTTACCATTATTTCTGACCTTTTGAAGATAGAATGATTCAACTGGATACATACCGCATGTGAAAAGTCGCCGTGGAAAATCGTGGGGATACCTATGTCCGTTGGCTGATAATGATGATGATGATGATGATTATTATTTCCAGAAATAAATTAGATCGCATTTACTTATCCACTAACAGCTCATATTACGCATTTGTAGGTAATTAATCATCAAATTCAACAGCCTATTGAATACAACTAAACAGCTCGTCGCAATTCTCATATTCGTAGCAACTTATTAACACTGGTGGTTTATACACTGTTCCGAGGGAGAGTCCGACACCATTCTTGACCAGTATTTGAACTCCGACTACAACAACTTCACCTCAACAGGATGGTCTGGCCGTCGCCGTCCCCTCTGGCTTGGGAGCCATCGGTGGTGTTGCCGCCCCCGCCCCCGCCCCCGTCGTGGTCCCATCTCCATCCCCCTCTCCCGCCCCTGTCGTGGTCCCGTCCCCCGTGGCCCCCTCTCCTGCTGAGAACCCCGCTTCAAGCCCTCTCGTCCAGATCATCTTGAACGTGCGCAAAGAGGAGGTAAGAATACACTTTACTTAGTTAAGTAGTTAAGAAATATACGTGTCTCAAGTCTCTGTGTATTGTCGCCAGCATGTCAGTTTATACAGTTTTGTTGAAAACTAACCCTTATTTTAATGGCTATAAGATATTGCAGTGTTTACCTTGACGTGCTTTTGTCCGTCCTACTCAAATTTGTTTAAAGTTTCTTCATTTTTTCATTTAGTTTATATTTCCAGACTTATTCTATATTGGCTTATGGGCATAAACTGGATATTATTTTTACCAGCTGTCGATACCATGTGCAATTCTTAACATCTTTTTATGTATTCTCAGGACTTGGAAGTGGCTGCCCCCGTCGGCCCCATCACCCCCAGCCCCGTCGGTATCGCCCCCGTCCAGCCCCAACCGATTCAGATTGTGGAACAGCCCATCATCAACCCTTCTCCCATCCAGATTGTGGAACAGCCTCTCCCTGTCAACCCCATTGATGCTATCATGATGCCCATCGAAGCTTTACCTATGCCCGCTCCCACTCCGATCCAAATCGTGGAACAGCCAGCCCAGGTTCCTGTCAACCCCATCGACGCTGTCCTGATGCCCATTGAGGCGCTCCCCCTGCCCGCGCCTGAACCCATCGTCTTGACCCCATACTAAATTGTTTAAATAAACCACCTTTAATTTTCTCGAGTCGTTCCTTATTCTGGTGCTGTATAAAGGTGATGTAAAATTTGGAATCCCGTCGAAACTGTGGTGTAAGTGCCAATAGCGCTTTTGGCGTTGCCTTACGTTACACGCAAATAAATAAATTAGTTTATAATCAAACGGAGTTGTTTTATTAATATAGGTACTTCTTTGATGATCTAGAGTACCAATATATAATAATAGCAGAAGATTTAGCGATTTAAAAACCTTTGATGCTTGCATTTATTTATAGGTAGGTGTACAATAGAGTTTACTGTCGCTTTACTTAAGAGCCAAAATGTCTTGCCCCTTCGTGCGTTTTGTGACGTGTGTGCAAGTGATTTTCGCTTCAAAGAAGTTGTGATAGGTTTCTTTTCTCTTTGAAATAGGTACCCAAGTTGTAAATAGGTACTAAAAATAACAATGATCTTTTTGGCGTCCTTATGACTTTGCTGTCATGGTGCATTAAATCATCAAACGATTCGATATGATAAGATAACATTTGCAGTACGGTTTAAAAACAATGACATTTAACATGCACTTTAATAAACTATGATTTCTGCCCGTGACTTTATTCGCAAAGAAACGCTATGGACCATAATGTCAGTCTGAAAAAGCAAGTAAGGTAGATAGTTTTGAAAAGAAATATAAAATATGACACTAAGTGTTAAAACCTTTAGGTACTCAAATGTTATCAAATCGTTGATACTTGGGTAGGCATTACATAATCATAATACATATTCCCAAAATACTGACACTTTTTTTACGTTATATATTTTTCAAAGATAAGTCACTCTTATATTGAGTATCACCAAAATAAAACGATTTAAGCTTATACATATCTTACTTATCAATTAAATAAATCATGAATTAAAATATTATTTATTAAGGATTGAAACAGTAAAATGTATATCAGGAGCAGTGAGTTGTTACTACTACGTATAGAGAAGCTATGGGAAGCAAAAAAAATTGTCGCAAATACGACAACAAGATTGTGACATTTTCCTTGAAATTTGAATTTCAAATTATGAATCTGTACGATGAGTTGATGTCTGTGTCATCAATTCATGGAGCACGAAATTTGTTCGTAGTGTCAGTTCCATACACTAGTCAATAGCAATATTAGTTCAATGATCATCATCATCATCATCATAATCAGCCAAAGGACGTCCACTGCTGAACATAGGCCTCCCCCATGGCTTTCCACAGCAACCGATCACTAGCGGTCTGCATCCAGTTTGATCCTGCGATCTTTTTAAGGTCGTCTGTCCATCTTGTTGGTGGACGTCCTACGCTGCGTCTTTGGTCGAAGGGTCTCCAATCTAGAACTTTCCTGCCCCAACGGCCATCAGTTCTTCGCGCTATGTGCCCTGCCCACTGCCACTTAAGCTTACTGATTCTCAAGGCTATATCCGTTACCTTGGTTCTTCTACGTATCTCCTCGTTTCTGATTCGATCTCGTAGAGAAACACCAAGCATAGCCCGCTCCATCGCTCGTTGTGTAATTTTGAGCTTCATTATAAGGCCCATAGTAAGAGACCACGTTTCGGATCCGTATGTCATCACTGGTAACACACACTGATTGAAGACTTTCGTCTTCAGACACTGAGGTAATTGAGACGAGAAGACGCTCTTGCGCAGTTTCCCGAACGCTGCCCAGCCGAGCTGGATTCGTCGATTGACCTCTTTCTCGAAGTTGGACCTACCCAATTGGATCACTTGTCCCAGGTAGACGTACTCGTCGACAACTTCGAGAGTTGAGTTCCCAATGGATACTGGAGTGGGTACAACAAGGGAACTCGACATAATTTTCGTCTTCTCCATGTTCATTTTAAGACCCACTTGTTGGGATACTCGGTCGAGGTCTTCGAGCATAGTGCCTAGATCATCCAGCGTCTTTGCCACAACGACTATGTCATCGGCAAACCGAAGGTGTGTTATGTATTCGCCATTGACGGAGATGCCGAATCCTTCCCATTCCAGGAGCTTGAAGGCGTCTTCCAATGCCGCTGTAAATTTCGGAGATATAACATCGCCCTGTCTTACACCTCTTCGCAATGAAATCGCCCTCGTATTCTGTTCCTGTACTCGGACCGACATGGTGGCGTTGTTATATAGACACTTTAATACCTCTATATACCTATAGTCTGTGTGACACCGCTGAAGAGACCGAAGCACCGCCCAAGTTTCGATCGAATCAAAGGCCTTCTCATAGTCCACAAAAGCTAAACATAGAGGCATATTATACTCCTCGGACTTCTGTATAATTTGCCTTAGCGTATGAATGTGGTCTATGGTACTGTAGCCTTTTCGGAATCCGGCTTGTTCGGGAGGCTGGAAGTCATCAAACCTACGTGCGAGACGATTCGTGATGACCCTTGAGAACAGCTTGTAGACATGGCTCAGGAGTGAGATGGGTCTATAGTTCTTCAAAAAGGTTTTGTCTCCTTTTTTGAAAAACAACACCACCACACTCCTGTTCCATGCCTCAGGCGTGATGCCCTCTAGCAGAACGGAATTAAAGAGTCTCTGAAGGACTTTAAGTACCGGTGTTCCACCCGCTTTCAGAAGCTCTGCTGTGATTCCGTCCTCGCCAGGTGCCTTATTGTTTTTAAGCTGTTTCAGGGCCATCCTAATCTCGTAGAGGCTGATGTCCGGGATGTCTTCAGTGTAGTGTCGGGTCAGGATAACTCGTGGGTCTCCGGTCGAGCTATCAACGGGTTTGGCTACTGAGGTGTACAACTGCCCATAAAACCTTTCGATCTCCCTCAAAACCTCTGCTTTCGTCGACACTACACTGCCGTCCTCCGTCTTAAGCTTCGTCAACAGGCTTTGCCCAATAGACATGTCCCTTGCAAACACTTTGGAGCCTTTGTTCCGCTCTATTGTTTCTTTAACACTATTCGTGTTAAAGGAACGAATGTCATGTCGCAGAGATTTCATTATTCGTCTATTAAGCTGCCTGTAGGTTTGAGCATTAACGGAGGTCTGCAGTGCCATAGATCGACGTTCTGCCATAAGGTCGAGAGTGTGGACCGAGAGTTTTTGAGGTCTATTTTTACGGCCAGGTCTAAAAAACTTAGATCCGACCGTTTGGACAGTTTCCACAAACCCGTTGTTTATTTCGTCCACTGATACGCAATTCTCTAGGCAATCAAAGCGGTTTGACAACTCGAGTTGAAACACAGAGTTGAAAGCTCTCGGGATTTTTGATATGGGCACGAGTAGGTCGGAGCGTGGACTTCATCAAGCGGGACCTTTCCAATTTGACATTTATATTCAATATGCCTCGGACCATACGGTGATCACTACCGGTTTTTACCCTGTTGATCACGGAGACAATATTGAATAACCGTCTCTTGGTGGTCATGATAAAGTCTATCTCATTTCTCGTCTTGCCATCCGGACTCAGCCAGGTCCATTTCCTTTGAGGCGGCTTCTGGAAGAAAGAGTTCATCGCAAAGAGTCCCTCCTTCTCCAGAAAGTCGGCCAGCCTATTTCCCCTGGCGTTCCTTTGACCATATCCAAAAGGTCCCACTTTCAACTCATCCTCGCCTCGCTTGCCGAGTTTTGCGTTGAAGTCCCCCATAACAACAGTGAAATAGGTTTTGGAAGTGTGTATGGCTCTACTTACGTCCTCATACATTTCCTCCACCTCTTCATCCGGGTGGTTCGAGGTCGGTGCATATACCTGTATGACCTTCAGCGAATACCTCTTGGTTATTCTGAGTATAAGGTATATCACCCTGTTCGACACACTCTCGATGGTTACGATGTTGTTTACGAGGGACCTGTGGACAAGAAACCCAACACCACCTTGGGACTTTTGGTCACCCTCCCGGTAGAAGAGCAGGTTGCCAGACTTCAGAGTTATCGTGTCCTCGCCCTCTCTACGGACTTCTGATAAACCCACTATGTCCCAGTGTAACCTGCTCAATTCTTCCTCCAGCTCGAGCAACTCTCGTCTGTCCTCAGTGTGCACGCGTTATAAGTTAACAGGGCCAGTTGTCGTTGGGGGTGGTAGCGAGATCGCCTCCGGGGATTCTTAGCACCCCCTGCCCCGCCGTTACCGTGACCGCTACCGGAATCAGGAATAGCGGGGCTGCCGGAGACTGGGGGCCTGGTTTTTTTGTGTCCTACCATTTAGGGGGGTATTTGCCAGTACTCGCCACGCTTGGCAGGCGGGTTGGCGAGCGCAGAGGCGCAGTATCTTTTAAGTGTGACGCTGCTGCCCATTACAGCTCAACATTTTACTGCGCCTTCTGTTGGATGGTTATCCCGCCATCGGTCGGTCGCCAGAGCCTCGTCTGTTGAAACAGGACGCACCGCGTGAAGGTGAGGTTGGCTTGGAGCTTTGGGTCTTGGTTAAGCTCCCTTACGTCCCTCACGTTCAATGATCAGGAGTAAGGTTTTGTCTACATAAAGTAGTTACTAGATGTTTAAGTAATATGTTTAAGTTATATTATAATATAAATATAATATTGTTTAGGTTTTTATAGGCAACCAAATATACTATTTTGTTAACCTTTTTGTGTCGTTGTCGTGCAGTGCAACAATTGCAGGCGATAACGTTTCAAACACGTAAACCTTTATAGAACGAGACAATTTGGTCTCATTCATTTTTCTTTTTCCTAAATTAAGCTTGTACGTCTTCGATGATTTAAAATTAAGGCTTGATTGGTTATAAATAATAAAAAAAAAAAACTTTATTCATCAGACAACTGGGATCCATAAAATGTTAGTAGCACAAAAAAAAAAAACTTATACCTATGTAAGTATTTAATACCTAGTTTAGCGCGAGTTAACTGGCGCATGTGCTCGACAAGCGGACAGTCCCCACTGTCGGCGATGGCTTGCAGAACTTTGTTGCGGCTGCCACGAACTCGCCGTAAAAGTGAGCCTGCTTTTTTACGTAGTATGGTTGGGAAACTGTCAACCCCTGAGTACGCACGCACGTTACGCACGTTATAAATGGATAAAATTATGAAAAGTTACTTTCATAAAGATTAAATAAGAAACCAAAAATTAGCGCACGGGCGGGACTTTAACTACCTCTTGGCTGACCGGGCCAAACGCTCTTACCAATTGAGCTAACCGTTCTGTCAGTCCGACCTTGCGAATTGCGTGACGCTTAGTTTCTTAGTTTAGTTTAGTGAGTTTTTTTTCGTCAAAAAATTTAATGTTTAGATTTTTATAGACACTGAAACATATATGTATTCCTTAAATCTAGGCATACAGCTTAATTTAGAAAGTATGAAAACGAATGAGACCAAATTTGTGTCATGCCATAAAGGTTAACGGGTTAGAAAACGTTATCATTGCCCGCAAGCATATTTCCACCGCAAATGTAAGCAAATCTACCAATTTTATCCGGCACACGATAGTTTCAATAAGGTTGGTTGAGAATACTTGTTAAAATGATTAGTAGTTTACATTGAGTAATGTCAAAGTTAAAGATTTGCTTCGATGTTCATTAATGGGAATAAAGATGAAGTTATCGACATAGGAGAAAGAAAAAACTTGAGGGTCCAGTCTGCTTCATTACGACTGCAGTACCTTCTCTAAGTACGAGGGTCAAACTGAAAGTTCTTAGAACTGGCCACTTATAAACAATATAATGAAAAAAATATTCTAAAATTTGAAAATAGAACTCTTTGCCAATATTACTGAGTATATATTTCATTCATTTGTCATTTGTTTTACGATTTGGCGGCAAATTGAAAATTGTCTGTGTCACGTCAACATGAATTTAACACGAGAAAATTTTCGTGCAATGATTTTTTATGACTTTCGATGTCATTTAAGTCAACAAGAAAGTTATGATAGACTACGATTGGCCTTTCACGATGAAGCCCCATCTCGTGCGACTGTTTACAACTGGTTTAATGAGTTTAAACGTGGTCGCACTAATCTCACTGATGATGTACGTGAGGGACGGCCTTCTACGGCGACGACTGAAAATAACATCTGTGTTGTGCGGCGTATGATAGAGACTGACAAAAGAGTGACCTATCAGCAGATTCGGACAAGCTTAGGCATCGGTATGAGTCAAGTGCACAAAATCCTCCACGAACATTTAGCGGTCAGGAAGCTTTGCGCCCGGTGGATACCTCATAATTTGACTAAGGCTCAAAAACTCCATCGTGTGGATTGGTGCCGTAAAATGATTGAAAGATTTAACGGAGGTGACTCAAATGCTGTGTTCGACATACTAACAGGTGACGAAAGCTGGATTTACTGTTATGATCCTGAAACCAAAAGACAATCTGCTCAGTGGGTGTTTTCTTTCGAGGAGTTGCCAACTAAAGTGAAGAGAGATCGAAGTGCGGGAAAAAAAATGGTGGCCTCGTTCTTTGGAAGGATAGGTCATTTCGCAACAATTGTGTTAGAGGATCAAAAAACAGTTTCTGCAGAATGGTACACTACCAATTGTTTGCCACTTGTCTTGGAAAAAGTTCGAGAGAAACGACCTCGCAGTAGGATCCTCCTTCACCACGACAACGCCTCGTCGCACACCGCCAAGCGAACGATCGACTATTTGGCGACATCAAACGTTGAATTACTGGGTCACCCGCCGTATAGCCCCGACCTCGCGCCTTGTGATTTTTATTTATTTCCAAAAATTAAAGAAAAACTTAAAGGAAAGCGGTTTATGAATGCTGAAGAAGCGGTGGCTGCGTATCGCGATGCCATTGAAGAGACCCCTAAGGACGAGTGGGCAAAGTGCTTTTCCCAGTGGTTCCATCGCATGCAGCGGTGTATTGACGTCAATGGACAATATTTTGAAAAGACATAATAAAACTAATAACTGGCTAATGTAATCAGTTTTTGATTTTCTAAGAACTTTCAGTTTGACCCTCGTATATGCTTTAGATTGCTTTTAAATCGGCTGTTGTGAAATATAATGGGAAATATTAACCTTTGGTGGTAAGAATGTTTGATTGGATGCTGGCAAAAAGAATTGAATATTTATTATTGCGACAGCCAGAAAAGTCCACATTATTGTTATAAGCGATATTGATGCTTTTTATCGCAATGAGGTCATGCGAAAATCTAACTTCGTGTGAAAATGATAAATTGAGGTAAGTGGCGATTTTTATCAGTTGACGTGGCAAGCCCTCGTATCAGTCGCGTCCCGATTTGTTGTGATTTAAAAGGAGAAACAGTTTAGGCTTGACTTTAGTCAAACTTTGGTGTTATTCATTTCCATAGTGCTAGATATAAATTACAAGTAAGTAGCTATCTGTAACTTTAAAATAACAAATAGATACGTATAGAAGGATTTGGTTTGGCGGTCGTTGGTATTGAATCATACTTAGATAACAATAAATTGATAGTATATTAGAGCGATTAGCTATCTGATAAAATATACCGTGTATAGTAGTTTTTTCTAAAATAAATATTATTTTTTGTTACGGCTCCGACTCTCTTTGAGGTCGATTTTATCCTTCATATTTTTTTTCTGTAGTTATTAAAATCTGTTATGAAGGTGGGTAGATAGATACTTCGCATCGCCCAGTTAAATAGTTTCACTGATGGTAGGTAATAAAACGCTTTATCTACTTAGGTACATATAAAACTTATTACAAAAAAGGATAAAGTACGTCAAAGTAGTGATAATTTGATAAATAAATAACAAAAACTGCGATATCGTGTACGTAACTTATAGCATTATTTAGGAACTTAACGTTTTTATAAACTTAAGTAATTTTAAATTTAATTATAACGTTAATAAGAATAAATAATGTCATGAATAAAGCCCACAACCTATGCCTTATTTTTTTCCTTTTCAGTGCATTTTTGTAAGCAATCATTTTTTTATTTATAATATTTTTTAGGAATTTCAGTTGTTTAAAGATTCAAGTTTGAGCTTAGAAGCTGCTTCAAAGTTTTGACGTTAGTAATTGCACTATATTTGCGACAAATTCGTCGTAGAGCGAGACGATGTTTAAGGAGATTTTTAACAATTAGTGTTATATTATAAATATAGGAATATATTATTGTAATGCCCTTGTTGCTAACTTTCATTTGATACAAATATTGCTATGAAATGAACTAAATACAAATACAAGACCCCTCTTTTCTTCATTATTGGTCACCATTTTCAAAAATCTTATAGCCTTTGTAGTGACAAATCCTTATATTAGTACAAATTTAATGACTCCTCATATGTTAAAATCCGTACAGCCGTTTGGGCTATAGGCCTTGCCAAAGAAATGGACATATATACAAACATACCTCATATACGAAACCTCTCTGCTTGCTGCTGCTTGTCTGAATGAATGGACTCTCTGCTTCAATATTTTTATGATACATACGCTCAAAAAACATAACCCTCCTTCTGGCGCAGTCGGGTAAAAATCCTTTTTTACCCAGTGCCAGTTCCTATTTTTGCCAGTTTTGTGAAAAATATATATTAACTGAGTTTTTCAATAACCTTTTTCCCAGAAAACCAATAATGACCATCCCAACCGTAACCATCGATGAGGTATCCAGCGCAACCATGGACCCCACCATCACTGGACCCACCAAGAAAGTCCTCGAAGGGATCCTAAACGACTACATGGACCTTCAGTACGGAAAGGAAACCCCTTTCACCACGGGCAAGCAAGTACTACCTTCAGAAACTACCATTGGTGACGTTGACGCAGCGGCAGCTGATTCTACCGTCGAGAAGAAGTTTACGGATGTATTTAAAAAGATCTCTGAAACATACAAGAGTGGAGATTTGACTCCGTTATCGCCTGTGGTTGGATGGGATCCTAAGTTTAGACCCGTTTTAGTTGTAGTTTCTCCGAATAAGATTTAATAGTTTTAAAATAGGTTATGATATTTAATTGAGATCTTTTCTTATAAGATAAGAAGTATTGTATTAATATTGATAATTTCCCATAGTTACTCGTTCGTTTTATTTGATCAACTTTACCTATCTAGGTAGGTACCTATTCGTACATAAGTCATGATGACTGAAGTTAGTATAGTTACACGGTTGCAACAAAATCATAATTATAGTTAAATGATCATAATGTTCCTATCTTATCTCATTTTACCACCTTCCCAACTTCGTACTAATTATTAGTCCTACTTTTATTATCAATTAGTTAGTTACTCCTTCAAGCCTAAAATTACTAGATTTCGATGAAATGTAACAAAAATATAGCTTATATATGCAATTGCACATAGGCTATAATTTAAAATAAAATGTTGAGTATCCTGCCTTTTCGCAGAAAATTCTTTGGCCGAATTGCACTTGCCAACCAACTTTCGCCAATGATTCATTTTGACAACTAACGATTGCCAAATTTTTATATGACATTATTTCATTTGGTAGAATAATTGTTCACCTGATTATTAAACTGAATAATCAATTAATAATAAAGATGCCTTCGTTGTAAATTGACTATCCCATCAGAAACAATACTTGCCAAGAAAACCAAGTCTCGCAACTCAGTTGTTCTGCGGTAAAAAGTTGTGAGATCCATGTAATACCAAGTCGGTTATTAATTTATTCAGTCTCTACTTAAGCGACTTTCTGTCTTAATACGTCCAGTCTCTAGGACCACGATCGTGGTCCATAACAATTGAAAATCAATTGTGTCTGAAATCTCCGTACTCGAAGCATTAAGATGTTACGTAATAATTAACAGCATCTTATAGTGACGCATATCAATATTAAAATTCTTTAATGTTTTATATAAATATATTGAGACTTGGCCATCGCCTGAAAAGACGTGTAAATTCAATCGCCTGAAAACACATGTAAATTCAATTATTTAGTGCGATGGCCAAGTCTCAATATATTTATATAAAACATTAAAGAATTTTAATATTGATATGCGTCACTATAAGATGCTGTTAATTATTACGTAACAACTTAATGCTTCGAGTACGGAGATTCCAGACACAATTGATTTTCAATTGTTGTGGACCACGATCGTGGTCCTAGAGACTGGACGTACGAGGGTCAAACTGAAAGTTCTTAGAACTGGCCACTTATAAACAATATAATAAAAAAAATATTCTAAAATTTGAAAATAGAACTCTTTGCCAATATTACTGAGTATATATTTCATTCATTTGTCATTTGTTTTACGATTTGGCGGCAAATTGAAAATTGTCTGTGTCACGTCAACATGAATTTAACACGAGAAAATTTTCGTGCAATGATTTTTTATGACTTTCGATGTCATTTAAGTCAACAAGAAAGTTATGATAGACTACGATTGGCCTTTCACGATGAAGCCCCATCTCGTGCGACTGTTTACAACTGGTTTAATGAGTTTAAACGTGGTCGCACTAATCTCACTGATGATGTACGTGAGGGACGGCCTTCTACGGCGACGACTGAAAATAACATCTGTGTTGTGCGGCGTATGATAGAGACTGACAAAAGAGTGACCTATCAGCAGATTCGGACAAGCTTAGGCATCGGTATGAGTCAAGTGCACAAAATCCTCCACGAACATTTAGCGGTCAGGAAGCTTTGCGCCCGGTGGATACCTCATAATTTGACTAAGGCTCAAAAACTCCATCGTGTGGATTGGTGCCGTAAAATGATTGAAAGATTTAACGGAGGTGACTCAAATGCTGTGTTCGACATACTAAAAGGTGACGAAAGCTGGATTTACTGTTATGATCCTGAAACCAAAAGACAATTTGCTCAGTGGGTATTTCCTTTCGAGGAGTTGCCAACTAAAGTGAAGAGAGATCGAAGTGCGGGAAAAAAATGGTGGCCTCGTTCTTTGGAAGGATAGGTCATTTCGCAACAATTGTGTTAGAGGATCAAAAAACAGTTTCTGCAGAATGGTACACTACCAATTGTTTGCCACTTGTCTTGGAAAAAGTTCGAGAGAAACGACCTCGCAGTAGGATCCTCCTTCACCACGACAACGCCTCGTCGCACACCGCCAAGCGAACGATCGACTATTTGGCGACATCAAACGTTGAATTACTGGGTCACCCGCCGTATAGCCCCGACCTCGCGCCTTGTGATTTTTATTTATTTCCAAAAATTAAAGAAAAACTTAAAGGAAAGCGGTTTATGAATGCTGAAGAAGCGGTGGCTGCGTATCGCGATGCCATTGAAGAGACCCCTAAGGACGAGTGGGCAAAGTGCTTTTCCCAGTGGTTCCATCGCATGCAGCGGTGTATTGACGTCAATGGACAATATTTTGAAAAGACATAATAAAACTAATAACTGGCTAATGTAATCAGTTTTTGATTTTCTAAGAACTTTCAGTTTGACCCTCGTATTAAGACAGAAAGTCGCTTAAGTAGAGACTGAATAAATTAATAACCGACTTGGTATTACATGGATCTCACAACTTTTTACCGCAGAACAACTGAGTTGCGAGACTTGGTTTTTTTGGCAAGTATTGTTTCTGATGGGATCTCATTTCTTTTTGTATTTTGTAGACAGTTCTACTTTTTTCCTTTTCGGTACCTTCTACTTATTGTATATAATATGTATATCTACCTGCAACGAATTTTCTTAAAGTCCTCTCTCTGACTTATGAACTTTTCGCCTCGCGCTAGCACCGCGACAGCTCCCTCGGCGACATTCACCTTTACGCGCGCCCCGCCACCCTCCCCGCTCTGCGCCCTCGCGCTGGCACCGCGCAGCGCAGCGCAAAGTAACGGCCCGCGCTCACTCGCTAGCATCGCAGCGCGTGGTATAATAATTAATTTACAATCTTACGCACTCGTAATAAGTACGAATACGCACGTAGGTACGTTTTTGCATTAAATAATTTAATTTACACGTGTTTTCATGACGGGAATACCCATTTTTTGCTCGATTTGGCAGGGGCACTACCTTGCGCCTGTATTTATATGGGACTAGCTTAAACCCGCGGCTTCGCACGCAATAATAATAACTGCCGTAAAACATCGTTACGAATATAGCCAATATTGAAAAATTTAACTGAAGACTTGGCTGTATGGGCTTATTTTTTTGCGGTCTTTTCTAGATTTTTTAGTTTTTTCTTGATTCATACACCAAACACTACTTATATTCTAAATTTGAAGCTTCTAGGTCTGCTAGAAGTGCCTTAGAATTTTGATGATCGGTGAGTCAGTGAGTGACAAAATTAAGAAATTTGACCCGTTATAATTCTTAAAATACTGGTCCAAATTGTATGAAATTTACCGTGTCTTTACAATACTGCATAGTTACTGAAAATTTCAGTCTTCTAGTTTTATCCACAACGAAGTTACAGGGGGTCGAAAATGGTCTAAATTGCTTCGAGAAAAGGATGGTACGGCCGTGACGCTTTTTTGCTTGACTTAGTGGGGGCACTGCCGTGCCCCCAGATAATGTCATACAATACTATTCTGAAGTATGCAATATTGACTATGTGGAGATAAATTTTCATGTTTGGAAAGGCGTAGTCACACGTTACATATATCTACCCACCGTAGCACGTAACGTGCCTTCAGAAATGCTTCAGAAGGATCGTTTATGAGGTGCTCGTAGCGCAGTGGTAGCAGCGCTTTGGTAGTGATACCAAAGATAACCAACCTTCAGCGAGGTCATGTTTGGATTGGTGACCATTCCGACCATTGTATAAGTGACGAAGATATTTCACGAGCATCTCCGTGCTTCGAAAGGAACGTTTATGAGGTGCTCGTAGCGCAGTGGTAGCAGCGCTTTGGTAGTGATACCAAAGAAGACCAACCTTCAGCGAGGTCATGTTTGGATTGGTGACCATTCCGACCATTGTATAAGTGACGTATTTCACAAACATCTAAGTAAAATTCTGTAAAACGTATGTTGGGAATTGATTAACAGATAAACAATTTTCTGCGAAAAAGTGGAGAACTGATATTTTGTAAAATACGATATTTATGGGGGTGGAGCCGCAACGAACTGCTTGTGAACTATAAAATCCTATTATAATCCTCTAATTTGACGACCTCCGTGGTGTAGAGGCTAAGCACGCTGGTTTCAAGGCGTCGCCGCTCCGAGGTCCCGTGTTCGATCCCCGTCGGGTCAATATAGAAATCGAAATTTTCTATATTGTCACGGGTCTGGGTGTTGTGGTACCACCGTTGTGTCTGATTTCCATAACACAAGTGTAGTAGCTACTTACTTTGGGATCAGAAGCAATGTATGTGATTGATGTCCAATAATAATAAAAAAAAGTAAAATTTAACATAACAATATTTGATCCAACGAGATGATTTATATTCTTCTTAAAAAAAAGTAAAAAAATATGCTTACAACGGAACTCGAACTATAGTGATTGACAAAACTTGGAATTTAATCATGTACTCACGTCCGTATTATCGGCACGGTAATGTTATCTTAACAGTATTCCAACTCCATACAAACGGACGAAACGCGAGCTATACCTACGCGCCTTGATTTCGGCACGCGTTCGGCAGGCAGTCAGTCGCGACTGTGCCACAGTGAGGAACGGACGGTGCGTTGTTTTTTGAACAATAGTCGCGCGATTTCTTTCTCGAAAAATAAGTTTAAGTACATTTTATTAAGACGAATAGGATATATTGTGCTGATTTGATTTTTAATAAAGCTTTATATGAGAATGCGGCTTTTTTATACTTTAAAATTTAATAATTGAGCATTCCATACGTCTAAGTCGTTGCGCAATTATTTTTCGGTAGCAAATTTATAAGATCGATTTGTCATTTAAACATAAAAATGTTTTTAATTAAATCTAACAAGCAAAAAACAACACCCATTTGTATTGAATACTTCCTATTTAATCCACAAAATATATTATTTGTTTATATAAAAAAGTATATTTACGATCACAAAACTAAATGTAAACACTAAAGTAGGCAATTGTAAAATGCTGGAGGCGGGCAGGCAGCCCTATCGCACGTTTAGGTACCGCGCGGCTGTAGGTATTTATTTTAAAGAGTCGGCCGAGTTACAATACTGTAGATAACATTACCGTGTTATCGGTATGGCCGTAAAAAATATTCACTGTAATTACTAAAGAAAAACGTATGCAAACTTCGATCGCTTCGATTACGAGTAAAAGGCTATATTAATTTTAATTCATAGTATCATCATTGGAAGAACAAGTACTACTGATTTTCTACTTGTTTCCGACAAAATAATCAGTCAAAAAGATTAGAATTAGCATGGTCTCCATATTCCCTGAGCCGGAATATGATTTAAATATACGCAAAATATAAAACATTGAATTATTGTAATTGACCATGACCAAAAACATGACCTATTACATTACTTTGTAAGAAAAACATCGATCCAATTTTATTCTCTAAAATTATTGAAATGACAACGTCAGCGATGAAACCAAAAATCAACTATAAAAGACAAAAACCCCAGTGCCATCTGTGTTATTTATGAGGCCACGACAAACTTTCTAAAACTGAAACCATAAAGTTGCTGAAAACAAGTGACATCTACGGGCAACAGAAAGTATTGATAAGAGCATAAACGTGTCGCTTTAGTTCTATGTCTGAGGACAGATGGCACTAGAAGTTCTTTCCAAGCTTTATTTATCAAGACTACTATTTGTGTGAACAATGCAAGGTTTGCTTAGTACGACCAAGTTCTAATACGCAAAAAAATCAAGTTAATATTTTAATATAGTTAAATTAATGGTTAAACGAACTTACCTTAAGTGATGTTCGACCATAATTATACTAGACGTTACATCCGAAGAGATTTTATAAACACTATGTAGTTTCACTTCTCCATGTACTGGCGTCGCACATAATTTTTAGAGCTATAAAAATGAAAATAAAAGTAACTTCTGAACGATATTCTTATGTCACACCCACGCGCTCGTGGCGCCCTCTTTGCTAATAATCATTTTATTTTAGAAATTTTGATCTCGTTTGTAAATATTTGGGTTGTACAAGGGTTCGGGTGGGACTAAAATCTCTTCGGATGTAACGTCTAGTATAATTATGGTCGAACATCACTTAAGGTAAGTTCGTTTAACCATTAATTATACATACGACGTTACATCCTCAAGATTTTATAAACACTATGTAGATGTTTAGCGCTTTACTAACGAGATCAATCAAGGATTTCATGAGTTAATTAAATATATTCTGACGAGTAAATGTTTTAATCGCTTAAACAAAAATAATCACATTAGGTACATACATTTCCCAATTTTAATAACGAATTACAATTGCAATATCATTTATAAGAAAAGTATACATACTGTATTTATTAATTATTAAATAGCTATGAATCATAAATGGCCTCTGCAAAAGCATTGGATTCATCAGATAGTACCGGCCGATTATAAAACTTAGCAAAAGTTAAGGAATTGCCTGACCATCCCGCCGATCGCTTAATGACATCTATCGATACTCCACTGCGTTTAGTGGCGGATGTCGATGCATGGCGAGTGCTATGTGCAGAGAATACGCTGGTATCGATACCACTCTCCGTCAACACCGTTTTTATCCATCTACTAATGGTCGCGGCACTGGCGTTGTGGAAAGGTTTCCTGGTTGTGAGAATTAGCTTATCTGTTTGGGGTAGATTCCTATAACATTGCGTGGCATTAATATATGAAGACAATGTTTTTGCAGGACAAATCTCTTTTTTGTGTGGAAAAAAAGGTAAAATCATTTTGGGTGCGGATCTATTAGGGGCCGAAGTTTTAATCAAGTCTCTGATAATGATTTCTATTCTCGAGCTGCTCACTTGAATACCAGTTAAACGTATTAGTGATAGCGTCTGTACACGTTGTCCGGTAGATAACGCGAGAAGAGCTACTAATTTTTTCGAAAGAGAGTCTAAAGACAAACTTTCGTTTGGGTAAAATTGTGTCAGATGTTCGAGAACCACATTGGGGTCCCAAGTGTGATCATATTTTGGGAGAGAAGGTTTAGTTCTGTACACCCCTTTCATAAATCTGATAACTCGATCATCTTGGCTAACATATTTACCTAGAATTAATGCAAGTGCGGCTCGACAAGTGTTTAAAGTGGAATAGTTTGCACCCGAATGATACTCAGCAACCAAAAACTCGAGAATATTGGAAATATTCGTATCAAAAATATTATTATCCCGTTTTGTATGGCAGAAATGCCACCATTTTTTTAAAACGACATTGTATTGTTTTAAAGAGCTATCAGCTAGAGATGAAATCATTATCTTAATCGCGCTCCTGGGTAACGATTGCCGTACGTATGCTTGCTCGATAATACTGCTGACACCAGGATAAGGTGCTTGCATAGTGGATGTTGAGTCCTGAAAGGGGATAGAAGTAATGAATCACTAGGTCCGAAAAACTTCGGTTCACTTTGGCAAAGAGAAAGAAACAAAGGGTACCATGGCTGACTAGGCCAATAAGATACAACCATGATACCAGTTGCTTGATCATTAATGATCTTGCGCAGGCATTTGAGAACTAATGAGAAGGGTGGAAATGCGTAGAAAAAGAATGGTTTCCAGTTTATTGTAAACGCGTCTATATTAAAAGCTGCCGGGTCTCGTTTCCACGATACATAAGTTTTGCACTTGGTATTTAACCGCGTAGCAAATAAATCGATTTCAGGACAGCCAAAGACACTTTTCAGACTTTCAAAAACTTGACAACAAAGACTCCATTCGGTATCGATATTAGAGTGTCTTGACTCTTCATCTGCCTCTTTATTTTCTTTCGATTTAATGTACGAAGCAAATACTACGAGTTTCCTTTGCTCGCACCACTGCAGTAATTGTCTGGTAATGAAATTAAGGTGATAATATTGAACACCGCCAAATTTATTAATGTAAGCTATAGCAGTCGTATTATCTATGCGGATTAAAATCTCTTTATTATAGATATCCTTGGCAAAACACTGTAGCGCAATAAAAGCGGCCTTTAGTTCTAGGAAATTAATGTGTTCTTTTGACTCTAAATGATCCCAAAAACCATTGGCACGCTCCCCGTTGCAGTAAGCACCCCAGCCTGTGAGTGATGCGTCAGAAAAAACTTCTAATACATAATTCCCGCTGCGCAAGGGATTACTTGACGTTAATACGTTATTTTGCCACCAATTAAAGTCTGAAGTTAAATCTTTCTGCAAATCCATGACACTGTCATAATCATCATTAGAATTACGCAATGCCAGGAACTTTTTCCTTTCAAAACGCTTTGTATAAAGCCAACCATAAAAAACTGCGGGACATGCTGAGCATAGCAAACCCAAGTATTTGGCAAAGTCTCTAATGGATATGGAACGTCGATTGCAAATAAGTTTAGTATCCTTTAAAATCTTAAGACGTTTTTTCTCGGGCAAACTTAAACACATTTGCTGTGAGTTCAACTCAAAGCCAAGGAATATACGTAATTTATTCGGAATTAAATTACTTTTTTCTTGATTTATCACAAAGCCTAGTTTATTGAGAAGGTCTACTGTTACGGAAACTGTTTTTGCGCAACTTGTATACGAGCTGTTTATACATAAAATGTCATCTAAAAATATGACAAGAAGAAGACCTTGATTTCTAAGTTCAGTGACTACAGGCTTCATCAATTTTGTGAAAACAAAAGGTGCCAGAGATAAACCAAAAGGTAGACACTGAAATTCGTAAGTAAAGCCTTGAAATTTGAACCTAAGAAATTTTTTGGATGACTCATGTATGGGTACCAAAAAATATGCTTCTAGAAGGTCGATGGTAGCCATGAAACAATCCTTGCTGATAAGTTTAGTGGCTGTTCGAATATCTTCCATTTTGAAGTGTTCCGTGTGAATAAATTTGTTAAGCATTTTGAGGTTAAGGATGAACCTGTAGGTACCATCCTTTTTTGGTATTAAAAAAATTGATGACACAAATTGCCCGGGTATGTTTTCGCATATTTTTATGGCCCCTGACGATTGAAGTTTATCAATTGATAATTTTAACTGTTTAATTTCCGTGTCACTGAACTTAGGATTTGCTGGTTCAAAGTCTTGAGTAGGGGATTTGATAAAGGGAATTCTAAATCCTTTGACATAGTCTAAAACAACTTGGTCTTCAGTAATAGATTGCCAATTATTAAGAAAAATTCGTAATCTGCCGGCGTGAGGTACCTCTAATTGTTCCTGCGAGGCTTCTGCTCTGCCCTCGTTGCTGGAGGGGCTCGTGCCTGGGATGTTTGGGGCCTCCGAGCCTGTGAAGCTGTGAAGCCTTGACCGTTCATGTGTCTCGGTTTCTGCCCGCCCTGTTTGGGTTGCCTGTTCGCTTGATACCTGGGCGGGCCTCTCCAGTTTCCCTGTGCCTGTCTGGATGTAGACGGGGCAACGAAATTGCTGCGTTTGACCTGAAGTCCCGATTTTTCTGCCGTTTTTGTGGCTCTGATCTTTTCTCCGAGATTAGTGCCAAATAGAAACTCGTCTCTTTTGACGTCTGTAATTGTGGCATTAAATTTCTTGTCAAGTGACGAAGTTATCAACTTTCGTCGCTGTTTTGTATTTTCATGATGTAAGTCTAGAAAAATCTGAGCTATTTCCGATAGTCTTTTGAGGGTCTCGACCTTTCCGAGATCTTCTTTAATTAATGAAGATGCCAAGTTTGATAACCCAGCAATACCCAATCCGAGTTGGTTTTGAGCTTTTTCAAAAAGCTTATCCCGTTGTTTCATATTATCACTGAGAACTGCTGATATTTCTAAATTGAGTTTTGGCGCTTTTGACATAATAAAGTTATCTGGAATTAACGTTTTCTTTATAATGGCATCCTTAGTTTCCTTTGTCAAGCCTTCCACCAGGACCCTACCCCAACGTTTAGCAATCTCTTCGTTAATCGCCGGACCAAGGATTTCCTCTTTCCCCACTGGATCTCCTAAGGCATCCAGAATTTCTGGAGGTAACACTTCCGGTCCAACTGTGGTCAACGTATCGCTTTGAACGTTATGTTCTGCATCTTGAGATGAGTGATCTGCGCCCGCTGGTAGATTTGTATCATTACTTGTCAACGGTGGATTATCAATAGCTACAACGCAGGATCGTATTTGCGTATCATCCTCCGATGCCTCTGACTGAGAATACAATGTCACAGGTTGCGGAGACGGTGACTTTGAAAAGGAGCGTTGGTACTCTGCAACAACAAGGCAGAATAATTCCGTGAGGGAGTTTCGTCTCATCAGCCATTGTACGTATTCACGATACGCTTCTAGACTGTGAATTCGACGAGCAGCATAAAGCTGTCCAATATTTTTAAGTCTTTGTACGGACTCACGGTACGTCTCTAGACTAGATTGTTATCAGCCGTGCTCATGACACGGAGTATAACGAGTGTTTGTCATATCTTGACCTTATGTATTACGTTAAACTAAATCATTCAATATTTACGCAAAAAAGCGCACTAATTATCAAAACGTGATATGACTATAAATATAAGTATCCATAGGAACTTGATCTTTCTATTATTGCATTGTATTCTAAGATATCAAATATCGGGAATGCGAATAGAAAACATCGTTGGAAAAAATCGTAACCAATGTGGGTAGGTCGGGAAAAAATATGACATGAAAAAATCTATCATAATGCTTTTGATTTAAAAAACTACAAGAAAACGTCCGCTACGTTTTCTGAAATTACGGTTTACGATATGCATAAAGTATGTTTAAGTGACTACTTATGAGCACAAATAATACGAAATACAAACTAACCTTCGTCCGTACTCGATGAGGTGTCTCGTAACTTTTGTTCCAAACGCCTTATTTTTCGTCGAATCTTGGAGTTATAACGATCACTTTTTCTTTTTCCCATATTAAAACTTGTTAAATAGTCTATTCACTTCAATTAAAACGCAATAACTTAAATTCGAATTTACTGAGATGTTGCGACGCCCGCACATAAAAAAAGAATGATTATTAGCAAAGAGGGCGCCACGAGCGCGTGGGTGTGACATAAGAATATCGTTCAGAAGTTACTTTTATTTTCATTTTTATAGCTCTAAAAATTATGTGCGACGCCAGTACATGGAGAAGTGAAACTACATAGTGTTTATAAAATCTTGAGGATGTAACGTCGTATGTATAATATCCTGTATTCGTTAAAGTAGGTAAGTAAATTTTACAAACAAGAAAGAAAATGTAATTCAATTTACCAGTCTTTGTGTAAAAGAAAGCTGTATACATGTTAGATCCCATACTCACTGCGACTTTTAGCATCGATGCAGTCGCGCGTTAGCATCGATGCGGAAGCGCGACTGCATGAATGCTGCTGCATTAGTTTCGATGTTGTCGCCAATATACAGTACATAATTTGTCAATGTCCAGCTTCTTCATCGCGACTGCATCGATGCTAACAGGCTTTAGCATCGCGACTGTATCTATGCTAAAAGTAGTGCAAGTATGTAAAGGTTGACATTTTGCGCCTGCATCAATGCTCCATCGCGATTGCATCGCTGCATTTGTAGTGTGGAAAGGGTCTTAGATCTACGAACGGGATAGAGACAGATAAACATTTGAATTGTGTTAGTTTTTAAAGGTATATTTATACTTTATAATTCACTATTATTCATCCATAGAGCTACTTTTAATGTCGATGTGCTTTTCATTCACTTGTGTGATGTATGGAGGTTTACGGAAGCACATCGACATTCACAGCTGCCTGTAAGATGGCAGTGTCATCAAAAGGTGAAGTGACAACTATGACGTGAAACAAGTGCACTGCGCACTGCCCTGCCGGCTATTACCTATAGGGGCCTCAGACTGCCTCGGTGGCGCAACGGCAAGGCCCCAGGTTCGATCCTCGGGTTGGGCCAGAAAACATACCTGAGTTTTTCTTTTCAGAAATTCTTAGGGTAGCCCGGAGTTCGAAAATTGGTGGTGTTTCACCCCCGTGCCTCGGAAAAGCGCGTAAAGCCGTTGGTCCTGCGCCTGATCTCTCACCGGCCGTGTCAACTTCTGTCCCATGATAAAAGTGAGATTGAAAGGAATAGAGAGTGTACCTGTGTTTGCGCACACACTTGTGCACTATAATACGGCCCGCGCAGGCGAGTAGTCGTTGTGACTGGCCACCGTAGTCGAAATCGGCTAGGAGGACTATTGTTTTGTTGGTCATTTTCCAATCTCAGGACCATGGGGACCCGGACCTTTGGAAGGCGTACATGGGGCCGATGTCAACACGCAGAGGTCTGTTTGACAACATTTATATATGAGAAGTGTGACACGATCCGGCGATTATCCCTGTATGCACTATACAAGTGCACCCAAGAACAACCCCCGCCGGACAACCCCCAACTATTATAGGGGCCTCAACAGTGTCAAGCATTGCCATCAGTATTATGCAGCAAAGCCGTATTTAGAGATGTGTTTTCGCGAAAAATATGCCTAAGGTGTTTGTATGTAATGTTTTAGAATAATAAGGTAGGTGTTATAATACGAGTAATTCATAAACACAATTCTAGCAGTATACGCGGTTGTGTTTGATAACAAAAAAAGAAATATACGGCTTAATTTTTATGATGTACAAGTTATCGATATCTCAGGAAGTTCGTTTTAATAAAGATACTATAAATTGCTTTATGATCATTGCTGGATTATTATGAATGTTTATGACTATTATTAAATTTAGTAATATGTTATTTTAACTATCGATAGACAAATTCGAGGCGGCAAACTGCTTTAGACCTTCGTGAACAACGCAGGTGAGTGACTTTTCTGGTACCTATCTAGATACAAAAAATATTCATCTGTGTGTTCTTACTTGTCTTTGGTATTATCAAGTCTGACAGAATGTCTGAATTATACGTAAACATTGCAAGAGTTTTGAAAGTTTGTTTTAGATTTATCTTCAAGTTTTGCTATGCGCAAGTTAGAGCGTTATTGTATTTTGTTTCAGGTTAGCAAAAATGAAATTCTTAGTGTTGGCACTTTTGGTCGCGGCTGCCGTAGCCGCTCCCGTACCCGAGGACAGCAATGACGCAGTCGAACTGATCGTCAATGGAGTGCCTGAGGGAACTCCTCTGGAGCTCGGAGGCATCGTGGACATGCACTTGAACGAACACGTCGATGGACAACTGGCTGCTTCTACTAACCTTCTTCACCCTTACACCGCCGTCGGAATAGCTGAAGCCGCCGCAGTCGCAGCAGCAGAAGCAGCTGCAGCAGCCGAGAACGCGCCCACCCCCGTCCAAATCGTAGAACAACCAGAAGCAGACTTCCACATCACGCCCGAGCTCATCGAGTTGCCCATCCCCGTCGATGTTGCCCCTCCATCCTTGCCTGAGCTGGCTCCCATCGTGTTGCCTGCCCCTGTTTTACCTGAACAAGCGCCTATACCTTCCCCCATTGTTTTGCCCACCCCCGTTTTACCTGAATCGCAACAGCCTCTCCCCGCGCCCATTGTGATGCCTACTCCCGTAGCTCCTGAGGTGGCACCTGAAGCTATCATGCTCCCTGAGCCCGGATCGGTCGCTATGCCTCCTCCCCGCCCACCCATGGTCATCTCTGTCCCTGAGCCTGCACCTATCACCGTTCCCGAGGTTGCTGAGCCCGTCCCCGAGCCCGCTGCCCAGGGTCCCAATGAACTCTTCAACAATGGCATCGTCCAGGTCCAGCTCAATGCACCAGAAGACGCTGGGTTATTCTCCACCCTCCAGAATTGGTTCTCTCTGGTCGTCAACTACATCAGCAACGGCATCCAGACCTCTGAACAGATCGTTTAAGTTTAAGCACTGATGATGTTTCAAACGGCTTTGTCGTGTCTTCTAATTCGTTAGCTGTCTAACGGTTATACATAAGTTGTTTGAAGTAAATATATTTTACAGATATTTGTAGTTTTGTGATTATTAGTTCAGAACACCACCAGAATAGTATTAATTACATCAAGACATACTGACTAACAACTAAGAATAATAATAATAAATATTCTTTGGACATTCCCACACATCGCCATCTAGTCCCAAAGTAAGCTACTCAAAGCTTGTGTTATGGGTGCCAGACAACGAATATATTACTTAAATACTTTTTTTTTTGTAAATACATACATGATATACATAGAAAACACCCAGACCAATACAAACAGACATGTTCATGCACACAAATGTTTGTATTGTGCGGGGATCAAACCCGCACCCGCTGCGAAGTAGGCGATTTCTCGACCACTACACCAGACGGGTCGTCAAAGAATCAAGAATGAACGGCTTTACAAATTATGTAGGTATATATGCATTGCCTGTTTGCTAAGAAGTAATATTATGGTAAGAGCCTATCTATCAATTTAATTCCTAAATTATAGGTAGGTATTCCAGTAAAATTGGTACTTCGTTGACTTTGTGTGTGTTTGTTAGTTATTCATAGCGACGACGAAGCCATGATAAAATTGAAAAACATCTACATGTCAGACGCGGTGACCAATAAACAACTAAGAAGGTTTACAAACAATAAGTACAAAACGGCCTATTTTAAAATGTCATTTTTATAAATGATTGCGGAAAAATAGTCAGATAAAACTTATCAGATTGATAAATCATAAAGCGACAGATTTTTAAAAAAATGACAGGTACATATGAATGCTGACAAGTAGGTGACGTTTTCAATTTAACGACATTGTATTTTGTTCAAAGGATATTTCTTATCTGACTATTGAAAAATCAGCCCTTAGGAGTTCTTGTATTATATTCGACGAATATTCCTTAATTTGGTAAAATCAACTAAGTTACTGACATCATGAAGATCATTATAAATGACGCACACTGGGTCCACCAAGGCGAAGTGTGGCGTTTATATAGGATTAGTTACCCTATCGCAATCAGGCTCGACATATACTGTTTGTATTCCGTGCTCAAGTCTATCTTGCCATGACCCGTTGCGCTTTCGACACATCATAACATTAAGTGGCACATGGTAGTGGAAGACGCGGCGAACAAACAACTCAGTTGAGTTACTTAGCTCGTTAGCACCGACTTTGCTTACACCGACTTGCGGTATGGTGACCAAGAGGCAGGCCAAGATGAGGAAGTTATGAAGAGATAAATAACTACATTAACAAGTAACTAATGTTTTGGTTATGTAAAAGACATTACCTACTTAATGAAGGATATTTTTGGCACCATAAAGGAGTAAACTTGTCATGTGAGCACTTCTACTTTCTGCATTATGCACAAGGGCAAAAGGCCTCACCACAAGAATGAGGTGATTTATTTTAATTTATTTTTTTTACAAAGATATTATTTCTTAAAAACGAATACACAAACTATTTACTGGTAAACGCCACATAAGTGATTGCTACCCCAAACTGCAATTAATATTTTGGCATTTTCACAGTCCATGCATTACGTTACGTTAGCTCGGTACGTCCGTGCATGCATACAATACACTTTTAACCACCGAGAATAGTGAAGTTTAAAGTAAATAATTAACAATAATATCCACTATTAAATACACTATTGGAAGGTAAAAATGTTAATTGTCTCTGACCATTACGACCCTTTGGTTCTCCTTCACTACCTCATGTTCCTCCTTTGTAGACCAAGACCCTTTATCACTGCGACTTTTAGCAGCGATGAAGTCGCGATGCAGAAGCTGGAAATTGACAAATTATGTACTGAATTTAGGCGACTGTATGGATCCTAACGCGCTTCTGCATCGATGCTAACGCGCGACTGCATTGATGCTAAATTAAATCTGTTCATCTGAAACGCGTTTTCAAAACGCGTGACTGTATCGTTGCTAAATGTCGCATTGTGTAAGGGTCTAAAACTTGCTTTGTACATATTATCCGCCAAAATGCGCCTTGCAAAGTAAGCAAGTTTCAAAGATCGCGGCTGGTTCGTCGCGTTGTTTGCCTACACTATTTGCGCGGGGACTAATCAATTAAAGCAAAGCACAGTCTGCCCCAGTTTTATGTGTTTTGCTCAGTCAGAGAGCAGTTATTAAATTATGAGTTTATAGCACTTCATTAGTTCTAGTCGTAGCTGTGAGGTAATATGGTCAAGTATGTGACTATCGTTCTTGTAAAAAACATGCCTTAAATAATAAAAATATATACATATAGTGAAAAGTATCGAAGGTGAGGTATGCAAGCTATGACCCTAGCTATGGTTTTTATATATATTTTAAAATAAAGAAGCTTATTATTTTTATACTTTGAGGTAACATTCATGAACTCCACTCTCATAGTAGTTTTACTATTGTCATAAAATATAATAATATAATTTTAAAAAATAACAAGCACTTACAGATCAGATTATTACAGTACCATTTGTTAATTTAAGGCTGTTGGTTTATTGAACAAAAGTAAAATAAAATAAAATAAATCCACTTTGCCTTATCAGAGAATTTTCTTTCAAGTTTTTAGTTTTTTTCGGTTGATCCATGTATACTTTTTGTAAGTAGCGTTCCAGACGTAAAGTAACTTATATCAGTGTTCCATCGTAGTTTCTAAATATAATAATATAAGGCTCTAGAATGTTTTTAACACTCACAGTGTCATTTTTTTTTTATTCATAAAGATGAAATAAGAAACCAAAAATTTGCGCACGGGCGGGACTTGAACCAGCAACCTTTTGGATGACCGGGCCAAACGCTCTTACCAATTGAGCTACCGTGCTGTCAGTCCGACCCTGCGAAATTTGTGGTCTGTTATGAAAACGTCAATTGCGTGACGCTTAGCGCCATCTAGCCGTCTGTCTATGAAACAGATGACCCAAGCAGTTATTCTTTACAGAATAAATTCAACTTGGAAATCGATGACGCCTCGCTATCTAATGCTCTAGAATGTTTTTAACACTCAGTGTCAAATTTTTTTTATATTCATAAAGATGAAATAAGAAACCAAAAAATTTTTTTTTCAAATCCCGCCTGTGCGCAAATTTTCGGTTTCTTATTTCATCTTTATGAATATAATAATATAATTTAAAAAATAACTAGCACTCACAGATTAGATTATTACAGTAACATTTGTTAATTTAAGGGAAACTTGTTATTGGCGATGCTATCATACACATACTTTAAGTTTATATATGCTGTAAAGTCCGTTTTTTTGGTAGACTAAAATTGTAAACAATCTTGACATTTCATTTTAACGAAATAATTCATTTTAAAATAAGATAAATATATATGTCGGAGATTGTAGTGTAGACGGTACATTTATTAATTTATTTAAGTGGCAACACCACGAGAGTATAATCTGTGACGTACAGTGACGCTGTCATTGTCAATGTCAACGTAAACGTCAAACTTGTATCTGTCAGTAGTGCGTTTGATCGAGTAGCTCTCTTGCTCTCGGGACAGCGCCTGCGCCGGACGTGCGCACTGATTGATAGAGGACAACATGGCGGACACCAACGATGAACCTGCGGATTCAAATCCGATTGAATCTGCGACAGCAGCGGTGGGATCACTTCCACATCCATCCCACGAGTCCACCGCGATGCCAGCTACTGGAAACCAAGGATATTTCACGGCAGGATATGAAAATACAACGGAGAGTTCGACGATGTTGAATTGTGCACCTACCCCCGAAACTTGGGCGACATTTTTTTCAAAATATGATCGCGGGCTTCCAAAGTTCTAACCAGACTCCATCTACGGGCACCATCGAACCAAGAAAATTAAAAGCGAGTGAAATCTACTTACCGCCGTTTGATCCAGATGACTGCCAATTTACCGCGGCTCAGTGGTGTGAGGAGGTAGAAAACCATAAGAAAAACAACTCATGGACCGATTACGAAACCAGAAATGCTGTGTTTACTCACTTACAAGGACGTGCAAAGAAGTGGGCGGCGCGTTCGTATCCTTTATGCAAGACCTGGGAAGAACTTAAGGAGCGACTCACTCAACGGTTTGCGGCTACGAAGAGGTTTCACGACTTGTTCCGTGACATGGTGGAGTACAAGAGTGACCAGGCAGTAACCTACATCGAGTATTCAACGAACAAGTTGGCGCTCATAGACCGACTGGAGACCGGCTGGGGAGAAACCAACAAAATCGAGGTGGTGATTTCCGGTATAGCGGACAACCAGGTACGTTCTGAGCTACTTAAAAATACTCCGGCCAATTTTGTGGCACTTGATAGACATTTGAGTACGTATCCTAATATTAAAAGTCTCAAACGTCCTTTTGATAAGACGCGAAGTGAACCTGAATCTTTTTTTAGTAAAAGGCCTAAAAATAATGAAAAATTTAATGATCGGCGCTGTCACTATTGTAACAAGTTAGGTCATTTGAAACGTCACTGCTTGTTGATGCGTAATAATAACAGTAAAAGCGAAACTAACACCCAACCTAAGGCTCCTGTCGATAATTCTAATGTCAAACTATTGCAATGTTCATACTGTCGCAAACCTGGGCATTCTGAATCTACTTGTTTTACAAAGCAACGTGATGAAAAACAAAAAGAATTTAAAGATCCAAGGTTACCAACGAAATCAGTTAACGTTTGTTCATCATCCAATGATTCCTTGATTGAAATGCGGGTAGGTGGATTTAACCTACAAGCTTTGATTGACAGTGGTTCAGAATGCTCACTAATAAAAAAGGAAATTGCTGATAATTTACCGAATAAAAAGGAGATTTCGTTCACTCGCCTCACAGGTATTGGCTCTGTACCATGTTTCTCGTTCCGAAAAATGACCACAGTTGTTGAATTTGACGGGCTCCACGCTGAAGTAACGTTTGTGATTGTTGACTCGCATTTGTTACCGCACGATGTCATCTTAGGCAGGGAGATATTTAAGACTCCTGGTTTGGTTTTTACCCTCAATAGTAACGGTGCTAGGATTGAACGAGACGTCAGTGTCAATGCGTGTAAAATTCAAAAAACGACGCAGAATTTGATAACATAAACACAGATTTGGTTGAACAATGTGATATTGATAGGTTGCGATCTATATTGGACAAACATAAAAACAATTTTGCTAGCGGAAACTGTAAATCTGTAGTAAGTACTGGTGTAATGCAAATTAAACTTAAAAATCCCGATAAAATTGTACAACGACATCCATATCGGTTAGCTCCATCCGAAAGAACTATAATGCGTGAAATAATAGCTGATCTTGAGAGTAAGGGCATAGTGCGTGAGAGTTCTTCGCCTTTCTCAAGCCCTGCTTTGTTGGTAAAGAAAAAGGACGGTTCCGACCGGCTCTGCGTTGACTATAGGGAACTGAATTCGAACACAGTGCGTGATAGTTACCCATTACCCCTAATATCGGAACAAATTGACGCCCTCGGGCAAGCATGTTATTTTTCCACCTTAGACATGGCTTCTGGTTTTCACCAGATTTTAATGGCATCTCAGAGCGACATTGAAAAAACAGCATTTATTACCCCGGATGGCGTATGGGAATATTTAAAAATGCCGTTCGGACTTTGTAACGCTCCTTCCGTCTACCAAAGGGCAATAAATAAAGCACTTAAAGGGCTAAAAGACAAGATAGCGCTGGTCTACATGGACGATGTCCTTGTTTTTTCGAAAACAAAGGAAGAAGCGTTTCAAAATCTCGAACAAGTGTTATCAGCGTTAACAGAGGCAGGTTTTACTTTAAATTGGAAAAAGTGCGCCTTTCTGAAGTCTTCAGTCGAATACTTGGGCTACGTTGTTGGCGGGAACAGTGTCAAACCAAATCCTGAAAAAGTCAAAGCTTTGGCCAACGCCCCTTTACCGACTTGCGTAAAAGAGCTGCGGCAATTTAACGGTCTCGCTGGATACTTCAGAAAGTTCGTGCCTAACTTTTCATCGGTTATGGCCCCCTTGTACGCTCTTACGAAAAAGGACGCCAAATGGCATTGGACTGCTGAGCATACAGCAGCCCATGCTACTGTAATAGGGTATCTGACTTCCACGCCCGTATTGACGATTTTTGACCCCAGTAAACCAATTGAACTCCACACCGATGCGAGTTCCATTGGTTATGGGGCGATTTTATTCCAAAAAGACGAAAACCAGTTAAAAGTTGTAGGTTATTTTAGCCAGAGAACGACCGATGCGGAAAGCAGATACCATAGCTATGAGTTAGAAACTCTTGCAGTGTTCAAAGCGCTCAAACATTTTCGGCACTACTTGCTTGGCAGAGCATCACGCCATAAGCGTGAACTTTTACCTCGCGTGCATAGGTGGTGGGCGTACATGCAAACCTTCGACTTTGAAATAGAATATCGGAAGGGCGAACGTATTCCACATGTAGACTACCTTAGTCGCAACCCGATTTGTTGCAAGGAGGTAAACGTTTTACGGCTGAATGATGAATGGCTGCAGGCTGAACAAAAGTTGGATTCTGATATCAAGCGTATTGTAGAATCCATCGAAAATGACACTATAGATCCGAATCTTAGATCATCTTACACCATTAAAGACGACTTGCTTTATCGGAATTTTCAAGTAGGCGGAAAAACACTTAGTAGAGTTATTGTGCCCAAAAATTTTCGTTGGCAAATTATTCAGAGATTTCATGATGAATTAAAACACCTCGGCTGGGATAAAACCCTGACTAAGATAAGGGAGCATTTTTGGTTTCCCAATATGACTTCGTCTGTAAGGACATACGTCGACCATTGCCTTCCATTTAAAATTAATAAGAACCATTCGGGCAAAAGACAATCGGCCTTACATCCCATAGATAAAATTGCAGAGCCATTCCACACAATCCACATTGACACGAGTGGAAAACTGACCGGCGGGAGAGTTTCTAAGGAGTACGTTATTGTTATAGTCGATGCTTTCACAAAATTTTGTTACTTATTCGCTGTTAAAGATTTAACTTCGCGATCTGCCTGTGAAGCTCTCCGAAACTTTGTTTACACATTTGGAACACCAAAGCGAATTATATCCGATCAAGGCACTTCTTTTACGGGACAGGAATTTCAAAATCTTTGTAGGGAATGGTCTATTGAATTTCATGAGGTCGCCAGCGGCATCTCCCGAGCCAATGGACAAGTTGAACGAATAATGTCTGTGTTAACTAACTGCTTCACGATCGCGGAGAATCACGAAAAGAAATCCTGGAAATCGGTATTAGGCGAAGTTCAACTTGTTCTCAACTGCACAGTATCTAAGAGTACGGGAATGAGCCCACTACAGCTACTAATCGGTTTTAACAAGAGTCCACCCAAGCTTAATTACCTCACGGCAGGTCTCGATGTACAAAATGATCAGGGTTTAGCGGAAATAAGGAGGGAAGCGAAAGGCAGGATGGACGAGCTAGCTATAAAAGAAAAGTTACGTTATGACGCTAATAAAGCGGCAATTCGTCCTTTTGCAATAGGTGATTTAGTTTTAGTTCGAAGAAATCCTCGCATAATTAATAAACTGAGTGAAAAGTTTAATGGTCCATGTAAAATCACAAAAGTTTGCCAGAATGAACGGTATGTGGTTGAGCCAATACTTGGGGGACGTAGTCAGTATGTTTGTCACGAGCGATTGCGTAAATACCCGGCAAGTTTACCAGAATTGTCTGAATGTCTGGATCCTGTAGAGGCAGAAAAAGATAACCAATTCTAGTTTTTGTTTTAATTTTGTTAACATTTTTTTGATTGGTTGTAAATAAGCAGGGCACAAGTTGTGACATAACGGTTTAATCATGAGTTATTTGTCATTTTCTGATTATTATTTTCATAATAGAGATGAACTTGGTCGATCTTATTTTATTTTGTGAATTGTACCTTGGTTGAAATACATGGTTTGGTTTTGATGATTAATTAACTGTTTTATTGACCGCTGAAAGCTGTTACGCTTTGCTAAAAGGACGGATTTAAAGTCTTATCGCTTTATCCTGTTGAACTGCTGAAAGCTTTTACGCTTTGCGGTTTTATTCAGTTGATGCTGAAAGCTTTTACGCTTTGCGGTGTTATTAAGTTGATGCTGAAAGCTTTTACGCTTTGCGGTTTTATTCAGTTGATGCTGAAAGCTTTTACGCTTTGCGGTGTTATTCAGTTGATGCTGAAAGCTTTTACGCTTTGCAGTGTAATTAAGTTGATTTTGAAAGCTTTTACGCTTTGCGGTGTTATTATGGTAATGCTGAGAGCGTTACGCTTTGCGGTAGCATTGTTATGATGCTCAAAGCTTATATGTTTTGTGATGTGTTTTACACTTTGCCTTCTTGGCTGTCGATGCTTGCTACCGGGTCGGCTAGTAAGTGTCATTGGTGAAGCAACGCGAGAGCGCGTTGATTAGCAGAATGGCCGTGTCGGAGATTGTAGTGTAGACGGTACATTTATTAATTTATTTAAGTGGCAAAACCACGAGAGTATAATCTGTGACGTACAGTGACGCTGTCATTGTCAATGTCAACGTAAACGTCAAACTAGTATCTGTCAGTAGTGCGTTTGATCGAGTAGCTCTCTTGCTCTCGGGACAGCGCCTGCGCCGGACGTGCGCACTGATTGATAGAGGACAACATGGCGGACACCAACGATGAACCTGCGGATTCAAATCCGATTGAATCTGCGACATATATTACATTCCCACACATCGCAATCTAGTCCCAAAGTAAGCTACTCAAAGCTTGTGTAATGGGTCCCAGACAACGGATATAATATAATACTTTTTGTTTGTAAATACATACATGATATACCTAGAAAACACCCAGACCAATACAAACAGACATGTTCATGCATACAAATGTTTGTATTGTGCGGGGATCGAACCCGCAACCCGCTGCGTAGTAGGCGATTTCTCGACCACTACAGCAGACGGGTCGTCAAAAGATAGATAAGATAGACACAAAACTTTAATTCAACGTAGGCAATTAATTGCTAAAGACTGAGATTTTTTTTAATACTACAGCATTAAATTAGTTTTAATTACTGACATTATTATAAAAGTTATGAAAAGATTATTTACAAGATTGGACTAGCTAAACAAACGGACTTTAAGGCTGTTGGTTTATTGAACACTAGTAAAATAAAATAAAATAAATCCATTTTACCTTATCAGAGAATTTTCTTTCAAGTTTTTAGTTTTTTTCAGTTGATCCATGGATACTTTTTGTAAGTAGCGTTCCAGACGTAAAGTAACATAGATCAGTGTTCCATTGTGGTTTCTAAATGAGGTTTAATGTTGTTAAATAATTAATATTATCGGTTGAGAAGTATACCAATGACATTTATTAATTAAACCGTTATTATTAAAGTAGTAATATGACGTGTTTTATATCATGCAATAACTTAATAAGCTATTGATTGCCACCTAATGTAATAAAACAATACCTAGTAATAATGATAATAAACATATCTTATCATCATTATCTATAGCGCATATCATAACCCCAGACACTATAGTTGAAAAACGTCATGAACTTATGAAAATAATTGCGTTTCCGAGGTGCCAGACGTAGCGTATGTCTTATCTGGAAGCAAAAAAGAGGCAGAGGATATTGTGAGAGCAATCTCGCAACATTGATCATGTTACGCAGCCTACGCGTTAAAGTAAGCGCTTGCAACAGGCTTGCTAATTTGACCTTGGCCAAGTGGTATAGGCATAATACGCCTGGATAGCGTAAGACACGGAGTTCGATACCTCGTCTGTCACATAACCAAAAATTCTTTTTACAAGTGCAATTTATATTATGTAATTATCTTGTCATAATAGTAATATTAATGTAAGGGTTCTTTTACTGCACGGCGGTTAAAGACAACAGCCGACAACTTATGCTAAATTTGTACAAGTACCTACATACACACAAATATAACGCTGCAAGTAGTATCAAAATTAGGACAGTAATGAATACAGTATTGAAATTCAACGAGTTATTTACCATCTGATATCATTAAAATGGTGTCAAGTCATCATCACCTAAATCAGTGCCCCAAAAATTAACGACCTTAAAATTGAAATGCGCTAAATATAACCGTGTACCCGAATCGATTGGCGAGCAGCGGGCTACCGGTCACTTTATACCTTTTTAGAACCACAAACAAAGCACGTTGAGGCACGCACGTCACGCGAGCGACGCGTGGTCGATTCGACCGCAGTGGCCTAGTCGATCGGGTTTGAGGTCCTATTGGGTAAGGTGATACGTATTTTTGAATAAGGCACTATTTCGCTAACTAGAGCTTTTAGATAGAGTAGCCACGATGTAGTTTTATCAAGCGAGCAAGCGTTAGCGGTTGCGTTAGCGTGTCATCAACTGACATAGCTTTTATGCTCATTTGATAATTTTGTGACCTGTGTTTTTTTCATTACCTCCGCCTTTTTTACGTGAGTTTTTTTAAATAAAATATTTTTCTTTATATAACACAATAATTTGGACAGACGACCTTGTAAAGATCGCCGGATTAAATTAGATGCAGACCGCTAGTGATCGGTCGCTGTGGAAAGCCGTGGGGGAGGCCTATGTTCAGCAGTGGACGTCCTTTGGCTGATAATGATGATGATGATATATGATGAATAATTTCTGTCACTTTGACAGCCACAGTAGTTACAATCGCGTTACAACGCCTATCTCTACTGAACAAAGTAATTTGAGACGAACCAATTAGCTAAGTCCAGCCTCAACCTGAGTCACTTTTCTTATACAGTGCATACCTATGAATGACATTAAACAACAGTTGAAAATATCAGTATCATGTAGAGTACTGTACAGAGCACCAACCAAAAGCATAAGCGACATAAATTAATTCCTGCGGCAGTGTGAGCGTGACGGATAGTGATAAAACAGTAGAACACCTCCTTTTTGAAGTCGGGTAAAAATGCGGACACCTTACAGAGTAGCCCCCCTGCACCTGTGACTAGCCAAACGCTTGGTTGAGTCGTGATGGATATTTTTCAGTTAAACGTTGCTGAATCATTTGCACGGTATAAAAGTTACTGTTCGATGCTTTCGTACCTAAACGAATAGCCAATAGCCTGATCGTCTATTGTTAGATTGAAGTTCCAGTTTTTAATGATATGGCATAATGTATTTAATTCAATGTGGCTGCTAAAAAAGATGTATTGTTAACTTTTTTCTTCCTGTAGCCAGAGTTTTTAGTAAGGGTTTCATATACTCGTAGAAAAGTTGAAGATAAAATTGACCCATAAAAATATTAATAATGAGTTTTGAGAGTATTAAATGGATTATGAGTTAGAAATAAGCAGATTTTATCAAACAGGTAACACACATACTTATAATTTCTGCTTAGCCCCGAAATATGATTGGTAAAGAAAGCCACATGACGTTAAGTCCATTATTTCAAAATTGAATTTGAATAAATCAATGATAAGAAATGACCAAAATAATGAGCTGTTTCACGAAATGCAGTCTAATTACTTTATTAATGAATGTTGCTCAACTTTTGTGATTCAAATGGTATAATAATAAACTGAATCTAAAACCAATATCTATCGAACATACCAGACATATTATAATTATTACCAACACGGTAACCGTTAATGAAATAGTACGATCAAACTGGCCAAATGCTAAAGGTCTCGGCGCGCGTCACCGGTGACGTAGCGTCGTAGCTCGTAGTCCGTAGCGTCGTAGTCCGTAGCGTCGTAGTCGAAGCGCTTGCTACGGGCTACGGACTACGATGGGGTATGAAAGTGTTTTTATTGAAGAAAATAATGCTTTGTTTTAGGAGAAGGAATGATGAAAGTGTTTCTGTTTAGAACTTGCACATAATAATAATTAATATGGATCACTGACTTTATAATGAACAATTAAATACAGTTTATTAGTAGCGGTAACAATAAATATCTGTACTTTTTTCGAGATTAATTTATTAATATTTACCATATTTTATGCTGTAATACTTTTTAAAAGCCTTATCTTTTTATTGAAGCAGATATAATTTCAAAAATATTTATATAAAAAGATGCAAAAGATTTAAATTAAAAATATTAAAAGGCAGTTGCCCAAAATCGTGGAGAATGGAAAAGGGGTAGGGAGGCCTTTGCCCTGCAGTGGGACACTATGGGCTCAAAATAATAATAATATTAAAAGGCTTTATCAACAAATGTACCCAATATGGTAATTTAAACATAGAGTCATAGGGAGACAGTTATATTTTTAGAATTCAATTAAATATTTTAAACGAAAATAAAATACATTTTGAATCTAAAAGCTAATACGAATATTTTTGTTAGTTATTAAAATCCACATTTTTAATGAAAAAAAAGTTAATTAGCAAAAAACTAGTGATGCGACACGCACAACCGCAACCGCTACCGGGTTTCGGTATCTGTGCGTGCGGCGTCGAATCGATAGCGTGTGCTGGTTGCAGCGACTCGCCGGTAATTGTGCTGGCTGTAATGCGAATTTAGGGCAGCGAGCGCGGCGGCGCGGCCTCCGCTACCCGGGTCGGGTGGCCAGGGTCGCGGAAAATTCCTTGGAAATGGGGTAAAAATTATTAGCCGTCTGATTTTATTGTTTTGGTATGTCATTGTCATTGTTTGATTGTTTCATAAGTAAGTTATGTGATAATGTTGTTAGACAGACACTATATACATTTTATTTTGGAGTATATCCTGGATTTTGGGGTATAATAATAACTGTCAAACACTGTAACGTCAGCAACCGACATAAAATATATTTAATGATTGGACTAGTAAAATAATTTAAGATGTAGGTACTTTACATCATCCAATTTGGGAAGTCAATATAACCCTTCTAGCTAAAAGACGTCCAAGGCGTGAAAATATTTGAATCTTTAAGAACTTGGCAGACAGTTTTTTTTCTGCGTTTTAATCTTATTAGTGCAGCTGATAATTTATTGAAATCCCATTATTATTCTATGTAGTTGCAACCAGCCAGGCTATTCAGTCCTTGAAAACGTCGCGGTCAGCGATATCTCGGCAGCCCGATCTTCAGTTTTGTATATTCATCAAAAGTGTACATCTAGTTATCTTAAAAAAAACTTAATAAAAGGTTTTCGATTTAATAATTCTGGGGTAAATAGACGTTCACGTCTGGCAACCCCACAGCCGGCACCCGGGCCGCAGTCCGCCTCGCGCCCCGCGCCGGCCGCCCGTCTCGATGCGCGTCCCGCGCCCCGCGCCCCGCCGGCGTTCCGTTCTTCCCACGCCCGTCTGATACCACACTTAACATGTACTACCGCGATCTCGCCAGGTGAGTGTAACGTGAATGTGAAACGAAACCCAATCGATACCGGTAAGTTGTAAAAAAAGTTTTGGTATTTTTTGGGTTAAATGATTTAAGCGTTTTAATTGAACTGTTGATATTTATCTCAATATCCTGACCTAATTTTGGTAATGGATTGTAAGTACGAAACTTTTCAACTATTAAAAGTATTTAAACGGTAAAAGGTCACGAATCCGTTTAACACGGTCACCTGTGTGAAAAGGTCGCTCGAATTCGATATCTTATTTTTACTTCTACAAAAGGTATTCAGGTAAAAAGCAAGCCTTCCGAGTGAGTTCGTAGCTCGTTAGTACGCTGTGCAAGGTAAAACAATAATTATGCCCAACTATGTGCTCTGGTTGCGGTGTACGCGCCTACCCACTCCACGTGTGCCTATTTCTAAGCGAAATATGTTTGCTGTATGGGCAGAACCAGATATTCAAGCGATGGGAAGCTCCGTCTTTGAACCGAGCAGATATTTGCATATCAAATCATACATTCCTAGATCGAGTTAGCTAGCGTAGAGCCGACATCGCGCTGCAATTGTCTGGTCTGCCTTCAAAGGCATCCTATGCTCTTTGAACGATATTAGAAACTCGCAGTAGATTGAACAAATACGTATTTTCCATGCGAGTGTTTTCCAAGCGTTTCCTTCAATTTTCTTGTGTTTGCCAACCGAATGGAGGCGGACTGTTTTCAAAAAGCAACCGGCGCTGTTGGCTACGAAGTTAGGAAAACACTGAGCTAATCCACCGTCTGTTGACCCTACTCCGCCAGCTTTTACGAGTTTATGAAATGATATATTCGTGGAATATAAAATGAGCCATTAAATTTGAACGAAACGATGTTACAGTTTAACGTTATTAAAGAACCTATTTTTAGGGCAATGAAACTAGAACTTGGCTCTATCTTTAGTTGTTTTTGGCCTGAAGGCCCATTAGCTCCAATTAAGTAGTTTGAAGACTTTGCTAGAAGCTTTATCCAAAGCACTACTTCCATTAGCAAACATAAAGACCACAGTAAATGGCCTACTCGAAAAACGCCTTATGATGATGAGAATGATTCTGCATTGATCCTTGAATACCCTAGAACATTTTGCGCAAGAAATACAAATGTTTCATTCATTATTAAACACAAATAAATCGATCCGTAGCACATTGAGGTCATAAGACACAGGTATCACAAACTAAGCTCCATTTCCGCCGTCACTTTATTAACTTGAACTTACTCGTACGAAGCAACAGTTCACCCATTGTTTGAAGAGGTTATCGGAATATCAGCCGCATTCGAACTTCAGCATTTACCAGATATCCAGCAAACATTAACGTTAGTTGTCAAGCTTAGCTGTAAGCTCTTTATTTCCGTCGAATAATATTTATTTCTATATTCTGTCGGAACAATTCGTACTCAGGACAAAGGCCACCAAACTCGTTCTACAGTTAGTCCGAACAAAGAGAGCTTTTTAGCGAAATTGCTAGTCACGAGTCGGCTGTGACATTTGACTAAATTACTTTGAAAATAATTTTAGAGTTTACACTATTTAGGGTTGGATTTTCAATATTCAGATAAGAAATATTCGTCGAATAAAATACAATATAGTTAATTTGAAAACGTCACTTAATTGTCAGCAATCATACGTAGCTGTCATTTTTTAAAAGCTGTCGCTTTATGTTTTATCAGTCTGATAACTTTTATCTGACCATTGAAAAATCGGCCCTTAGTCAATATTGCGACGCTTTGCTTACAATGACGTAGCGCCCGCTCTACAAATACACTAATCTCTGCAATGACGTAGAAAATGTTAATAAAAAGATATTATCTCTCATTTAAGAAGAAGTCAATGAATAAATTATTGATTGATGTGCTGAAGGAAATTACTTGGACTAAATTACATTGGTCGACCGTGTGTGATACGAAATTTCAAAGCATAATTATAAATATGAGGTGTAGTGTTTTATTACCTACAGGCAGTCAGACGAAATGACCGGGACGGAAAAGTGAATAATACTGGATTATTTACGACCAACATTACGTCTGTTCGTCGGCCTTTTGCTAAACATCAAAGTCTACCAACTTTTATGTAACAGATTGATTTACATAGCGCAAACGTGTTTGTTTTCCATTCGCCGATAAAGCGTCTACCTTGACAATAAAACTTTATAGGCAATGCCTACTAGACGATTTTCCAGTACTTTTAATTTTATGAGTGCAAACAAGTCCGTGGTTTTAAGACAGGTTTAAAATCGGAAGCAGTTTACACAATGCATGCGCACCGGTATATGTGTATATACGATATAAGGCTGAGTCATGTTCTATTGTAGATAAAAGATGGTACATACTTTCAATTCTAGGTATACAGTGCAACTAAAACACATATTTCTTTTAGGACAGCAGTTTTCCGGAAATGAGTTCGAACTGTTGTGTGAAGTTCTCCTTTGCTGTTATCAAGTTTCTAAATCTTCCCACGTTTTAGCAATATATTTTTATCTACATCCTATAATATTTTGTATCGTAATCAAGTGATAGACATCTAAAAGGAAGGTTTGCACTTGATAAGAAGTGTTGATCTGCAAATCGATCTGGAGGGCTGACAAATTTAAGTGTTTATTTCAAAGTCTGAAAGAAGAGGAAAAAGAACAATGTATTGATCATTTAAAGCACTTTATACACAGATAGGTGTGATATAAAAACAATAAAGAATACTGACTTCATACTTGACTGTTACTAGTGTCGCCCTGAGCCGATACCGACCAATACATGTTTAACTTAATAAGTTTAGAGGTCTTGCAGTATTTTGATTTGCAAATACAAACAATGCCATCAACTAAATGCATCGCCACTTAAATGATTGTTAAGGAAATGTGAATGGACAACAAAAACTGCAATGACTGCGTTTTATTGTCGACGAAAAAGCTCCGGATGAGACTTATTTTTATTTAGAATTTTAACTTTATTGTTTTTGAACTAGCTCCATTCAGCATGCAGCTGTAAAGCTATTTCTGTAAGTGTATTATGGTTAATTAAAATAAAATACTAGACTTAGCGCTTGTTTCACCATCGAAAAAATAACCAACGAATAATTCAATTATGGAACGTCATATTATAAGGTAGAAGTATTGGACTGTTAACTACGGCTAACCAGAACTTATTCAGACATCGTGAAACAGGGGTTTTAGTCATAAATAGGATCATTGTTGAGTCATTATTTTTGTTCTTCAGCTTACTATCGATCTTATGAAAATCTGTCATGTTATCAGATGATCTTAAGCTTTTGCGGTGTCGCACGACTTAATATTACCATGTCAATTATAGCAGCTGGAGATAATTCTTGATAGATGGGATCAGTGTAACGAATTATAGAGGAAATTTTATTGAGCTCGCTTGTTGTATCAGTTGGGAACTCAACTATCAAAGTTGCCGACGAGTACGTCTACCTGGGACAAGTGATCCAATTGTACGCAACTTTGAGAAAGATATCAATCGACGAATCCAACTCGGCTGGGCAGCGTTCGGGAAATTGCGCAAGAGTGTCTTCTCGTCTCAATTACCTCAGTGTCTGAATCCGGATCGAATCAGAAATGAGGAGATACGTAGAAGAACTAAGGTAACGGACATAGCCTTGAGTATCAGTAAGCTCAAGTGGCAATGGGCAGGGCACGTAGCGCAAAAAACTGATGGTCGTTGGGGCAGAAAAGTTCACGATTGGAGACCCTCTGACCAAAAACGCAGAGTAGGACATCCACCGACAAGATAGACAGACGACCTTGTAAAGATCGCAGGATCAAACTCAATGCAGACCGCTAGTGATCGGTCGCTGTGTAAAGCCTATGGGTGTAAGCCTATAAGTGAGGGAGGCCTATGTTCTCCAGTGGACGTCCTTTGGCTGATAATGATAATGATGAATTATACGATTAACGTTGATTTTACACACATATCATATACATATCTATACTTAATATTATAAAGCTGAAGAGTTTGTTTGTTTGTTTGTTTGAACGCGCTTATCTCAGAAACTACTAGCCCGATTTAAAAAATATTTTTACGTTGGATAGTCCATTTATCGAGGAAGGCTTTAGGCTATATAACATAAAGATACGACTCATAAGACCACAGCAGCAATGAAAAATGTTGCGAAAACGGGAGAAAGATATTCCTTTTGAGAGCTTCCGCTGCGTATGCTGCGAAAACCGCTGAAGTTACACAAAAATCATGTATGACAGGATTGTTCAACATTAAGCGTTCTATAATAAAATCTGCAACAGCATATGTCTATCTTTTATGGTTGACTTACTACAACCTATTTTATGTTAATAAATTTGTAAAAAAAATAATGCATTATTTTTAGAGGTGTATTATACACACAGGTATTTATTCTTATCAAAATAAATACATTCATCATCACGAGCATTTCATTAAGAACAAAGTTGCCCTTTATATCATTTAAATTCAATAAATATCTTAGGAGCTATCACAATTTTAACATAACTCCGCACCAAAATAATGTTCGCAGCTAAAGTACGACGTGCGCTTGCGCTAGTAATATTATAAAGCTGAAGAGTTTGTTTGTTTGAACGCGCTTCTCTCAGGAACTGCTGGACCGATTTGAAAAAATATTTCTGTTTTGAATAGCTTATTTATCGAGAAAGGCTTTAGCGTATAAAACATCACGCTGCTACGGGAGAGGAGGGGGCAAATTCAAAACGCGCGGACGAAGTCGCGGGGGACCGCTAGTCTATACATATGAGGGGAGATACTCCATAATTTACCTCCACACAAATTATGTGGGAGCCAAAATTCCTCTTTCACCCTTCAGTTCTTAGGACACGTTAAATATGTATCTAAAAGTTTAAGGTTTAGTTCATTATTTATTAGTTGTTCACTTGTTCTTTGTGTGCTGTCAGGTTTTAGGTAAAAAACTAGTAATATGGAAAAGAAAAAAGTTATTCTTTTACAAAGATTTGGCTTTGATTTTGATTGCTTGTACAAAACTTCAGCGATTTGACCTATAATTATATACCTTTTATGCACGGAATAAACTGTCAACCCTAAAGTCCATTGTAATAGACTCTACCAATATCAGTAATTGACTATCTAAGTATCAAATACCCTAGTTAATACAATAAGGCGGATATCACTGTGCTATAGCTGAATAAAAAAGAATACTAATTCATTTGGTGTCGGTGCATGATGTGCGTAAGCTTGACATCTTGCACCCATTTTGACGACCCGTCTGGTGTAGTGGTCGAGAAATCGCCTACTACGTAGCGGGTGCGGGTTCGATCCCCGCACTATACAAACTTTGTGTGCATGAACATGTCTGTTTGTATTGGTCTGGGTGTTTTCTATGTATATCATGTATGTATTTACAAACAAAAAGTATTTAAGTATTATATCCGTTGTCTGGCACCCATAACACAAGCTTTGAGTAGCTTACTTTGGGACTAGATGGTGATGTGTGGGAATGTCCAAAGGATATTTATTTCAAGTTAAGTTGTATTTTTTTTTATCAAACTATAGGGCAGTGATATTATTTCCTAAATGACAATTTGTAGTCTGTTTATGAAAACGGATTAAAATTGACTGATGTTTTTTTGTTATTATAACCCATATCTCAAAAACTACTAGACCGATTCATTATACCCTAAGTTAAAACATATCTAATTGAACTAAAAACCGTCTCGTCATGAATTCTTGCTTTTGAGAATCCGTGGAAAAACATACAAACATATACACTTACGAAATTTTGCACGCGTGTTTGGGAGCTTTCATACATTAAAACTCATATACTGTAAAATCTAACGATATCACATACGTACACACGAAATGATGACCTCCTTTTTTGAAGTCGGTATAAAATACAACAAAGATTTAGTAAATGAGGGTATTCGTACCAAAAATACCGAGTGCCATTCTAACTGACTATAAGTTTCAACGCTCCACAGAATCCTGATGGATGTCCCTCATATATTTTAGTGGAGTCGTCGGCCACGGTACTCGCATCGGACATAGAAATATTTGAAAGACTCAGTTCAGGCAGTGAAACTCAACAACATAGTACCGTTACCATGAGTTTATGGCAGCTTTACTCGCTAGCGACGACGTGAAAAAGTCTATGGAAAATTGCACAGCGCCTCTAGCGGTCACTTGCAGAACTAGATTTTTCCATGCAAAAAGTTACGTTGTCGCTAGCGAGTAATACCGCCGTAAACTCATGGTAACGGCACTGGTCGTTTTCGTTTCGTTCCCGTGATAATCACTCATAATCAATTGTATTTTGTAATACATTGTCCGTTATTAAAATCATGATCGACGACCTCCGTGGTGTAGAAGCTTTTCACGCTGTAACCGCAAGGCGTTGCCGCTCTGAAGTCCCGGGTTCGATTCTCAGTCGGATCAATTTTCTATTTGTCGCGGGTCTGGGTAAGATTACCGTGTCTGGGTGTTGTGGTACCATAAGTGTTTTTGATTTCCATAACACAAGCGCATTAGCTATCTTTTTTGGGATCAGAGCAATGTATGTGATCTATTTTAGCAATGACGTAAAAACAAAATAACGCATGTTGTTACAGGTAGAAATAATTACAGTATTTTGATAAACCCCTGTCATAGAGTCTGATGGAAGCGATTTAGAAGAACATAATTTAACCGATTTCAAAATATCAACGTAATCTAATAATGACATTCTGCCATTGTTCACCAAACACAACCGCATATTAACCAAACCTACCACCGCACCTAACTGATCTCACCCCGAGTTCCCTGTGCCGCAGTGTTGCTCTATACATACTACATTATTTACCCGGCAAATCTCCCCGTGATTCGCGTAAGGTGCCTGTCGGCAGGGAGTATTTTTCACGACGCTTAAATATGCACAAATAGCCTCATTTGTCTCAGAAGGAAAGGTCGCCGGTTTATAACAGAGCCTTCTGAAAGGCAGGGAGCCTTCTGAAAGAGTATTGGGAAATTGGGAAATGACGAAAGTGAATTATTGAATCTGTATTGTCTTATTGTAGAAAATAATTCCAAGAATGTTATCCAATGTTATTTTGAATTGACTTTTGATATTAAGAGAATGTGATCTGAAAAATATCATGCTTCTAGCTTTTTATTGTCCTGAAAATCAGTTCTATATTTTGTTTATTTAATATTTTAAACGAATATATTTTGTATATGAATACGATAAGTACCTAAATAAAAACATAGGCATAATATGTTATTGAGCAAATAGCATTAGAAAGAATTTTAACTATTATATATATATTTTTTTTAACCTTTGGACATTCCCACACATCGCCATCTAGCCCCAAAGTAAGCTACTCAAAGCTTGTGTTATGGGTGCCAGACAACGGATATAATACTTAAATACTTTTTTGTTTGTAAATACATACATGCTATACATAGAAAACACCCAGACCAATACAAACAGACATGTTCATGCACACAAATGTTTGTATTGTGCGGGGATCGAACCCGCAACCCGCTGCGTAGTAGGCGATTTCTCGACCACTACACCAGAAGGGTCGTCAAAATTATGTACAAGTTACGAGTACTAGTAATCTTAGCAATCCCGTCCTTGGGTAGTTTTATTTCAGTGATAATGCACGATCAAAAAATATAATACCAAGTTTCGTTTAAAATGACAAAATGTAAAATCAGTGGTCTGCTAAAAGAATCCGGTAATTCCTAAACGATGGCTACCCTACTTAGGGAGCATTGATTACGCATAGCTAATACAAAAGTTTCCCTATTTGCGGCAAAGTTGATATTTCCCGGACAATATAGGCTTCGGATTGGGTATTTGAAAGATCCCGAGTGGTTGGTATTATTCAAAATAAATATGATTTTGCCGTGGAAAAATATGGAAACTTGAGAAAGTTTTAGTGAAAGCATAAGTACTTAAAAGTTAATGAATAATCATATGACTACTAATTGGGTGCTAGTGGATAAGTAGGTGCCTACTTTTTTATGGTTATATTTTAGTGTAAGACTTAGTGCTTCATTGAAATAATATAAGTAAATAATTATTACTCTGAATTATTAGAAATCGTAGTTTTTTATTGTACTAACCATAAACCCTTCCTTTGTAGGCAGCCTACAGCTACTAAAACTTTAATATTGGACACAAATCACATACTTTGCTCTGACCCCAAAGTAGTTAGCTAATACTTATGTTATGGAAATCAGACACAATGGTGGTACCCCGACACCCAGACCTGAGACGATATAGAAAACTTTGAGTTCTATATTGACCCGACCGGCAACTGAACTTGGGACCTCGGAGCGGCGACGCCTTGAAACTTAGCGTGCTTAGCCACAGAAGTTATCAAACATAGAAATATTAGTGGAGAGTGGGATACGCGCTAAGCTTTCGTTTCATATCTCGTCCTTTCTCTGAGCTGAATCGTTAAACCTACATCTGCACAGTAAAAAAACAATCAATTGACACACAAGACAAATAAAATCATTCTTCCCACCAATAGGTAAATGGCATACGATACAAAAGTTCTAAAACATTACAATACAAGTTCATCATTTTGTTTGCCCGGACCCAAAGGTCAGAGGTTGTGAGGTATTGTATTATAAATAGGCTGCCATTTGTAACCGAAGGCTTGTTTCTATGATTTTTCTATGAGTTTTTCTATGATAACAAGACGGCGTGGGATACAGTTTGAATTCATGAATAGGCAGTTATTTGTTGATGTTGTGATGATTGATGATAAATTCGGTTTAGAATGGTTTTAACACTTACAGTGTCACATTTTATATTCATAAAGATGAAATAGGAAACCAAAAGTTTGCGCGTACGGGCGGGACTTGAACCAGCAACTTCTTGGCTAACCGGGCCAAACGCTCAACCAATTGAGCTACCGTGCTGTCTGTCCGACCTTGCGAAATTTGTGGTCCCTTAGGAAAACGTCATTTCGCGTGACGTTAACTTAATGATACACCGGTAAAGCAAGCGCGAGGATATCAGTTATTACGATGACAGAAGCTATTCTGCATAAAGGTGTACAGTCTTGCGGGCTACAATGTAGATGCACTTTAACTTAGTGTTTTTTTCATAAGCATTTTCTCATTAAAGTATTAACTGACTGATCACCCCTATATTATACTGTACAATATCTTAAAATAAACACAACAGTCATTTTCTATTTTTGCGCCGCTATTCCAATCTTACTACCTACATACTTGTGTTATACGGTCGGATGGCACGATATAATAATGCCTACTCCCCATCAGCTGCGTGAAAGGGATGAAATTGAAACTAGGGACCGTTTAGTACCCACTGATTCGTGATTTTCGTATGAAAGAGTATCAATTGAGTAGATAATAATAAAATAATAAATTATATGCGCCAGACAAACACATGGTCGTTTCGGATTAAGGATTTTTCTTTCTTGTGTTACGAATACCAGACAACGATTATAACGGGGGCGTCTCCCATAAATAGTTAAATCATATTAAACATCCATGACTCAGGTAAAAATATTCGTGCTCATCACACAAACATTTGCCCTTGCGAGATTCGAACCCGCGACGGCTAGCGTAATAGTCAGGAGCTCTAACTAATACACCAAACGCGTCGTCAAGTCAAGATCAAGATAAACTAAGGAAGGAGTTTAGAAACAAAAATAATTTTTCACCATCAGAAATCAACTTAATGCGCAATACTCGCTAGCTAGTGCATAATTTGTTCCTTTACTCTTACAAAACAAGACAATCCTTCACTCTTACAGATCATTGACATAACAAGTTCTTTATAAAAGTCAGCATTCCGTTGTAAGATGGTATGCCAAGATCAAATGGCTCTTGGTTTGCCTCTGTTTTTTTTACAAATAAAAAGTCAGCATGCCTCACTATATTAACCTTCACTCTAAAACGGCAGCCAAATTTCTACAAAGCGTTGGTGTTGGCAAAAACTTAATTACGAATGGAAAGCCTTCGGGGCGTTTGTAGTTTCCGGTTTTTGTCGTATCCGACAAATGCTACAGGAAGCCGATGTCAGCGGCCTGCTTTGTATACTGATGGTTAGTAGTTTTGGTAGGTTTTAATGTGTTAAGTACGGACTTGTAGGCTGACACGGTTGTAGTTATTGTCCCTTTTTTTTACGGAATAAAGGCCTCTACGCACGCAACAGTAGCTGCAATCATCAGTGACAGTAATCACTGAACGTCACAGTCACTGACGAGTGCTATGTATGCTATAATAATAAAATTTTACTGATACTGATGGGTACGTTACCGATCGGCACGTGTCGGCACTGTGTCGGCACTGTTGTGTGTGGAACGGCTTGAATCAGTTTTTTTTCACGATTGTTTAAATAATAATATTGGCTTCAATAATGATGGTGTTTGTTATCTTCAAAAGTATAACACTTTCACGGCTTTTCTGCTTTATTTTTAAGACGATAGTTAGTCCACGTCATCGTGTGGGTTGAGAACCAAAGTAAAGTAAAGTAAAGTTAGCCTCTAACATCCCATTGCTGGGCAAAGGCCTTACCTCAACTATGTGGTAGTTTGAGCCATACTCCTCCGCGCAGTGCGGGTTGGTGGAGGGATGTTTGCAAGGCAAGAAAGTAACCCTGCTGTCAGATTTTATCATAAGGCCTCTAACTAGGCTTAACGACTAATATCAACCGATATTAGCCGGTACCAACGGCTTAACGTGTCTTTCGAAGCACGGAGATGCTCGTGATGTATGTCACTTATATGGTCGGAATGGTCACCCATCCAAACACGAGCGCTGCTCCCACTGCGCTACGAGCACCTCGAGAGAACCAAAATAACAATTAATATTAGTTATTATATTTATCTATTTAAGACCTACGGATGACAAGTCAAGATAGCTAGCGTTAAGTCATATGTACAGATTGTTTGTAAATAAATAAATAATTATTTGGTTACACGCATGTTAGTAATTACTCGCATTCACTCACTAACATACTCTACAGGTATATTACACCTAATATACCTGTAGAGTGTAGGTAGATAGATAGCAGCCACTCGTTATATCGTTATATAGGTATATGTAGTCAAATATTGATTAAATATAAATAAACACGAATATAAATTATGGGAAAGAGAAGAAAGAAAGAAACAGTTCGAACCGTAGATACCAGATAATAACATTATCAATTGTGTCTTATGTTATGACTCTCCATAACTCGCAGTCACCATTCCCTTTTCCCAAAGCTTACAAATCATCTGCTATTTTCCGTTCAGACCGCGACCATTTGGAATAAAATCGAATATAGAGGCCACACGGAGACCCAGTGGGCTTTGTTGTAAAATAGTGATGTGAAACTATCGATATTTTATTTTAATATCAATAGTTAAGCCTTTTCTAAAGTAAATATAATAAGAGAATAAAATTTAACAATATGTTATAAACTTATAAGCCTTGAAAAATTCATAACAAAATATTGAATGTGCCTTCAATTTCACCACCGCCCAACAACCTTAAGAGCCATAATACAACGCTTTAAGGGTGCTTATAGGGTCGCCGCGGTTCTGCAGTGCCTCAATGATGTTTGCACAGGCGCAAAATGATGATTTTTACGCTATCATCCAAAAATAAGTGCCTCGCTGCTTAATCGTTTTTGGAGCAGTACCGAACAGCATACTGAGCGTGTTGGCCGAGCGGTGGGATTCCCTGATGATGGACAAGTGGATGAAGCTGCATGCCAGTTCTACACATTTTTTAAATAGAATAAAATTGCATTTTGATTAAATAATACTAACATAGTTAAGAAGGAAAATTGTTACTAACACCATATAGATCGCGGTCCGAAATTAATGATTTTTGATTTTATTTGTTTTGATAATCACTGTTACCTCGCGTTGTCTTCTGTTTGAATCGTTTTTGGGTTATGTGAGCAAGCGAGTAAGCGACTTTAAAAAAAATGTTTTGAATTTAATTTCCTTACATATCTCATGATATTGAGAATGTTTTTCTTGGTCTCTTAAAATAGTTTAAAGAATAAATATCTAGATCGATAGCTGTTTTATAGTGAAGTTATTGTTAACAATAAAGTTAAATGAGTTAGCACCGTGCCCCGCCCGGGCCCGGACGAGGCACGGCGTTGGACTATCTATAGGAATTTTTCTCGGCTCCGGCACGGTCCGGCCCCGGGATATTATAGCGTGAATCATCCTTTTTGAGGCTTTGTAATAAAAAAAATACTGTCAGAATTAATATACACCCCTTGCCCTTGGTTAATTTCTAGTTTTTATTGTCACTTTTATCCGGTAACATTTTTCTGAAATAATTTGCAAGATATAATGCTGTTGCAATTTTATCGACAATTCAGTTTACCGGCAGCACACTGTTCTATAAAAAGTAAGTGCCTTCAGAAAATAAAACAGAAGTGCGAGAATGTGCAATTGGTGCCCTGAGGGCGATAGAAGGCTGGAAAAATTAGCGACCCACTATTACAAAGTTTTGATAGTTGTTTATACCCGCAAGTTGGAACCGAAACTGCGGAATTTAGACGGTCGTATAGGATAAAGTTTTTTACTCAATTAACGTTAGTGACGCAATGAGTTTCAGTTTATTTATATATATTTTATACTTAATTGCACAACCAAACAATTGTACAAAAGGTGGACTTAACGCCATATGGCATTCTCTACCAGTCATATCTTTGGGCTAAGCAGTAACGGTTGTAGGCGGTGTGAGAAATAAAAAGAAAATGAGTTACTATTTAATTCAATCAATCTACATTGACCGGGGGGCGCTAGCATTCAATAACAGTAGCCAGTGCCAGAAAATATCTCTTGTTTTAGGGAGTCTATTTATTTATTAGTATCTTTTTATTTATAACCTTATATTGTTTGCCCGACCAAGACAAACGGGACCAATGGGAACTGAAAATTGAAATTTTTAACTTTATTTAAGAAATTTAGCTCTACGGTATTTAAAACAATCATTTTAATAGTTTACACAGAACACGTAAGAAAATGAAACAAAAGGGAAAATTGGATTTTTTTGTAAGATTGGGGAGATTTCGTTACACCTGAACTGGCAACAGCATTTTTCAATTTGACAGCGTTAGTTTTGATGTCGCAGTGTATAATGGTTGCATTTATTGTGGCTTAGATTAACACAACAAAAATATTATTATTTTAAAATTAAGTTACTGGGTATACTGGCATTAATGCACTGTAACTTCAAAACATTTGCATACTTATGTAACTACGAATCAACACATAAAAGAATATGGTAAAAGTAGATAGTACAGTTATATAATTATTAACTGTTAATGGATATTACCAAATGTTTGATGATAGGTTTAATCTCGAGTATAAAACCGTGAAAAATATGTTAATGTTAACTAAAATAGAAGGCGAACTTGGTTTCAGCAAAAAAGTTATACATTAATAAAGTGTAACAATTACAAAAAAAATATCAGTCAACACAACACGGGATTAATCATACTGGAATACTGGTTGGCAGGAAGTTGTGAAATCAGACCAAACGTCAAATAACCGCCCCAATTGATTCCAATCCCGTGAGAGTAAATAAATAAAAAATAATTTGTCGATGAAACATACACTGGGCACTTGCCTCAGTATAGGTTGGTTTGTCACTAAATTGAAACAGGTTTGAACACACAGGCAATTGGTAAATTAATTAGATTTGCCGATACTGTTGAAACTTGACTTCAAACTATACTGTAAAGCAGCTTTTGAGGCTTCCATCACCTATAGGTATTTTCCACATATATGACGACCTCCGTGGTCGAGTGGCTAGCTCGCTGGTTTCAAGCGTTGCCATCTCGTGAGGTTTCGGGTTCCATTCCCGGTCGGGTCAATGTAGAAAACGATCTTTTCTAAATTGTTTCGGGTCTGGGTGATGTGGTACCACCGTTGTGTCTGATTTCCATAACACAAGTGCATTGGCTACTTACTTTGGGATCAGAACAATGTATGTGATTGGTGTCCAATATATTTATTTATTTACTTGTGGTCCCCCGCGACTTCGTCCGCGCGTTTATCGATTTTTTCTCGCCTTTTAAACCTTCCCCAGACCTCCACGAACATTTCAAGACTAAGATAAGATAAATCCGTTTAGCAGTTCTCGAGTTTTTGTGAGACTAGCGAACAGCAATTCATTTATATATATATATATATAGATAGATAGATAGATTTAGATAGTTTACTTGCCGAAATGATTGTTTCTTGATCAAAATCACCCCTGTCAAACATTAAGTACCTACCTTTGATACGGTTTGTCGAATCGTGATGTTAAGGAAATGTTTCACTATCGACAAATAAGCTCTTACCAACGTATATTAAATATGTAACATCATCTCGTAAGGAGTGCTGTAGTGGAAGTCTTGACTTGGTTTAATCTAAAAAAAATGCTGAACAAAATTCATGTTTTCGTGTTTGATTGTACAAACACTAAGCTGTTAATCCAAATTCTACACACACACACACACACACACACTTACGTATTCTTCGAACTCTCTTTATTGGCCCTTATGTGACAGGCCCGCCTAGTGTGGGGTCCAAAGTTAAACACACACTCGTATCCTACCCTAGTTACAAGTCAGATTAAGATTAGGATAATTTGTCTCTATATATTTCATGTAATTTTCACTTTTATTGTTATTTAAAAGTGTAAATTTTCTTTTTGAAATTAAACTATTACTATTACTAAATTTATTGATATTATATGATATTAATAAATTTTTGGAAGCTTAAAAATATATATATATTTGTAATTTATTAAACATCTACATAAGTTAAAAGAAAATGTATTGCAGCAGAAAAAAATCATTTTTGGTCCTTCAGACTGTGGTCGTGGCACATATAACGCTAACCAGAACATATTTTCATTATGAAACAGGCCGTGAAAGTCACAAATACATAACAAAAGGAATAAGTTTTGATCGATTTATACCAATTAAGTAGCATTCGTTAAATCGTTTGGTATTCGTTAAGAATAGGGGTCGGGTTTAACTGATGTTGAAAATTATATTAGGTATCTTTATCTGTAAAATAATGTTATCAATCGCAGTTTTACCAAGTAGATCCGCGTTTTCATACTGTAGTACACATTACAAGTGGCCCTTTGCGAATGCATGAGCGCTCCCGAAGGCAATCACAAACGTTAGGCGTAGTCTACACAGTACTGAATTACTCTAAACCAAAATATTTGTATTCTCAAATGTAGCCATCTCTGTTGTTTGTGTCAGCAAGGCGTTACAAGTGAAAGGGATGGCTGTATCCAAAAATACGGGCAGACTTACAGTAGGGTAGCTATTTGTCTGCCGCAGTAAAATTGCGTGTTATGCCGACCAAACCTATTATGGCGGAAAAAAAGTCGTATAGTAGTCGCATTTCTTAGAAGTAGCAAAATGTGGAAGTACCTTCATTGAATTGTTCATTACGATGTTAATCATCTATACTAATATTATAAAGCTGAAGAGTTTGTTTGTTTGTTTGAACGCGCTAATCTCAGGAACTACTGGCCTGATTTGAAAAAATGCTGGAAAGCTTATTTATCGAGGAAGGCTTTAGGCTATACAACTTCACGCTGCAATGGGAGGAAAGGGAGCAAACTCTAAACGCGCGGACTAAGTCGCGAGGGAACGATAGTATTTTATAATTTGTGACAATGAAAATACAATACTATAACAGAAATCATCGCAATTATTACACAATAAAATATATCCGAAAAAACATAAAAAAAATAGTAGTAAGCTAAAAAAAACTTGTATCAATGCCAATCCATATGAATCACAGTTGGTGGAATAATCGAAGAAAAGTCCATTAGAAAAAGATGCTGATCACCGATATTATCGTCGTAACTTAGCTATTCCAGGCCATTAGCGAATCTACAAGACTCTATTCAAGTAAAAGGATCGGTAAGGTGGGCCCCTCAGACATGTATCTGTCATAGATGATGCAGGAAACTCTGGAATGTATGAAAACCATATACGTGAAGTGGTTTGCAATGGTACCACTACCGCTAATTTTTGATATGCTGTCACGATAATAGTTTGATGATATAGTACCAATCCTCGTTTGTTTTATATTAATATTGACTAAATTAGCATTTAGATTCATATATGTAATTGTGCGTGATCAAAAACAGAGCCGCGGTGTCAAAAGAATTGTATCGCTGACCAATGAATGATGTTCATTGGATCCATTTTCAGACACGTCACTTACTTACAAACACGCGCGTCATCTATTTAAATGTAGATATACTATGTGGGTGGGCCTTTTCCAGTGAATAGAGAAAAATAGTTCGATAAATGACAAAACGACGGACTTTTCAGATAAATGCTCGCAATAAGTCGTATTGACGTATCAGTGTTCCATGTGAATACACACTGACTCTTTGTAAATGGTAAAGTGGTTGTATTTTCGGTAAAAGAAGGCGTTTCCATTTTTTCCGGCACATTACATTTGGTACTGTTATATAATATTTCTGGTTGAATTGCAGCTGCCGGATAAATAACAATAATACCTAAATAAAATAACTTTCCATTGCCTTACTTTTAGCGGCCTTAAGTCACTGTTTTGAAAACGAAGCAACGCAAGATAGGATTACCTACTTCTTTATAAGAGTCTGGTAAGAAAAAGATGTGTAGAACTGATAACCGCATTAAAAATACTAGGTATATTTGTGTAACTAAACCGACATAATGAATGTGATTAGTATCATGTGACCTCAGCCTAAGGGTCTGCGGGCTGAAGAGTCAATTTTCCGCCCCCGTTGTCTGCGATCCGGGTAAGTCAGTGGATTACCTGGATTTGTACTTATCTGTCTGCTCTTCTCATCATACGAGGCTCTCATAAGTGCCATTGTTGCTGAGGAATTGAAATGTTGGCGTGGTACACTGAGAATTCATAACAGAGCTACGTTTCGTTACAAACTTTAGATTATAAAAGGTTCTAAACCATTTTTTTAATAAGATATTAATTGAAATCTACTGCAGTTTTGCATTGTTTAAAAAAAAACGCAGCAAAGATTGGTCAGATAAGCAAGAGATAACACCCTTTCAATCGTATGTGGGTGAGTATGCATCATATAAATATTATATTTTGTGTCTAATTTTTTTTATAAAATTGCCTTCCAATTCTTTTCGGCATTAATTTATGCTCGAACACATCTGCGTTATACTTTAACTATACAACAGAGACCTAAATGTATAATGACGCAAAATTCAATTATCCTAATTTCGACTGTGATGTGTGTGCAATACACTAGTGCACTCAAGCGTCTTATTGCAAGTGAGGACACTTTCATTAATTCGGTGAGATGGCAGTCTTACATGACCGATGAGCGATCAGGTGCAGGACCAACGGCTTCACGTGCTTTCCAAGGCACGGGGGTGTCATCATCACAGACTTGCCGTACTCCGACTGTTTCCGAGTATTTTCAAGACAGAAACACCCAGAAACTAAAAAGTTTCTGGGTTACATACAACATTACAGAGAAAATTTTATATATTTATAGATTATCACAATATATACAAAAAACACTAAAACATTAGTAACAATAAATAAAACTAAACAAATTACATACATAAATCAAAACACTCGTTGCCCCGTGGAAAAATGCCCAAAACACTGGCCACATTACCTCGCTGGATGGCGAGACTAATTCTCTGGCCGAGGTAGAGGCCAGCCTTTGCTTCGTAAGAAGTCTATATCACAGATAGGTATTTTGATTACCGTAGGCAACCAACACTACAATATTTTCGTAAGTAGTATAAATAAATAAATAAATATCTTTGGACATTCCCACACATCGCCATCTAGCCCCAAAGTAAGCTACTCAAAGCTTGTGTTATGGGTACCAGACAACGGATATAATACTAAAATACTTTTTGTTTGTAAATACATACATGATATACATAGAAAACATTTCCCAGACCAATACAAACAGACATGTTCATGCACACAAATGTTTGTATTGTGCGGGGATCGAACCCGCGACCCGCTGCGTAGTAGGCGATTTCTCGACCACTACACCAGACGGGTCGTCAAATGTTTAAACTATGACCCTTCGTTTGTTTTTCTTCTTTAGTTAGGTAACAAAAATAATATGTATTCACTTATAGCTGTTCTCAAATAATGAGACAAAGACGATAGCTGTGTCTCGTCACAAATTCAGTTTTACTTATCAAGTTACAGGCCTTTCTCCTAGGCCCACCTTTTAGTGATTTGCTAGCCCTTTTTTACGAAGTTAGCTTGAACGCTTCTTAAGACATGGACTCGTTTTTTACATGTAAAAGTAGAAAGAAGGATAGGTAAGGAAAAAACAAATGGCGTCTTGTTGATTTTTCGTAACATAAAACAAGCTTTTCAGTGAAATGTAGGTTTGAGTTCCTTTCGACGGAGAATACCATAAACGCAAAATGCCAACTGTACGTAAAAGCACTTAATTCCGTTATATCCACACGAATCCGTAAAACGTCGCAAAATATCAACTATTATTATTAAACGTTTCATACCATTTACTAACTGTCACCGAAGTGAAATACTCACAATACCGTCATGAATGAAAAACAAGTCAACAGCGGAAAATCAAGTATTTGATTTTTACGCCATCGCTTTTAGTAGACCATGTCAGAAAACATGGGTGATATATATGAACTAGTTCAAACCTAGTCATCTGCACAATTGATGTACAAAATATTTACAATTACACTATTTCAATTATAAAGCTATTTCAATATTTTGTCGCTCTAGTATCAAACTAATAATAAATTATGCTTGTAATTGACTTTGTTAATTTATGTGGCGTTAAATGAACATGCCAGTATCTGCAAGTCAGCAGGACGTGATTTATTGCAGCGTCGGCCAATCAGAGAAATGCTTCTGAATCTCGGTGATATGATTTTAGCGACCGCAAAATACACATTCCGTTTCGGTCAACAGGTGTAAGCTTTTGATTGGAATGCTAGATATTTATGATCCGGGTTTGGGATCATTCTTGTTGGATTAGGTCAACTCAATTTAAGATTCTGCAGAAATTTAAACTGTGTTAAAATGAAAATACTAAAATTATGTCATATAAGGAGCATTAGAAACAGTGTATAAATAAAATCTCATTTTTCTTTCATCGCGGAGATAAACTACGAATTTTGCATAAGTAAGTACAGTCGAATTCTGAAATACGTGTACAGTTTAGAAAAGATTCCGTTGTTATAAGAGTCAACTTCTGTCGAAAATGAAGACGTAATTTTGTTGTAAACTGTACCTTCCTACGTTAGCAACATTTCCGAAGTGCCGCCTGTACTTACCCTTTGGGTTATTACCTCCATTGTCTACACATTACTCTAAAAATATTCCACAAAGCATTCTTGTACGCAGCAAATTTTCACGGCAGTATAAAATATTCAAAGAATTTTACTCAGCGTCCTACCGGGGTTGGGTAAGGCGGATTCACACCAGTGAAACATAGCTTAAGGGCGCACTGTGTGAAACTTATGAATATGTTTCGTAAACATCACACATGTAAGTTAATCTTACTGAATGTGGGCGAATAAGAACTCATTACAATTGTTCATAATAATTTCAGGACTTGAAGGAAAGTAGATATAAAGTCTACGTGTTACATAGACTGGAATGATCTATGTAATTCTTCTAGACCGGCATTATTACAAATGAAATGTTTACAAAATTTGTACCGTTGTACATGTTTTATGTGTAATAAATTGAGTACCTTAATATATTTAGTATTCATCGGATCCACATTAACATTTTCATCACATTATCTTTGTTTTTCCATGCTTTCATCCAAAGATTACTGGTTCGTTTACTGTAAACACGAACATAAGAGTTAATCATAGATTCTATCTACCATAACGCAGTTCGTATTTTCTCCCTAAAAAGTCGTACTGTAGACATTAAACTATAGGCATTACCTGCCTTTCTACTCTTCTTATTACTATTACTCTGTATTTTTGGATTATTGATGTTTTCTAATCCTTTTTGAACAATATTTATTGTGAATCTAAAAATGTCAAACTTTCGAAGCTCTGTTATTCTACTTTTCTGTACTTAATACTGTAAAAATAGCTGTGTTTTACCTTTGTTTGCAATTTTCCTTTAATTTGCATTGGGTGATGATTCGTTTTCCTGTATTTTCGTAATTTGCTTGATTCTTGATAGTATTTTTATCTTTATTGACATGGTTGTTATGACAATATCTTTCAAAGTCTGAGAACTTCTATCAAAGTTTATTACTTTTTCGGGTTTAATCCTCTGTAAACCACCAGTATTCATGTTCTATTTTTGAACCTACCTCGATCTAAATTTGAACGGCCCCGGCCCCCTATATAAGCCTTAACTTTTTTCATTCAATTCATTCGATTCCGAGTTCTAAGCTCGAACAGTTCTATTATACTCCAATAAATAAATACTCTACATCTTCCCTCAAGAAGTCTTGAAGAACCGCCGGTGACTACTGAAACACCTCCTCACGCTAGGGGAGGGACCGGACACCGGAGGAGTATCCAAGCACATTGACTGCAGTAACACCTCCTCGCTCTAGGGGAGGGACCTGTCTCCTTCTCGGAAGAGGATCCGAGACCAAGTACTTCTGGCACTCCAACTGATCATAACATTTTCTATATAGTGCCCGTTACCCTCATTACTGCACATCGGCGTCTCTGCTCTTCACGGCGCCTGTCACCGCTGCACATCGGCGTCACTGCTCTTCACGGCGCCTGTCACCGCTGCACATCGGCGTCACTGCTCTTCACAGCGCCTGTCACCGCTGCACATCGGCGTCGCTGCTACCTCCGCTGTGTCGGCCCTGCACTCCGACGCCGCCCTTTGCTGCCCCAGAAAAATTTTCGACTTAGAGAAATTTTTTTAAAAGAAGACCTAAAGAAAACCTAGGAATCTATTTCGCCTAATATACAACCTTACATAAAAATATTTCTTCTTCTTCTAGCATTCTATCATCTTCATACCGTAAGGGTGGAGTTCACATTCAATGACTGCCACTCTAGAAAAGAATTCCTCAATAACGACAGGCTTATTTAGGGAGTTGTCAAAAAAGTTAAGGCTTATATAGGGGGCCGGGGCCGTTCAAATTTAGATCGAGGTAGGTTCAAAAATAGAACATGAATACTGGTGGTTTACAGAGGATTAAACCCGAAAAAGTAATAAACTTTGATAGAAGTTGTCAGACTTTGAAAGATATTGTCATAACAACCATGTCAATAAAGATAAAAATACTATCAAGAATCAAGCAAATTACGAAAATACAGGAAAACGAATCATCACCCAATGCAAATTAAAGGAAAATTGCAAACAAAGGTAAAACACAGCTATTTTTACAGTATTAAGTACAGAAAAGTAGAATAACAGAGCTTCGAAAGTTTGACATTTTTAGATTCACAATAAATATTGTTCAAAAAGGATTAGAAAACATCAATAATCCAAAAATACAGAGTAATAGTAATAAGAAGAGTAGAAAGGCAGGTAATGCCTATAGTTTAAAAATAAAAATACTATCAAGAATCAAGCAAATTACGAAAATACAGGAAAACGAATCATCACCCAATGCAAATTAAAGGAAAATTGCAAACAAAGGTAAAACACAGCTATTTTTACAGTATTAAGTACAGAAAAGTAGAATAACAGAGCTTCGAAAGTTTGACATTTTCAGATTCACAATAAATATTGTTCAAAAAGGATTAGAAAACATCAATAATCCAAAAATACAGAGTAATAGTAATAAGAAGAGTAGAAAGGCAGGTAATGCCTATAGTTTAATGTCTACAGTACGACTTTTTAGGGAGAAAATACGAACTGCGTTATGGTAGATAGAATCTATGATTAACTATTATGTTCGTGTTTACAGTAAACGAACCAGTAATCTTTGGATGAAAGCATGGAAAAACAAAGATAATGTGATGAAAATGTTAATGTGGATCCGATGAATACTAAATATATTAAGGTACTCAATTTATTACACATAAAACATGTACAACGGTACAAATTGTCAAGACAACGTACCGATTCTCTCAAGAAAATATTGAACTTTTTTATAGCTTTTGAGTTCTAAAATCAAGCATTGACAATCAGGGGAACCCAACTGATTGAAAGATTGTTCGGATATCATGGAGTATTTCTTTGCTACTTACTTAAGTACGTTTTATATACAAAAACCGTAAATTTAGATACAGAAAATCATGTACAGGGTATCTCATACAAACGTACAAAAGTCCTTTATAGAACATTATTGCAATGTTTACAAATAGTCGTTTGAAAATAACTTTCGTAGTCGTGCCCACTACGTTCAGATTAAAGGTCGAAGCCCACTTATCAACCCGTCACGGTGACAGCTCAATATCAACTAGAGGCGTTCGGTATTCTTTGTATGAAACTGCATATTTCAACGCACATGTAATCAACTCCGTAACGTCACCACTTCGGATCGAGACGAACTCGGGACCCACTCTCGACCAGCGGCACATACGTTGTAACGCGCTTACGGCGCGTCGCCCGCTGGTTGTCGACTATCCGTCCACCCTGTCAAACGGGCTGTCATTCACAAGAAGAACTGGCATAAGTTGTCGCAAACACTATCCGAGACGAGGCGTTCGCTATCCGGTGCCGATCCCATCCGAGGCGTTGCTGTTCCCTTTACGTAACGTGCTTCCGTATGGTTGACGCCTGGTTGGAGCTGTTGTCGTGCCGGGTGGGTAGATTTGCTTCAAACTTTAGACACTTCTAACGAGACGAATTCTTAGTCTGAGAATGTTTATTAAATAACTGACAAATTTGCTTATGGTCCTTACCATCCCATTTAATCCAATTCAATATTTCTGCTACAGTAAACGCTAATTCGCGCGCCTTATGTTCGTTTGTGCACTACCAGCCAATGTGAACGCCTCCTTATGTTTTTAAAGGCTTTTTCGAGCAAGGTGTCTCTTCGGCGACGGTTGAGTTAAGTGTACATGAGCACTCTCTGCGTCTCTTTGACGGTAGAGTCAAAATTTGATTGTCACTTGAAAACGATGAGTTTTTGTCTTAAAGCCCTTAGGAGCACTTAGACGGGAGTTTCAGAACCAGTGCCATCGCGTTTCTGAATCTGTGAAGGTTTTTGAATACTGCAGCTGTGGCATAAATGTAATTTTTATATTTTTGAATCTCGGGAGTTGTTTAAGAGGAAAGCTTTTTGTTTGTACTTTGTTTTTAATTGTGCTATCTTAAAACGTGCCAAAAGTCGAATTACACTCGGTGTTGTTATAGTAAACCGTCATAAAATCAGTTGAAAATTCACCTTTCATGACTTTCGGACTATACATTCGTGCATTAAGTTGGTTAAATTTTTCAAATGTAACTCATTTGTTCAATTTTTCAAATGTAAAGCACACAAATATGTATCAAGAAAACATATTTGTGTGCTTTCTTAAAATATAAAACCCTGTAATATAATTATAAAAACAATAATACTGTACTGATGTAATCATACCGCAACAAAAAGTTTTTTTTTCAAATAGATCGCAAACTGTTTATGATGTGTATACGTAATATATAAGTAGTATACATGTGTACTTTGTTTTACATTATCAAAAAGTTGAAACAATGGAAAATAACTACAAAACGCCTTCGTGTGTATATAGGCATTCGACATACCCCTACCCTGAAAGTTATAGCCTTGAAATATTAACCTACTTTAAGCCATAAAAAGGAAATACCAGTAAAAATCTCCAAAGGAAATAAATTAGGTCAGTGTTCCCCATAAATCACGGTATACCAAAATGAGTCTCTAATTATGTAAATCTTCTTTGCGGCTTTTTGGTGCAGAGGCGTTAAAAAAATCTTACAGACTTTATTATGTTGATTTTGTATTCAAGACACGTTTTAGGGGACATAAGGCTAGGTATATAGGCTCACAAGTATAATGAGATGAGACTATATTGATTTTTTTTTACTAAAGAGGTAAGTCTTAGACTCATTACACACTGCATCTTTTATCCATGCTAACGCGTGAGTGCATCGATGCTTACGCTTGTTAGTATCGATGCAGTGGCCAAAATTCAGTACATAATTTAACAATTTCAAGCTTCGCGACTGTATCAATGCTAAAGCGCGTAAGCATCGCGACTGCATCGATGCTAAAAGAAGCGCAGTGTGTATAGGTTGATATTTTGCGGCTGCATCTATGCTAACGCGCATTAGCATCGCAACTGCATCGCTGCTAAAAGTCGCAGTGTGTAAGGGGTCTTAAAGCTATCATGATACACTTTTGCAAAACTACCCAAAGTGATGCAAAAACTTTATTTTAAAAAGAAATGTTTGAGTATTCGTCAAATAAAATACAAAACGTCTAATTATAAAACGTCACCTATTTGTCAGCAATCATTTATGTAAATGTAATTTTAAAATCGGTCGTTTTATACTTATTCAGTCGAATAATTTGAGTGAAGAGTAAGTTAAAGTCAAGCAAAAAGAAAATTTACATTAAAATACCTGTTTTCATATCGCACTGAACAAATTCAATGGCTTTATTCCGCGACGAGCTTTATTACAGCTTTAAACTTATTTTCTTAGTACTTGCTCTATAATTGGACTATAAAATGCGAAGTAACTTAGTTTTCACTTCATAATAAAACACAATATTGTTTCTTAACCTTTCGCAACCATTATGTAGCAATTTATTGACGCATTCAAATGAACTCTGTAACTACTAACTGAATGAAAATAATCACTGAAGAAATTAAACTCCTTATAAACGACAAGTCTGTTGTTTGTTTTGTAATATTTTTTAGATCAGGCTTGTTGATTAATTGAAGATAGGTTTGGTATATTTTTAACACTCACCGTGTCATATTATATATTCATAAAGATGAAATAAGAAACCAAAAATTTGCGCACGGGCGGGACTCCTAGCAACTTCTTGGCTAACCGGGCCAATCGCTCTACCAATTGAGCTACCGTTTTTTCTGTTGGTCCGATCTTGCGAAATTTGTGGTCTCCTATGGATACGTCATTACGCGTGGGCTAGCTCGTTCCAGCTTCGACTTCGTCTTAGTCAAGTACTTGGTATGGAGTCAAGGATAAATAATTGAAAAAAGAGTAAAGTAAAGATTATATACACAATATACTGCGTATAATTTCTTACATTATCTTTGTCTTGGTGATGCAAGTACTAACTTGTTCACCGTCGCCTTAAGAACCAATATTGCTTCTCTTGACTTTTTTTGTTAAAAGTGTCGCCCTTTTTCTATCGTGTTTGCAAGCAATATTCGTCAATAAGTGGTTAGGCCTGAGACCTCTACCGTATTAATAATATAATGGAATGTACCGCATCCTCAGGGTATCGTCATCAATTTATTATTACATAATATGCTATCTTATAATAGAAATCGTCTATGTAATAATTTAGAAAATTCAATCGATAAAGAGACATTCAATCCGACTATCAAAGTTGTAAACCGCAGTTTTATGAGCCATCTGAGTTTACAGTCCGCATTAGCAGTAAACCGATGAGTCTGCTACAAAACTATACTGCATGGGTTGGAACTACCGAACTGAGAATGACACAGCTCCGGTAAGAGATCATTTGCCATCGTGAGTTCTTTTATAATTATCTGAATGTTCTGTTAGCAAATGATGATTGGGTTATTCGTGTTTGTCTCTAAAACAGCAGACAGGTAGATATTTATCCGAGGAACTCCAAAAACATCAAACTAACGGAATAGTGTGGGCGGAACAAGCACTATGATTTTATACTGTGGCGGAATTAAGGAAGCCTGAAAAAGTTTTATGAGATTAGTTGCGAAGTTCATCGCAGGGGACAACAGCGAAGTTTTGAATTTTAAAAATAGAAATATTGCACGACGGTGCTTGCTTAAAATAATAAAGTCTGTCTCAGGACCTATAACTACCCACTTGAAGTTTTGTTGACACAGTAATTTATAAGGATCGGTACGACGTTACATTTATGAATGCAATTTTCGTCAAACAAAAAACTAAGTGGTTTTGGCAACGGTTACAGTAATCTAAGCGAAGCCAAGTTGAGTATTAGCTAATCTGCGTCTTCCTGAAAAGACTTTCGGTGCCACTCAAATTTAATTTGTACTTGGAATCGCAGCGTCTTCACCGACTTCTCCACTTCACTTCTTTACCGGGTTCTTAAACATTGTAAATAAGAAAGTCGTATCAACACAAGCTTTAATTTAAATGTCTGTTGCACGAAAGCATATCAACTTAGCACACTATATCAACATTACCCAAATTAAATGGGACTTTGTGTTTGTAATCGTTGAAATGAAAATTACTTGAGAAAAATGGGATTAATGCAATCCCATTAATCCGTGCCGTTGTGCCGTTTACTATACACATCGTTAAAGTCGTAACGTTAAATGGCGTTTGTTTATTTCAATCTATAAACTGTTTCAATGGAATTCCTTGTATAAATAAAATAATCTTAGACTATTAAGAAGTTCAAGGCGTATCTGCTACCTATAGATTTGAAAGAAAATAATAGGTAACGTGCTTATTTCATTAAAACGCGGACCTTCTGAAAATATTTTTTGGGCAAAAATCTAGTAGGTAAGGTATTTATTGCAGCTGGTGGAGGCATTATTGAAAAACATTCTAAAAAAGCTATAAAATAGGTAAAAAGCTATAAAATTAGCCAAGTTTTTACCTCTGCAATTATTTTTTTTGTATTGTTGATAGGTACCTACTTATTCATCACGATTCCTAATTAGAACGTCTTTCCTGCTCGCCATACATGTGTATTTAAATATTTAAATCATGATAAGTTCTGTATGATTTTAATATCGACATTGTAGAAGCCTTGAATATTTGTCGTGGTCTCGATGTCAATGAACGCTACTGTAACAAAGAAAAAGAAAGGATTTCGACAGAATAAGATAACCATGTGCTATTCTTCAATGAGGTCTATTATGAGAATGTATTTAATAATTTTTGGTAAGAGTTTTGAGCATAGTTTGTTTGTATTTCAGTCTTTAAGAAAAACTTCTTAAAGATTGCAATACGTATGAAGTCCAAAAATATTACTATTTCCTTATCTAGATCCTTTTCTAGCAAAATCAGGTGCAAAGAGTTTATCAAGTATGATCTCAACCTTACGACAATTGAACAAAATCGCTTGAAAATGTAAAAAAAAACAGGTGTCACTTAAAATAAAAGCAGACCTAAAGTGCAAGAGATTTTGGCTCTTCAGGTGGTTAGACGGTGGTGACCTCAGCAGTACCTATTAAATCCACGTCATTAGAAAGAAAGAAAAACACTTTATTCGACCGAAAACATTGAGAGAGAGAAAAAACATGCAAAAAGAAAAAAAACAGGTCTATTCGAGTCGAAAAGGCACTAGAAACATTTCATTAGGACTATCCGCGGTCGTACAACCGTGTGGTCCGCGCCGCTTGTATAATTTTTCCGCATGAGCGCGTTGGGTAGGTAGCCACACGATCGATATTTCCCACGACATCGCGAGTTCTACGTCATAATTACGGTTTAACCGCTTTCGAGGTGCCCATAAAGGATATTGACCAAAGCCGGGCCCAGATAGCGTCTTTGTAGTTTATATTTCAAAAATCTTGTAATTAAGTAAGTAAGTATTGAACTACTTAAGTAAAATATAACAACTACCTTCTGAATGAATCGAAATGTATGTAGGTGAGGTGCAATAACTCTGCAATCACAAAACATAACCTCAAAACATATAATCTGCCACTGAATTCCTCGTAAATCCTATTTTTCAAAAATATTTTTTGTCTGTATTCTTTCAAATATTTATATATTTTATACGAACATTTTGTAAAGACGCATGCAACGCAAAGTGGGCCGAGTTTCTACAGAGTTTTGGTCAAGATCCCTTGTAGAACCACAAGAAATGAATTCTGACACTATATACATACAATAACTTTTAAGTGTACTTTTGAAACGTATTTACCTTTGAAAAGTTCATAAAGATTGATTGGTCAGCTGTTTGTCAGAAGTGAATCTTCAAATTGCAATATCCTAAAACTAAAACCATTGCAGTAACCGTTTGTTTAATTACAGTTTGTAGTAGTAGTAGTAATTTCTGTTTGTTTAATTACACTGCGGGGTTTGTTTAAGCCTGCTATTTCGTGTTCGGAAACACATGCAGATATCACGGGTATATTGCTGTATAGGTTTTTTCTAGTTCAGGCCACCAAAAAAAACGGCATATTTTCTTATAGCATCAAACATATACAAATAAATATGCGCCAGACAATACACCAATTGTCGTGGTATCGAAGTAAGGAATTTTCTTCCTTGTGTTACGAATACCAGACAACGGTTATAACAGGGGCGTCTCCCATAAATACTTAAATACATATTAAACATCCATGACTCAGGGGCACGTGTTCATGCTCATCACACAAGGAATGAATTTGCTCATCACAAAACTTGCCCCTTACGGGATTCGAACCCGCGACGGCTGGCGTAATAGTCAGGAGCTCTAACTAATACACCAAACGCGTCGTCATATAACTCCGAAATAAATGTTGTGTTTCGCTATAATGATTTATCATCTGAATAAAAATCATTGCTAAGTGCTTATCAGAGAGTTCGAACTAAGTACTAAATTACTAAGTAAAAATATAAGCAGGGACTAAAAGTATAGAGATTAGAGGATGCCAACTTAAAAAATACATTTTCATAACGTCCAGATGCGGAGCGAAATCCAGCAAATTTCTGGATTACCAGCAGGATTTGCCGCATTAGGGTATTTGTAAACATCGGCTACCCGAGGGGCTTCTTGATTTGAATAATACGTTATTTTATTAAAATATGCGCTGGGCTTTCTCCCACAGGTGTATGAATTATAACGGTGACCTTCTCTGTAAGTTGGGATCTTTTGCTTTAACATTTTAACTGTGTAAGTTTAAAAACTGACTTTCTTAAACTGTCAACTGCATACAAATAAATATATAGTTTTCCAAAATAGAAAAATAGATCAAATTTAAAATAATTCATCAAAGATGACGATGACTTCATAAAAGTCGGTATTGATGGTCACAGTGACTATTGAAACTTACATGCACCTTCTAGACTAAATTTATTTGTAGATGTTACAGGCAATGTATGAATTCTAGGAATTGTATACAACTCCTAGGAAATGTATACAGTGCCGATGCTATTTAGGAAAATTATGAAATATTGATTCTGTGATTATTTAAATGCACATACCATAGGAGCTTTATACATTTTCTAGGCATTTTGTAGAATTCCAATATTGTTTTAGAAAACTAACTTTATGTATGCATAAAATAAATTAAACACGTTTTTAAAATGAATTAGAGTGTTATTAAGGGTCTTATTGAGACAATTATGTAGCAATCATGCAGTATATTGTAATGTCTTAACTTCTTACTAATTCATGGATCAGAGTTATGTGCTTATTAAATAATCTCTGTATAAATGTTTTATGTATTTCCTAAATAGCTTCGGAATCGTACACATTTCCGAAGCTATTTTGTAAAGCTATATTCCGAATTGTGATGTTATGTATCTAAACTCTATTATACTGTATATTTAGTTTATGTATATTATGGTATGTATATAATATTATTATTTTACACAATAGTATTTGTTGCAATTTTAATATCTATTTACAATATTCTCCTGCACCCATAACAATCTCTCTGCATGATCTAAAGGTATGACTGGGAGAGCTATGAGATATGAGAATGCTATTAGCATTAAGTCCACATTTTGTACACTTTTATTTGTGCAATAAAGTTTTTCAATAAATAAATTTCCTAGGAGTTTTATACAGTTACTACGATTCTTACATTTTCTGTTACAGATACATAATATTTCGTGTGTACGAGTATAATGATTTCCCATGATTTTTTGTAACAGAAATTTTATGCGCCCATCTTTTTTAACTACACAATATTTTACTTTTCGAAGTTTAAAATGCATAATATTGTGAATACATTTGATTACCATTTTTATCTCTTCACGTTGATGATTTATGTGTACCGATAACTTTCATCAATAATGGAGTCTGACTCACTCCATTATATTGGAGTTTAATACCAATATTTTAATCGCGATGGAAATTGGCTTCACATAGTTCAATGGTGTTTGTTGATATTACGTCTCGAATATTTGTCGTTCTCATTTAAGCAATCCGTTTATTTTTATTTAATATGATCGTTTGTAAAGATTAAAGTTAGATACTTTTAGCCTGTTATATACTCTGTGACTGTGTGTATTATCATTTGTCACAATATTTGATGACAAACGGTATTTAGCAGTTCTTATGATAAAATACAGTTATCATAAAAAAAAACATATTTCTCTTGGTCACGGCATCACGCGTGAACGACCATTCTGTTTATGGTGTGTTTGTTATCGTCAGGAGAAGATTTTATGAAAGTAAATAAAAATAGAATTGAACGGACCGATTTTCATGATTTTTACTTTGTTAGATTCGTCACCGTCCGGAGTAAGATAATAATAATAAAAATAACGGGGTCGGAGCGGGACGGGGCGGCGAAAGACAAAGTTCGCTGAGTCCGCTAGTAACTAATATTGGAAGTTTGTAGTATTTGGTTTTAGTCCAAGTTATAATATTTAACTGAAATATTTACAAAACCGTCTCCTAAGTGAAATAAACGCTTTTATGAAAACCACATCAAAATTCGGTTTAACAAAACGCGATACAATCGTGAACAAATATACATTCAGGTCAAACAAAAAACCTTCTTTTTATGTCGGTTAAAAATGACATCATGTTTCACCTCTTCAATCGCATCGGGTGGATTCGGGTCAAGCATGCACTGGATCCGTTAAAGGCTTTTCCTCAACACCTCGTCTATACGCCGTTTTGCAGAGTTTTAAAATATTTCCATGTTCAATTTTCTAGGCGCTAGCCGTGTTCATGAAAGGGCCATTTATTTCTGCTCCTGCACAAAATTGAGCGACCATAAAACAAAGTAAATGAGAGTCGAACTGTAGTACAGTTTCTATGTAAAGATCGGATTGATTCAAAAATGTCACCGTAGTAATATTTTTATCGCTATTATGGAACGCAGCTGGTGCTGTTTAGATTTAAAAAAACACAAATAAGAGGGAATTATTCTGAGGTATCTTTATTGCAAATCGGTTGCGATTTTGGTTATTAAGCAAATCAGATGCATTTAATATAAGGGCTTTATAATTATTTGCATATGGAATAGAAACAACGTCTTTCTTATATGTTCTTGCATTAGTTGCTGGTAGTTTGATTTGCAAATACCTGCATATTAATATAATATTAATCTTTCAAGCACATCGTACAACAATTAAAATATAACGAAAGGCTGGTGAAATACAAAAGGGTGCAACAAGTATGAAATATCACTCAGGGTGGCGCTCGGCTCACAGTTTGATTTCAATGCCAGTCGCGATTCTAGGCGAGATTGCAAAAAGAATGAAGCATTTTTAAATGAACAATATTGTTTGTAGCTTTGTTTTTATAAGTGAAAATGATGTTATATTTCTAGTATAAAGCAAATGTACTACTTTCAGACGATTATTACTAAGACTAAATTATTTAGACGGGAAATTTTGAATGCTAAGTTTGAAAGTAGTTTGCTAAATTGAAGCTTGGTGTGGCTATTATTGATGGTTTATTCAACTTATTTATGAGTTAAATGAAGCTTTTGATTTAAAGTGACATATTTATATTATATTTAAGGTTTTAAGTGAAAATATTTAAAGGGCCGAATGCCGATTCAGCAAAATAAAATAACATAAAATTTAGAAAAAACTTCAGTTACGCTAGTTTTTGAGAAAATTTGAGATAAAGGAGATAATTTATTTCAGAATTAAAATATTCATTAATTAAGATTAGAGATGAAGCAGAATTGGGCATTGAAAAGAGAGAAGCGAAGCCGATGACGTAGAGATGTTTCAAAATTGACAGGGTGCTGTTTCAAAAAAATGTTTTTTTAAGAGAAAAAATAACACGATTTTCCAAAATAAAAATATGATTAACATTTCTATGCTGTGCACGGACACTGTAAAATATATTCACTTAAAACGACTTCATACAGATAACATGAGAATTCTGATGCATTTTTAATCGACTTCAAAAAAGGAGGAGGTTATCAATTCGACTGTATGTCTTTTTTTGTATCTATGTTACCTCATATCTCAGTCGTTTGTCGACTGATTCGTAATTTTTTTTCGCCTACCTAGAAGGTATACCTTCTAGTTGGTCCAATTGTTGCGAATTGTGGATCTGATGATGAGATCTTGGTGTAATCGAAGGAAACCCCCAAATTTTAAAGGCACATATAGTGTTTTTTACTAGAATCTTAATGTTGACAGGTTGTTACGTCTGGTAGTTAAAACATCGCTCAGTAATTATAATGACAGAACTTATGATAGGTAATTTGTAACTTCTTAAAAAAGAGTCATAAGGTGCATTCCCCCACTTACCCCCTTCCCTCTTATGTTATTAATTTTATTTCTTCATTATTAAAAATGAAGAAATAAATTAATTTTAAAAAAAGTAAAAACCGACTTCAAAACCAAATGCACTAAAAGTAACTCTTCACCATTGAAAGACAAGAAATCCATTTTAAGCAAACAATTTATTTTTGGAGTCGGTGCCATCACATTGACCATCATGCATTAACTATCACAGCACCGATATGAAAAGAAATTGATTGCCTAAAATGGATTCCTTTCCTTTCAATGGTGAAGAGTTTATTTAAGACTTTTTAGTGCATTTTGGTTTTGAAGTCGGTTTTTACTTTTTTGATAGTTAATTTTATCTAAAACTAAGTTACACAGCCAAACCCTATAAATTACCGCAATCATTTCAAAATCATTTTTCCAAATTGATTTACATTCAGCAGACGTCAAGGGACTTCCAAGTCACCGCATCAGACTCTCATAATTAAGGTCATGAGTTGCTTCGCTCCCGCAGCGCGTGCATCGCTACCGGGATGTTATTAACAGCCCACGGGAGACGGCCATCAGTCTTACTTCCGATGCTGTATCCTGTCACACTTAAGTTAAATATGGACGAAAACAAAAATAATGCATATCAAAAGTCATTCGTGAGGAAAAATAATATTATATTTATTTACTCAACACATCAAAACATGGTACAAGAAATGAGGCCAATATACAGGTAAGTTTGAGTATGATTCAGGTGTATTACAGGAGATTAGGAGGCCTACTACGAAAAAATAATACCAAAAACAAAGATTATCGTTTTACGGAACCGAAGTATCTCTTAGTAAGGATTACCGAAAAACGATGATCGTATAGACGGATTTCGATCTTTGTAGAAGGTCCCTAAGCTCTCTTACTTTACCTTTAACTCTTACCACCTCAAACCTTAGAACACATGAAGAACTAGAGTCTGCAAGTTGATTTGATGTTTGCATTAGTTAGATAATTGATTAAAGTGTTTCTCCGTCGCTATAGACGTTGAAATGATGTCATAAGTGCAATGGCAATTATAAAACACTAGTAAAATATTTCAACACATATTTTCATTGAAAGTAAGAGGCCAGAAACTATAGCGGTTAGCGCAAGCGCGTGTTGTACGAGTACTTAAGCTGCGAGCAATATTTTGGCGCGGAGTTTTTTTTAAAACTGTGATAGCTTCTAAAATATTAATTGAAATCAAAATATTTTATGAGCAATTTTGTGCGAAATGAAGTGCTCGTGATAATGAGTATGAGGATAAAAATGAATACCCATGCATGCATGATGCATCTAAACACCTGTGAAAATAGTTAATTATTTTTTATCAAAATTATGATCATAAAAAGTTTCTAGTGAGTAAACCATATCAGATAGACATATGCTTTTGCGGATTTTATTGTAGAACTAAAAGTTTTACTAAACGTTAAACTTAAAGTTCCCTAAAAAAGCGGAACAATCCTATCATACATGATTTTTCTGTACCTTAAACGATTTACGCTGCGTACACAACGGAAGCTCTCAAAAGGAATATATTTCCCCCGTTCTTGCTCTGCTCTTATAAGTATTTTCGTGATGTTTTAAACCCTTTTTCGATAAATAAGCTATCCAATACACAAATATTTTCAAATGGGTCCAGTTTACCAAGATTAGCGCGTTCAGACAAACAAACAAACTCTTGAGCTTTATAATATTAGTATAGATGGAGGAAAACTCAAGCTAAAACCACCGCTTTCGCCACTGCGACCACCACTAGTTTGTTGTTAAAACTTCTCTGAACTTTGTTGTACGACACGCTTGTGGGCGGATTAAGAATGCTTTGGAATAAACTATACGACAGTGTTAGTAAGTAAACTGAGTTTGTGACTGGGATCACTGAAAACAATTCTAATCTAACATCTGCCAGCTCCTTTTCATCATAAGGGGACCAGACATAGGCTAGCGTACCATCCCTATGTTGTCGACATTCCACCTACTCGTACAAAGCGCTTTGCTGACTTCTTAGATATGCACCACCCTTGACCTCATCCACACCTGAAATCAGGTGCGATCGAGGTCAAATATCTGCATAGCTTTTTTGCGAAGAAGTCATAAAAGTCTAGATTTATATTCAAAAATACAAAATGAAACTACCGGGTCACTAGTTAATACAGAAACAATATTATACTTAACTGGCGGTCCCCCGCGACTGCGTGCGCGCGTTTTCAGTTTTCTCCCTCCCTCCCGTCGCAGCGAGATGTTATGTTAGCCTTAAGCCTGCCTCAATAAATAAACTATCAAACACTTTTTTTTTCAATAGGTCCAGTACTTTCTTAGATTAGCGCGTTCAAACAAACAAATAAACTCTTCAGCTTTATAATATTAGTATAGTACAAAATTTTAGTAGGCATAACATCTTCTGTGCTAATGTTATGGTTTTGCATAGTGTTGTAGAACCGTTGATGTTAGCACTTATTACCGATTACCACCTTATCTTAGTTTACTTAAAGATAGCTTTTAGTGACAATAACATGTCTCAATACCTCTTATTAACTCCACCAATCCGCACTGAAACTACACGATGGCTCATGCGATAATAATAAATATTGGACACCAATCACGTACATTGCTCTGATCCCAAAGTAAGTAGCTTACGCACTTGTGTTATGAAAATAAGACACAACGGTGGTACCACAACACCTAGACCCGAGACAATATAAATAATATTATTTCTACATTGACCCGACCGGAAATCCAACCCGTGACCTCGGAGCGGCAACGCCTTGAATCCTAGCGTGCTTAGCCACTACACCACGGAGGTCGTCTTTTGAATTGAATGGTATTAACGTCGACCTTTGTCGAAAGTCAGTTAATCCTTTGTCGGAAGTTAGTTTAAAACATGCAAAGAAATATTATCGTAAGAAGTTATAAAACATTAGCTTTCCGTGCTGAATTTATGTAAGCTAAGCCACAGCGAAACGCTTGTTTCATCTCCATTTACACTCAGTCAGATCTCAAATGTTTCGCCATTAACTCCCACTCCTAAATCCTCCCTCAATATAGCTGTCTGCCTTTCTAAAATCATACTTATTTGTGTGAAACATTTCATCACGCATCCGTTTGTTCGCCGTAAAAAAATTGAATAAATTAGTTAGTTTTAAGATAATAATTTGATTTTTATATTGACCCGACCGGTAAACCCAGAACCACAGAGTGGCGACACGCCTTGAAACCCAACGTGCTTAGGCGCTACACCGCGGAGGTTGTTACGAATGGGAAAAGGTGGACTGTAAATAAATATAATATGCTGGTTAACAGAGCACAGGCTTTAATAAATATGTACACTAACCAAAAGGAACACCACACATTAATTATAATAAATCACACTTTACCGCACTGACATATTCAATCACCTAACCATAGACTAAAGAGGATAACTAAAAAGGATAACCATAAAATAAGAAAAATACAAAAGTCTATAAAAAGGTCCGCAACAGAGGTCGTCAATCATACCTACTTGAAGTGAGGCCTTTGCGTGGCAGTGGTATAATTACAGGATAAACTTCATTTATCTATCTAGCCAGCTGAACGTCACAACAAACCATAAACTTACGCTCGTAAGACCAAAAACAATAAATCTTCGAAAAAAAAAACTCAATACCTAATTTTTTAATAACGAAACTATTTCCTCGAGACAAAGAAGCGATGATAGCAACGATTATTTGGAAAGCGCGGGAACCTTGTAAGTGAAAGGCGCCCAATTTTTGTAAAATTCAAAGTTTTTTATCATTACTGTACATTTCTTGTTTATATCTTTGTAAATAGTTAGTAAATAGTTTGTTTTATATGTGAAAGTGTTGGAGTCATGGGGGGTAGCAAGAAGCGGAAAAAGCAAGACCCTCCCGATGGGCCTCCAATAAGTGACTCATCATCTGACGAAGAAGATGCTTCATCAAAATATAAAATCTTTAAGGTACCAGGGTACTCCAGAAAGTACCCTGAAAATAGTAAAAAAACTGAATACATAGTTTTTGTATCACACAATGAAGAAAAGCCATTTACCGACAAAGATAGACTAGCAATTTCTCACGCCATACGAAAGTATTGCGTGACTGGTATACTCCATCTAAAGTCCATCAATAAGTACAAAATCGGCATTACTTTTGATTTATCCAACAATGCCAATGTATTCTTACAAAACAGGAAACTTCTGGATGATTTAGGTCTAAAAGGTACAATTCCGGCGAGCGACACGGAGGTGACTGGGGTTCTCACTTCAGTACCCACCGATTTATCAAATAAAAAGATTTCAGCTCTTATTGGCAGCTCACGAAATGTAATACAAGTCCGGCGGTTTATGCGTCGAGTGCGGAGTGAGGGTGGTGCGGTCTCGTACCAGCCCACACAGACTGTTGCGGTGACGTTCGCCTCCACAGAGCTCCCGCAGTATGTATACCTTGACTCATGGAGACATGAAGTAAGTGTATACGTACCGCCGGTGAAACAGTGTTTGCGCTGTATGAGGTTTGGCCATATCGCTCAATATTGTAAAAATGCTGAAGTATGCTCTATCTGCTCAGGCTCTCACAGTTTCAAATCCTGTACAGTTGAACAAAAAGATGCCAAATGTATAAACTGTAGTGGCAACCACGTTGCTATTTCAAATTCATGCCCACAAAAGAAAGCCAAAATTGAAGAAAATAAAATAAAATCCAGAGCTACCACTTATTCCGATCTTTTTAAAGAAAATTCTTTCCCTCAATTGTCATTACGAAACATAGAAACTCAGTTAGAAAACCTTACTAAATCAGATTTTTTTATGAACATTCTGACTAACGCAGTCACCAAATTAATTTTGAATCAAAAAGAAAACCCAATAAACTCTACAACTATTAAAGAAACCCTACACCTAACCTTCCGAAACAACGCTTCTTTTCCCGTAAATGGAACTTAACATTCTACAATGGAATGCACAAAGTATAACCAGTAATAAGATTTCACTTACAAAATATTTATATGATAACAATATACACATAGCTATTATTTCTGAAACTTGGCTTACGCCAATTAAAAGTTTTAATATTAAAGGATATATAACCGAAAGAAATGATATAGGCAACAAACACAATGGAGTAGCTATTTTAATTCATAATAGTATAGATTACAAAAAAATCAACACATATTCTGACAATTCTTTACAAAATATTTGTGTTAGAATAACTGTACATAGTGTAGAAATAAGTATTGTTAGTTTTTATTGCCCAGCGAATTCCACACCATCTTTTGATAAACTTAAATTTCAGTCTTTAATAGATTCAATACCTGAACCAATGATTTTCGCAGGTGATTTTAACGCTCATCACACACATTGGGGATGTCACTCAATAGATTCTAGAGGCAGAGACATTTTAGATATAATTGACAATAGTGATTTGGTATTATTAAATAATGGTCATGTAACAACTGTTGGATCTCTATCGTGGCGTTCAAATGCATTGGATTTATCATTGGTTTCCTCATCATTAGCTCTTTCTTGCGACTGGTCCGTTCATAACGATCCTCTTGGCAGCAGCTATCATCTTCCTGTAATTTTAAAAGTCTTTGTAAATAATAATGTAAATAGAGATCATTTGTATAATAATGGTATCATGCATTCTCCAATTTATCCTAACTTTAAAAGTGTAAATTGGAAAATGTATGGGCAAATTTTGGATTTTGAGCTGTCTGATTTTCGAATTGAAAATTATTCTCCACTGGATGCATACTCCACTTTCATAAAAATTTTGCACACTGCTGTAAGTAAGTGCCTTCCAAACCAAAATGTATCTATATCTTTCCCTACTACTACTTATAGTAATAGTAATACTACCGTTACTACTACTTTTAATAGTACACCTAAAAAAATATTCAAAAACCCTCGCCTTCCTTGGTGGAACAAAACATGTTCAGATGCTGTACAAAAATCTAAATTTGCATATATTAATTTTAAAAACAACCCTTCAGATGAGACATATATTGAATTTAAGCGTTTACAAGCTGTTAAAAAACTTACCTTGAAAACGGTTAGATCCAATAGCTGGATAGAATTGTGCAACTCTTTTAATCGATGTACTCCCTTGTCGACAATCTGGAATTTTATGCGAAAATTTAATAAAACATACTCCTGGACAAATAATGATGACAGTTGGGTTCTAGATTTTCTTCGTAAGTACACTCCTGATTATGTAAATAATAAAACAAACATTTCTTTCATTAGTGATGCTAATTCTGTAAATAGTTTCTTGACCGATTCCTTTACCAAGCAAGAGTTAATATCTGCCTTGTATTCTAGAAAGGATAGTGCTTTTGGTCTTGATGGTGTTCCATACATGATGTTAAAAAAGCTTAGCACCAAAGGATTGGACATGCTCCTGTTCATTCTGAACAATCTATGGCTAACAAATGATATCCCACATGCATGGAAGACTGATTGTGTAATTCCCATATTAAAACCAGATAAGCAGCGATCTAGTCCAGACTCCTATCGCCCTATCGCTCTTACATCTTGTGTAGGAAAGGTATTTGAACAGTTATTGAAGCAACGACTGGAATTTTATATAGAAAAAAATAACCTTCTACCTTCTAATCAATACGGCTTTCGTAGGGGTATGTCTGCTCGTGAAAGCATTTCTCAATTACAGCTTGATATTCAAAGTAGTTTATATAAAAATGATTTTGTGTTGTCTGTGTTTTTTGATGTTTCTGGAGCCTTCAATAGTGTAAATGTTGATATTTTGGGCAATGAACTACTTTCTATTGGGATTCCAAGCAAAGTGGTTCATTGGATTCAAAATTTTTTGGTAGAAAGGGAAATTTATGTTAAATATAATGGATTGCTGTATGGTCCAAGATTTGCTTCAGTTGGCACAAACCAAGGTGGCATCTTGTCCCCGTTAATTTTTATTCTCTATATTCGTCGTTTGAATATGATCTTGGGTTCTGATGTTAAAAATCTTCAATTTGCTGATGATTTAGTAGTTTATACATCTGGAAAAAGTTTGGCTAATGTTAGAACCCTTATAAATAAGGCATTGGAAGGATTGTTTACTTATTTCTCATACTTAAACCTTCAAGTTAATGCATCAAAATCAAAACTCTTAGTATTTGGAAATGTTAGAAATTCTACCCCTGATATTGTCTACAATCAAGTTCCTATTCCTGTCTCTCATGAAGTTAAGTTTTTAGGTGTTACTTTCACTCATAACCTTTCCTGGAAAAATTATATTGATTTAATAGCTTCTAGAGCTAATAAAGCCTTCAATATTTTGAAATCATTATGTAGAACATCTTGGGGAGCTGATCCCAAGATACTGTTGATGTTGTACAAATCTTTGATTCGAAGTCATTTTGAATACGGTTTCCTTTGTTTTGCCAATGACACTAAGCTGGTTGATGTCTTAGAAAAAATACAAAATAAAAGTTTGAGACTTATAACTGGAGCATTTAAAAGCACTCCTATTAATGCAATGCAAGTTGAGTGTAGACTTCCACCTTTAAGCATAAGGTTCTCATATTTAAAAGAGAGATTCTTATTGAAACTGTACAGTAAAATTAATAATCACCTGTTTCTTAACCTAAAACTTGCTCCACCTCCTCCCTTACGTAATCCCCTTTACATATTGCAGGGCTTCAGACAATTCCTAAATTTCCTTCAAACTTTGCAAATACATAGGTCTTCTGTTCTTCCATGTTATGTTGGAGTCTTCCAAAGTCACTTTCCTGCAATCAACATTATAATTGATCATAATTTGTTCTCAAAAGAAGATGTATATAGTAAATTCTCTGAATTTGATGATTGTAGATTTATCTTTACTGATGGGTCCAAAACTGAGTCTGCTGTTTCTTTTGCTATTTTTGATAGTTTATTGAATACTGGAACTGGTTTCAAAATAAATTCAAACACAAGCATATTCACAGCTGAGGCTGTGGCTATTCTTGCTGCTTTGAAACATATAAAACACAAAAATAGCGGTTGTCTTAAATGGATAATAGTCAGTGACAGTATGAGTGTCTTAGAAAATCTTAAAAATAATAAATTTAATGCCGACACTAACTATTTGATTGTTGCAATCAAACAGTTATGGTTGGAATTAATATCAATGAATAATTTTAATGTTTCTTTTATTTGGGTACCGTCTCATGTTGGTGTCTTAGGTAATGAGAGAGCTGACTTTTTAGCTAGAACCATAACAAATTGTGCTACAATAGTCCCCGATTCTAGTAGTAATCTAGATGTCCATGTACCTTGTTCTGATATTGTTCCTCTTTTGAAGAAAAGGTACATTGACATTTGGAGAAAACATTTTAAACATAAAGTTCAAATTGAAAAGAAAGGTGTATGGTATGATGAGTGTAACACCCAAATTGGAATTTTGCCTTGGTTCTGCAAAGGTGACACCTATTTAAATAGGAAATTTTACACTTCAATTCTAAGGCTACGTTTTGGACATTGTAATTTGAATTTTCATCTCTTCCGATTGAAAATGGTTGATAGCTCTCATTGTGATTATTGTGATTTTGTGGTAGAGCAAACTCTATCACACATTTTCTTTGTTTGCTCGGCCTTTGGCATTCAGCGCCTTGTGCTCATGGACGAGCTGATTAAAATTTATGGCAAGCCTGATTTGGTGCCGCGCTCCATTCAAGCTCTTCTTGTAAATAGCCTGACTTACATACCTCTCTACAAATTTATTCTCTGTACAGTTTTCAGAATCTAATGTTTTTGTAAATATGTATAAATTTAGTTGTGGTTAAAACGTTGTTAAAACTTTCTTGTTGTTATTTTTGTAAATTGCTTGTTTGTTGATAATTTTTGAATTTGACATTGACGTTTGATACGTCGCTTCGTTCCCTGGTTATGACATTTTGATCCCACATGGATTTGGACTTGTGGTCTATTGGATTTTACTTAATGCATTTAAATAAAAATGGATCTAAATATCTCAAAAAAGACTGAATTCTTGGATAAGACATGCATATAAAACTAAAGAATTAATTTGCTCTAAATGAAATAAACTTATGACATTGTACTGTACTGGATTTTACGTGTATTTTGCTTTACATTTGAAATGAATGACTAAGCCATGGATTGAAGACATCACAAATACTGAAGACTTTATTTTTCCTAATTTGACAAAAAAATGAAAAACCTACGACAAGGCAGCATGGTCATTGACCTTAGCCTGTTCCAAAATGGAACGAAAATAACCAAAAGCAACGATTATTTGTGTTCTAAAGATATCCTTATCACGAACAGAAAGCGGTTGTGTCATTAGGCAGTACGTGGGGCTATACACATGTTCGTTCATAGGGTTGAAGGTTGCGATCGATGCGATCCGCACGCGACGCCGCGGTATGCCACTTGTATAAAACTTTCGACGGTATTCCATTTTCCAATTTGAGAACGTTGACGTTGGGGCTTATAGTTCGTGATTGTGTTATCATCCGATGACAGACGATGATGACCGACAGCCCGCGATCGGCACGTACAGTGCGACTATAGAAGTACCTACTCAAGGGATAATAATTTTATGAAGGATCTTCTGGCGAATTTGGCGACATTGACAGGAAAGCGCCAGCATTCAATTAGAGTAGCCGATGCAAAAAATCTCCCTCGAATCAGGGAGTTCAGAAAGCTGTTCAGAAGACTTAATATATTTTACCCATCCATGGCAAAGTCAAGCAGTATATTTAAACCAGTATAAGCATAATGGTAGAGTATATCATGTATTTTCCATCGATGTGTAACTCGACAATTGTATGAACAATAAAGACTATAAAAAATTAAAACTTCGCTTAAGAAGTTGAGCTTTACGGTATTTAAAAATAATCATTTTATTTTCAGCAAAAAGTGTAACGATAATGAAACATCAGGGAGACATTAGGAAAAATAGGGCAATCTCCTGTAAGATTGTGGAGATTTGGCTACACTAGATCTGACAACCGCATTTTTGAAGATGACAGCGTCAGTTCTGCTTCTCATATACGAGTAGATCCATGTTGCAGTGTAATACATTCTGCCGCGCTAACAGTAAGAGCCGTAAGTCAATTTTGACAAAAAATGGGTTAGGTACAAATCCTGGATCGCCACGTAATGCTTTATAAACTGGTCCTACTCCCGTGTTTCTAGCTTTACTGCAACCTAAAAATACAATAAAGCCTAAAGCAGTAAGTCAATGATACGTTTGTTTTTATCTTAGCATAAAATCAGGAAGTATATTTACTTTACGGAAATTAGTGTACTTACGAAATCTTTATCATATTTTGCTGATAGTAAAAACAGTTAGTGGACATACAGCTGTGTGAATGAGCTCAACCAAAACCTTTCAACATAGCTATCCAACGCGGCAGCGCAGTCAGCATCATAGCCTCCCTGCCGCATGGAAATGGTTTCGTTTTTAAATAGGTATATTTTAAGTTATTTTTTTATGTTGTTTTTTTATTTAATTTTTTTTGTTTGTATTAATAAAGTACATGTAAATAAGTAGCACAAATAAATAAATATGATTTAGAAGATCACTAATGGAGTAATAATCTATACCTACCATCAAATGTAGTCAATTACGTAAAGATTTTTTTTTACAAGGCTCTGAAAATCCGTCAGTAATTTAAGTCTGTAATTAAAGTGAATACGGATGCATTTCTCGAGCATTCTTATTTCTGTTGTATGTATTTAACTCACCTTATTTTGTGCTAAATCTATTTATTTATTCATTATATTAATTTTATACGTAGTTAAACTTACTGACATATAGTGTTTGTACTTGTTTTTTTCGGTTAACATATATAATATTTCATAAATAGGTAATAATCTGCAATTTGATATCATTTAAATCATTTGCCTACTTTTATTGGTGAAGGTACAGAAATGAGTTATGAAGACAGAAAAGCTGACAATTTTTGACGAAAATTGGGTCGGAATATTGATTCGAGAAAAAATTGCTAAAGTTTGGAAGCTGTCTAAAACCATTACCAACATGAAGCGACCGACAGCCCATTACATCTAGTTTAACAGGAATTTGCTCAAGTTTAAAATCGATTGCAGCTCTGATATCTTAATGATCGAAGAACCGCACGAGTTCTAATAGACATTGCATTCGTTTCACCTTTTTAAACGCAAGAGTCAGGAAAAGATATAAGGTATTTTAAAGTTTACGTAGTTGTAAATATACCATCGACTGCAGAAACTTTTTACCGACTTCAAAAAAAGGTGCAAGTAATTCAATGTGTATGGGTGTGATATAGTTGGAATTTTGTAATAAGTATTTGATTATATTCGTCTTGTAAGGCTTCCAAACACGTGTGAAGGAGAATATAACTAAATAAACTTAAAGAAGATGTCATAGCAAAATGATTCTTTTTTGAATTTAATTAAGTATATTCCAACTTAAAGTACAGTGAAAGTTTCATTAAAATCGGTCCAGTAGTTTTTGAAATATAGGTAATAACGTAAAACTATAAAAATATCAAAAATTAAAACCCCTTAAAAAACTGACTAAAGAGCTTATAATAACAATATAATGATTTCAGATTGAGTCGATTGAGTGCACCGACACCAAAAGAATTTGTTTCTCCTAAATAAAAGATAAATGCGTTATCTTAAGCTTTTAAGCGTCGATTTTACCATGACTGAACCTTGGTTCAAGTTCGTTCGCTCCGTTGCAAGGTGGTGACGATTACGTCATTATAACTTATTGTCGTGAGCTTAGAATTCCTGTAGTCTAGTGTAGACTAGAATAGTCTTGTCTTATAGTCCTATTTCACAATAAGTTGCACTAATATAAGTTCTTAAGGGGCTACCCGATTTTTTAACGCGTACACTAGCGCCACTTTAGTAGAAAAATCATAACTCGTTAAATAAAAGACCAATCGAAAATCTGATTGATACGATTGTAGCTCTGGTTATGTGGTTTAGATACAATGTTTAAGTTCAATAAAACAGAGTTATCTGCAGTTATAGTTAGACAAAATGCCAAAAATATGCCATATTTAGCAGTTTTTCTAACTCTTACTACAGTAAACTACTTTTGAAACAATTTAAACGTACTAAATAAACTATAGAACCTGTAATACAATCGTGTCTACCAGATTTTCGATTGGTCTTTTATTCAACGAGTTATGATTTTTCTACTTAAGTGGCGATAGTGTGCTCGTTACAAAATTCGGGGAGCCTCTTAATGTAATCTGTCCAATATTTTATGCGGAATGATGTGAAACAGGCCCACAAATAAAATAAGACTCCTAATTAAAAAGGGAATTTCGGAAGGTTCTGAGTAAGTATTTTAAACACCACTTTTACTACGACACCAGTCACGGAAGTCAAGTCAGTTAAGGGACTGCGTATTAAGTGGGAAAATTAAACTTTTAAAAGCGATTCCGTTGTTGGTGCGATCGTAGGTATGTAGATTACTTCTTTTGTTTTGATAAGGAAATAACAAATCGAAGCTCTTTGCTTATAGCTTGGTTGTTTTTTAAATATTTTGAGATCAATAGTAGTTATAGATTTATTTACCGCCTTAAAAAGGGAGGTAATCAATTTAACGGCTTTGTATGTGATATTGTCGGAATTTAAAAATATATCAGTACGTTGATCAATTAAAACTTCCAAACATGTGTGCAAAATTTTGCAAGTAAATGTATGTTTGTATATTTGCATGTCTCTCTATCAATTATTCGAGAGCAAGAATTCATAGCTGGATAGATGAGGTATATTTGAACTTAGGGTACAGTGACAGTTTCAGCAAAATCGGTCCAGTGATTCTGGAGATAACTAAAAATCAAGAAATGAAAAAATATACAAAATTAAACAGCTTTCAAAAACCTGACTTAGAAGCTTAAAATAACGCATTTGCCGTCTACAAAGCCGTTCGAGAAATAAATTTATTTGGAGTCGGTACATGATGTAAAGCTTACCAACACCAACAGTCTACACTTATCATGCTTCTATGTAAATTATTTTGTTTCTCCAAGTAGAGGTTAAAGCTTATGAGTCAGTTTTTAAAAGCGGTTTAATTTTAAAAATATTTTCAGTGATCTGTTCATAATGCAATTGAATTATTATATGTATATGTTATGGACCAAGTGATAAATTGAGCAGTATACATAATGCCCGGTCATTATGAAAAATGCCCAATATGAGAGTGCAATTTGATAATAATTATTCAAATAATCAAATTGACCGGGCACTAGACATATTGCCCATCACCTTTTGGACAGAGTAATACAAACATATTTTTTTACATTTTTTATCGTTATTGTCATTTAAATTAAAATAAACTATATATTGACTACTTAAATAATCGGATTAGACTAATAGTCCTTCAATATACCCAAATAAAACGTTTTCTCGTATAACTTTACGACACAAAGCTATCATTGAATGCTAGATTCAATAGGGGAACAAGGTCCCTACCATGTAGAGTCACATTTTTGTCGAAATCTTGTGTAACATTGTTGCAAGCGCCGATATTCCGTCGCTAAGTGAAAGTAAACTTAACTCCCTAAAAATAAGGCTCATCCGTTAGTGACGTTCTAACCTCCTCTTCGTTTCTTTTCTATCGCCTTGTATTTGGAATGCCATATTTTTACCGAATTCATTCAATTTTTACTTGCTTACACGCCGTGTCGATTGACGACATATTCAACATCGATTATAATTGTTCAAATGTTTTGTTACTGCAATACATAACACCATTTCCTATGTATTCCAAGTCTTACACACAAATCATACAACGCTTCTTGTAATAGCTCGTAAATTCACAATACAAGATAAATTTCGCATTTTACGTTCTGAGATTCCTCCTACATGTCAGATCGTTTGCAGTTTTAAATAGAGGAAAGGTATAAGGCAACTTTCTGCAAGATAATGGCATCAAACTCTCTTGGAGCTCCGAAGTACTAAAAATGGTGACTACATTCATAAAGATGAAATAAGAAACCAAAAAATCGCGCACGGGCGGGACTTGAACCAGTAACCTTTTGGCTGACCGGGCTAAACGCTCTTACCAATTGAGCTACCGTGCTGTCAGTCGGACCCTGCGAAATTTGTGGTCTCTATGAAAACGTCAATTGCGTGACGCTTATTCACGCTATTACGCTTCTTATTTCATCTTTATGAATATAAAATATGACACTGTGAGTGTTAAAAACATTCTAAAGGTGACTACATTTTGAGAGTACTAATGTATATATTTTGCGTGATTTCCATTGATATTTAATTCGTTTTTGAACAACTATCACACGCTACATTCAAGCAAATGATTCAAAGTAATAGTACTTACAGTTCATCCGTAACCGAACTGTATAGTCGCTTCCAGCGATAAGACCGCCAATATTGTACAAATGATTTGCCTGTATTGTTATTGTTTCTTGTGTCCTTATTTGTTCAATAAAGAATATTTATTATTATTATTATTATTATTAAAAAATAACACTATATTAATTACTTGTTAAAATCGAATCAAATAGATAGAATCGCTCTAAGAGTAGAACCTTAGATAAACAGCGCACAGTGATTAAAATGAAAAGGCGATGACGAGGCATTTTCATGAAAACGGTCTGTTGTCCGACTGCTTACAGTGTTCACTCACATCTTGTTTATGTAAAGAGATAGGTAATATGTAACAATGGAATATGGTAAGGACCAGTAACATTATTAGGCATTTTTTCAATATTCACTGCCTTTTTCATAATGTTCTAAGTAACCGGTAACGTTATCTGTCCATTACATCAAACGAAATGGTATTTTTTTTAAGAAAAACTCACTTTACAGCCAAGCTGTGGAACAAAGTTATAATATATATAAAAAAACCGGCCAGTCGAGTGCGAGTCGGACTCGACTGGCCGGTTTTTTCCGGGCCAACTTTAACTGAATTAGGAAATCCACTTACTTCTACTAAGTTAAATAACACAATATTTTGTCGACTGCAAATATAACTTTGTTCTTCATAGTGTTTGTATGAAGTACAAAGTTATGTTTGCGGTTGTTGAAAATGTGCTATATCTCTAAAACTACTCATTCGATCCCGTCCGAACCAATTATCGTTGAAAGTATTTATTAAGATCTACATTACATATTTTTTTCAAAATTTACATTTGCTTGGTTTAGAAGTTAGATGGGGGGGAGGGACGCCCATTTTTCCACTTTGGAAGCGTCTAGCTATGAAACGTTAGACTTTAAAAGAAAATGGTTTTAGAAACCTCAATGTCATTTTAAAAGATCTATCCATAGACACCCCACACGCATAGGTTTGCCTAAAAAATTTTTTTTTGGTTTTTGTTTCATGTATGGGAGCCCCCCCTTAAATGTCTTAATTTTTTATTTTTTGTATAAGAATCGTAAAGCGGTTAACAGGATACATACTCCTACCAAATTTCAACAGTGTGATGCTTATAGTTACAGAATAAAATGGCTGTGACATACGGACGGACAGACAGACAGACAGACAGACTTGACGAAACTATAAGGGTTCCGTTTTTTGCCATTCGGCTACGGAACCCTAAAAAGAGATTGAATTAAACTTTACGCCACCTGTATGTATGTAAAACAACTTACAAACAAGTGGCGTACATTTGGCATGATGAAGTGAACATCTTTATTTACAAAGTTAAACGCAGCAGTATTCTTTTGATTCTTTAAGTAGGTATAAAAAATACCGCATTGCCTACGGCCTTGCTTGGTATTGATTGCCTAATAATATATAAGTACGCAATATGTATCACATTTATGCGGTAATACTTCGTTTCTCGTACCATGTTATATTAAATGTGTTAAGAAGTTTTAAAATCGATAAAGAACCAAAAAGGTTGCAGAGGGATATTAAACATCTTTTGACTTAGCGATTTACCTCCGTGGTGTAGTGGCTAAGCACGTTGGTTTCAAGGCGTCGCCGCTCCGAGGTCCCGGGTTCGATTCCCGGTCGGGTCAATATAGAAATCAACATTTTCTATAATGTCTCGGGTCTCGGTGTTGTGGTACCACCGTTGTGTCTGATTTTCATAACACAAGTGCATTAGCTACTTACTTTGGAATCAGAGTAATGTATGTGGTTGGTGTCCAATATATTTTTTAATTGATGAAACGGATTTTACTAGTCAGTTAAATTAACGCGAAAAGTACACCGACGTATTCGCATGAGGCGGCAATGCGGCGAAACGATACTGACAAGGATGCAACTATCACATCTAGTTACATTGGAGCGAGACATAGCATATGTGAAGATCACATGCAGTTTGCGAATCGGTGTTTGTACTGGCGTAATAATCATAACCATAACCAACAAGCACTAAATGATATGACTTAAGTTCCTTGGAGGATGGGCAGGCCCTTAGTGTGGGACGATACTTGCGTCGACAGTTTGGCACACTTTCATCTTCCTTTAACTGGCAATAGGGCTGGATCAGCAGCTGCTTCTGCTAAAGTCCTCAAACGGCGCAAATATGAAAGTATAAGTGAGACTTACATGTTCGAGCCGTTTGAGGTCGACACTCTGGGGCCGTGGGGACCAAGTGCCCAAAAATTGTATCGTGATATTTCAAAACGCCTAGTTTTGAATCCTAACGATGCAAAGGCTGGCCTCTTTGGCCTCACTTTGGCTAGCGTATAAGCTTTGCCATTCAAAGAAGCAATGTAGCCAGCCTTATGGGCACCTTTCCGTGGGACAGTTTGGTAATATTTTTATTTTTGTAGGTTGATCATAACTTACAAATAAAAAATCTGATTCGTTCTCGTTTTGAGGTTTTAGTTTAAAGTTTTATTTATTATATTCGTTTATTGTGATAATCATCCAAATAAATACAATTTCAATTATTTAAAAAAACAATCACTGAAGTAACCCAATGTATTCGCTGAGTACAAAGTAGGTAGTAGGGGAAACCGAATCGATGAGAGCGCTCGCAGTGACCAAAAGAAAAAAAAAACATTGGAGAACTTCTGAACCTTTTTCTACAAAGTTTACGCAGCCTTACATTAAATTTTATTAATTAGTTAATCGAAACTAGAAATTAACGTAATTGAATAGAATAAATGGATAATACAATATTTCATTGAAATTACTTTGGTTTAATTACTTTTCAGTATGAAAGCTAGCCATTTGTCATTTCAACGTCCGCCTATGGATTGCAAAATGTTGTAAGTAATCATACCAAAAAAATGAATAGACTTAAGTTAGATGGTGCAAAAGATTAGGGTCAATTCGTATACGAAAAAAGTTCCCCGATCGAATTTTCTTTGCAGAAGAAAACATAGTTTGTTATTGCTCAAGGTCACGATTTCTATGTATTTCGATTTTGTTCATGAGGTAGTTTATATACGTGAAGATATTTTACTTGATTTTTTTAGGTAAAACGGTTAAACTCGCAATCGAATTATCAGACGAAAAAAGTTCGATTGCCGCGAGAATGGTGTCACAGAACCTCAGAACGTTAATAAAAAAAGACAGTTCATTAACGACTTTTTAACACATGTACTTTCGAAATAGCAACAACAAAGTCAAACCTTTACTGTGCTTACTTTTCATTCAAAGAAAACCTTTCCACAAGCTAAGACTTAGCTGTGAATACTAAATGTTATTAAATCATAAACTACGGCGCTGAAAATTAAAACGTAATAACGAAGCCAGTCATGCATTTGTAATGCCTTCTCCTAATTCCGTAGCACAAAGCCGCCATAATTCAGACAAATGAAGGAAAACGCGGTGAGATTTGTTTAGATTCTACGAAGCCATATTAGACCATGAAAATTACCGCAAAAGTTGATGAACTAAGTTTGTTTATTGTTTCTTTTGACAATAATGTATTGTATGCTGTCAACTATATGGCCGCAAACGGGGGCAACTGCGGCGCAAGCGGCAAGGCAATTTCCCGCCGCCCGCGCCGCGGCTGTCCAGTATCCCTATCACGAATAATTTGCGTCAAAGTATTCGTATAATAAAGTATTCATTTGTATGAGAATCTGAAAGCGCCTCTATCGGACGTAAAACAAACTAAATTTGGCAGCTCAAATACCTGACATTTATTGTGCGTGAACATTTTCTATAGTGTTGAACTGGATTTGCGATCACGAACCTTTCTTTGACGTATAGTATCGTGAGTTGCAACAAAATTACTTGAGATTCTGAGTGTCAATGAGCGAAGAGAAACTAGGTAACTTTTACGGATAAGAACTCCTAAATTGTTTTTTTTTCTAAAATTATCATACAGTTGCATTTGAAGAAAGATTCAAGCTCCTGGAATGGGAAAGATTCGGCGTTAACGTCAATAGCAAATACATCTCTCACCTCCGGTTTACTGATAATATAGGTACTATTCGTGCAGCCGAAGATGAGATTTTGGAACTACAGTCGAAAGCCTTGACCGAGTCTTACAACAAGTGCTTCTTTCAACGAATCCAACGCGGCCGGCTAGGCAGAGGTCGGAAAACTGCGCAAGAGCGTCTGCTCGTCTCATTAACCTCAGTGTTTTAAGACGAAAGTCTTCAACGTGTGTGTGTGTGTGTACTAGTGAGTACGTACGGATCCAACACATAGTTTCTTACTATTTGTGCTCAAAATTTCACATATAACACACAACAGACAGAGCTTTGGCTTTTAGCGACAAATAAAGAAACGTGTGAAATAAATAATACATTTGTGGTCATATTTATAATTCTAAAATTAAGACATTGCAGGTAGAAATATGAAATTTATTACAAAAGTTTTTATCTTATACTCTTTATTTTTATCTTGAAAAGAAATCAGGAACAGGGACACTTGTAACCGTCGTATCGATTTTGATCTTGTTGGGTTCATCTTTGCATAATCAGTTATGACATATGGTAGTAACGAAGATCGCCGGGACTGCTAGACTCACTTTATTTCTTCTAACTGGGTAGGCGTATTTCTACACATTGTGTTTTCGTCTGTCTTCATTCTGAAATATAATATTTATATATTATATATTGACGTTAATGCTTTTCATTCCATTTGTTAGAAACAGCGTCCTCTTGGAGAGCGGAGGGCTTGGATAAATCACAATTTCTTGAGAAATAAGATCTAGCTAGAGTTTATGTCGCTATAATAGCCAATGAATAAAAGCACTTTAATCACAAATCCTTGTATTACTTTTACATACTTACCTTTTTAAAAATTCAAATATTGTTACGTTCAACTGCAAACGACTTGCCCTTGTTATTTTAAATATTTTTCATCATTCTTTACTAAATCTTTTGTTAAACTAATATGATGGCATAACGTCAATCTGTCAATTGACAGTCTAGTAAACAGTTCAAAAATCTAAAGATTACAAAAAATCTTCATATTTAAATGGACCAAAATTTTACATTTACTAACCCTGCCAAACATATTGATCGTCATTTTGTTCCGTTATTGATTTCTCTTTGATTTTACTGGAATCATGATATATTTCGGTAATAGTCATAAAAAAGATCGCCTTAATTGTTTCTGGACGTGTCATTCAACGGCCATATTTACGTTAGTATGACGTCATCTCCGTCAATGCTATCGAGCTTACTACACGACACGAGAGTGCTTCGTGATGCCGACTAACGTTGTACTGCGTAAACTCGTTACGCTAACGTGACGAATACGTCAAAAGTTCGTGATTGGGGTACAGATTATAAATGTTAAAAATGAGCGAAGAGAAACTAGGTAACTTTTACGGATAAGACCGCCTAAATTGTTTTTTTTTCTAAAATTATCACACAGCTGCATTTAAAAACTGATTCAAGCTCCTGGAATGAGAAAGATTCGGCATCAACGTCAATAGCAAATACATCTCTCACCTCCGGTTTATTGATAATATACTATTCGTGCAGGCAAAGATGAGATTTTGGAACTACAGTTGATAGCCTTAACCGAGCCTCACAAGTGGTTCTTAGAAAGACGTCTATCAACGAATCCAACGCGGCCGGCTAGGCAGAGGTCGGGAAACAGCGCAAGAGCGTCGCCATGTCTCATTAACCTCTGTGTTTGAAGACGAAAGTCTTCAACGGGTGTGTGTGTACTAGTGAGAACGTACGGATCCGACACATAGTTTCTTACTATATGTGCTCAAAATCTATACTATAATATTATAAAGCTGAAGAGTTTGTTTGTTTGTTTGTTTGTTTGTTTGTTTGAACGCGCTAATCTCAAAAACTACTGGCCCGATTTGAAAAAATATTTTTACGTTGGATAGTCCATTTATCGAAGAAGGCTTTAGGCTATATAACATAAAGATACGACTCATAAGACCACAGCAGAAATGAAAAATGTTGCGAAAACGGGAGAAAGATATTCCTTTTGAGAGCTTCCGCTGCATACGCTGCGGACACCGCTTAAGTTACACAAAAATTATGTATGACAAGATTTTTTAGCATTAAGAGTTCTATAATAAAGTCCGCGACAGCATATGTCTATCTTTTATGGTTGACTTACTACAACCTATTTTATGTTAATAAATTTGTAAAAAAATAATGCATTATTTTTAGAGGTGTATTATACACACAGGTATTTATTCTTATCAAAATAAATAATTCATCATCACGAGCATTTCATTTAGAACCAAGTTGCCCTTTATATCATTTATTTAACTTAAAAAAAATCAGGAACAGGGTACTTGTAACAGGTGTATCGATTTTGATCTTGTTGGGTTCATCTTTGCTCTAAATATATATATGAGAGTAACGAAGACCGCCGGAACTGCTAGACTCACTTTATTTCTTCTAGCTGGCGTATATAGGCGTATTTCTACACATTGTACTTTGATCTGTTTTCATTCTGAAAAATAATATACATATATTTTATATTGACGTTAATGCTTTTCATTCCATTTTTTAGAAACAGCGTCCTCTTGGAGAGCTGAGGGCTTGGATAAATCACAATTTCTTGAAAAATAAGATCTAGCTAGAGTTTATCTCGCTATAATAGCGAATGAATAAAAACACTTTAATCACTTATCCTTGTATTACTTTTACATACTTACTTTTTCAAAAAATCAAATATTGTTACGTTGTACTGCAAACGACTTGTCCTCGTTATTTTAATATTTTTTCATATTTTTTAACTAAATCTTTTGTAAAACATTTGAATTTGTCACAATTTGATGGCATAACGTCAATCTGTCAATTGACAGTCTACTAAATAGTTCAAAAATCTTAAGATTACAGAAAAACATATATCTTCATATTTTAATAGACCAAATTTTTACATTTGCTAACCCTGCCAATCATATTGATCGTAATTTTGTTTCGTTATTGATTTCTCTTAGATTTTACTGGAATATCATGATATATTTCGATAATATTCATAAAAAAGATCGCTTAACTTGTTTCTGGACGTGTCATTCAACGGCCATATTTACGTTAGTATGACGTCATCTTCGTCAATGCTATCGAGTTTACTACACGACACGAGAGTGCTTCGTGATGCCGACTAACGTTGTACTGCGTAAACTCGCTACGATAACGTGACGAATACGTCTAAAGTTCGTGATTGGGGTACAGAACGGTTAAACAAAAACATTACATATCAAATCAAGCGAGCTCCGCGGTCGCCCCCGCGCCCGCACCCGCGGCCGTCTAGTTTGCGGCCTATGACTCGGCTTTGGCGGAGAAATACGTGAGTTTTCGGTAACCTGTCGGTTCATGCTTCAAAAATCTCACGGGAGTCCGCGGTTTTTTTTGTTGGTAGCCAGGCTCCGTAATTTGGAGTTCCACTGACCCCCAACTGCTCACGCCGTCGGTGGTTATGTGAAACTGCATTTCCAGACGTAAAAAATATATTTCAACATAAATAATCTTCTGTACACTTTGAATTGCGGGCCGAAGGCCTATTTAGCATTTATCGCGGCAATCGATAAATTTCAAACGTCTTAATTATCATATTGAAAAGGATTTTTTATTAAGTTAGATGTATTAATTTGTTTTTAAAAAGCAATTAGGATTGCTTTACAAGTGATTTTTTTTTTGGAAAACGTGTAGTTTGGGAAATAAAATAATTTTTTCGACGCGATAATGGATGGCAATTCTCGTGCAATTCGTAAACGAAAAAGTTTACCGATCGATTTTTCTTTGTCAAGGAAAAATAGTGTTCGTTTTCTCAGAGATTTCTAGGTTTGATTGCCGCGAGAATTAGTCTCTAGGTCTCTGCTAAGATGAAGCGCCGTCCTCCACATTCCAAAAAAAAATTATCGACAAATTGCCTTAGTATGTCGCCGACAACAATAATACCTTCTTAAATACCTAAAACCTTTTCAAGTCCTTCTGTGATTACTCTCGCATTCAAAGTGCAAATGCTGAATCCAATGTTTCACATTTGTAGCTTCATTTGCAACCGAAACGGTCGTTCGATAAAAGCCTCTTAGCCCCAATTCCCAATTTGTTAGCGACTCTAAAACGATCTAAAACTAGGGATGGCTTATGGAGGTTACCAAAATAGCCGTCAATGCTGTTTGCACAATTTACGAGTTCTAGCAAACGAAAAAACCTTTTTACCGTCTTCAAAAAAAGGAGTCGTCGGAGAAATCGATGCATGATGTGCGTAGACTGTTACTGCTAAAATCATGTTCCGAATTGAAATAAATTTGTTTCTCCTAATAAGAAGTCAAAAACGTTATATTTTATACTCCGAGTTACCTCAAATAAACTCATAAACAGCTTTTTGCGTTGCTTTTTTGAACTTTGTCACTTAAAACTTAAACAGCTCAATACATATCCTATTTTGATAACCATCAACACTAAGTTACAAAAAGATAAACTACATACATGTATAATTTACTTTAACTTCGCATTATTTCGTGCGCCAGAAAAAACAACATGAAATTTCAGTATTTCCGTAAAACCGCAGGAACGTAAATGCAAGGTATTGCGGTCTCAAGTTTGCAACGATAAGTGTTATGTGCAAATGCGAATATAAAATGAACTTTTTATAGAGGTAGCAAATAGAAAATTGTATGAGAATAGGTGGTTCCTACTTTGCATTAAAACATTAATATTGGAATGTTTTTTGTCTGTGCCTGCGGAGGTTATTCTTTTTAGTTTAAATGTAGAGGTATATTATGAGACCGAAGCAAATTTAATCACCTAAATCTTTCACACTACTGAAGGCGATGTATGTTAGTTGATGTTATAAATCTATCGTTTGGAGTATCCTATAATTAATATAGGATTTTTGAAAAAAAAACAAAGCCTGTTTGGTTAAGAAATACATTGCAAGTCCGTTTTTATTTGAAAGTCGAATATTGTTAATAATCATGACATTTCTTTTTAACGAAATGATTAATTTTAAAATGAGATAAACACAAAACTCTCAACTTAAATGGGTAATTCGTCGTTTTATACTGAGATCTTATTAAATCAAATAGTTTAATATTTCTTTTACTGATATTATTTCAAAAGTTATGAGAAGATTGTTTACATTGTTGAACTAGCTAAGAAAAACGGAGTTTTAGATGCATTACTCAAATTTTCTTTATTTTTGTTTCTTCATCATTCATAATATCTAAAGCTTGTTAGAAACTTGAATGAAACAAGGTAATAAATTTAAACATTTTGCATTCTGTCACAAAAACTCTCACAGAGTACTGATACCAATCATGCGCGCTCCTTGACTCTGTATGGAACTCAAAATCTAAGCACAAGTCCCCTTTGTGAGGGCCAAGCTCAGTTATAAGGACCTCCAACCCTTGAGTGAATTAGGCACTGGTAGAATAAAATGCGGTGGAGTTACCATGTGTAAATATATTTTTCGTAATATAATGTTAAAGTACTTAGTTGATGTTTTGGAAAGTACAATGATTATTCAACGGCTTCATTGTGTGATACAGGAGCAATAGATTAAATATTTGAATACGGAAATATGATCTAATTAAAGTCAGTTTCTTTTTTACGTTACGTACCATGCACAAAAAAAAAACAAATATACACTATAACTGTGTTTTATGAATATTTGGTAGGCATTCAAATATACTTTTCATGAATATTCAATTACAAACTGTGCTTTGGTCCTCTAGTTAAGTTATTCAATTTATCAAAAATATGATTTTAGCTTTATACTTTGTATCGATAGTGGTTTAATTATTTTTTATAGCGAGTAGCAGCAGCAGCAGTGACGCGAAATAAGTTTTAAGTTTTTTTGGTACTTAGTCCACCGAAATATTTGCAGCATGAGATGATCATAAGATATTGTATATACTTGTAAGGTAAGTACAGTGAATTTATAAAAAAACACACCTTGAGTCTTTATCGTAACACTAGAAAATAAGGAAAATTAACTTTATTATAAAGAATGGCACAAGATTTTTCCACACCTCAAAAGATTTCGGTTTGTCTGTGTCGTCTTAAGAAATCTCTTTTAGCTATCATTAGCATTGTAAACCTTGTTTGTGAACCTTTAACTCTTGAGAGATTTAGGAGCTTTAATTTAAATTAAGCATGTTATCTGTGTGTATTTCAAGTTTCTGCTTGAAGTGAAAGTCTTCAAACTATGTAATTTGATTAGTTTTATTAACAACAAGAAAAATATTTGTTTAACTGAAAACGCTGGAAATCAGAACTATAGCTCTTATTAGATGACCGGAATAAGATGGTTCAACAATTTGATCAGAAAAATGTTGATTATAAGTATTTGCCCAGAAAAGGACAAATATAAATTATACTAATAATTAACTTAAGTGCGCTTTCACATAAAAGCGACAGCGGCGTGTCTCTCTAATGTGAAGGGCTTACTGCTGTCATTTTATGTATGAAATAGACAGCAGCGCGACTGCCGCACGACCGTCGCTGTGTTAAAATCGCCTAAGTGTGAAAGCGCTCTTAGTGTACTAACTTTTTTGTAAAATGTCATTATAGGAGGATGGGGGGGTTAAGCTACAAAGAACCTACATAAGTTTTGGTGTCAAAATCAATATTCAGATCCTTTAAATTTGAGAGCTTTCCTCGATGACACCAAGATCCCAGACTTTGCAACAATGGGACCAACTAGAAGGTTAACCCGTATAAATAAATAAAACAAATAAAACTAACTCTAAAAAACTGACCAGAAAGCTTAAAATAATGCATTCATCCTCTTTTTAGGGCAAACAAATTCTTCTGAAGTCTGTATCCGTATATTCCCCATCCGACCTGAAATCCAGAGAACCAAGACGAATGTGGTGAAACAGGTCGGCAGATTGGAATTAGATGCGTAACTTTTTTGCGTCATTTCCATGGCGGCAAGTATGCTTCACTTCAGGAGACCCAACACTATGTGCTGATGCTGTGACTGCGGTCTGCGGAAGCTCACAAACAGGCAGCTTATTCTGCCTAGGCCGAGGCTCGAGCTCATAAGCTGCCGGATACCAGAATCTTGACAAGTGCCTTTAACCTTGCCGCAAAGAAATCCATAGACAAAACTACAAGTAGGTATTTTAAAGGCATTTGAAGGCCCATTAGTGGCAGTAATTTTTGTTCAACTACCACCATCTTCAAAAATGGTCTACTTGCACTTATGCAAAGTGAGACAGTGTGTATAGTGTTGCTGAATCGAGTATTTTTGCGCAGTTTGTTGAAAAAGCCGCGTTGAAAGGATTTAAATTGGTTAGTGTTTCGAACAAAAACTGGCTAATCTGGCCACTTGTGTATTCAGCAGCGGGATTTTTACGGCACCCTTTACCCAGATGCCGAGATTCGAGAATTTGAACAGTGTTGGGGAATTAGTTTGACTGCAGCATAAATTCGCTTAAAGGTTTTTTCACACTGCACCGTGCTAGAAACATGTCAGGCACGAAAAGCAACATTATACGCTCTACCTTGGCCACTGAACGGATTGACAGCGTTCTGTATTACCGTTATATGGAGCAAGAGTAAATCGGTGTAATGGGCAAGTTCTTAGTTTTTATTACATTTTTTTTTGCCTGACACGTTCCTAACATGGGTCATGATCATGGTATAAATAAAATAAATAAATAAAAATATGCACCAGACAACACACCAATCGTAGTTTCGAAGTAAGGAATTTTCTTCTCTGTGTTACGAATACCAGACAACGATTATGACGGGGGCGTCTCCCATAAATACTTTTATACATATTAAACATCCATAGGTACAAATATTCGTTCTCATCACACACACATTTGCCACTTGCTGGATTCGTACCCGCGACAGCCGGCGTAATAGTCAGGAGCTCTAACTAATACACCAAACGCGTCTTCAAAAACTCATGACTACCTTTACTATTACTATACTATTGACTATTTATTACCATTTTGTGGTATGCTACAGTGTAGTAAGCAAAAACCCTAAAACTTATTAAAGTCAAACCTATGGAAGTTACTTTTTAATAATATCGTTAATGATTATGTAATAATTCTGTATGTCAGTACTACACTATGCTGCAAGAATGTTTAATTAAAGAAAAAAAACTAATCACTCGTTTCTAACATTTCAGGTACAGTAAAAAAAATCAATAAATAAGTAGGTGAGCCTTCATTTTAACGTATTCATCTTTTTCAATCATCTTAAGTTCAAAACATCTTGAGTTACCCTCAAAGCTAAAGTTACCAACTTTTTAAGTCTAACGTTAAAAGTTGAACGACAAATAGTTTATAAATACAAGTATTCCATCACTGGAAGTCCTGATTTTCTCGCCAACAATTTGTGGGGAACTTTTTAAGCTTTTAGCGCAAAAGACTAACAATTTACACAGAAAACGTTCCAGCCACCAATTCCTTGAATTCTATGAATTTGTTCTGATTTTCCGTCGTTGTTTTCGACGGTGCGTCCTACTGAATTTATTCATTTAATTTCTCGTGTTGTAAGAAACTCGACTGTTTTTGATGTCATCCGTGGTAAGCTTTAATTCGAATTTGTGTCATTAAATCTGATGAACTAGGGAGCATATTGTATTCGATGTCATACGAATTAATTTAGGCCCCATTTATTCATCGATAATAATAGTAAAATTTCGTTACCATCGGTTATACATTAATAATTCTCATCTGCATTTTTACCGTATTCAGAAAAAGGAGGTTATAAATTCGAAAAATACATATATATGAGATATCGTTGTATTACAAAAAGATAAGCTCTTTTGGGTATAATATAGCCTCTATTGCTTTTTTCCGATGCAATATTGAATCATAGACTTATTTTAGTCGAGGCTCTTTTACATAACTTCTATTTTAACGCACATTTGCAGGCGTAAAATGATAGGGCATTTTTGAAGTACATGAAACATTTGAGCGATGCGTTGCGGTACTTCATAATTTGTATTATATTGCATCCATTTCGACACTTCGATACCGAAAAATTGCCACTGAAACGCTGAGCTGAAACAATTTAAAGCGGCGTGAGACTCATTTGTCACGATCAAGACGAACAACCAACAATAATTTTGAATAAAAAATATCTTATGAACATTCACCAGGGATGACTTGCAGCCTCTGGCTGACGGGAACTTGTAAACAAAACAGAGGCGTATTTTATGCATCATTACCAAAACGCCAGTGATAAATTCGGGAGTAAATACATAGAGCCTTACATTCCGTATTTTTATATATACACCCTCAGTGGTGGATATTCATAAACTTTTACTGCAATGGCCGTGGAGTAAGTAATATGATTCTCTTTCTAACATTCAATTTATGTCTTTCATATTTTTATTGTATAGTTACATGTGGTAGGTATTCTGTGTATTAATAAGCGGTTTGTAAAACCCTTTTTTTATAACATTCAGAAGTTATTATTTTGTGTTGTTATGGCGCTTCATATTGACTTAGATCTATTATTTTTATAAAAAATGAAAAAGAACTAAATATTTTTGTTCAAACTTCACCAATTAAAAGCTTAAAAAGATCGAGTTTCAACAAATTGTTTCTTGTAAAGCTTAACCCTGGCTTCCGTTTTCTTTGCGTAATAATTGAGGGAGGGAATAAACAATGATTTCGTCAAAGTAATTAGTAAACAAATCCCTTGAGCCAGAACGCTCAAAGGTGTATCGCGTAATTTATTAAAATTGCAATTAGCTGCGAGACGCTATGTATTAGAACAGCTTTTAGATGTTCGTCTTGGTTAGCCACAAATTAACTAATTTATTAAAATGTTATCATTAATAGAAACAATCTAATACTTGGAAGAATTTATTCATTATTATAAGCTCAAAGGACAGAAGACCTTTCGCATGTGGTAGAAAAACATTTAAAAAAACACTTTGCCACAAACACGTATTCAGAATCCTTTACCATTCTAAAAAATAGGTAGTCACATCCCTGAAAAGGTACAACAACAAAGAACAAACTGCGGTGTTTATAGCAAACATTGTTTATCATGCAAAGCTACCCGAAGGTAGAACGGTAGTGCCTTACAAGCGGTAACGGATAAGGGCGGTTGATAACATCGGTTACGATGCCTATCAGTTGTTTTCAGCCTTAGACGGTATATTTAGTGTTATGTTCTAGCTGTTTTTTAGTTAAGGACAATAGACGTAGCAGTGTATTGTTCTGGTTTTATTGCATTAAGTGCTATTTTTAAATAGTCAGATAAGAAATATTCGTCAAACAAAATACAATTTGGCTAATTTGAAGACGTCATCTAATTATCAGCAATCATAGGCACCTGTCATTTTTGAAAATCTGACGCTTTATAATTTATAAGTCTGATAAGTTTTATCTGACCATTGAAAAATCGGCCCTTAATTAAATAAATTATTGATATGATACAAATTAAAAAGATGCTAATTATTGAAAAAATAGTTCCACTCAACAGCCGCCATACCGCTGTAACACTGGTATGAATAACACTGGTATGCATGATAAAAAGATCTTATTTTTATCATGAACAAATATTATGACACTTGACTGTTTTTAATTAGACATACAGCCATTTGGCCACGATTTCACCTGATATTATGTGACAATGCAGCCTAAGACCCTTTACCCACTGCGACTTTTAGCAGCAATGCAGTCGCAACGCTTACGCGCGTTAGTATCGATGCAGCAGTCGGAAAATGACAACCTTTACACACTGCGCTACTTTTATCGATACAGTCGCGATGCAGTCAAATTATGTACTGAATTTTGGCGAATGCATCGATACTAACGAGCGTTAGCATCGATGCAGACGCGCTTCTGCATCGATGCTGAATTAAATATGTTCATTGCGTGAGTCACAATGCTGAAACGCGTTTTCAAAAAGCACGACTGCATCGATGCTAAAAGTCGCAGTGTGTAAGGGGTCTACGATTGGCCATGTCTGCCTAGTGCCTTTTTACTGTTTTCTTGAAAACGTCAAATTATAGTTGCCAGGGAACACTTCTGCCGGCAGCAAATTTCACTCCCTAGTGGTATGCAAAATAATGTGGACCGAAATCATTGGGTGCGTATTGTTTGGATCTCTACGACATAGGCGTGGGAGCCGCGCGCGCGTCTTATGTTTCGAAGATAAAAACGGGCTGGTAGAATCAAGTCATGCAACTCTCCGAAATGTAACCTGAAGAAAATCGTCAGACATGCTACTCTTCGCATATGGTCGAGGCTCAATAATTTATTCTAGAAGAGTTCATCGCTTCTGATAATTTTCTTTGTTCGGTTTTCTTTTTAGTCTACAGCAGTCAGCTGATATTCGGCAGAACCACCTAAATTTTCTACATTTTATGGATGAGATGAGATGACGGGTTTTAAGCATTTGACGGTTAGTTCAATAACAAGCTTTACTTAAGAATACAACCACTCCACGTTAAAACCAAAAAGGTCAAGTTAGACCGTAGGAGTATGGCACACACCAATACATACCGGAAGTCAGGCCTTTGTAATGTAATTTAGTGGTAATACTTATATTCTTTCTTTGTCTCATTAGTCTTTTGATTTAAATAATATACACATATATTGGACACCAATCACATACATTGCTCTGATCCCAATGTAAGTACCCTATGCACTTGTGTTATGGAAATCAGACACAACGTTGGTACCACCACACCCAGACCCGAGACAATATAGAAAATTATGATTTCTACATTGACCCGACCGGGAATCGAACCCGGGACCTCGGAGCGCCTACGCTTTGAAACCCAGCCGTGCTTAGTCCCAACACCACGAAGGTTGTCAAGGTCAATTCAGGCAGTTTTAGGTACAAGCTGGTATATGCAAGCTCATTATTACAAAGTAGTAGGTAAGGCCTCAGTTATGAACATTAACTGACTTTCAAACCATTTATATGCCACAACTGCATTATTCAAATAACAATAAATGTTGCTTCACATACTGCATTCTGGAAAACAAACCAGCCTGCTAATCATCGTTCCAGGGTATTTATCTGATTTATGCTCTTACCCTGCGTGACTACATTCATTCCTAAAAGTGATTTTATTGACGTCCTTCCCATCCGAATCTCAGCCCTATTCCCCACGCAATTGGGTCTACATTACCGCAAGTAACATAAAACAGTGTCATGTTTGCCCTATATAACCCTGAAATTAGAAATGGGCAAACTAATCAAAAGATCATTATTAATTCGTTGCTGGGAAGTCGGGGCTAACATGACTAGTTTTTACTTTCCGTACAGTAGTGAGGGATTGATTTAGTTGGGTTTTGATATGGAAATATCAAAAAGGTGTCATTTTCCTACCGATAAATATTATGAACTGTTTCCACAACAGCTTAACCACGATTCGTGTCGCTAAATTGAAATTGAATACTTAGCTTACTTAATTTGTACTTTCATTCGTAGTTGATGAACTCTTCCATTCTTCATTGTAGAAATGAACTGAATGTTTATTTGCGTTTGGATAAGGGTACATTTAGTTTGTTATTATTTCATTTAGTTCAGCTTTCCCAGCCATCTATGAATAGCATGCAAATACATATTTTTTGTTATAACAAAGTGACTATAACTACATTAAATCATTAAATTCAAACAAATTAAAAATAATTATTGGAATGTCAGTGTAAACACATTACAAATTGGAAATAGATAACATCGATACATCATATGTCACATAAAATAATTAAAGTCATAGTTACAAAAAAAAAGAAACAAGTTATAATGTCACATCACATTTAAGTAATCATATCGTATTTTTCTATTTTTTTATGTATTGTAATTCAGTTGTGCTGCTGCTTTTTAATATTTTCTTAATCAATTTCACAATATTTCCGCATATAAATTGTGGTCTCAATAAATCAAAATGAAATATTGACCTAACAATGTTTAAATATACAGGGTAAAATTTCACTATTGCTTCCGTAGTAAAAGTTGTTCATATTCATCAGTGGAGTTTTCACACAAAATTAGGTCACTGATTAAAATTTCACCCTGTATAGTTCTTAATATTTAGAATTGCCATTATTATTATTATTGCCTGTGCCAATACAGCGCTATGAAATGTTGCTCCGTTGCGCTATTGTCATACTAAGACACCAGTGTACTACCATATTTGGGGGGTATTTACCAATACTCGCCACGCTTGGCAGGCGGGTTGGCGAGCGCAGAGACTGCGCTTCTTGTAGCTGCCACGCTGCTGCCCGTGGTCAGTTCAACATTTAACTGCGCCTTTTGTTGGATGGTTATCTCGCCATCGGTCTGTCGCCAGAGCCTCGTTTGTTGAAACAGGACGCACCGCGTGATAAGTTGAGGTTGGCTTGGAGCTTTGAGTCTTGGTTAAGCTCTCTTACGTCCCCGGCTGATAGAGATGATGATGATGATGAGGACACCAGTGGCGGCAGAATTGAGCCGTAGTCAACTAAACAACTACTTTATTCTTGTTTGTATTTTAGAATTCATATATGATGATCACTCGTATATTATTATATGTTATTTAATCATTCGTCGTAAATAAATCATAAATCATTCGTCGTTCGCCTGTCGCAAGAATCGGTTGCGTACCTACGGTAACAAAATTTTGTAGGATAACTACCCGCATACTAAAATATGCCAAAATTGTAGTGCGATGATATAAGTGCAATAACACAGTGACACAAGGTTTCTTTGGCTATCAGTTTCATTATTCTTATTTGATTAGTAACTTAAACAAAAAATACGATTTTGGGAGTAGACGCCCTTCGCCGCTGTACTCACTTTGGCATTTGTTCGTCGGCTGATAATCATTATAATTGATCCAACTTTTAATATGACTATAGTATGAAAATGCCAGTCTATTTTTACCAGTTGCAACACTGGCCACTGATACGAAAATGAGAGCATTTATCGACACCTAAACTATCTATCCTTCACTCCAATATTCGATATCGAAAAACGATTTGCGGGAGTTAGGAGAAACTAATCCTACTATGGGATCTCACGTGAGTGCAAGACAAATAAAGCTTTAGTCGCGACGGAGATTCATTCCCTACTCGCTTCTTTCCGTGCATTTTTAAAGGTTTCGTCTCCTCGCGTTTTAAGGGGGAACTGTAAACTTTCTTAGCCGCATCATTACCATGCAATTGACCTTTCCTCAGGTTCTTAATCTACATTACATACTGTATGTCGAAAGCTTTTTGAAACAAGAATACAACCACCAGCCCAACTATTGTTTACCAACTTGTAGTTTTTAGGGTTCCGTAGCCGAATGGCAAAAACGGAACCCTTTTAGTTTCGTCAAATCTGTCTGTCTATCTGTCCGTTAACCGCTTTACGATTCACATACAAAAAATATAAATTATGATATTTAAGGGGATCCCATACATGAAACTAAAACCTAAAACTTTTTTTTTGTCAAACATCTGAGTATAGGGTGCCTATATGTCTTTTAAAATGACATCGAGGTTCCTAAAACTATTCTCTCTAAAAGTCTAACGTTTAAGGGGTAGACGCTTTCAAAGTGGTAAAATGGGCGTCCCCCTATCTAACTTTGAAACGAAGCGAATGTAATTTTTGAAAAAAAATGCGTAATATAGATCTTAACAAAGACTTTTAAAGAAAATTAGTTTGAACGAGATCGAACAAGTAATTTTTGAGATAAAGCAAATTATCAATAACCGCAAGCATAACTTTGTTATTCATACAAATACTATAACAACAAAGTTATATTTGCTGTCAATAAAATATTGTGGTATTTTGGCTAAGTGGAAGTTAATGAATCTCTAATTCAGTTAAAGTTGGCACGGAATCTTTAGAGTGCGAGTCCGACTCGCACTTGGCCGGTTTTTTTCTTGTTCCAAGCTGACCTTAAGTTATTGTTCTCTCCCTTCGATAATATGCAACAGTTTAATCTTTAACTGAATTCTGAACCTGTACTTTGGCAAGTAATTTTCCAGGAAATTTGGTAGAAGACTCGATCAGACTCGGTTGAACACAGCTCGTTAATTCTATGAGATGTGAAGTTTACGACCTTGGAGGTAACGAAGAGGTTTTATTTGTTTTCTGTGGCGCTTTAACGACAGCTTACCAATTTGTTTGCCTTATTGAATGGAAGGATGTCATTATCTCCAGATTTATTGTCTGCTGCAGTTTACTGCTGGATATAAACCTTTGATTTGCGAAATGCCAGCCTTAAAATGAACCTTCTAGACACTAGATGAGGACAAATTAATGCTAACCACAAATAACAAATGAACGAGGTATTTTGAGGTACCCTGTGCATGAAGCGCCTACGAGGTCAAATAAATAAGTATCCCTTACATTGAAGACGTCTTCGTAGATAAATACGATAGTATTATTATTGTATTAAATAGGGCGTGCCTTATAAATATTTGCGATTAATTATACCGCTCCGCCTTCCACACGTATAACTGTTTAAACTGTATGTTTAATCAAACAATCCAATGAGACCAGGAAAGCGTTATGAGCACAAACTTTATCGATAAACACCGCCAACCGAATCTGGGGCTCTACTCCAAAAGGCGATGTCCGAATTTTCACTATATCGCAACTCACTATCGCAACTTGAAGACACTATCACAATTTTATACGATACGAACCCTGATAATATTGAAAACTAGTTTTTTATTTAGTACAGATCGTGGATATAGGCTTTAAAGATAGCAACAACTTATAATTCATTCCGTGCAAAACTGTAGTTGCGCTATCCTAAAAGCGACAAAATATTTATAAACGCTAATATATATTCAGATTCTATCATTCCGTTATGCAGCTCAGATGTAAACAGGTAGAAGAGAAGTACACTAATATGCTATTTAATGTATGAACCCGCAAACGGACATTTTATTATCACTTTAAAAACCTCATGAAGTTATTTTATAAACGCGCATTCTTAACTATTATGGTTGTCAAGTTGACTAGAAAGTCAAATATTTGGAGTTTTTAGAGTAGGATCTCTATTCTTCAACCAAGCTAAATTGCAGCAGAGGAATTGCGGAGAGCAAAACAACACATTATTTGTGTTGCGGGAAATAGGTCGATTCTCATTCATCATAGCCGAGATGCTGTTTGCTCGTTATCTATTTATTTATGGCACAGATTCCCAAACTTTAACTGGGGCGGTTCGAGATTGAGATAGATCTGTTGTGGACATGATTGTGGTGTAGACCACAGTCGTTTCTAGAATCGAAGATTCTATAGTGATTAATGATTGAAATTAAATAACTAATCTAGTTGTTTCTACTCTTGATGTTGAGGAGACGATGAACCAAAAAAAAATCTTTATTACACAAGTAAGTATGGATACAGATAACCAAAATAAACGAAAACATACAAATCACAAGTACAATGTTGGCGGACTTATCGCTGGAAGCAATCTCTTCCTGACAACCAGTGGGTAGAGGAAACAACAGGTATTAAAGGTAGAAAGCGGCGTGCAAAATAGCAAAAAAATATATTAAACATTAGATAAAACGGGTGGTAAAATAAACATAAATAGTATATATATATATATATCTATCTATCTATATATATATATATATATATATATATATATATATATATATATATATATATATATATATATATATATAGTATAAAAAATAAAGTAGTATATAAATAAATACATAATATAATATACGTTCAAGAAGGAAACCTCTTTTAGTCTACCAAAAAACTATTTATTTCCGCTAAAACCAGCAGTAAATACCTGCCGTAGTGTAAATTTTATCATTTATTGACAATATATTACTGGCGAAGCGATTTATCTTTAAGTAGGAAGTTAGGTGCTATTAATCGATATTTACAAAATAGTTTCAGGCCTATTAATCTCGTAAGTTGTTCAGCATTAAACTACCTTTAAAAAACTGACTAAATAGCTTAAAATAACGCCTTTGCCCTGTACTTAGAAACAAACAAATTCATTTGGAGTCAGTGCATGATGTTAAGCTTACCTACACCAACAGTCTACTCCCATCACACACCGTTTAATACATATATACCGACTTCAAAAAAGGAGGTAATCATTTTTTTCTTTTTTTATTTCATGATTTTTTATTATTTACTCATATCTCAAAAACAACTGGACCAATTTTGATGAAACTCACACTGCACTTAAGTTAAAATATACCTAATCGAAAGAATCATCTCCCTATATCTTATTGTTTTCCAATTATCCGTGGAGAAACACACACACTTACGAAATTTCGCACACGTGTTTGAAAGCTTTTATATAAAAAAATATATATCAAAATCCACCAATACTACATACATAAACATTGAATTAATTTACATCATTTTTAGATGTTGTTTAAAGTAGCCGTGTCATAGTTATGACGTACGTAGTTTACTGTAGTAGCTTACCGATGACTTTGCATCTTTTAACCCTTTCATGTTCCTGTATCGGACAGCAGCTACATTAAAACTTATCATTCGTTTTTAAACCTTAAATCAAGGCTATAGAGAACATAACTATAGGGGCATACGTTGTAAAGACTGTGGCCTTGTCTAAATAGTGTCGTGTTGTAGCCTGAACAAAATGGCAGTCGTGAGTCTAATCAGGCACAAAGCAGTTATTTGCTTGCTCGCCCATTCAGGGGCGGTGAACTTTAGGAACCATTTAAAGGTGGGAGTACACGGGCAACATAAAATACGAAAGACAACTTGGTGAACAAGATTGGCGATTGTATTAGACAACCAAGCTGAAATCCTGTTCAAAAGTTATTTAAATCATAAGATTCAACCAGGGTTATACAACAATATAGGTGTGATGATAAATAAGAGCTTCATAGCTAGCTCAACGTGCCAGGTTGTCTTGTATAGATAGGCTACTTATCTAATATTCCTGAGCATGCGATCCGTTGACTACCCGGAGCAGTAACGAATGCATTCCGTAATATCATTGAAAGTTCCTAAGCTGATCCGTCCGCCGTGAAGCCGATCCGGGACGTAAGGGAGCTTAACCAAGACCCAAAGCTCCAAGCCAACCTCACCTTCACGCGGTGCGTCCTGTTTCAACAGACGAGGCTCTGGCGACCGACCGATGGCGGGATAACCATCCAACAAAAGGCGCAGTAAAATGTTGAGCTGTGATGGGCAGCAGCGTCACACTTAAAAGATACTGCGCCTCTGCGCTCGCCAACCCGCCTGCCAAGCGTGGCGAGTACTGGCAAATACCCCCCTATATGGTAGGACACAAAAAAACCAGGCCCCCAGTCTCCGGCAGCCCCGCTATTCCTGATTCCGGTAGCGGTCACGGTAACGGCGGGGCAGGGGGTGCTAAGAATCCCCGGAGGCGATCTCGCTACCACCCCCAACGACAACTGGCCCTGGTAACTTATAACGCGTGCACACTGAGGACAGACGAGAAGTTGCTCGAGCTGGAGGAAGAATTGAGCAGGTTACACTGGGACATAGTGGGTTTATCAGAAGTCCGTAGAGAGGGCGAGGACACGATAACTCTGAAGTCTGGCAACCTGCTCTTCTACCGGGAGGGTGACCAAAAGTCCCAAGGTGGTGTTGGGTTTCTTGTCCACAGGTCCCTCGTAAACAACATCGTAACCATCGAGAGTGTGTCGAACAGGGTGATATACCTTATACTCAGAATAACCGAAAGGTATTCGCTGAAGGTTATACAGGTATATGCACCGACCTCGAAACACCCGGATGAAGAGGTGGAGGAAATGTATGAGGACGTAAGTAGAGCCATACACACTTCCAAAACCTATTTCACTGTTGTTATGGGGGACTTCAACGCAAAACTCGGCAAGCGAGGCGAGGATGAGTTGAAAGTGGGACCTTTTGGATATGGTCAAAGGAACGCCAGGGGAAATAGGCTGGCCGACTTTCTGGAGAAGGAGGGACTCTTTGCGATGAACTCTTTCTTCCAGAAGCCGCCTCAAAGGAAATGGACCTGGCTGAGTCCGGATGGCAAGACGAGAAATGAGATAGACTTCATCATGACCACCAAGAGACGGTTATTCAATGATGTCTCCGTGATCAACAGGGTAAAAACCGGTAGTGATCACCGTATGGTCCGAGGCATATTGAATATAAATGTCAAATTGGAAAGGTCCCGCTTGATGAAGTCCACGCTCCGACCTACTCGTGCCCATATCCAAAATCCCGAGAGCTTTCAACTCGAGTTGTCAAACCGCTTTGATTGCCTAGAGAATTGCGTATCAGTGGACGAAATAAACAACGGGTTTGTGAAAACTGTCCAAACGGTCGGATCTAAGTTTTTTAGACCTGGCCGTAAAAATAGACCTCAAAAACTCTCGGTCCACACTCTCGACCTTATGGCAGAACGTCGATCTATGGCACTGCAGACCTCCGTTAATGCTCAAACCTACAGGCAGCTTAATAGACGAATAATGAAATCTCTGCGACATGACATTCGTTCCTTTAACACGAATAGTGTTAAAGAAACAATAGAGCGAAACCAAGGCTCCAAAGTGTTTGCAAGGGACATGTCTATTGGGCAAAGCCTGTTGACGAAGCTTAAGACGGAGGACGGCAGTGTAGCGTCGACGAAAGCAGAGGTTTTGAGGGAGATCGAAAGGTTCTATGGGCAGTTGTACACCTCAGTAGCCAAACCCGTTGATAGCTCGACCGGAGACCCACGAGCTATCCTGACCCGACACTACACTGAAGACATCCCGGACATCAGCCTCTACGAGATTAGGATGGCCCTGAAACAGCTAAAAAACAACAAGGCACCTGGCGAGGACGGAATCACAGCAGAGCTCCTGAAAGCGGGTGGAACACCGGTACTTAAAGTCCTTCAGAGACTCTTTAATTCCGTTCTGCTAGAGGGCATCACGCCTGAGGCATGGAACAGGAGTGTGGTGGTGTTGTTTTTCAAAAAAGGAGACAAAACCTTATTGAAGAACTATAGACCCATCTCACTCCTGAGCCATGTCTACAAGCTGTTTTCAAGGGTTATCACGAATCGTCTCGCACGTAGGTTTGATGACTTCCAGCCTCCCGAACAAGCCGGTTTCCGAAAAGGCTATAGTACCATAGACCACATTCATACGCTAAGGCAAATTATACAGAAGTCCGAGGAGTATAATATGCCTCTATGTTTAGCTTTTGTGGACTATGAGAAGGCCTTTGATTCGATCGAAACTTGGGCGGTGCTTCGGTCTCTTCAGCGGTGTCACATAGACTATAGGTATATAGAGGTGTTAAAGTGTCTATATAACAACGCCACCATGTCGGTCCGAGTACAGGAACAGAATACGAGGGCGATTCCATTGCGAAGAGGTGTAAGACAGGGCGATGTTATATCTCCGAAACTGTTTACAGCGGCATTGGAAGACGCCTTCAAGCTCCTGGAATGGGAAGGATTCGGCATCTCCGTCAATGGCGAATACATAACACACCTTCGGTTTGCCGATGACATAGTCGTTGTGGCAAAGACGCTGGATGATCTAGGCACTATGCTCGAAGACCTCGACCGAGTATCCCAACAAGTGGGTCTTAAAATGAACATGGAGAAGACGAAAATTATGTCGAGTTCCCTTGTTGTACCCACTCCAGTATCCATTGGGAACTCAACTCTCGAAGTTGTCGACGAGTACGTCTACCTGGGACAAGTGATCCAATTGGGTAGGTCCAACTTCGAGAAAGAGGTCAATCGACGAATCCAACTCGGCTGGGCAGCGTTCGGGAAACTGCGCAAGAGCGTCTTCTCGTCTCAATTACCTCAGTGTCTGAAGACGAAAGTCTTCAATCAGTGTGTGTTACCAGTGATGACATACGGATCCGAAACGTGGTCTCTTACTATGGGCCTTATAATGAAGCTCAGAATTACACAACGAGCGATGGAGCGGGCTATGCTCGGTGTTTCTCTACGAGATCGAATCAGAAACGAAGAGATACGTAGAAGAACCAATGTAACGGACATAGCCTTGAGAATCAGTAAGCTTAAGTGGCAGTGGGCAGGGCACATAGCGCGAAGAACTGATGGCCGTTGGGGCAGGAAAGTTCTAGATTGGAGACCCTTCGACCAAAGACGCAGCGTAGGACGTCCACCAACAAGATGGACAGACGACCTTAAAAAGATCGCAGGATCAAACTGGATGCAGACCGCTAGTGATCGGTCGCTGTGGAAAGCCGTGGGGGAGGCCTATGTTCAGCAGTGGACGTCCTTTGGCTGATTATGATGATGATGATGATGATGAAGCTGATCCGTTCTGCAATGTATACTAACAATGCAAGGAGAGACTCTACATAAGTATACATGAAGTCAAACAGACGAAGCTTGAGCAGCTGTTGCATTCTGTATGTGTCACAATGAAGCCGTATCACGATCTTCTTTGGAAGTGCATCTGCTGCAACAGCACTATAAAGCTGTTGCTCTTGACTGCATCAAACGGCACGTGAATACCCGCCCTAAGGGTCTCCAACTCAGTGGCCTGGCAGCCCTTGATAAATGAAGTACTCAAACGACCTCACAATTCGGACGCGCGGTTTTTCCCGTCACGATCCTAAGAGGATGCAAATTAGGCAAATAATTAATGTGCTAATTTATTTAATTTTTTTACGGCAAACAAATGGATGAGTGATGAAATGTTTCACACAAATAAGTATGATTTTAGAAAGGCAGACAGCTTATAAATTGAGGGAGGATTTAAGAGTGGGAGTTAATGGCAGAACATTTGAGATCTGACTGAGTGTAAATGGAGATGAAACAAGCGTTTCGTTGTGGCTTAGGTTTTATAAATTCGGCACGGAAAGCTAATGTTTTATAACTTCTTAAGATATTTCTTCGCATGTTTTAACTAACTTTCGACAAAGGATTAACTGCCTTTCGACAAAGGTCGACGTTAATACCATTCAATTCAAAAGACGACCTCCGTGGTGTAGTGGCTAAGCACGATGGGATTTAAGGCGTTGCCGCTCCGAGGTCACGGGTTGGATAATGGGTCGGGTCAATGTAGAAATAATATTTTTTATATTTTCGCGGGTCTGGGTGTTGTGATACCACCGCTGTGTCTGTTTTCCATAGTACAAGTGCATTAGGTACTTACTTTGGGATCAGAGCAATGTATGTGATTGGTGTTCAATATTTTAAAAATAAAAAAAGATGTTTTTTGGAAGATCCTTAGTAAATAAAACTCCTGGGTAGACATTTAACATGATTTATACATGATTAATTTAAAAAGGCCTTTTTATTACACCATATTCCAGCCCATTTATCTGTAGTCCAAACAATACGCTTTAATTACGCAACCTGAAATATAATAATAAATTTTAGGTGGGTAAAGCAGAAATTAATATAATTATTCAATTCACCACCGTGGGCTGGAACAAATACGCTTGTATAAATTGGGTATAACGGGAAAAATGCACGCCCCCGTTTCGTAAGGGTCACTTATCTGGGTGAAATATGGTGACCATTAGCGGTTTCCATTGGAAAGATTCGGGAATAATGGATACGATGAGTGATAGCACTGGCGAGGACTGTGTGGGAAGTTGGAAGTCGCGTACGAATGGAAAACAGCAAGTAAGTGGGTGGTAATTGATACTGTTTCCAAGAAAAATGTGCTCAGAATTATGATGGTTGTGTGGGTTGCATATTTCCAGGTAATAGACTACAGAGGGCAGTAATAGTACTGATGTTAGATTTATGTAAAGAGTTTTAAATTATGTGTCTTTCAGAGCACAGATGCATGACTCAACGGTGGATTAAGTTCCTCTGTTTGTTTCTCCTGGGAATGGAATACAGAATGTTTCAAATACAAATGTTAGTTCTCAGTTATTTAGTTACTTTTAGTATACTATTACACTAACGGCCTGTTACATGATGTCTTAACAGGTAAGCGCAATCTTCCAAATACTTCATACGAAATGACGTTCCATTTTCTTGAATAACTCGTGGATAAGTGCTCACTAGTAGATGGTGAAACAAGCCTAAGAAAAGTAATATTACTACTTCTTTACTTAGATTCTTCAGCGGATACTTTCCTGTCTCCTCTAAGTCCTTATCACAATAAAACAGGGGCTAGGGCTTGTATGTAACAATGCTTCCTTTCAAGCGCGTTCAAACAAACAAACTTATTAAATATATCTTATGAACGTACGTTACTTCGTTACGTTAAAAAAGAATTATTTTTCAATTTATAGTTATCGAAAGTAAATACAAGTTAAATACGAGTACCAACCAGTAGTATCGACTGTGCAGTTGACTGTTTAAATCATTAAGATAAAAGCACCACGCATTCCTATTTATTGCGTCAGTTGCTTTTGCAAGCATCGATAAAACTATCGATGTCTCCTTACCACTAGCTGTCACATCTCACTCATCCCGGTCTATCCCTCAAGCTAATACCCAAAGTCCTGGGCAAACAGGCCTCGCTATTAGATGGCAAATTGATTACTCACACCGACCCCATCTCCCAGTATCTAAGAATTAGGGGCTTGGGTGACGGCGTTTTGATGCTGTGTCGTAAGATGTTTCTTATCGAATTGTTGATAAACACATGCTTGTGAAAATAGGAGCATAGGAAAAAAGACTAGCGGGGCAGTTTATTAAATACTATTGCAACAGAGAAGAAAGCTGTTGTCGATAGTTAATATAATTTTATTAATTTACTGAATTATACATACCTATTTAGCTACAAACACAAAATGTTCAAATTGCAGTCGGCAATTTTAAACCCAGTTCTAGATAAGATTGCCTTGGTATTATTACGTAATGTCATATGTTCTGCAGGTAATCAGAGTTGGTGGAAAACTTCGTAAAATTAGTTAGTTAAAATTTGCCTTTGAAAAGGATCCTAATCAGGGGGGGTTCCATAATCGTGAGGTGTCAAAATATGAGTTCATCGGGTGATAATCGCTTCCACAATATATGCATCTGTAACCACAGTCTACATAGTACTACTATTTCAGGCGCCAGTCTCTCACTAAATTAGTTGGTGTAATTCAATTGTCTCCGCACTAGTTAACAAAAATTATACACAGGATAATTAGCTTAAGACCATCCGTAAATTCAATTTTGTTAAAGAAAAAATAAAAACTGTTTATTTTTCTTTAACAAAATTGAATTGAATTGAATTCTTTGTTTTAGTTAAGTCAACATCTAAACAAAAGAAATCTAGCTCCGAAAAACTAAAAAACAATACTCTCTAAATTTCTAAAACGTAGCTGCAAGGAGCATACCTCACTCATGTGTGTTGCGGGTGTGTGGAGTGTTGACCCTTCAGACGAGAGGTGTCAAGAGTCTCGCGTCCTCAAGGCTTACTCTGTGAAACTTTGGCTTCGACTGTATATATATATCTTCCTCGCTCTGGTTACTTAGACGACCCGTCTGGTGAAGTGAAGAAGAAATCGCCTAATACGCAGCGGGTTGCGGGTTCGATCCCCGCACAATACAAACATTTGTGTGCATGAACATGTCTGTTTGTATTGGTCTGGGTGTTTTCTATGTATATCATGTATGTATTTACAAACAAAAAAGTATTTAAGTATTATATGCGTTGTCTGGCAGCCATAACACAAGCTTTGAGTAGCTTATTTTGGGACTAGGTGGCGATGTGCGGGAATGTCCAAGGTATATTTTTTATTATTTACTTACAAAAAAATATTAATTGTTTTTAATGACAAAAGTACTTATTTCTATAGTATAGAGGCCTCAACCGCCAAACATCTTTAAAATAAGCAAAATTGCGCACGGGTCGGACTCGAACCTGCAACTTTCTGGCTAACGGGGCCAAGAGCTCTTCCAATTGGGCTACCGTGCTTTCGGACTGACCGTGCAAAATTTCAGGTCTCTTGTGGATACGTCATTACGTGTGACGTCTGCGCTATCCACCCAACTGTTTTACAACAGCAGTGGGCCAAGTTATTATTACATACAAGTTATATAAGTTATTCATTACAGAATAAATTCAACTCGGAAATTGATAAAGCGGTTTATTAATGTTTTTAACACTCACAGCGTAATTTTTATATTCATAAAGATTAAACAAGGAACCATTTTTTTAAATATTTCTGATTAATAAATGAGTAAATTATTTAATTACATAAAGCGTCCCTTAATCATTAAAATTGTTTTTTTTTCTCAAACACGCTATTTCTTTAGTTGATATCTTTTTTATATATAAAAATGAATCCATATTTCCCTTGGTCACGAATGAATGGCTAGACCAATTTCACAGATTTTTTTGTTGAGTTTGTTATTTTCAGGAGCCAAAAAATTTTATGTTAATTTTTTATGTTTTTTGTCACATTCATCACCGTCCGGAGTAAGATAATAATAATTAAAATTCAGACTAAATATCTCTTTCGTCAAATTCCATTGAAATGCAAGACCGTAAGTCATCACATTTAGTAGGGCACCGGGCGTGCCTGCCAGCCTCTACGTATATCCTCTGACCCCGATACCTTAAGGCTTTAATTTTTGATGCCTCCTTTCTATTCTGAGTCGGTTTAACTTTAATCAATCTCTTGTAACGTTATGAATTTGGAATGTTAATAACGGTCCGGTCTATTTTGACAAAGTGTTACTTATTAAGATTCAAATATAGTAAGATAATGCAGCAAAAAAAATAATCTAAGATGTTAGAAGATGACCGACATTTACAGCAGAACAGTTTTTGACGCGTCAGAAAAGCATGGCATGATCAAAGTTAATGGGCATAGCTGATACTCCAAATCCAAAAATAAAAAAGCAATTTAATAGCTTGCTAGCTGGCTAGCAGGGGATGATTTCATATGATTAACATAGTATACAATACGCCTAGAGCCGATTAATTGGGTATGTTTCTTACCCAATTGTATACAACTCATGATTATTAAAATTGATATAATGCTTAAAAATAAATATTGCACAATCTACTTTGACATTGGAAGACTTTATTATAATGCATGTATTTTTTTATATATTTTTAATTATTTTTATTCTTCATTGCACTCATTTAAAGCTTGCTTGCTTAAAGCATTCTCTACCAGTCAAGCATTGGATGAATCAGAAACGATTGAGGCGGCGTAAAATAACACACAAAAGCAACAAATTAATTTTAAGCTACTAATCTACTTACATAAATAATTTAAAATAAACATACTTGAATAATTACAATTATTTATACATAGGCTAGGCAAACAGATATTATAATAGGGGAAACAGAGAAGGAGAGATATGTTTAAGTTCGTTGTTTGTATTTTAGTAGTAAACTCACATGTTTGCAATTACATGATAACTGTAGTGACCTTTGTAGCAGTAACTAATTTCCATGCTTTCGGTTTCATCTTAATTCTGCATTTTTCAGTAAGTATACAATCATAACTTTTTAGACTTCCCTAGCAGAATTTTGGACAAATAAAGGATTGTAATTTCCAATATGCACTTACCTCTGCCGTCACGTCCCACTGTGCATTCGCGGAATGAAATAGAACCAGGATATCCACACAGCCTGTCTCGGGAGTTTTACTAACACGAGACTTCCCCGGATAAATTACATTTCCTTGCATTAGACTCGCTGTCGAAAAATATCGACGATTCCGTTTAGAAAATGCGGTTACATAGGCGTTAAAATAACTAACAAGTATAGGCACCGTGGCTCGTTTTGGTGTTAATTTGATTTTAGTGTGAGAATTAGATCTGAACCTGAAACATTATAGCAGTTATATCTTTATTTGACACAAACAGAAAAAAAACCAAGTACCTGATGACGAGGTTTTCTGGTATATTAGTTAATTAGGTTCTTCTTTATTAAATGAATATAGGATCTGTGTATCGTTATCCGTTTATATTACCTGTACATTTTCATTACAAATCTTATTTTTAAGTTGTTATAAAGGTATTCAACAAATTCCGTTTTTTTATCAACAAAAAAGATGTTTAAAGCATTTTATACCCAGTTACACATTACCAACAAAACAGAAAATAGATGTCAAACGTTGAAACCTATTTCTAGCGGTGAATGTGGAACTTTTCCGTGTAAAAATACTTCCGAAGCAGCGCACAGTGCGCCGGCCGCTAGACAATGGGACAATGGGCCGGCCTGGGACGCTTTCAGTGCACTGTGCAGCACTTACACTTAACTAGACAGAACCATCTGCGAACGGTTGTCAGACATGTGGAATAGAATTGATGGACTTACTCGAAGTATTCACACAATAAGACGTAATTGTAACATCCAAAACCTTAAGGTCTTATCTTGCTTCTGTTAGGTACATCTTCCTTTAGTAAAGAATCAAAGCGTATCTTTCGGATAGATTCAGATTTCAGCCAGCAGGATCCTCTATAAAAGTATTTTTCTGTTGCATATCAATGCAAACAAAGGAATGCCAATGAAAAGCTTTTGAAAACCTTGCTTTCCGTAATAGTTCGTACCAATGCATGAACGAGTACATACGTAATACCATTAGGTAAGAGTACCTTCCGCCAGATATAGGACATTTCTTCCTAAGATTTACAGGGGATTTTGAAATTGAGTTTCCCTGGGAGGCGCGTAAATTCCTCCCATAAACAGTTTAAGATCACGCGTGTCAATATTGTTTAAGAAATACGACGCAAACGGGACATAAATTCGACTTCTTAAAAACGTATTTCGTTTATGAGGCTCCATCAACCGAGTTTGTTTGTAAGATAATAGAGAATGGCTGGTGAATGCTGGCGCACGACCTTTTCTGTCATTTTAATGTTTAGAATATATTTTTCGGTGTTTACTGTAAACGTTACGGGGAAATGACCTTGGTTGTTATCTAAATTCAGATTATCTAGCTGTTTGCGGTGTACTGTACTTATCTTTCAAATACTCTATTCGAAGCTTAATGTTTTGACATGGACACCAATATTCATATCTTGCTCTTGTTAAATGAGGACAAAATGACATCCTATTTATAGCTTAATGTTTTAACATGGACACCAATATTCATATCTTGCTCTTGTTAAAGGAGGACAAAATGACATCCCCAAAACTGGCCCTGTACTCATAAAGATGAAATAAGGAACCAAAAATTTGCGCACGGGCGGGACTTGAACCAGCAACCTTTTGGCTGACCGGGCCAAACGCTCTTACCAATTGAGCTACCGTGCTGTCAGTCCGACCCTGCGAAATACACACATCAAAAGTGTCTAGGGATCAAGCACTTTTTTGCGGATTTCTTGAGATTGAGATGTGGCTTTGTAATAAATTTATGCTTTTATAAATTTATATGGATCCTTTTTGGTGCATTTCATAATTTGAAACAGGAATTGTCAATCAAATGAAAATCAGCTGTCAATATTTTCCCTATAAAAACATACAACGCATTGAAGACATTATTAGTGCTACTGTTTCTCTACTACTGATTAAAACCAACGTTATTATGGAGCGGCGACGTCAGGAAGAAATGCTCAGAGCCGTGGGAATGATAGAAGCTGGTTCCCGGCAACGTACTGTGGCTTTAGCTCTGAATACAAGTCAGAGTGTTATCAGTCGACTTTGGACACGTTACCGAAGCACTGGTACCGTGGCTGAGCGCCATGGAGGACGGTATCGCTGCACCACACGGAGACAAGACCGATACATTCAAATCACAGCTCGAAGAGCTCCAACAATAACCGCCATGATGTTAGCCGTGAGGCTTCATCACTCTTCAGGGAACTTAATTAGCGACCAAACAGTCAGAAACCGCTTTCATGAAGTGAACCTTCATTCCCGAAGACCGCTACGGGTACCACCTATAGCAATGCACAATCGTAGGATTCGATATCAATGGGCTCTTGAACACAGAAATTGGGCAGAAGAACAATGGCGTTTCGTGTGCTTTTCTGATGAGTCTCGTTTTGGTATGAGACCGGATACAAGACGTATACGACACTGGAGAACCCCTGGACGCCAACAGCGATTAAAATCCTGCCAGGAACCATCATGGTATGGGCGGGTATTTGGATCGGCGGAAAAACTGATTTGATTCGGATCAGAGGCAACCTCAACGCTCAAATTTATGCTGAGACGATTGTATCAGACGTCATCGTTCCTCTACAAGTGCAAATCGGTCCCTTATTTCAGTTAATGCATGATAATGCACGACCGCACACCGCAAGAGTTGTAAGACAGACTCTCCCCGCAGCTAACATCAATGTCCTGTCCTGGCCTGCTCAGTCGCCAGACTTGAACCCGATTGAGCATGCATGGAATATGCTACAGAGAAGAGCTCTGCAGAATATGGAGGGTATCCAGTCGCAAGACGACCTTTTTTTGTTGTTGCAACGAACATGGGCGGCTATTCCACAGCGTGATTTGGATGAACTCATTTTGAGTATACCAAACCGATGTTCTTGTGTTGTTAGTGTTCGCGGTAGAAACATGGATTATTGATTGTTTAAGTTACTCAATAAAATTTTTAAGAAAACTGTTATTTCTGTCTTTTTTTCGAACTTTAATGTTAGTGGTTCAATTGTCAAAAATCCCTTTATTAGGAAAATGGCAAATTACTTTATTAATGCAAAGGTGACTTGGTTTATCGTTACTAAGAAAATTTTAATTAATATCGATCAGGAGAAAAGTTATTGCAAAAATATATGTTGATCACTAGACACTTCTGATGTGTGTATGTGGTCTCTTATTAATACGCCATTGCATGACGCTTAGCGCCATCTAGTCGTCTGTTTATGAAACATAAGAGATAAACATAAATAATAAGATAAACATAAGAGATCACAAATTTCGCAGGGTCGGGCTGACAGCACGGTAGCTCAATTGGTAAGAGCGTTTGGCCCGGTCAGCCAAAAGGTTGCTGGTTCAAGTCCCGCCCGTGCGCAAATTTTTGGTTTCTTATTTCATCTTTAATATAAAATATGACCCTGTGAGTGTTAAAAACATTCTAAACCAATGGCCCTGTACTGTCCGTAAACGCCAAAAGGTTACATAACCATGCTTTAAAATCGATTTCTATCTTTCCAGGTGGCAGTAACAATCGAAATGTCGTCAACGGTGCGCATAGTGTGAGTGTGAGTGCGGAGATGGGTGTGCGGTGAGCTGGCATGGAGGAGGACGAGCGGCGGCTGTCGTTCCCGCCGCCGGCGCCGCTGCACTCGCCCGGCGAGGAGATCGACGGCTCCCGTCTACTCGGGGAGATCGTTCGCACCCTCGAAGCTACGAACCCAGAAGCCGCCGCGCCGCTGGTCGCTTCACAGTCGCGGGACGCCCTCGACGTCGAAGCGACGGTTGAGAAGCCCCGCCGTGAGGAGTTGCGCATACCGCTCGAAGGTGTCACGTTCGCGAGTGAGACCGCCGGAGCGAATCGCGATGAGCCCCGCGCGGCGGTTACTCCTTTTACGAGGGAGTCGGCGCGCAGGGCTGGGTCGCGAGGGGCGCAGCTGGTGCGCGAGTTTGGGTTCATGCCGCGGCGCCGGCTCAGCGTCGAGGATGGCGCGCGGCTCCCGAGGAAGTACGAGCCGTTCCCGCCGAAGTTGTATGGACGTCCGCTGGAGGAGATTGACAACTTCATTTACGATGAGGTAAGATTTGCATTTAAAAATCGTCTTTAACACTTTTAGTGCCAAGCACTCGTGCCCGAGAGCGCGAGATCCATTCCGGCGGTGCCGCCTGTTCGGGACCGAGTGTTTTCGGCGACGTCTTTTTGTGACGTAAGTTTATAGACGTATTTAACCCTCGTTTTCGAGTGATTGACCTCTAGCACGCTATACGACCACTCGGGCCGAAGTGTTATTTTTTATTTAATTACGCGTAAAAATAGCGGTTTCTTGGGTATATCCTCGTAAATTTTTAAGGCAGTCAAAGTGATAATTATTCCACTATGAAACGATATACGACGATAAAACGTCCAAATATGCAGGCAACCCAAGCTAAGGTAGTGAGGTCTAATTGCATGATCTCGTGCTTGGTTAACTCGTTTTTTTAAGGTAGAAGCAATGGATTTTTTACCCTCCGTTTGGCCAGACGTGTAATGTGGTACTCTCCTCTCCAGAGGAGATAGGCCTCCTCACTAAAATAACCATCAGATCCTTCTTGCTTGTGTGGTGAACCTGGTGTTTGTAGTGTTTGGTTAACTCTGGGTTAGCTCAGACTTCTGTCTCTGATAAGTTTATTTGATAATGGGATAGAAATGATAATGTAATGTCTTGTATTTTCTTTGTTTTGTATGGGATCCACCACCGTGGGAAGCAGAAGGTCGTGCGCTCGAATTGCTCCAAAACATGTAACTCCTTAACTAACAGGCACCTTAAATCAGATCTAATTTTGGATGCAACATCTCAGCGCTTCCAACTAGCTTTGACTATGTTAACAGACAAAATGCAATAGTAATGGAGCGAACGGAATGCATTCAGCAAGTGAAGAGCAACTCTGCTCACAAAGAGGTAGGGTACAAAGAATTTTATTACAACTGGGCTTGAGTGATTACTCACCAGGCGGATTGACAGCAGCGAGGGCTAGCGCTTTGTGGATGTAACTGCTTTTTACGTGCTTCACACGAGTATTCACTGCGAGTTTGCTCTTCTGGATTCGTTATTGAGATAAAGTGCAGGACTGGAAAAGTGACTTTAAAGTACCATGACATTCAACAATTTTAAACCCCTTACAAACTGCAACTTTTAGCATAGATGCAGTCGCTCGTTTTCAAACGTGCTTACAGCATCGCGACTCACGCTATGAATAAGTTTTATTTGGCATAGATTCTGTCGCGCGCTAGCATCGATACAGAAGCGTACCAATATAAGTACATCAATTGTTATTGTCCAGATTCTGCATCGCGACTGACTCGGAAGTGTGTAATGGTCGACATTTAGCGACTGCATCGACGCTGCATCATGACTGCATAACTGCTTAAAGTCGCAGTGTGCAAAGGGTCTAAAATGTAGAAAAGTTATACCAACATGAAGAATTAGAATTGTTTGGAGATGTTCATATTGTTTTTGATGTCTGAAATTGTGTATATCTGGCATTTTATCATGAAATTAATATTCCTTTCTAAAGGGATAATATTTTTTTTGCATTTTGTGAAGCGGCTTATCGTACAGTTGATGATGTATATTGATGAAACCATAAAGTCAAATGCACTAATGCAATACTACATTTTTTGCGATTTTTAAGCAATACAATCCAACAAGAGAGCGATTACCGAGCGGAATTTATTTTACTTTTTAATGAACACTGCAGCTGTAACATTAATCCTCTAAACCCAAACAAGCCGGTACAAATCCTCGTCATTTTATCGCAGACTACCTTTTGCCCATTAATCTTTTAATGCACACTTAGAAATACATTGCCAACCTAATGTGACCTCCCGATGTTTTCACTCACCGTATAGTTTTTAGGAAGAAAATTGAATCGCCTTCAAAAACAATCACTAAAAGGACAGTAAACACTAATAGAATAAACAAACTCATTTGAAATCAGCGTGATGTACGCAGACGTTAAGGTTGACATCTTGCACCGACTTCAAATTAGTTTGTGTTTCGTTAGCTTTATTTTAGTTCTTTTAGTGTTTATTTTTGAAGGCGGTTCAATTTTTATGATATTTTTGACGTTTTTAGTTATTGCCTAAGTTACAATGTACTTGATTGAACTTATATAATTCCTTAAACTTTTTACTCAGTGTAACAAATCAGTGAAAACCGCATTAAATTCGGTCTAGCCGAACGCGAGATATTCGTGGACACACATGCATAAATACATACAAACATACAGGTCGAACTGAGAACCTCCTTTGTTTTCGGTTAAAAAAAAGATACAGGACGGGTCAAGAGTTGCTGGTTAACTTGAACGTTTGATGGTTGGTTACAAGTGGTGCACAGAACGACGCCGTAAAATATAATGACAGGGACATTAATGGACGGAGTTTATTACGTTTTGTAATGCTAACGGCACTTGGAAGTTGTTTAAATTTCGATTACACACGTAGAGTTTGTTGCAGGTCTAAGTGAATCCGCTATCTTTTATGCTTATTTTGGTTCTGAGGTGGAACTTTGAAAAGCAATCGTATTCATTTGACAGTTCAAAACGTACGGTATGATGTGTCAAATGGCAAATAACAAAGCGTTTGACAGATCATACTGTACGTTATGAACTGTCAAATGAATACGATTGCTTAACACAATTCCACCCCTGAAGGTACATTTGGGGTAACTGAAGACAGTAGTTATCAAAACCCCGATTCAGATGCTAGTAGTCGGCATTACGATTTGATCTGACGAGCATTAATATATATACGAAACCATCATCTATGCATATCGCAAAAAGCGAGCTGCAGCTTTTACCTCTATAATATCTATCAGAAACTAGCTGATTCAGTAACAAGCGTCCTAAGTCGTTAAGCCGGCCAACTTGGAACTTATCAGGGAATCGGGGTGTAAGTCAGAGCGAACACATTATCACTGATTCAGTTGAGTATAGCAGGTTGAGTAAACGAGACAAGAGGTGAACCAGAAAAGTCATTTGTTTACACATTAACATTATTGGGCATAGCGGACATAGCCTTTATTGCAACTCTGCATCAAAAGCTCGGGCAAGCGAAAGCTGGTGATAAATGGCTTTCTAAAAATAAGAAGTAGCTTACATAAAAAAAAAGTGTATCAGCATATGTCTCTCTTGTACAGAATGTTCAAAAAGAGTATGGCGAATTAGTTTGATCAAATAAATAACAAATCCCTAGGTCTTTTAGATTTTTTTTTTGAATATTATAATATGACATGAAAATTAATTTTCAAAATAATTTTCAAGTTGCTCCTTTGACATTAAACACTTCGAAGCAGTGTGCCAGACACAATAGAACTTTGATTGTTTTACGGCTATAGGAGTTCACTGTCACAAAAAGTGTTAAAGCAACCCTGTTTTTAAACGGATTAGAAAATTTATATTGCGATTTCGTATAATCCACTCAGCCGATTAGCGTTGGACATCATTACACAAATGAGTGAAATAGAAATGGTTTTAAATTTTCGGCACAGCTAGTTGAGTAGGCATTGAAATGTCTGGAACGTGAATGGCTTAAAGCAAGATCGTATTACGCCACCCCCGTACGTATTGGAACGTCTGTACCGTTACCATGAGTTTACTCGCTAGTGACGACGGTTTTACTCGCTAGCGACGACGTCACTTTTTGTATGAAAAATGTTAGTTCTGTCAGTGACCGCTAGAGGCGCTGTGCAAATTTCCATAGACTTTCTTTAGGTCGTCGCTAGCGAGTAAAACCGTTGTAAACTCATGGTAACGGTAGAAGTAAAGTGATATTTTTATGAATGATATAGGTAATAACGGAAGAGATAAAAAAAAACTCTTCATTCTGTAACTGGGTTCCTATAATGCCTTCGCCTTTTACCCACTAACCATTCCATAAAATTAATCGATGTACGAAGAACCCTTACATTTTGCGGATCCACCAGACCAGCTTTCTGATCTGATAAGCCTCAACTTGTTGAATGTGGCCATTGAGTTGTTACTACTACGTATAGAAAAGCTATGCCAAGCATAAAATGTGTCGAAACTTTATTACTTCAAACTCAAAATACATCACATGGACCGCGATAACAATTGATTGGCTAATGAATCTGAAACCTCGGTGCTTGTTTACGGCAAGATTGCGATGTATTTCTTGAAATTTGTATGTCGAAAATAATACCGTTAGTATGCGTTAATGACAAGTCGTGTCATTTTATAGAGCACGAAATGAATTTGTGGTGACATTTTAATACGCTAGTAGGTAATAGTATAACGAATGTGGCTAAGTCCATTTTCTTTTGAACAAGTTATTTTCTGAAAAATATCATGTCATCACGTTATATTCTGTATACAGGTATGATTTGGCTCATACTTTATCCCAGATTATACTACTGGCTTTTTAAAAGGACATCTTAGTTATTAGAAAGGACGTATAGTTATATCAAGTATAGCTTACTTTTTATCAGTTTACATTTATTTTAAATGTAAATTAGAATAAAATATACTCTTTTGTGTACCTGAAACTTATTTTTACCTATTTTTAATGAAACGCACCTTTGAAAAATATAATTATATAACTATTTCAATAACTATTTTAAACAAACAAGTTTTGTACTGATATTGAACATAGGACTTTTTGTTTCTTAGGCAGATTTTTTCCGTCTTAAGTAGGTTAAACACCCTGTATAGATATTAAAAATATCAGTAATTAGAGTATTTATACGTTCGTATAACGTCTCTATATTAGACTGATTTTAATTTTTCGTTAGTTTTTTCTTAGTTTTTTCCAAACTCAATGGTTGATTATTTAAACTCTTGGCTTCTTTCATATACATTCTTAATAGTATGAATTTTTTGTGTAAAAAATATTGGTAAAATGTCAAGACTACCATAGTCAAATTCATTTTGTGTGTTCCAAATTCTATAGCATGGATTAGACACGTTGTTAGCAAGTCGTTAGATTAGCATAATAATGTTCGCGACAACTTCGAGTACAGTCTCACCAACAGAGTTTAGGTTTCTAAGTCAACGTAGTAAAGTCGATAATTTAATGAACTTTCGAGATGTTTGTGCTGACTGTACGATCTTAAGGTGGGACATGACAGCGGATATTAAGGTCCGTGTAGTTAACATCTACTTGCGCCTTAGTTATGATAATACAAAGCATAATGTTAGCAATAAATAAGTAATTTGTAGGATTTTCGTCTTGTTTCAATTACTTATAAAACGTGTAATGTAAATTGCGCAAAACCTCATATCCCCTTAATTAATTTAAATTCAATTAAAATTATTCTAAAAGATTTTTCTTTACTAAATAATTTATGGTTTTATATGGTGTTTTAATTTTATTAGAACTTCTGAACATTTTTTGTACTGCGGATGACTCTCTGTCAAAATTGGCGTTGGTCGGTAGGTATATTGCCAACTCGCTGCGCCGCGCTGACATTAATACAATAATATTGTATTTAGAAGTAGATGACGCCTCGGGAACTAAAAGAGTAGGTACACAAATATGGCACCGTCTGATTAATGGAGGTCAATGACATCTATCACATCAGACATCAGATTCGGAACAGAGTCTCAATAGAGTAGCTTTCTTAATATATTATTTAAACTATCATCATCATCATCAACATCATTAACAGCCAAAAGACGTCCACTGCTGAACATAGGCCTCCCCCACGGCTTTCCACAGCGACCGATCACTAGCGGTCTGCATCCAGTTTGATCCTGCGATCTTTATAAGGTCGTCTGTCCATCTTGTTGGTGGACGTCCCACGCTTAAACGCACGATTTAAAGTATGTAAGGTACATAACAATAGACTCGTTGGCCTAATTTTAAAATTGAGTTCACACTTTAGCTCGGTGGTATATTAATCAACAAAAACATTTTATTTCAAACTATTTAACATTTAAAATATTGAATAATTATCTAATAAATGCAATTCAAATGTATCACGTGAAACGCCATGGCGCTAATATCAGAGTCACGTTCACTGCTAGGTATTCACGATCACGTGACCACATGTATATTTTTTACAAAGTAAATTAATGAAAATATTTACAGTCCTTATTTAAATAAATAAAGAAATATTTATTAATACACCATACTCATCTGGCATCATGTAAACAAGATGATTCCTTCAAATAACACGCTAATAGTGAGCGTACATATTTTTTTATGCAATCGTGAGGATCATCCCTCACAGATGTGTTTATCAACAGTCTTTTGTTAACATGAGTGCCGATGACCTTTTGATCCGTGAGCGTCTACGCTGTTACTTTAAAAAAAATTGAAGGTGTAATTTATAGTTATATAACAGACATATTAACATACATTTCCTTAGACATATTTGTTAGGGTCGTCGGGCGGGATTCGAAGCCGCGACTGCTTATCTTTGGAGTCCGGAACGTAAACCACCACACTGTGACGGTCGTTTAATTATTATTAAAAAATATAGTAGCAAACTACTCCATGTATAGCACTGTTTTAGAATATTGACCATGTTAGTCCGTGGGTTGGCTAAGAAGCAAAACTCACTTATTTAATTGAAAATACTTCAATCATGAATAATAGGCATCATTAAATACAATTTACTTAACAAAAATATGGTATTCGGACTGTTTTTATTTATTTAGCTAGGTGTTTCTGCAGTTTTAAAGGCGCAATGAGGCATTACGACACTGACGCCATCAAAAACAGACTACGTCAAAATTATGACCTCAATTTGAAGTGAGGCGTTGTTTAGCTGAGCCATCTTTTAGCCACTCACCGGTGATCTAGTTCTAAATACAATATCATTGCATTATTATTGACTATATTATCGCAGACATACTATATTATCTTGGGTATCACTTTAGACTCCAAACTACAATAGGGTATTCATATAAAGGCCTTGTCAGGGAAACTAAGCTCAGCTGCTTTTGCTATAAGGAAGATTAGACGTTTGACTGATGTAGAAACAGCTAGGTTAGTTTATTTAAGTTATTTCCATAGCTTGATGTCCTAGGGCATTTTACTGTGGGGCGAACTGCTGCTATAGAAACATTTTTTGTATTACAAAAAAGAGCCGTGCGAGCTATTTATAATCTTAAACCTCAAGATTCCTTACGAGAGAAACTTGCTTCTACAAAATCCTAAACGGTTCCCTTAGCACCACCCTCCTGACTGAAATTTCTCTTCGAGTTCCCAAAAAGTCTTCCAGACAGGAGCGTCCATTCTCAATTCCACTCTGTAACAATAATGTGTCCTCTCACAATCCAATTTACAGAATGTGTCGCAATTACAATCATTTACTTAGCAGACTGGACAATGTACCTGACATATTCGGCTCATCACTACATAAATGGAAAACCGACCTCCATAAAATTATCAATTAGTTTTAATAATTGCAAATCATGTTGAGTATTAATGTATATTACTGTATATGTATATATTTATTATTATTATTTGTAACTGTACGTACTTAGGAAGAAATTTATTTATTAAGTTATATTCGCTCTATCGTCTTCAATTTTAATTACGCTAATATTATGTTATTGTAATAATTTGGCTACCTCTGTATTATGTTTCTTCTATTGTTAGATACCTTATCATGCTATGTGCACGTATTTTGGAGTTACAGTGTATTAATGATAGCATACCTACGATACTATATAATGTAACTATCTGCAATTCTATTAGTGTACAATTAAGGCTTCGAAAAGTTGGTAATTCTTTCATGGGGAAAGGTAAAAAATTTTTCAATAAACTATTAGGACACATTGTAAACTTACCAGTTATTAAATTTAAAACTGTTATTAAAGAAACCCTTATGGCAAAAGGGTATTATAAAGTAGATGATTATTTAAAAGATAATAATGTATGGACTTTCATGATCACTACAAACATTGTAAGCCTTTTGAAAAGAGGCATTGACAATAGTGACTGAGTTTGTTGCGCAGCTTCTTCTCAGCACTAGCCCAAAATTGTCCCGAAGCTGTGGTACGGTTTATATTGGGACGTGTAAAAGTAGGCCAAATAGGCCTACTTTTATATATAAAATAAATGACTTTTATGACTTTTTATTATTAGGTACTGGTTATGCTCACAAAGATCTAATCATTGCTTATTTACGTATTTAAGCGGATTTGCGCACGTGATAGCTTCTCTTATTAATAAATAGACATAACTAACTAACTAACTATCGTGGCCCAGCGACCCAAAGTGGGTCTTGGCCTCCGAAACGAGAGACTTCCACCGGTCTCTGTCCTGCGCAATCTCTGACCAGTCCTCAATCCCGAGCTCATGCAGATCAGCCTCCACCATGTCCCTCCAGCGATATCTGGGACGACCAACTGGGCGCTTTCCACTCTGTTGTCCCAGATAGGCTCTCAATACCCCAATAAATGGAACGATAAATAGATGGGGGAACGGTCGGTAGTTACAGCTTAGCTACGCTACCGGCTAAGTCCAATGGGCTCGCTGACCAAAGTAGGATGTGGTCCTCCAGCATATCGGGGGTTGTGCGGCGGGTTAACTTCCCTCCCACGGAAAAAAAAGCAATAAATAGACATAGCAACATTTTAATGTTTTTTTTAAATGTGACCCATATCGAAAAGTGGCTTAATTGATTCTGCTCGTTATTCCAATTAAACTGTTTTCAGTTTTTGCCCATTTAACGTTACAAGTTAGTTTCCTTCCACGTTGGAACCACGTGGTTTGGTCCGTGATGATGGCAAGAGACCCGATGGCCTAACGCTTATTCCCTGGGAACGGGGTCGGGCCTTAGTTTGGGATGCAACTTGTATCGATACTTTGGCCCCTTCCCATCTCAGAGAATCAGCCCTTAAAGCTGGAGCAGCAGCGGAGTTGGCTGAAAACGCCAAGCGTCGCAAGTACGTTTCACTTGCAAGTGATTATGTGTTTGCGCCGTTTGGTGTTGAAACATTTGGGCCGTGGGGACCCTCTGCTAAATTGCTGTTTCGAAAAATTGCGCCAAAATTAAATTCTTTAACAGCCAATAATAAAGCTGGCTGGTTCCTAGCTCAAAGGATCAGCATAGCTATCCAACGCGGAAACGCAGCCAGCATCATAGACTCCTTGCCGCAAGGAAATGGTTTCGTTTTTGAATAGGTACATATTAAGTCATTTTTTTATGTTACATGTCTTAGTTTAATTTTTTCTTGTACATAATATTAAAAGATGTAACGTTGGTTACAAGTTGTATTTTCACCAGAAAAAAACGAATGTAAATATGGACTTTTGTTAGCCATACTTGCGCGGTTCGGAGTAAACATCGCATTTAAATATATTTAACTCTTAAACTGAAGTTAAATATCAACGTATTACATGTTTGTCAACATCAAATAAACCAGTGTTAAGGTAACAATTGGTTGTTAATTGTGTTCGTATTAGTCAACCATTTATGTCGCGCTGATCAATACCCTTTTATCCACTTGGTATTTCTTGATGAACACCACTTTTCGACGTGACTCAAAATATTTCTTTTCTTAAACATTTTTCTTTTCTTATCCTATTTCTTTTAGAAAAGCCTGATATAAAGTTGATCACAGCGATAAAAATTGATAGAAATATTATGAAAATATGTGAAAATCTCACATCAACATTTTATTATATTACAGCCTCTTTACGAACGTTTATGGAGATATTTTATACAAGAAAGGTGGAGATTTCATTTTTGTATTTAAATTTTTGTTAGACTTGACGATGTATCAGTAAGATTAAAAAGCTTTATCTGCTGTAGATCGTCATAGAAATTCTTTGTGTTTTAACATACTATTACTTCTATTAAGAACTTTATGCAAATCTTTACCAACCCTATTGAGACCATCTATTGTCATGTCTCATAATTATTACGTATGTTGATTGGGTTCAACTTTTCACCCAATGGACATAAATAAGAAAACATACAGATCAGATTTACAGGGACATAAATCTACAACGTCACACTCGATAACTCAATGATAATTTGATGATTTCTAGAATGAATTCATTTATAAGTTCTTAAACCTAATAGTGTTAGACGGATAATCGATTATGTCATTAATATGGTAGACAACACTAGCGCAAGAACATCACTAGAGCTGACAGATAGATCCTGTGACATGGGATTGATTGATTGTTGTATTTATGTCCGGCGTATATAATTTTACTGCATTTATAATTGTTTAATTATTACCTTTTTAATGAAGTAAGAATATTTATCAACACACCAAATTATCTTGAAAATAGGTTATGTTAAAGGGGTTTTACTACTTTCCAATTAAAGCATAGAGTAGGAAGTTTAACTATACTTGGTTCAAAAAGTAAGATTACCTAATGGACCAGCGTTATAACAGTCCTGTGTAGGCGGACGCTGAAATTCTAACAGAAGTAGCCATGAATATGATATGTCCAATTGTTTTGTAAATATAAAAGCTTGATAAAGAGTAAACAGATCCACGGCCTTTCAAACAGAACTAAAGAACTGACTCATTTTGTTGCATTTATTTCATATATTTGCAAACTGACTGGGATAGCAGCAGTCGAAAAACAAAAGGTCACGATATAAAATATCCTACAAAAAAATGATCTGGATCGAAAAGTAATTTATAAAGCCCGTACCTATGTCATCTGTAGGTATGACATCCACACAATATCTCAAGCCAATATTCCGCCCCTTAGATTTGGCTTATCCCATCTAAAGAATAAATCATACAGTCAGATGTATCGAAATTCGCTTTCACGAAATCAGTTGGGGAAATATTACTCACAGTTGCAGATAAAGTTCTGTTCAGTGAAATGGACTGGGAAGTTAGAATGAGTCCAAAGTTGGCCAATGAAGGTATGTTTGGTCGAAGCGTTGGTATATTTGTATGTATATTTCATTTCACTTTAGCGGCGGTTTTGAGATCTTCAACTAACAGGCAGGTAGTTTCGATGACAGATAAATTTAACTTTCCGAGAGAGAATGAGTAATTTATTGCTGCAAAGTTTGGAATGATTTCATTTAAAACAAACGCTGATACGTGGCAAGTTTTTGAATAACTAGAGGCGGTAGCGGTAATCGATGGCCATAAAATGGGAAGTAATAATAGTCCCCTAACCGATTTCGACTACAGTGGCCAGCAACAACGACGAAATATTATAGTGCACAAGTGTGTGCGCAAACACATGTGCACTCTCTATTCCTTTCAATCTCATAGCCCTTTGTCCCCCTCTCTGAACATCCCCCTCCTGGACACCAGCTGTCATGGCTGACCTGGAAGGCTTTAAATATACTTCAGACACAGGTCAGCCGCAGCAAGGAAAAATTGTTTAGATGGGGATTCATAAATGATGATGATAACCTAGAGTGCATATGTGGTGCTATTCCCCAAAGGATGGAACACCTTATATCGTGCCCTGCCTGCCCATATAACTGTACCCGGGAGGATTTAATGAAAGCTATAGACAACGCTATCCTCGTAACAAAGTTCTGGGCCGAGACCGTTTAGTTTGCTGTCGACTCGAAAAGAAGAAGAAGAATCTCATAGCCCGATGGGACAGCAAACTAACACGACCGTAGAGATTTTAAGCATAGAACCAACGGCTCTACGTGCTTTTCCGAGGCACGGGGGTGAAACACCGTCAGCTTCCAAACGCCAGGCTACCTTTAGAATTTTAGAACAAAAAAATCAAACAGGGATCAAACCCGGGACCTCTGGCGCAGCCGTCGCTTTAAAGTGCGACTCTCTAACCGCTGCGCCATCGAAGCAGTTAGCCGGGGAGTAATGACGGTGGAACACATGATCAATTTTCAATAACAGCTTCAGTGGTGTACCGGTCAGTGAGGTTAGCTTCGAATCAAGATATTTATATGCTATAGTACCTAGTTGATTAAAAAAAAACTTTCTTTTAGTCGTGCTATAAATTGATTAACAGCTTCGAGTCAAAAAGGTACCAAACCCTTAGGTCTTCGCCTGATCGATCATGTCAGCATCCATCTCATCAGACTATTATGGAGGAAGAACTATGTATGTACCTATTGCGTAACCAAACCAATTAACATTCTCATAACACAGTTACTACGCGTGTTTTCTCTCACTTCATAATCTCTTCCAAACGCCAGAAAATCCAGCCCTTAATATCAATTACGAGTGAACCTATTCACACGACTGCGTAATACTGTGTATTTTCCTTGACACACCCCGGCTTACCCGACACGGGCCACTAAAGCCCGGATAAACAAACACGGTCTAACGTGTATGGACACGCAGATACAAAAAATCGGTGAAGTTTGAGGCAAAATAGGCAACGGGTTCCGTCTACATTTATAACATTAATAATAATCTCCTACCGATTTTTGGTAATGGCAGTCCCACTCAAAAAAATAGACCACAATTACATTTTTGTTTTTGTAGTGTTTTTTTTACTATAAAAACATAGCAATATAAATTGCATTCGTAGAAAGCAACTTTGGCTGTGTGACAAACGAGTAATCGAACCCCGTGTCTTACGCTATCCGGGCGCATGCCTATACCACTCGGCCACCGTCACATTAGCAAGCCCGTTGCATTTTGCAAGCGCGTGTCGTTGCCATGGAAGTTGCTGTTTGTCTGTACTGTCTTTTTAGAAGTGGAACTAGTCCAGTTCAATGAAAATACAGGATCAGTAAATACAGGCATCAGTAAACACGTATTAAAACAGTACCTGCAAAATACGATATATCTCTTAGGCCCTTAGCCTGATAAAGACATCGTTATATGCTTAATTTATATTTTTAATCTATATCACAAGCTTCAAAGTAGGATATTGCAATTTTTGGTCACTTATCAGTCCAGACTCTATCAGTTTTTTTTAAATAACGTTTTTGTAACATAATTACGGACCCCTAAAGGCATTCCCATTTTGCACCGGATGGGTTGACCGATCTTTCATTTGTGTGACCACGTTTGTAAGGCGGAAGGGGTCTTGTATTTTTGTTGTAGGTGCTTAGATGAAAATGCTCTTAAGACCAAGAGGATTGCTAACCGATGACTTTATGTGTAAATAAATTTGTATGCACTCATCACAATGTGCTGAGTTTCTAAAGTAGGTACTCAGTTTAGCTATACTGTTTAGATTTCCATAAGAGACCAGCAATTTCGCACAGTCGGACCGACGGCATGGTGGCCCAACTGGAAAGAGCGTTGGCCTGGTTAGCAAGAAAGATGCAGGTTCGAGGCCCGTGCGCAATTGTTGGTTTCTTTTTTCATCTAGTAAGAATACAAAAATAATACTGTGCGTGTTAAAACATTTTAATCCATTAGCTTTACAGTAACTGTAGAAAGATTAATAATACTTTTTTTTTATATAACTCCACTTAAGTATAAACAAAACTTGTGCCTACTGATCGTTTGATCGACAAGATGTATAGATGTTTGTTACTCTGTCATACAAAAACCCCTGAATAGATTTTGATAAAACTTTACAATAATACAATACTAACTATTATTATAATATTATTGTATAATAGATTAAACGGTTAACTAAACTTATACGAACTTAATTACCATAACTGTAAGTTAAAATTAGATCTGTATCTTAAGAAACTGTCATATGATGAGACTGAAGACCTGTTTGTCATCATCCAGTAGGTAGAAGGGTATATTTATAATTAATTGATAGGTTTATTTGTGTCATCTTAGTAAGTATATTGTAATTTGTTTACTAACATAGTTCTTTTTATAGTCTGAAACACAGGTCCAACCTTGTTCAGACAAATACTATAACAAGACTCTAAGCTTAAGTTCTTTTTTTTTGTAACCATAAATACCTTTCGTTTATTAATAAATAATTTATTATTATTATAAAAAAACTAGTTAAGACATAGGAATAGCACATAGGTTATAATTTATACAGAAATTGAGTAAGTCATCATAATTACGCAGGTCGACCCACGGGGAGCCGCTAGTCGGATATAACATTGGACATTAATAAATACTCCAAAATGGAAAATTTCAAAATTGTCTTCCAACAAAGTGAAACTTGCTATTTTTGTATATCCCTTTCGCTAAGCTGCCTAAAAGGTAAATTGATATATTTTGAGCGTGACCTAGTTAACTACCCTGTTACACAAATAGTCGCCTGAATTATTTTAATTTAATGTGTACCTACAATGTTTAGGGAAAGTGATTATTACAAAGTTATGTCTTGTGTTATCATCATTATCAGCCACGGGACATCCGCTCCTGATCATAGGAAAACCCCGAGGTTATTCGCAGAGCGACGCTCTGCATCTAGTGTGATCCTGCGATCTTCACAGGTCCTTCTGTCCATCTTGTCGGTGGACGTCCTACGTTGCGCCTTTGGTCAAAGGGTCTTCAATCTAGAACTTGTCTTCCCCAACGGCCATGAGTTCTTCGAGCTAGGTGCCCTGCCCTCTGTCACTAGAGCTTACTGATTCAATTAAATTAAATTCAATATCTTTATTGCATGGCACATAGTGGTAAGCTGTTCGTAATTACAAAATAAAGAAGCATGTGACGCCCTGCAAGGGCATTGCAAAGATTCTTAACTTAACTTATACTTATTCATAATACAATATTTAAAATAGTACAATTGAAATATTTATATAAAATTATTAGATTCGTAGGGCTATGTCCGTTACCTTAGTTCTCCTACATAGGAAACATGCTTCGTATGCCATATTTTGGATATCTTTTCTTAAAAACTATAAAAATACCGGCAGGTCAAATAAATACTTTGAAGGCAGAATGAGATAACTAATGAGATTATAAGTAATTATCATTTGGCATATAATGTACATCCCCTATATAAAAAACAATAAAACATAAATTGTGTCACACATATTGAGACACTCGCAGTTGCGATGAAGTTACAGTAGCAATACAATGCAATGCAGCAAAGGTTTCAATCTAGGAACATGACCTAATTTCAGTATTTATTTCAATAACCCTAGCACGTACGCCTGCCGCTTATCCGCAAAGAAATAAACGAACATTTTGACACGGAACTGAGTCAATTTCTTTTGGCAAAGAAATATCGTAGCGCAGTGCCTGTAATATCAAAATGTGGGGAATATGGCTGGCGTTTGCCGCACGTTGGTCCGAAAGGCATTTTTATTTTTTAAACACTGAATTGACGTTGCCAGCTCCAATTTAGCGTGCATTACTAAAACGGCTACTACTCATTCGAAACGATTTATGTTCAAATATCCCATGAACATAATGTAATAACTTCTGTTAATATTTCCTACACATTTGTGTAAAGAATTTTATGATCTCATAAATAAATATAAAAAAAAATGTATAAGTTAGAGTTTGACTTATTAAAGGTGGCACTAGGAAAGAGTAAAGTTAACCTGTAACGTCCCACTGCTGGGCAAAGGCCTTACCTCTACTATGAGGTAGTTCAAGCCATACTCCACCACGCGGGCTCAGTGTGGATTGGTGGAGGGGTTTTTGCAAGGCAAGCGACCAACCTTGCTGTCAGATGTTATCAAGACGTCCACAAGCCCTCTGCTAGGCTTAACGGCTAAAATCAACCGATATTATCCGGGAACAACGGCTTTTATTAAGCCTTCTCATGTTCATGATATACGTCCCTTATATGGTCGGAATGGTCACCCATCCAAACACGACCGCGCTGTAGGTTGCTTCACTTCGGTATCACTACCAAAGCGCTACTACCATTGCGCTACGACAATCACCTCATGAACACCCATATAAACTCTAAAAAAACGACTTCAAATTACCTATTATGAGTTCTGTCATTATAATCCCTGAGTTCCTAAGCGTTAAAGAGTTCCACCATCAGCTCAGCTCTACACAATGTTGACTATTAGACGTAACAACACGTCAAGATTAAGATTCTAGTAAAAAAAAGTAAATGTGCCTTCAAAATTTGAGGGTTTCCCTCGATTGTACGAAAATCCCATCATCAGATCTCGACTTGGTAACACTGGACCAACTAGAAGGTATAACCTCTAGGCAACTTTTTTTTCAATTCGGCCTACAAATGACTATTATATGAGGTAACATAGCATCAAAAACAAAGAGAAAAATACATACAGTCAAATTGATAACCTCCTCCTTTTTTAAGTCAGTTAAAAGTAACAAACTACTGGAATAGCCACCGTCATGAAAAATTCCGAATATGATAAAATGTGACTTTGTAGATTTTTATTATCTCCCTTGGAGGTTTCGCATATGACTTGTAAAACAGCGAACCGCCTTTAGTCTAGAACAAGGCTTGTGGCACTTGTGCTTGCGAAGAAATCTAGAAAAATCCAAGCTTTGGAGTCCCGAGAATTCTCAGACAGATTTATGTGGTGCAATAAGATGCCGCATTTTCTTCTAAAGAATGTAGACTTAGCTTTTGTTTCTATTGAAATCTTAGCTAAAATTTAAACAACATTCTACAGTGTTACTCGTAGGTTTAAGCTATAGCTAACGAGTCAAGTGATTTTTGTGTGGAAATACGACTTGAACTATTTTTAAAGATCCATTAGAATTCCCAGCTGCCGCGCCGAGAGAGCGTAGAAGTTTTGGAGAAATATGCTAAACAAATTATGTATCAAAGACTATAATGCACAACTTAAAAAATTAGTTTACAAAGGTTGACTTAATGCTACCTGAACTTAATGCTTACTCAATATAGGTATTGATTAATAGTTTAAAAATCCGACCAAGTGCGAGTTGGACTCGCGCATTAGGGTTTCGCGTCAACTTTAACTGAATTAGGGGTCCACTTATTTTCTCTTAGTCAAAATACCACAATATTTTATTGATAGCAAAAATAACTTTGCTTTTCATAGTGTCTCTATGAAGGACAAAGATTTATTTGTAGTTGTTGAAAATGTGGTACTACTCGGTTATTATAAAAATGGACCCGTCAAACATATTAAATTCGTCCCGCTTCCCCGCTCAGCCACCCGCGTTCGTCCGTATCGTGTCAATACAGTTAAGATTCTAGTAAAAAAAGCATATACGTGCCTTTTAAATTTGAGGGTTTCCCTTGATTGCACCAAGATCCCATCATCAGCTCCCGACTTGGCAACGATGGGACCAACTAAACGGTAAACCTCTAAGTTAGCGAGAACATACAGTTGAATGATAACCTCCTCCTTTTTTGAAGCCGGTTACAAAGTGAACGAAATCGAACTGGCATATGAGATATACTGAGTGTGTACTGCGCCTGGTTATCGTAAGAATGAAACTATCGCTGTCACTGCGCTGTGGGAAAAGTGTGCATAATGAACTGTATTGACAGCAAAAAAAAAACATTTGATACCCCACTCTTTACGCGGGAAACTTGATTTCAAGGTACCTTATACATTTTTGTAGCAATCGTCATGTTGTTTTTAAGGTTTCGTAGCCGAATGGCAAAAACGGAACTACGATTCCTATACAAAAAATAAAAAATAATGACATTAGAGGGGGGCTCCCATACATGGAACTAAATACATATTTTTTTTGGTCACATCTATGCATGTGGGTCTCTTTAAATGACATCGAGGTTCCAACAAACATTTTTTTCTGAAAGTTTAAAATTTGAAAGGTCGCCCCCCCCTCTAACTGTTGAACTAAGCAAGTGTAAATTTAGAAAAAAACTATTATGTACATATTTATCAAAAGTTTCAACGAAAATTTGTTTGAACGAGATCGAGCTAGTAATTTTTGAGATATAGTACATTTTCAACAACCGCAAACATAACTTTGTTATTAATACAAACACTATGGAAAACAAAGTTATTTTTGCTTTCAACAATCAATTAGCATTGTAACAAATTGTTACGCTGACAGGCCGCCATTATTGCTGCGATATAAAATCCTCCTTCAATCAATAAAAAAAAAACAGTCATTTAAGTAAGTCTTCTTTTTTGGAGTAACCAATTGTTTTGGAGTTGGTTGGTGCATGTATGTGTAGACTGTTGGTGAAGTAAAGGTTGATGTTTAAGGTAAGCTTTACATCATGCACCGACTTCAAAAGGATTTGTATCTTATTAATTGAAGACAGACCTTTTTAGTCAGATTTTTGAAGGTGGTTTATTTATATCGAATCGATCGAATCAAATCAATTAAATATAGTACATCAAAATATTCAAGGCTTTTCTGGAAAAGATTTGGAAATTGAATTGTTTTTAAATAAAATGAATATTCATGTTCTCTGCATAACTGAGCACTGGCTCAAGCAGCATGAACTGATGTTATCGATAGATAATTATAATCTTATTAGTTCGTTCACTAGGGAGACTGCCATTCGCGGCGGGACACTTATATTAATTAATAATAAACTAAAATGTAAAGAGCGAAAAGACATAGTGTCTCTCACTATTGAGCGAACAATTGAGATATCGTGTGCGGAGCTGGACGACTACATTATTGTCTGTGTTTATAGACCCCCAAGTGAAAACTTTAAATTATTTGAATCTGTAATGGAAAATGTGTTAAACAAAATATGTAAAACTACAAAGAAAGTAGTTGTATGTGGAGATTTCAATGTGGACATTATAGATATTACGGAGGAAAATCGCGTTCGGTTTTTGAGCATTTTCAAATCATTTGACCTCACTCCGATTTTCGCTGAGCCCACTAGAGTAACTCCTACAACAGCTACTTGCTTAGATAATATTCTCTGCAACTGTAAAATCATCAAACAATCTATTATTAATTTTGTAAAATCGGATCATTGCGGTCAGATAGTTACACTACAGAACCGTTTTATTCCACCCCGTCTAGAAATCAAATGCAGGCCGGTCACTGCATCTCGTAAGGACAAATTTAAAAACCTTGTAAGTGATAAAATACCGTCTATACCCTTTGATAAAAAAAATGCTAGTGACTTGTATGAACAATTATTTCAGGTAGTTAAAAAACAATTTGATATTACTTTCCCTCAAAAGAAAATACTTATCAATAACTGTAAACCGAAATTCAGTGACTGGGCTACACGAGGAGTTTATACAAGTAGGAAAAAAATGTTTGAATTGTATAACAAAAAAGCATATAGAAAGGATCTATCGTTTCATGAGTACGTTAAGAGGTACTCAAAAATTTTCAAAAGAGTTTGCTATGTAGCTAAGTCGAATTACATACGCGATAAAATTAAAAAATCTAGTAATAAAATCAAAGAAACATGGAATATTATAAATAAAGAAACATGTAAAACGAAATCTCATGATAACAAATTTAGTCTAGAAATAAACAACAAGCTTATTAAATCTGATGACGAGGTAGCAAACGCTTTTGAGGATTACTTCTGTAACATTCCTATAGAGACGACTAAACAGTTGAGTTCTTGCTCAAGTCACGCGAAATCATTACTTGTGTCGAGTGTTCATAAGTGCGAATCCTCATTTAAATTCAGAAATATTAGTCCTTTAGACATCATAAAAACATTTAAAGAATTAAAACAAAAGAAAACAGAGGATAAATCGGGTATATCAATAGACACAATAAAACCCATTATACCTCTAATAGCTCCTTACTTATCTTATATCTTTAATGAATGTATTGACCAAAATCAGTTTCCAAATTTATTGAAACATAGTAAGGTTGTCCCTTTATTTAAATCGGGAGACAAAAGTGACCCCAGCAATTTTAGGCCTATTTCAATATTACCCACAATAAGTAAAATTTTTGAAAAACTCATTTATAATCAATTGCTTTCCCATTTTAAACTTAATAATTTACTACACGAAAAACAGTTTGGGTTCTCTAAAGGTAGAAATACAACTGATGCCGGAGTAGCACTCATTAGACACATTCTTGATGCTTATGAAGACAAACATGATGCCGTAGGTGTATTCTGTAATTTATCAAAGGCGTTTGATTGTGTAGACCATCAGACACTGCTCATTAAGTTAGAACACTATGGTGTCTCGGAAAACTCATCTAAGTTGTTAAGTTCGTACTTATCAGGTAGAATACAATCAGTTAACATAAATGGTACCTACTCTTCCGGAGCCCCTCTTCAAATGGGGGTCCCCCAGGGCTCAATATTGGGGCCTTTACTTTTCCTGATATATGTAAACGACCTGCCATTTTATTCCACAAATCTTTGTGAGATAGTTCTGTTTGCTGATGATACTTCTTTGATTTTTAAAATGAAAAGACATGAAGAAAATTTTGACCAAGTAAACAATACTCTCTCCAAAGTATTGAATTGGTTCACCACCCATAACTTGTTGCTGAATGCTAGTAAAACTAAATGTGTAAAATTCACTTTGCCTAATGTAAAGCAACTTACACCAAATATTGTACTAAATGGTAATAATCTAGTTTTAATAGACTCCACTGTATTTCTGGGCATTACACTTGACTCAAAATTACAGTGGGGACCTCATATTGAAGCCCTAGCTAGGAGGCTAAGCTCGGCTGCTTTTGCAGTTAGAAAAATAAGGTATCTGACTGATGTTGAAACGGCGAGGCTTGTGTATTTTAGTTACTTCCACAGTATTATGTCTTACGGTCTTCTCTTGTGGGGTTCTGCTGCAGACATTGATACCATATTTATTTTGCAGAAAAGAGCCATTCGTGCTATTTATAAACTAAGTCCTCGTGACTCCCTGAGAGAGGTCTTTAAGAAAATCAACATATTAACTGTGGCTTCTCAATACATTTTTGACAATATAATGTACGTCCGTAAAAATTTAGATTATTTCATGAAGAAGAGCGACATTCACTCATATAACACAAGAAATAAACACAAGCTTGTCGTTCCTAACTTCAGATTAGTTAAAACTAGTAATTCGTTCATGGGAAATTGTATAAAATTCTTTAATAATATACCACACAATCTTGTCGAATTGCCGGTTGATAAATTTAAGAAACACGTTAAAAACACGCTTATGTCTAAAGGCTATTATAAGGTTCAAGACTATCTGAACGACACGAATGTGTGGTCTGTCCAGCCTGCACCGACTGATGTACTTACCTTTGATGATTTTGATTTTACGGCAGCTAGTGGTGACTGAGTTTGTTCCGGCGTTTCTTCTCAGCACTTGCCTAATTGTCTGTGTTCTGTCTCGAAGCGCTGGTAGGGCCCAAAAGATAAGGAGACATGATTCGGCCCCTTCAGGGCACAATTATTTTTATTTTATTTTTCACTGTACATTTGACGTTCATAAGTGGCATATTGTGTCCTAAATTGAATAAATATTTTTTTTTGATTTTGATTTGATTTTGATATAAAATATTTTAAACCGACTTCAAAAAAAGGAGGAGGTTATCAATTCGACTGTATGTTTTTTAGTATCTATGTTACCTCATATCTCAGTCGATTGTAGACCGATACGAAAAACCGACTTTAAAACCAAAATGCACTAAAAAGTCTTTAATAAACTCTTGAGTATTGAAAGGAAAGGTGGGTCCTAGGCAAACAATTTCTTTTTGGAGTCGATGCCATCACTTTGACCATCAAGCATCAACTATCACAGCACCGACTCCAAAAAGAAATTGTTTGCCTTAAATGGATTCCTTTCCTTTCAATGGTCAAGAGTTTATTTAAGACTTTTAAGTGCATTTTGGTTTTGAAGTCGGTTTTTACTTTTTTTTATTATGATTTTTATTGATTACTCATATCTGAAAAATATTTAAAGTTGACAATAATATTTTATTCCCGCTAGAGGTTTTATTCTAACTCGATGTCCGTATTTTATTATCTGGCTGTCTCTGTCATTTATTCAAGCAGGACCTTTCAAGTAAGAAAGATGGTTATATCCGAGAGAAGTATTACATACGAGTAGTAGACGCTCAGACATATGCAAATATGCATAGGGGAATGTTGAATTTGCTTCTGTTATGCGAAAAGTTGAACTTCCTACGGCGAATTGTTTGAACGAATTTACTGAGTTTTAGTCAACGTTACAAAAAATGCCGATTTGAAATCAACAAGCAACATGTACTTTTACAAAGATACATATGATTATTTTAAAACCGACGAAGCATTTTTAGGAACCTAGCGTTCGTGCCCTTGCACTTGCCTTGTTAACAATGTTGTCATTTTTTATCAAAGAAACGATTCATTTTGATTACGATAAATACCAAACTCACAACTTACATAGGTAATTCATGGTGGAACACTGATATCTATTCAAATCTAGTTAAGTATTTTTTTTTTTTTTTTTTTTTTTTTCGGCTGAAATCTTTATTAATAACAAACAAGAAAAAATTAAAGCCAAGCCATTAAAGCCTAGCCCAAAGGATCAGCATAGCTATCCAACGCGGCAACGCAGCCAGCATCATAGCCTCCTTGCCGCAAGGAAATGGTTTCGTGTTTGAATAGGTATTAATATTAAGTTATTTTTTTATGTTGCATGTCTTAGTTTAATTTTATTCACTGATATTATTTTTAAAATTATGAAAAGTTTTTTTGTTTTTTTTTTCAAAGTGTTTTGTCTACACTATAATTAACTTAATATTATAAATCGAACCCTGCGTCTCACGCTATCAGGGTACCTTTTTCCTTTGGACCTTTTTTTCCTTTTTTGCAAGTGCATTTTTAACGCGTAGTCTGCGTTACCTCATCAATGTTGCGAGATCACTAACAAAAGCGTAATATAATATACAGGGTCCGATACCTGTTTGCTTTTTACGAATGAGATTTATAATATTTAAATATTGTTTACAATATTCGCCTATCAAAGAAAAACGGATTTTACTTATTTTAACTTTTATGTCCTTGTATGGTTGCTGGCCCTACTAAGGAACTATATGTTAAATTGTACTGCCAATTTAAAAAAAAATGAACCACTAACCTAAATTGATGACGCGTTTGGTGTACTGGTTAGCGCTCCTGACTACTATGCCGGCCGTCGCGGGTTCAAATCCCGCAAGGGGCAATTATGTTAATAAGTATTTGAGTATTTATGGAAGACGCCCCTGTCATAATCGTTGTCTGGTATTCGTAACACAAGGAAGAAAGTTCCTTACCACGAAACCACTACAATTAATTATTACAATTGGTGTGTTGTCTAGCGCATATTTATTATTATTTGAGATTTGTTTACTTACAAATGTTTTAAATTCATTCTCATAGAAAAAGTTCTGAGGGAAAGTCATATCAACATAATATTTATTGCGAAAATCTTATTTATGTTGCAGTCAAACAATCAACGCCGACTTTTTTAGTATCGCCCACAAAACAATTCATATTTTGTTTGCACGTCAGCAAAACTATGCGTGTTTGTTTACATTGAGATCATATAGCTAGACCGGTATAGCTGTGAGTTGTTATTTCTACGTATAGAGAAGCTATGCCAAGCAAACAATATCGCAAATACGACGACAAGATTATGACGTATTCCTTGTTTTTTTTAAAAATATGAAACCGTACATGGAGCTCGAAATTTTCGTGTCAGTTGCATATGCAATTATAGTAGTTCAATGAATAATACCGCAAGAATATTACATGGACAAAGAGCGAGCTTGAATTCACTGACCGCTGTTAAGAAGAGCATTTCTTCTCGGTGGTGATTCTGTTGCTTAAATACAACAACTTTTTGTACGGGACCAACATCGAAAGCTCAAGAATTTTTTTGGCTTCTCCATACAAACTGGAATCAGCTGATCGGCACTCTAGTATAAGAAAGTGAAATCTATTTTTGGGATAAGTAAGTAAAGTCCCCCTAGCCGATTTCGACTACGGTGGCCAGTCACACCGACTAACCGACTGCGCGGGACATATTATAGTGCACAAGTGTGAGCGTAAACACAGGTGCACTCTCTATTCCTTTCACTCTCATAGCCCGATGGGACAGCACTCTGACACGACCGGAAAGAGTTCAGGCGACCTACGGCTTTTTATGCTTTTCCGAGGCACGGGGGTGAAACACCGCCAACTTCCAAACTCCGGGCTACCCTTAGAATTTCTGAACAGAAAAACAGGTGTATATTTTTTGGCCCGACCTAGGGATCAAACCCCGGACCTCTGGCGCAGCCGTCGCTTTAAAGTGCGACCCTCTTACCGCTGCGCCACCGAGGCAGTTTTTGGGATAACGATGTTGGTCCCATACAAAAAAATGTTGTATTTGAGGGTCAGAATTGCCCCCCTAGAAGGAATGCAGTTAATTTTGTTAGACTCTATATAGCGTGCGTTATTTTACTAGTGTTGATTTTTGAGTTGTCTCGTGAATGTAGCGCTACTGAGGAATATCAAAACGAGTTATGGCAACAATCGTTTGTACTTTTCGTCAATATTTTTTCCACTCAAAATGAGTATTACTTATTCCGGATATTACGGAAATATTATGCCTCGAAAACATAAGGTCCTGTGTACAAAATAGGATCTAAATTTGTTTGTTAATAACATTTATTACTTTATATAAATATATTTTTAATTTAAATCTTAAGTAGTTGTAGTGTTTTACTTATTTTGATTTCAAAAAAGTTACAAATTGTAAGCTACATGTCATTTCTTATAACTCAGGTGTTCTTTATAAAGGACAGTAGTAATAACTGGGTTTAATAAGACATTCAGATGCAAACCGCTTATTAACATTTTCAATTCGCGAATCCATCGAAATTTGATTCGCAGAAGAATCCGGCGCTATTGGATAGTCAATATTTCCTTCGAATTCAATAATGGAGAGCAGCGTTTTAATCCGGGTCGGTTAACCCTAATGGGTTTAGTAATTAACGAGTATCGATCGTTATCTCTGAATATATTTGCATTCGTCTGATGTTGGAATCGGATCGTCTTTTGTTGCAGTCCAATTTTAACGGGTAGGTACTTCATAAGAGTTATGTAATATGCAACATACAAAGTAGTAATAAACAAGTTATCTAAAGAAATAACTGCAAGAATACGTCAAAATTTACCGGCAGCAGCATAGCAATTTGCGAGGCTTATGCGGACGACGATACATTTGGTTCTTAAGTTTATGCGATTACTACTCATTGATTAAAACAGTTTATGGATTGATTTTGCGTTCATTATATTTGTGCCTAGCGGTCCCCCACAACTGCGTACGCGCATTTTGAGGTTGATCCCTCCCCTCCTTTCGTTAAATAAAAATAAAGCCTTCCTTGATTAATAAGCTATCAAACACAAAAATATTTGTTTAAATCGGTCCAGTTGTTCCTGAGATAATCGCGTTCAACCAAACTAACAAACTTTTCAGCTTTATAATATTTAAGCATAGCTTAATCGCCTGACGTTTTGAATGCTTGACGGCATTTGTGGTAACATTAATTGCCATTACATAGTTATGAAAAAATTTATTACCATCAGTCATCATATTAATTGACGTTCTTATCCACGCAGAAAAAGCTTACTGTGTCTTGAGAACTTGCAGTATGAGATATTGCATGTGTTTTCGAAAGGATATGTGATGGCCGGTGGAACTTTCCGACCATCTGCTCTGTTGAAATTTTTATATCTCCTTATTTCCACCCAGTATGCGAGGAACAACACGCCGTTCCTTTGCGAGTACTTTAAGGTGGTCAAAACATTTTAAATTGTTAGGCTTATCTCAGGCATGTTCTTGCAGATTTTGTTGACCGTCAATGTTTGATTTCAGCTTTCTTTTTCGTGGATATAACAGACATTACCTAAAGTACGCCAATAATTAGACGAAAATGTTACCTGTGTTCGTAAAACTATATTAACGTGTATGTTTTTTATGTTGAAAGATGCAAAAATTATACAGAAATCAGAAAACTAACTAACTCCATGTATTTTTCTGTATATATTATAGTGACAACAGAATGAAACCACCGTTTGACCTAATAGGTTTTGTTCAAAATACTTTTCGTTGAATCTCTAGCAAAATCTTTTGTGGTATTTCAATACGAAAGCTCCGAACATCTGTGGAGTTGGAAAATTTGCATCGAGAATATATGAACGAATTATAATGCTGTCTTGGCCACATTTCGCCTTCCAATTCTACTTCCTTTGAAGCCTTAAATTAAGTGCATACTAAAATTTACCGACTGCACAGATTAAGCGATCTGTTTTATAATGTAATTGTAAAGATTCACTTTAAGCCTTGCATGTCTCTATGCATTGTTAGTCAAGCAAACAGCCAAGTGCGAGTCGGACTCGCGCACGAAGAATTCCGTACAATTGATATATCAAGCAAAATAGGCAAAATAATCGCGTTATTTTTATTTTGATTTTAGTGCTAGTCGCGTTATTTTTATTTTGTTGGGAACAAAAATACATAATTTGTGTAAATGTCCACTGTCTAGCTAAAGTGTTTCTTAATATACTGCCTGGTAACAGACATTCGGACAGATTGACAGACAGACGGACCAAAAAGACAGCAAAGTCTAATAGTATAGGGCGCCGTTTTTACCCTTTGGGTACGGAACCCTAACTTTATTCTGTGACTTATCGAAGGCATTTGATTGTGTCGATCATCAAACACTCATTATCAAGCTGGAACATTACGGTGTATCTAATAATGCGTCAAAACTGTTGAATTCTTACCTCTCAGGCAGACTACAAACAGTAAATGTTAATGGCATTAACTCCTCAGGTGCCCCGCTTCAAATGGGAGTGCCCTAGGGCTCAATATTGGGACCTTTGCTGTTTTTGATCTATATTGATGACCTTCCTTTTTATTCAAAGGACTCCTGTGAGATAGTTCTGTTTGCTGATGATACATCTTTGTTCTTCAAATCAAGAAGAGGCGAAAAATCATTTGACAATGTTAGCAGAGCTCTCTCTAAGGTATCAAATTGGTTCACTAGCAATATCTTGCTTCTTAATACAAAAAAGACAAAATGTATTAAATTCACAATGCCTAACGTGAAGCAAGCTACCACAGAAATTGTACTTAACGGTGAACAATTAGATCTATCAAACTCCACTGTTTTTCTGGGCATTACATTGGATTCGAAATTGCAGTGGGGACCACATGTTGACGCTCTGGCTGGGAGACTCGCTTCAGCTGCCTTTGTGGTTAGAAAAATTAGACATTTGACTGATGTTGAAACAGCCAGGCTTGTGTATTTTAGTTACTTTCATAGTATAATGTCTTATGGTCTTCTCTAGTGGAGTTCTGCTGCGGACATCGATACCATCTTTATTTTACAGAAAAGTAAATCAATCGTGCCATTTACAAACTTAGTCCCCGCGAATTCCTGAGAGAATTCTTTAAGGAAGTTAACATCCTCACTGTCGCTTCTCAATACATATTTGATAATATCATGTACGTACGTAAAAATTTAGATTTTTTCATGAAAAAAGTGACATACATTCGTATAACACACGAAATAAAAGCAAACTTGTCATTCCAAACTTCAGGTTAGCCAAAACAATGAATTCATTCCTGGGAAATTGTGTTAAATTTTTCAACAATATACCTAATAATGTCATCGAACTAACCAAATGTCGAAGGGGTATTATAAAATTCAAGACTATCTTAATGACGAAAATGTATGGACAGTCCAGCCTGCACCAAACCTACCTACCTACCTGTTTATTTCATATTCATATTCATATTCATTTATTCACTTCATAATATAACATTACAGCAGACAATATATAACATATAGGCAAAAGATGGTTATTTTGTTACATTATGACCTCAACGAGGTATTTGTGAATTCAAGTTATTAAATTCAATAAATTACAATTAAATCAATTCTTCAATTAAATCAATTTTGATTTGTATCATTTTTGAGGCAGCTAGTGGTGACTGAGTTTGTTCCGGCGTTTCTTCTCAGCACTTGCCAAATTGTCTGTGTTTTGTCTCGAAGCGCTAGTAGGGCCCAAAAGATAAGGAGACATGTTCTTGCCCCATACGGGCCAAAATTGATTCATATTACACTAATTATTGACGTTCATAAGTGGCATTTTGTGTCCTAAATTGAATAAATTATTTTTGATTTTGATTTTGATTTTACGTTTAGTACATACTTAACTTACTACTTGAAACAAGTATTAGTAATTTACATTCTTTAAATGACAATCATTTATTTTTGACATACAAGAAGCAAGCAATAGAACTCTCTTGCCAAGCCACCCATTAAACCACAAACATTTATTTTCGTAAGTTTTTATGCTTTGCTCTATTTTGTGGCAGAAAGCTTCTTTTGGAACAAAGAAAGCATATATAAAAGTTATTGATAAGTTATTTTTTTTGTCTAGCTGTTAAGCAAATGAAACATACGTTTGCCTCCCTAGTTCAGTCTTACTGAAAAGTACTACGTGAATAATAATATTTTGTTTACAACTTGTATTGCAAACATAATGTTCAGGAAACAGATTTTGCGGCGGAATTGTTATTAAATTTTGGACTTTATGGCTTTCCCCAAAAGGTGTTGTAAAATGGGTTTTAGCGAAATGTTTCATACTTAATTCACGTGCGGGACCAGGGTTACCAGTTTACCAGATGCTGGTTTATCTTGATCTTATTATGGTGCTATTATTTTATTTACTACCTGCCTACAAATATACTTACAAGACCTACTTTACGATTTTGTTTTCACAAAATTGAACGTGTCCTTTTTGTTATCCGGAAAATTTAACCAGTTAAGAACATATTCTCTTAGAAATTTGTTAGTTTCATTGAAGAAAAGTACTAAGTAGTTTTGTGATTTTTTTGATCTTGAATATTAGAATCCGTAAAGGAAATGTATATTCAAAAACTATATTCCAATTGATGACCGCTACACTGCTAGCCGCAACTTCCTATCTAAAACGAAAATTAGTGGCGAATCGTTGACATATAAATTGCTGACAGCTTACCCAACATCATTCATAATACGAGGGGGCATAACGCTCCCTACGTTATCAACTTTAATACAACTGCGATTGTGCGCGCGTAGGACACACCGAGTGCAAGGTGGTTTTTGAATTATTTTGTGTGAAACTAGAAAAAAATAACAAAATACCGTCTTCAAAACCATAATGCACTAAAAAGTCTTAAATAAACTCTTGACCATTGAAAAGAAAGGAACTCATTTTAGGCAAACAATTTATTTTTGGAGTCGGTGCTGTGACAGTTGATGCTTGATGGTCAAAGTGATGGCATTGATGGTCAAAGTGATGGCCTTGATGGTCAAAGTGATGGGATGGATTCCTTTCCTTTCAATGGTCAAGAGTTAATTTAAGACTTTTTAGTGCATTTTGGTTTTGAAGTCGGTTTTAACTTTTTTAAAAGTTATTTTTATTTCTTCATTTTTAGGGATTACAGGAGAGGGGGGGGGGAGGGAATTGCATCTTATAACTACCCTCGATTACACCAAGATCCCATCATCAGATCCCAAATCGGCAACCATGGGACCAACTAAAAAGTATACCCTCTAGGTAGGCGAAAAAATTTTGCGAATCGGTCGACTAACGACTGAGATATAGGTAACATAGATACAAAAAAAACATACAGTCGAATTGATAACCTCCTCCTTTTATGAAGTCGGTTAAAAAAACAACATAAATGCGAATTAACTTTTATTGTGTCTGCAATCTGAAATCGATAATACACATTATTGACCAAATGTTGTATGTCCTAAGGGGATTACGACACAGCAAGTAAGCTGGCGGGTTGCTAGGTTTTTTTTTTATTGACTAGGTTTGATTAATTATTTTTTATTAATAGATTTTCTATCAAAAATTTGTTCTGATTCATTCTCAGCCACCAATCTTTAATTTAAAATATTCTTTTTGTTTTTATATATACAGGGTGTTTATGGCAGTGACATCCAAGTCAAGAATAATATATGAGTTACGGTTAAAAAACATTTTCTTCATTTATAGGCAAGTTTTAGAAAAGGACCTCTTTACATTTAAAGAAAATCAAAATGCAGAAAGTCGCACCCTCGCGCGTATCTATGAAATACTTCGCCGTAGCTAGGAAGCTTTAAGGAGGTGACCTGGTGTTACTAGTTTTTACTCACTCGCTAGTTACGCAATAATTATTGGATGTTGTGGGTTTTTGCATTTTTTTACATCAGCATCGTCTGAATTTCCGCCCTTGAGTCGCTCTACGCTGACCAAAACTACATCCTGTATATAAGCTAGACATCACACCAATTGTCTGGATTCGAAGTAAGGTATTTTCGCATGTTGATATATTTTCGTGACTTAGGCACAAATGTTCACACTCATCGCACAAACATTTGCCCCTTTTCGAATTTCGAGTCCGCAACCGCTGGTTCAGTACACAGCAGTGCTAAACACTGCCACAAACGTGTCGTCAAAAATTAGGTACGTAAACATAACGTGCTTATCGAAAGTATTTGGCCCTGCCTTGCAGTCTCTATCACTATTCAGTTGTCTTTAAGAACGGCGTATTTTGGCGTAGCTCGTCGCGGAGTTTTCTTTTAATAATTCAAAGTTGACATCGGTGCCCGGGTCTGACGTAAATAAAATTGGGGTAGTGCAAAATGGATTTGCATGCTTTGAGGTTCACGACAAAAAGAAATAGATTGCGATCCGAGACGGGCATCGCGAAATAACAATGCAGTCGGAGCGTTTTGTCTATTTGCAACGATATTTTTGTCTGTGTATTTCATGATAACGACCAAGCAACTGTTATTTAAAAATAACAGTTGCTTGTCGTTGTTTTACTGACAGTATTGAAGCCTCTGGTGTAGTAGGTATTAACACAGCTAAGTTTTCTTATTGATTTGAAGACTTTTACTACATGAATCCCAAGTATTATGCCACTTGGTATTCTTTAGTTCTGAGTCGCCTTCTTTGAGATAAAAGATTTAGAAATACCTTTATTCCTGAGTGCTTTCATAAACTGCATGTAAGTATTTTAGTTTTAGTTTCAAAAGGTCTTTTATTCAATAACTAACAAAAATGTTCTAGTCCTATGTATGATTGCTGGAACAATCTTTTACTATGTGATCATTATTGACTTAAATATGCAAACTCGTCGATTTGCTAATTCTTAAAAACACTGTTTCAACACTTCCTCAATTTTTGCCGGCAAAAAGTGTGCAATCAAAAAACCCTATGCCTTCAGGCGGAAGGCTGCGATGTTTTAATTCACCCTCTCGCAGCCCTATGGAATATTAAGCAGTGCTCTATTCATCTAGCTGCGACCCAGATACCACCGAACCATACATAATAGCGGAGCAAATATAGGCGGATCTGTGTCGCTGGTTTATCAGACCTTCTGTCCAACAATTTCTGGTAGTGAAATAAAAAAATCGTTGGGTATGATTTCGACTTAAGTTCTCTACTATTAAACCTTCACTGGGAAAGGTTATAAATAAAATACCAAAATCATACTCATCTTAAATGTAATCGGATGCCAGGGCCAAACACAATACAAACCACATACGTTTAGGCTAACAAATATAATTTAGTAAACACTACGGGGACATTTACTAGATCACATCAAGACACGACGGGCAAGCGACGACCGACCGAGACAAGACGCGGAAAGGGAGGGGACTCAGACGTCATTGACTGCCAAAGACAATGCAAAAAAAGACGTTCCGTTTTCATTGGACTAACACTACTTTAAAAAAAAAGTAAAAACCGACTTCAAAACCAAAATGCACTAAAAAGTCTTAAATAAACTCTTCACCATTGAAAGGAAAGGAATCCGTTTTAGGCAAACAATTTCTTTTTGGAGTCGGTGCTGTGATAGTTGATGCTTGATGGTCAAAGTGATGGCACCGACACCAAAAAGAAATTGTTTGCCTAAAACGGATTCCTTTCCTTTCAATGGTGAAGAGTTTATTTAAGACTTTTTAGTGCATTTTGGTTTTGATTACATAAGTGGGGGGGGGGGGGGGAGTTGCACCTTATCATTCTATTTTTTAAGAAGCTACAAATTACCTATCATAAGTTCCGTCATTATAATTACTGAACTCCTAAGCGTTAAGGAGTTCCACCATCAGCTCAGCCCCACAAGATGTTGACTATCAGACGTAACAACACGTCAAAATTAAGATTCTAGTTAAGAAACACTATACGTGCCTTTAAAATTTGAGGGTTTCCCTCGATTACAATAAGATTCCATTATCAGATCCCAAAATGAAAAAAATGGGACCAACTAGAAGGTACACTCTCTAAGTAGGTAAAAAAAAATTTTCGATTCGGTTGACAAACGACTGAGATATGAGGTAACATACATACAAAAAATTAACTTTAAAAAAGTAAAAACCGACTTCAAAACCAAAATGCACTAAAAAGTCTTAAATAAACCCTTGAACATTGAAAGGAAAGGAATCCATTTTAGGGAAACAATTTCTTTTTGGGGGGGGGAAGTTGCAACTTATGACTCTGTTCTGAAGCTACAAACTACCTATCATATGTTCTGTCATTATAATTACTGGACTCCTAAGCGTTAAGGAGTTCCACCACATCAGCTCATCCCCACAAGATGTGGACTATCAGACGTAACAATACGTCAACATTAAAATTTTAGTAAAACAACACTATACGAGCCTTTAAAATTTGAGGGTTTCCCTCGATTACACCAAGATTCCATCTTCAGATCCCAAATCGGCAATAATGGGACCAACGAGAAGGTACACCCTCTAAGTAGTCATAAGAAATTTTCGAATCGGTCGACTAACGACTGAGATATGAGGTAACAAACATACAAAAAAAAAAAACATACAGTCGAATTGATAACCTCCTCCTTTTTTGAAGTCGGTTAAAAAATAATAAAAAAAACAACATACAGACGAATTGATAACCTCCTCCTTTTTTGAAGTCGGTTAAAAATATAGTACAAGGTATAACAGAAGGAAAGAAGAAAGGTTTAAAAAAGGTAAAAAAAATATAGTAAACTAAGATAAAATTACTTACCTGAAAAATAAGGAAACCTACGAAACTAAGGTAAACCTTCATTATTTATTATTTATGGCTGTCATTATGTAATTTTCAATATGGTCTCTTGATAGTTTAAATTAGTACATTCGGTGCTAAACCTAGTTTTAAGTTTTTGTAATAAGAAGAAGGTCACTTTATAGTTTTTTTGTGATTATCATTTCCTTATTAGGTCTGACAGTGCTATTTAAAATAGGCCAATATAATGACATACTCGTACTTAATGAAGGCTCTAATTTTCATTGCTGCTTAAATAAAAACACTGATTTTGACATGAAAAAAAAGATTATGTAAGCCTTAGCTTACGCAAAGTGGGCAAATGAAACCTAATGGTTTTCTTTCTTCTGTCTACAAATACGAATTCCATTTCTTTTTATGACAGTTTATCTTGTCCTTTCCACAATCAAAAGATTCGTTCAGAAATCTAACCCTTTCAAGGAGAGAGTAATTACCCTCTATTGTGATTTCTGAAGAATTTTAGAACGAAATTTCAAAATGGTTCAGAAACGTCTGGTCCTGTGTGATTACTGGCTAGCTGGAGCGTTTTATTCTTACAATATTCCTTTGTCCTGTCTACGTAGTGTCTGGAAAGACTCAAATTTAAAGTAATATTTGTTAGAACGTCTGGTGAGCCATGCGGCTTTATGTATTACTAGCGGTCCCCCGCGACTTCGTCCGCGCGTTTTGAGTTTGCTCCCTCCCCTCCCGTCGCAGCGTCATGTTTTATATCCTAAAGCCTTTCTCGATAAATAAGCTATCCAACACAGAAATATTTTATCAAATCGGTCCAGCAGTTCCTGAGATAAGCGCGTTTAAACAAACAAACTCTTCAGCTTTATAATATATTAGCGCAAGCGCACGTTGTACTTAAGCTGCGAACATTATTTTGGTGCGGAGTTATGTTAAAACTGTGATAGCTCCTAAGATATTTATTGAAATCAAATGATATAAAGGGCAACTTGGTTCTAAATGAAATGCTCGTGATGATGAATGTATTTATTTTGATAAGAATAAACACAGATGTGTATAATACACCTCTAAAAATAATGCATTATTTTTTTACAAATTTATTAACATAAAAAGGTTGTAGTAAGTCAACCATAAAAGATAGACATATGCTGTGGCGGACTTTATTATAGAACTCTTAATGCTGAACAATCCTGTCATACATGATTTTTGTATAACTTAAGCGGTTTCCGCAGCGTATGCAGCGGAAGCTCTCAAAAGGAATATCTTTCTCCCGTTTTCGCAACATTTTTCATTTCTGCTGTGGTTTTATTAGTCGTATCTTTATGTTATATAGCCTAAAGCCTTCCTCGATAAATGGACTATCCAACGTAAAAAAAAATTTTCAAATCGGGCCAGTAGTTTTTGAGATTAGCGCGTTCAAACAAACAAACAAACAAACAAACTCTTCAGCTTTATAATATTAGTATAGATGTTTGCTATGTCTTGGAAGCCGCAGTCTATGACTTTCATTTTATGAAATATTTTTTAACAGAATACGATTAAGCGCATTCTGATTATATACTTTTAGCTATAGAAAGTTAGCGTTTTTAAACTCCCAGAGGAGTATAAACAAAGAGAAGATTGCTTCGTTTTTATCATCTTGATCTTAGATCTCTTAACAATTAATGTTTCTATAATCTAGCTAGTAGTTGGTAATAAATGTTAGACTCTGCTTAAGTTAGTGAAAGATAGCGCACAGTCCTTTAGGAATATCAAATCGCTCCTAAAACTACATCATCCTTTGCAGCAGGGTAATGTAAATATCTGCAATCTTCAGATAGTAACTTGGAGTACTAACTTCGGGTCTGCATTTCCACTTGAGTGACTTGCACGGTTGCACCACTCGCGAAGGTACAGTTATTAGCCTTAGTTTAGTAAGCGAGTGCACATTTATAATTTTGATTCAAATTTTGGTCCAAAACTTCGACACACAGATGTGGAAAAATGATTGCGTGTGTGTGATGTGATGTGTTTACTTCAATGGTTATAGCAAAACCTGTGACAATTGTGCGTATATAATTATTTTTTTACACTGTGAATTGAACAATTGGCGGACTAAATGTACACTCAGTATTATTTAGGTTTAGGTATTATCTGTGTTTTTTTTTTAATAATGCATGTTAAAATTGTATTCATTTGACATCTTATTATTAATGTTTTTTTTATATCATAATTAATTATTGGAATAATATTCTTTGACATTTATAAATGACATTGTTAATTTAAGTCGACGACAGCAAATATTTGCCTACCGAAACATCGGTAAGACACGCTAAACCCATTATTATTAATTCTATTAATCTGTAACGTGTTTTAATCAAATAAATTTCATTTCATTTCAATGCCTTATGGTATTCTCTAACCGTCAACCGCTTGGTAATGCAGACAGAGAGTGAGAAGAGTTGTACAAAAGTTAAATGAAAAATAACATACATACTCATATTGTTCAAATAATTCATTAGATATATAAGTAAAATACTTATCAACGTGATATGTATTCTACATAGAATACATATCACTACATAGTATAAAACAAAGTCGCTTCCCCCTGTATGTATCTGTATGTATGTAAGTCAAAATCTTTAAAACTACTCAATGGATTTTGATGCGGCTTTTTAAATAGATAAAGTGTTTCAAGAGGAAGGTTAATAATGTTAAAAACATACAGACATAGAATAGTAGTGAAACAGTAATTATTTAAGATGTTTCTAAGTTAAGTCATAAATGAATACAATATTTGTTTGCGCTTACATTGCAAACGCTGGATGAACTACGAGATGGATCACAATAGTTTACTACACTTCAGTATAAATTGTACATATTTAAGAGGTCTACAAAAGCTGGCGATGGTATATTTCTATCCATTAGGAATAACCCACAACAACCATTTTTTGTAATGTATTATAATCACCACGTGCGAATCCGGGGTGGGTCTCTAGAACTTAATAAATACGAAATTTTAAATGAGTAAAGTGATGATATTGACGACATCCAAAATGACACAGTACAAAAAATGTGGTTAATTCTGAAGTAAGCCAAGGTTAAGTTAGAGACGCAGAGACTTTTTTGAAGTAAATTTGTAAGTTAATAAACAAAATAACGCTTATAAGTGTCGTTGTTAATGCCGTTATTATGAAAATTGCACGTAGCAATCGCTACTAAGTTAAATAACCGTTATTGGTGGGTGCAACCTACTCTACCTGTAAACAATCTCGGCTAAGCCTTAAATATTTCTTCAGCCAAACTCGATTCAGCCATTTCAGTCCAGTAATAATCATTTTACCGTGTCTTGCTGACGGCAGGAAGAGGTTGACATCAGATACGATCTAAACTGACGCCCGTGTTCCGACTGCCTTATCTGAGCCTGAATTCATTGCATTTACCCTAAGCCTGCACGGGAGCCCTTCACAAAAGGTGATAGGGTCGCTAATTGAATAGCTGTTAAACCAGGTTCCAAAGTGATTTAAATATTTATTGCCGGAATAAGACCTGGTTATCTAGTTAACTAGGTAAATACAAAAGGAAGGAATCGGCTTCAAACATCCATTGCATTAATTTTAGTCGTGTACCCTAAGTTTATTGAACACTGCTTACACGATAAAATACGTCACTAAACGTGTTAAGAATTTTAGATAGAATAAAAGTAAGAAATAGTTTTCGAACGTTGAGAAGTACTCATAAAAATGTATGAAGCGTAAGCGCGGATCGAGTTTAAATAGGAAAATTTCTATAAACCCAAGGCGTCTACGTCGCGTGACTGTTGCCTATAAAGTGAGGCAGGTAGGTAACTAAATACTACAGTAACAGCCTTTAAGCGACTATGATTTTTATGCCGTTATTAAAAACTTTCAGATCAACTTGACATTTGTGGCATATAACCTAAAAATAATTCAATTCCCGCCAACCGAATTTTAGAATTCTTGCACTATTTGGTAGATTTAGACTTTATGGAATCCGGAAAAGGAGCAAACAATCAAGGCATGTATTCGTTTAATGTCTGCAAAGAGTGTAATAATGGGTCGGATATGACTTCATTTGTTTTCATTGTCGAGCGCTTTTGAGCTTTGAAACGGTCCCTTGATGACATTATCCTTATTACATCTGAGTGTTTTGCTAACTGATATTACAGACATGCTGTTAGCGGCCTCGATGGGATTACATCAAATTATAAGAGATCGAAATATGAATTACAAATGTACTGTTAAAACATCGATGTTTAAATAAGATAACAATCTAAATAAATATTTAAAACAATGTTTAACATGAATATTTGAATCAAGCATTCACGTTATAAACCTTAAATGCACTTACAAAATATTATTGTATTTAACCACCACTACAACACATCTTACTAAAAATCTAATCAACATGTTGGGCGCCAGTGTTAGAATTATGAGTTGTCATGAAAATTAATATTTCTCATTTTTTTTCTCTTATCAATTTCTAAACTTCAATCATTTTAAAAAATGTAGTGAATATTTGCTTAAGTTAACCGTAGTATAAAAACACCACGTTGGGCGCCAATATGAAAAAGAGTGCCTATTAGAACAAAAACATATTTTCATGCTGCATCTAGATTATTTTTTGTACAAACAGCTTTGTTATTTGCTGAGTATACTAGTCGAGGCGTCTACATTATGTGGAATCGGTATCTGGAACAAAAACTGTGATTCAGGTCGTCCATTGTCTATTGTGCCATTGAAACAGCTCCGTGCTCTGATATTTCCGTTTTAGTAAAATTAAATCGTTATATTCGCAATATTTATATCAATGTAGAAATTATTTACCAGCAATAGAATAAGTTTACCACAAACGGACAGTAGGACAAAAAAACAATAATGTTTTCGTTTTTTTTCAACTGAATTCATATCAACGTACCTTTGTCTTTATTCTGAAACTAAACAACATTAATTAACAATTATTATTTCCATAAAGTTTTTAGGTAACATCTTTTATATTTTACATTCAAGGTGTAAAAAAGGTAAAGTTAGCCTGTAACGTCCCACTGCTGGGCAAAGGCCTTACCTCACCACGCGGGCTCAGTGCGGATTGGTGGAGGGATGTTTGCAAGGCAAGCGACTAACACTGCTGTCAGATGTTACCAAGCCGCCCATAAGGCATCTGACTAGGCTTAGCGACAAACATCAACCGATATTAGCAGGGATCAACGGCTTAACGTGCCTTCCGAAGCACGGAGATGCTCGTGATATATGTCACTTATATGGTCGGAATGGTCACCCATCCAAACACGACCGCGCTGTTGGTTGCTTCAATTCGGTATCACAACCAAAGCGCTCTAAGCACTGCTACCACTGTGCTACGAGCACCCCAAGGTCTATTTTAACTGAATTGTAGGTACATGCTTTCTTGTTGAAGCTGGTACTTTATTAATTAAATAAGTAACAATAAAATGCTCGAAATGAAGTGAAAGTGAATTTGAATTATTAAATGTGCCAGTGATTCTATTGAAAAGCAACAGACTTGTTTAGTCGACCCTGCTTTGCAGAACGGAGCGACGCGCGAGATTATTAATATTCCTCTCAAATAGTAATTGTGTTAGTAAAGATGTTTTGTTACTTGCATCCAAGCGAAGATATATGCAAGTTTAAAACTAATTAAAGTCATCTGGTCTTCTGAGCGTTGATAGTGCAGCTGATTCGTGCCGTTTCTTGAAGTGAGTCTGAGCAGACCTGTACAAAATAGTTTGTTTTGCAAAATAAAATTATGACCTAAGATGGAAGGATCCATGCAGTCTGCGATAAAGTTGAAAACATTGGTTATGCAAAAAGAAAAACGAAGCAATATTTTAATACGAGGATGAATCTATTTGAGTTAAAATAATAATTTTAATTTGTTTACAATGGGTAAAAATCCATAGCATCTGGTGGACGTTGACTGTCAATAATAATAACTAAATATTTAAAAAATATGTCGACTAAATGTTTTAGCTTTAAGGCCTGTTTCAAAATGTCTTAATAAGTTCTGGTTAGTGTTATCCGCCCAAAACTTCTTACAAGATGAAGTTCCACAGTTTAATTACTCGTCGGCTAGGCCATATTTGTGTCCTAGGCTCGTGGCCGGCCCTTTAACTCTTAGCCCAGTACATCGCATACCATGACCGTGCTAGGAACGTCTCCACCAGAAATACCTTCTTTGTATTGACAACTATGTCGCCTTGACTCTAGACCGTTCCGTTGCCGACCAACAGCGTAGCGTACCATGCACGGAGCGTGTCGGCTCCGGTAATATATAGGTACTTACGTTCACGCACGCTCTCCCTCCATTTTACATTAAAAATCGCGGCGGAAGAACGAGTCAATCCGGGGAGACTACTTACGTCACAAAGTTCAGTATGATTCCGTTTTTTTTTATTGACTGATCATATCCGTATCATGTTGGTTGACTTTTGCCATTAATATTTTAAAATGACTTTGATTTTTTTATTTAGATTATTACTACTTTTATAATATTATTTCTTAATTTTTTAAACGGAACGCTGTCTATCCGTTTAATGGGCAAAATAGAATGTATTGTGTTTTTCGTGCCTGAAACGTTCCTAGCATGGTCATGGCATAGCACGGTGCAGTGGAAAAATACTTTTAGAAGGAAAATAATATAAGCAAAATCCAATCCACCAACCCGACTACAAAGAAGTAATCATTTATGAGGGCTCGTGTTTCACAGACACGACATCTTTTTAAGTAAGCATGTCTTCTTTTTGTATTTCGTTAAAATATCCAGAATGTTTCCTTCCTTGCAAACATTGCTTGCAAGATACTGCACAGTTTGGATGCTTTTCAGAGATCACCGTGCTGTGTACAAGTTTAAAACTAATTAAGCTCTGAAAACGCCACATTCGCGGAAAGTGTAGCAAAGTGCAAGATCTTCTTGCCATTTGTTTGCTACGTGTCCGACTTATTTTATACTGAATTGCAAAGATGCAGACATTATCATGTATTTAGTGGGGTGGTAGTAATTATGTTAAGTGCTGAAAACGACTAAGTAACGACAGTTTTACGACGGGTTAAAGCAGCAACACCGCTTGCTACTTACTGAGGCGTCTTATATTTTTTGCACCATTATTTACACATACCTGCTTAAGACAAACAAACATGTGACTTGAATTAAATGTTATTGACATTTAACTGACTAGTTTTGCAATTAAAATGAATCCATATTTCACCTAATCACGACATCACGCGTGAACGGCTGGACCGATTTTGCTAATTACTTTGTGTTGTGTTTGTTATTGTCAGAAAAATAAAAGAAAAAATACATTATTGAGTGGGTGGACTGATTTTTATGATTTTTTGGATCCCTTAATATTACGAGACTAGGGCGTGATGGGGCCGAGGGCGAATCTAAGGGCACTGGGTCCGCTAGATTATAAATAATTATCTATTTATTTTCTTCTCCACAATCAAAGTAAATACAATAGGTAGGCGAGAATACAATTTTAAGGTACAGAATTATTTTCTTCTCCACAATCAAAGTATATACAATAGGTAGGCGAGAATACAATTTTAAGGTATAGAAACAGATTGCGAGAGACAGGCATCTGAGCTAGACTTCATGCCCGTGTGAGAACCAGTGAGAACCAGTACTCTCCTCTCTAGATGCGATCAGATATATTAACACCAAAATATAGTGAGTTAAAAGCAAAGCATAATAATGGAAAATTAAGTAAAAAGAAAAGCACTAACTGCAACTGTGTATGTGTGTGTGTATGTGAATAAAAAATTTAAGATCTACCGCATTATTTGGTAAAACTCTAACCACCACATTGTTAACGCACAGGATTTCGATATTAGAAAACGCACAAGAAGATTTTGGATACGGATCCGAATATACAATTAGCATCATCAAATTATTCACCTTAATCTCGTTCAGAAGGTATTTCATTTCGTACATTGTATCGCCCTATCTTAATCCTGTATAATTTCGTAACAAAGACATCTCGTAGTGGACTGTACTGCGGTTTGCCCCGGGCTCTGATTTAACATACATTATTTATGCGCTGCGTATACTTGATTACAGCGCCCGACTGGGGAGAGTTTGTAAATGCGCCACTAGACTATATCACTGACCCCCAATTTTGGTAATGAAATCGCTATGAAATTGTGGTATGGCGTGGGTTTGACAGCTCTTTGGTGCAGTGCCAAAAACCATATACTGTATCATAGCGCGGTATCTATTGTATCTTCTTCATAAGAGCGTTGATCTGATTTTGTCATATATAAATTTAAATGTTTAGCGTATTTTTATTTTATTGAAATATTGGACACCAATTACATACATTGCTCAGATCTCAAAGTAAGTAGCCAATGCACATGTGTTATGGAAATCAGACACAACGGTTGTACCACAACACCCAGACCCGAAAAAATGTAGAAAATTTCGATTTCTATATTGACCCGATCGGGAATCGAACCCGGGACCTCGGAGCGGCAACGCCTTGAAACCCAGCGTGCTTAGCCACTACACCACGGAGGTCGTCAATATTTTACGCAACGAGTGACGTCCACCAACAAGATAGATGGACAACCTAGTAAAGATAGCATTATCACACTGAATGGGGACCGCTCACAACCGTTCGCTGTCGAAAAAAAGTGGAGGAGACCTATGTTGAGCAGTGACCCTTTGGCTGATAATGATGATACTGACTTGTTGTGACTAGTTCAAAAATAAAATTAATGTAAGACGTGTCTAGCTATCTGTTTTAGAACTAGATTTTGTCTTCAGTAACATAATAATATCACTTTATGTTACTTATTTGGTCATTAACATACCCGTTATTCTCACAAAATCAAAGAATTTTCTGTCTCATGTTTCTGGCGGCGTCGCGCAATGCCGAACGGTTGTCTGCGCCAATGTTCCAGCGCCATGCAAGTTTCATTCGCCGCATGTTCTTAAACAGGAACACAGATCTAGGTTTACTAAATGCGCTTTTTTATATAATTGTAGTATAATGCTTTAGATTTTCTTAACACTTACATTGGGTCACATTTTATATTCATAAAGATGAAATAAGAAACCATAATTGCGCATGGGCGGGATTCGAACAGCAAACCTTTCTGGCTAACCGAGTCATTCGTAATGACGTAGGTATTCATAAGAGACTAGAAATTTGCTGAATTTTAAAAAGGCAGCCAGAAAGGTGCTGGTTCGAGTCCCACCCGTGCGCAATTTTTGATTTCTTATTTCATCTTAATGAACTGTATTACAAAACGCATGATGTTGAATTTGTAGTAAGAACAACCATATTTTAATTATTCATGAAGGGAAGAAAAGGTGGATTTAGAGTCATAATCGTACAAGGAAGTCATAGAGGTGGCATACAGAAGAATGTAGAAAACTCCACCGACAAGAGAGCAAAGCTCTTAAATGAAGAAGAAGAAACCTTTAAATGCAATAGACTTTGCGCAACTTTTGTTCCTCTACTTACAAACGTATAATACCTGTATTTAGGGCCTATTTCGCAATTGAAAAACAAGCACAAACCAACGAATAATTTAAATATGCAACGTTACGAGTATGAGTAATGGAAAGAATAACGTTAACGGCCGTTAGGAAGTTAGAAGAATATTGCACGGTGTTCAGCTCCATGCAACGTTTGCATGTCAATCTACGCTAAACTTACAGAATACGGACTAATCTATCGGACCCAGTAATTTCTTCATCACTCAGTATCTCACAAACCACGGCTTTCATACGGCATATCTAAAAAGATTTCATGCTGTCGCAGACGACACATGTCCCTGCGACAACCTCACCACGCAATCCTGGAAACACCTAATCGAAGACTGCCCACGATTTACCGCAAAACGCTAGGACCATACCGTTGCCTGCAACACTCTTAACATTAACCCATTAGATATCACTAAAATAATTACAATAGACACCACTATGAATACTTACATTCCACAATTTTATTTTTTAGCTTGAAATTTTTTTCAGTAACCTCTATATCATTTTGAAAGACCTATCCATAGACACGCATAGGTTCGACTTTAAAAAAAATGGTTTTAGTTTTATGTACGGGTGCTGCTTCTTAAATATCATTTTTTTAATTTTTTGTATAAGAATCGTAAAGTGGTTAAGAGAATACATCTTCCTGCCAAATTTCAACAGTGTGATGCTTATGATTATAGAATAAAATGGCTGTGACATACGGACGGACAGACCGATAGACAGACAGTCTTGACGAAACTATAAGAGTTCCGTTTTTTGTCATTCGGCTACGGAACTCTCAAAAGAAATGTGCGGTAGGCTTCTACCGCCTTTATCTTTCTAATAAGATATACCAGAATTACCAGAGTATAAGTATAGTTAGCTGTACCCTTACCATGAGTTTACTCGATAGCGACGACGGTTATACTCTTTAGCGACGACGTAACTTTTTGTATGGAAAATTTTAGTTCTGCCAGTGACCGCAAGAGGCGCTATGCAATTTTCTATAGACATTTTCTACGTCGTCGCTAGCGAGTAAAACTGTCTTAAACTCATGGTAACGGCACTGGATTAGAAGTTCCAGCTAAGCTGGCTATAATTCTGGGGAATCGTAGCGTTGGAGTTCGGGACTACACAGAAGCGTCCTAATTCGTCTTTCGAATCCCACAATTGTGCTAGTGTGACTGAATGCATACATAGTATATTCTATCTACAGATAAGGCTTGGTGTTAAAGGTGTTTATTGTGTAACAAAACGAAGGTAACTGTAAAAAATTGTGTATAATTACGTCTGATTTGCTTTATTGTAAAAATAAACATGCCAATGAATTATGATATATGTTCTCTAAGTAGTATATTTGCAAAAAAATATATGACCCCAATGAAAACTGAATATATGCGTCAAAAATATAATATTTCAAAATTCGATAATGTAACAAACGTTTTTAGAATGCACTAAAAACATGTTTGACATTGAATTCCTGAGTAAGGTCGGTCGATGACTTCTTTCTAGGTTGGAATAAGTCCAAATTAAGTTGTAGCGTACTAGAGTGAAGTAATCTTGCTAATAAGCGAGAAAGTATATTTTTTCTCATTACGTGGTCAACGAACGAGCTAAGACAGATAGACGTTATTGCATTTTGAATTCTTGTTTCTTTTACTGTAGGCTTGTTTGAGTTAGCTGGTTGAGTCACGATGGCTTCACGAGAAACGAGATTGATTTTATCATGACTTTCAAGGGACGGTTATTCAATGATGTCTCCGTGATCAACAGGGTGAAAACCGGTGGCGAATGGTTCGAGGCATATTGAATATCAATGTCAAATTGGAAAGGTCCCGCCTAATGAAGTCCACGCTCCGACCGACTTGCGCTCATATCCAAAATCCCGAGAGCTTTCAACCCGAGTTGTCAAACCGCTTCAATAGCCTAAAGAATTGCATATCAGTGGACGAAATAAGAACGGGTTTGTGGAAACTGTCTAAACGGTCGGATCTAAGTTTTTTAGACCTGGCCGTAAAAATAGACCTCAAAAACTCTCGGTCCACACTCTCGACCTTATGGCAAAACGTCGATCTATGGCACTGCAGACCTCCGTTAATGCTGAAAACTACAGGCAGCTCAATAGACAAATATGGAAGTCCCTGCGACACGACATCCGTTGCTTTAACACTAATAGTGTTAAAGAAATGATAGAGCGGAACCTAGACTCCAAAGTGTTTGCAAGGAACATGTCTATTGGGCAAAGCCTGTTGACAAAGATTAAGATGGAGGACGGCAGTGTAGCGTCGACAAAAGCAGAAGTTTTGAGGGAGATCGAAAGATTCTATGGGTAGTTGTACATGCACCTCAGTTGCCAAACCCGTTGAAAGCTCGGCCGGAGACCCACGAGCTATCCTGATCCGACACTACACCGAAGACATCCCGGACATCAGCTTCTACGAGATTAGGATGGCCCTTAAACAGCTCAAAAACAATAAGGCACCTGGCGAGGACGGAATCACAGCAGAGCTTCTGAAGGCGGGTGGAACACCGATACTTAAAGTCCTTCAGAGACTCTTTAATTCCGTGCTGATGAAAAGCATCACACCCGAGGCGAGGAACAGGAGTGAGGTGGTGTTGTTCTTCAAAAAAGGAGACAAAACTTTATTGAAGATCTATAGACCCATCTCTCTCCTGAGCCATGTCTACAAGCTGTTTTTAAGGGCCATCACGAATCTTTTAAATTTAAATTAATATATACTTACATTGTCCGGATCGCAGACTGAAAGCTGCACCATACATGAAAAGGTATATCTAACTTCAGGTATATGTAACTTTTCATTTTAACTTTTAACTATGAGTAAATCTATAATTCTTCTCTATAAATAAAAACACAAGTTTTGCTTCAGCGTTTTTCATGCAACACCTGGTGTCAGACAAGGAAATAATGACGAGACTACCAAGTTTAATGCATTCATGTTTCGGTAACGAAGTACTTACTTTGAGAGTAAGTAGAATCTATATTCTAGCCCTTACATGCCATCATACATGTACGAAGCGCCTGTCACTATTACATGATCAGTGGTCACTATAGCCTGCAAATATAAAGAATATGTAACCAATTTTAAAATCCAAAAATATCTACATAGCAGTTTAATGACATTTTTGATTTTTACTTTGAAGAAAACTTTTGAGTCGATTTCAGAGAAAGTTTTTGTTTGAGCACTTACACTTACAGAAAACATCATCACATAGGTTGCGTTAATTTCATAAACAATTTGCATTCAAAAGTACTGTTGATCCCTACAAATGGAGTTATTTGTCCTAATACCAATAATAAATCGTTGCATAACATCGATAAAATCGATCACCCCTCCGAGTTACGAAGTGTTGCCAGTTCTGGAGCGGAGTGAATTGGAATAAATAATAACGCAATTGTGAAAGTGATTTGATTTGCCTTCTTTGTACGGGCTGGGATAACTAGAGTTATTTAATTTGCCTCTCCTTTGATTCTGGTCTGATTTGTTTACTTACGTAGTCCGTAAAATATTTCAACGAAAAACACATACCTACCTATCACAATAAGTAAGTAAGACGCCAGAAACTATAGTGTTAATAAATATTGTATTGTATTTAAGCTGTGAGCATTATTTCGTTACGGAGTTATTTTAAAACTGTGATAGGTTCCGAAGATATAGTCGTTGTGGCAAAGACGCTGGATGATCTTGGCACTATGCAAGAAGACCTTGACCGAGTATCCCAACAAGTGGATCTTAAAATGAACATGGAAAAGACGAAAATTATGACAAGCTGCCTTGTTGTACCCACTCCAGTGATTCAATTGAGTAGGTCCAACTTTGAGAAAGGGGTCAATCGACGAATCCAACTTGGCTGGGCAGCGTTTGGGAAACTGCGCAAGAACGTTTCTCGTCTCAATAACCTCAGATAATGATGATGATGATGATAGGTTCTAAGATACTTATTTAAATCAAATAATATAACGGAAAACTTTGTTTTAAATGAAACGCTTGTGATGACGAATATGTTTATTGCGATAATGATATATGTATACCCATGTGCATCAAAACACCTTTGACAATAGCACATATTTATATCAAATTTAGGAACATAAAAAATATTATTTATTTATTATTTTATTTTATTCTTTATTGCACTGATAAAACTAAACTACAAATGGCGGACTTAATGCTTAAAGTATTCTCTACCAGTCAACCATTGGATGAAGCAGTAACGATTGAGGCGGCGTAAAATAACACATAAAAGCAACAAATTAATTTTAAGCTACTAATATATTTACAAAGGCTAACAGAGATTATAATAGGGGAAACAGAGAAGGACAAACCTTATCAAGCATCACGTGGTATCCTCACTGAGAAAAAGCTCAAGAATAGACTTTAGAATTATTGTAGGCAGTAAACCGCATAAGATAGATCTATACTGTCGCAAATTTTCTCTTCCATCTATCTTTACAAATATAAATATAAATAAATAATAATAAGAATAATTTACAGTTTCTTTTATAGTGGTTCCTCCCCATCTAAACTCAGAACGCCAAGTTGTAACGGAACGTCCGTCACTCCTATAACTGGCAGTGATTAAAAATTAAAGTCAAATTAAAAATTCATATTTCATTAAATAAAATTAATTATTAATTAGGCCGTGTGTGTCCAGCCTTAAATGTAGACGCGTAGCGACGCGGGGTTTTGGCGGCAAAACTTCCCAAAATCGCTACTGCGCATGCGTAGTAAAATGTCGCCGTTGTCGCCGCCTAAATAAAAGGAAAAAAGCGGGCTGGGAGGGGGCTTGTTGGTAGACAATCGTCTCTCCGGTGAGGCTCGGTGTTGGCATCCTAGTACATTGGTACGTGCCTTACTTGATTTCGAGTTATACTTTTCTTTATTTTAAAATCTGTGTTATTATTTTGCTATCAATAATCCATAAATTTAACTTAGTAATTGTGTAACTCGAAGTCCTAACGAGACGTAAGTGTCTCGGGGTGTTCCATGGAAACCTAACGGTGATACACGTAAATGGGACATCTTAACTGGCTAACGCCAGGATGCAATTGATTGTGTCTTATATTGCAAGCGTTATATATCACAACGCTAAACGACACACTTCCTAGACCGGAGTAGCTGGACTGAGAAATCAGGCTGGTGAAGAAAGCTAGGGAGGTCTCCCCACCTCTTGTCCGGAACCGGCCGCGGTCCAAGTCCAATTAGCGGTCGGATCCACATACACACGGAGTAGGTTAGGTACACTAGAGGATTCCGCCTCGATCCCTTAGCTAGCTTAGGAGTTACATCCCTTTACAGGGGGGGGGTGAACTCACACCACACACCACACGTTTAGTTTAAATGTGAGGCCCCGCCTCTAGTTTGCAAATACACACACAATAGGGAATGTTAGGCCTTATCAGTAGACATAAATAGTAGCTTGGTCACGGGAAACATCTTCTGTTGGAATCAGGTCCTCCCCTAGTTGCATATCAGTTGTTGCACCCCTTGTGGTGAAGTCGGCGAGCCTCGGGTTCCGCGCGAATGATTCTGAGAGTCAGGATAGAAATGTCCACTCCAGACGCAATTGGTATGTGATGAATGGTTGGCTTGAGAAAGACTCTAAATGGATCTCAAGGAAAGCTTGATAGGCAGGTAGGAACGGATTTTATATCTTAGGGATTATAGGGATTTACACCTTTAGTAGGTAGCATTTATGAACATAATAGGCAGGTAAACACAGACTAGAATGTTATAGGTATCATTTATATACATAATAGGCAGGTAAATAAAGACTGTAATGTCCTAGGGAAATGAATAAGGTTTAATTTTATGTAGGTAAATTCATTCATGACAATAGAGGGGGTCATTAAGTTCAATGATAGATTTTATAGAATGTAGACTGATTTTAGTATTTGAGTTAGGGAACCTAGTTGTAATAAATATAACAACTAACCACTGATGTTAATTCAAACACATATAAGAGTTGACCAAATGGCAATTCTGTAGCCACTAGTTGTACCATGCGGGCAATTATGCTACCTTTCTTCACTACATCACTGATGAAACATCAGTTCAGCATTAATATTCAAGAGACTTACAAAGAATAAAGTCAGTCAAATTCTATGGAATTATGTCATTTGAAATGGTTTCATAAAAACCTAGAAAAATATAACAATACATAGTCAAGTACTATTCTACTTTAAATTGGAGTAAAACTCCCAAGTAATTAATAAATAAATTACTTCAATATTAAGAAAACCAATTTAATTTCAATTGTTCTCAATGTAGACGACAAATCTTAAACTACTGGAATAAGCAATATTGCTTAAACTAAGGTTACCAAAGGTACTGAATATTTACTCAGAATAAGAGTTAATTATGAGAAAAGTTATCTCTACTTGCAAGAAATGATTGCAAAACTTACACTAGTTTTGTAGAGGTACTCACAATCTTAGTGTTACTGTTGTTAGACAATGACAGAAATTACAGAACAAGTTCTGAACTAAGGAAAGGGTTACTAAAAATAGAACCGACTAAAAGAAATATTATATTTATTTATATACATTTTATAAATATTTATTTATTGAAATACCTATATTGATTTGAACTTTTAATAAAACAGTTTGAATTGCCATATTTTGCAGTAAATTAAGATGGTTAAAATACAAAAGTTTGGTAGAATGTCCTATTTAAAAGAAGTAAATTCAGTAATTATTTCCTGTGCAAAATTGCCAAATAAGTAAAGTAAATGTAAATGTATGGAAAATCACCAAAACCTGGGACTAGAAATGATTCAGTTCCAAATATATATACTGTAATAATACAAGTTTTGAGTGAAGGACAGCTCATTACTTTAAATTATATCCCTTTTGATGATACTAGGTGATGGTATCTATTAGAATCTGCACAGGAAAACCCTGTGGCAGGGGAGCTATTAGCAAGGAGATGAGTTCCATGGGGGCAGGCGAGTGACGGGGCCTGTTGCCTTTACCACACCCTAATAAACTTTTATTTGTATTTTCACATAAAACTTGTCCTTATTATATCTATTTTTCACTACTTAATACTTCTCTATAATTATTACAACTTATATCTGAACGCATAGTTACCCAAAAATAGTTTTACATTCACTTAGGAATGTTGAGGTTTTACCAACTTTAAAGAAAGGCAGGCTAGGTATAGGTAGTAGGAATTGTTAGGGTTGTGTAGGTAAATAAATGATTTAATGCAAGGTTTGTCAGATTCCAAGTCTCATAACAATAAAAAGTATCAGGGTTATTTGAAAAGGTTCACAACATAGGGTTCACTAGATGATCACTGGCCAAATTAAATATTAAGATTATTCATACCACAAAGTCCTAAGCTATCAAGATTCTATGTTTCATTTGAACAAGGTAATTAGTATGTAAGGTTAGGTTAAATTATTATTAAGTCCATGAATAGTTTGATATAATTAATATGAAAGCATGAGAGGGATTCACTATAATATGAAAGAGATTAGTTTTATATAAGCTAAGATTAAGATAAGATAGATTGTAAATTAGCAATAATAAATAAGGTATAAGAATTAGTTAAAAGATTAGGGGGGTTACAAAATGGTGCCGTGACCAGGATAGTGTAATAGTTTTTTAATTCTAAAAGGAAAGGTTACAAAATGGAGCATAGTGACCAGGATTATGGGAGTACTACAGATAGTTTCATGGGACCTTGATAGCAGATGGGCAATGTGGTATGTAATGTAATCAAAGAGTGGGTGTTTATCCCACAAAATGTTCTCGTGGATAGGATATTGTTTGAGAATTGGAATTTGACTAACATACAAGGAAAATGAATAGTTTTGGATCAGGTGTTGGAGAGATTTATAGGATAGAATTTAAGGATAAAACATAGGAAATTAGATCACTGAGCACTGCACTATTATTCTTGAGAAAATCACTGTTCGGCATTCGGGTACGTCGTAGGTCGTTCATCATAAAATCAAAATCTTCTGAAAGAAAAGGGACAATTTAGTTAGAATAAAACCAACTAAATACAATGTTTCAATTATGAGTAAAAGTAAATTACACTTCATATTACCTAGGTAGGTACATTCTTAGGAAGGTTATTAGATTCGCAAAAGTTTTAAATGTTGACCAAAGTAATGTCGGTTTTGTAATCAAAGACAATGATGACAATCATAGACAATACATTTATTGGTTTTCGTACATTAGGGTGACGCCACACCATACCAGTGTGGGGAAACGCCACAAATTTATATATTAATGAATTCGTTGGTACTAATTAAATTAAAAACTTGCATTAAAACTCGTTACTAAACTAAACTAAAAATAAATAAAATGTATGGATAGGCGGGGTTTAGTCTTTTGCAGAAAAGAAAATGGCGAGAGTCATGACGATTTTAAAATTTATAGTGTGGAGTAGGCAGAGAATTTTATGTTATACAACCACCAGTTATAAATAATATTTAGCGAAAAAAGGCGTTTAGTTAGTAAAACAAAATGACTCTTTTATTAAAATAAATTATTAATAAAAAAAAACATGTTGGAAAGGTGATGTCTGAGACTGTTGAATTATGAATGAGTTTAATTAGTGGGTTACTGGTAAATGAATGAATTCAGTAAGTCGATTGCTGGTCTCGATTAAGGTGTACCTATTATGAGTATTTCTTGACGTGAGTAAGCACGCTAGGATTCAAGGCGTCGCCGCCCTGAGGCCCCGGGTTCGATTCCTGGTCGGGTCAATGTAGAAGTCATGATTTTCTGTATTGTTTCGGATCTGGGTGCTGTGGTACCATCGTTGTGTCTGATTACCATAACACTAGTGCATTGGCTATGTACTTTGGGATCAAAGCAATGTGTGTGATTAGTGTCCATTATTAATATTTCATCAAAATGACGTGATTGCGATTTCGAATATCGGTTGAGCTTATTATGGGAGTTGAGCTTACTAAGGTAGCTCACACATAAGTAAGTAGGTATAAGACTAATTGCAAACTAAGATTGATTAGTGTTGTTAGGTATATATTGCTTGTATATAATAACGAGATGTTTAATTATTTTGTTTGAGTGATTTAAGAAAGCAGGCGAAAGTATTTTTGTGTTGGATAAGCAATATAACGCCATCCGTGTTGTTGAAATGTTTGTTGTGATAGAGGAGAGATAATTAATAGAGAAATGTAAAGTTGTTTAAAGTGGGGCCGGGAAATCTAAAGTCGTATAATTGATGGGGTTTTTGAATGAATTATATGAATGTTAGAAGGAAGTTATTAAAGAAATATAAAATCTGGGGTCGAGGTCTGAGGCCTATAGTCTGGGGCCGAGGCGTGGACCTTATATTATACCTTAGTTGAGAGACCTGGTTTTGGGTTCGATTCCTGAGCAGGCTTATTGAAAGATATGTTAGGCTGGTTTAAAGAAACATAAACGCGTATAGTCTGGGGCCGAGGCGAGGCACAGATATTATACCTTAGCTTCGGAACTTAATTTTGGGTTCGACTCCTGAGCAGGTATGTTGATAGATATGTTAGGCTGTCTTGAAGAAATATAAAATCGTATAGTCTGGGGCTGAGGCGCGGCACAGATATTATACCTACCTTAGCTGAGATACCTAGTTTTGGGTTCGACTCCTGAGCAGGTATACTGTATACTGACAGGTATGTTAGGCTGGTTAAGAGAAATATAAAATCGTATAATCTGGGGCCGAGGCGCGGCACAGATATTATACCATAGCTGAGGGACCTTGTTTTTGATTCGACTCCTGAGCAGGTTTATTGACTATGTTAGGCTGGTTTGAAGAAACATAAAATCGTATAGTCTGGGGCCAAGGTGCGGCATAGATATTATACCTTAGCTAAGGGACCCAATTATGGGTTCGACTCCTGAGCAGGTATATTGACGTATGTTAGGCTAGTTGGAGAAATATAAAATCGTATTATCTGAGGCCGAGGCGCGGCACAGATGTTATACATTAACTGAGAGACCTAGTTTTGGATTCGATTCCTGAGCAGGCTTATTGAGATATGTTAGGCTAGTTTAGCTAGTTTAGAGAAATATAAAAATGTATATTCTGGGGCCGAGGTGCGGCATAGATATTATACTTTAGCTAAGGGACCTAATTTTGGGTTCGTCTCCTGAGCAGGTATATTGACGGTATGTTAGGCTAGTTTAGAGAAATATAAAATCGTATTATCTGGGGCCGAGGCGTGGCACAGATGTTACACCTTAGCTGAGAGACCTAGTTTTGGGTTCGACTCCTGGGCAGGTATATTAATAGATATGTTAGGCTAGTTAAGCTAGTTTAGAGAAATATAAAAACGTATAGTCTGGGGCCGAGGCGCAGCACAGATATGACACCTAGCTGATCGACCTCGTTTTGGGTTCGACTCCTGAGCAAGTATATTGACAGATATGTTAGGCCGGTTAAGAGAAATATAAAATCGTATAGTCTGGGGCCGAGGCGCGGCACAGATATTGTACCTTAGATGAAGGACCTAGTTTTGGGTTCGACTCCTGAGCAGGTTTATTGACTATGATAGGCTGGTTTAAAGAAACATAAAATCGTATAGTGTGGGGCCGAGGCGCAGCATAGATATTGTACCTTAGATGAAGGACCTAGTTTTGGGTTCGACTCCCAGGTATGTTTACAGATATGTTAGGCTGGTTCTGAATGAATAATGAGTTAATATGAAGGAAGAAGGTGGTATTATCAAGGGTTTGTTTTAGAATTTAGTAATCGAAGAACATTTACAATAACCATTCCTGACTTGTGGGGAATACTATATTGTTTGAAGTTTAGTCAAGAGAATAATAACTGGGGGGCCGGAAAATTTAAGTATAATGACTAAATAGGAGACCTTTAATTATAGTGTTAGAGGAAATTTAGGTAGGTAAATAAAATTAAACAAAGCTATCCATAAGAAATAAATTAAAAATAACATTAGGGTTCAACTTAAATGAAAAAAAAGAGAGAGAGAGAAAGGTACATGACTTAAAATTAGGATTGAAAACTCATGTGACTTGAGGCAAACTTAAAAGTAGAAGCATAAAATCTAAAATCATGTAACAATATTTGAAGCAGGATTTTGCAGTGATTGTTTGCATATTGTACTGGAGAATTTAATTGGTTATACTCCTAAAGAGAGAATAAAATTGCAGATTCAGATATGAGACGAGAGAGATAAAGTCATTCAGCACACGTTAAAATTGAGTGGTTATTATCTGTATTCATATTTGAAACAAGCAAATCTTAAAGTAATGATCTATTAGAGTACAATTGTGAATAGTTACGGGGATTCTATGTATTACTATTACAATAACTACAATGTTTTAGTCATACAAAAAAATAAGTAAATTTTAAACAAAACCAAAAAAATATTGCACATGTTCAGGGGGGTTAGGGCAATGCATTAAGTTTAATTTTACATAATTAATTACTAACGTCTCTTTAATGATATTGACATATCCAGATGAGAGGTTCAGATTCGAATCGGAGAAATGGGAGTTTCTCAATACACGTTAAAATAGAGTGGTCCACATTTGTATTTGAATCTGAAGCAAGTAGCTCAGTTGTTGTAAGGATTAGTCTGGATTTCTTTTGCCTGGTGGAGGATAGCTCTGTGGTAGAGAAGTGTAAGGGAAAACTTACTAGTTTCGACAGAAGGGAACCTGAGGCTGTAGAAACGAGGTCGTGCTATCTCTGTGGAGGGATCATCCATTGGATAATTGTTATGCAGAAAGATTCATACAAGTAAACTGAGTTAGCTCATATAAATAATTATTTTGGGGTACCTACTTATTGCATTCGACATGTGTCAATATAATAAGCTACTAACTTTATGAAATCTAAATAGTTTCAAAAATATTTAGAATAACGCACTTAAGCGATCGACTAAAGCAATAAACTAACTAAAAATAACATTAAAAAAATGAGCCATTATTATTATTTTAACCGATAATATTCAGATTCCGTTCCGGTTTTGCTCTATAAAATGATCGTATGTCTATTGTGAGCATTTATTTCTCACAAGAATAATTCGTGATACAATAAAAAAAAATTACCTAAATTAAAATAAATAAATAAAGTATTTACAAATAAAAAAACATTTCCCAAATCGATAGTAAGAAATTATTCCTCTATAATAATTATTATTTCAAATTGCTATTATAAGTCGTCACTGCGAAGTTTGATAGTTTGATTAGATGTTTGTCATTTCGATGGGTCAAAATTTATTGTAGGTACTTAAATACTAAAACAAAAAACAAGATTTAGAAGTGATAAAGCTCAATGTTGAGATTAGCGTTGTAGTCGCGTTAGCAGTAACAAACAAAATTCCTGATTCAAAATATTAGAATGTTGAGAACATTGTATATTTTAAACTTGTTATAATATGTAATAATATATCTTTAGCTGAGTGACTGAGAAATTATTCATTTTCAGACGTAATACAAATTGATAAATTTTCTTGACTTTTGTTGGTTATTAGTCAAATAGGTGTGTGGAAATTTGAATTTCTAGTAGGTATTCAGGGATGAAATAAATAACAGTTATTTATTTCAGACATGTAAATATTTAAATTTGCTGATAAAATAAAATAAAATGAATTAAAAGGGGGGTCTGAACTGTCAAATTTGACAATTGGAAGGAATCAAAGGACTAGTTGTCTAATTTAGCTAAACATTTAAGTCCACCAAGTGAGAACAAAGCTTTGCTCTAATTCACAGTTGGTGTATTGGTCTGAAAGGGGTAAGGAAAATTATTTATAATACTCAATAAAGGGAACTTTGATCAGTGATAATAAGAAGTAGATATTATTTACTATGTAAATATGGGGATGTTTGTGGGAGGTTGTCTGCCAGTTAGAATTTTAGGTAGGTTTATCGCTACGAACAGTTGTCGTTTAGCTTTAAACCAACCTGGGGCCGACTGTAACGGAACGTCCGTCACTCCTATAACTGGCAGTGATTAAAAATTAAAGTCAAATTAAAAATTCATATTTCATTAAATAAAATTAATTATTAATTAGGCCGTGTGTGTCCAGCCTTAAATGTAGACGCGTAGCGACGCGGGGTTTTGGCGGCAAAACTTCCCAAAATCGCTACTGCGCATGCGTAGTAAAATGTCGCCGTTGTCGCCGCCTAAATAAAAGGAAAAAAGCGGGCTGGGAGGGGGCTTGTTGGTAGACAATCGTCTCTCCGGTGAGGCTCGGTGTTGGCATCCTAGTACATTGGTACGTGCCTTACTTGATTTCGAGTTATACTTTTCTTTATTTTAAAATCTGTGTTATTATTTTGCTATCAATAATCCATAAATTTAACTTAGTAATTGTGTAACTCGAAGTCCTAACGAGACGTAAGTGTCTCGGGGTGTTCCATGGAAACCTAACGGTGATACACGTAAATGGGACATCTTAACTGGCTAACGCCAGGATGCAATTGATTGTGTCTTATATTGCAAGCGTTATATATCACAACGCTAAACGACACACTTCCTAGACCGGAGTAGCTGGACTGAGAAATCAGGCTGGTGAAGAAAGCTAGGGAGGTCTCCCCACCTCTTGTCCGGAACCGGCCGCGGTCCAAGTCCAATTAGCGGTCGGATCCACATACACACGGAGTAGGTTAGGTACACTAGAGGATTCCGCCTCGATCCCTTAGCTAGCTTAGGAGTTACATCCCTTTACAGGGGGGGGGTGAACTCACACCACACACCACACGTTTAGTTTAAATGTGAGGCCCCGCCTCTAGTTTGCAAATACACACACAATAGGGAATGTTAGGCCTTATCAGTAGACATAAATAGTAGCTTGGTCACGGGAAACATCTTCTGTTGGAATCAGGTCCTCCCCTAGTTGCATATCAGTTGTTGCACCCCTTGTGGTGAAGTCGGCGAGCCTCGGGTTCCGCGCGAATGATTCTGAGAGTCAGGATAGAAATGTCCACTCCAGACGCAATTGGTATGTGATGAATGGTTGGCTTGAGAAAGACTCTAGATGGATCTCAAGGAAAGCTTGATAGGCAGGTAGGAACGGATTTTATATCTTAGGGATTATAGGGATTTACACCTTTAGTAGGTAGCATTTATGAACATAATAGGCAGGTAAACACAGACTAGAATGTTATAGGTATCATTTATATACATAATAGGCAGGTAAATAAAGACTGTAATGTCCTAGGGAAATGAATAAGGTTTAATTTTATGTAGGTAAATTCATTCATGACAATAGAGGGGGTCATTAAGTTCAATGATAGATTTTATAGAATGTAGACTGATTTTAGTATTTGAGTTAGGGAACCTAGTTGTAATAAATATAACAACTAACCACTGATGTTAATTCAAACACATATAAGAGTTGACCAAATGGCAATTCTGTAGCCACTAGTTGTACCATGCGGGCAATTATGCTACCTTTCTTCACTACATCACTGATGAAACATCAGTTCAGCATTAATATTCAAGAGACTTACAAAGAATAAAGTCAGTCAAATTCTATGGAATTATGTCATTTGAAATGGTTTCATAAAAACCTAGAAAAATATAACAATACATAGTCAAGTACTATTCTACTTTAAATTGGAGTAAAACTCCCAAGTAATTAATAAATAAATTACTTCAATATTAAGAAAACCAATTTAATTTCAATTGTTCTCAATGTAGACGACAAATCTTAAACTACTGGAATAAGCAATATTGCTTAAACTAAGGTTACCAAAGGTACTGAATATTTACTCAGAATAAGAGTTAATTATGAGAAAAGTTATCTCTACTTGCAAGAAATGATTGCAAAACTTACACTAGTTTTGTAGAGGTACTCACAATCTTAGTGTTACTGTTGTTAGACAATGACAGAAATTACAGAACAAGTTCTGAACTAAGGAAAGGGTTACTAAAAATAGAACCGACTAAAAGAAATATTATATTTATTTATATACATTTTATAAATATTTATTTATTGAAATACCTATATTGATTTGAACTTTTAATAAAACAGTTTGAATTGCCATATTTTGCAGTAAATTAAGATGGTTAAAATACAAAAGTTTGGTAGAATGTCCTATTTAAAAGAAGTAAATTCAGTAATTATTTCCTGTGCAAAATTGCCAAATAAGTAAAGTAAATGTAAATGTATGGAAAATCACCAAAACCTGGGACTAGAAATGATTCAGTTCCAAATATATATACTGTAATAATACAAGTTTTGAGTGAAGGACAGCTCATTACTTTAAATTATATCCCTTTTGATGATACTAGGTGATGGTATCTATTAGAATCTGCACAGGAAAACCCTGTGGCAGGGGAGCTATTAGCAAGGAGATGAGTTCCATGGGGGCAGGCGAGTGACGGGGCCTGTTGCCTTTACCACACCCTAATAAACTTTTATTTGTATTTTCACATAAAACTTGTCCTTATTATATCTATTTTTCACTACTTAATACTTCTCTATAATTATTACAACTTATATCTGAACGCATAGTTACCCAAAAATAGTTTTACATTCACTTAGGAATGTTGAGGTTTTACCAACTTTAAAGAAAGGCAGGCTAGGTATAGGTAGTAGGAATTGTTAGGGTTGTGTAGGTAAATAAATGATTTAATGCAAGGTTTGTCAGATTCCAAGTCTCATAACAATAAAAAGTATCAGGGTTATTTGAAAAGGTTCACAACATAGGGTTCACTAGATGATCACTGGCCAAATTAAATATTAAGATTATTCATACCACAAAGTCCTAAGCTATCAAGATTCTATGTTTCATTTGAACAAGGTAATTAGTATGTAAGGTTAGGTTAAATTATTATTAAGTCCATGAATAGTTTGATATAATTAATATGAAAGCATGAGAGGGATTCACTATAATATGAAAGAGATTAGTTTTATATAAGCTAAGATTAAGATAAGATAGATTGTAAATTAGCAATAATTAATAAGGTATAAGAATTAGTTAAAAGATTAGGGGGGTTACAAAATGGTGCCGTGACCAGGATAGTGTAATAGTTTTTTAATTCTAAAAGGAAAGGTTACAAAGTTCGCGACAAACGTAAAATCCCTAAATTCGTTCCTCCTAATATTTTCATTATCTCGAGAAGGTACAAGCTGCTGACAAATGGAAAATTTCAATTCGTCGACAAAGAGGAAATGATTACAGGGCCCTTTATTATGGCAGTTCGCGCCAACTGGCACTCGGGATCAATCGTGTTTAAGAATTTTGTGAATTCTAGCTTTGTATACAAATTGTTTGAATCAGTCCGGAAGAAAAAGTTTTAAAACTGCATGGACTATTGTTTCATGTAATGACGATGTGTCGACTACGATATGATGTTAGCAGTCTATGTATGTGGGTATTTATGGCTAAACTACTGAGCATATTAATATGAATGAGATAATAACTTAGTATAGTTATAAAAAAAAACAATATGGTGAATGCTAGAGCAATATATTCAAATATTACCCGTGCGTGCGTAACCCTTTGAGAAAAAAAGTTTGATGTGGTCATAGCAGTGGGGGAAAAGCAAAATAATAGTTCTTCTTATCAGGTAAAAGTTTCTTTAGGGCGTATTTTTGCGTCAAATCAGCTGATGTTAACATAGTGTTTAGATCCTACACTTAGATGGCAGTTTGCAGACGATATACATAAACAAAAAATAATATAAAACAACAGTAACAAAGCCACCAACGTTGCCGTTAACATTCATCAACTTGTCTATAAAGTCTGCCATCGATTCGTCAGCAGCCAGCCGTCACTGCACCGTCCAGCATGACCTCGATAGTAGAGAACTATAGTCTGACGTAGCATGAGTAAAATAAAGGTTTTTGTCTACTAGCATACCATGACCGCACTAGGAACATGTCAGGAAAAAATATATTATTTGTATTGAAAACTATTGAACTTTGCCCACTAGATCGCACGATCTACGATTAACATCGTCACGTGTCATGGACGGGGCGTGTCAGCAAAATACCTACGTTCTCGCTCGCTCTTGCTCAGTGAGAGAAAGAAGAGAGAAAGAAAGCTGTCAATCCGTTCAGTAGGCAAGGCAAAGCGTACCGTGTCGGTTCGTTTTTCGTTCCTGACACGTTCCTTGTACGGCCGTGGTATAGTCTTACGGTGCATTGGGAAAAACCAATGCTATTTTTGTGCTTGGTGTATGTAAACCAACTTGAACTGTCAATGAGAACAATACGCCTGATCCATACTCCAAACGCTGATATTGCGATGAATTCCGAGTAATCCCAGGAGGATCGAACGCTAGCAAATTGCATGCGATCCCGGTGTGAAATGGATGCGCTATGTGCTCGTAGGTACGTACAGCTGTTATCGCAATGCACCACTGTGCATACCTACAAAAGGCAATAGCTGTTTATTGTCTTGCTTACTAGTTTTTAATTTTTCTCAAGATTTTCCTTGACTGCGTTATCCAGACTTAACGCAATGAACGGCATTAAAATGTCATTACAACTTTCTGTATCTGTAAAAATCAAAGAAACTGACAGAATTTGACTTTTGCTTTCCCCCAGGTTTGGATAGACCCAAGTTTTAATTGATAATAAAGCATATTTATGCTATTGAAAAAGAGTAGATTTAGTTGGTAATTGATATGATAATTACCATTACAGTGCCGCTTCAACAGCTATTAAAAATAGCTTGCAAATATATAAAAAAATCAATATAAAAATATGTCGATGGACAAACAACCTTCTAAAGATCAAACTGAATGAAGACCGCTTGTGATCGGTTGCTGTGGAAAGCCATGGGGGGAAGCCTATGTTCAGCAGTGGACGTCCATTGACTGATGATGATGATGATTGTTATTTATTTTTTATTTAAGGAATATCAAACAGTTACACATTACAAAGAATTTAAAGTTAATAGATATTGTGTTACACTTTTTATGTTAAGTTGTAGTCAGAGTTACAGTGTAAAGGTTATGTTTTTAAGCTTAACTGAAAGCAGAATAAATTTCTCTACTCAGTCTGAATGAGGAAACCGGATACCCGAAAATTGTCGTACAAGAAATCCTCAAAAAAAAATCTCATTCCGGAACTAAGACAAAGCATTCCGGATTTTCAATAACACGCCCTTAAAATAAACGCGACAGCGGATATTACAGTCTTCTGGATTTCACATTGATGATGAAAATAAGGTGAAAAATTCCTGATATCAAATTTCTAAGCGTATGTTCTCATATGTATAAGGCTGAGACTATTTATGATATGAGGTTTCTTCTTCATGTAAGGTATTTTTAGTATTTAAGGGTCTTAAGTGTTTGTATTTTGATTGTCTTGTCGGTAAGTCTTGTATATAAGTAATGAATCGCGTTTAACGTAAACAAATATCATGTATGTATTAAGGAAAATAAACTGTCGGATTTCTGCCTACTTTAAAGCTACATACAAAAGCTATCGAATGGAACATTAACATCAAAATCAACATAATTACATTTTAATACGGTTCCTATCACGGTGTTCACAGGCAGTGTCAAATGGACAATAACTCCGTCGTAAAACCTTATCTGTGTCGAGGGTCTGACACAATGACGATATTCAAAAAGCCATATTCTTCCTCCAAAGGCACTTACAAGAAGCTTCAATGTAACTCTGAGTCAGACAACTTAGGGCGTGTTTACATTGATGTAATAACTGAAAATGCATTATTAAAATCAGGGCACGTATAACGATTTGTCATCGTGAGTTTGTACCGGGAACGTCTAATCTTGAAGTAGAAATTAATAAATATCCAAGAAGTTCGTACCTACTTGAAAATTGTCTTCTAATTCTGTTTTCTTTCTGTTTTTCTTCTGTTTTCTTAGACATGTGACCACGGCCGTGGCAGTTGCAACAATACAGTCTAACAGTCTGCAATATAAATTACTCATAAGTTTTTATTCGCGTTTAGACTCTGTCTCATACTTTTGGTCTTGCTAAAATACTTTTTATTTTTTGGCCGCGAAACTTACTAATGGTATGTGATTATTTGGTTTAAAAAATGTACCTACTCGTATTTCCGATCTTGCAATTGAATATTTTTTTACAGGAATAAAATACTTTTTGCCAATGTGACTCTGCCCTTAAGATAAGCTTCCACAGGCTTACTACACGGATTTTAAGCTGATGCTAAAAATACTTAAAGTCGTAATCTTGAAATACGAAGATTTGGTTTTTTTGATTCGATTTAATTGGATTTCGATAAATGGATGATGGATGGATTTCTTCTTTTAATATCACATAATTGGCATTAAGTATTTATTGTTGTACTTATTTCTTTTTAAAATTATTTAATCGTTTCGTGTGTGATGATGATTGCATAAAAAAAACAATAATAAATTTATTGTCTTTGTTACAGGTACCTAAGCTAAACTTATAGTCCTTTATAACAGTAAGTGAAAAAGTTTATATGACGACTTCGCCTCGGTAATGTTATCTACTTTGCTATGCTAGCCGGCCTTATACTCCCAGATAAGCAAACTTTTAGCCAAGACCTTGATACGATATTTCTACCTATCTTTCCTAATATTATAAAGCTGAAGAGTTTGTTTGTTAACACGCTAATATCAGGAACTACTGTACCAATTTGAAAAATAATTTATGTTGAATAGCTTATTTATTCAGGAAGGCTTTAAGCTATATATCACCACGACGGAAGGGAAGGTAGCAAACTCAACACGCGTGGACGGTGTCGCGGTAGACCGCTAGTTGCATTATATTAAAAGTAAGTTTTTGAGTAAAGAGTTTAGAAAATATTAGGAATCTGATTTGTATTTGATACGATAATACAGGTATCAAAGAGAAAAAGCGGATGATTCGCTTTCGGGTGAACACAAAAACATTCATAAAACTTCAAGGATAACCAAACTGATCAGAATGTAATCCGAACCTTTGCATAAGTCCTAAAATGCTTTTTCTATTCAATATTAATAATCTGAAAGCGTAAACAATATCAAAGAGCTAAAGATACCTTTCTAATACCATGTTTAATTAATCATGCCACAATAACAGCTATTTCGTCTTTGTTTTTTTACGAATATCATCTTTTATTCTGGTGACTAGCGGTCTCCCACGACTTCGTCTGCGCGTTTCAAGTTTGCTCCCTTCCTAGCCTAAAGCCTTTCTCGGTAAATAAGCTTTACAACACAGAAAAATTTTTCCAAATCGGTCCAGTTGTTTCCGAGATTATCACGTTCAAACAAACAAACAAACTTTTCAGCTTTATAATATAGTATACCTGATACAAAAATAAAATATTGAGGCACGACTTTTTAAAGGGAAATGGAGGATAAGAATGTCACCCAGTATTAGTCCCTCGTATTATATCCGTGAGAACTCATTCAACCATTTGCATAATGTCATTATGGAGGTTCGTTCGTAACTGAATTTTCGCGCAATAATATCTTGCAATATTTTGTTTCTTTCCTTTTATTACTTACCTACTTATAAGGTAAGCAAAAAAAAAACATTTCCTGCTTATTCTTTTTTTTTAAATGAGTCATCCTACCCCTGTGATTCAAAATATTCAGAAAGATGTTTATTTGAATATAAGTTTAAACGTTGATCTTAACTTATAAACCTTAAACAATATAAAAATTTAAAGTCTCATTTTTTTTTCAGTTATAAAGAAGTGTCAAAATAAAAAATGTATGGTAACATTATTTTATGTTTAAACTTACTGTTTCTTTTATGTGCGAGTATATTACTTACCTACCTAATATAAGAATGTGTTTTTCAATAAGTAAATATGTAGGTGGAAAGGTAGACACGTACTATAGCGACTTTCAATCGTTTTTGTTTGCTGCGTCTTCTAAGGAAATGAAAGGTTCTTTTTCTTGTAAATGACGTCATCATTCACCCGATTCCATTTAGGCGGCAGTAAAAGCACTTTTGGATCGTTCATTAATTACTACGTCATATTAAAGATTATGAGGTCGATGACCAAGGAAGTGTATTATTTGAGTATAGGTTAAGGGTGGGATTGATGGCCCCACCTTTTGAAATAATAATAAATAATAAATAATAATAAATATCCTTCGGACATTCCCACACATCGCCATCTAGCCCCAAAGTAAGCTACTCAAAGCTTGTGTTATGGGTGCCAGACAACGGATATAATACTTAAATACTTTTTTTTTTGTAAATACATACATGATATACATAGAAAACACCCAGACCAATACAAACAGACATGTTCATGCACACAAATGTTTGTATTGTGCGGGGATCGAACCCGCACCCGCTGCGTAGTAGGCGATTTCTCGACCACTACACCAGACGGGTCGTCTGGTGTAGTGTTAATATCCTCCTAATTTAAAAGTATACATTTTATATAATTAATGTCTATAAATTTTGCTAGTATGGTTCACTGTGATTTATATATTTGGGGATAGATGCCTACCCGCATGAATAGTTGCTCCACTATGAAACTACGAAATTGGCTAGATCACGCGTTGCGGGATAGATAGTTACTCTTCATCTATCCTTATATATATATACTAATACTAATCACAGTATTTTTTTATAAAACTGAAGAGTTTCTTTGTTTGAACGCGCTAATCTCAGGAGCTACTGAACCAATTTGAAAAAACATTGAAGACTTATGTCTTCAGACACGGAGTTTCGTCTTCAGAACGCCGCCACGGCGTAAGAAAAAAAATTGCGTATTAGTACAATAATATTTGACATGACTTGTTAATGTCAAATATGAGCTATATGAGATATGTTTGTTTGAACATATCAAATATGGGCTAGTCGGTAAAGTGGAAGAATTCGCCTGCACGATGAGGTGAATTGTGCCACTTTACATACAACTAGCATCCAACGCAGAGGAGAGATAATCGAAAATCGACCGACATGCATCGAAAATATTTATTGGTCCAATAATATTTGCCTTCGTGACTAGTTAAATGAAAAGATGTGCATCATATTTCACAAGAATAAAGTTAATAAGTACTTACAATTAGTAAGTTGAAATGATTTCATACATCGTGGGGCGCCGGTGCATTTATAACTTATTAGTAATAGTAGATTGTTATACAATTGGGGGAAAGTGACCCATTTCACTCGAGATGTTTTTGGCGCTCGAACGAAGTAAGAGCGCTAATAATTCGAGAGTGAAATAGGTGCTTTCACCCGAGTTATACATACTATTTTTTATTTCGACTGTGAGGAAAAATAAATAAATTTAGCTGTGTGATTGTAGTGCGATGATGAGATATTATGTTGTTTGGCGAGAGATGAAACCTCAAGTTTTTACATAACATATCAGTCAGTCGGTACATAAAACACACGATTAGAAGGACAGTAATGGCACGGAAGACAACAGAGTACATTTAACGCGAACGATATAAAATATTTCAAATCATTGTTAAAAATATCGATCGATTTTTTCTCACAGACAATAATAATAGAAGAAAACCGCAACCTTAACCTTGTCACCAAAATTACCACTAGTTATATAAAATTCCAGGTTCAATTTTGCCCTATGAGATAGCGCTATGAGTGACAGCTAAAGGTGGGAGTGAGTAAGAAGAATAATGAACAACAAAATCGCGCCAAGTCGCCTCCGCCTGCGTAATAATCTGTGCAATATTCGACCAAACCACAAAAAATTATTGCCAAAGACAAACAAAATGTGTCAATTTAAAACGAAAAAAAAGTGTCACTATGTATGGCGGGCAACCGAATATTATATTTTGTTGATATTAAATTGTTAAAAATTAGACCAATTGTACATTTTTAAAATTAGTGACCAAATAAACACGCTTTTAATGTTTAGCTAATCTTAAAATAATGGAAAGCTTTTTATTTTAATAATATGATGTGACTCAATTATCTTTAACTCCGTGTCTAAACCTAGCAATTAAAACTAAATTACTTTCCACCCTAGGGATGGAAAAGCTATTTTCCACCCGTCTATCTTCACATGAAAGTTCAATTTCCCGAACAGAAGAAATAAAAACATAATTTGATTGTTAACAGAAAGTGTAAAACGCAGAGTATTTACCTCGGGCATAATGGTGTCTTTGTCTTGAGCGAGCGTAAAGCCCTCGCTACGCTACTGATTCAAAGTACATCGTGATTCAAGGTGGCGACCGCGCTGTAAGACACCACTTTACGCCCTAGGTGAATAGTCTTCTATTCCATCACAGGGAGTTCTTTTTAGATGCATCAGCGTTCGTTTTAGATGCAAACAGATTTAAACTAAATATATAATGTATTGCATTTTCTTCCTATTCATTGCCTCAAACACTACTCTAAAGATAGAAATATACAAAAAAATATATGATTCCGCGTACATCGGTACATCCAATGCCGCATTTGAAATTGAAAACAGAGCGCTCATGACTGAATAAGGTTTTTAACATAATGCCCATTTTTATCTCTCTTACCGTTACCTCCGCGGTGCAGTAGGCAATAAAAGTGGCTGAATAAATAACACAGCCTTAATTTTTCTGAAATGTTCTGAAACGTTCTTTTGGGCGTAACAGAAGGAAGGTTAAAGATTAAAAAGAGCTGTCGCATGTTGCTACATTGAAACTATTGTTTGTGTTCAAAGTAGCCAAAAAGTACCAAGCATGCTAGAAGACTAATGTCTTAACTAATCCCTTAAGAGAATGGGGTAAATTAAAACTCTTTAAAATAATTTAATTCCATTATGTAGTCGTTAATAAAAACTTCATAATTGCATACATGTCCTCGCCGCCTGCTTATACTGTTACTCATTTATAAAACTCTCATAACGCTAAACTGCAGAATTTTATTTTACGTGGATACCGAGTTAAGTAATAATTTGCATCTGCTTTTAACTTAACGTTATGCGCTGCATATTAAAAATTAAGGCTACTTATTTCGCGGAGTTGCGCTCGTAATGAAACTTTATTTTGCCTTCCTGAAGTGTTCACGTTCTAATAAATATTCCAAATCCAGTCTTTGGTTGGTACTGAAGTTATTTTGTTGCGGAAACTTATCAAGGTTTCCTACATTTGTATACTTCCTACTAAGCATGCCTAGTGACGACATGCATACGGAATGTAACTTTACTAAGCTATACTCCGTAAACATTCTAGAGACAAATGGCTTGAGGGCCAAATGTCATTTAAGAAAGGTAGCCACGTCTGGTACACGGACGGATCCAAAAAAGGAAATGATGTAGGTTGTGGGGTCTACGGAGAGAGGCCTAAGCTCAAAGTAAGTGTAAACATGGGGACTGAAACCTCCATCTTCCAAGCCGAGGTCTTTGCCATAAACAAATGTGCAGAGATAAACCTTGAGAAGAGACTCCGGAACCAACACATCTACATCAACTCAGATAGCCAAGCTGCATTGCTGGCTCTAAAATCCTTCCAACAAATGTCAAAACTGGTGCAAATATGTACTGAGACATTGAATGAACTGGGAAACACCAACAAAGTCACACTTACATGTGTACCAGGGCATTCAAAGATTGAAGGAAACAAAATAGCAGATGAACTTGCTAGAGAAGGAGCCGACAACCCTCAAATCGGCGTAGAACCTTTCTGTGGCATTACCAAACAACGCGCCACTACGCTTCTAACCACCCTCTGTAAGCAAGAGGCTATTGAGTCGTGGAAGTCTACACAAGGACAAGAACACTCAAAAGCACTAATTCGAGGTTACAACAACAAAGTAGCTAAAGAACTGTTAAAGTTCGAAAGATACAAAGCTTGTGCAGTAACCTTCTGGTTATTGCACAAGCTTTGTATTTTTCTTTGTAGCTTTGCTACTAACTGGCCATTGCAGACTGAACAAATATTTGGCCAATATAAATATCCTTTAAATAAATATCCTTTGGACATTCCCACACATCGCCATCTAGCCCCAAAGTAAGCTACTCAAAGCTTGTGTTATGGGTGCCAGACAACGGATATAATACTTAAATATTTTTTGTTTGTAAATACATACATGATATACATAGAAAACACCCAGACCAATACAAACAGACATGTTCATGCACACAAATGTTTGTATTGTGCGGGGATCGAACCCGCACCCGCTGCGTAGTAGGCGATTTCTCGACCACTACACCAGACGGGTCGTCATAATGAACATGACCGAAGACGCTCTATGTAGATTCTGTTATACAGAAGAAGAAACTGCCATGCATATTTTTTGCTCATGCGGACCGCTTATGAGCAAAAGAAGTATCCATCTCGGGCGGCATATCATGCACCCGGATGAGATAGCAGATATCACGCTCCAAAGAATCTGGAAGTTTATAGACTCAACGGGACTAAGCAGTGAAATTTAAATATAAGGGCGCCACAATAAATCATACCTGGTCGAGATGGCAACATTAGAGCCCAACAACCAATAATAATAATAATAATACATTTGTATGTTTTTAGGGTTCCGTAGTCGAATGGCAAAAAAACGGAACCCTTATAGTTTCGTCAAGTCGGTCTGTCTGTCTGTCTGTCCGTCCGTATGTCACAGCCACTTTATTCTGTAACTATGAGCATCACACTGTTGAAATTAGGTAGCAAGATGTATTCTGTTAACCACTTTACAATTCTTATAGAAAAAATAAAAATATAAAAAAATTGCTGTTCCATACATTTTGACAGCGCGCCAATTGAGCTTTTGAATGGAACAGCTGATTTTTTTTTCTCGATTTCACTATTCCTCCCGTAGTAAAAGTTGTTTATATTCATCAGTGGAGTCTTCACACAAAATTTGGTCAGTGATTAAAATTTCACCCTGTATAATATTTAAGGAGGGGTTCCCATACACGAAACTAAAACTGTATTTTTTTCTGTCAAACCTATGCGTGTGGGGTCTCTTAAAATGACATAGAGGTTCCTAAAACCATTGGGCGTCCCCCCCCCCATCTAACTTCTGAACTGAGCGAATGTAAATTTTGAAAAATATATAAGATAGCTCTTAACAAATACTTTCAACGAAAATTGGTTTGGACGGGATCAAACAAAAAGATATTAAGATATAGCACATTTTACACAACGGCAAATATAACTTTGTTCTTCATACAAACACTATGAAAAACATGAAATTGCTCATCATAAACAGACGGCTAGATGGCGCTAAGCGTCACGCAATTGACGTTTTCATAAGAAACCACAAATTTCGCAGGGTCGGACTAACAGCATGGTAGCTCAATTGGTAAGAGCGTTTGGCCCGGTTTGCCAAAAGGTTGCTGGTTCAAGTCCCGCCCGTGCGCAAATTTTTGGTTTCTTATTTCATCTTTATGAATATAAAATATGACACTGTGAGTGTTAAAAACATTCTAAAGCATTAGATAGCGAAGCGACATAAATTTCCAAGTTGAATTTATTCTGTAAAGAATAACTGCTTGGGCCATCTGTTTCATAAACAGACGGCTAGATGGCGCTAAGCGTCACGCAATTGACGTTTTCATAAGAAACCACAAATTTCGCAGGGTCGGACTAACAGCACGGTAGCTCAATTGGTAAGAGCGTTTGGCCCGGTTTGCCAAAAGGTTGCTGGTTCAAGTCCCGCCCGTGCGCAAATTTTTGGTTTCTTATTTCATCTTTATGAATATAAAATATGACACTGTGAGTGTTAAAAACATTCTAAAGCATTAGATAGCGAAGCGACATAAATTTCCAAGTTGAATTTATTCTGTAAAGAATAACTGCTTGGGCCATCTGTTTCATAAACAGACGGCTAGATGGCGCTAAGCGTCACGCAATTGACGTTTTCATAAGAAACCACAAATTTCGCAGGGTCGGACTAACAGCACGGTAGCTCAATTGGTAAGAGCGTTTGGCCCGGTTTGCCAAAAGGTTGCTGGTTCAAGTCCCGCCCGTGCGCAAATTTTTGGTTTCTTATTTCATCTTTATGAATATGAAATTGCTGTTAACAAAATATTATAGTATTTTACTAAGTGGAAGTAAGTGTTTTCCCTAATTCGGTTAAAGTTGGTACGTAAACCTCAGTGCGTGAGTCCGATTCGCACTTGGCCGGTTTTTATTTTAAAGAGACGTATATGGAAGAAGAGACGTATGATGACTTCGCTTGCTTCGCCCTGGGTGAATAATCTACTGTTTCTACTCTTCTCAGTTTTGCCAATAAAGTCTTGCTGTGCCTGTGGGGGTGCAAACAAGTCGCGGTTAATTTTGGACTACTACAAAAATTACAAAAGGAACATTCTACTTAATCTACGCAGAAATAAGCCAAGTCGGTAACATCTCCAACGTATTGAAAAACCTACACTTAAAATATTACTTCGTTAGGTTGTTGTAATGTCGCAACAAAAATGTTTCAAGTCAAACTTCGTTCGTTTATAACGCTACCTAAAACATTTTAATTCTGGACGAAATGACGAAGAGAATCTTTGTCAATGACTATTAAAAAGTTTTACACTCTTTCGTCTTCTCCAGGGGAGGAAAATGGCGGATAAATACTTTTAAGAAGTTTCTAATACTCTTATTTATGACGGAAATTGTAATTTCCTAAAGCGGTATTTCACACAACCCAGCGTATATTTCCAAGTGAAATTCGTTTTGTATTAACCTATTGCAAGTATGACATACCATAAAATTTATGGGGATCATAAATTTTATTAAGTCGAGTGAGACCCTTGGAAGATACCTACTTACTTGTAAAAAACCCACAATTTTTTCATATTATTTTTATATTGAGACCGTGCGCGCGAATCTTTACGAGAAGTAATTAAACCAAAAATAATGCAATAAAATATTTTATATGCAATTTATTCTATTAAATCACATTTTTTTTAATCTCTTTCAATTAAATCAATTACATTAATGGGTTAACCATAAATATGAGGATGAAAATTACTTATAATATCAGCACCATTGTCCAAAGATATCGTGCGACAGTTGGGCAGACAGAGCAATTACGGTGTAGAGTTATTTAACAAAATTTTATACATATTTATTTGTAAACTAACGCACTCGAGGACGTGAAAAGCTGTTGGTGACAGCAACATATACATTTTTCCTAAAGTTCGCAGGTAAGCTTGAGAAAGAATCGACATCACAGAGAAATTTGTTATACACATTAACCTATAATGTTGTTTTTTTACTTATCAATAAAATATAATGAACGGCAACGTAAATTTTGTACTATAATTGCTAGAGAATTGGTGACAAAAGTCTGCCAACGTTGTTTATTTTGTCACTGCAAGCACTGTCATCCACCTGTGTAGGGGACACCACTTACTTCAAACATAGAGAAGATTATTCCTTAACTGTTGTGTATCAGTTACAGTTAATTTATGTGTGTGAAATAAAAATTATGTACTCAGAATATTTATCACGAAGACATACAGATATAAACCTATATTGAAAAAAGAAAGAACGTTAAGCATTTATTGGAAACGGACATCACGAACACACACATACAAACGAACTTGACAAGAAAACGGAACAATTTAATACAATACAATCAGTGCGAATTGAATAGTGCCAGTGCCAAGGAAGCATGTTGTGTTTTCTAATCAAGTGACTAATGAACAAAAAAATTGTCTCACCTGGACATAGTGCGGCGAAGCATGCCTTTGCATTTCAGATATTCACTAGAAATCCCCTAGGTGTTATCAGTGCACTCGATAATGGACTCATATGACCTACAGTCCCGGCGGGTGTCATTACTCCATAATGTGCTTAACAGTGTTTAACAGTAAACACTGCAGCCGATTACTGCAGTGCTGTCGTTAAATTAGGATTTACTCATCTCAATTAACCTATTAATAAAGGAAACGTAAATCAAATAACCCAATACGCGATTGTTTTTAATTGTATTACTTATAGAACAAAAGAAGCTGTGACTAGTTGGCAATTACCATGCGACTAATAACAACCAATACTTGACAGACGTATATTTCAACTCATCTTTCATACTCCTTATAGGTCCTTTTTTCACCCTTGAGCTGTGAAAGCTATTAATAACTAGTTTTCACAAAATGTCATACCCAAAATTATATTTCTCCTTTCAGTGGCTTCAGGTCCGCAAAACTCGTTTTTTCCCAACGCTTAATACAGCCCGTAAATTATTTCAACGCTTCAACCTCCCCAATCTGACAAGGTTTACAAACTCCGGTATATGTTGTCCACCCCTGACACCCTACTGTGTGAAATTTTGATTTTTTATTCTACAGGCATCTGTGTCCATCATGTCACCAAGAAATAACGAGCAAGTGTGAAAACTTTTTAAGTATCAATTTGTTATATTTGTGTATTTGAGATTTTTAATGAGATAGACCAGAATGACAGCTCCAATTGTTTTTTTTTAAATGTGGCAAGCGTAGTAACCATACCTAGTGATGTAACAAGTCAGTTGTATGCGATCAATTGAACTTGCGATATAAATTTTTGATAATGTGAGTTTACTCATTAGTATAAATAATGCATGTAAACGATACATAAACGTTATACATTAAACAGTTTTTGTAAAGAGTAAAAACATTTTGGTATTCAGCACAATACAAATTCAAACCACAAGTAGGTATTTCATAATTTTATAATCGATTGAATGAAAATCGAATTTGCCTATTAAAATAGAGTACAGTTGTGGGATATTTTACGGAAAAAGCATGAAATTGGCAATTATTGGACACCAATCACATTCATTGCTCTGATCCCAAAGTAAGTAGCCAATGCACTTGTGTTGTGGGAATCACAACATGGGAAGACACAATGGTGATACCACAACACCCAGACCCGAGACAATGTAGAAATTGGAAATTCTTCGCAATGACTACCCCGTAATGACAGATTTTATTTTTTTCTCGTGCACTATCTATTTTTGGAATTCCTGATCCTATCATATCGTGTAACATACAAAAATACAGTGTATTTAATTTTTAGAGTAGGAGCCCTCATCCCCGTGGTCATGAACAATTTTCCAAATTACCGTTGCGTAGTCATTTCACCCAATCGTAAATACAAAAGGCATTGTTTTGCAAATACCCCCAAATCACCATATGTTAAACGTTTCACCTTAAAGCTTTGTTTTCGACCATTGAATGGAAATTAAGAGAGTGGTGATTTGGGCTGTAAATGGAATGTTTGATGCGAGTATGCTTATGTTGTGTTGTCGATTTTTTTTGTTACGGGTCATTAATATTAAACCATTAGATTTATCTCGATGACTTATTCAATGTTGCCAGTTCATACTGTAGAATTTAAGCACTGTTTTATAAATCTACCTCGTTGTTATCTTCGCCCTCTACCTAATGATCATCAGATTTTGGTTTATTTTATGATCTTGCAAATGTTTAATCTGTTGCAGTTTGATCACAAAAAGCCGTACTTATTATGGAGACCGTTGTGAATGAATTCTACGTAAATGTGACAAGTCCACATGGTATGTGTGAATAGTGTGTAATGATTTGCCCATTTACGTGGCTCTCAACTCAACTTCAACTTTATCTAGCATCAGTGAAATACTATATTCTAAATACCATTGACCCAAATACTAGTAATAAGTAAATAAGGGGGGTATGTACAGCTTTTATTTGTAACTTCCTCATTCACTCCTCACCAATCAAAATTGTACTAGGCACGAATCGGGAGGAGTTACGAGTTCTTGAGGCTTTTACGGCAGTTTTATGAGATATTAACTGATCTTAAGGAGTGAAATGAGAAATTAATAGGTTTGGTTGAAATTATGACAAATTTTAAACGATCATTTTGTTTTATTGAAGTACTAAATCAATACAAAAAGCCACTCCCAGTTTTAAAGCCAAGACAATTCTATGGATTAACTCTTGGTATCTGTTTACACAAAGTATGAAGCAAACATAAACAAAAAAGGGTGGTTAAAGAATGTAAATCAGTCGGGCGGAATATTCATGAAAGTGGAAATTCCTGACGAGTGGCTGCAAAACTTGGCAACTCAAAAGTTTCTCTAAAGTTCCGATTGCAGAGGAATCCAGCTTTTCAGTCAACCTGTTGCTAGAGCTTTGGATGGATGGTACTAGAGTTTTAAATTGTGTTTCAAAATTAAAATTAAAATAAATAAATATATATTTTTTGTTGATTTTTCTGATATCCCACCAAAGTTGTTTTATGCACGTAAGTAAAGGTTAAAAAACTTTGTTTGAAAATTGACCTTTCAATAATTTTTCGTCGAGTTTTACTAGCATATAATCGTTTCGTTGAGAAAGGATTCTCGCTTTATATTATGTTCAAGTATGTTACCAGACAATTTTTAAAAAAAATATTAGTTATGAAATCCTTGCGAAAAGGAGAAATAAAAAAAATATTGAACAATAGTCCTTAATACAACCGTTTAAAATACCGCAGTGTTTATTTCATAAAATTATTATCCCTTTGGAATAGAACGACAAAAGTGAGATGTCACTAGCAGCAAACTGTGTGATAAAAAGAGATGGGTAGCAGAACGATTTTTGTCAGATGTCAAACAGTTGACCGCCCTGCAGAAGCTCGCTGAAAATTACGTGCATTTGATTTTTTATATTTAAAATTGAAATTGTGTATATTTTGGAACTATAATGCGTCTGAAACATGGTGACTGATTGGTAATTGATTATTATGCATTACAGCGGCGTAACCTCAACAAATAATCATTTAACAGGTAGATTACAAAGCCTCTTAATATACGACTTATATTTACCAATGCGCTTCAAATTTAAAGTACGCAGTTTGATTATTCTATTCTACAAACGTTAATTTACGTAAAAAATAAAGACAGAATAACACAGGGAATGTATATCGACGAATATTTTGTATAATGAAATAACATTTAGTTTTACACTAGAGCTGCATGTTCAATATTTTGTGTCGACTGTTTATCATGCAGTAAACTACTATATTTAACTTAGGAACATTGTTATAAATCACCTGATCGAATGGTTATCTCATTTATAGCTACAAATGTTACTTACTTATGTTAGTTACTGACATCTTAAATCGGTTTCGTTTGACAGCTTTTACTTGTCCTTCTATTCCGATAGGAATATTAATTTTATGGTTTATTTTGACGTGCTGTCGTCCGTACATCATGGAATAGATAAATTAATTTAAATGTTTGACTCGTTCATATGTTATTTAGAGTAATATTAAAGCTACCAATTGCCTCCAAGTTGATTAACTTCACTAATTATTGCTAAACAAACACTGTCATCATTTAGCATAATCACCATGTTTGCGGACCCGTAATCACAACGCAAACTTGTTTAAACGATAGACTAACTAACTCCGAACATACTCTAAACTTGAACCCGTTACTCAAACCTCAAATTAATCCTCAAAGAAGACAAACGAGACGGGACTATAAATAAATTCAATTCTCCTATTTGCAGTGTACGTAGTATCAAGTGTCGGTAATCGATTGTGATCCTTATTTTGTTGCCCTTAAGGCTGTGTATCAGGCTCGTTGATCATTGCACGTAGCTACGTGTACGTGTGAACGCGCATTGCGACACGGCGTGTGACGTCACGCCCCCAACCCCATGACGTATGAAGATAAGAACAACCAGGAAACTTAATGAGGATAGGCAATGATTGCTTGTTTAGTTTTTATATAGATGACTGTTTTTCGCTAACGTAACGACGACTCGTCAATGCCATCGAGTAAGATACTTAAAATGCAGTGAATAACTACAATCATAGAGAGATGAAACTGCTAATTGATTAATCAACTTTGTCTTGCAAGATTAATAACCAAAAATTTGGCTTGATTTGCCAGAAGTTGCTGGTCAAATCTAGCACGTGCACAAAAATTGGTATGTTATAATATTATAAAACTAAGAAAAACAGAATAATTGTGTATAAAGATTTTCATGTGACTATTATGCGGCAAATGCAGCGCGATAATATATTATTATCATGATCAGTTTATCACTTTTGTAATTTAAAAAGGGAGTTGTGAGTCTTAGTATTTGATAAAAAACGTTAAAAGTGTTTTTCGAAATCAATAAATAAACCGTCAACTTACTGTCTTGTATTTCATGTGTCATGAGTGTTTTTATATCTAATTGGGTCATTAGTGTCTTTCATTAACCTTTACAATCAATACTGCACTATTTGTGCTGCTGATGTTTAAATTTGAAAGTGATTATGAAAGCCACTTTATTTTTAATATAAACGGATGGACAGCTTTTTTATTTGTGATGTGATGGTGTTTTTGTTTGTAGTAGGTTTATATTAGTATCGTTGCGATCGATATAAATGTTTTGGCTGAACTGATTGTGATAACGTTAAGTGTTGATGTGAAAGTGTTTGTGTTATTAGTCCCTCTTCGTGATCGATAAGAATGGCCTGGCTGAACAGATTTTGATGTGTTGTTGTGGGGCGAAGCGGCACCTGGTTCGTGGCCGCAAGCCGCTAACGGCGCCGCTCCGTGCGAACGTTAATATAGACTGTGCAACACTTGCCTCAATACAAGGTGTTAAGAATAGATGTACAAGTTACAAAGTGGACTTACTCTAGTATTTTATTTAAATGCTGAAGCACTGGATTCGTTCCAAATGTTTGTGGGATAGGCCCAACTACATTTAGTAAACACAGTCCCGTCCAACTTTCAATAATGTTTTTGAAGATTTTACTAACTTTTTATTTGTTTTTTTTTTTTAGAAACAATATAATAGGTCTGTATACTGTTCTGTGTCCGATACCATGTTGATAAAATGTTTTTTGATTTGAATTTGATTTAAATATTGACGACATAGTTTCACGGTAAGCGAAGATTTGGATAATATTATTATATTTTCAAATAATTTTGATTTTCTATAATAATTGCTGATGAATCTATGTTAAAAAAATAATGATCCAATAGCCCTTGCGCCTGGTGTCGCCTTGACGTGACGCCCTTTTTTGTGTCGACAAACAGATCGCTTGAAATAGGGTCTTATATTTGACTTATTTACAATAAAAAAAGTGGTGAAAGAATTATACACTCTTGCGTGAGTCTAGATGGAAAGACATAAAATTCCAAGTCGCGAATATTATTCGGACAAGCATGCAAACGACGGACGAAGCTGTAAATGTTTTGCATATTCATTTCCGAATTCAAACAAGTGTCCGGGTGTCCGTCTGGCCAAACCGGACACGAAACAAGAATGCAATACAATTATACACCATGTAAATATAATTGTATTGCATTTACGAAATCCTTTACCATGTACTTTCCCTAGTAACATACTAATATAGCAACGCTTCGTTTTGGGTACAAGTATGTTTATAGTGTCTCTTATTTATTTATTTAAACTTTATTTCACTGTAAGTTGTACACTTGGAGGACTAAATTCTTTGAGGCGTTCTCTACCAGTCAACCGCTTGGAAATGTAGAGATACTTATCAATGGCGGAACATTAAGAATAATTAAGATACATCGTAAATACATGATAGAAACAGGAAGCTGCATTATTTTTGGGAATTTTGTGACTTTTTATTTAGGACAAGTGGTGCTAGCGAACTTTGTTTCGCCCCCGACCCTGCCTAAACCCAGCTCCGTAATTTAAATAGTTATTATATTGTTCCAGACGGTGACAAATCTAACACAGTAAAAAATATGAAAATCGGTCCACCTGTTCATTTTTCTTATATTTTTTTCTTTCACAAGATTCTCCTCCTCACAATGACGAACGCAACAAAAAGAATTAACAAAATCGGTCCAGCCGTTCACGCGTGATGTCATGACCAAGGGAAATAAAAATTCATTGAATAATACTTCCATAGCTCTTGTTTTACATAGTGTACAAAGGAAGTAGTAAATACGAGTAGCATAGTTTTCAAGTAATTGCTAATTTAAGATTAACCAATTTAATTGTGGCGTGCAGTGAGTGAGTCTTTATATGTGAGATGTTGCCACTTTATGCAAACAAAACTATCAAACTGAATTTCTGAATTGAACTCTTTGTCAATAGTCATTAAGTCATGCTTCAAAAGTCAACATTTTAAAAAACATTTTTAACGTCAGGAAAAGTTTCGTAAAGTTTATGTGGACCAAAGTTTCATATGCGACGTTGCCAGCTCAAGTAAAGAATAAATTAAATAAATAAATAAATATCCTTTGGACATTCCCACACATCGCCATCTAGTCCCAAAGTAAGCTACTCAAAGCTTGTGTTATGGGTGCCAGACAACGGATATAATACTTAAATACTTTTTGTTTGTAAATACATACATGATATACATAGAAAACATCCAGACTAATACAAACAGACGTGTTCATGCACACAAATGTTTGTATTGTGCGGGGATCGAACCCACACCCGCTGCGTAGTAGGCGATTTCTCGACCACTACACCAGACGGGTCGTCAATTATATAAGATAAATTACATCTAAGAATTTAGTTTGTATGAAAATAAAAAATGATAATGAAATTGGAATTCATAAAAGTGTCCATAGTAAACAAATATCAATTTAATGGATTAAATAACATACCAAAGTTAATGTATAACCTCAGGAACACGGTGTATATATTCTATACTACATGAGGTGTTGTGGTATTTCTATACCACAGGTAACAATATAAGGCATACCATGTATTTCACATTTCCCAAAAATGCACCGCAGGACCTTGCAGGTGCTCCTTTGAAAATACTCAAAATATAATTATTATGTAACCAGTCTAACGGACATTGTATTAGGAGTCATTTTATAACAAAAATCTGAATTAACTCATATATTTTAAGACATCTTGATTTGTATAATCCTTCAGGTTTGACTTTTTAATCCTAAACCATGATTTCAATATAGATTTTCAACACTGCATGTTCAAAATTCGAATTTAAAACTAGATTTCAAACACTTCTTAATTTCTCATGCACCCGGTATACTCAAAGGAACCTTAAAAGTCATAATGCATTTGCTAATAAAGCTCTCATTCGACTACGAGCTACGAAGCTACGATGCTACGGTGCTACGAGCAACAAGTGCTACGAAAACATGTAGATATTACAACTCCTAGTATTACCAATTACAGCTCCTAGTAGGTACTAACATAGCCGATTTAGATTATATCCCAAACTAGGTACAAAAATACTTTCAAGGAGGATTCGAGTCAGTTTGCATCATATTAATTACCTGTGACCGACTTATTTTTGGGTATTTGTTTTTCATCATAATTATATTAGAGCCGTATCGTCATCAGTTTTTTTTTATTTTTATTTATTTCAAATATCAAAATATATTTTGCAACTGCTTATGATAATGGCAGTTCTAACTATGTATATTCAAACATAACCTTTCTTTTAGGATTTTTTGCAGTCGGGCAGTTGCTAAACATATAGAATATGCATTTTTCACTAGGCTTTTTATCTCTTCTTTCCCAACTACGTTTGAGTTACACCTATATTTCATCACTGATAAACTAATAATATTTATTGTTTCAATTATATTATTTATTGAAATACGAAACTACATCATTCAGTTCGTAAATAAGGCATTACAGCAGATTAGATAATAATATTTCATACAGCTAACAGGTTGGGTTTAAACTCGGCTTACTTTGACAGCGGGAGATTTATATTCTGGTCCTAGTCGAATATTTTGCTGGCGACTAAATTACAGTATCAGTTTTTATAGTTTATTATCAACAATGTATTGTAAATATAAGATGAAATCGTATTGAGTAAACATATTTTAACTGTATCTTTGTATACGTTATAGAAACAGGACACCATCATTATTTTTACAAAAAACATTTTAATTTTCTCTCTCAAAAAAAAATATTAAACCATTTCATTGCCTAATCTTTCTTTTTCTCTTATCTTAAACTTAATTATAAAAAATCAAAATATTAAAAAAATACCTTAGTCTCAAATTTTCTCAAAAGCTAGCTTTTGCGTAAAAAAACGCAAAGTGTTTTCTACAAAACATGTTTCATTTATTGTGCTGAATAGGCATTATCACTTAAAATGAAGTGACCTTATATTTGAAAGACTCACATTACAAAATTAATACCAATCTTTATTACATCGCAATTTTAATCTCGTTGCAAAACGCTCGTGGTTGCTCGTAATCAAAAAAAATAAATATCGTTTGGACATTCCCACACATCGCCATCTAGTCCCAAAGTAAGCTACTCAAATCTTGTGTTATGTGTGCCAGACAACGGATATAATACTTAAATACTTTTTGTTTGTAAATACATACATGATATACATAGAAAACACCCAGACCAATACAAACAGACATGTTCATGCATGCAAATGTTTGTATTGTGCGGGGATCGAACCCGCAACCCGCTGTGTAGTAGGCGATTTCTCGACCACTACACCAGACGGGTCGTCAAAAAAAGGTTGGTTACATATATATTTTTTATGTTTTTAGACTAATTTATTTTAATTTTATAACAAAAACTTAGTTTTAAATTCAAATGTAATATTTATAGTTCAACGGATAAAAGTCGTCACTTACGTGCGTTCGTACACATTACCTATGTCGTTTGTCGGTACATAAAATAACTTACATATTGAGGTTGTTTAACTTGGTTCCTTACTGTACTGAAAAAGCCATATAAGCTCGTATAGTAATGATACCTACCCAGCTTTAGGCATATAAATATATCCATGACCTTACCATAGTAAAATCGGATTAACTAAGTACACAAATCAACCATTAGAACTGTTGTTAAATCAAACATGGTGATGTGACGTGCACCCTTGTCAAGGGTAAGACCTCCCTTTTCATTAATTGTGCTAAACTTACGAGAGGGAGGCTTAGCTGTCTTGGAGGAAAGCTCAGGACATCTTTTCACTTTGAAGCCATTTGTTTTGTGGGTCATGTGTTATTATTAGCAATGGAACTGGGTGTAATTTTTGGAACTGTTAATGCATTCAATTTTCAGGATGCGCCGTGTAATGATAGAGTTTCATGCGTCTGAAAACCACGTAGATTAACAAAATACAATTTAAAAAAAAAACTAAAATCGAATGTACAAAAACTGTAAAACTAAATATGTGTACTTCCCGAAGTTAACAATCAGTTTGATCCAAATATTTACTCTACATACGTCGAGTTGTATATTAAATATTTGGATCAAACGCTGGATGAAACGCTTCAAACCTTATTATTGGTTGGTATTGCAATTTCAATTCAACATAATTCATTAATTCATAGGGACACCAATCACATAAATTGCTCTGATCCCAAAGTAAGTAGCTTATGCACTTGTGTTACGGACATCAGAAACAACGGTGGTATCGCAGCACCCAGACCATTGATCGGACCGGGAATCGAACCCGGGACCTCAGAGCGGCGACGAATGGAAACCCACCACGGAGGTCGTTAATGTAATGAATGATGTAAGGTATCAATAAAACATGTAACTCTTTCACTGGCTTCCATAACCCACAAAAGCAATAAATCTTATCTCTCTTCCATATTATTATCCCACAGTCCTTAGTGAGACGTGGGTGTGCTTTCCCCATACCTCTGACATCTAGGTTAAATTGTTTCGAAGCTACCCTCCGTAATAGGCACATTCTTCTTCAACCGCCCGTGTTGAAATAAACCAGCTCTTTTTATGGGTCATTGTTAGATGCCGTATGTTTTGTGTGTTGGTGTTTATTTTTAGTATTGTGGTAAACATTGCTTTGAAACTATCTGAGGTTGAGAATTTGGTCATTCAATATCCCGAGTAGTATTTTAATACATGTAATAATCAGCTTATAACTATGAAGAAGAAATTATAAAGCTGAGACTGAAGCAATTGTGATTTAATTTTGACTAATTAACTAATGGCCGGTCTAAATGTTCCTAACGCTTTTTAAATTAAGACAAACGATCTCGCGAAATATTAATCTCAATCACATTTCTCTGTATCGAACCAAACGCGGCTCAACTGTGAAAAGTATCGTAGCAATAAAATTCTGCCAGAACTGGCATGGTGCCAAAAATCTAGGTCCTTCGGTCAAGTCGCCCTCAGCTGTCAAGATAGCACTCATTTCAAGGGCTGTCGAGTTCAGATTTGTAAACACCGGCAAGAGACGGAATTTAGGGAGGGAGATTTTATTTTCGTTGAAAGGTTATCATATAGAACTTAATGTAGGTGGTATTTTTTAATGTTAGGTGTAAGATATTTGATAAACCTGATTCGTCACCAATTATTATGATTAAAAGTAACCATAATATGTTTACTATGACACAAGCAAAGTAGGTACCAAGGTATTTTTAAACACAGTTTATTAACTCGTTATAATTATTATGACAATGCAACTTTCGCTAATGACTACAACTTATACAGCGTATATGGCCTTTATTAGGGGCCAAATAATTGATTAAATGATTCTACAGAGTATACAGGGTGTTGTTGGGTCAGTGACATCCAACTCAAGGATGATAATATTATGAGTAAAGCTTTTTTTTAATCTTTAAATTACATGCAACTTTTATAAAAGAAAACCTCTTTCCAACATTAAAAAAAACGAATGGGGAAACTCGAACCCTCACGCATAGCTCGCACGTATCTTCGAAATACTACGCCGTAGCTGCGAAGAGGCGATTGATAGTTTGTCTCACTAGCTTTATCGCAATGATCAATCGAATTGATTTTGTGGGTTTTTTCATTATTTTTCAATACGTACGAACGATACTGATGCCAAAACAATACATTATCTTTTAATAGGTAGTACAAAATCAAATAAATTTGCAATATTAGCAACCATGTCGAAAAACTACCGAAGCAAGGTCAGCTTTTCGTACTGCATACTAGTTACGGCGCAGTATTTAAGAGTTACGCGCGGGTGCCAGTCTCCCAATTCGTTTTTAGGATTCTGTAGCCGAATGGCAAAAAACGGAACCCTTATAGTTTCGTCAAGTCTGTCTGTCTGACTGTCTGTCCGTCCGTATGTCACAGCCATTTTATTCTGTAACTATAAGCATATCACTGTTGAAATTTGGTAGAAAGATGTATCCTGTAACCGCTTACCGATTCTTATACAAAAAAATAAAAATAATGTCATTTTAGGGGGGGCTCCCATACATGAAACTAAACCAAAAATTTTTTTTTTAGCCAAACCTATGTTTGTGGGATGTCTATGGATAGGTCTTTTAAAATGACATTGAGGTTTCTAAAACCATTTTCTTTTAAAGTCAAACGTTTCATAGCTAGACGCTTCCAAAGTGGTAAAATGGGCGTCCCCCCCATCTAACTTCTAAACCAAGCAAGTGTAAATTTTGAAAAAAATATGTAATGTAGATCTTAATAAATACTTTCAACTAAAATTGGTTCGGACGGGATCGAACAAGTAGTTTTTGAGATATAGCACATTTTCAACAACCGCAAACATAACATTGTACTTGATACAAACACTATGAAAAACAAAGTTATATTTGCAGTCGACAACATATTGTGGTATATTACTTAGTAGAAGTAAGTGGATTCCCTAATTCAGTTAAAGTTGGGATGGAACCCTCAGTGCGCGAGTCCGACTCGCACTTAGCCGGTTTTTTCAATATCTAAACATGTTGTGAACATATTTTCTTTTAGAAAACTTACATAATTTTATAGAACTTTTTTTAGAGTAAGGTCGCTGACTAAAACATCACCCTCTATAACATAATTAATATATATGTGTATTTATAAATCTTTAACGGGTACAAAAGCTAAATATTGCATGCTACAAAGCTAAACATCTAATTAGATCGTCTTTTAATTTAGAATCAACCAAAATGTAATTAAGACAAGTGCCACGATTTTAATTTTACATTTAGTGATGATTCAGTCAATACTTGAATAAAATAGAGTAAAAGGCGTCTTAGTTTGGAAAATAAATTCAAGTTTATTAGAAAAATTTAAGCCGCCCCGCGTCAAGTAGGTCAAGATGTGGCTCGCACGCACCAAATAACTGCTAAGGCATGCCTCACACTAAAGCTTAAACTATATTTATATACAACATCAAAAAAAAATGATCACCAGCATAAGCTGCTTTTTTATGTAACTGTATCAAGAAAGTTGTTGCGTAACACCGCAACAAAAAAAAAGTTATCGCAAAGTTTTTTGATGTGTTTACTTACACTTTGATAAATATATTTCTAAAATTAACATTTGCTAATGAAGCCGCAGAAACTGATGTAACAATGTGTAAAACGCACAATATGTGAATAAAATAATAAATGATTTACAGACGTTACGTAATGTATACAGACATAAATAAATAAATCAGCAGTTTATTTTCCTTCTTATTTCTCTAGTTACAAAGTTCAAGTTAGTTGGCTTTTAATAAGGTCAACACACACTCCACATTGTGACCACTTGCAGAGATGGAAAAGTGAAAGTGAAAAAAAAAACTAACTTAAACTCCCCTTTACTGAAAAGCGCCTGATCTGAGACGAAACTGTCGTGTGCATTTCGCCTGATTCGCCAGAGGGCGCTGTGTTGACCTCCCCGGGCACTCAGAGTCGTTTGTGAAGTGGTTCTTTTACGCGCCATGAAATAAATTGTATGCGGCTGGCCTTATTAGCACGATTTCGGTACTTCTGTCAATGTGCTGGATTTTTTAAGGGTTTTAATAAGTGTTGTGGAAGTGCGAAGCGTGAAAGTTTCGAAAACTGTAACAATTTATTAGAGGTTGAATAGATGGTATATAATTAATTATTCATGACTGGACCACTGGCATTTGAAAAAAAATAAAAATGTTTTTTATTCACAGTATAAATATACAACCATACCATGCCTGTCTTTTTTGGAACAGTGTACGATTTACATGTAATTTTACAACACTTGTTAACAACAACATTTTTGCATGTTAAACCATATACAAACGGGTCCAAATATTTTTTTGAAAATATAAAATATCTAGAGGACACTTCCATTTTTCTACAGTGGGCAAAGCTAGTGTGTTTGTGTGTGTGTGTGTGTGTGTGTGTGTGTGTGTGTGTGTGTGTGTGTGTGTGTGTGTGTGTGTGTGTGTGTGTGTGTGTCTGTATGTGTGTGTGTGTGTGTGTCTGTATGTGTGTGTGCGTTTGTGTTGTGTGTTAATGCGGCAAGTAGCGTTGGGTTTGTGACCGGTAATTTACTCAATTTCGCGTAAATTACCAAAAACATGTAATTTACTCGGTAAAATTACCGATGACTGGGAAAATATTCAAATGATTTTAATTAACAAAACTTAATGTATAATTATACTTAAATCCTTTACCAAATTACCATGAATAACATTTCACTCATTTTTACTGTCTTAGCATGAAGATACTTCTTTACATGCCAATACGAACACGAACTTTTGAGCTGGATTCACATCACACAAAAATATATTTATTAGGTTTATTTTTGTTTTGTACTTTGTAATTTATGAGTGATATTGTGTTTGAATATAAACATATTAATGTTTATTTTAAAAAAGGAGGTTATCAATTCGACCTATAAGGTATGTGATATTGTTAGAATTTTATATTGTTCGAGTGGGGTAATCTATTAAAGCTTCCAAAGTTCCAAACACGTGTTCAAAATTTCATAAGTGTATATGTGTTTTGATGTTTTTTTCACCACGGATTTCTTGCAAAACGAGAAGTCATAGCGAGATGATTATTTTTTGTTCAATCAGATATATTGCTACTTAGGGTACCTACAGTGTAAGTTCCATCAAAACCAGTAGCTTTCGTTTTATAGGTTAGTAATTTAATAACTGAAAATCACGAAAAAGGGTACAATTTTTGAAAAATGCTTCCTTATCATACTGACCTAAAAGCTAACCTTATCATTCACCTCACCATCGTCTGCGGCGCCGGTTTCTTTTCACTTTCTTACTCGAGATATTCAAGTATTTAAACAAACTAACGAGTTGCAGAGCGCATGCCACAACTAATTCAACCTTCGGCATCTTCATGTACAACAAATGCTATGATTAATCTCGCGTATGTAAGAATCACGAAGCGTCTCGTATGTAGGTTTGATGACTTCCAGCCTCCCGAAAAAGCCGAATTCTGAAAGGACCACATAGACCACATCATTCATAGACCACATCTATTAAGGCAAATTATACAGAAGTCCGAGAAGTACGAGTATAATATGCCTCTATGTTTAGCATTTGTGGACTATGAGAAGGCCTCTTCAGTGGTGTCACATAGACGATAGATGTTAAAGTGTCTGTATAACAACGCCACCATGGTCGGTCCGAGTACAGGAACAAAATACGAGGGGGATTCCATTGCGGAGAGGTGTAAGACAGGGAGACGTTATATCTCCGAAACTGTTTACAGCGGCATTGGAAGACGCCTTTAAGCTCCTGGAATGAGAAGGATTCGGCATCTGCGTCAATAGCGAATACATAACACGCCTCCGGTTTGCCGATGATATAGTCGTTGTGGCAAAGACGCTGAATGATCTTGGTACTATGCTCGACCAAGTATCCCCACAGGTGTGTCTTTGAAAAAAACATGGAAAAGACGAAAATTACGTCAAGTTCCCGTGTTATACCTACTCCAGTATCCGTTGGAAACTCAACTCTTGAAGTTGTCGACGAGTACGTCTACCTTAGATGAAAGATCCAATTAGATAGGTCCAACTTGGGAAAGAGGTCAATTGACGAATCCAATTCGGCTAGGCAGCGGTTCGGGAAACTGCATAAGAGCGTCCTCTCATGTCAATTACCTCAGTGTCTGAAGACGAAAGTTTTCAACCAGTGTATGTCACCAGTGAAGACATACGAATCCGTTACGTGGTCTCTAACTATGGGCCTCATAAAGAAGCTTAAAATCACACAACGAGCAATGGAGTGGGCTATGCTCGGTGATCGAATCAGAAGCGAGGAGATACGTAGAAGAACTAAGGTAACGGACATATCCCTACGAATCAGTAAGCTCTAGTGGCAGTGGGCACTTTGGCAGGGCACATAGCAGGGAACTGATGGCCGCTGGGACAGAAAAGTTCTAGATTGGAAACCCTTCGACCAAAAGCGCAGCGTGGGATGTCCATCGACAAGATGGACAGACGACCTTGTAAAGATCGCAGGATCAAACTGGATGCAGACCGCTCACAAACGGTCGCTGTGGAAAGCCGTGGGGGTGGCATATGTTCAGCAGTGGACGTCTTTTGGCTGATAATGATGATGATGATGTGTGAAAATCAATGTGAACAGCAAGCTCGCGTTAGCTCTCGTGCACGAATATTTCCTCGAACGTTTCGTCAATAACCAGACGAGAAGCGAGCGCGAATGTTAAATGCCATTTAATAATTTACGCAACGCGCACGAATATTTGTTTTCTGTTTTATATGGTGACCCAAGTAACGTAAAAAATAATCAATTTTTGAAGTGTTTTCTACCATCAACACCGCCAACAACCGTTTGGATTAAAGCTTTAATCATGCACAAATTATAAAATAAATAAATATAGCAACTGAATATTTTACGGTCTATTTGGTAAATTACGAGTATTTTACCATTTTTACCATAAATTACCGTATTTTTCATTACTTACCATTTTGTTTTTTTACCTGCCCAACTCTAGCGGCAAGTTATTGACTATTTTTCAACATTTCTGATTTTTTCTGCTTCATCATAACACCATCCCAAGAGCAGCTTAGTTAACATCGCTTTGACTTTATTAACAGGTTGGTTCATAAAGTCTATACAGCAGTCAATTTGTTGTAGATGTGAGGCATCAGAAACCTACAGAAACGTTGTATGAAAATAGTCTTGGTAGGGGAACGGATATCCTGAATAGACGCTTAGTAAGCATTTTCTTTTATTCGTAGAAATAGTTTTCTAACGCTCAGAACTCCCGCCTCCTCATGCAAAGCAGCAGTTGGATATCTCATTGGCTTGAATAGAGCAACTTTTAGGACCCCTCTTTGGGCTACTTCTAGGGACATAAGACAGGTTTTTGCAGCTCATCCCCAGGCGAGAATATAGGTGAAAGGTTGACATAAGGTCAAGTAGCCACTTTTGAGCGTACTGCCTTCAGCTGACTCTCGCAGGTTTCTCATGACGTGGATGATCTTTCTCACACGTCCAGATGTTAAGGAAATATGCTGCTTGAAAGAGAGTTTTTCACCCAGTTTAACTCCCAGGTATCTTATGTTGTCACTACGTCTGATGTTATCGCACTTACAAATGGTGTTATCGACTGGATCGCAAGTTTGTATTACTAGTTTATCTAATTAATTTAGCGCTGGGAGCAGGAGCTGACGTCTAACTGAAACAAATTAACTTAGTTTATTTTTTTAAAGTTAGGAGGTTTGTGTCTAACCATTTTGCGACGAGTCTCATAATGTTTTTTGGGTATTTTAGGGATCATTTGATTTTCTGTCTCCCAGTTATCATTCTCTTATGTTACACGTAGGTATTTTTGCATCAATTAAATTATGCCATACAGCTTTTTTTGCTGGCTAAATGGTTCAAACATCCAAATCCGTCAATTATTTGAACAATTTACATAATACATGCATAAATAATCAAAACTAACTACTGATTTACAATTTTGTATTATTTATACAAGCCGCCAGCCGAAATGAGATACTGTGTAATCTAACCGCTTATTCGTGTTAATTGTCAAATATTTATTTAAAGCTTAATTAACAAAAGGGCAACTAAGAAAGGGCCTTGACCTGTTATTGACTTTTTAGTGTGATAGGTTAAAATGATCTATCATTTCCAGTCATTTCTCTTTCTCATTTTTTGAGAATTAGTTTAGCATAGTCATTTGATTAGCTTCCTTTGATCGTGATTATAACCAGGAGACATAGGATACTTTTAATCACTACTTATTACTTCAGAAAGGGTGGACTGATTTTTCTAATTTGTTACTAAGGATGGACTGATTTTTGTGATAAGAACTACAAAAATTAACTTTAAGAAAAAGTAAAAACCGACTTAAAAACCAAAATGCACTAAAAAGTCTTAAATAATCTCTTGACCATTGAAAGGAAAGGAATCCATTTTAAATAGCAAACAATTTATTTTTGGAGTCGGTGCTGTGATAGATGATGCTTGATGGTCAAAGTGATGGCACCGACTCCAAAAAGAAAAACTTTTAAGTGCACTTTGCTTTTGAAGACGGTTTTTACTTTTTTTTTAAAGTTAATTTTCTTTCTTCATTTTTAGAGATTACAGGCGAAGGGAGGGAGGGGTTGCACCTTATGACTCTGTTCTTTAAGAAGCTACAAACTACCTATCATGAGTTCTGTCATTATAATTACTGAACTCCTAAGCGTTAAGGAGTTCCACCATCAGCTCAACCCCACAAAATGTTAAATATCAGACGTAACAAAACGTCAACATTAAGATTTTAGTAAAAAATACTATACGTGCCTTTAAAATTTGAGGGTTTCATGATCAGATCCCAAATTGGCAACAATGGGACGAACTAGAAGGTATACCCTCTAGGTAGGCGAAATTTTTTTCGAATCAATCGACAAACGACTGAGATATGAGGTAACATAGATACAAAAAAAAGTATACAGTCGAATTGATAACCTCCTCTTTTTTGAAGTCGGTTAAAAACGGGGCCACGGCCGGGGCGGGACGAAGTTCGCTGCTGGTTATTTCCTAATATTTTAATATTTTCTTTGAATCCAGCTGCGAAAAAGTCAGATCATAAATATTGTGCAAACAGAAGGCATTTGTTGCGGTGTGATTCTTAATCTGCGGGAAAAGGAAATTGAAAAAGTTCGTCCCAGACGTGATTCACGTACTCAAGGAATTACTTAATTTCAATGTGCTCGAGTTTGCGAGAAATCTGTTTTTAATTTGTTTTGCTGTGAAACATAACAAATTTTACCAAAAGATCCTTAGACATTGGCATAAAAAGCGCACATAGAAATAAATGCATACTTTAACGAGTTTCAATAATAGTAATAAAATACTTAACAAAACTCATATTTCAAAAAATAACGAGAACTATTTTTATTTACAGGTTACTTACTAAATATTCATTTTTTTATAATAGTGCAGACACATTTGTAAGTTTCACAACCCAAAATCTAACTTGGGTAATTTGTATTCATTGGAAATGTATATTACAGTCCTTTTTTATTACTTAGGCTGATGAATGTGACGCATCTCATTGGAACCTTGCCATGTGGGTTCTCATATAAGATTGAATAGTTTTGTTATTTTTATGTACAGCCAGCACATCAGGTAACCCACTTTTGTTGCAAACTGCCCCTTATTACAAGGGCATAAGACACCACAGTGTTTACCTTGACGTTCTGTTGCCCGTACACAATGAATAACTGCAGCATTTATGAATTGTTTCCTATAAGTAATAATGATTTAATTCATTATTAAGAAAACAAAAAAAAAACTATAAACTTGATATAATGTTGGAGAAGGATGGACAGGATTAGCTGGATGGAAAGGAAATCTAACGAAGAAGTTCTGAGGATTGTAAGGAGAGGAGAGAAATATACTCCAAACAATTGAAAATCGGAAAGGAAAGATGCTTGGACATTTGGTACGGCACGATAGCTTGTTATGGATTATAATAGAGGGTAAGATAAAAGGGAAAAGGAAAAGAGGAAGACCTAGAAGAGCGTATATGACCCAAATAAAGAAAAAGTGGGACGTCGAGTCGTACCAAGAAGTCAAAGAGATGGCTCAGAATAGAGCTAAATGGAAAAAACTCCACTGACAAGAGCATAGCTCTTAAATGAAGAAGATAATAAATAACATATTCAAAACCATATTTAGTGTTTATTAATTTAGTGCGTAATATGTCAAACTATGTAGATATAAGGCATTTTCTACTTAGTAATTCATAGTAAATATAAATATAAATAAATAAATATATTGGACACCAATCACATACATTGCTCTGATCCCAAAGTGAGTAGCCAATGCACTTGTGTTATGGAAATCAGTCACAACGGTGGTACCACAACACCCAGACCCGAGACAATATAGAAAAGATCGTTTTCTACATTGACCCGAACGGGAATCGAACCCGGAACCTCACGAGATGGCGACGCTTGAAACCAGCGTGCTAGCCACTCGACCACGGAGGTCGTCGAAATATATTACTAACTAATAGTGTTTACTCGCATGTTACTAGTAGGTACAGAAATTGCCATTTAAATTAATATTCTTGTCAAACGTATTGCTACTTTGCTACTGCTTTCAGGGTGATATTATTTAAATGAGTTCTACAATTCACACCGCATTCAAAACAGCGGTAAATCTCAGTTTATATCAATTAGTTTCTGCAAATTCACGAGCACGAACTCCCGAACACCTGAACAACGGGAAGATATAAACGTATTCTTTATACAGTGTAAAACTGGAAAACAAGAACTATGAAACAGTGATGATATTAAAATACAGTGGAGGTAAACTACAGGAAAATACGAGGAGTAGCTTTACTTTTTATCAAGACGTCACGCCGTTTCATTTTTACATAGTCTAATGCATCTTTTTCCGATGAAAAATGTCTGTACCCTGTTCACAACATTTTTGTAGGACAACTGTCTCCTTTCCTATAAAAAAAAGTTTCGCCGTCACAATATAATGTTTTGTTAGCGATCAATCAATCCCGTATCAAACGATCTGAAACAAACCGAGGAGAAAATTGGTAAAAATAAAGTCTGTAAAGAAAATATCGTGCGATTGCAATCGCTTTTATTTGACAGCTTCATCTGATAGTAGACGCAAGAAGTAAAATAGAAAAGATATATTTTATAACGTGATACTTTGTAATAGCTGATTGCTTTTTTCATGTTTCAAAGACAATTGAATTGCAACTAAATCTTTTACAATAAAATAATGAAAGAGAATCGTGATATATTTGGATAGCAGAAAAGCGAAAGGCGACCTACATGCTCATTTTATGTAAATGACAAAAACTTCCCCCAGAAAGATTTACATTTAAATTTGCCTAAGGCATGTAGATAGTGTTGGCGAGAGGAAGTCTAACTTTTTTTTAATTTAAAGGCTTATTTTCTTCGTTGCGTGAATAAAAAGCTTAATAACACAGGTTGGTATAAGTTGATGGTCACATTATACTGTTTCTCTGCAGGTATTGGGCCTCACCTAAATTCTAATGCGATGTGAGTCATATTAGGCTCAGTCTGTTTATTGGTGTTTAAACGAGTCAAAAAAAATATGTAAGTCTTTGAAATAAATAAGGTCTGGTTATCTCTTCACAAATAATGCTTTTAACTGGCCAATGCAAGCTTTATGTCTTGAAGAAAGTGTTCGCGAAACTCACGCCACCATTAGTTGACGGTAAGCAAATATTGTTCTAAAGTTGAAAGCCGACGCCATGCCCTTTGCAAACATAGACCCTATTATCTATGACAATAGCTGTAGTTTTGAGTATAGCCGTCCTTGTTACTCTTACATAGAATACAGGGAGGGATAATGATAGTTGGCAGAGTAGAGTTTTGTATCAAAAGTATCGTGTGAACGTTTGATAAGCAAACATTGCTGTTTACAGATTACTTAAGTTCTGCAGGACACAAATAAAGTTCCTTTTTGTTGATATAGAACATTACTTGCTTGACTTCATGGACATTGTGAAACAGGCCGTATGATAATGTTATGTCTTGTACGTTTTTAACTGCCTCAGTGGCGCAGCAGTTAGAGGGTCGCACTTTAAAGCGACGGCTGCGCCTGAGGTCCCGTTAGCGGTGTTCACCCCCGTGCTTCGGAAAGCGCCTGATCTCTCTCCGGTCGTGTCAGATTTTTGTCCCATCGGGCTATGAGAGTGAAAGGAATAGAGAGTGCACCTGTGTTTGCGCACACACTTATTCACTATGATATGTCCCGCGCAGTCGGTTAGTCGTTGTGACTGGCCACCGTAGTCGAAATCGGCTAGGGAGACGACTTCTGTACGCTTTATTGCTTACACAAAGCTTTATTATCATTTTAACATTTGTTGTGTGCATGAACATGTCTGTTTGTATTGGTCTGGGTGTTTTCTATGTATATCATGTATGCATTTACAAACAAAAAAGTATTTAAGTATTATATCCGTTGTCTAGCACCCATAACACAAGCTTTGAGTAGCTTACTTTGGGGCTAGATGGCGATGTGTGGGAATGTCCAAAGGATATTTATTATTTATATTTATTTATTTATTATATTACAGTCAAGATAAGTAAGTCAAAGTCAAAGTCAAAATAATTTATTCAATTAAAGACACAAAATGCCACTTATGAACGTCAATAATTAGTGTAATATCAATCAATTATGGCCCGTATGGGGCTAGAACATGTCTTCTTATCTTTTGGGCCCTACTAGCACTTCGAGACAAAACACAGACAATTTGGCAAGTGCTGAGAAGAAACGCCGGAACAAACTCAGTATACACTAGTAAAAAAAGGATGTAAAAAAAGCATATTGATTGTAAATTTTTCAATCTTCCTTCGTTTGTAACAGCGCTTATAACACCAACAGCATTATAAATGAGGGCTATTACTCATTCCAAACGAGCACTTTGTATCGAGTTTGCGAAAATACTAATTAAATTATGGTTATCAACTTATCTGCAGCATCGAGCTTTTAAAACACTCGTTAGCTATGATCAGATTAATAAGCTACTCCACACTCAAAAGTTACTGTGAAAAAACACAGTATCACAGTACACAGTAGTAGTATAGTATGTGGCTTATCACAGATTTATTAATAGTGTATAGTTGTAATAAAAAAAAAACTAGTACTTAAGTGTGCCGCTGCTGCGAGAAGGCCTCGCCTCACGTATGAGGTGGTATGAACCAGACTCCACCAGGCGTGCGGATTGGTGGAAGGATTTTTACAAGGCAAGCGACTAACCTTACAGGCAGATTTTATCATGGTGGTCTGCCTGGCCTCTTGCTAGGCATGAAGACCAAATATCAAACCGATATTAACCAAAACGTCCCTTCCGAAGCATGAAGATGCTCATTATATATGTCCGGAATGGTCACCCATCCAAAGATGATCGCGCCGTAAGACTCAAGCCGCCGTAAATTTCATAAGTTAGATAAAGTAAAGTTAGCCTGTAACGTCCTACTGCTGAGCAAAGGCCTTACCTCAACTATGAGATAGGCTCAGTAAAGATTGATGGAGGGGTGTTTGCAAGGCAAGCGACTAACCCTGCTATCAGATGTTATCAAACCGCCAATAGGGCCTCTGACTAACGACTAATATCAACCGATATTAGGCGGGACCAACGGCTTAACGTGCCTTCCGTAGCACGGAGATGCTCGTGATATACGTTACTTATATGGTCGGAATGGTCACCCATCCAAACACGCTGTGGGTTGCTTCACTTCGGTACCAAAGCGCTGCTACCACTGCGCTACGAGCACCTCATCACAATGTCACTGCAGTATGGTAGGTTTTAAAAATTTGCCCCCTATAAAAAAGCATAATATCATATGGTACATTATATATCATAAAATTATACTCAACGATTAAGAACAATATCGTGTGTACGACGATCGTTGTAACGCCATCGTTGATAATTGTTTACTGGTGAAGTCGGCGCTAGCTAATCTCTATAGACTTCTTCTTCCTCTTCTTTGTATGGCCGACTGATCAAGGGCCATCGGTTGAACACCGTGCCATAGAATTCCGCCAATAACGCGACAGTTGGTAGAAGAGTTAATAAGTGAAGTTGACAGTTTTACAGCACTTTAATAGCATCGACGAAGTCACGCGTGTCGAAAATGCGCTTCAGCATCGAATAGATATACAATGAATAGATTTAATTTAGATGCAGTAGTGTGTTAGCATCGATGCAAAAGCACGACTGCATCGATGCTAACGCGCTTTAGTACCAATGCAGTCGCCAAAATACAGTACATAATTTGAGAATTTCCAGCATATGCATCGCGACTATATCGATGCTAATAGTAGCGCACTGTATTTTTCTCAAATCTATCAACAAATTCAATGCTCTTTAAACAAATAACTACGCCATTCGACCTGTAACAATATCGTGGAACTTCATCAGAGTAAGGGGCAAGATTTAATATTCTGAACGGTAATGTTCGGTGGAACACTAAACTGTCGTAAAATGCTGAGAATATATTAAGAGGGCCAGCTTGATATTGAGCCAAGTTTCCCCGAAACATTTCAGATGTTATGAACTAAAAATGCTATGGGTTTAGTACGATGTTACTGTTGATGTAGTATTTTGGTGATATTTTATATTTCAGTGAGGGTCATCTTTTTTAAGGTTTATGCATTTGACTTTATCATTGGTTGGCGTTGGACAGGACTTCATAATATAAATTGCATTAGAGAAAGCAACTGTGTCAGACGAGGAATCAAACCCCGTGTTAGCGCCAGCCGGGCTTATGCCTATGCCACTCGGTCACCGACACATTGTCAAGCCTGTTAAATTTTGCAAGTGCTTTCTTATTAACGCGTAGGCTGCGTAACCTTATCAATGTTTCGAGATTACTCCACAGGCTTCATCATCAGCCTTAGGATGTCCACTGCGAACATAGGCCTTACCCACGGTTTTCCACAGCGACCGGTTGTGAGGGGTCTGCATCCAGTGTGATCATGCGATCTTTACAAGGCCCTCTGTCCATCTGTACCGTTACTATGACTTTACGACGGTTTAACTCGCTAGTGACGACGTAAAAAAAGTCTATGGAAAATTGCAGTGCCTCTAGCGGTCACTGACAGAACTAAAATTTTCCATACTGAGAGTGACGTTGTCGCTAGCGAGTAAAACCGTCGTCGCTAGCGAGTAAACTTATGGTAACGGTATTGGTCCTACGCAGGGTAGGGCTTACATTCTTGTTATACTTAATAAGTTATATACATTGCAAATTGCACTTGTAAAAAGCAACTTTGGCTGTGTGACAGACGAGGAATTGAACCCCGTGTCTTACGCAATCCGGGCGTATGCCTTTGCGTATGACACAGGGTTGCAATTTATATTATTAAGTTTGTATAGTGACAAAACACTATAAAAACAAAAAAATAATTACTTAATAAGTTTGTATGAACTTGCATAACTATAATAACACCAACCTTATCACACTATAAATAACATCACTGATTAAGAGGATTTTACTATTGTTTTGTTTTCCTAAATAAAATAATATAAATTAATAAGGGAAAAGGAAGTAAAGATGGAGCCACTACGTAATATAACGTAACATCAACCAAGGCTAACAATTAAAATTAGGAAAATAATTGGCCTATTTTCAAAATGTTGCATTTTTAGCAAAAATTGATAGTTTCAAGCTTTGAATGACACAATAAGCCATCACTATCACCATAAAGACTTTGAGCTGCCCCGCTATTTTGGCATTAAGCTCATACACAAGAAGAGGACATGTCAAATGTCTATACCGGCACAAAACTTTCTAGGGTCCTCCACAGCTCCAGCCACCTTATTACAATAAATACGTACCACGTTTAAACCAAGACTAAGTTTACTTAATTTAAAAATAATGTCACAATAACAGCTTCAATAACGGAGGTATACTATTCTAATTGGTCGGTTATTACCATGCCACGGTTCTAGTTTTTGAAATGAGATGGCTGTGGACATTTCCAAGTAAACACTACTTCATCTCTTACTAACGCTAGTCGTTGTTTGCTTCTAATCCCCAACTTTAAACTCCATCGTCCCCAAGAGTCGCTGTGACAGAAACAGTTAACTTTAATTGCCTCCGCAATTTCGCTTCGCCTTCGTCAGCAATTAGAGAAGTTGTTTCAAGTGAATGACCTCCTATTTGCATGCTCGTAAATTTCATGACAAACAAATGAAAATCAACTTTTTAAGTTAGGTTGCGCGACTTGCAACTATTGAGGCGTGCAACAGAGAAACTAGGAAGTTTCTCTGTTATTGTAAATTATAACTAGACGTTAAAATATGATAAATGGTTAGTTCTTACTAGTTCTAGTAACCACAACAGAAAGAAAGGTACCAAATTATATGTACCCAATTTTTAAAAATATGTCTTCTCATTCAAACGGAAAATTTATACGGTCGTCAAATTTAATATTTTGGTTTTAGATATAAGTTAGGTGAGGTTTTGAAATCTGGAAATGTATCAATGTGGAAAAAACTAAGCATAAAAGAAGACTCGCTTATAGGAAAATGAAAATATTTTTATTATTTCCATTTTTAATCTCGAGCTACACAAGAAGAAGTCTTTTTATGTGCCTCGGTATATAAGAAGACTCACTGGTTGATATTATTGTTACTGACATTCGATGAAAGCACTGTTAAAGTAAAATGTCGGTGTACGTATGATATTAATAAAAAATAGCAATGTTGTATAAGTTAGTTATAGAACAGCCCTTTAATTCAAATTGCCTGAAGGCTCTATACTGATTTCGAACATGTTCAATAAATGGAAGATTCTATGAAGAATGTTAGAGATACCCTGAAATATTACTCGGGATTGACTCAAGTAAAAGAACTACAATAGAAGATAATGAAGGCAGTTACTAGAAGCATTTAATAATGATTATCTGCAAATAGCGCGGTTACCACTAGACTGTAAGTATGATAAACCGGTTCATAAATTCTCAGGCCACAGCGCGATTTTCTCCCTTGACTTTTTAGGGGTGTTTATGTCACTACTCTGTTAATATACATAGTAGTTAAAATGGATAGTCTAAAAACGAATAACATAAATTATATGACTGACAAGAATTGTATTTAATGCTTATTTTACGATAACCTCAGAGAATGCTATTCTGAGGTTTTCAATTTTGATACAAAATGTATGGAAACATGTCAAACTTAGTCAATTATTTTCCTATACATTTTCGATCGAAATTAAAAACGTCAACATAGCAAGTCTTAAATTATAATATATTTAATGTAAAAAAACGTTGAATACAGCCATAAACAAACGAAAAAGATAAATAGAATTTTCTAATGAGAAAAAAATATTAGGTCCTTTCACAGCTATTTATTTATTATTAACTATTCTATGTCTAACGTTTTTTGACTTTTTACTACTTTCTATTAATACATTATATGAAATTATGATTGTATTCGTCGGAAACACGATTTAAAATCGGATTTTATTTTGTAGATTTTCTGTTGTAATACTTTTTTATATTTTAATACACTTTATCACAATAGAATTTTAAACTATAATTCTATAATCATTTAAAAGCAACGATTTAATAAAAAAATGATTTGTCAAATATTTTTAAGTTGCGAAAAAGTGGCATCTCACCCAAAATCATTTTGGTCTATCTAGTCAAATTAATTAAAACCTAGCAAATGTACAGTGCTATTTATTGTAACTATTTTGCTGGTTGTTGGTTCAAATCCAGCCCGTGTACAGATTTCTTGGTTTCATAATAAAATAATACTTTTCTTTCATAGTGTTTTATCGCTATACAAACTTTATAAAATAAAATTCACTTGAAAAAAACAACTGTGTCACGCAGCTTACTCTTTAAAGAAAGGCTTTACAAAATTCAACAGGATTTCCAATGTGCCGGTGGTCGAGTGGCATAGGCATACACCCGGATAGCGTAAGACACGGGGTTCGACTTCTCGTAAATAAATTTTTAAATACATTTTATATTTCATATTGAATTTTATTTGAGGCATTCAATAGTTGGAGAGTATCGGAGACAGTCACACAAAATATATACAAATGTAAAAACACGTAGGTATGGTTTTTTTGGTGCCGAGTTACGGTTTACGTGTTGCCTCTGACTTCCTGGATGTGATTAATTTAACTGTTTTTTTATACAAATATAAATAACATTATTATAATCAAAATAATCAAATTATGTTTTGTTTAATCAACTTACACTTATATAAATATAAAATTTATCATTTGCAAAGGTGACTATAGATTCTAAGTCTATCGATAGTGAAGAATGGACAACTCCAATTGTTATTGTGTCGGCTTAGACGCTACAATATATTATAAGGATAATAGTGATGACATCTAAGCTCGTTCAGGTGAACCGAACACAATAGTCGCCTAATGATGTGTAGGTATGTATGTCGGTCTAGCAACATTGTTGATATTGTCATGGACAACACACATTAACTTGAGAGATTTGCTTCTGTAACTCAGGTTACAATCAAGATTTTGTCGTCACTAGGTACAAGTATTAAATACATATTCAAAATCTGTCTCAAATATCAATATCGTTAAAGAACACTAACAAGTCACTGTTGTATACTGTAAACTAATAGTAGCTGTGAATGTGTAGCGATAGTGATGGATTGTAGAATAAGGGACTTACTGAAGCATTTGTATATCACGCTACCATAGTTACTCGCAAGTCCTAGCCATTAATTTATGTCCTGAATTCGGCTAATTGGAAAACTAATGACCATTAGCTAATTCATTACTGACAAAAAAGTTACGGAAATACTAGACAAGAAACTTCCTTTGAAAATACAGAAGGTAGACAGTAGAATTTGAAAGCTTACCTATTTACAAAAGATTCGGTAAATGTTGGTGCTGAGAATAAAAATAAGAATGTAATTTTGGTTATTTTCACACCACCTTTTTCCGTGTGCCTTTATGGTATTGTACCTTATTACCCATCATGCTTGCTGATTACTCAAAACTGACTAACAAATGCCGATCGATTATATCTGGCGCGAACAAGCGTTGCCAAGGCATTCCAAAATAGCATGTGATACGATCCCCGTTCGAAATGATATGATGATTATGACTACAAACTGCACATTTGCAGTTTAGGTAAATAATAATTAGCACAATGTGTTTAAATACAGCTGAATCTAGGAGCTGGCGCGTAGTTTTCGCTCGCTCGGGTAAATTAAATATCGTTTGTTGAAGTTGAAACTGCTGAAATTGCTCCACTATGTGCTAAGTGGTACTTCGGGCATTAGATACAGCTTGTATCTAGAGATCTTTATTTTTTCAATATTTGTTTCAGTACCTAGTAATTGGATAGCTTTCTGGCTAGACAGTGTTCTTATAGAAGGTATAACAAAATTATTTAATTGCTTATGTTTGTCCGGCAAGATCTATTTATATAATACCAAAAAAATGCAAAAGAACAAAATGATTAATAATTTTACTCATTATGAAACGCATGATGATCAATCTTAGAGCGGTAACATATAGCCAGACACCATCTAGCTCGTGTCACTGGAGGTATTTATCTAGCTAGATCGATTTCGCATTGCAGTTGTTTAAAATGCCAAAACAATAGTATAGAAGCCGCTAGTGGGTCTGAACCTTCGAGCCACGACCTGTAGGAGTCACCTGCGATCGCTACCTACTATTGCAATCACCTACTATTGCATGTAGGGGCAATCGAGCCAGTAGGCTCGATTGCCCCTACATGCGGCACTGTGGTGGCAGGCATGCCCCCGTTCAACCTTTTGTGCGGGGGTTTTAAATTTTAAATTTTATTTTTTATTGATTTCTAATTTTATATTTTATGTTTCGTTAAAATTTTAATTTAATATTTTCTTATGTATTAGATTTTCAATAGTAATTATGTAATTTAATTGTTTTTAATAGTAATGTTCAATGGTCACGATTATGGGTCTTAGAAACCTGAAATAAAAAAATTAAAAAAATTAAATTAAAGTTGCCGTATTATGGTATTCGTATCGCGCGCTCACCGGTTAAACAGAGGCAGTGGCTAGTGACTAGGCATGGAACATTTCATGAATAGCAGATGAAATTTCATTTCTTATAAAATTAAAATCATTGTTCTCACCTGCTACTTTTATCACCTATGTCTGCTACAAATTGCAATCTGCGAAATCGTTCATCATACCTACCCATTTCATTTCATTGACGAATGAAATGTAGCGGGCGAAGTCCTTGAGCGCGAGCGAGCGAGTAGGAATAATTATGCTCTATGCGCCCAGCAATTTAGATTTGAACTTAATCGCATAGGCATAAAGTTGAGATCATCTTGTAATAATTTTGTAGCGAGTCACTACGATAATCGGATTATTTGCTTACAGTGAAATTAATATGATATTCATTAGTCGCATATTCGCGTCGCAATTGACATTGCGCAAAAATCATTGGCAATTAAATTTCACTAGTAATTTCATTTGAAAAAAGACATAATTTTACGAAATGAGAACGAATAATAAGTAGCAATCATTTCTATGCCTACTAGTGACAGCCACTAAGCCACTAGCAGCTGTGATTAGTAGCCGCGTCTAGTAGCTGGACTAAGCCACTGCCTGTAAGATACCTTTTGTTCCTAATTTATGTACCACATATTATCATCAGTAAAAATTAAATGTAAGTTGGAAGAGGCCGATCCACACAAAACAGTGCCGTTCAGTAACGTCTCCATAATTGTCCGTAAAAATTGATATTGTAGCACACATTTTGTAGGACGCTATCCGCACTCGTAAGAGACAGTGACGTTCAGTGATCACGTTCTGTGAGGATCGCCCGTAATTCATAAGAATGACATGGAGTAGGTACATTCATTAAGAGGGAAATAAAAAATCTGTTGATGCTGAATTCACACGGCTGACTTGTGGTACTGATCTGAATAATACATATTTAACACTCGCCTCTTTTTGTTTCAGACATTCTGTGTGGTGTCAAAGCGGTTCCGCAAGAACTACATCCACCGGTTCACGGCCACCAGATCGCTCTTCTGGTGGTCTCCGTGGTCACCAGTGCGTCGGGCGTGCGTCTACCTGTCCACCAACCAGTACTTCGATTACTTCGTCATGGCAACCATTCTGCTCAACTGTGTCTTCCTCGCTATGTCGGAGACTATCGAAGAGGCTGAGTGAGTACAGTTTATTTTATTGTTAATTAGTAGTCCCCGCGACTTCTTCTCGCCTTTTAAACCTTTCCTAGACCTCCACGAACATTTCAAGACTAAGATAAGATAAATCCGTTCAGCCGTTCTCGAGTTTTAGTGAGACTAACGAACAGCAATTCATTTTTATATATATATAGATCAAAGTAGTTGGATGGAACTATAATTGTATCCGTATCTAGCTTTAACATTCGTAAAGGTGAAAGAAAGAAAGTAGTTTACTTGTCACATATTTGCAATTGATTGCTAAAAAAGAAACTTATAAATAAGGGTAATTACAACAACAATGTCAATGTTAAAAAGGTCCCCGCTGTAGTGAAGAGATGCGTTGAAGTTTTTGCTACTATAGAGGTACATAACCTTATCCGGCATAACCTAGATTTGAAGAAGGCCCACCTCTATCATTCGAACGTCGTCTCGATCTGTAATAAAAAACATATTATCTATACTCATATTATAAAGCTAAAGAGTTGTTTGAACACGCTAATCTCAGGAACTACAAGCCCGATCTGAAAACATATTGTTTGTGTTTGATAGCTTATTTATCGAGGAAGGCTTTAGGTTATAAAACAACACACTGCGATGAGAAAAGAGGGGAGGGAGCAAGCTCAAAGCAAATGGAAACAGTCGCGGGTAGGGTTACCATATGACAGGCGTTTGCCGCATTTGACAGGCATTTTAAGGTTTAGACAGGCGTGCGGCCGGCATTGGTCTTAAGACAGGCATTTTGAATTTTCGCGCCCGCGTGCGCGCGGTTGCATTTGAATGACATCAGCGGTGGCGGTAAGCGGCGGCGGTGTTTGACGAATACGAAGTCCTGTAAGGATATTGTAGAAGTTCAAATGACACATTTTTTTCTGAAAGCTTAACGACACAGTGGTGTAATTTTCTCAAAAGTAGGGAAGTGAATGGTGACATTACAGAATTCCGGAAAATCTGCCAGTTTGTGTTCTCTATTTTGGCACATAATGCGAACGTAGAACGTATGTTTCCTTTCATCAACGCCAAGTGCATTAAAGAAAGAAATCGGCTGACAATTGAATCAGTAAAAGCAATATTGATTATTAAGGAAAATTACAAAACTGTATCTTGTGAAGATTTTTATAGTTATGTATTAGCAAAGAAAGAACTATTAAAACAAATAATGTCCTCTGATAAATATAAGTAATAAATATTCTTCTTCATAAATATCAGTTGGCTTTTACTTATTACCTACAGCGTTTTGCTTTAGACAGGCATTTTTCTAAAAAATCAGGCATTTTAGTTACCAAAGACAGGCATCCCTCTATTTATATATGGTAACCCTAGTCGCGGGGGACCTTTTTTTGAGTTAGAAACCTAGAAGAAGGTACTGCCAGCTTTATATTTTTTAGCAAATATGTTAAAGACTATAAAGTACTAGAAACCAGGGTAGTAGCTTTCTAGCAACGGTAGTTTAGCTAACACATTTATTCGGGAAACTACTAGAGATATCAATTGATATGGCTTTATCAAGTAGTCTGGATGGAATAATGGAATAGCTTTTTTCATGGTTTTATGTAGCAAGCATTACCTAAATTGAAATTATGTTATCTCTTTATCAGTCATCTGTTAAAACTGAAGTGCGTCAGTAATATTTCAGGATTTATTTATTGGCGTAGGTGCAGGCAGTTGATAATAATACGCACACAGTTATGAGAATGAAATTCTGCTTTGATAACTACTTGTTACTGCAAAAAGAAAATTCCAACGCTACATATTATTCAAATCGCCTTGAAATTCAGAACTCCTCGAATTTCTAGCGAGTCCATCTTACAGAAACACTTTATAACGAGCTACGAGTAAAACTAGCAGCAGGTCCTTATTCAAATAAGGAGACTGTTCTCTTCCAGTTCACGGAATCACTAAGAAAAACGACATTCAGAGCCGGGGCGGCGTTAAGTTTAAAGTATCAGGGGTCCCACTCTGTAAATCGTAAGTTTGTGTATTTGAGTTCTTTACTCTCTTGCCAGCAGCTTGACAGTGCAGGATAGCGCAAGCCAAAATACATACAAGGTTTTTCTACAAACCTTGTAGGAAACTGATCTGTAAACCGTCTATACTGAGTGTGGTTAGGCCTACCTCACAAACGTTTAGAGACGAATCCAGTGTTTCAGCATCGGAGAGTCCTACCAGTGCAAAAACATTTAGGATGCTGTTAGTGCTTTCTCGCACGCGGTGTACAAGCGACGCGCACCGCGTAACTATACTGTTTACATGCGCGGATACACCGTTGTAGGCACTGAGGGCATGCCCACAACCCTAATCACAATTTATGAATTGCATGGTAAAAAGTTTAATACTGACAAACGTTTCTAGAAAAAACTGTTCACAGCAAGATGAAACGTTATCAACACTGAGGGAAGGGTTTAAACTTTTCTATCAAAAGAAGGTTTTACAATTATCTAATATATATAAATCTCGTGTCACAATGTTTGTCCTCAATGGACTCCTAAACCACTTAACCGATTATAATAAAATTCGCACACCATGTGCAGTTCGATCCAACTTGAGAGATAGGATAGTTTAAATCTCAATTTATCATAACTGCACCCGTGCGAAGCCGGGGCGGGTCGCTAGTATTTTATATATTATATTTGCAATTATATTCTAACTTTTAACGGGTTTTCATACCAGTCCTTGAACTGAATTCAAAGCATTTCAAAAAATATTAGACAGTTAAAGTTATGATAATATGTAGGTTAGTATGTCATATTATTTACAATTTTTTTGATATACTTTTCATCTCTGAGGGACGTGGGGCATTTATGAACCTCGTCCTTTCGTAATTAAAAAGACTAAATTGAGATAATAAAAAATTAGTTCTTTTTTATTATTATTCGCGTGATGGCGCAATGTTGTATGTATTGAGTCTTATTTACCTTTTAAATTTGAAAACATCTGGCTGGTATTTTATCTTTTAACGAGTGTACTAAGTATTTTTATTGACTAAAAAAAGGAAGTAAGTAATCAAATTAATGTGTATGCATGTGATAGTGTCAGAATTTGATAATATTTGAGAATGTTGATCTATAAAGGTTTGTATATTTGTCCACGGATTTCTCAAAAACAAGATCTTCTAGATAGATGATTTTTCAACTTAGGGTACAGTAAAGGTGTAAGTTTAATCAAATTCGGTCTAGTCGCTTTTATCGTGCTATTTGTAGGTACATCAAACCCGGTTAAAAACCAGAAAAAATCTTTTTATACCGTTAACAATTAGCCAGCTCGTCTCTGCCAGGGCTAACTCATAATAAGGCTGTTAGAATCCATGTCACGTTATTCGCTTTCGCTCCCACTCCTGATTGCCCGTCCCGTTGGCGCCCCTGCATTTTGCTACAGACGGGGGCACTTTTAGATGTTAAAACGACAATTCGTACTTGCTAAGGCGATTCCACTAAGAAATTCAGTCTTGGAACGCTGCTGGGCAGATTTCTTACCAATAGCAACCAAGTTGCTATTTCTTGAGTATCATTTTTACCGGCTTTCAAAAAAAGGACGAATCAATGTATATGTATGTATGTGATATCGTCGGAAATGGATTCAAATTTGAGTATTTTGATCTATTAAGGGTTCACACACATACTCGTGTTGTGCTAAATTCCGTAAGTGTATGAATGTTTGTATATTTTTAAGCACTTGTGTAATGGAAATTGGAAACAACGGTGGTACCACAACACCCAGACCCGAGACAATGTATAAAAGATCGTTTTCTACATTGCCTCGACCAGGTATCGAACTCCGAACCTCACGACATGACGCTTGAAACCAACGTTCTAGCCACTCGACCACGAAGGTTGTCAGATGATTATTTCTTAGTTGAATTGGGTATGGTTCAACTCAAAGGGAACAGTGTACCTAAGTTTCATCAAAATCGGTCTAGAAGTTCTAAGCAACTAAAAATAATGAAATAAAAAATAAAAAAATCAACCAACAAAAAAATGAATACTGTTGGTGTACTTAAACATCATACACCGACTCAAAAGAATTAGTTTCTCCTAAATATAAGACAAATGCATTATTTTAAGCTTTTTAGTCAGAGTTTTAAAGGCGGTTTTTTTCTTCAAATTATTTTATTAGTCCTTAATATATGTTTTACAAGATTACTAAGATTTTTTAAGGTAAATGACAAACAGTTCGTTTTTCTTCGCTAGTCAATGATTGTAAACAATCATGATTCATGACGTGCCTTATTAACGAAATGATGCAAAGTTTTAGAATAAAGTAAATAAAAAAATTACAACATACATAGGTATTTCATTTTTTAACAATGAAATCTTTTTAAATAAAGTAGTTGATTCATATCAATATAAAAGTTATGAAAATATTTTTTACAATAATCGATTAGCAAAGAAAAAGGAACTTTAAGTAAATGTCTATACAACATACTATTTAGAACGAGCCCCAGATTAGGCCGCATTATTTTTTGTTTAATCTTTAAAAGCGTTTTATTTTTCACACACACCTATTTTAAAGAAGCATATTATTATTTTCCAATTTGTAAACCCGTTCAAAATTAATGGACCTTACCTTTCACAATGATTTATAACATCGCTAAGATCAGTCTCACAAAGTGGCTAATGCACGAGCAAAATCGTCATTAGGCTGGTACAAGTATACGAACATTCCGACCGCTCCATCCATCAACTGACATGTCCCAGTATGATAAATATCGTGCGTGTATGCGACATAATGTTTTGACTGTAGTGTAATCGATGATGCCAAAGTCCGTTTTCCTTCACTTGTCCATTAATATAAACAATCTTTTCATTACTTTTAAATTAATATGAGGGAATAAAATTACTTAACTATTTGATTTAAAAATATATCAGTATTCAACAATGAATTAGGTACGTAAGTTGTGAGTTTTGTGTTTACATTATTTTAAAATGAATCATTTCGTTAAAGAGGAATATCAAGATTCTTTACAATATTTGACTTGCTAAGCAAAACGGACTATGCGTGAAACTGCAGGGGTAACCTCAATGTTATTTCTTTACAATTGGACGTTTTAATTGAAAATATTTCTATTCTATCTATTACTATTCTAAATTATGTTACGTTACATCACTATTTGCATTTGTTTGAATTAGAATTATTTCAGAGTTTCAACTGAAAAAAAAATAACGACAAAATATACATCTAGTTAGAACTAAGCACTTTCCTGGATATTTTTCATTACTACAAAATGAATATAATTTTGCTGACACTAACTAATCATGTGACAATTAAAATACACATTCGTAGACAATCCGTTAAAAAAATTGTTAGCGTTTTAAATACATGAACCGTATTAACGAAATTGAAAAAACAAGTGTGATAAATAACGTTGCCCTGTAGTAAAAATATAACGATTAATCGTTAATTTTAAATTCCACGCTGCTCGGGGCCGATATAACGTGTATTTACATCGCTCGTCTGAGTGTGAAAAAACTTGCATCGATAACATCACACTTTATTAGCACTTTGAAAGGTACAGTCAAGCCCTGTTATGTTTAGTTGGATATAAACCATTATATAATTCTGTAGTTATTCAAAGTCTCACATTGCAGGCCTATCTTTGATCTTTGATGAATCAATGATCTTTTAATAATTTTCTTTCCTTATAACTTCGCCCTCACTAGGACTTATCGTCCCTACTTTTCTGGCACTTAAGATACTTGTAGGTGACGCCTAATAGTATACAAGGTTTTGCCTAAAAGTTACATTGCAAGGTGAACGAGACCATCTACCAATACTTACAACTTTGACTGTGACGCCATATTCGAAAGCTGTATTTCAGATTTCTGTTTCCGAAACATGGTCTCTATCTATGGGCCTTATAAAGAAGCTCAAAATTACACAAAGAGCGATGAAGAGGGCTATGCTGGGTGTTTCTCTACGGCATCGAATCAGAAATGAGGAGATACGTAGAAGAACTAAGGTAACGACATAGATAGCCTTGAGAATTAGTAAGCTCAAGTGGCCATGGGCAGGGCACATAGCGCGAAGAACTGATGGCCGTTGCAGCAGGAAAGTTCTAGATTGGAGACCCTTCGACCAAAGACGCAGCGTAAGACGTCCACCAACAAGATGGACATACGACCTTGTCAATATCGCAGGATCAAACTGGATGCGTACCGCTAGTGATCGGTTGCTGTGGAAGGCATGGGGGAAGCCTATGTTCAGCAGTGGACGTCCTTTGGCCGATAATGATAATGATGATGATGATGCTGATGACAATGATTAAAATTGCTTAAAGGGAACAATTAATTATTAAATAATACTCCTTATTTACAACAATCATGATGACCGCAAGCATTACGAACTCACTTCTGTAAAGTGCGTACATGCTTACTAAGTGAACTGTACGTATAATCCTCCAGGCAAACGGGCATTTTAATCTCCAAACAGCGTCGAGCATGAAAACCACTTACTTAATAGTGTTATGTTCGATAAAATTGTTTGCTCTTTCTGCCCTATGTTTTAATGTAACGCTTTAGTTACTAACTATGCACTTGGATAGTTTACTTAACTAGATCTTGTTAAGATATGCAGAATTAGAAGCGAGTTGTAATATATTAAACTATGTAAAAAGAGTCCTGAAATCAATGAACGAGATAATAAGTTACGGTTTATTTCTTCTTTTGCTTTGCCTTTTCCCTTTTCATTTGGTGTCAGCCTTTCTCGTTTTAAGGCGCCAAGTCCAACTGTCTGGGGTTGTCAGTCAGTCCACCTGAGCTCGTTCTCGCACATGTCTTGTCACAGTCACTCCCGGCTAGTGTGGACAAAGGGTGTTTAAAAGGTACTAATATTCGAATGAAATAAAGAAATCCGTGTATAGCATTTGGCAACAAAAGTTTATTCAAATTTGCTATTTCACAATTACCTTTTAACACCTTCAAAAAAATCAAATACAAAACTTAATAGCTCAGAATTCAGTAGAGACTAGGTTAGGTTCTAATTTAGTTATCTATGTCTATACTATTACAAATCTTTATGTTCACAAATTTCTAATTAAATAAAGATAAACCACCAATTTAAGTTTTTAATTTCCTAATTTATTCCAAAATTTATCCTCAAAGGGATTCCTAAGTTATGCTTAAATTAATAGCTAAATTATCCCACTTTTCACTAAAGTTAAAGTAAATACAAGGAAAACCAACCTTGGATTTCAACGGAGGTTACTATTTCAAATCTTTGTTGCATCAAACTACAGACAACTTTGCAACGTTACCCCAAAATTTCACCGATACCGGTCCATCCTCAAAAAAGCAGACAAGAAGCAAATCAATCCATCAGGCAAAATCTGACTTCAAAAATAATCCAAATGAGGTCTGAGTAAGGTCACTGAAAATAATTTACAAAAGGTTAGTTCAACGCACAAACCAAAGTAAAAGTTAAAAAACACTAACTTTTCATAATAAATATTTACCTGAGGTTACAACATGATCACCAAATTGTGACTGTACAACTTACAGACACGTATCAAAAGCGAAACCTAGAAATAAAAGAAAGTTCTAGTGAACCACAATTTTTTTTCTAAGCGAGGATGGGTATACTTTTCATCACCCTATTTATGAAATCTTTAATAAACCAATTTAATACCTGCAACAGCTGGCTCGCCATATCAATTTTGAATTGATTACTAAACATTTATGCTAATTATTCTACCTGAAATGATAAAAATTACAACTCTCAATACAATATGCCCAGATGTAGGTAGGCTACATTTTCTTTACAAGGATTTCCAAAGGAGTTTCCCAAAGTACTTACCATTTTCCAGTCATTTATATCAAATCAGTTTCGAAATTAATTCATCCAAATTAACATGTTGGCGGCGTCTGAAACGATAAAAAGAACCATGTGCTCAGACTCTAAGAAATGTCTCGCAACAAACAAAAATCAACGCCAACCTTTCTGCAGATGCTTACCAGGAATAACTATCAAACTACAAAATAATTGGGGCGTGCCCCGTAATCAAAATTTTTACATTTTAACACACGTTCCACTCCGACGCACGACCAACAGTGACGGAACCGGAAAAAACCGCAGCTGTCACATTTGACAAATGTCAGTGTCAGCATCCATCATATCTATGCCAAAATTTCACTACTATGGACTAGAGTCCTACATCCATTTAGCTTTTCGTTTCACGCGAACTTAGACAAAAATATACAACGTTACAGTCTTTGAAAACGGTTGTCCACCGCGTGACCTGTGGTCATCCTTTGCCTCTATTTTACCTGGGATGGCTCGAGCTTTCCTTACAACGTGTTCTTCATCACGTCTCATCACATGTCCATACCAACGCATTCGGTTTTGAGACATCTTTTCTACAATGGAAGTGACATACTCATTTTGTCCTACATCAAGTCTCATCACCTCAGCAGCCTTATCGCAGCATTTTAATTTTATTAATGTGCATCTTCTGTTTATGTTGTTTATTCGTTACCTAGGACTCGGCTCGATTCATCATAGCAGGCGTCACTGCAGTTTTCGTACACTTTTCCCTAAAGTGTTATAGGCATTTTGGTATCACACAGTACTCGATAGAGAGTATTCCGTCTCAGTCGGAGTGGGTCGTGTCTACAGACATATTATATCTGCGGTAAACATCGAATATCGGTATTAGAATCCGTCTACTCTGGGTAGCATCTAGCCGTCAATGTATACAGACTGAAATTATAATCAGTGACCAAATTTTGTATAAAGACTCCACTAATGAATATGAGCAACTTTTACTACAGGAACAATATTGAAATCGAGAAAAAAACAGCCGTTCCATACAAACGTTTAATTGGAGAAAATTGCCACCAGAACTTTGAACAAGTTTCTTTCATTTTATCAGCAGATCTTTATTAATTTTGTGAGGTATGCAAAGAGAACATGCACATTTAATTATTGTTATTATGCAGAAGCCATGCAAAAAATAAATCTTTAAAACACATCACAAGATTTGTTTAGGGAAATGATAAAATTATGTCATTATTTTAACATACTCCGTGATTTGATCAAATCACTTAAGGAATTGGTCAAATCGCTGTTTTTATCATAACCCTGCGACATATATACAGATGCACTACTTCTCTACCTGACAACAGACATAAGTAATAAATCAACCGTAAAAGCTACCTTTACAATAATGGTGTTACACAATTGCACTCTCTGTAAACAATATAACCCCACTTCGTTTCACCGTACAGTGTCGAGCATAAAAAGAGCACAACACTGATTACTTTCCAGTGTGAGAGCGTTATAATTCGCGGCTCGGGCTGCCGTGTTATTTCTCTCATCAAACAAGAGCATGAACGATAAAACCCGGAATGAGTTTTATGGATCAAAGTTATAGGTGTTTCGGTGGCAGGGTTGGCGGTGTTGGCAGATTCATTTTTTTACCTATCTCATCCCACCGCTGGGCAAAGGCCTTCCTCTAACTCCTTTTTTCCTTCTTTCACTTCCTTATTCTCTGTCTGCAGCCGTGGCGACTCCCAATCTCACACATAGCTAAACCAAATTGAAAGAAGTATATATAATCCTTGTAAAGTAAAGATTCAGCTTAGACACGTATTTTGCCTGAGTTATTATGCCTCTGAATTTTGGTCTGAATGTAGAAACATTTTTACCCAAGGTTTTTTTTAAAGTTAACATAATAACCGCTAAGATTTGATACATTGAAGATACTCTGATTTTCTCAAGCTTTTCTTAATAATGTGGAACAGGCGAATGAAAAAATATCACAATATTATTTCATGCATTACCACTTATATTATTTTTTTGTAAATAAGATGAAGTTTCATCATTTTATTCATAAGTAATGGATAAATATATAAACCAACATCAAATATTTTCTGAAATTGGGTATTAAAAACTCTATATACAAACACTAAGAGGCACCCCTAGCGAATCTCTCATCCCAATAACTTGTTGAGCCCATCCACAGCTTCGGACGGCCGCGGTCATTGTTCAAATAAATCCCAATATCAAACATATATAAATGACGTATTTCTCCTTATTTCTGAGATTTTTATTTAGTACAAAATATTTTTACACAATCTTTTAATAAAAAGCTGGATAATAGCATACATACACTTCTCATTAGTTTGATCCTTCCATGCACTATCATAATATCGGTGTGCGTTGATACCTACCTTAAACTAATGTATTCGGCACACCCTAACAACCAACCAACAGGTTGTTAAGTAATTTTTATTTTTATTTTTCATTATAAAAAAAACGATCTGGGTAATAAGCAAGCGACAGTTTAACAGTTAAAACAAAAAGTTTTTTCGAAAAAAAACGATTCTCAACACGTGTATAGTTGATACTTGGTTTGGCACTGTAGGTTAAAAAACCGGCCAAGTGCGAGTCGGAATAGCGCACTGAGGGTTCCGTGCCAACTTTAACTGAATTAGGGAATCCACTTAGTAAAATACCACAATATTTTGTTGACAGCAAATATAACTTTGTTTTTACAGTGTATGCATGAAGTACAAAGTTATGTTTGCGGTTGTTGAAAATGTGTTATATCTCAAAAACTTCTCGTTCGATCCCATCTTAACTAATTTTCGTTGAAAGTATTTGTTAAGATCTACATTACATTTTTTTTTCAAAATTTACGCTCGCTTAGTTTAGAAGTTAGATGAGGGGAACGCCCATTTTAGCACTATGGAAGCGTCTAGCTATGAAACGTTACACTTTAAAAGAAAATGGTTTTAGGAACCTATATGTCATTTTAAAAGACCTATCCATAGAAACCCCACACGCATAGGTTTGTCAATTTTTGGTTTTAGTTTTATGTATGGGAGCCCCCCCTTAAATGCCATTATTTTTTATTGTTTGTATAAGAATCTTAAGCGATTAACAGGATACATCTTCCTACCAAATTTCAACAGTGTGATGCTTATAGTTACAGAATAAAATGGCTGTGACATACGGACGGACGGACTGACAGACAGACAGACAGACTTGACGAAACTATAAGGGTTCCGATTTTAGCCATTCGGCTACGGAACCCTAAAAACGAAGATTGTTTATGGAATTTTGTTTTAATTTAAAGCACATTGGATAGGGATTGCGTAAAATAGGTATACGCCTATTTTGAACGTTATTTTCTGTGTGCAAGGAAGGTGGAAAGGAACCCGAATCGATGCCATCGCTCGCAGTGCCCAAAAAATAACAACGTCTGAGGACTTGTGTCACCATTCCTTTAGCAATTTTAGTACAAAATTTACATGCATTGTATGATATTTTAATTATTAGTAAAAATTGTCACTTTAAAATACAATAGGTATTCAATGAAATAACTTTGGCTTTATTCCTTTTTGTTATTATTCAATGAAATAACTTTGGCTTAATTCCTTTTTGTTATGACAGCCAGCTATTTGCCATTTCAACGTCTGCCAATAGTTTGTGACGCTGTCGTTATGCACGTCTCCAATGAGACAATAGAAGCTCCGAACCGAAAGTTGAGTTTTTTTCGTAAACTAACTCTACTCGTACAATTAAACCGTGTACGGGTTCTGCCAAAGTCCCGGAAGCGATTGTAACAAACTTCCAATTAGTGATGTCCCGAGCAGGAACTGGTAAAACCATACTAGAGTCAGACTTGGTTTATGCTTTGTTCTCGTCTAAATGCTATAAAGCCACCGCCAACTTTACTAAATACTAAGTTTAAGTTTGCATAGAAGAGCTAGTTTTTAACTCATTTAGTGCCGAGCACTCGGACCAAGTACGTGAGAACCATTCCAGCGGTGCCGCTCACTCGGGCCCGAGTGTTTACGGCGAAGTTTTTTCCTGACATAATTTTATATACACATAGCACTCGGACGGAGTGCTTGGCCACCAGTGCCACCATTTTTTAACGGTTTTTTTTTAAATACGCGGAAAAATTGCGGTTTCGTGGGTTATTCATTGTATTTTCTTTAATTCATTTAAAGTGTTATACGAGGGTCAAACTGAAAGTTCTTAGAAAATCAAAAACTGATTACATTAGCCAGTTATTAGTTTTATTATATCTTTTCAAAATATTGTCCATTGACGTCAATACACCGCTGCATGCGATGGAACCACTGGGAAAAGCACTTTGCCCACTCGTCCTTAGGGGTCTCTTCAATGGCATCGCGATACGCAGCCACCGCTTCTTCAGCATTCATAAACCGCTTTCCTTTAAGTTTTTCTTTAATTTTTGGAAATAAATAAAAATCACGAGGCGCGAGGTCGGGGCTATACGGCGGGTGACCCAGTAATTCAACGTTTGATGTCGCCAAATAGTCGATCGTTCGCTTGGCGGTGTGCGACGAGGCGTTGTCGTGGTGAAGGAGGATCCTACTGCGAGGTCGTTTCTCTCGAACTTTTTCCAAGACAAGTAGCAAACAATTGGTAGTGTACCATTCTGCAGAAACTGTTTTTTGATCCTCTAACACAATTGTTGCGAAATGACCTATCCTTCCAAAGAACGAGGCCACCATTTTTTTTCCCGCACTTCGATCTCTCTTCACTTTAGTTGGCAACTCCTCGGAAGGAAACACCCACTGAGCAGATTGTCTTTTGGTTTCAGGATCATAACAGTAAATCCAGCTTTCGTCACCTGTTAGTATGTCGAACACAGCATTTGAGTCACCTCCGTTAAATCTTTCAATCATTTTACGGCACCAATCCACACGATGGAGTTTTTGAGCCTTAGTCAAATCATGAGGTATCCACCGGGCGCAAAGCTTCCTGACCGCTAAATGTTCGTGGAGGATTTTGTGCACTTGACTCATACCGATGCCTAAGCTTGTCCGAATCTGCTGATAGGTCACTCTTTTGTCAGTCTCTATCATACGCCGCACAACACAGATGTTATTTTCAGTCGTCGCCGTAGAAGGCCGTCCCTCACGTACATCATCAGTGAGATTAGTGCGACCACGTTTAAACTCATTAAACCAGTTGTAAACAGTCGCACGAGATGGGGCTTCATCGTGAAAGGCCAATCGTAGTCTATCATAACTTTCTTGTTGACTTAAATGACATCGAAAGTCATAAAAAATCATTGCACGAAAATTTTCTCGTGTTAAATTCATGTTGACGTGACACAGACAATTTTCAATTTGCCGCCAAATCGTAAAACAAACGACAAATGAATGAAATATATACTCAGTAATATTGGCAAAGAGTTCTATTTTCAAATTTTAGAATATTTTTTTTATTATATTGTTTATAAGTGGCCAGTTCTAAGAACTTTCAGTTTGACCCTCGTACATGTGGCTTGGTTTATGTTGAGCGCACATTATGATAATTTGATATGCTGGCTAATTTAATGAAACTGCCCAATTTTAACTTAAGTTATTATAAACCAGGTAATATAAGACATGAGTTGGAGAACATTAAAGTACTTGATAGACTTTCCACTCCTAGGACTCGAGTACGGATTCGAATCACAAACACAACTTCAGTTAGTACTATGCACATCACTACTTCCAACATCCACAGTTGGCGACACAATGGAAATATTTTTCCTAACTAAAAGGCTTGTTATTTTCTTTGGAGTATGTATTCGTTGCTCGTCTATCGCATCTGTTTGATCTATACGTAAACAAGTCTCATGCAATTTAAAACTTGTTAAACCTTTGCATGTTGCGAGTAAAAAGTGTAACTAATGACATTTTTTTTTGAGATTTCCCAACCTTTGTACCTAAAAAACGATTAATATCTATCTGCCACAACCACCAAGATATGACAATAAACATACGTCGTAAAAACATGACATGTTCCTATATAAGCAGTGAACTACAGCAGCCATCAGGCTAAACGAAATCACGACAATTGGTGTGTTGTATGGCGCACATTATCACATGATATAAAGCAAAGTCGCAAAGGATTTTAATGTTGTTTTTGTTAATAAATAGAGAAATTCAAGAGAAAGTTTTATATGATACGGAGCCGGAGCGGATCGCGAAATTATAAATGATTTTCGTCAGTCATCAATTGTATTCATATGACATGATTATAATGGCGTTCTTTATGGATGTAGCAAAGTGCGATGAGCCTACTGTGTCTTACACTGTATCCAAGTGTGACGTCACGATACACGCGTAAAACCATTTATCTCAGCGGTGTTCCTCGGATTTCCGCCGGCTTTGATTCCCTTTGCTTTTTCTTTGAAGACGCAGCTTCGTTGACGTAAGCGTTTACTTAAAAGGATTGGCCTTTTCAAGCGATGTAATGCTAACGGCAAATAACTGATTTGGTAGCGTTTGTAAGTCACTTTCATTCTTCCGCTGCTTGAAATTTCGCGCGATTCGGAGAAACCTTTGATTTGAAGCACTGTAATTCCATTCATTTATAAGTTAAATAATTTAAAAAACCGGCCAAGTGCGAGTCGGCATTACGCACTGGGGGTTCCGTGCTAACGTTAACTGAATTAGGGAATCCGCTTACTCCCAGTAAGTGGATTCGTTTTTCATAGTGTTTGTATGAAGAACAAATTTATGTTTGCGGTTGTTGAAAATGTGCTATATCTCAAAAACTTCTCGTTCTATCCCACACCACATCCCCAATAATTTTCTTTGAAAGTATTGGTGAGATCTACATTATATATTTGTTTTCAAAATGTACACTCGCTTAGTGTAGAAGTTAGATGGGCTGGACGCCTTTTTTACCACTTTGGAAGCGTCTAGCTATGAAACGTTAGACTTTAAAAGAAAATGGTTTTAGAAACCTTGATGCCATTTTAAAAGACCTATCCATAGACACTGCACACGCATAGGTTTGAATAAATAAAAACGGTTTTAGTTTCATGTATGGGAGCCCCCTCTTAAATATCATTTTTATTTATTTCTTGTATAAGAATCGTAAAGGGGTTAACAAGATCTTCCTATCAAATTTCAACCGTGTAATGTTAATAGTTAAGTACAGAATGAGGTGGCTTTTACATACGGACGGACAGACAGACAGACAGACTTGACGAAACTATAAGGGTTCCATTTTTTGCCATTCGGCTATGGAACCCAAAAAAATGCTTTCAAGAACTCTTACTCCAAAAGAGTTTGTTTCTCATACATAGTAGACGACCGCGTTATTTTAAGCTTTTTAGTTAGTTATTGAAGCGGTTTTTTTTTCTTAACAAAGCTTTTGTCCATTTTGTGACTCCGCTGCGTATTGATATGCCTTCATGGTAAACGCAGTTTTGGAAACTATAATGCGTGTATAGGTAAGAAAGGTGTAAAATTGGTATCACATTTCCTAGTAACAGATCTACCTTTTCCATTCTAATTCACAAATCCTTGGAATTGTATAGTCAGTAGGTATAATCCAACTAGAAGTACCCGGGCTTATAACCACCTAACCCAAAACCTTTTGCAATAAAAATCAAAAGATTTTGATGTGCAATAATCACAGTCATGTTGAATATCAGTTCTTCTGCGACCTGGTTACCTTGATTATCGAAGTACGCTGTGTCCAATCAATAACTTGGTTTCATTGTCTACAGCGCAATATCGTCATTTCAAATGAACGATACGTGTCATATAAACCTGCATGCGGGCTTTTCCATTTCATACAGATCTATTTCGAAATTGAACCTTGGTAGTAAGGAACAGAGCTCGAATTGAAACAATCAATGTAGCTGGTAGAATGTAGAGCATTAAAGTTTTAAATAATTTCTGCATTCATTACGCACTAATCTGAAATGATATTTTGGGTTTAAATTTTCATTAGATATTTAATTTGTTAGCTAGCTATCCTTAATCTAATTAATAATAACTAATTGCCTACATGGTCATTTATGGCTGTAGTATGAACACTGTAAATTGACAATAAAAGCTTCTTATGAATGAAAGCTTAATAAATACATTTCAAAATAATAATATAAATATTGCATCCACTTAGCACATAGGTTGATAGTAAAAGTGACCAGCGTAATTATGACAGCAGCTCGTATGTTTGAAAGCGATTTGAAAAACCATTGAAAAATCTATTTTCTCCTTTCCTTGCAGGCTTCGCGTTACTACATAAACGTAATATTCTTAACTCAAACTCAAAAGTTTATTTGCAGTAATTTGGGTACAAGTACATTGAGGTGTTCTTAAAGGAAAACGGAAAGGAGCGCCAAAATATGCTTTCATTAAGAGTACAAATATTTAACATGAATTATTACCTTCTTAGTAAGCAGTAAATGCGTACCTATGTAGCGTTTATAGCATAATGCTTGCAACTAAATCTAGTTATTTAAAAAGTATGAATTAAATAATTTCATTTTAAAAATTAGATATGTACCTACAAACTTAGGGTCTAATTAAGTGGACTCAAATGCAAAATATTCATTAAGCGAGTAAAATGTGCGTTCTATAAGCCAAGAATGTTATTCACTTTTGAATGCGGTTCCTGAGAGCTTTCTTAGGCAAATCATTATATACCTTTATGGCCATAGCATAAGCGTTGTGTAATTTAATCAAATACATCGCTGAGGAGGGCAGAATGTGGAACATCAGGTGTACTTTCTACCGTTCAACAGGTTATCGATTGAGCGCGGTCGGGGCCGGTACACTATATAAAGGCAGGGGCACACAGCCGTGGGCGGGACGGAACGGTGCCGTGACGTCAGAGTTTTAATGTGGGGACTGAGGCCCTACCATAGAAATACAAGTCTGTGAGGCCTATTCTGTACGACAAATATCAATCAATACATTCGGTTATTAAACTTATACCTAAGACCCCTTACACACTGCGACTTTTAGCATCGATGCAGTCGCGCGTTAGTTTCGATGCAAAAGCGCGTCTGCATCGATGCTAACGCGTGTTAGTATCGATGTAGTCGCCAAAATTCAGTACATAATTTGACAATTTCCAGCTTCTGCATCGCGCGACTGTATCAATACTAACGCGCTTTAGCATCGCGACTGTATTGATGCTAAAAGTAGCGCAGTGTGTAAAAGTTAACATTTTCCGCCTGCATCGATGCTAACGCACGTTAGCATCGCAACTGCATCGCTGCTTAAAGTCGCAGTGTGTAAAGGGTCCAAACTGGTATGCCCGTGATATGTACAGCTATTTGTCGTTTAGAATTTTAGTTACGACAATCCTAAGACACGGAACCTTGCCCTTAAAATACTGTCAACACTTTTAAAGTACATTCTTACAATCTTACAGTACTAGTACTGTTCTGCCCAAACAACACAAAATGTCAGTTTGCTTTTCGTACTGATACTTGATGACGACTATAGACCGGCCGCTCAAAGAAAATGTGTAGGAAAATAGTAAAATTATTATATTATTACATATATTTCCTGCCAAAACTTAAACTTCATGATTACATTCTTTCAGTGGCCGATCTTAAAGGTGAGCTTGCCTATATAAAGTTCGTTTGATTTTGCTTGTTGAAAAATTTTGAACAATTTTTTTGACATTCCTTTTTAACGAAATAACTCGTTTTAAAATAAGATGAAGACAAAACTCACAGCCTACATAAGTAATTTATTTATTGTTTAACCGAGATCCGAGATCTTTTTTGATCAAACAGTTAAATTTATTTTATTCAATCATATTATTTTAAAAGTCATCAGAAGATTGTTCACGTCATTCGACAAGCAAAGAAAAACGGATATTATATTCTTATATATGACCTACGTCACGCTAATTCAGGAATTTGGCTATCCCGCTTACGTCAGCGAATGTAGCCTACCCCTTATACTTAGCGAGACCTCGCTATTGTTTATACATCGAAGATAGAGGAGATAATAGTTCGCTGAGTATTAAGCGGTCTAACTTTCCTCTTCAAAGGGTACGACAATGGAGCCACTAAGTTGGTTGGAAAATTTGGCAAACAATGAATTAGAATGTTTTTAAAACTCACAGTGTCATATTTTATATTTGTAAAGATGAAATAAGAAACCAAAAATTGTGCACGGACGAAACAATTATTATTTTCTCATTTCATCTTTATAAATGTAAAAAAGTAATTATTATTTTTGTTTTTTAACATTAGATCTATTCTACATAAATAAATACTTCCCCTTTATAATTGGATAGGCTCTTAAGGTCTTCTAAACTATACTATTTTATGGTATAAATACGGATACACAACTGTGAACAAAAGGACTTGCTTATAATTATAATAAAAAAAAGGGTTACGCGCTAAGTGAATAACATTTCGATTCTTTGATTGCAACCTACACGTTTTGAAAATGAAGATAATATGAGTTATTGGTTATTTTATTTCTGGTTATTGTATATTTTTTATCCTGAAATATAGCCACAGAGTACACTCAATATTATAAGTTTATTACTTCAATAATCCAAATGATCTAAGGCTAAAATCCAAATTCAAATCTGTCCAACGGTCGCTGTATCGTAACGATCCCCGGATCATGTCACCTGTCAAGCGGCCGCGATCGCTGCCAGTCATCATAAGCGCTTTAGCCTTTGTTTGGCATTAGCCGGGATTTGCTTGCAAACTTGCCTCTTGGGTGACGAAGATCAATGATGGTTGTAATGGTTTCGAATAGTTGAAAACAGTACCTTGAGTATACGACGGTTTTACTCGCTAGCGACGACGTAAAAAAGTCTATGGAAAACTGCTCAGCGCCTCTAGCGGTCACTGACAGAACTAAAAATTTTCATACTTAAAGTTACGTCGTCGCAAGCGAGTAAATCCGTCGTCGCTATCAAATAAACTCATGGTATCGGTACAGTACCTACGAGTATATACAGGGTGTTGTTTTGGTCAGTGACATCCAACTCAGGGATGCTAATATGAGTTATGCTTATTCGAAAAAAAAGTTTTCTTAAAATTCTGAGCAAGTTTTCTACAAGAAAACCTCTTCACAACATTCAAAAAAATTACAAAACGAATGGGAAAACTCGCTCCCTAGTGCATAGCTTGCGCTTATCTACAAAATACTACACCGTAGCTAGTAAGCTACGAAGAAGCTACCTGGTGTTGGTATTTTGACTCGATTGCTGTACCGCATAAAAAAATGATTTTTTTTTGTGATTTTTCCATTTCAAAAAAATATTTTTTTAAATATATTTTTGGCATCAGTATCGTTTGTACAGCCACCCCTGAGCCGCTCGTGGCTGACCAAAAAACACCCTGTATATAGGATGACATTGCAAGGTGGTGCTATGTTTTCTCGGTGGGTTTTACTCGTAATTGTAAACAACTTTTACTATTAAACCAATACTCTCAACCACAAAAAAAAATTGGCTGTTCCATAAAAAGTGATTGAACCGAAAGCAACTTTTGTATGGAACAGCCAATTTTGTATGCCCACCCAGATAATTTGGCATCACCTTGCAATGTCATCTGTATAAGTATAATTTTAAACTTTCGCTAGGCATCGCAATTAGTATTAGACATGACGGGTCTAAACGTATAATAGCAACAACAAAAAGAAATGTTTGAATAACATACACCAGAGACACGATGTAGACACGACGTTGTTACTTTCTCTACGTAAAAAAACTTACTAAATCATACTAAAACTACAGTTATACGAAGCAGTGATAAAGCGTTTAATGCAGTTAAAACTTTAATCTTCCTACTCATTATTCTGTTAAAGTGAAAAGGCTGATTTATTATAAGAAAAGAATAACTACACCGCCGATTCCCAACTATTCTTAGATAAAAAGTTTCGCTTAAAAACAGCGCGGCGCAACTTTTAATTTAAAATAGCGCCGTTACTTTCGACAAAAAGAGAAAGACATCTTTAAATTTTAAAATTTATTCAGTTTTATAAAAGGCACTTTCGTGTTTCTCATATTTAAATAGAGCGTTGAGATTTTCATTCGTCTCGGTAAGCTTGCTAATCCACACATTTTGGACTAGTGTGTGGATTTTTCGGGGATCTCTTAGCATGTGCAGAGTCTTGTGGTGTAAAAAGTGGTAGGCTTAATGTTACTTTAATATACAGGGTTCAGTCAACCTAAAGTCCGTTTTTATTTGCTAGTCTAATGTAAACAATCATTTCATAACTTTTAAAATAATATATGTTTATAAAATTCATTTACTTTTTAATTTAAAAAGATTTTAGTGTCAAACGTTGATTGTCAGTGATATTTGTGTTCATCTTATTTTAAAATGAATTATTTCGGTAAAAAGGAATGTCAAGATTGTTTAAAATATTCGACAAGCAAAATGGAACAGACTTTATTTAGATCCTTTAAGATGTGGTAGTTAACTTATTTTTTCTGCCTGATTTAACTATGAAACCCGATATCACAAACTTGACCGTTCTAAAGTTATCGGCCTTAAGTTTTCTGACTCAAGTAAAATTTGATGCTCATTTATCGTATTTTTTTACTACTACCTGCGCTGGTAGTCTGATGCAACATTTTTGACATTTCGCGTAGACAATTTCAATTTTATGATTTTCTAATTCATTAAATATCATTCTAACTTATGTAGCTTGTGTGTTTAATAAATCTTAAAGAATATTTGTAATTTAAAGCTTCATTCGAAAATTCTTCTCGATCAATAAATACACGAAAACACTAATTTTGTTACGGCATTTTTCGAGCGCCACCTGGTGGTTTTACAGGGAACTATGTCGAGACTTCCGACACTGGTAAAAAATTATCAATGATTTTATCAAAGATTTGTAAAACCGTAAATATTTTTACGTACATTTGCAGCATTATTGACATGGACTTTTTAAAGGTATCTTACAAAGAAAATATTATTTTTCGCAAATGTATATTTTTCAACATTTAATCATCTACTATAAATTATTTGGTACAGTCACTTGTACTTTTAGTGTTAAACATAATAAAGCAACTATTTTGCTACACAAAATAGCAAAACATGTTTTTCATAAAATAAATTCAAAGGCCGATAACTCGAGAACGGCTAAGTTTGATATAGGGGATTCCGTAGTTAAATCAGTCAGGAACAATGTAAACTACTACGTCTTAAAAGACTTAGGTCTTAACCTGAAACCCTGTATATTTTGTGAAGTAGATTATGAATGGATCAGAGATCAATAGTAGTAGAAAACAGTTTGTGTAGATTTCAGGTTATTTAAGTAGACTTGTTTTCGAGAAATCCTGAGACAAACATACAAAGGTACAATCACTTTGCAAAATTTTGCACACGTGACAGGCAGCCTTAATCTAGCCAAAATATCCTTCAAACTTACTCGTAACTTCTCCAGATGCAAAAATAGATTTTATTCTACAACGAATGAGTAATCGAGCACGAATCGAATGATTTCATTAAATACTTTTTCTTTAGTGTTTAAATCACCATTAAACTGAGTTAAAACTGGGTGTAAGACCTCTTTAGATTTACACTTTATTTAACTTCTCTACATGAAAGTTAACAGAGTGAATTTTAGGCTAACATACACCTGCAACACCAACTGAATATTTGATTCGCTGCAGACCTATAAAAAAGCGGATTTCGCTGAAACATAATTCACCAGAATGGTTTCGAAAATATGAATAAAAAATGTTGCAGCCAGCACATCGCTCGAACGAAAATTATCTTTGCTTTTATTTTTAAAGAGTAACCGTTAGTTCGTGATTGGTAAAAAAAATACGAAGCATTAAGAAAGTTAATTATTTTTATGAAAAAAACAGTTTTTTTTTTTGACCCAGCTACCGTAACAGCTAGTCAATCATTCATTACTTATGATATATGGCAAAGCGCATATATGCATGGCTGTAAGTGGCTTTTTAAATCCTAACTACAAATAAATAAGCCGTAGTCGAGTTAATTACGAGTAAATCACTTCTACAATTTTTCGATCTTTAAAACCAGGTGCAATAGTCAATCAGTCAGTCAACCATTGTGCTTTCTAACTAATACGGTGCTTATTTTTTATTTATATACCGTTAAATGGCGTTCCAACAGTCAATTACCATAAAGAAAACAAAGCTTTCGAGCAATTCTACACTAATCTGCTATTCACATTACTCGCACAACCCAATTTACTTCAAAGGGCTATACAGCAAAATTTAGGGTCAAAACGTTTTTGAATTTATTTAGGCGGCTGCCACCTAGCGGATTATTTAGGTACCTAATTAGGGTGAATTCGGGACAAATGTATTTGCCTTGCCCCGAGTTGGATGTGGCCACAACTTGGGGAGGGTCCAAAACTTATGTAAATCCTTTGCGAAATTGGTATTGCAAATTTTCACCTCCTTTTCTGTGATGTTACTTATTTGTGATCAGCACCAGACCCACAAGATGCAAAAAAGTATTTACTACGATAAAGCTCAATAACAGTAAGGTCTTTCAACTGGCTGTACTAAAAAGATAATCAAGTTTAAATACATCAAGACCTTTGAATGTATTCACATGACCTCAAATTAAAATGAAAACTATTTTAGGCATCGTTACACTCACTTAGCATTAACAGGTAAGTGTAGGTCGAACCTTATATGAAAGTTACGGTCGAAGACTTATGATTTACATAGAATTAAGTAATAAACCGATAAGGTCAATAGTTATGGTAACCATATAAAGTTGTTTGCTGTTTTAAGTAGAAGCTTTGTGCAAGCAACCCTTTTTATAAACTTTCAGAATTTCACTTCCCAACAACCCACTGCTTCCAGCCTTATATTGACCGCGTGACTTTGATGGATGGATCGTTAACTCACTGCGATCGAGGCATTGTCTTCGAACAAACACCAACAAAGATGAAGCGGTTAACTCGATTTATCACGTGACGTCACCGCGGAGCGAGTCACGGCGAAAAACAAACGAATGGCAGTCAAAGTTATCAGTGTTCTGGCTAATCGTTAACGGGTTATTGTCAAAGAACACACTGAGGCAGTTATCGGAGGCGCTCGGGAAAAGCCTTTTTGTAATATTTGAGCTTCTATACAGCAGCCACACGAAAATCGAAAGGTTACTTCACATGGTTGCCTCCTACATGTTTTCCCGCGGATTTCTTTTCGGTGACGGACCCGCTGGCGTCCTATCCATCCATGAGGCTTTAACTAGGCTATTGCAATTATTGTAAACCTTCTGTGCACTAATTAAGTAATATAGAGTGGATTTCTCACATCTAAACTTTAAACATGGATATTGAATTAGTACATTGAACCCATAGATAAGAAGTACGAGCTCGTTCCATCTCCGACTCCATCTTAGTCGCACTTAGCTTAGTCTGTTTAAAATAAAAAAGATACGCAAACTTTTATGAAGAGTCTGCAAGAGGTTTAAATGGGAAATCTAAAATCGATGCGGCTGAAGTCGCCGAGGACCGCTATTATAAAATAAATAAAAAAAGAAACGCTTTGAAATTAATAACCACAACCACAAACTCGTCAAGAAAAATAAAAGCAGTTGTTATCAGTATTCATCCACAAGCAAAGTGAAATTGTGAGCAAATATGCGCGACTTTGATGAATGGGCCGGCCGGTCGGCGCCGACTATTGTTTCACGTAATTCAGACGAATCGGCTCGCTGATAAAGGTATGTTTTGATGCCGTGACGTGGTGATTAGTGAAAAAGGACCGATAATATTGCGACATCATTACGTAATATTCAAAAAATCTGAAAAAGAAACAATAACAAACTTAAATAGCAAGATGCCACGAAAATTTAAAATAAAACTTCATTTTAACCATTAATTGTGCCAACGAAAGTAAATCTTGCCCCTCTGACTCATCAACCATACGGTAATATTAATAATAAAAAAATGACAGATACAAATGATAAAATAAAGCTTATCGCAATAGAACTTTTTCTCGAACAAGAAAGTAGATAAATGTTTTCCAAACAACATAATTTTGGCAGCAAACGAAATCGACTAAGATATTTATTCATCTGTTTTTTCTATTACAATTTTTATCCTGGAAATGTATGAAATGGTTAATATTTGCAAACTTGCCGCCTTAATGGTTAAAATAAACTTGACGCTTCGTTGTCCTAAACTATCTTCTTAGCCGTATCGATTTGCCAAAGTTTGGGGACTGTTTACTGTGTACCTGGGCATCTGCAGATAGTTCAGTAGTTTATTTTGCTGAGCAAGCAACCCTGTTTGTTTTATCTGTTGCTGTATTTGTCAGATAGCGGTTAATGTGTTTAAGGAAGTAGTGGAAACAACTCGGTTGCTCCGTCTTACTTCAACTATCATAAAATTAAATCACTGTAAAACTTCATACAAAACACATGAGTTCTGGTTTAAGTTATGATAAAAATTGGTGTAACTAAGCCAAACCAAAACCAGACCAAAAGTACAGCGTGGGACGTCCACCGACAATATGTACGGACGACCTTGTAAAAATCGCAAGATCACACTGGATGCAAACCGCTCACAACCGGTTGCCGTGGGGGAGGCATGTATGGTATGTTCAGCAGTTGGCAGTATGGCTGATAATGATGATGATGATGAACGTGACCAAAGACGTAATTTGCACCAGTGGTGTAAATTAAGATAAGCATGTTTGTAAAATTTATGCTACTCTGACGTACATACAAGTCAATTTGTATTTATTATTAACATTATTATATATAAATAATATTTATTTTAATTATGTCAAACCAATTTTCCCTGAGAATGTGCTACGACGATGCAATACAATTGTCTAACAACATATTGGGATTATCGTGTATTAATAATGTATCTAATGGTTGGTTTTTCATATAACTAAAACGTAAATTCCACGAATATGGTACGAAGTAGAAGTATTGAAAGTTAAACTAACAACTTTTATGTAATCAGTATTTTGCATAACGAGCGCAAACATTTCGCACCCCAATTGAGATAAAAGTTATTTCAAAATAATCTCATCGTATTTTATAAGTTATTTATCCTCACTCTATAACAGGAAAAGCAAATTACAACAATTTGAGACGGGCATCTATTCGAAGAAATAAGAAATCAGATAAATACGAAATCGCATCAATTATAACTTTTGTTGCTCCGAATACAAATTCCAGAGAAAAATCAACAACAGATTGTATTGTATAAACAAACTCCCAAGAATAATACCATCATCATCATCATCATCATTATCAGCCAAAGGACGTCCACTGCTGAACATAGGCCTCCCCCACGGATTTCCACAGCGACCGATCACTAGCGGTCTGCATCCAGTTTGATCCTGCGATCTTTATAAGGTCGTCTGTCCATCTTGTTGGTGGACGTCCCACGCTGCGTCTCTGGTCGAAGGGTCTCCAATCTAGAACTTTCCTGCCCCAACGGCCATCAGTTCTTCGCGCTATGTGCCCTGCCCATTGCCACTTGAGCTTACTGATTCTCAAGGCTATGTCCGTTACCTTAGTTCTTCTACGTATCTCCTCATTTCTGATTCGATCCCGTAGAGAAACACCCAGCATAGCCCTTTCCATCGCTCGTTGTGTGATTTTGAGCTTCATTATAAGGCCCATAGTAAGAGACCATGTTTCGGATCCGTATGTCATCACTGGTAACACACACTGGTTGAAGACTTTCGTCTTCAGACACTGAGGTAGATGAGATGAGAAGACACTCTTGCGCAATTTCCCGAACGCTGCCCAGCCCAGCAGAATAATACCAGTTACATAAGAAATTGGTCATTAACTTTGCAATTTGTGCTTTGCAAAACTACTTTTGTTTTGTGATGACGAGTATTGAATTACTGGTAACACACAGAAAAGTTCGTTTTCATATTTACCGTGGAAGTTCGGCTGTTATATCGATTTGAATAATTAGGCTTATTCAACTAGATAGCTAGTTACATCTATTTTAACACACCAGTTGTGGTGGTTTCGAAGTAAGGAATTTCTTCCTTGTGTTACGAATACCATCGATTATGGCGATTCCCATAAATACATGAATACATATAAACTTCCATGACTTAGTACGATTGAACGTGCTCATCATACAAACTATTGGTTAAGGTATTTTATCTTCAAAACACACACAGTCATTAATATTCATCCGCTGGTAACGAGATTTTACCATCGGTCTAGGCTAGAGTCGAAGGCAAACTCATTTCTAATATATATAAAAAGTAACGATAGAATATCTACAAAGAAACCTTCATCCATTTTTGGTGGCGACAGCTCTGTCATTTTTGTTTCTGGTCGGTACATAATAGGGCTCCAGGGGCCTAATTGGCCGAGCTTGCGGATGCGTCCGGTCGATTTACGAGTATTTGTCACCCACAGAGCCACGCCCGACCCGCTAAGCTCGGCGTGCCTTCACCACGCACGCATTTGTTGGCAACATTCTTAATCATTTATTCATTTTTTTGCATGCAACAAAGGTCCATACAATAGATGTCTCCTTAAAGACTCACATACATAATAATATTAAAAAATAAAAACAAATGAAACACTATTTTGATGGCGTAGTGTTGCACATCTTGGTGTCTGGTCACCGTCCGCGAAACCGACGATACAAAACACCCTTCGGCCAAAATTCTGCTTTCATGAAGGACGACAACTGTTCGGTCGGAACCCTCACCACAAACGAATTTAAATTCGTATTATGACGAGATTCCAACCGTTCGACCCTTAGTGAGTATTTGGTCTTAATTCAGATGTACTCTACAATCTCCTCGACCGTCAGCCTGTGATGCCAGCATCTTCGGAGCTACCGTTAAACTGCTTTTTCCAGTCACAGCTGAAGCATATGCACTTAAATAGTAGAAGATAGTAATAATACAAGAAATAGTATATGTAGAAGAACAAAGGTAACGGACATAGACTTGAGAATCAGTAAGCTCAAGTGACAATAGGCAGGGCACATAGCGCGAATAACTGATGGACAATGGGGCAGAAAGTTATAGATTGGCGACCCTTTGACTAGAGACGCAGCGTAGGATGACCACCAACAAGATGGACAGTCGACCTTGTAAAGATCGCAGGATCTAACTGAATTCAGACCACTAATGATCAGTTGGTGTAGAAAGTCGTGGGGGAGGCCTATGATCAGCAGTGGAAGTCCTTTGGCTGATAAAGATGATGATGATGATTCTTAAATAGTTATTAGTTTTATAGGCTGTATGTGTGTACAGGCTGTTAATAGTAATTTTAAACAGTATCTAAGTAAGTAGAGTTAAATACGACTTAGGAATACCTAAGCAATGTAATGTATCCATAAATACTTGTATCATTCATCGTAGCAGATCAGCAAAGTTAAAAATAGTGATTACGGGTATTTTGTGTGTGCGCAATACACACGAACATTGTCAAATATTTTCCATAATAGATTCTGTTACTAGACCACCTTCCATTTCCAGTTCTATAATAGATTCTGTTACAGAATAACGGGCAGTACGATTTGACTGAAGAGAGATCTGACCAACGCGTGAAGCCGTTGCAATGGCACGATATGACTGAAGAGCCACGAGGCTACCGCCACCTTTCTACTCGAAGCCGTTTCTAAGTAAATTCTCAGTCAGTTTTACTCTTTTAACATTAAAACCAACAATCAAAATATTGGACACCAATCACATAAATTGCTCTGATCCCAAAGTATCGAAATCAGACACACCGGTGGTACCACAATACCCAGACCCGAAACAGTAAAGATTTTTTTTATTTCTATATTGACCCGACATAGAATCTTTCCAGTCGGTGCTTAGCCATTACACCACGGAGGTCGTCAAATTAAAACATTAATAGTAATAAAGTTACTACAACGTTGCAAATGACACTATTTTCATTCGACGCCGCTCCTATTCATACCAAACCATTCATTTCGCACAAATATGGCCCGCACCCTTTGACGTACCATCAATTCCTTTGGGACGAGCGAAAATAGATACTAAAGTGCAGTGTGCTAGAATGTGGGTCGCGTGTTAAAGCTCATACATTCAAAGGGGTGAGCCCGGATCCGTTCAAGATGCAGCATGCATTTAGAGCTCAGCTTGCACTGAAATTTAGTCTGACTGTGTACTCGATCGTTGCGCGGCGGATGACGCACGTTTTGTCGATGTGAAAGCGTTAACTTGTAAATTCCTTAATATAGGTTTTGCTGAGTGATATTAGTGAAAGCACTCCTTATGTTAGTAATAATAAAGGTTGTCGCACGTCTATACACCCGTCACGGTGACAGCACCGTATCAACTGGAGGCGTTCAGTATTCTTTGTATGAAACTCCATACTTGAACGCACATCTATCAACTTCGTAACGTCACCACCTCGGATCGAGACCAACTCGCCAACTCGGGACCCACTCTCGACCAGCGGCGCATGCGTTGTAACGCGCTTACGACGCGTCGCCCGATGGTTGACGACTATCCGTCCACCCTGTCAAACGGGCTATCATTCACAAGAAGAACTGTCATAAGTTGAATCAAACACGATCCGTGGCGAGGCGTTCGCTATCCGATGCCGATCCCATCCGAGGCGTTGCTGTTCCCTTTAGGTAACGTGCTTCCGTATGGTCGAAGTCCGTTGGTGCCGTTCCCGTGCCGGCTTGATAAGTCGGCGCCGATATCGAGGCTGGATATCTGTCGTATTTATCGAAGGTTTATAATATAAAAAAGAAATTGTTCGTCTCTAATTACTACAAATTAGGTCACTCTAGTTTTTTGTACAATATAGACATACTAAGGTTTTTTAACACAGGTTACTCCATCGTATTACTAATGTATGTATGTAAAAAATTAGCTTAACGTATTTTTAATTTAAAATTAAGGAACAAACAAGGAACAAATTAATTGATATACGACAGAAAAGGTCTTTAGATTTGCTAACACCAATGTTAGTGCATTAGCGACGCTGTTTTTCCTACAAAATATTGTATCTATCCAAACGTTCTTATTAAAATATATAAAAAATGACAGAAAGCAAACATACCTATAAATTAAAAAAGAGAATTTAAAGAACTAAAACCCGTCTACTAAAACACGCTCTAAAAAGTACGAAACAAGAAAATAGTCTCAGACTTGTAGCTGGGTTTTAGTTTTTTAAACTATTTATTATTTAACTTATTTTGGAGTTATGTGAATTTGTGTTTGGTATAATTATCATGCAGAAGGGACCTAATACAGCACCTACCACCTGACTAATTTCAAAGTGAGTTTATAAATTCTTGCAATTATCAGGTTATTGCAAGCAATGCCGTGAGCAACAACTCATATTGCATCGCAGATTTGAAATGAGCTAAGAAATCTCTTTCATTTGATAACCCATACGACCTCATAAAAAATATTTATTTTAGATCTTTACGTAAAATCTCTTAGAGCGCGCTGTAGTCAATTTAACGTAACTTCATGTAGGCTTTAACCAGTAGACGATCAAGAGGCTCCAACGACACTTTTATTTGTCAAATTATGATACATATTTTAGTAGTTATGAGGTAACAGATAAACATACCCACATATATACATATAGGTAAAATCATACCTTCCTTTTTGCTTCGCCGTTGTAAGGTAAAAACCCATCGTCATATAGCAGCCGTAGCAACTACTTCGTAGCAAGCCGATCGTTCGTAGTTCGTAGCATTAGTATGCTCGTAGCGTTCGTAGCATGACGTCAGAACCCCTACTGTGTGAAATGGGACCTTATTTTCGACTGTCCTTGTTACTCGTAATAGCATTGCAACAAGTGTGATGGAGATGGGTGAATCTAAAATTAGTTTCAACATCATTGTAGTAGTCATGTCCACGCAATTCGTCCGCTTTCATCTGAAAACTTTTTCGGACCTTGCGCAAAAAGGAACGTTTGGGGGTGTTAGGTAATAATAATAATAATAATAAATATTCTTTATTTCACACCATACACAATCAATAATTACAGAAAAAAACTTAAATGTAACGTATGAGTACAATTCAGGAGCTATTATTGCTTGAAGCAATAAGCATAAAGAATGAGAAAAATAGCATAGCGATGAATTATTTTAAACAACGAGAAAGTGAACAGATTGGATTAAAAAGAGATAAGAGAAGATATACCAGTTACAAGAGTTTTACAAGCGATCGAGATTCTATAGAAACCTGTAGCGTGCGGAAATAAACGCTAACTGTAAGCGTATTTGCAGATTTTTGTCAGCGATGTCATAAGCTTACTTCGGATCTTTTTTAATATTATCATGACGTAATTACGAATTGCAATACCAAAGCGATGAATTTACCTATAGATACAGGATAGCCCTCTGGTTCGTGTATTCGTTTCGTAAAAGGGCCGAAAGAAAGCTTATTCATTCACGGATAGCATCGGATACAAAATAAGGGGAGTTTAATTTAGATGATTAAATAAAAAAGATGATTTTATTCAATCAGGGGTTGTTAGACTGTTTTTAATTCTAGTCTAGTATAATTGTGTTATTATGATAATTCTAACGACCTAACGTGTTAATAATAATGTTTATAATTATGCGTTAAATAATGAGTCCCGTGTAACTCAAATGGCAAGGGTCTTGGGGAAACCACAAGCGATTGCAAAGCAACTGGCCTTAGAAGGTTTTTTAAGGTTGGTTTATGTCCTTCTATCAGTCCCGGCGGACTTCGTTTCCTGGGCAAAGCGAATCCAACAAATTCAAAATGATGAAAATCGGTCCAGCCGTTTTGGATTATAAGTGGTATTACTACGTGTTAGTTATTCTATCTTTTATTTATGAAAAAGAGAATTATAAGTTTTACGTTTATGTGTCTTTATCTGTCATTGGTTTCGTAGCTCCCAAACAGATGAACTGATTTTTGTAATTTTTGTCGTAGATAATTATATCCTGAATGTTTTCTGGCATATTTCATGGAAATCTGTTCAACTTTTTTTTAAACTTGCGACTGGTGTTTTTTTATTAAAGAAATATCTAATTATTATGAAGAAGAGGAAATACTTAGAAAAAAACACAAATGCATAATGATAACATAAGTCTATGTTTTGTGTTTAATTAAGCGAAACATAAATCCACAAAAACTATCGGATTCATGTCCACGTGTTTATTGCCTAAGGCCTAAGCACTCAGTCAACAAAACTAGCACAGTCAAAGGCAAAGTTTCACACCTAGCCATTTCCACTCCCGACTGCGTCAGGATGGTAATGTTTTTATATTTGGACTAAGTAATAGATACAAGATAAAATACCAGCAACACATTAACACTCAGAATATTTTAATTAACTTAATTTCTTTTTTTTTACTGGTTCGACGCAATTTTTCATAAGCTCAGCAAAAGATAACTTACTATCAAATTAAGAGATGCGAGTTAATGCAATCAGCCAACATTTAATAAGCGCAGCGTATTTGCGCTAAGTGTGCTAAACGATGCGTCTAATTGGCCTTCTTCATTACGCGTTTTAATCCGGGTTTGTTTGTAATGAATTAAAAAAGCTTTACTTATTACGTAGATAATGCCGAGATATTGTTTTCTTTAGTGCAGAAGCTATTCCGTTATTGTAAAGCAGAGAACTCTTTAAAAACGTATAACGTATTTTTGGAATTACTTAATTCAGAATCTTATAAACAAAAGTTAACCATTTCTTCTGCAAAAGTAGCAGTACCTACTTATTATATTTCTTTACTGTAGTACCACCTAGCTAAGAAGAACTTTCAAAAAAGGTATCGGAAATAAGAGACCATGTTAGGAATCACCAATTCCATAGTTAATAAACTTACCTTCATAATATGTTAACGTTTTTCATTCCCAAGTGGTTTACTCGTAGATAATGCCCTAAGGCATTACACATCTACAGAGTATGTGTTGTAACTCACAGTGTAATAAATGACGTAGATTAAAATAAATATAACATCAAATCGTTCTAAGTGAAAATATTTTAACTGTGTCTTCGTTTATATCATAGTAACAAGACAGTATCATTATTTTTTGGAAAACCGAGATTTCAATTTTTTCTCCAACAACGAAAATACATTTTTTAAAACAATTTTAAAAGTCATCAACGTCATCGGCTTCACTTCACCTCTTTCATTTCAATGCCCAATTTTTCGAAAAATCAATATTAGCATAAAATAATTATCTGAATCTCAAGTTTTCTCAAAAACTAGCGATTAAAAACCCAGTGTTTTCTTCAAAAAAAAAAACACAAAATTGCACTCCGGGAGTGCCGGCAGAAGTGAAAACTTGAATATCAACGTTGTGCATTTTTGATTTTTTGGAATAGTTAGGGAATAATTTTGAATGAATTGCTCTTATTATCAATATAAAAGTACTATCATTTTTTTGATAGGATACAATAATAATAATAATAATAATAATAATATAATATTTTTATAGAATACAATATTTATTTATTGCGCTATCGTACACAAACATTACAATTTATATTATATTAAATTACATTAAAAAGTTTATCTCTCAGAAAAATCAACTTACATCCATAATTTCGCCAACCGTCTTACGGTTTTTCGATCAGCCCACGTGTCCTGACGCGAGTTCCACATTTTTCCCCCATCCCACAAAAGTGCTCAACGCCGCTAAAGAAGTTTTCACTTCAAAAATTTGCTGAATCAGCTTTATAAATATAAACACTAACAACGAAGTGACCTTATACCGAGTCTAATTGGAAAGCTATTACACCAAATGCAAGCACCAAAGTAAATTATTAAGAAGTTGTTAATTACCTTCAGGTAATTTATTCCATAGTAGAGCTAATACACCTCCAAACCAAACAAACACTGCAATGTATTCAACCGAATGCGCATTTGGCAACTGCGGTATCATTAGCTATGCCTTTTACTTCAACCGACGAATACAATAATCCATCACTGAGAATTCGCGTGTGTGAATATTACACTGTATAAGCTGCAAAGATTAACAAAACTAATGACAGCATACAATGTATGTAATCTAGTGCTATTTGATTGATGATGCGGCCTTATTTTGCAAGATAATAAATAAATATTAAACAATATCACATACATTGCTCCAATCCCAAGCTAAGTAGCTAAAGCACTTGTGTTATGGAAATCGGAAACAAAGGTGACACCACAACACCCAGAACCGAGACAATATAGAAAAGATCGTTTTCTACATTGACCCGACCGGGAATCGAACCCGGAACCTCACGAGATGGCGACACTTGAAACCAGCGTGCTAGACACTCGACCACGGAGGTCGTCAAGATATGTAGCAACATAGATTGGTTAGTTACACCAACTAGGCGGTTGCATTTAGCTGACTAGAAGCATATTATGGTCATTTTACTTATACAGTCTGTAGCCTGAAATAAGAGCAAATTCTTTAATTTATGATTCTACAGAGTTTACGTAGTTATTTTGACCTGGTCATAATGCTCTAAAATGCTTTAACTCATAGATATATTAATCCAAAGTCATAATCCCTAATCAATGTATATCAAAATCGCTAAGTCATAGTAAGGCCCCTTACACACTGCGACTTTTAGCATCGATGCAGTCGCGCGTTTGGAAAACGCGTGAGCATTACGACTCACGCAATGAACAGATTTAATCTAGCATCGATGCAGTTGTGCGTAAGCATTAATGCAGAAGCGCGACTGCTTCGATGTTAACGCGCGTTGGTAACGATGCCAAAATTCAGTACATAATTTGACAATTTCCAGCTTCTGCATCGCGACTAAAAGTAGCGCAGTGTTTAAAGGTTGACATTTTGCGACTGCATCGATTCCAACGCACGTAAGCATCGCGACTGCATCGGTGCTAAAAGTCGCAGCGTGTAAAGGTCTAAATGACGATGTCAAGTTCTATGACTTGACACATTTGTTTGCAAAACATTGCTGGTTCGATTTATTTCATTACTAAATAACAAAAAAAAACTCGTTATTATAAATGAAAACCATTAAGAATTGATTACTGGTTACTTAAAACTAAATTTGTTGCTCCTATTACAGACCACACCCTATATACGAGTAATACCGAATTATTTTAACATTTAAATACTTGTAATATTAACTTTCAAATGTATTTTTATTATCTGTTCGGGAAAATAGGAAAGCTCTTATCAATTTTTCAGTAAACGTTGCACAGATAAATGTCAATTAATGAGCGCAAACGCTTTATTGAAGTCCCAAGTAGAATCTAATCTGCTATATCTACCTCTTGTATAGAAATTAACATAAGGACAGATATTGTCTTAAAAGCGCACCAAAAGTTAACAGCTAATATACTCGTACTATTAGTATCTGAATAACTTGACGCAGTAAATGTCAGTTATTTTAAAAGCAGATGGTTCTGCGCGAGGCAGCCAGCTAGGAAACTTCCAATAAACTGAGTTTGGGTCACAATTTATTACTTTCCAATGTCCACCCAGTCTTTGTACTGGGTTTCTACTCTGTAAAACGATATCGACTATGATTACAGCTAGAGTCATGTCGTTAAGATGATGCGATAAAAAAATAATAACAATTTTGCGCCATAAATTCGACGCACCATTTTCATTGCTAAACTTTTAGTCAATGTTGCCTAATGGCAATAATTCCAATAAATCCTAGGACACTACTTGTCAGGAAGACGAATGTAAAACGTTTAATTAATTGTGATTGGTTTAGCCGTTAGTAGTTCCAATGGTGCAAATGTATGGCTCAACTCTATTTCTATACACAAAAATAATCATATTTAAAAGAGGCTTTGACAATAAATTGTAAGTGTAATATAAGCCGCACCTTCTAGTAGGTCTTTATTTTTTCCTTTTCTCCTTTTACAATAACTCAAATAGGTTAAATTTCGATCAGCATTTGTTTTTGGGATCTATCAGTACTGGTAAAATCCATGTTACGATCTTATTTAACTCCCTTTAGCTAAAAAAAGAATGTACTAAATACTTTTGACGGCTACATACTAAGGATAATGATTTAAAGAGTAGGACCCTGGCCCGGGTTTAGTGGGACGATGTAAGTGAGATTTATTAGAGCAAAATGGCTGGTTTCCTACAAAGTGTAGATTGAAAAGTAAATTCGCGTTTTACGCCCGTATAAAAAGGGGTGTAGGAACCGTTTGGAACATGCCTGAAGTCCATAAACGTAAATCATTTGACGCATTTGCAGTTGTATAATCGAACATACATACCAGATAGACTTTTCGCTTCACTTGCTGAGAATCGTTCGATTATACGTCACGTATTGTAGGCTTAAAATGACACATCTCCGGTTATGGGCCGAAATATTGTATGAAAATCCTTCTCTGCCCATGAAGTGTAATGAGATTGAATCTGGAAGACGAGCTCGTATGAACGCGGCAGTGTGCCTGAGGTCGCACCAAAGAGGTCATAATTCGAAAATCGAGATGGCCACGCCTCTTAAAGTAGAAAAGAAAAAAGTTTGTAAATACTCTGTATGAAACGGGACACCATATTTCATTGCCATTTTTCTCAAAATTAAAAACAAAATTGTCATTGTTTTGAAATTATGTAACCTACATTATTATATCTCATTTAACAAACTTAATATTATTAATTCTGAAGTCTTAGTGAATGTTATTAATAGTGGTAAGAAAAAACGTTTGTTTCGTAGAAGTGTTACGTGCCATCTTTTTGATTTGTTTTTGAATTCTTAACCACTGAGCAAGTAATTAATACGTTTGGAAAAAGAATGGGTGGTCAGTTTCTTTCAGATCATAATACGTACTAAACTGAATCGTATTTATTTATAAATGGTAGGTTATATAAATTTCCTCGCAAAGAGAAACGAAAAGCAGAGTGTTCACCACGGGAATAAAGTTGTCTTCGTCTTGGGCCAGCTTAAATCCCTCGCTACACTCAGGATTTTCTATTACCTAAAACTAATATCCCCCTCGCTTAGCTCGGGAGTCAAAATTATAATCTTTTCGTTTCGCTCGTGACCCAAGATGGCGCCCGTGCCGTAAAACATTATTTTATTCCCATAGCGAATAATCTACTATTATTTTATACACAAAAAAGATTCAGACCACGGACGTAAAAAAAATACGGACGTAACCTCGTCTAATCATGAGTAAAGCATAATAATGGCCGCCCGTTTAGGCTGTGTGAGTGATTTGAGGGTTGCTATATAAATCATCAATTTCCCTACTGTTTGGTGGAACCAATCGACCCTAGTTAAATCATGTAATTGGCATATATATTTTTGAACAGAAAAATTAACCTATGTTGACCTATCAAACATAATTTTTATGACCTCTGTGATAGAAAATAAAACACATGTTACGTATAAAGAAATGTATTTTTACACATCATATTATTAGTGATTAGGCTATGACTATCTATAAACTGCCTCAGTGGCGCAGCAGTAAGAGGGTCGCACTTTAAAGAGACACCTGCGCCAGAGGTCCCGGTTACGATCCCCTAGTCAGGCCAAAAATATATACCTCAGTTTTTCTGTTCAGAAATTCTTAGGGTAGCCCGGAGTTTGGAAGTTGGCGGTGTTTTACCACCCCGTGCTGCCTCGGAAAAACACGTAAAGTCGTTGTCCTGCGCCTGAACTCTCTCCGGTCGTGTCAGATTGCTGTCACATCGGGCTATGAGAGTGAAAGGAATAGAGAGTGCACCTGTGTTTGCGCACGCACACACTTGTGCACTATAATATGTCCCGCGCATTCGGTTAGTCGTTGTGACTGGCCACCGTAGCCGAAATCGGTTAGGTAGACTACTACTATCTATAGAATAAACCCCTTAAAATCGAAAACAAGTTTAAATCACGTATCACATGCTATAATAATAATAATGTTTAGAACGTATATTATTATTATAATTTATAAAGACGCGCTAAAATCCTGTATGTTGTGTCAACTTTTTGTACAATTGTCTTTAAGAAACCTATGAGAACGATGTTAAATATATTTTATATTAGAAGTATGGGATCTTTTATTTCACTTTTGAAAAACGGCACCCAAAAACTGACGAAATATGATTATACAGAGTCACATAGTTTGTTGCATACAATAAAAGTGCATAAATAGATTTGCCCATCTTTAGGGAATTTTTCCCGTAAATAAAGTGACAACACTGTTGCATTTTACGTCTGGAATTCTAGTCAATGTTTAAAAATCATTATTAAAAAAAATATCATGAATCGTTATAAGTTATGTATGATAGGTGATTCCATGCGACTTTTTACGTTTACTCATGTAGTTTTTACATGATTTCACAACACAAGACGGCATTTTTGCAAAATAAATCGTGGACGCAACGAACGCACTATTACGTGTCATCGGCGCTGTCACTCAGGACGAAATGGCAGCGGGTTGTCGGACCTAGTGATATGTATGTGTGAGTGTAGAGCATGTACTACAAACGAAATTGTAGTAGCTTGCATGCTTCACATTTTTTGAGTGTAATGTTACGTCCGTATTTTTTTACGTCCGTGATTCAGACATTGTAATTAATAATTTCTAACCGATCAAAAAAGGAGGAATTAATCTCTTTGACTATATGTTATTTTTTATAAATATGTTTCCACCTATCAGTAATTTGTGGACCGATTTGAAAAACAAAAATCTTCATAGTATATTTGGTCCCATTGTTGCCAAGTCAGGATCTAATGGTGGGATCTTGGTGCAATCGAGGGACTTGAATGCAACCCTTAAATTTTAAAGATACGAATAGTATTTTTGTACTAGAATCTTAATGTTGATATGTTGTTATGTCTGATAGTCAACATTGTGTGGCTGATGGTGGTAGGTACTCCTTAACGCTTAGAAAGTCAGTGATAAGAATAGGTAATTTGTAGTTTCTTAAAGAAAAAAAATCAAAAGGTGCAATCCTCTCCTTCTCCTCTCTCCTATAAACAAATAAAATTAACTTTTACAAAAAAGTATAAACTGACTTCTGAACCGAAATGCAATAAAAAGTCTTAAATTAACTCTTTCGGAATCGGTGCCATCACTTTGACCGTCTCAAGCATCACTTGTCAAATATTGCAGTCTATATGTATAAAAGAAATTCGTGCTATTTATACTTATAATAAATCAAAAACGACTGGACTGATTTGGCTAAGAATTGGTAGAGAGGTAGCTTAAAACTAGGAGAAGGACATCGGATACTTTTTATCCCGTTCGACGGGGCCGAGGCGAAACAATGTTCGCTGGGATCGCTTAACTTTTAAAATTACGTGGCTGGACGGGTCGGGGCCGGGGCGGGACGGGGCTGGGGGTGAAACAAATTTCACTGGGTCCGGTGGCATTTTTGTAACTTTTAAACTAAGAACTGTTTGATTTAGGGCTGATTTTTCAATAGTCAGATAAGAAATATTCGTCGAACAAAATACAATATGGCTAATTTGAAAACGTCACCTAATTGTCAGCAATCATACGTGACTGTCATGTTTTTAAATCTGTCGCTTTGTAATTTGTCAGTCTGATAAGTTTTATCTGACTATTGAAAAATCGGCCCTTAATAAAATAATGTGTTAACCGATGAGTTGCCTATGTAGATTGTAAGTTAAGTGTGTGAGTGATCAATTATTTTGAAAATGATTCATTTCGTATAAAAGGAATATCAAGATTGTTTATTATATTGGGCAAGCAAAGAAAAACGGACTTTAGAAAAATAAGGCGTAAAGCGTTGCAGTTGTATTTATTATTTTTTCAAGAGGAGAAGTGCCATAGTGCTTACTGACTAGATTTACCCTAGTAATAATTCCGTGGACAGGCTTTTACGCGAGTAGCTGCAAGTATTAATTCAGTTAAACGGTTAGTTAGCGACGCGCTAGCCTGAAAGCCTTCATTTTGCATAGGACGGTGGAAGGACTATTCTCTGATTTTTAGTTAGATAGAACAGAATGACAGCTTCAATCGCACGTTTTATTTTTTAATGTTGCAAGCGTGGTGCTGATAGTGTTGTAAACATTCAATTGAACGGGAGTGATTGAATTTGTGATATTAAGAGTTTTCAATAACATGATTTTTTTAGCTATAAATAAACGTAATAAATAAAATACCTTTTGAATGATTAAACAACCAAAGTCTTGCAATAGCAATACTCTTGTAACTTTTTTGAACACTTTAGCTGTTTACGACTTTCGGTAAGTATATAAATAGAAATAATGATAATACTTGTAGGAAATATGTATTTACAATATAATTTATTTTTGTCTTTTTCATCAAAACGTTTCATGCTTCTACACTTTTGCACAACAAAAGTTCAAACTACAACCCCATTTGAATAAGAATTGAATTTGTCTATTAATAAAATACATCACTATTTTTTAATAACAAAAAAGTGGCATCCAACCATATGTCATTATAGTCTATTAAAATCAGAGTAGGTAATTTGTATGAGGTAGAGGATGTTCTGTGTGAATAAACTAACATAAACTTGATCAACTCTATCTTGCTTCTGCTTTTGGTTTTGCCATTTCAATGGGGGTCTTCCCCACAGACGATAATTTAATACAGATGTGACAGTTCCAATTCACAATTTATAAAGTTGTTTAATTTATAAACTAAAACAACAGTCCCCAATTGTCCATAATATAATATTTTTGTAATTGAATGTGTCCATATCTGCAAGTTTCTTATAATTATAACTTCATGAATAAAGATAACATTTTGGTAACAAGCCAAATCCTACAAATCGTTAGGCTCTGCCCTCTATTGCTTAACGAATATTAATTGATTAAAAAAACTATTTCATTTTCATATCTCGCGATCAGCCGAATTCTCTCGTGCTAACGACAATATTGCATGTCCCTTTGTTTTTCCCGATACGCGGTTATAATGTGAACACCGTTTAGTCGGTAAAAGAACATCATATTTTTATGGAGCGGTCTCAACAAACAAGGCTACGTCGAACATGGTAGGATCCAATGTAATAAAGAACAACAAAAGTCATCATCATCATTATCATTATCAGCCAAAGGACGTCAACTGCTAAAAATAGGCCTCCCCCACGGTTTTCCACAGCGACCGATCACAAGCGGTCTGCATCTAATGTGATCCCGCGATCTTAACAAGGACGTCCGTCCATCTTGTCGGTGGACGTCCCTCGCTGCGCTTTTGGTCGAAAGATCTCCAATCTAGAACTTTCCTGCCCCAACGACCATCAGTTCTTCGCGCTTTGTGCCCTGCCCACTGCCGCTTGAGCTTACTGATTCGTAGGGATATGTCCGTTACCTTAGTTATTCTATGTATCTCCTCATTTCTGATTCGATCTCGTTGATCGTTCGATCTCGAACAACAAAAGATAATATGGTAACAATCCTGTAACTACGAGGGCTAAATTATTTAAATTTAAGGCTCCATTTTTTAAACCAAAATTCATTTTATTTATTTATTTATACTTTATTGCACAATAATAAAATTTTGTACAAAAGGTGGACTTAACACCATATGGCTTTCTCTACCAGTCATGCCCTTGGGCTAAGCAGACATGTTTGAGCCCTCAAACCGCACACCGCCCGGTGCGACAAAGAAACAAAATCAATTATATAATTAAATTAAATTGTCTACATAAATAATCCATACGTTCTAAGATTTTATGCAATAAAATTAATACTAAATAAATACAATTAATACTTAACTATAACTATTACTGTCAGCCATGTATTTTTGTATGGATTTTGACAGCTTCTACTTTAGGATAGCGCAACCACACAGTCAGTCAGCCTTTAAGCTGTAGGCTCTTGTCGGCGAAGATTTTTCCTTAAAAACTCCAATTCATTGAAGATAATGTGGTGATTTCCCTCTCGCCTTCCATACCACAGTTTGACGTCAGAGGTTAATACCCAGTCAAAAGCATTTCCTGATATACTATACCTTTAGCCTTCTGCCAGTACCTACTTATGTTGCTGTTACCGAACACCAGCTACACATCACATTTTAAATCCCAAGTGTAGACATGGCAACAGTTATTTTGTCAAGTTGGAAATACAATTGTATAACATCCAGTCAACTATATGCAATATTGTTCAACTTCCAAAGAAAAGTCACTAAACAGTTGGCTTTTAAATCAAGCGGTATCTCTCACAGGTGTCCATATGACCAACGCTTATCTTTTTCAAATGACATCCTTGCGCGATCGTCGCCTATTGCACGATCTAAAGTTTTTGCACAGAACTGTCAATGGTTCACTGAGGTGTGAACAGGTCTTGAATCATGTCTTTTTGCATACTCAGACATCCTATCACAAAAACATTTCAGCTTCCACTTTGCAGAACAAACCTGGGCAGACACTCTCCATTTGTGAGAATGAGCGAGGAGTATTAATATCATCAACAGTTCCATACCGGACTTGGACGTGTTTTTCGATCAACTCAACGGATTCAGGAACATGATTCGAGAGCATTTGTCGCTTTCAGAGACTTTCAGAGCAGAGACAAAAGCCTGACAAATCATCTGCTTTCACTATTTATTTATTTTTAAAATCTTTGTCTGTTTAGTCTTATTATTTTTAACTGCAACTATTTTATTGTTTGTTTTTGCACTAGTGTAACTTTTTGGTTTTCCTGCCAATGATGTATATACCTATAATTGGCATATGTAGAAGAATTATACCTACCTAATTATTTCTTACTAATGTTTTCTATATATGCTGTTGGTGTACCATATTTTATAAAATAAAATAAAAATGTTAAACCAATGTCACTGAATAAAAGATTTAGCTTATAAATCCACCTTTATCAGAAGTTATTAGTAACATATTTAATACTAAGTTGAACCATATGTTAGATCAATTTCTACAAATTACTCACTGATTTAAGATTTCTGGAATCACTTCTTCTTTTCTTTTTTATATTTCATTAAGCCATTGTAAAAAATTTGCATGCTGTTTGTAATAGCAAAACATGTGCACTAATTTACTATAGTATGTACCATCTTTAAATACCGTGTTTTTGAGCAAATAAATATTGTGATTCTGATTCTGATTCTGATTCGTATTGAATTATAAGTTCTTAATCCATCATTCTCAAAGCCCCTCTCTAATAAACAAAATTAATACGTTATCCAAGACGAAGCATGCAAGTCAATTTATTACGCAACACGTAAACGATTTTAATGAATATGCTGGATATATTTCGACGTTATTTTACGAAATTGTGGGCTCGTAATTGGAGCGGTTTCATTTTCAAACCTAACAGGACTATTACCTAAATCTATCGTTATCACATTGCAATCGTTACCGACGTTATAGTGACAGTATTTTTGAAGCGAAGAAGCACGCACTTGGGCACTTACGCTCGTCAGGCAGGATTAATAAACTGACACGGGGGCTACCTGTATGACAAATGGTATTTCTGTCTCTGTCAACACTGAAGAAACTGGCAGCAACATGATAATGCAACCTAGACCTAGCTAGCCTAGAGCCTCACATAACCCTCCGTCTGGCCAAGCGGGGGGTATGCAACTCAATGCATTTTTACCACCTTCAAAAAAAAAAAGGGCCCTAAAGGATTTGGCACACTGGCTGCGGTCTAACGGTCCGGTCCGTATAATATTGGCCGCTTGCATTGGGTAATTTTGTATTTGTATTTTTGCCGACCTGAATTCGGCAGCTAACTGACGATGCTAGTACCTTTTTTGCAAGCTCTAAAAGCCCTGGATCTCGTTATAATAACTAGCACAGAAATTGCAATCAAATTGGAATCATTTGCAAATTACTCAATACCCCGGTCGTTTTACAAATTTAATAGGTTAAACGGTACGTGCTCATTAAAATATCTAAATAATATTGAAACAGAGTGTAAAACTGAAACTTTGATTTAATACCAACTAAGTGAAGATACATTTAATAAATTCATGTATAAACTACAGCGTTTGCTAATGACCGGTGCTATTAGATAGGTAGATATTTTAGATGGGAGATATTTTGTAGGCTTTATTTTATCATTACCAAAAAAATTTAAGCAGTTTAAAAAAAGGTGCAAAATTCGGTAGTCTTATCGATAACAACAATCTGTTGACGACAACCTTTAGTTAAAAATATTATCTACCTTAACAAATCTAAAAAGTAAAGTAAGCCTGTAAGGTCCCACTGCTGGGCAATGGCCGTACTTCAACTATGAGGTAGTTCGAGCCATACTCCACCACGCGGGCTCAGTGCGGGTTGGTGGAGGAGTGTTTGCAAGGCAAGCGACTAACCCTGCTGTCAGATTATATCAAGCCCACACGGCCACTGACTAGGCTTAACGACTCATATCAACCGATATTAGGCTGGACCAACGACTAATAGTGCTTTTCGAAGCACGGCGATATACGTCACTTATATGGTCGGCCATCCAAACACGACCGCGCTGTAGGTTCCTTATCTTCGGTATCACTACCAAAGCGCTGCTACCACTGCGCTACGAGCACCTTATCAAATCTAAGTCACCAACCTGATGGAATAACGTAAATAAATACCCCATGTTATTGGATTTTTAACCGACTTCGAAAAAGGAGGTTATCAATTCAACTGTATATTTTTTTGTATCTATGTTATCTCATATCCCAGTCATTTGTTGACCGATTCGAATAATATTTTCGCCTACCTAGAAGCTATACCTTCTAGCTGGTCCCATTGTTGTCGATTGGGATCTGATGATAGGATCTTGGTGCATTCAAGGGAAAACATCGAATTTAAAAGGCACGTTTAGTGTTTTCGTACTACTTGAATCTGAATGAAGACTTGTTGTTGCGTCTGATAGTTCAGATTCTGTGGAGCTGAGCTGATGGTGGATATTCTTGACGCTTAGAAATTCAGTGATTTTTACGACAGAACTTATAATAGGTGATTTGTAGTTTATTAAAAAACAGAGTCAAAAGGTGCAACTCCTCCTCCATTTCAAGCACCATCTATCAGGGCACTGACTCGAAGAAGAGTGAAGAGTTTATTTTAGACTTTTTATTGCATTTTGGTCTTGAAGTAGGTTTTAACTTCTTTTTAAGTTATTTTTCTTAAACATTACAATCCAATTCAAAACTAGCTTCTGCCTCCAAAAAACAATATTAAAAACAAGGGCGCCCTTAATTGCGAACCCCCAAACTTGCGATAGGGACTCCGAGGGTTAATTTTGATATTGCTTAATGGACCTGCGTAATGATGAGGACATTTGTCCGGGGAAAGGGTAAACCACAGCCTTATGAAAGGGACACTATAGACTCCCGGTTAAATTCACTGAAATTTTGTACCAACTTTTCCTAGAGGGTCTGTTCGCATTGATACTAATATACTTAAACCATGGGTTTAGCTTAGTATTGCTTTTATCAAAACCTTATGATTAGAGTCGATTTTACCAAAGGATACGTCAGATAAGGAATAAAGGTTGAAGCAAATCTACCCACCGGCACGGGGACAGCACCAACCAGGCGTCTTAAAGTTATACATATACGTTATACATACAGTACTTTAAAACATTAAAGTTTAGTATTTTCCTACTAATTGTACTCACATGTCATAGCTCAGGGATAAAAGAATTAAATGAATAAATGCAGCTATAAAACACACGTCAGTATTCATTTAGGTAAGTATTTAAAAAGTACTGTTTGATTTCATTCATATAAAAACCACAAATTTTGTGGTTTAACAAAATACTATTATTATTGAAAATAGTTAATTTTACGATGATTATTGAATATAATCTATAACCTTTGTTTCTTTGTAGGTAGACATCTAAATAACTGGCTCCCGTCAAAAATACCACCATCTGCAGCGCACATTTTACTGGAAACGTAAAATATGAAAATCCCCTACACTCTTTGTATATACCTATATTTTTTCCTGATGAAGAAAATATAAGAAACTTGGATAAAAAAAAATAACTTGAGATGCGTATCAATGCGTTTCTTTGTCGTGCTATTTTGACCTGCAATAACAATATCTGCATTGTACTTATTTGAGCTTGCATGATTCGGCGACTGTGTCGCTCTAATATTTTATTTTAGTCGTAAATATTACAGATAGTTTTGACATCGAAAACATGTCATGACTTGAGTAGCTTTTGGCCTTTTTATATATTATGACTATGCTGCCATTCATTGTTTATTGGTATAAAACCAATTTTATAATTTCATCTTCAAATTCCATTTACAGACTGCAGTGGCATCCAATTTGTCAGGAAAGTTTCTTTTTTTACTAGCACGGTGTCTCTACTGCCGGGATTATGACGCCTCTATAGTTTCTGCACGGTGCCTATGACCTTCATTTAGGTAAGTATTTAAAAAGTACTGTTTGATTTCATTCATATAAAAACCACAAATTTTGTGGTTTAACAAAATACTATTATTATTGAAAATAGTTAATTTTTCGATGATTATTGAATATAATCTATAACCTTTGTTTCTTTGTAGGTAGACATCTAAATAACTGGCTCCCGTCAAAAATACCACCATCTGCAGCGCACATTTTACTGGAAACGTAAAATATGAAAATCCCCTACACTCTTTGTATATACCTATATTTTTTCCTGATGAAGAAAATATAAGAAACTTGGATAAAAAAAAATAACTTGAGATGCGTATCAATGCGTTTCTTTGTCGTGCTATTTTGACCTGCAATAACAATATCTGCATTGTACTTATTTGAGCTTGCATGATTCGGCGACTGTGTCGCTCTAATATTTTATTTTAGTCGTAAATATTACAGATAGTTTTGACATCGAAAACATGTCATGACTTGAGTAGCTTTTGGCCTTTTTATATATTATGACTATGCTGCCATTCATTGTTTATTGGTATAAAACCAATTTTATAATTTCATCTTCAAATTCCATTTACAGACTGCAGTGGCATCCAATTTGTCAGGAAAGTTTCTTTTTTTACTAGCACGGTGTCTCTACTGCCGGGATTATGACGCCTCTATAGTTTCTGCACGGTGCCTATGACCTTAAGATTAATTGTGATATAATACTTATTTGTGTCATTATTACAAAGCCCTTTTGTTACTAAATTTGCTCATTTATATTGTTTGCTGTTTATTATTTACGCGGATGAAAAGCAATTACCCTCTGCTTTAATACTATGTTTAATAAAGTTTAAAAAGTTAAAGTGACGTTAGCACCATCTCTGGATGATATAAACATCTAATGACAAGAAAACTGCTCATTGCTGTGTTTGTGCATACTGTCATTTTAGAAGTGGAACTCATCCAGTTTTAATTACAAAACTGAATCAGTAAAAACTAGGTATCGGTTATTTGCGTGTCACTGCAAATTGGATGTCCGTGTGAATAAAAGCATAAAACCGCACTGTGCCATACTCCACGTAGTATAATGATGTGCTCTCATGTTAGAGATTGGATACATGTAAGAGTAGTATAAAAGCTAGAATTGTATCATAATAAATTAGACATCTACCAACTATCGTCTCATTTCTCCTTATCTCGTTCGCGGTTATATTTGGTGACCCCGACGTGTTATATTATTATACGCACTACTAAACGGCATACTCCAGTACCTGCAAATACGGGATGTCACCATGGGAAACGGCCCTTAGATGGGTCAAGCCTGAACGGAGTAATTAATAATACATAATCATGACATACATTCAACAAAAATTGCGCACGGGCGGGACTAGAACCTGCAACTTCTGGCTAAACGGCTTTTTCCCGGTTAATCAGAAGTTATTGGTTTCTTATTTCATCTTTAGGAATACAAAATATGACACTGTGAGTGTTTTAAATATTCATAACCCTTATTACATACATATTACCCTCCAGAAACAGATTTTTATGCAGTTCGTATACGAAAAAAGTTCACCTATCGAATATTACATATTTGTCTAAGGGCTGATTTTTCAAAAGTCAGATAAGAAATATTCGTCGAACAAAATACAATATGGCTAACTTGAAAACGTCACGTAATTGACAAAAAACATACGTAACTGTTTATTTTTAAATCTATTGCTTTAATTTATCAGTCTGATTAGTTTTATCTGACCATTGAAAAATCGGCCCTAAGAAAAATAGTATGTTATTTGTAAGGGTGACGATTTCTATGCATTTCGATTACGTTTGTGCGATAATTTTTAACGTTTTGGAATTTGGCTAGATTTTTGAGGTAGTGGTTAAACTCTTAAGGTAAAGTGGTTCGACGCCGCATCGGCCATATTTATTGAAATTTTCAAAATATCAGTAGCTTCTTGGCATCTTTTCTAGCAATTTTTCTTTACAAATGATGTGATGTGTGTCCTGAAACATTCTTTTCATAAAACGCTAAGTGATGATAAATCAATTTGACACTTGAAACCTTTTAAAGTTTTGATAGATGCTAGGAACGGCGACCCCGTTATGTCTCCGTCAGCTCTAGTACGCTTTCAGGAAATATTTTTCAGTCAATAATGGTAAATCAAAACTTTAAGCTTAGTTATGCTCCAAAAAGCTGCTGGTGATGAAACAAGCTAGAGTTAAGGCTGACTTTAAAATGATGTCTTAAAACCTGTCTCTCCTCTCATAAAATTAACTGATAAAACTTAACCTGAGAAGGAATTGTGTAAAGCAATCGTATTCATTTGAAGTCAAAAATCGTGTTCCTTGAAATTCCCTCTATTAGGTTTAACGATACTTATTTGACTAGCTCTCCTGTGTTTCAAGTAAAAAAACAAAAATGTAGACAATTATATATGTAGGTATATATGGAGCCCCAAATACTTGTTTATGCTTTCTAATACATTTTCTAAATATCCTTTCATCTTTCCAGGTACATATTCCTGGCGATCTACACGGCGGAGATGATAATTAAGTGCATAGCGAAGGGTTTCATACTGAACAAGTACACGTACCTACGGAACCCTTGGAATTGGCTGGACTTCGTAGTAATCACGTCAGGATATGCCACGATTGGCATGGAGGTGGGAAATCTGGCTGGCTTGAGGACGTTTCGGGTGCTAAGAGCGTTGAAGACTGTGTCGATTATGCCAGGTGAGTTTGATCTCTATTACTTAGCTATAAAGTGGAAATTGCCAATTTCAAGCAATGGTATGGTATTTAGCTGACTGGTTAAAAGACCATCAGTGTGCTAAGGCTGATGAAGACTCTTATCTATAATGCCAGGTGAGTTTTGACTCTAGTTTTATCTTAACACTTTTAAGTAATTGAATCTGGCCTACAGAACTTGTTATAAATTGTCACTGAACTCTGAAACCCTTTACACACTGCGACTTTTAGTAGCGATGCAGTCGCGATGCAGCATCGATGCAGTCGCAAATGGTCCACCTTTACATACTTGCGCTAATTTTAGCATCGACACAGTGCAATGCTGTCGCGCGTTAGTATCGATACCAAAAGCTTTTCGCGAGTGCGGAAACTTCGGGTCGCCTAACTGTCGCGCGTTTCAAAAACTTGCAACAGCATCGATGCTATAAGACTGCATCGATGCTGTAAGTGTGTGGATCCAAGAATTAATAATGAATTAAATTATAACATTGTTGTCTCAATTGAAGTCAACAATACTTAGTTATAAGTCGTTGTAAGAAATAAACTTCTTTAAACCTAATAAAAAAAAAAGTTTGAGCCATGCCGTGTAGCAGCAGCCGGTTTTTTTTCTAGTGGCAAGAACATTCGAAGAAAAAAAGTTTACTTATCCATACCTCTAATATGGTCTAACTGCCTCGGTGGCGCAGCGGTAAGAGGGTCGCACGGCTGCGCCAGAGGTCCCGGGTTTGATCCCCGGGTCGGGCCAAAAAAATATACCCGAGTTTTTCTGATCAGAAATTCTTAGGGTAGCCCAGAGTTGCCTCGGAATAGCACGTAAAGCCGTTGGTCCTGCGCCTGTTCTCTCTCCGGTCGTGTCAGATTGCTGGCCCATGGGGCTATGAGAGAGTTTAAGGAATAGAGAGTGCACCTGTGTTTGCGCACACACTTATAATATATCCCGCGCAGACGGCTAGTCGTTGTGACTGGCCACCGTAGTCGAAATCGGCTAGGGGGACTATTATTGTGCCTGCCTATTATCTAAAGAATACTATTAACTGTAGTTACTTGTGCTTTGATCATTGTAGACCCACGCTAGAGGAAGAACACGGCCAGTACCTTAACCCTTGTTCAAGATTTTAACCTGTGTTCCACAAAAATGATTTTTGTGATTATCACTTAATCACAATTCAGTTTATTTCCAGTTGTATTCATTGAAGTCAGCGTTGTTTTTCCAGCGCGCCGTAACTGCACAATTTTCCTTCCTACTTATTTTAATTAAAAACGCGACATCCTAGCTCAGCGGATATTAATATTAAATGAGGCCGTGGCCGATGTTGTTCGGTGATTTGATCGAAAACCGCAAGTTCTCATGAAGGGTGACAAAATGATTACAGCCTCATCGTTATCTCGCGTCAAAAACACGACTTCATAAAATGGAACGTTAGAACGACGCCAAATGTACTGAATCTGTGCACGGGGCTAGGGTTGCCAAATTAGATAAATACTTTAAAATAAGATGACAGCCACTTGCCTAAATACCATGTAATTTATTTACCGTTTCATAAGCTACGAGAACCTAGTATCAAAATACACAGCTACAAAAAAATAGCGACTGATAATGTTTTAAATTAATATGTGTAATTGAATTTAGAACAAGACACATTATTATTCAAAAATATTAGTTATTGATTCTGTTTTTTAACTTTAACTTAAAAAGATGTCATCAACTCCAAATATGTTACTAACAAGCTTCGTGGCTATCAACTTATTAATTATATTTACAAACTTCCAAAATTAGTTTATAAAACGCATAAAAATACTTACAAAATTGTCTATTATTTATAAACTTTCAAAATTATTTTATAAAACCCAAAAAACTTACAAATTTCTCTCTTAAATCGTGTAACAGTTTACATCGAAAGTTTGCGGTCGCCAAATCCTAAGATCTCTCTGAGGATTACCAACTCGGCTTCTACAAACTTCAGCTTTATAACTCGCTGGACATTTGTGACGGACTTTATAATCTTACTGAGTTGGCTTAATTTTTTACTTACTTCTTACTTGTGTTGGCATTTTGCACAACTATCGTCAGGGGCAAATACCTCTTAAAAAATGTAAATGCCGTTAGTATACCAACGCATTTAAATGCGCCAACGATGCGAGTGAACGATACCGACAAGGATGAAACTATCACAATAATAAACAAAGCAAACTTGCTTCGTTTATGTGTATAAGAGGTGTTCAAGGCTAAAAACAATCTAGCTAGGATTCATTTTCAAAAATTATATCACCGAAAAACGGCTACAAAATCATTTGAATACAAGTTATCAATGTTCTTATAGTTCAGGAGGGTACGACGAGCGGGTCCGAAACTCGAATGCATGGGTCCGAAGCCCAAAGGATCCAAACCTTTTTTTTAATATAATAGTAGATAGATAGCCAGCGAGGTGTTACTTCTACATATAAAAACGCTATTCCAAGCAAAAAGTGTGCGCAATATGATGCCAAGATCTTGACGTGAACTGTATACTGACTGATGCATTAAAATTTGAATGTTGAATATGAAACTGCAGAAGTGACACAGACTTTTAGTCTATTATACCTAATTGTATTCAATAGATATTATTTTATTAAAATGTATTAATAGATACTTACATTGATAAATATTATTAATAACGCTAAAGAAATAAATTATTTAAAGATTATTTTTCATTTCATTTTTTTTTTAAATTTTATATACAAAATAATTCGGGAAAAACGGGATGTAAAACATCTTATTAGGAATATCACAACATATCATTTCCTATCCTCAATTTATATACCTTTTCATTCTGTGCGAGTCACTTTTTTTATCTTTGATTTTCGTATAAAATGGCGGTAATTTCATTCAAAATATTTAAAACTTTTGAAGAAATCATTAAGTCCATTATTGGTAACATTTGACTCTATGGATGTAATTTATCTGAAATAAATGATTATTATTATTATTATTTGATTAAATTACCGCTGATAAGAACCGCCGCTATCTTTTTAATTCCTGTAGGGTTTATTATTGCATATTTTTAAAACGCAAGGCGACATTTTTTACGAATTAATTGACAAAATGTCACATTGTATTTCGCTACGAGCGGGAGTTAGTGTCTGGGATGCCGCGCATGCGTTGATAACCTGGGACGTCAACTCATTTGGCACGAGGATCGTTCGGGATGACATTTCCATACGTAGTAGTAGAGTTTAATGTAGATATTCACATAAATAGCCACATGCCAGTGACACAGGCATACTTACCGCATTCAAATCTCAAATTCTGCATGCGAATGCAGCGGTGGAAAAACGGCGTAAATAACTATTTTTTGCCATGTTATATTCACTGAGTTTATCCAGAGAATTATATCCCTTATTTCGTCCCTTTATTCAAAAGTCCTTTGAATAATAATGAAAAACAAAAAATGCCTTATCAGGGAATTACTTGCTAATAAAACACTGAACAAGCCAAAATCTATAGAAGGAGAATTAAAAAGCAAACATGTTTGCTGAATACAGTTATTTTTCAATCTTAGCCTTAGAAAAAGCCGAGAGAAATATTAGTAGTTTGTGTCTTAATAATTAATGTCAACCCTGTGATAAGGGCACTGCCAAACATTAACATTTCACTAATGCGTTCAAATTACACTTTCTTGTAACCGAATGAACGGCCCATTTTAGCGTTGATTACAATCGTATCTCGGCCTGGAAGTAGATAATTGATAATAACATTAGCATTAGTTTCACTAAGTCAATGACCTTCATGTACAATTCCGTATGATTAAATCTAGACCAAGAGATAAGGAAATAAAAAGACTTTCTTTTTGACGTTGACAAGTGGCGGGCCTGCACTGGCTGGCTCGTCGAGTAAATAAAATACTTGGCATTTTTTTCCCATATAAACATTTATAGACTATAGACCAAGAAGTGAAAATTCGGTTGTGTGCACACTCTATTTGTGATGAAAAATAATAACTTGTTTCCTCAGGCGTGTAATATCTATCCCAGAAACTCAAGAAATGCCAACAGACTTTTAATACATTACATACCTAAGATAGCACAATATAATAAGAGCTGCTTAACTATGTTTGTGAGAATTTTTAATAATGTACCTAAACACCTCAGAACGCTACATAAATGGCTTGCAATTAAATGTTTTTATAATTGAAAAGAATTTTTAGACCAAAAGCAATGGAATTAAACATAATTTAATAATAATTATATAGTGAAATGTAATTAATTTAAATGTGAACGAAAATCAATAACACCTGTGTAAATGTCAAAATATTTGCATGTTTTTTGTAGTGGCTAACTGGGCTGAACAAAAAATGTATTTATAATCCTGCGCTGGTAGTCTGATGCAACATTTTTGACATTTCGCGTAGACAATTTCAATTTTATAATTTTCTAATTCATTAAATATCATTTTAACTTATGTAGCTTGTCTGTTTGATAAATCTTAAAAATTATTTGTAATTTTTAAGCTTCATTCGAAAATTCTTCTCGATCAATAAATACACGAAAACACTAATTTTGTTACGGCATTTTTCGAGCGCCACCTGGTAGTTTTACAGGCAACTATGTCGAGACTTCCGACACTGTGTACCCCATTTAGAGGCAAATAAATGATTCTGATTCTGATTCTACTGGACCCATGACTGGCTATCCCGCTCTCATACAATAATGTTTTTTGCATTATTATTTTCTTGCAGAGCAATTCAAAAGCAGGCCTGCTGATAGCAGGAGCCCAAAAAATTAGGGCAAGAGTTTTAACTGCCTATTAAAGCAAAAGCAATCAGAGAAATGCGTCGTCAAGTCGTGATCGCCCGGCCGCATGATGGCTCATTCGCTTGATGCCATCTCGCACCTTTGCTGACTCATAGTAATACCTATTTGGGGCTCGCAATGTATATCTGGCATTTACTCTGAGTAAATAAGAGGCAAGAAAGTTGGCGCATGAAAATATTTACTTTTGATTTTACGCAAAGAACATACTGTCTATTTAGTAGCTGTTAGAAAAGTTTTTCGAATATCGCAACTGGCCTTTAACAAATTTATATTGCATTAAAAAAAGGTTAAAAGTCACGGAAATGTTTATTAGCGGGTCCTGCGATTGTATTATATAACTACTACTACTACTGAACTACTCTAACTTTTCATTAAAATAAGCTTAGTATTTTTTTTAGTAGACTCTTACTGAAACCTACATAGACTATGGTAATTGCAGCATTATTTCAGTGTCAATTTTGTGTCCATTATATTAGGAACCATTAAAACAAAATTATCGTCTAACCAATTTCATTCCATTGCAGGCCTCAAGACCATTATCAACGCGCTTCTCCATTCCTTCAAGCAACTCGCAGAAGTAATGACTCTCACCATCTTCTGCCTGATGGTGTTCGCGCTGTTCGCTCTGCAGGTCTACATGGGCGAACTGAGGAACAAGTGTGTCAAAAATCTCGTCATGCCGGAGGGGGAGAACTTTACTGATGAAATTTGGTCGCAGTAAGTTAAAAAATCGGCGGTCCGGGCTGGTCAATTTCACTGCGAACGATAGCACAAAGAGAATTCTATACTACCAACGCACATGAAGGGAAAAAAGACCGCGTCGCAGGTGCCACTGGCGTACTGACGGGCAGTCGTGGACATTGACGGGCAGACGCGGACATTGACGGGCAGACGCGGTCGCTATTACTTTACGGTCAAAGAGACCGGCCCGGATTTTTAACAAAAAAAAACATTTTAAAATAAGAAAACCAACATAAAATCCAACCCCACAACCTACATAGGTAATTCATTGTTGAACCGTGAGAACTTTTTAAAGCAAATAGTTAATTAATTTTCGTCACAGATCCTATTTAATTAACTAATTAATTTAAGATTTTTCACAATATTTGTCAAGCATATAAAAAAATACTTTATCACATCGTTATTATTAACCACCCATTCGTTGTAGTAAAGTGTTTCGAATGCGAAGTTTGTGAGGGCAAGGCTGAGCTTTAAATAAGTTGACCGTTTATTACGGTTCCCTTTCAGACCGTTTGTTTAACACCTGCAGGCTTAATTTAGAAATTCTGAGTCAACATTGTGCTTAACGTTAGATTGTTCTGTTAAATATCACTTCAAACTGCGGTTGAGAATACTTTAATCGTAAGTATTCATTAAAATAGTATTTATTTCTCATAATCAAGGTCCTTAGCGGGTCAGCCTCATAATCCTCAATACCTACAATTTCCTTTATTACCCGCGACGGAAGAGAGGGCGTATGTGGGGTGAGAGTATGTTTGCGTGTTTGTATGTTTGCAAACGAATGGTCCCATGTATCTCCAGAACGCCTTGACCGATTGACATGCAGTTTTCTGGAGTGGATTTGTAATTTGTTGGCGATAGTTCTCAGATAGGGGTTGCCACTGTTTATTTCGTAAGATGACTATCGAATGTAACTATTTATCTCCAGAACGGCTTGACGGATTGACATGTGGTTTTCTGCAATGGATTTGTAAGTTACTGGCAATAGTTCTTAGAAAGGCATTATTGTATTATTCCGCTTGAGGGCGCTGCAGTTACCATTTTTTCGCTCGTAAAATGATTGAATGTTCCCATTTATCTTTGGTATGGTTAGGCCGTTTTTAATGCAGCTTTATGTTATGAGGTACAAAGATGTTTACCAATGATAATTCTTAGATAGTATTATTACACTATTGAGTGCAGTAAACATTTTTCGATTAATCACTAGCTGTGGTGTCAGCTTTTAATGCGGCAAAATATTGAAACAGTAATAAATAAAATAAAATAAACTCACGACGTTTAAAATTATATTCTACTTAATTGAAGAAATTATTTTAATATATCTCAAATCCCCCAAAAAAACTAAATAAGCCACCGGTTTATAAATTAATAAACGCCAAAAAAAGTCAGTCGTCGTGGTTGCTATTGCCATTTCATTGCTCTATTTTAAGTACGTATCAAAAATGATAATTTAGAAGATCTAACTAATTATTTGTTTCCATTTCAAGAACATTTTTATACCGTATTTGTAACTACAATAGAATAGAATATTTATTTATTTCACACACAAAAAATACAGGCATAAATAAATAATATAAAATACAATATATCAATCAAAATGACACAAAACTAAGCAACATATTTTTTGAAAACAAAAAATATCTGGGTCTAGATGTTAAGTAAACACATACTTACTTTTTTGGGGAAACAAAATACTTGGGGAAAAATAATAATATTCAACATAAAAAATCAAAACGGTTCAATCAATTGCAAAACACAAGTTTGTGTGTGATGTGTTTATCAACAGTCTTTTGTTATACTTTTGTTTACGCGACCGCCGGTGATCTTTTGATCCGTGTCCGATCAATAACGGTGTCGATTTTACCAAGGTCAGTTAAACCTATCCTACTGAATAACTATTAAACAATCGAATTTAAATTTACAGAGATACATAAATGATTGCTGACAAATAGATGTCAATTTCAGTTTGGCGTATTGTTTTGTATTCGACGAATATTCCTTATTTGACGTTGGTAAAATCAGGTCTAAATCGTAGATCTATAGAAAACCTTTATGGGGCAGGTAATGCCAGCTACAAAGATTTTTTAAATTTCAATTAAGGGCTGATTTTTCAATAGTCAGATAATAAATATTCGTCGAACAAAATACAATATGGCTTATTTGAAAACATAACCTAATTGTCAGTAATCATACGTAGCTGACATTTTTTTTAAATCTGTCTCTTTATAATTTATCAGTCTGATAAGTTTTATCTAACCATTGAAAAATCGGCCCTAAGAAGAATATCATCTTTTATAATTCTCAAGTATTACCTTGAAGTTATTAATCAGCTTATGCTCGCATATTCCTGACAGAAACTCCTTAATATCAGGCTGTTAATGATAGCTCGTTTACTTAATTGCTTTATCTTCAGCGATTATTAGTTAATTAATTGGATAATGTCAACATGATTGAGGGGGCATTGTGTAATAGCGTTTGTCGGGCAGGCTTTATGGTGAGGTAGATACAGACGATTTCAAAAAGTGTTCAAAGTAAATTTAATACGCATTCCTACCCTACAAATTTAAAGCAAACAGTCATCTTTTGGGTGAGCTCGTTCCATCGCAAACCCTGAGTATATTTGTCACGCTTTCCTTGGTCTAGAAAAAAAAGCAATATCAATTAAAATACCTTCCAAATTTAGATTCTTTATAAATGTATTCTACAGAAACCAAAACATACACAACACTTGCACCTGGCAATCATCAGTTCCAAGTTACATTCTTCTCGATACTTTATTCTGATTAAACCTTCAATATTTTTTGACAGGTGGATAGCAGACCCCTCGAACTGGATCGTGGACGACGAGGACGTCCCTATCATCTGTGGCAACTTGACAGGCGCACGGCACTGCCCATCGACCCACACGTGCCTCTGTGTGGGGCCGAACCCCAACCATGGGTACACCAACTTCGACAACTTCCTGTGGTCTATGCTCACCACATTTCAACTCATCACGCTGGATTACTGGGAGAATGTTTATAACATGGTAAGAAACTATATATTTAGCTAGATTGTTTTCTATCATCTAAATTTGCATATGAATAAGACAAACACGGCATTAAAAACTTTATCACACCTTTCTTCTGCAAAATCATTGTAAATTATCTAATAAAGATTTTTCTTGCACCAGTTGATCTCGTTGTGATGTAACTTTTAATAAAAATTGGACATATATTTCTTTAATGAGTCTCCGTAGACGCGAACGCAACATAAATAGAATACCAGGTTCTGAATCATAGGTTTAGAACTAAGCGCTTCTCATCAACATTTATAATGCGCACGGCAAAGGAGTGGAACTCACTGCCCACGTCGGTGTTTCCTAGGGATTACAATCCGAATCTATTCAAAGAAGTTCGAGTGAACAGGCTTCTTCTGGGCGAGCTCGTTTCATCTTCGACTTCGTCTTAGTCGCGCTATGCTTGATCTGGAGTCAAGAGCGAACCCATACTAAATAAAAAAAATAGGTATTACTTCTCGAACCTACTTCATAAGATTAAATAAGGCGCCTTTTTGATATTGTTTTGAATAGAAAGTAAGTTCTAGTTAACTTAATTGCTAATAAACCGAAAATATATCTTTATCTTGGCTTTGGAATAAAACGGTTTCGATCGATCACCGGACAGCAACATAAATACAAACTCAAGTGTCTTGACCACAGGCAAATTCGTACAGACGTGATCCAACAATCAAACTAATTCACCTCTCTCAATATTTAGATAGGTCTGCGTATGTTTCATTTCGCCGAAAGGGTCCTACCACAACAAGACCACTTGTAAGTGTAGACGTTTTGAGAGTCCTCGAATTAATTAAGAACGGTGAAACATCTCTTATATTATGAATACGGTATTCGTGTTGTAGACACCACCGGCCCTTAAATCCGGCACTTATAAGCAAACTTTTAGGTCGTACCAATCCCAAATCTTCTCACGATAGTCAATCCATTTTAAGACAGTCATTAGCTCTTAATGTTAAAACCATTCTTAACAGGGCGTCTGTACTTCGAGGAACAGGAAAAAATGCCTACCTTATTAAATCACTAGCTACTAATTTGAAATAAATTTAACTTCAGCCTGAGGTATTCGAACCTAGAAGCCGATTAGATGGTGAATCATGTACAAATTCAACTGTAATCATTGTTTACAGCTTCTTAAGAAACAGCTTAATTATGAAAATGAAATCTGCATAGCGGTTTTGTAAAGAAGTATGCATCAACTTTGCATTTACATTTGCAACATTAATGACACCAACTTTTTTTCAATATTAACAGTATTTTTTTGCATTTTTACTTCTGCCTCATGTTTTCGAATGAAATGCAAGGATGAAGGCGAAACGAAAGCGATGTTACTCTAACAAACGGTTATCTTTTGAAAATAAATTCTTCAAGCAGGAGCTTAGGAGTACAAAATTCGAATTGAAACATACTTTAAATTCAAATTAATGTAATAAGGGGTATGCAAGATGATCGTGACAATTCACTCTATCAAAATACTTGAGGTACATTCAGATCAGAGAACAAAATTCTTAGTGCACCTGCACATAAGAGGTATTTATTTTTATAACCTTTATAACTAAATATAGAAACCAGCTAGCATCGGCTGTTTACTTATACAAATTTCCTTAATCACCGTTACTCTAATGCGGTTCAACCTCCCTGATTAATCTAACGAGGCTTTGATTTCAATAACGATTAAGTAGGTAATTCAATCGACGATCTTAATGGAAGGAGGGATAGACCGTTCGGCGAAATATCTATTGACTACGTTTACAAGTCTATATAGGCTAATTGCAAAGGAAGGCCCCTTCTAAGCGTAAGAGGGACTGTGAATTTTGATAAATTAGTCTTTAATTTTAACTGACGACCGACCGACTGACTGACTACTCATACTAGGCCGGCCGTCGCGAGTTCGAATCCCTCTAAGGGCAAATTTTTGTGTGATGAGCACGATGATTTGAATCTGAGTCATTAATGTTTATATGTATATAACTATTTATTGGAGACGCACCCGTCATAATCGTTGTCTGGTATTCATACACAAGGAAGACAATTTCTTGGTACGAAACCACGATAATTGGTGTTTTGTCTATGTTGTTGCGCATTTATTAACTAATGTTGTTCTAGCTGTAAGTTTCAGAAATGTAAAAAAGCGTTGACATTATTATATAAATACTTCTTTGGTTTGAATTTGTGTTAGGTCAGTAATTTTAAATCGTCTCCAACTATTTGATTTTTACTTTATCCTAAGTTTGTGTTTACAAATATCAATCATCTCTTCGCATAGCCTGTAGCAGTGCTGTAGCACACTAGTAGATTTACTATCCAATTTAGTAAAAAAATATCGGTATCTTTTTAAGCAAAGCTATTATAATATAATCGTTCTGATTAAATTTGCACCTAGTCTGCTCGCAGCTCCTTCAACCTCCAAATTAGTGATGCAGGCAGAGCATAAAATAAATATGGTAGCATCGATATTATTGTAGCCTTTGATATTAATTAGTCAACTCGATTTTACACCGATTTCAAAACAGAGGAGATTATCAATTCCACTATATGTTGTTTTTTTTTAATGTGTTACCTCATATCCTAGTAATTTGTAGAGCGATTTTAAAAATTATCACCTACTAAGAGGGTTTTTCTTCTAGTTGGTCCCATTGTTGCCAAGAAAATAATCCTAAAATTTTAAATAAACATAAAGTGTTTGTGAACTAGTATCTTGAGCATTAAATACAGTCTGATAGCCACCATTCTGTGGAACTGAGCTGATGATGGCCATCGCATTAGTCATCAAAATTATCATCCATCAAGGCACAGACTTCTGAAATTGATCGCCTAAAATGGAGTCCTTTCAGTTATTGCATTTTGTTTTTGAAGTCGCTTTTAACTTTTTTTGTTCAAGTTAATTTTACCGAGTAAACTCTATACTATTGAGGGTCACAATGACATCATCGTGATATTACTAAATAAGCTATTAAACTTTAAGCATCTAACTGTACTTATCAATAATAAACAATCGTAATAAAAAAAACTATTATTTATGGAATCTGTATTCTCAACAGTAATAATTAATACTACCGTTACCATAAAAATGCGTTACGCATACCCTCCCTGAGAGGCCAGAAAAAGTTACGTAGGGCTCCCCTGCCCGATCGGCAGGTACACTCTTAGCAGGTGAGGTGATCAGCTTAGCTTTGACTATCCCGTGTAAAACCTACCGTTGCCTGAAATTGATAGTATGTATATAAATTCAATATCATTGCCTATCGAATGTTTTACTTTTCATCAATGGTATAGCAAACTATTATAAGTGTAACTGTATGATGAAATGTTTTTGAGATCATCTACTTTATACTGACAACACTACTTCTTATAATACACTCAGTCATTACAAGCGAGATTTACACAAACAGAACTGAGCTGCGCCGAGTACTGAGCAGTCGTCTAAATACTTGTTTATTTAGCGCTTTGTCGCGGAATGCGCGATGATGATGAATTAACAACAATAGTCTGACTGCACTTCCATTTGTACTGTGAATTTGTAATACAGGTGTGGAAAAATGAATGCAATGTAACTGATAGGAGACGATTAGATCAATTTTAGTAGTACTTAATAATAAGCTTTGATCATATCTATGATTTTTGAGCCGATTCCGAATTTATTTATAAGACGTATTTGACAAATTATTGCACAGCACTTTCTTATAATATGCATGCCTTCTTCATGATAATTACTTAGTTGTAATAAATACGTCTGGCAGGTACAGAATACACCTGTAGGACCTGTAATAACTTAATATGAGTAATAAAGTTTGCGTTTAAACATACGAATAGTAACATTTGTACATTCCATGCGTGGAGAATATTAGACAAGTTATTCTGAACATGATCAAATAAATTCATATGCCATTAAAATAGTGTGAAACTTTTCCAGAAACAGCTCGTACTTATAGTATTTATTCGTAGTGCTCGACTTCATCACACACCTTGCAAGATGCTTCTGAATTTCTCTTTCAAAGTGGTGTATGAAGTTTCGGAAAGCTCAATAATATAAAATATCCTTGCTTTCTACAGGTGCTGTCATCGTGTGGGCCGATGTCAGTATCATTCTTCACCGTGGTGGTGTTCTTTGGGTCTTTCTACCTCATTAACCTGATGCTCGCCGTCGTGGCGCTAAGCTATGAAGAGGAGTCGCAGATCACGCAAGAGGTATGTCTAACTCAGGATGTAGCGATGTTATCACTAAGACCCTTTGGAAACTGTGCACGGGACTACTTTTAGCAGCGATGCAGTTGTGATGCAGCATCGATGCAGTCGCAAATTGCCAACCTTTACACACTAGCGCTACTTTCAGCATTGATACAGTCGCGAACGCATTGCTGTCGTGCGTTAGCTTCGATGCTGTCGCGATGCAAAAGCTGGGTGTTGAAAACTTATGTACTGTATATTGGCGACTGCATCGATACTAACGCGCAACTGCATCGATGCCAAATTCTATCTTTTCATTGCGTGAGTCGCGATACTGTCACACGTTTTCAAAACGCGCGACTGGAACGATACCAAAAGTCGCAGTGTGTAAGGGATCTCATTCCAATGGTAGTAAGGGCGGTAAAAGCTAAACCTAAGAACATAATTTAGATGCTTCTGTTCACGCTCCAGGGGGACAATTCTTCTGCTGTTCGTCATACGAAAAATTCACCTATAGCATTTTCTTGAGAATAAGAAAGAGGAGTTTTACCTGCATCACTGCAGTAGTTTTTTTCGTGCGGATATAGGTACTTACATATTACTCGATTTTTACGGTTAATCGGTAAAACTCTTAATAAAACTACCATACGGAAAAAGTTTGACGCAACATGTCCTTAAGCAATGCAACAATATAACATACTTACATATGTTATATTTAAGTAGATTACGTACGCGGATTGAAGGTTTACGTGTTACACGTTCGTGTAAAAGTATTACATTGTTTTTTTGTTCGCAAATCTGGTATGACAGGTTGCACCACGCTTTCAATATCAAATATGAAACCCTACTTCTAAAATGACTACGCGTACAAAAATACTGAAAAATGGCTTCGCGTCGAAATAAAAACAACTGGAATTTTGCGTATCGTACTTTTTTATTCCAATCAACTACCTCAAAATAGTTTTTCATAGTTTTGTTTCAGCCGAGATTTTTTATTCCACAACGTTTCGGCGTGTATTTATTGTTCATTGATCTTTTAGTCATAAATCACCCTACAAGTTCTCTGAATTAAAAATCAAAGACATATTGAAAAAATTTGCTTAAAGCTAAAACTGAAAAACGACACTGAATTAGCAATGGAATGGCTTTAATGATTGTAAGAATTCGTTACTTTTGTATTTTTTAATTGTTGTTAGACTTCATAACTTAAACATCTAATTCTTCTCATTCTACCACGCGTTGGACGATAATAATTAGTGTTATCTTGTCATGCTATTTTGTCACGACAATAACTTATACATTTATTACAACTTATTTATTAGAAATCACTAAAGCCAACATGGGATGTCGGCTTAAGTGAGGAAGAAGCTCAGGCCGTAAATATAGGTTTTTTTTAAAAAAAAAACATCTTATGTAGAAGCTCTATAGATTATACCAGTTCTCAAGGTACCCTACATTGTACTTGAAACGTTAATAACCTCATTTTCATTCTTCAGGAAAGAAAAAAAGACCTCAACGAGCACCGCGATGATTCCACCTTCAGTTTCGACCCGTCATCTCTAGCTGTGCGGGCTCTAGCCAAGGATTCCAAAGAGCGGATGGACACCAGAAAATGGCTTCTCCTTGCCTCGTACTCAAGAAAGAGGACACGGAGACGTAAGAGGGGGAAGAGTGCTATACACCATGCGCCTGCCGTTGCTGCTGTGGCTGAAAGGTGAGTTATATTGTTTTAAGTAAATAAAGATACATTGAACTTTAAAATAAAGAACCTTTGGGCGCCACAAAATATGGATAGTGCGGCGCGGCGCTAAATAGACATAACACTGACAAGACTCAGTAGAACACAAGTCAACCAGTCCTACAGGCGGAAAAAATAACTACACTACACTACACTATGTTGAAGTACTATCAATTATAATAGAATTAGAAGAAAAAAAATTTGACGACCCGTCTGGTGTAGTGGTCGAGAAATCGCCTACTACGCAGCGGGTGCGGGTTCGATCCCCGCACAATACAAACATTTGTGTGCATGAACATGTCTGTTTGTATTGGTCTGGGTGTTTTCTATGTATAGCATGTATGTATTTACAAACAAAAAGTATTTAAGTATTATATCCGTTGTCTGGCACCCATAACACAAGCTTTGAGTAGCTTACTTTGGGACTAGATGGCGATGTGTGGGAATGTCCAAAGGATATTTATTTATTTATTATTTATTCAATCCTGTTCTTTCATGACGGAACGGGCTCCGTAAAAAGAAATTCCACTCTGGCCACTTTCTCTGAATTCCATTGCTTAAGTGTACTGTGTCACTGTGTGTGAATGCCGATTGGCGATACTGCTAAGCCATGTTCTTTTTTTGGTTTATAAATTTCTATAGGTGGAGTGGAAAAAACTAATTTGACGCTGTAGGTACCCCACTGAAACTGCCTATTCAGTTTGCAGTTTACACATTTTTTTATTTTTTTTTAAGGAATTCACCAGCTTTTAATTCATCTTGCGCGTGTAACTTACTTTAAAATTATTTATGAAAATAACTACTGAAATTTCTCTCAGAATTCCATTACATTACCTCAACTATAAAGCAGTTTCCACTGTAAACAACAAGAGGTTGGTAACACTGAACACTGTTAAAATAGTTGTGTGAATTTGTGCTCTTATAGCAGAAATGTGTGGATTTATAGTTCGTTCAAACAAGTCGGTATTCTGCCAGCGAGTGCACTAACTTTTTTAATAAGAGCTGCGAGTGTGAGCCGAATGCAATGTTTGCTGGTGACATGTGGGTGATGGGTGTTATGTAAATTTAAGAGTCTGTCCATTAGAAAAAAAAACCTTGATTCCGAATTTAATTCACACTTAATGTTTGATCAGGATTTTTGTTCCTACCGCCTCAACAGTAAAATAATAAGTAAGAACTAGTCACCTTATATCTACTGTTGTGGGCTTCCCCCACATACTACATACTATTCACATAATATGTCATATAATAATAAATACACACAGAGATTACATAAACTTACTTAAATACATAGTATATGAATGGTACTTATCAAATTAAATACAAAAGTATATAACAATAAATAATACATATAAGTAACTACTCCTCTATCATACTAAATACACTTACATTTACTCATTATCTACATTTACACAACATGCATACTTACCGTACCGTCATACGCCGAGAATCAGCTGGCCGACGTCACGTAGAATGGAAACGCGCAAACGTACACTTATCTATACGCATAGCGAACACCGCGCGGCGTAGGCGCATCGGTGCCGCCCCCCGCCAGTCAGAATCTTTATCCGACACGGAACAGTACTATCATGTTTTCTGTGACGGAACGCACGCCGCTTGCGCTTCCCGGCTTCGCTTCGAACTACCTACCAATCCGTTGTGTTGTGCGCGTTAACTAATTTCTGTCTATTCGCTATATCCTCGCTACTATCGCTTCTCCTTCTTCTTTTCTGCTATTGACTTGTGTGTGTGATATCTCCTGTACTTTTGTGTGTGGAATAAACCTGTGGAACTTTTAACTGTCTACGTTATTCTTCGCCGTACCTGCAGCTAAGTACCAACTACACTACTAGCCTACACAACACATATCAAGCAGCATACCTTTCTATCCTAAACTGTCAAGCAATATGATGTTTGTTTTAAGAAACAATGTTTTTTTTAATTATCGTATTGTAAACGTTGGATATCGACTCGTACCAAAAAGTCAAGGAGATGTATAACGAATAAAGATAATGAACAAAACTCTACCGACAAGAGCATAGATCCAAAAAGGAAGAAAAATGAGCAATCTTAGACCGGTATAAACGAGGTTAAGTTAAATTGGAATCCATTATCTATTTACGCACATAAAAAAGATGATCCTCGTATCATACCATAACTTGATCATATATCACTTTATTCTCTGAACTTAAAACAAAAAATCTATTTTGAATTATAAAGAGGTCTTTCTTACACGGCCATCAGAGCAAGTCAATTTATAACATCAATTTGAATGGTAATCTCATTTCTTAAAAGCAAAGAGGGAATAAAGAGGGAAAAAGCAATTCATGTCATATTACAACACAGGTAATAAAATATGGCAAATTGCTTCCCGTATCGAAAATTATATTCAATTGAGTTCAGTGATCAAGCGAATTACATTTGAGTTTCACTGCTTAAGTAGGTAAATGTGTTAAATCGCGTTTAAGATAAAAGGGGCTGAATCAAGAATTACCTTTTGAATGTGCCTGTGGGCCCTTTAAGCTACTTTATATCGGCTTCAGTTTACATAGTAAAAGTAAGTTTGTGTGTTATGTGTTTGTGTTGCAGCCAATACTTAGGCCTTCTTCCCTGTCCCTGTCTAAAGGTAGCTTACGAAAGATTTTTAATTTGGGTTATCATTGTGACATTATGGTACTAAGATTTTAAGTTAATTAACAAAATAGTTTAACCATTAAGTACACACTCATTACGATCGCCAGTTAACATAAATTTCGTCCACAAGCCGAATTTAAAATGCGCTTACAACACGCCATCCCATGTAAGTGCAAATTAAAATGTTAATGATTAACCCAAAAAATAAATTGTATGCACAATATTTTTAAACCTCTTAACTACACAGTTATTGTTTATGTTGTTTATCTGCAGTCTATGGTACTCTATCAGTTCAATCATCACCCATTTCCTTGTCTTGCCTATTGTTATAAAGCTTCAGTACCACACTAGAACCTACAAAATTAATTGCGTCAGTTATCGTCTCATTGACGACGCGTTTGGTGTATTGGTTATTATAGCTCCTGACTATTACGCCGGCCGTCGCGGGTTAGTAGAATCCAGCAAATGTTTGTGTGATGAGCACGAACATTTGCACCTGAGTCATGGATGTTTATATGTATTTAAGTATTTATGGGAGACGCCCCCGTCATAATCGTTGTCTGATATTCGTAACACAAGAAAGAAATTCCTTACTACGAATCACTCAATCAAATCAAAAAATCAATTGGTGTGTAGGTAGTCTGGCGCGTATTTATTTATTTAATTGAACTTTACGCGTGTCGGAACAGAGATAAAATCATTATTACATAACTTTTGGTCCCTCGTTTCAAATCACCATGGCCTTAATCAATGAAGAACTAATGGTATGGATTTAAATGCACACTCTTGCAAGGAGTAGACTGTCAGCTTTAGAGCTTCTACAAACATCATAACACCAATATTTGATCCTTCGAGACGGATCTTCGAATTCAGATCCGTCTCAAAGGATCAAATGTTGTTGACTTGATTAGACACAATTAAGACACCCAAAACGTTTAGTTAGATTTCAGTTCGTAATTCTCAAAGCAGTAACTACTAGTGTAAACTACGTGACACCATTCTGTAGATTGGAATGCACCCGGCGTTAACAGTTTCCGACATCCGACAGTCGCAGTCGTTGCGATCCGCCATTGTGCACCGATATGCATCTGGGTCGATCACGTGCTTAATAAAAAACGTCTTTGTGATGCCGTTGTAATCAACTGTTGCTGTTGTAGTAGAGATTCGTGCAGGTGTCTTGAAATTGGAATGGATGAACCTAACTTTCAAGAGTGCAGAGTTAAAAAAATATAACCCTAAACCATCAATGAATTGGCTTCTCTAAAACCCCTTACACTCTCTTGCTTAGCATCGACGCTAAAAGTAGCGCAGTGTGTAAAGGTTGCCAGTTTGCGACTGCATCGATGCAATCGTGCGTTTTAAAAACTCGATTCAGCATCGCGACTTACGCAATGAACAGATTTATTTAGCATCGATGCAGTCGTCAAAATTCAGAACATAATTTGACAATTTCCAGATACTGCATCGCGACTGTATCGATGCTAACGCGCGTTAGCATCGATGCTAAAAGTAGCGCAGTGTACAAAGATTGACATTTTGCAACTTAATCGCTGCTAAAACTCGCAGTGTCTAAAGGGTCTAAGAGGTCTAACTTCTGATCTGTTAAAACGCCCATGATTTATCAGACAGAAGTCTGAAGTTGACATTAAGTAGTATCGCCTATGTAATATAAGACTGATATTTAAATTGAACTAATATCACCTTTACTAGAGATCAATTTTGAGGTAGGCACATTTTTTTGTACAGCCGGGCATTGGCCGTTAAAGACATAGAGATACAAGCATCTAACGATTTGACTCAATAGTTATCTTGATTCTACATATTTTTTGCCTAAAGTAATGCCAACAAGGATTACATTTTGACTTGTATGTTACAAGTCAAAATGTAGCACGTTTCAGATCTGCGGGCGAAGTCTGATGTATCATTTTTGACATTTCGCGTCGACAATTTCAATTTTATGATTTTCTAATTCATCAAATATCATTTTAACTTACGTAGCTATATCTTTAATAAATCTTAAAAAGTATTTGTAGTTTTTTAAGCATCATTCAATAATTCTTCTCAATCAATAGATACACGAAAACACCAATTTTGTCTCAGCATTTTTCGAGCGCCACCTGGTGGTTTTACACGGAACTATGTCGAGACTTCCGACACTGGTATATTTCGATTCTGTGAAGCACACGATCACATTCATTTAGTATCATGTCATCCGATATTCGCAGTTGGCTGAAATTACGGACCAACCACCTAATATCTAGTGGCATCGCGCTGATATTGCAATTTCAACCTTTACCATCTGTCAGATGAATACTTTTCGATTGAATATTGCTAGGACTAGAAATGAAAAGACATACAGCGAGTTGGAGAAATAAAGAAGTTTATCTTGATATCAACATTTGATATTGATAAAATCAGAAAGGCATTTTTGCCGCATTGAACAGTCATCAACTTTATTAGCCAATAATAAAAAAGGGTTTGAATTAAATAAGGAACCACAAATTTTAATCAAATTTAAATAACATCGAATAACTAGAAAAAAAAATCAATTCAATTAAAATCCAATAAAGCATTGCACGTGGCGACTTAGACCAATACCGCAAAGAATGGCAAATCCTTACCACTGACAGGGACACGTGGAATAGTTTGGGAGAAGCCTTTGCCCAGCAGTGGGACAGTATAAGTTAGAGGAAAAATATATTAATACCTCCGCACAATCGGTTGCACAGAAGCATGTTTTGTAGACTATGTAATTTCTCGTTACATTATTGGTGTCTTGTCCATTTGTTCTTTAATATTCAAGCTACGGTCGCCAAACCAATTTTGCATGTGCATCCGTACCGCCTTTGCTGAAACCAGATGGTACGCAGCCCACGCTGCTGAGGAGAAATCGAACTCATTCGCGACCCTGTTCGCTGCCTGCTCGCGCCCTGATACTGCAGGAAAAGCTCCACCTGCCTCCTCTCCACTGAAGTGCGCTTCCAACAGCTGAAGGAGATTCTTAAAATCCTGCAGAATGCCAGCCAGCGGACCTGATAAATATCAGCCATTGTTCAGCGTAACTGTGCGCCGGAGTTGTCTCCGCCTCTAACTCGCCTGTACCAACTTAAGGCTAGAATAGTGCCAAGTCATGGAACCTCGCGAATGTGCAACCAGTGCCCAAAAATGTATAAACATAAAAAAGTGTGTAGTGTGTTAATCATATCAGAAAGACATGCTGTTGCAGTTTTTTTTTGAACTTTTAAAACGGAACAATCCCGTCATTTAGGTTTTTATTTATCTTAAACGGTTTACGCTGCCTACGCAACAGAAGCTCTCATAATGAATAATTCCCGATCGTTTTTGCAATATTTTTCATTGTTGCTCTGCGCTTACAACGTTACAAGTCGTATTGTTTTGTTTTATATTAAGCTTAAAGCCTTTCTCAATAAATAAGCTATCCAACACAAAAATATTTTTTCAAATCGGTCTTGTATTTCTGTGATTAGCGCATTCAAACAAACAAACTCTTCAGCTTTATAACATTAGTATTAGTAATATTATAATAAACTGCCCCTATAAACTGACTATAAAGCTTAAAATAACGCACGCATTTTCTTTATAGGAGAAAAAAATCTTTGAGAGTCGATGCATGACGTGTGTAGGTAGGTAGACTGTTGGCGCACGTAAGCTTGACATCTTTCACCGACTCCAAATAATTGGTTTCTCCTATATAGAAGACAAATGCGTTATTTTAAGCTGTGTAGTTAGTTTTTTTGAAGGCAGATTCTTTTACTTCACGATTAATTGTTATTTATCATATCTTAAATACTACAGGACCGATTTTGATGAAACAAACTGTACCCTAAATGAACTATAAAATAAAATTTTATTCAATTCTGAATTCTGACGATGACGCATACATACAGTTCTAATTGATTACTTTCTTTTTTGAAGTGGGTAAAAATACAGTGTTGTAAATAGATCACATTAAACCGGTGTGGTGGACCTCATAGAAAGTTGTGAAGTCTAGTAAATGAAAAAACTGAATTTTTATAAAATGTCTTAATCATAAAGACAAACATATCTTATTTTTTTTATTAAGTCATATTTATATGCTTACAAACCTCACGTTTATTCAGCTCTTAAAACATCAAAGATTTAGTTCCTGCAGATATTTTCCGCGAACCAATATACCCGTTTGGTAGTGCTAGCCGTAATTCAGAGCTCTCGACATGATGGCCGAGGCAATATTGAAAATCGCAAACGAGGAATATCGGATGACAGACTATTTTTAACGAACCGGATTCCAGGAAGGCTTGTTGGTAATTTTTTAAACTTATCTTTAGTTCAAACCCTGTTTTATGATTGGCTTATAAAGTTGATGACTGTTCAATGCTGCAAAAATGCCTTTCTGCTTTTATCAATATCAATGTATGACTGAATGTTGATATGATAGATTAAGATATACTTCTTTATTTCTTTAACTCGCCGTCTGTCTTTTCATTTCTAGTCCTAGCAATATTCAATCGAAAACTATTCATCTGACAGATGGTAAAGGTTGAAATTGCAATATCAGCGCGATGCCACTAGATATTAGGTGGTTGGTCCGTAATTTCAGCCAACTGCGAATATCGAATGACTGGATACTAAATGAATGTGATCGTGTGCTTCACAGAATCGATATATACCAGATCTGAAACGTGCTACATTTTGACTTGTAACATACAAGTGAAAATGCAATCCTTGTTGGCATTACTTTAGGCAAAAAATATGTAGAATCAAGATAACTATTGAGTCAAATCGTTAGATGCTTGTATCTATGTCTTTAACGGCCACATGCCCGGCTGTACAAAAAAATGTGCCTACCTCAAAATTGATCTCTAGTAAAGGTGATATTAGTTCAATTTAAATATCAGTCTTATATTACATAGGCGATACTACTTAATGCCAACTTCAGACTTCTGTCTGATAAATCATGGGCGTTTTAACAGATCAGAAGTTAGACCTCTTAGACCCTTTAGACACTGCGAGTTTTAGCAGCGATTAAGTTGCAAAATGTCAATCTTTGTACACTGCGCTACTTTTAGCATCGATGCTAACGCGCGTTAGCATCGATACAGTCGCGATGCAGAATCTGGAAATTGACAAATTATGTTCTGAATTTTGACGACTGCATCGATGCTAAATTAAATTTGTTCATTGCGTGAGTCGCGATGCTGAAGCGCGTTTTTAAAACGCGCGACTGCATCGATGCAGTCGCAAACTGTCAACCTTTACACACTGCGCTACTTTCAGCATCGATGCTAAGCAAGAGAGTGTAAGGGGTTTTAGAGAAGCCAATTCATTGATGGGTTATATTTTTTTAACTCTGCACTCTTAAAAGTTAGGTTCATCCATTCCAATTTCAAGACACCTGCACGAATCTCTACTACAACAGCAACAGTTGATTACAACGGCATCACAAAGACGTTTTTATAAAGCACGTGATCGACCCAGATGCATATCGGTGCACAATGGCGGATCGCAACGACTGCGACTGTCGGATGTCGGAAACTGTTAACGCCGGGTGCATTCCAATCTACAGAATGGTGTCACGTAGTTTACACTAGTAGTTACTGCTTTGAGAATTACGAACTGAAATCTAACTAAACGTTTTGGGTGTCTTAATTGTGTCTAATCAAGTCAACAACATTTGATCCTTTGAGACGGATCTGAATTCGAAGATCCGTCTCGAAGGATCAAATATTGGTGTTATGATGTTTGTAGAAGCTCTAAAGCTGACAGTCTACTCCTTGCAAGAGTGTGCATTTAAATCCATACCATTAGTTCTTCATTGATTAAGGCCATGGTGATTTGAAACGAGGGACCAAAAGTTATGTAATAATGATTTTATCTCTGTTCCGACACGCGTAAAGTTCAATTAAATAAATAAATACGCGCCAGACTACCTACACACCAATTGATTTTTTGATTTGATTGAGTGATTCGTAGTAAGGAATTTCTTTCTTGTGTTACGAATATCAGACAACGATTATGACGGGGGCGTCTCCCATACATACTTAAATACATATAAACATCCATGACTCAGGTGCAAATGTTCGTGCTCATCACACAAACATTTGCTGGATTCTACTAACCCGCGACGGCCGGCGTAATAGTCAGGAGCTCTAACCAATACACCAAACGCGTCGTCAATGAGACGATAACTGACGCAATTAATTTTGTAGGTTCTAGTTTGGTACTGAAGCTTTATTATTATACAATAGGCAAGACAAAGAGATGGGTGATGATTGAACTGATGGAATACCTATAGGGTGCAGATAAACATCATAAAAATAACTGTGTAATTAAATAAAGTGGAAAGTACAAAGTAAATGAATTGACCTGAAACTCGTTAAGTTAGTCGCTCGGACGGAGAGTTATTGGATTCCCTGGAGCGACCGGGAAGGAGAAGTGCTCACAAACAACATAAATGGGTACTGAACTAGATCAATTGCATCTGTTATTTTCTTCATGTTAAAAAAAACTGCGAAGAATATATCTTTACCCTGACACCCTGACATAAAGCAAAGTTAAACAAATACTTACTATGGATTCTTATTTGTACTACTTGGTATTAATGACATCATCATCATCCAATTTATCGCTGGAGCTTTGTTTTAAATTCCAAATTAGAAAGATGATATGCTGCTTTCTCTCTTGCTTTCGACACGCAGTTTGAGAACAGGAAGTTTTCCGCCTCTTAATATCCAGTCGAAAACCTTTCCTGATTATATCTTTAGCCTTCTGCCAGTACTATTGTTGCTGCTACCCGACGTTTATTGGATGGCGGTGTATACTCGCCATGGCACATAATCTTTACTTAATATTATAGCTTTAAAAGCGAAGCCCATCCCTCTAGACTCACTACCACATTCTGGTAATCCTGCTGCTGTTTATTCGGGGACTGCTAATTCAACATATTAGCAGTTAAACATCATCTGTGGTGGCCGTTCACTCTCTGCCACAGCTCAACTTAGGGCTGACTAAGTTATTGACGTATCATCATAATATGACCCATTATCATCATTATTATCTCTTTTAATCAGTGAATCCTTCACCATAGACCAATTGAAACCTAAACAGTACCCTTACTTGGAGCCTTTTAGCGAATATTGCAAATTTTATTAGATACCCATAGAACCAAAGATAATATTGCTCTTCTTGGTATTCATAACGTACAGCACTTCATTTTTTTTTAAATCAGTGCAGTGTTTGTAATGATTTCAGTAATGTAGTTAGGCGATATCTTCACCAAAGAATAAGGAGAAGAACATCTCGCCAGTCTGAGACACATTGATTGATAACTTAACTTCCTAAGATTTTAGATTAAGGTAACCATTCCGACCATTTAAGTAACGTTTATCACGAACATCTCCGTGCTCCGGAAGGCACCTTAAAACTGTCGGTCTCGGCTAATATCGGTTGATATTAGTCGTTAAGCCTAGTCAAAGGTCCCAGGGGCAGCTTGATAAAATCTGTCAGAAAGGTAAGTCTGCTTGTCTTGCAACACCCCTCCACTGATTCCGCGTGGTGGAGTATGGCTCATACCACCTCATACTTGAGGTGAGGCCTTTACCCAACAGTGTGATGCCAATTTAACTTAACTTTTAATACCAACAACTTGTGTCTCCACATTCATCTCCACATGTGTGATAGAAACTATTCCTTACAAGTTTCCTCGACGGCACTCTACTTTAAATTTTAGATCGGGAGAGTCGAACCATCCAAACCACCGTTTTCGCAGCACGTTTAAATTTTAAATTGGAAGAGCCAACTGCTACTTCGAAAGATTACCAATACTGCTTTTAGTTGTAAATATTATTTACTGAAATATTTTAAAGTACTTACCAATACAGATCTACTTCAGATGATCTCGTAATTTTATTGCAATTTAGAGTACTGTAGCAACAACAAATAATTTGACCAGATCTATATTTCTAGTTTGTCAATAAATTACTTCTCTGTGACATTGAAATTCGAAGTGTAATAATAAACCAAACAAAACCAAATTAGAAAACGATAACAATATGATAACCAATCCTTTGAGTAACCACTACGTTTAAGAGCCTGATAGGTACTTCACAGACGGCCGTCTTGGTGCAGTGGTTAGAGCTCGTGACTACTGAAGCGGCGGTCGCGGGTTCAAATCCCGCAAGGGGAAAATGATTGTGTGATAAGCACGAAAATTTTAACCTAAGTCATGGATGTTATTTGTATTTAATTATTTTAGGAGACGCCCGGCCCCCGTCATAGACCCCTTACACAAAGCGACTTTTAGCATTGAGCAGTCGCGCGTTTCAAAAACGCGCTTCAGCATTCGAGACTCACGCAATGAACAGATTTAATTTAGCATCGATGCAGTCGCCAAATTCAGTACATAATTTGTCAATTTCCAGCTTCTGCATCGCAACTGTATCTATACTAACGCGAATTAGCATCGCAACTATATCGATGCTAAAAGTAGCACAGTGTGTAAAGGTTGACATTTTGCGATTGCATCGATCTAACGCGCGTTAGCATCGTGATTGCATCGCTGCTAAAAGTCGTATTGTGTAGAGGGTCTAGTCGTTGTCTGGTACTTCATAACACACAACATACAACTATGAAATTACAACTCTTAAGAATATCGCATTATGGCGTCGATGCGTCTGCGCACTCCTTCAGCTCTATCCGCTATGACTTTACTATTTAATCAGGGTTGCCATCCAAGAATGTTTCCACTTCATCCCCATCATCTAATTTAAGAGCTAGGCTCTTGTTGGTGGAGGTTTATTCATTCTTTACGCTCTTTCGCCATACTCTTGACCTCTTGATACTTACGACGCAACATTTTACACTTTGCTAAAGGATTCGTTGTGAAAATATATAGTATATTTTTTCACATTTTTTTCGAAAAGGTCTATTGCTTGCTATAGTATTACATTCGGGAGTATTAGTATTAAAATAAAAAAATATTATCGTTGACGTTGACGACCCGTCTGGTGTAGTGGTCGAGAAATCGCCTACTACGCAGCGGGTGCGGGTTCGATCCCCGCACAATACAAACATTTGTGTGCATGAACATGTCTGTTTGTATTGGTCTGGGTGCTTTCTATGTATATCATGTATGTATTTAGAAAAAAAAAAGTATTTAAGTATTATATCCGTTGTCTGGCACCCATAACACAAGCTTTGAGTAGCTTACTTTGGGGCTAGATGGCGATATGTGGGAATGTCCAAAGGATATTTATTAGGTACTTAACGCATCTTCGTCATAAAGTAAAAAAGTAAAGTTAGCCTGTAACGTCTCACTGCTGGGCAAAGGCCTTACCTCAAATACAGGGTGTTGTTTTGGTCAGCGACGAGCGACTCAGGGGTGGGTATACAAACGATACTGATGCCAAAAAAATATGAAAAAAAAATTTTTTTTGAAATGGTAAAATCCCATAAAAACTTTTTTTATACGGTACAGTGATCAAGTCAAAACCACCAACACCAGGTAGCCTCTTCGTAGCTTACTAACTACGGTGTAGTAGTATTTCGTAGATATGCGCTAGCTACGCGCTAGAGTGCGAGTTTTCCCATTCGTTTTGTATTTTTTTTTAATGTTGTGAAGAGGTTTTCTTGTATAAAACTTGCTCAGAATTTAAAGAAATATTTTTTTTAGAATAAACATAACTTATATTATCATCCCTGAGTTGGATGTCACTGACCAAAACAAATCGGTAGTTCGAGCCATACTCCACCACGCGGGCTCAGTGCGGATAGGTGGAGAGGTGTTTGCAAGGCAAGCGACTAATCCTGCTGTCAGATGTTATCAAGCCGCCCATGAGGCCTCTCACTAGGCTTAACGACTAATATCGACCGATATTAGCCGGGACCAACGGCTTAACGTGCCTTCTGAAGCATGGAGATGCTCGTGATGAACGTCACTTATATGGTCGGAATGGTCACCCATCCAAACACGACCGCGCTGTAGGTCGCTTCACTTCGGTATCACTACCACTGCGCTACGAGCATCTCTACATACTACTACCATCTACGTCATATTAAATATGTACCTAGTCTTGCCATAAATATTGTCACAAAGAAAAAAATAATTAATGCAAGTAATAATTATTACTTTTCCAGTTTTATACATGAATATAAAAAAATATATATATAAAAAGCTTATTCGTAGTGGTCTCCATGAGCTGCAATACAGTCCTTTAAACGTTGAGTCCAGTTATCAATACAAACACGCACTCTTTCCATGGGAAAATTCATCACTGCCAATTGTGTGAATTGTTTAAGGGACTCCAAATTATCATGGCCTTTAGAGCAAGCCATACTCTCTAGAACTGACCATAAATCATAATCCAGCGGATTAAGATCGGGACTAGACGACGGCCAGTCTTCAGCTCTGATGAAGTCCGAAACGTTCGCTTCTAACCAAGACTGCGTGGACCGAGCTTTATGACCCGGCGCCGAGTCTTGTTGGAAAGACCATGCTTGGTTGTTGAACATGGTGTTGTTAAGGGGCATAACTACCTTCTCAAGAATGGTATCTTGATTCACTTGTGCCGATGTTTTGATACCTTTTTTACAAAAATATGGCTCAGTCACTCCTTCATAGCTAACACCCCACCAAACCATCACTGAAGTCGGGTTATACTCACGTTGCACTCTGCCGACTAATTGGGAAGCTTCCTTAGAGGTTTGAGCATAAATACGGTCATTTTGTTTGTTAAAATGTTGCTTAATTGTAAAGATTTTCTCATCCGTAAACAATTTTTTTCTGTGACCTCACTTTGCGTACCGCTTCAGTAGTTTTTTAGATTTTACCACCCTATTCTTTTTTAAATTATCAGTTAAAAAATGACCAGTGCGTCTCTTATAGGCTGCAAGTCCTAAATCATCTTTTAAAATACGCGACATGGTTCTGGGTGCTATCCTCATCTCCCGAGATAAAATTTTTTGCTTTCGGACAGGATTTCTGCGAATTCTTTCCCTTACTGCTTTGACCACCTTTTTCTTACGCACACTACGTGGACGGCCAGATCTTTTTCTTTCACAAACAGAGGAGTTCTCATTGTACCTATTGATAGCCTGGTACACAAACATTTGACTAATACCAAGCGTATGGAGGGTTTTAAAAATTGCATTTGGCTTCACACCAACTTTGTGTAATGCAATTACAGCGATTCGGTTCTCTTTATCACCCCACTCCAATTTAATATCGCAAAATATTGTAAAATGTATTGGCGCCAAAATTAGAAAACACAATGAGCAAACGTATTAAAATGACAGATTCCAAATCCAAATGTAATATCTTTATTATTTTTTCAACACACTTGCTCAAAACGACGTTATTATTCCACCGATTTTTGGCTCATAACCATAGATATTAAACACGCGTGCTTTTTCATTATATTATTGCCTAGTGCAATTATATAATGAGAAAATGCTTTTAGTTTATTAACCCGACCAATTTACATTTGTACCCTAGTACCAAGTCGTAAGTAAGCAGAAGAAGCGATTTAATTTAGTCGGGTTATACAATACTTTTATTTTAGCAACAAACAGTATTTATGCGAAAAATAACAGTATCTCCATATGTATCTATTTCAATAAATGGTAAATCCAGATTTATTACTAAAAATAGCTCAAATTCATTTAAGATTTTCTGTGATTTGTGTTTTAAATACGAATTATTACATTTTTAATCTTGGCTTTTGGCTGATCTAGTTCGCGCCTAAGCCTTGCGCGCGCATCGGTATCGCGGCAAGAAAAAAAAAACAACGCGCCATTTTTCGTGAATAATAATTGTCGGCTGTGACGAAGTTTGGATAAATTATGACGTTTAATATTAATGAAATTGTCTACATCAAGTGAAGAAAATGAAGAAAACCTATTATTAACTCCGCCGGACATACGTAACGAGGCGAAAAACGCGTGCGAAAGTCTTTGCCATCAAAATCGAGTGAAATGTATTCTTACTTATTCGTGTTTAAATAATTAAAAACTTAGTAAATGAAGAGTCTTGTTTTTTCCTCGCAAGTGTGTTGAAAAACGTCGTATGAAACACGTGTGCCTGTGACCATTATATACGCGGCTTTCTTATGGCGCACTCGCTTTCGCTCGTGCGCACACAATATCACCTTGTATATAATGGCCAACTTAGCACACTTGTATCATAATGTACTATTAATTGTAACAGTATTTATGGCCAGACTGTGTATATATCACCATCGCGTAGTACCTACTACTCTTTTTTCAATGGTCAGATCCGTATTATAAGTCATTTAGCGTATGTTTAGTGGCTGTAACATTATAAAAGTGGCAGCCCTATATTTAGCTTAGCGTAGCAGGAGCCAGTGCCGTTTCATTAAGATTTTCTAGCCCGACGGCTTAACTCAATCCTTATCCAAGCAAAGGGACCGAGTTAAATCACCGCTCAAAAAGATAAGCTATTCGACATCGAACATTGCACGTTCCAAATTTGCAACGTTGCCTTTCGCTTTAACGCATTAGATTTTATTTATTTTTTATTTAGCTCCAAAATGTGATCACTTCAGTCTTAGAGCATACTATTATATTTGTGAACATGAAATAAGTATTATTTTTCATTAAAGATTACAAGTTCCATACTGGAACTGCAGACAAAAAAAAATGTGTTATACATGCTACCATTTACTCGCCATAACAATTTGGGTGCGAATTCTCACGCGGTTTGCATTCGAAGTAATTCCACCGCTTGAATTTACTGTGGAATTAGAAGTAGTTTTTAATTTCTCAAGGTTTAGATATCTGAGCATTTCGATTTCTTCCGTGCGATAGTTTTTTTTTTAATGTTGGTATATTATTTGATTTTTAGATAAAAGGGTTACCTAAAAATCAAATTATGTGCATAAACCATGTAATTGGTTAGTCAACAAAATTGAAGCTCGAAATTGATGCAATATTTAGTATTTTTTAAGTTACTGCCAAGTGGATCTTAACTGATTTTCGAATCAAAACCAGATAAAATACACACAATAGTAATTCAAAAAGATTACTCACTTTTGTTTGTACTCGCGTCAATATTATACGTGATTTTCTTGGATTTTTAATTGATTTTCAAACGAAAATCATTCGGAATATTAACGCGAGTGATTTAATAATAGAGCTCCTGCTAAAATTGTGCAGCTGGTTTTAACTCTGTGGTAACAGGGCCGGTTTGATTTGTCAGCTCGACATTGTCATTTAAAAATATCTGATTTTATATAAGTAGCTCTTTATGGATAATATAATCGTTTAAACTGCAGAATCCATCCAACCATAAGTAAGTGAGTATTTGATATTCTTTAAAACTTTAATAAAATATATAGTTAAAACATTAGACTCGTTGGTACAAGAACCAAATTCAAATTAGTAACAAATGAAACCAATTGACTTGTTTCAAGTTGCCAGGCAATAACAATTTAATCCGATCCAATAGATTTAGCGGAATCTAGTACCTATCAGTTAATTGTATCATAACACCACAGAATATCAAACCAAAACAAAATGGCAAATGTTCTTAATTCTAATTCAGCTTTATGGTTTAGCATGTAGAGTTGAAAACCGTTTGGGAAAATTGGCTGTGAAATCAAGAGCGACATCATAATATCAGTCGTCTGGAATTTAACACTGGGTCCAGTAATACAGTACCTATACCATGAGTTTACTCGATAGCGACGACGGTTTTACTCGCTAGCGACGATGTAACTTTTTGTATGGAAAATTTGAGTTCTGTCAGTGACCGCTAGAGGCGCTGTGACTTTTTAATCGTCGCTAGCGAGTAAAACCATCGTAAACTCATAGTAACGGTACAGGTATTAGTGCGTTTATGGTTTTCCCAGTTTATGGTTTTAGACCCATCGCTTTAGTCCACAAAATTGGCTAATATATGTATTAGTAACTATTATTCGCTCGTTATTTGACCATTCATTATATCAAATGTGGTAGAGTTTTGATATACCAGTTTCCTCTACATTTACAAAGCACAATTGATTCAAAATTAAGGATTGGTAAATCAAACTGGAGGGAGTAAAATCCCATCTCTAAAAACTGATTGGATAACGAAAGAAGCTTCCCTTAAAAGGGATGTACGTTTTTTCATTTCCTTTTTCGTAGGTATAACAAACTAATCATTCATGATGATATCATACTAATCTACTCTATAATATAATCAGATTTCCAAATCGAAATTCGTACCACAACGTTCTGTGAGCCTCAACGAAGCATGACTATCTCCTCTCGGTTCACTTACGGGGATAATCATATTTGTATCAATAAATAAATCGCTCGAAATCAGAGCGAGACCATTAATGGGGACTCCACTCGCCCCCGTTACGCCAATGTGACTATCTTTTGTATTAACAACATCAACTTCTGCCCGCTCATTTGTATCCGAGTCAATATTTTCAAAACAAAGGAAACAGGAAAAATGCTGCGGTGTTTCAACCTTTTCGGCATTAATTGTTGCTTTGTTTACAAAAAGTAAACTGTTTTTTGTGACCCACTTCTTCGGGGATCTGGGTCAGTAAAATTTCGTCCCCTCCGTTATCCTGTCTCAATTTTTTAAAGGGCTTGTTCAAGCAACCGATGAAAATGTTTTCTTTCCATTGAACTTACCTGCGGAGGTATAATCCTCTTACTTGATGATCTTTTTATCTCCGGTCACAACAATTTGTCGCAGGTTTCAGAAAGACTTGACAATTTTGTCTGCAAATAATGAGGGAGAATAATTTTCAAGATTCTGTTTCTTGAGATGGAAGCGCTTGAGTTTCAGTTTATTATTTTTCATCAGTTGTTTTCTATTATCATTATTTCTTTTAAACCATTCTATACTTTAAAAATAATTTCTTCATACAAGGCCAGTCGTTTATTTGAATTATTTCGAATAGTTTGCCACAGTCTACCGTCTTGTAAGACTTTACAGCCTCATACATCGCTCTAACGAATTCCGTACCACATTATCTGACCCCGAAAAGCCGTTTTTGACGAGCTCATTAACGCTGGTAAATTTCAGATTCATCTTAACAATGTTAACCTTATTCTGGCAAACTGTTCACACGTATACATTTGCATGATAATGGTGTTTGTACTGGGCAGTTTAGCATACCGGGGTTATAGCAGAGGCAGAGCCCTGTGAAACGCTCGAAAGCGAGCTATGGCATTGCAGTATTGGAAATCAGGCGGTCGAAGTATTTGCAGATTACAAACGTCCTGTGCCTTACTGAACAGAATGTTGGTTGATCTTTGTTTTGGTGAACATTTTTTGCCTGCATCTATTATTTTGTTAAACATCAAAAACTTGAACGTGACTACATATTTTATATTTCACACCAATAAATTGGTAACATTTGCCATGAGGTTAATTAAAATTAGTTAGTTTTGTAAAAGCACTTTAAAACTGACGATATAAACGAAATTTGAAATAATTTATTAAAAATACAATGGCCATCAAATATGTTTGCCGCTTCTACTCACCACGTGGTCTATGTTATGCGAAATAATATCACAGAATTATCGTAACAAAGTTGACCTAATTGCGAGGCAAGTGTCAACACGTTACATTTGCATAGTAATCGTGTTTGCGGCGCGAAAGTCCCTACTCTCTAAGACTACCTCTTTTTTGAAAGATTTTTTTATTCTTATTCTTGAATGTTTTTTTAACATTCACAGGGTCATATTAGTTTTCTTAAAAAATAAAATAAGAAACCAAAAATTCGAACTCGAACCTGCAACTTCAGGAACCGGGCCAACGCTTTTTCCAATTGACCATATAAGACCTATAAGAGACCAGAAATTTCGCGCAGACGGACTGACAGCACGGTAGCTCAATTGGAAAGAGCGTCAGCCCGGTTAGCCAGAAGTTGCAGGTTTAAGTTTTCAATGCATTCTTTAAGAAGGGGCTCAAAGCGCTCAATGGCACCTGAGGTGTTCCTCTTATGGAGCCTAGGTTACTATAGCTTTATGTAGTGTTGGGTTATTCTTAGTATGTTACAACCTACTAAAACGTATGTAAATGAAATTTCTCAGCCAGATGCCATTCGCTTAGGCGCCGTTCCTTTAGTAAAAATATATGGTATTTTCGGAAAGCTATCTCTTTCCATGACATAGTCTTGCTACTAGGTGCAACATGGACGCATAGATTCGAAAAAAACATGTATCGTCTTAGTGAAAGTTCTGAAGGGCGCTTAGCATTCCGCGGTAGAACGACAGTCGCGAAGTTACGGACGGACGGAAAGGTTCGCATACCTTATTAGATAGAAGTTGGGCATTCCGCATTTTACGAGTATGCGCCTTATAGTCCATTGAATAAAAAGTTCTAGAGTGCGTGAGTTAGTAACGTAAGATGTTTCTTCGGAAACATGTCAAGAGTCCCTAGGTAATAAACATACTAAAACCCCGGGACACTAGGAGGAGCCCCGGAGTGGGGGAAGAGGGGAAAGGGTCCATTTTTTGACTTTTCCCTTTAATCTCAAAAACGGTACATGTTAGAGAAAAACTTTCAAGGAAAAGTTGAAAGGGCATAAAATTATCTACAAGTTATACCTAGATCATTTTTTCCTATATCCTACCATTTCTGAGTTACACGCAGTAAAAAATGATTTTGGCTCGAACAATTTCCCCATACTAGATACCGATGTTTATCACATCAATCGATCAAAAAATATTTCTTTCTTCCAAAAAACTCAAATGTGCAAATTGTGACCGGTACTGATAGATTGCTCTTAATTAGGTCTATAATTGGTAAAATAAACACATTCCTCCATGGAAGCCTTTAGAAGAAATCGATTGTCAAAATATTATATTAGGGTAGTTTGAGTAACTGAACTTGATCTTTTTATTTTTTTCTTCCAAAAAACTCAAAAGTGCAACTTGTGACCGGTACAGATAGATTGCTCATAATTAGGTCTATCATTGATAAAAATACCAGATTTCACCACGGAGGCGTTTACGGGGAATTGAATTTTATTAGGGTAGTTACGATACTTGAACTTTTTATTTTTTTCTTCCAAAAAGCTCAAAAGTGCAACTTGTGATCGGTACTGATAGATTGCTCTTAATTGGGTCTACCATTGGTAAAAAAAACACATTCCTCCATGGAAGCCTTTAGGAGGAATCGATTATCAAAATATTATATTAGGGTAGTTACGCAACTTGACCTTTTTATTTTTTTTCTTCCAAAAAGCTTAAGTGCAACTTGTGACCGGTACCGAAAGATTGCTCATAATTAGGTCTATGATTGATAAAAAAACCAGATTCCACCATGGAGGCGTTTAGGAGGAATTGAATTTTATTAGGGTAGTTACGATACTTGAACTTTTTTTTTTCTCTTGTGCCTCTCATTTGACATCAATAATAAATAATAATAATAATAATAAAGTTTATTTCACAAAAAAGGTTACATTGACTTATACAGTGACCGAAGCGCCCTTTTAAGCTTAAAAGCCTGTATCAGGGAGCAACGCTCTTCCATTACTAAGGTCGTTATCAGTATACAGTAATTTAAAGAACAAGATAACAAAAGTAACAAAAATTAGAATTAATAGGTTACACTTTTATTCATAGAAATTATGTGTGTATATTAATGTTGTGTGTGTGTGTGTGTGTGTGTGTGTGTGTGTGTGTGTGTTACTATTTGATAATATCAAGTAATGCCTCCAAATCATCATAGGTTTTGTTTTCTAGGTACACCTGTAAGCATCTTTTACAATCTCTATATGTTTTGTTATATAAATTAACATTCTTATTAATAATTTTATATAGATAAGCCGAGCGAGCTGTATATTGCACAGAAGCAAAAACAGTATTGAATTTCGGAGTCTCTATCTTCTGCCTTCTTTTTGCAGCATTTCTGGCATCGAACTGTACTGTTTTGTGTTTCCTAAGAACTGTTTGTATAATGTACAGTTTTCTAATTGATAGTATTTGCGTAATTTGGTAAAGTTTGTCAGTCCCAAACCTTCGCTTTTTAAAATACATCACTTTTACCAAGTTACGTTGTGCACGTTCTACCTCAAGAAATCTTGTCTTGGCCGCACCACCCCAGACAGGCAGACAGTAAGCGAGAACCGACTGTACCAGGGATACATATATATTATTCAAAAGACTCATGTTTCTGTCCCCCGGCTCGGTATCTGTCTTTGGCACTACATGTCTCAATATCTTAAATATCCAAGTAAGATTTCTTATTCTTTGAGTGACATGCTCAAGCTGTGGATACCAAGAGAGTCTTTGGTCCAACCACACTCCGAGATATTTTACATGTGCTACTTTTTGTAAAGAGGGGCAATCACAGTTTTGCCTATCACTCGATAATGCGGGTTTAGCATGACACTGATGGATCCTCACCGCAAAATCCTGTCCGGGCTGACCGTTATTATAGATACTGAAGCATATATAGTTAGTTTTAGCTGTATTAAGTGTGAGGAGATTATAACCCAGCCATTTTCCTATTTGTTCAAGACCCTTCTCTGCATTTGCCCTAGCATTTTCCCAGGATTTCCCAGTGAAAACAACTGCTGTGTCATCCGCATAGGAGAATATTTTGGCATCCTTTAAGGTGATATTACACAGATCGTTCAGGTAAATTAAAAATAACGTGGGTCCAAGGACACTTCCCTGAGGAACACCAAACGATACTTTTGTACAGTCACTAGTGTAATTTCCCAATTTTACCATTTGATTCCTATTTGCAAGATAATCCGAAAGCAAATTCAACGGAACACCTCTTATACCGATCTTGTTCAGCTTGTGTACAAGGATGGGGAGAGAGACCGTATCGAAAGCTTTTTTTAAATCCAAGAATACTGCCATACATTTGTTATGTTTATCCATTTCCTCCACTACCATAGAGCTCAGTGCAGATATTGCATCTTCTGTTGACTTCTTCTGTCTAAATCCAAACTGAGAAGGAGAAAGGATGTCATATTTGTTTAAATAGGCGATTAATCGTCGATTTATAAGCCTTTCGAGAATTTTCGAAACTGCAGGTAGCACCGATATGGGTCTATAGTTACCTACATTGTCTCTATCCCCAGCCTTGAGCACCGGAGTAATGATCGACCGCTTTAGGAGAGTTGGGAATATTCCTTTGTCAAAGCACAAATTTGCTAGGTGAGTTATGATAGGGATGATAACGTCTTTGGCGTGTTTAAGGAAAGCGGTCGGGACATTATCCCAGCCTGGAGAACTTTCTGATTTTAAGTTCATCAAAATGCTGTCAATGTCCCAACATTATCCGTTGTTCGGATTTTTTCGATGAAGTTTCACACGTAGCATGGGAAGGGGTCCGCCCTCGTTAAGCTTATGCTAAAGTTTGCTTATGTTTTCGTATTTTTCACCTTTCATGGGATGTAGCTTGAAAACGGCTGCTAATAGAAAAAAATGATTTAGGTACAACTTGTAGATAATTTTATGGCCTTTCAACTTTTCCTTGAAAGTTTTTCTCTAACATGTACCGTTTTGGAGATTTAAGCGAAAAATGAAAAAATGGATCCTTTCGCCCCCTCCCCCCACTCCGGGGCTCCTCCTAGTGTCCCGGGGTTTTAATATGTTTATAACCTAGGGACTCTTGACATGTTTCCGAAGAAACATCTTACGTTACTAACTCACGCACTCTAGACCCCCCTTGGAGGGACTCATTCAATGGACTATTAGTACGGTTTACTTAGAAAATGTTGTTAGTATTATATTTACCATGAAGAGAGTGATTTGGATTTCTTGGAATTTGGATGGTAAACTTTATTCTAATCTATTACATGCGTTATATATGCATGTTTATTATAATTAATTCGGGTTCCGTAGCCGAATGACTACTTTTATATACTCATATTTAAGGGGGCTCCCATACATGAAACGAAAACTGAAAAAATTTTTTAGTCAAACCTATGCGTGTGGAGTGTTTATGGATAGGTCTTTTGAAATGACATGGAGGTTTCTACAATAAATAGACGCTTCCGAAGTGGTAAAATGGGCGTCCTCTTCCCTCCTCTAACTTCTAAACTAAGCGAGTGCAAATTTTGGAAAAATATATAATGTAGATCTTAACAAATACTTTCAACGAAAATTGGTCCTTTGTTCGCATAAGGACAGATTCTCAAAACGACAGATTCGCATAAGGACAGATTCTCAAAAAGACAGATTCTCAAAAAGACAAAGTACATTTATGTACAAATATTAATTTTATTTTCGATCTCTCGTACGACTCAACTCGTTACCATCTAATCGTACGAACTAGTCATACATTTTAACTACTTACACTTTAATTAACAAAAAAAAATGCATTTATTGATAAGTATTATTGTTTTTTTTTAATGTTTCTTATGCTCGGTAAGTACTGTTTTCTTGATTTAAATAGCGGGTGGAATAAAACGCCAAGTAAAAATTCAAAATGATCTTTTCTTTGACACCCAACGTTAATAATTATTTTTATCTTTTAAGCATGATTGTTTGAATCATCATTTATTTGCAAGAACACAGTACATGTTAAAATTAAATTGAAATTAATTAATTAAGTTATACGGTATATAGTCGGTGCCATCCTTGTTTGGTAAGAGAAAATTTAGCTCAACAGTGCCACCGACTCCAAAAACACCTTTCTTAGTAAAAGTTTTGGGCTATTTTTGAATTTTTAGTTTAGTTTTTTGAAAGTGGGTTTCATTATTTTTTTATCTTTTTTGTGGTTAGAATAAAAAAGTCAATACTCAAAGCTTACGAGCCAACCCTTGAGTAGAGAACTCAAGGACTGGTTTTTAAGTTGTTGCTACTTATTGAAAAGTGAGATAACTTTATTTCTCATCAATGAGGTCGTGTGTTCCATCTCCACCTGTACCACTATGTTTATAACATTTAAGTACATTCTTTTATATATAGCCTAACGGTGAAGAAAAACATTGTTAGAAAACCTGCACAATAGTTGGCATGTGAGGGAAAAACACTTCATTAAAAATTACCAATTGAAAGTATTTGTTTGTTTCAATCCACATATGATCATGACCCTCAGGGGCCGTTCAAGTATTATACGTAAGAAGATTTCATTACAATTTTTCACTCCTCCATACCCCCTGTGACAGTCAGCAAAAAAGGCAAAGCTCATTTCCAGACAGCGGAGTAATCGCGTAACAGGCATACAAAAATAAACATACAACAAATTATACAGAATTGAGAACCTCCTCCTTTTTTTGAAGTCGGTTAAAAAAGTTATCTCGGAGATTCACCGCCTATAATGCAGTCGAAATAAATTATACAACAATATTATCGGCTCTGGCAGATTTAATAACATACTAGAGTCTTACATTTATTTCCTAGCTAGGGCCCGCTTCATCCATTTTGTATTACTTAAGATTATATTTTATAATAAAAAATAAATTAACGAGGACAATAAAATTGGTATTGAGATACTAAGTCAATAAATAACAGATATTACGTATAAATTAAAAACATTATAGAAATGTCATAGACAAAAGTCATCCAAACAGTACGAGTTGTATATGCAAGAGGTATGCATTATTGCTACCATTTACTTTGACAAAATCTTACAACAGAGGAATAATAAGCAATCAATATACAGATGAGAGTTGTAGACCTTCCGACACATACGATATTTTTTAAAGAATGGTGTGTTGATCTGTACTTTATCCGTCTTTTTGAGAATCTGTCCTTATGCGAATCCGTCTTTTTGAGAATCTGTCCTTATGCGAACAAAGGAAATTGGTTTGGACGGGATCGAACTAGTAGTTTTTGAGATTTAGCACATTTTCAACTACCGCAAGCATAACTTTGTTCTTCATACAAACACTATGAAAAACAAAGTTATATTAGCTGTCATCAAAATATTGTGGTATTTAGCTAAGTGGACGTAGGTTTATTCCCCTTATTCAGTTAAAATTGGCACAGAACCCTCAGTAAGTCCGAATCGCACTGAGCCGTTTTTTTTTAAATATAGGTACAAAACAATACTGGCACGTGCTGAATTAGTTCGAGTAAATTCTGAATTGTCTTCGTATACTTACTAACTATAATAATGATAATACCTCCCACTGAACAGATTTATCTATTCAATAGATACATAAGTACTATCAATGTTAATTTGGTGTGGTCTTATCTCGTTAAATCTTAAGAATAACTTAATTGACAGTAACAAAACACTACGATAACATCCTAACCGGCGGACCAAAACTGCCACCTAATTTCAACACCTCTGTCATCGCGTCGACAGCTCTATTACCCGCAACTTTATCCGCGTCCTTTTCAGATATTTAATGAATTCAGTATCCATATAATGCTTATGATCCCTTTTTTTCAGGGCTCGTTCCCGGTCCCGGTCGAGGTCAGTGACTCCGAGCGCATCCCCTCCGATGCCGGTGCCCCCACCACCGCCCCCGCCGCCTCACACGCTGCATCCAGACAATGCCTTAGGTAACGTATCGTATTCGTCACGTCACTATGCAAAGGGTGCCGAAGACGTGTGGCTATGATATTATACGTGGTGCTTGCAGTTGCTATAGACAGCGCATCAGCCACTGAGTCGTGAGGCCATAATATCAATAGATATAGTAATATGCAGCGCACCGCTTAAAGGTCTGGGCCCACTACACCGTACCATTCCATGACCGTGTTAAGCAACACACGAAAAGCGAAACGATACGCTTTACTTTGCCCACTGAACGGATCTACAGCGTTTTGTCTCACCGTTATATGAAGCGAGAGCGTATTTTGCTGGTGCTGACACGCTCCGTGCATGACACGCAACAGTGTTGGTCGGTGTGCCGGAACGTCTAGCGGGAAAGTTGTCAGTCTTCACTACAAAGAATATTTTTTTGCCTGACACGTTCCTAACACGGTCATGGTATGCTACGGTGTAGTAGGAATAAACCTTTATCGATAAGGACAAGCGATATAGATCTGACACTGACACGACTCAGTTTATAGCATACAGACTAGAGGGTTTGGTAGTAGGGTTGTTGTTCTATTGTTAAATTTTGTGTCGAGCTTAATATAAGTACACGACTATCAGACACCGAAGATAAGGTTGTACGTGGTACGGAGTGGATAGATCCGGTTCCTCCACTGACAGAAGTGATGACTAGAACAAAATATGTGATCTAGGTACAGGTACTCTGCCTAAAGTACGGTTTCCGTCACTATAGGTCATGTTATAGATAGGACTGTGTATACACGTGTGGCAGTGGCTATGCAATTACGCGCGGTTCTCATCTACAGAGGCACATATCTACAGAGGGTGTAGTGTGTAAGTGTAGGTTCGGATTCCACTGACTGAGAAAAGCGACTGCCAGAGCAGAATGTGAGCTATTTTCTGCATCTAGACAAGACTTTAGGTAACGTATCTGTCACGCGCGTCACATGGGATTTGCTTTGGACTGATAAGACGCGCTGCTAATGGCTACGGTTATACAATTATACTCGTAGGTTTCACGGTATTTAGCTACAAAAGGTAATGTTTATAGAGGATAGTTTTGGGCGTCTTAATTATTCTTTCGTAGTTTGGGTTCAACCTCTATAACCATCAGAACTATATCTAGTATAGTATAGCTTAGGTATGTCGAAATTTACAAAACTGCAAATCACCGAAGCTGGAGCTCACATGATTCCTTATATTGAAACGTACCCGTCGAATAATGTTGATGCTGGTGTAGTGGTCGAGAAATCGCCTACTACGCAGCGGGTTGCAGGTTTGATCCCCGCACAATACAAACATTTGTGTGTATGAACATGTCTGTTTGTATTGGTCTGGGTGTTTTCTATGTATATCATGTATGTATTTACAAACAAAAAGTATTTAAGTATTATATCCGTTGTCTGGCACCCATAACACAAGCTTTGAGTAGCTAACTTTGGGACTAGATGGCGATGTATGGGAATGTCCAAAGGATATTTATTATTATTATTATTTATACCTATAAGATGGGAATGCTCGAAAGCTTTGGCACTTCTGTCGTATCATTTTGTAAAACTAATAGTATTCAAAAAGCTTACAAGCTGAATTACTTTATGCATGTCAAAGAATTGCAATGCAACATGTTTCATAGCCAATTATCAGAAATTTTGCGGAAAGTAACTAATAGCAATTTTAGGGGAACGTAAAATTTATACTGAAAGCTCTTATATCAATTCATGAAAATTAATCAAATTGCAGTGGAATACGTGCCTTTAAGCTTTAGTTTGTTCGAGACCGACACAGCGAACTTCCATCGTATGAAATGACAGGATGAAATATGCGTAGCGCTCCTCTGGTAGAATTGTTGTAACTGAGAAACGGTTGAGTAGTGGGTAGCGACTCTAGCAGAGATATGAGAATGATATTTCGTTATAAACTCAAACTCAAACTCAAAAGTTTATTTGCAGTAATTTGGGTACAAGTACATTGAGGTGTTCTTAAATGTAAACAAAAAAGTGCGCCAAAATATGCTATCATGAAGCGTACAAATATTTAACATAAATAGAAGTGGAAATAAGAACTCAATTAGAAAAGGTAGCAACTAAAATAATGATAGAAACAATATTTGAGTGCTTGTTGGAGCCTCCTTAAGCATTTTTAAATGTAATAAATCATTAAGAATGAAAAGAATACTTAAGTTCTTTTGAAGTGAAATTACCTAAGTTACAAAATATCAAATTACAGAAGATGACTACGGGCCTTCATTCGAAGCTGGGACTTTTTGCAACGCAAACCAGCAATGTTGATGCTTGATTCGCGAGTTGGCCGATGCCATTTATTTTATTCGATTATTTACTAGCTTCTATTTACGTCCCTTCTTGTCTCAATGGCTTCACTCACATACTGCATGGGTAGGTACTCTCACGGTATTGTATCTAAAGTCTGAACTGACTTAAAAAATTGTGCTAGTCGTCTAAGAGAAACATTTATGAAAACAAAATGTCATACAACAGGTCGAGGTGCTCTCAGCGCCGCCGGTCGTCAGCTTAGCGACCACAGCAACAACCGCGAATCGTCCCTGGATGACTCCGGCGTAGTTGATGACCATGACGATGGCGAGCACACCTCTGACGACCAAGCGCCACACCCTCACCCTCGCAGGGTGCACCTGCTGCCGGCCCCGTCGGCGCCGCCTATGCAGCACCCGCCCACGCCGGTGCCTATGCCCATGCCAATGCCAATGCAGGTGTCGATGCCGATGCCGATGCCGATGCCGATGCCTATACCACAGATACAACAGGTGAACAAAATTATATACTACTTTCTAATAATTATAGATACCGGAAAAGATTGTGGCAAGACGAGAGATTACATAGGACAAAGCGAGCCGGGTTAGACAATCTAGGTATCGCTGGATAGATGTTGTAGCTGAATCTAGTACATAACGAATGATAAGAACTATTGCTAGAACAAAAATGGTTGCGTTATCTGACTTACTTCGGGTCGTTAGTCACTGCAGTATATTCTGCAGTAAGCCAATTATCGATGTACATGTCTTAAGCAAACTGTATGTAGTAGCTCAAGACCTGTTCAACCTGATACATAGCAAATGGCGACAACTATTCTTAGACCAAGAAACATGGCCTGATCTGATATCGGAGGCCTTAACTCACTTTAGGTCGTTGAGTAGGTGACTACTGTTATTATACAATCATCGATATACGTATCTTAAGCAAACTGTAACTCAAAGTCACTCGTAGGTATTTCCACCATTTTGTGCAAAGCTAGATATCAAATCCAGAGCCATTGAAACCTCCAAGCTAGAAGACCGAGGTACGTAAAGTGGTTATGATGAAGACTGGTGCCTCTATTTTAAATGATGATAAATTTGCTAATTCTCATTCTAATACCGGTGGCAGCAATCATAATGCAGATATTTATACATTTAAAAAAATACTTCAATATATATCATTATATAGTCGAATAAACAACAATATATTTCAACTATAACAATATATTCAATATATAGTCGAATAAACAACATGATAAGAAGTCACCAAGTTTTAAAATTAAATAAAAATATAAAGATATTATATGTAATAAAAAATAGATGTGTTGTCGTTTACAATTTAGAAACCGATTTGACCAAACATAAGGGCGTTTATTTTGTTCTCGACGGAAGATACCATATGTTATCAATACAGAATGGTGCTGACATGCAATGGAATAAACAAATTTAGTAATCAATATTCTGTTCACAGGAAAGACAAACGCTTGAGCCAAAACAAAAAAACCCGTCAAGGAAAACGGAAAAGCTGGGGAAGACGAAGAATTCTGAAAAAAGCAGCATTCACGAGAGGTATCCGCTGAACCCAGACTACCTCAACCAGATCGTCGTGCTAGGTAAAACTCTACTTGATCAAAACTTGCACTGCTTCAGACTTCTGAAATTGTTTAATACCACCAACAACCACAAGGGTTTGATTATTGTAAATTTCAAAATTGATAAGGTTGGTGGTATTATCCGAAATGATTCCTTTGATTGGCACGGCTTCAACACCAAAAAGCACAATACAACCAACACCGGTAAAACGATGCTACCACCTTCAAAGAATGATCGCTTTTGCCAACACAAGGGCCTGTCGATAGGTATCTACGATCGATTACACCCTCAGTGCATTGGACAAAATAACACATTCTAAATCTTCAGTTTTCAAATATCGTAGATTAGCATTTAAATTATTTATAAGACATTGGCTATTATTGCATGATTACCTTCTAATTCCTTAAATTGACTGACAAACTCAATCAACTTTTAGGATTCTATCTATCGTCAATTTTCCGTGCTTGCATTCTCAGCAATTTTTCTACTTTTCTAAATTTAGATACCGTGTATTATACAACTTTGGAAGTACGTTTCCAAATAACAATGTAGTTCCTTGCTATTCTTCTAAAATTCTAACTTATTCACTCTGTTTCAATTCGCATTTGCAAACAGATGATATTTATTTTGGATTTCTGAAGCATTATGTAAGGGTTCCTTCTTTAAAATTCTTACATAATCCTAAAATAGTTGTGGAGTCGGTCTAGTTTTTCTGTTTATTCTGTGAACAGTAAAACTTAACGATATCACAAAAATCTTTGGTAGCTTCATGAACTATTTTGTTTTATAACAGACTTCACCAAAGTTCAGAAAGCTACCAAGATTGTAGATACTGCAATTACATTTTGCAAGAAAAAAACAATTTTAATGCTCTCGCTAGTGTTCTCACCAATACTTTCTTGAATTGACACTTTTTAATTAATATTATGTATTTTTCTTAATTCACCTATGGTATTATGTAAAGTATTGGTGGATTCAGCTGGCTTGTAACAATCACTAGTAGCTTCACTTCTCAGTGGGGTGACACCTCATTGGGCATTTTGATACAACACTGTTGCAATCTCGCTTCTACCCTCATTAATATCGTCAGGGGCGGACTGGCCATACAAGCGCGCGCCCGACCTCCCGCAAGCGGAGACGACGAAAATTAATGAGCTCAGTTTATTGGCAGCCACGCACAAATCTCATATGGGCAATTACGAGCAAAATTGCACTTACTTCACAGGTTAGTAAACACTGACGCCAACGCTTCTACCCCCCAGTCCACCCCTGTTCCCCACAGGAAGACTGCAGGGTAACATTGCGATTAGCTCTTGCTGTCGTCTCGTCGCATCTCAACGAATCGCATTCAAGTCTATTAGATTACAAGTAGCAAACAACCACACAGTATCTATTCTCACTTGATACACTACTAAACTTCTATGCGATTCATTCAATGGGTACACCAAATTAATACAATTCGGAATACTACCAGCAATATGCACCTCACATGAGCGTTTCAAAATTATTTCATTGGCATTTCAATTTTTTTTCTAACCGTGCATTTTCCTGCGTACTTTCTAGCCTCCTTTCCGCTTTGATTGCATGAATAACATTTTGTTATTTACCTATGATAATTATAATTACAGTAATATTGCAAAAATGGGCTTTGCATTCGAGGAATTTAAATACGCTTCACTATGCTTTAGCTCTTTTGGATCTGATCTTTCTTTGGTACTTTCTTTCTTCTGTTATCGATGTAATGTTTCTTGTACGTGTTCTTTTGGCTGCCCGAGTACATAACTTGTTCGATTTGACCGCAGATGAGCTTGTGGACCGAAACTGTGAATGCTGCGTAACTTGCTGCATAGACTATGAAGGCTGGCTTCAGTTTCAAAACTGTTTGTATGGGATCGTGAAAGATCCGCTCTTCGAGTTGTTCATAACAACCTGTATAGTTCTGAATACACTTTTTCTTGCCTTAGAGCATCACGGTATGAGTGAGAACGTTAGACAAGCATTAGATATAGGAAATAAGGTACGGCAAATACCATTCGTAGCAGAATGTAATTCAACCATGTAATGGCAATTAACCGTGTGACTTTTTCAGGTGTTCACATCTATATTTACATTAGAATGTATTATGAAAGTGATGGCGATGAGCAAAGACTTTTTTGCTTGTGGGTGGAATATATTCGACTTGATAATAGTATCAGCCAGCCTTTTAGATCTCATTTTTGAGCTCGTGGATGGCCTATCTGTTTTACGAGGCCTTCGTTTGGTGAGTATTGATGACCTTTATCAGTACAATAATGAGCTGGTGGATGGTCTGTCTGTCTTACGAGGTCTTCGTCTGGTGAGTACATTTGACGACCTATGAGCGGCCGTACATGGTCCGCTTGTGTAGCCATTGTCAACACCAATCCTGACTGAAAAATTTTGGAATTTCATTCAAATGTTAGTTATATTGATTGACGACTGCCATCTGCCTATGTATGGCTGCTCCGCATGAGTGTAAGTAGTGACAAGTAGAGTACTCTTAGTTCGATATGTACATAGTGCCGTTGACGTATTAAATGATATCTTGTACTTGTACTATCATGTGGTTCTTCTGCCCATGGATCAAATTTAGCTTGCTTTACGTAGCAATAGCTAAGTTTCAAGTGTGGCGTATATCAAGGGTATGTTTTTTTATTTATTAGTAGTAGATAGTAGATACCAATTTTATCAAACTGACTTATTTCTAAACTGTTTTTCTTGTTGTTCCAGTTACGAGTGTTAAAATTAGCTCAATCGTGGACTACAATGAAAGTGTTGTTGAGTATAATAATATCGACAATCGGTGCTCTCGGTAATTTGACGTTCGTGTTAGTGATAGTTATATACATATTCGCTGTGATCGGCATGCAGTTGTTCTCCAAGTCATATACACCAGATAAATTTGAGCCGGACCCTGTGCCTAGGTAAGCTACATTTTTTAATTTATTTATTCATCTTATTCAGGACTTTAGCCTTTTAATCTAAAACATATTCGTACGCATTTGAAATAAAAGATCTGAATTAATTAAGCTTTCAAGACATCCCCAATATCTATGTACTGTTGCTTCAAGCAAGATTAATAAATAGGTTCATAATATTCATGAATAACAAACCTATGAAATATTTATATTATAGTTAAGTAGTAATATCGTCTAATAAAAGAGATTGTGACTTTTGCACAAGTTGCTCGCCATTTCGTGCACATACGTAAGCAAATCACAAGTGCAACCGTATAAGCCCGCAGCTGCTCCCGAGGACACATAATATTTCTTATTAGATTTTATTATGAGCAAACGCCTCACACAGCCAAGTTTAGCAGCAAAGTTGCGGGACCAAATCTAATATAGAGACATAAAACGATGCTCAGATAAATGTCCATATTTTCATCTGAGTGCCGTCAACTTTCGCAAAACATTTTAGTTTGTAAACTCCGAACAACTCAAATACTTGCTTTAATTTTAACGTCTTTCTTATCTTAATTGGCATAACTTCTCGTCTAACTTGAAGATGTACTTTAACGGGATGGTTCCCAAATACTCAGAATTTCTTTAGATCCATTGCTTATTTAGGTAAGTTGTAGAATAAAGCGAGTGCTTTAATACTGATTTTTTGTTGTTGCACGATTATCGGAATCTATGCATATTATTGACTTACTTATTAACATGATACTTTTACTAATTATGCCCTTTTGTAATGGTTGCTCACAATATTATAAGGTGCGATAAATTTTTGGATGGCGAAAAATATAACCATTTTTTATAGCTTGTCATTCATGCTTTCGTTTCTTTATTACATATTTTGAACTCATATTTGTCCATGTTGTTTTCTTATTTTGTCGTTATTGAATATAGTAAATGCATCTTTATTTCCGATGTTATTATTACTTCTGTATTCCTGAATTGATACACAATGATATCTAACATTTTTTCAACGTTACACAAGGTGGAATTTCAACGATTTCTTCCATTCGTTCATGATGATATTTCGAATATTATGCGGAGAATGGATTGAGCCCCTCTGGGACTGCATGAGGGCGGAACAGGCCAGTGGGGCAGAGAGTTGCTTCTTCATTTTCTTACCAGCTCTGGTCATGGGGAATTTCATGGTGCTCAACCTCTTCCTTGCCCTGTTGCTCAATAGCTTCAACAGTGAGGAACTTAAGAATAAGAAAGAGGTAATGTATTTTTTTCTCTTGTTTCTTTTTTGTCCATTAGCGATATAGGAAACTAAGAAAAGGATATAATGTCAAACGTCGATGGCGACAGTGTCTTAAACTTTGAATATGTAATTTGCTGTTTAGCTGTTTTGTACCCTCACCTCTATACTATGCTATGGTTAAACTATACAAGTTGTTAATCCTCCGATTTCATATTACCTTAATTAACTTTCAGGAAGTAGGCGAAGATTCAAAATTAGCTAAAAGTTTCGATAGAATACGTTCTATAGTAAGAAAAAAAGGTTTTCTTATATCGAGAAGTAAAGAGACTGAAAAAAAATCTAAATTAGAAGAGCTAGTTAACGAATATATGTCACAACAACGCACCGTCAAGGAGGAGAAGACGTCGATACCGAGCGAGCAACGATTCTCATCGTCGATACAAGAGACTATACTTTTTCCGCACGACAATATTTATAGCCACAGTTACCAAGAAGCATTAAATAGGTAAGCTTAATCATAGCTTTTTAACTGTTTTTGTTGCAAAATCAAAGGAGTTTTTCTAATAAAAAGTTAAAATTCCAGGCCAATATCAGTAGGATCGGATTTCGCGTTTCCCCCAGTCTACCAAAGCGGCAATAACTTTAACCACGGAAGCCAAGAAACTTTAAAAGACGTGCGTGACTTGGCAGCCGAACATAAAATTACTAGTATTAGGGAGGATTCTAAAGAAAATTTAGACGCCACGTCGCCTACCGAACAAGTTGCAGCGCAGAGACTACTAAACCAAATGTCTTCAGGGTATCACACACAGCCATCCGATTCGAGAGGTGAATAAAAGTATAGACATACCGTCAGAATGCAATGCGAACGTACTGTATGTTTACTTTTACTTTCAGACGAGAACGAACACTATGAAATGGCTCAGCTATCGAGCAAAACGACGCCAGAGAAACACAAAAGACGAGAGGAAGGGAGGGAAACACCGATCACTCTATGTAAGGACAGCGGGAAACAACCTGATGAAGAAGAAATGAAACGTCCGTGGCAAACTTTAGTCTCATATGTAGATGAATTAACCGTAGGTGGGAGAAAAAACTCCAAGGGACAATACGTTGACGCAATGGGGAACTTTCCGGGATTTGGGAAACAGAAGGAGCCAAAAGTTCCGCAGGACTGTTATCCCCGGCAATGTTACGAGACGTATGTTTTCATATTTTTGCATCCTATTTCTTTTTAGCGTAATCGTATTGAGTAACAAATCATTTATTAACTACCTACTTATTGGTATCGTATAATAATGCGTTAACCATTTTGGCATGGATCATGTCTATCTGCATCATTGGCATGGCTCCGTAATGTTTTGCATACTATTCCTAACTTACTTGAATTAACTGTACCCTCTGTACTGAATGCTAACTAACCATTCAAACTGCCTATATCTTCCCATTTTACAATCATGCTAACATTAGACAGTATTCAGACTTGAAAATAGCATATTTACTTTCAAACTTTTATATAGAAACTTGAAGATATCTCCAGACCAAGCCCATCGGGAGGAAAAGGGATGTAACCGTGTAAATTTGCTGTTGCATTTCAAGTGCGTTCCATTTCTTCAGATGTTCCTGTTGGGACACGTGTATCCAAACAAAATTAGGCCAGCGATGGATGCTCATCAGAACCTTCGTCCTTCGCTACGTGGATACGCCTGCCTTCGAGTGGTTCGTTCTGGTGCTAATATTCGCCTCCAGCATAACCCTCTGCTTCGAAGACATACACCTTGAGAAGAACAAGCCCTTGAAAAGAATACTCTACTGGACTAACCTAGGGTTCTGCATGATCTTCGTCATCGAAATGTTCCTCAAGTGGATCGCGCTGGGTTTCTTCAGATACTTCACGAGTTTTTGGACTTTGTTAGACTTTACTATAGTTTTTGTGAGTATAAATCTTAACAGATATAGATGTGTGTGCACTAAATAACTGTTAGCTCGCGGCACTCCTGAGTTTACACGTCGTTCGTAAGTTACCAAGGAAAGCAATTTCGTTTCAGTTAAGTGTTTCAATTTCATTTATATATAAAACATGTGAGTTTTTAATGTGTCAAATATATGTAGTAATTACATAATTGATTAATGATTAGTGATTCATAATTTTAATTAAACAACATTTCTTCCAGGTTTCAGTATTTAGTTTGTTAATAGAAGAAAATGAAAATCTAAAGGTATTAAGGTCTTTGAGAACACTCAGAGCGCTTCGACCGTTGCGTGCGATTTCCAGATGGCAAGGCATGAGGATAGTAGTGAACGCCCTTATGTATGCCATACCTAGTATCTTCAACGTATTGCTAGTTTGTTTAGTATTTTGGTTGATATTCTCCATTATGGGCGTCCAATTCTTCGGAGGAAAGTTTTTTAAATGCGTCGATGAAGAGGGCGAGCTTCTCCCTTTAGAGGTAATTTAAATAAAAATCAAGAACTAATTAACGTTAATTTAATTTCTGAACAAACACTGAGCTTTCATTATATTCTCTTTTCAGGTGGTGAACGATAAATGGGAATGCTACTACAACAATTTCTCGTGGATAAATTCAAAGATATCTTTCGACCACGTGGGGATAGCGTATCTAGCTTTATTTCAAGTAGCAACCTTCGAGGGCTGGATGGAGGTTATGGCAGATGCAGTGGACGCGAGAGGAGTGGACCTCCAGCCGGCAAGAGAGGCGAATCTCTACGCTTACATTTACTTCGTAATTTTCATCGTGTGCGGATCATTCTTCACTTTGAACCTCTTCATAGGAGTCATCATAGATAACTTTAATATGCTTAAGAAAAAGGTTTGTATTTTCAAAACTAATAAATAGTAATCAACCTATGAACACTATCAATATGTATTGTTGAAAATTCCAGTATGAGGGAGGAGTGCTGGAAATGTTTCTAACAGAGAGTCAGAAGCATTACTACACAGCAATGAAGAAGCTCGGGAGAAAGAAGCCCCAAAAAGTAATAAAAAGGCCAAGGAATCAATTCCTAGCTATGTTCTACGATTTGTCGAACTCACGACGCTTCGAGATTGCAATATTTGTGTTGATATTCTTGAACATGCTCACGATGGGTATAGAGCATTATGATCAACCCCATTCAGTTTTCTTCATCCTGGAAGTCAGTAACGCTTTTTTTACCACAGTATTCGGTTTAGGTAAGTTAAAAAATATTTACATTCACCTCACATACCGATTCTTCTTATTTATGTCGATGATATTTCAATGTTTTTTCCCTTTTACAGAGGCGATAGTAAAAATCATAGGTCTACGGTATCACTACTTCACGGTGCCATGGAACGTGTTTGACTTCCTGCTGGTGCTAGCCTCAATCCTTGGCATCCTCATGGAAGACATCATGATAGATCTGCCCATATCCCCAACGCTACTGCGCGTGGTCCGAGTATTTCGGATAGGGAGAATTTTAAGACTGATTAAAGTGAGTGATTTTGTTCTGTCTCTTCTTCACTCTTACCTTTTATTCCTACATAAATAATGTAAAGTAACTTGCTGCAGGAAACAGATAGATCTTATTCCTTTTATTTATTTATTAAAGACTTTATTGCACAAATAATGTAGCATTATCTGCCAGTCAAACCTCCGTCATGTAACTTTAAGTTTTCTAAACGATGTGTGAAATTATGGTAGGCCTGTGCACACTCTACGGCAGCATATGGCAAAAGATGGCGCAATACAAAAGACCTCAATTCTAAATAGACTTATTTATGGTCATCCAATTATTTATTAATGAATTATTGGCTTTGGATGTTTATTTAAAAGCTGTTCTTTCTCTTCTTATCAGGCCGCAAAAGGCATTAGGAAGCTCCTATTCGCACTGGTTGTGTCCTTACCAGCGCTATTTAACATCGGTGCCTTGCTGGCGCTCATCACATTCATCTACGCCATCATCGGCATGTCTGTCTTCGGCCACGTGAAGGAGCAGGGCGCGTTGGACGACCTGGTCAACTTCCAAACGTTTGGAAGGAGTATGCAGCTACTTTTTCGGTATGCAATCTGTTTTAATAGTTGCCAAAATTAAATTATTCTTGATTGTAAACATAAAAATATGAAAAAAATGATAATAAACATGAAATACACTGTTCAAAGACTATATTTAAGTTATTAAATTATAGATAACCAAATTTCTCATACTAGTATCGGAATCCAGACGACCTTAGAGGGTCGTGAATTTGCGATGCAGCGCGATGGGTCGTGTGGCATGCCTTTCAGGTTTATATATATATAACAACGCATCGACATCGCTACGATGTCGCAGCGTTGACGCCACGCATCGCCAACACTCGCGTGGCTTCGATCATTTTGAGTTACTCAAACCGAGGAATACTTAAATCTGCGTTTCAACTATTCTATCTGCAAATATTAAAGCAAAACTTGTATGTTCTCTCAGTCTAATGACATCAGCCGGTTGGAATGACGTCCTAGCATCCCTCATGATCCAGCCCCCCGAATGCGAGCTCGGCGACCACGGCCACACCAACGGCAACTGCGGAAGCCCCCTTTTAGCCATCACCTACTTCACCTCCTTCATCATTATCAGCTACATGATCGTCATTAACATGTACATAGCCATCATCCTCGAGAACTTCAACCAAGCGCATCAGGAAGAAGAGATCGGTATCGTTGAAGATGACCTTGAAATGTTCTACATCAGATGGTCTAAGTAAGTACACATTTTTAATGTACACACATAACTCATTTTCATTCTTCTTTTCTTATGTCAATCTTCTGTATATTTCAGATACGATCCACATGCAACTCAGTTCATAAGTTTCTCTCAACTCTCCGACTTTATAGCCTCTCTTGATCCCCCATTGGGTATATCGAAGCCAAATACCGTAGCGTTAGTCAGTTTCAATCTTCCCATAGCTAGAGGCAATAAGATACATTGTTTAGATATCTTACATGCATTAGTCAAACATGTTTTGGGGCACGTTGAAGAAACCGATACGTTCAGACAGCTGCAGGAGCAGATGGACATAAAGTTCAAAAAACAGTTCCCCACGAGGAAAGAGTTAGAAATAGTCTCTTCTACTCGGATTTGGAAGAGAGAAGATAAAGCGGCAAGGACTGTTCAACGTGCTTGGAGGGAGTACGTTAAGTAAGTGTTTATTATGTACTCTATTCCGACGATCATATTCTATCATAGAAACTAAACCTAAATTGACGTGACCCAAACACAATTTCAGACGGAAAAATCGTAGTCCTTCCAACGAGGAAGAAAGCACGAAATGGTCACCCGGGGGTGGCTGGGGCGGTCGCCTCAGTGCTCTTCTCCATGTTCGAAGGAGTTCCCACGCTTCAAGTCGAAAGTCTTCAAGAGCTTCTGACGCGTCGGATATGAGCGAGCTGGGAGGGGCCTGGCTTAACCTCCCTCTCCTCCTACTGCCTGGGGCAGCACCGGGGGAGCAGGTATCAAAAAAAATCCTTAAATTCAACCCGTATTTATCTGAATTCTCTTTAGAAAAATAATTTTCAGGTTGAGTCCATTTTCAAAAGAAATAACATTGCCAATTTTATCTTTATTCGATTTTTCTTATTTGACTTTTTTCAATCTTACGTAATTAGTTTAACAGTTTTAGTGTAGGCTCGAATAGTGTAGTTCAATGTGTTTTATTGAGCGCTAACGTTATGCAAATATAGCGCAGTATCAAAGGCTGCTCATGAGATTGACGCTTTTACTACGTCTGCCTGGTCGAATATTTTTCTATTAGGAGTTTAGTTAGGCCTCATATTTTAGTGGCATTATTGGTGAGTTCTCGTCAAAAAATGTAGAAAAAGGTTTGGGGGTTAGCATTGTGCCTTGTAGGATTCCCATAAATGTCTACGAATACAAAAGGCTGGGCTATTAAGATACTTCCAACCAATCCTGGGGAAGTTTTAAGAGTAGAGGGGTACTTGGCTAGTGTATTATCTTCTGAGATAATTCGAAGCTACCCTGGGGAGGTTTTCAAGGGCGGATCATAAGCGGCGGGGTATATCAGGCACAGCGTAACAGAGTCCATATGGGCAGGCGGCGTGTTCGGAGCCGGCGCCGCAACGACGGCGGTCAGCGTACGGGCTACCACTCTTCCTTCGGCACCAGGACGCGGTGGACGAGGAGGGCCCAAAACGCGCAGGTTCATATGTAATGTTATGCTTTCCGTGTCTTCCTATTAGAGTAGCAAGCTTACTAATAAAAACAAAGTGAAAAAATGTAAGTAAGCATTGGATCAGATCAACACTGACTATCTGAAAATAGATCAGATTTATACACCTTTACGTAACCCCATTACGTGAAAGTTGATCAGTTAAAAAGAAAAGAAAGATTTACAAAAATTAATACGCCCCAATCACTTAAAACCCCTCAAACAATCTAAATAAATCAATATTGCTACATATTAAAGATTCCGAATATCATATGAATTACTACTGAATACATATGAATTATTATGGTATTCCTATAGCAAAGTATATTAAAAACTTCAGTGGATGTTGTTTCACTGGCTGTCAAAAAGTAGCCGATAAATTAAGCGAAACTTCCATTAACACTTACATTGTGCGATTTTTATTAGTAGGTGATACTTACTGCTGTAGTTCTAGATATCATTATTTTTAATGTTTTCTCTTTTCTATGTCATTAGTCGGTTGAAGTTCATGATCTAAAGATATCCTACCAACCGTCTATTGTGGCTGCAAATTCGTAGCTCCCTTTACTTGCCTTACCTGAATAGGTATAGTTTTGAAACCCAGTAAAATGCGCATTTTACATATTTTTTAAACTATTAACATAATGACTTTAGATGTGAGAGCTTTGCATGGAGGCTTGTTTAACTTTTATAATATGTATTGTGATGTTGAGAACCCCTACTATGAACGTGTCTAAAAAGCAGCTCTATTAGACAATGTGCCTGCTATTGTTTTGATATGGTAAGTAGCAGTAGGAATGCTGAATGCTGTGTTTTTGTCTTTTTGAATTATTTGTTATCCGTAACTTTGGTGAAGAAATATGGAAAAGAAGGGAACATGGATGGAGCATACTTCGAATGTGATGATGTAAGTTACTCGTAAATCATAGATACTCAAGCTCCAAATAAAAAAAATGCAATTTGAGAAATGAAGGTATTCAGTAAAAAAAGAAGGATTTGATATGGGAGATTAATCAAGAACATCAGAACATAACACTGTCAGGGCACTACAAAAAGACCATATCAACGTTAGCGTCATGGATTCTTTTGAAAATATTATGTGCAACTATGGCGAAGTGAAATTTAGTGTTTGCAGCTCTCTGAATAGCAAGTCCATCGACTGTTGACCGTACTTCATACGTCCTACCGCAGGTTCCCTTCGTCTGAGCTCAAGGCGGAACTCCGCGCGACGGGCCACCACCCCCGCCCGCGCCAGGACGCCTTCACCTCACGCCAACAACAGTGAAGTCAGCATCCTAGTCACAGAGGCGTCCCCCGACGCGGCGCCACCCCCCTCTGCACCCCCCACAGTCGTGAGGGTCCTCGTGCACAGGGAAAGCGACGAGCAACCCAGCTGATCTACCGCTGAGCCCGAAGAGGCTCCGCCCCCCACTTAAATTACGAACGTTTAGTGTCAAAGTTTAGTATTCGTGAGTTAAGAATCCGAAGCCGACGCGACAAAGTTCGAACGGTCAACTGAAGTTCAGAAAACTTGTGATAGTCGAATTTTCGCCATTAATACGATTCCCTATAGCTTCGTTGCCATGTTTTACTCGTTAGAAAATGATCTTTATAGATCTTTGTCGCGTCTGCAGTTTTTTGCGGTTACCGCTAGATAGCGTTGTGAATCGACTTCACAGATGGCGCTGCGATAGAAAAATTCGACTTTTGCGTAAATAAATTGTACAGTGAACGAATTATTGTGTTCACCAAACGCACGTGAAAAGTGATATAACAGATAGTCAAGTTCGAATGTAATTTTGTGATTTTAAAATATACATTGTAACTTACCACGTCTACGTATAAACAGACATGTGAAAGGTTTGTGTAGAGATAAGTGGATTTAATTTAGTCTTTTATATTTTTAAATAATAAAGATTTGAGAGAGTTTAGGTAGTATTAGACAAAGTGTAATCTATTTCCAAGGAGTTGTTGGAAAGAAAAAATCGTATCACGGTATAAATAAATAAAAAGTACGAATCTTCTTGTCAAAAGAGAGCTAAATGTAATCTAATTATCTCTACAACAGTAGTAAATAGATACAATAGTAACTGAAACTTCCAGAGTTGTCGCAATAACGTTTTATCATATTTCATCGATTCTAAATAAGCTTTATGGTGTGAAGGAAGACATACAAGAATTTATTACACGATTATGCGATGAGTTGAGTATTAATCCTAGCCTAGTGTATTAGAATTACTTATTATAATTTTGGCAGGTATAACATTTAAATTAGTAAGCTAGACAAATTGAAGAATTATCTTAGTGAAAGGCCAAAGTGTTGTTTTTTTTTAATTTGGCAATAGTCCTTCGTAGTACCAAAGTTTTACTTCGGTATTCTAACTACTTTCTAATTTCCATATCAGACCATAAATCAAGGGAAAATAATCACTAAGTATTTGCAAAAAAAGCCATATTGTCATTTGCAGTTACAAAAGTAGACATCTACTTTGACCCGATTGCCAAGAAGTTATTTATAAAGCGTTTCGTTTTCCTAATAACACAAATAATGAAAATGAAGTATTGTGATCAAGGTATAAGTATTTCATCAGAGTAAACTAAAAAAAAAACAAAACTGTTACTTCTAAAGCTTTTCTTCTTTAGCTAAAGTATTTTATTTTAGTAGCATCTATTTACGGCGTTATTGAGTTAAACTTTTTAATCAAACTAAAGCGTAAAAAATAGCCGAACATACCTAATATTCAATTTTTTTGTTCCGAATGCTAACGCTATTAAAACATGACATAGTGTCTGTCCATCTATTGTATTGCTAGTATATTATTATTATTATGGGGTTCAACTTTCAAACCGTATGCATGAACGTAGATAAAACATAAAACAATGAATTTACTAAGACGTCAATTCTCTCGGTTATAGATAGGCAAATTGTTTTGTACATTTAAGCGTAGAGAACAGATAATATTAGTGTAGTTAGCGACCGTTGTTTTTAGAGTGCCTCGCTTAAACGCACATTTCGGCACAATTGTGAGCCTTTTCTCGCGAAACAGCAATTGTTTTATTCATTTTTGTATCCATAGGTATCTTCATCTTCAAAATTCATAGACAGAACCATTAAGTTAGGCTTCTCACAAGGTTGCGAACTTAAGATGAACCGTGCATACTGGATGTGATTCTTGAAATTGCCTTTGTAAGTTCTGTACTCATATAATTATGCATTTAACGCAGGGTCTACATTATTTCCAACACGGTACCATTAACTCTTACTTTTAATTCGAAATTGGTTTCGACACTAGAGTCTTAGACTAAGCCAGAAGATGCCAGTTCACTCGGACTCGTGATGATTTTCGGTTTCGATTATACTCAATTTAGGTCCACACCAGCAAGTTGAACTTCCTTTTAGGCCAGAGTCTGTAAGAATAAACGTACTGGACAACTTTCGTAATACGCAGAATCATGCCATATGTAACAAATCAATACATATTCACTCGCATGTTACTTTTAAGGTGTTTGCCCACTACATCGTACCATAGCATGACCGTGATAGGAACGTGACAGGCAAAAAAAGACGTGTGGCACTCGGAGGCTGCCGCAGTAAAGCTATTGCATAGCATTGTTTATTAACTTATGCAATTACTATTTAACTGCAAAATTATTATTTAACTAACTAATATTACAACCAATGCCACCTAAAGTCGGGTTGCTGAACTAAAGAGACAAACGTGCTTTTTCAAAAAGTCATTTAAAGTTCTGCTATTCATCGATAGATGGAAAAACTAAAAACTATCGCCGCTGTGCCGGTCGGAGTGGGGGGTGTTATGTTACCTATTTTCGTGACGGAATTTCTGGATTCGGTCTCCACGCTCGAGGCCCGCGATAGAAGCTATGCAATAGCTTATAAAATAGTTTTAAAACTATGACATTTTGCTAACTAGACCGTTCGACCACCGACCAACGCCGTCGCGCGACATGCACGGAACGTGTCAGCACCGGCAAAATACATTCTCGCTCTCGCTCCATAAAACGGTGAGGCAGATCGCTGTCAATCCAATCTGCGGGCAAGGTACGGTGTAGAGAGGAAAAACTTTTATTCGACATAAATCATAGTAAAATATTTATATTATGTAAGTGACAATATTCAACTTCAGGCTTATTGGCCCCAAGCTTTAGACATTCGTTGTATATTTCATTCGAACAATTTAGTTTAATGCGCTTAATTGATAATTTTAGAATATAGCCCGTCCACATTATTTGGTTATTTCATAGTTTAACATTAGCTGCAATGTAGAGCATTACGATAAATCATTTTCGATGCAATGCAATGCAAAGTGATTAAATTAAGTAAAATGCATTACCTACAATTCAATAAGTAATCAATTCCGTTAAAAATATTCATTAAAAACATTCTAAAAGAAGACTCAAAACGTCATTAGATTTAGCTTATAATAATAAAAAACAAATACAATAAAAACTATCTTTTTCATACACCCCTTTAATAAAAACGTAGATAACTTCATCTGGTATTATCGTATATTTTTTGGATTTAGTAAGGACCAAAATGACGATTATTTTGTGAATTTACTCTTGACCAAACCCTTTTTATATTTATTTGTATGTAGAATTTTCGAGGCCTGTTTCAAAATGTTCTAGACTTTTAGATGCTGACACCTTATCGTATTAACATTTGTATCACTTCGCTTTTTAACAAGTTATACACATTTTGCTTTGAATCCTTGTAATACTTCAAAATAAACAACCCACGTTCACTATTGAATTTTAAATTGTTAAAAAAGGCATCGTAATAAAAATGTTCTAATAGAATTAGATTAATTCTTGTTCGTTATTATGTAAATAGATGAAAAGAGGATGCAATAATTTTTCATAATTTTATCTAGTTATTAATAAAAAGGTTGTTAGAAATTCTTTTACTCTATAATTTCATTATGTACGATGTACATTTAAAACTATGGTAGTTAGTGAAATTGCAATATTTAAAGCATGTGTTGAGCATGGTTGAAATATTAATTTGTGTAAAATATGTTTAAATTGTATGATATGTAAATAAAACTTTAAGTGAGACCTGCGAAATATGATTTTCTTCCGAGGTACAAAATATAAATTAACCATGTTGAAAACTATGATTAAACGAAAATATAGAACAAAGTTTTTCATTTTCTTTTCGGTCGATATGTTATAGTCAAAATCCTTAACCGGGCGAAAACCTTATTGGCGGATTTAAAGACCAGGCATTCAGTAAATATGGGTTTTAACCAACGTGCCCAGTCAAAACTGATATTAGTAGTCATAAAAAATTTGAGTGGTTTCAGTTTTGGTTGATTGCAGGGTTTGGTGTTAAGGGAAGAATAAGTGTACTTTGAGGAGTTTATGTACGGGAAACTGAGATGTCAGAGGAGTCACCAATATGTGGCCGACCTATGAGAGCCCTTTGATGTGCCGTTGCCATGAGCACTCCCGTGCCTCATCTTTGCATTCAAATATTTATCATAAATATTCACATTCGAATCAAAGAATAATAAAAATTGAAATGTTTTCTTAAATTGCTTAAGTTGCCGGCAACTTAAGCAATGTTGCTGGCAACATTTCCGCGCGGCACATCAATAGTTAGCTCGCCTTTTGAAGGACCACAAGTTAAAGTCCGAAGAGTACACCTTAGGGGCGGATTGATATAGGTTCTGATTTCATCGCCAGCACCGGAACCGGTACTACAACTGTCCCTGATGAAACCAAAATCTCTATCGGAATTCGTAGCAATATCTAAGAAATAACTAAAATAAAATTGGTTTATCTCGATATTGCTACAATTTTTTATAATTTATAAGGTACTAGTTTTAGTAGCGGATCAGGTACAGGAGTTGAAATCAGAACCAGTACCAATCTGCCCCAAAGATGTTCCCTTCTGGCTTTAACATGGGGTCCATCAAAAGGCGAGCTAACAGGGCTCTCATAGGTTGGCAACATTTTGGTGACGCCTCTGATAGTAGCCTGTAGCCAAACTCCTCAAAGAACACTCATACTTACCTCAACGCCAAACACTGCAATCAACCAAAACTGAAACCACTCCAACTTTTAATGAGTTTTGATTTGACTGCATGTTGGTACGTTGGAATTTCTAATCAGTCCATATCAGATTAGACTGGGCACGTTGTTCAGTCAATAAGATTATTGACTGAGAGTATGGGTCAAAATCCTTATTGACTCGTGTTGCGCGCGGCACGTTCTAATGAGCGCTCGTGTTATCGTGCTATCGGTCCGCTAATAGTGATGCGTAAATTTTATACGTCTACCCCCAAGTACAATGAGTGAAATAAGTAAAGGCAATTCGTTTCTCCTACTAAGTAGTGATGAAGAGGAACATTCGAGCCAGCAGCAGACCAATGCACATAATGATTTTGAATGGGACAACACCGGGACAGAACTACCGCAGCAAAAAGAAAGATTAACAGAAAAGAGGCCGAGAAATAATAGTGAAGAAATTGAAGATGATGATGACTTTATCACAGTGAGAAGGAATAACAAGAAGTTAGCAAGAAGCTACTCAAAAGATAGTGACAAAGTCAATCGAAACAAGGGAAATATTAGAGATAAGATAACCTTCGAGGTTTGTCTTACATCAATGCAAGCATTACCGAAACAAATAGCCTTAGCAAAGATTCTGAATGCTGAGAACATAACAGAAGTATTGAGAATTAAATACAAGGGGCCCTACAAAGTTTTAGTTAAATTCGAAAAAGAAGAGGAGGCGAATAAATTATTAAACTGTTCAAAAATTAAGGAGATGGGTTGTAAATGCCAAATGATAGATGAAATGAGATTTTCCTATGGGATAGTGAAACATATAGATATTGATTTGAAAGAGGAAGAAATGCAGGATATATTCAAATGTCAAAATAAAATAGCTTCAGTTAAGAGGTTAAAGAGACTGACCGGTGACGGACAATGGATAGACTCCGAAACTATACGTATATGTTTTCAAAGTTCTACCTTACCCCCGTATATCTATGGATACGGCTGTAGGTTCAAGGTGGAGCCCTATACATTTCCGGTCACACAGTGTTCCGGGTGCTGGAAATATGGGCATCTAGTACGCTTTTGTCCTACAAAGAAAATATTATGCCCTAAATGTGGAAATGAGCACGTGAACTGTGAGACTACTAAATATTCATGTCTAAACTGTCATGGAAACCACATGTCCCTTGACAAGTCGTGTCCAGTATTCGCAAAAGAAAAGGAAATAAGGAAAATTATGAGCACTGAAAACTGTTCCTATCGTAAAGCTTTCGAAAAATTTGAGAATACGAAACAACCTTTTACTAATGATTATATGAGTGAATGTAGTGATACTGAAAAAGAGCCCCTAAAACATGGCACACAACCAACATATAGAGATATAATTTTAACAAAAGCAATAATACACAAAGAAAACTCACAAATAAATGATTTCACAGATACAGAAAATACAAACGAAAGGGAACCTCAAAAAAGCAAGAGTGGAAAGAAAAAAAAGAAGAAAAACCAACAGGAGTCAGGAATCAAAGAACACTTACAAATATCAAACAGTTATAGTCAGGAAGAGTCACTGAGAAAAGAAAAATCTACACAAAATTCAGAGCAAAAAGAATCTGTAATTAAAAGAATACTCAATAAACTGAAAGACATTGCATTTAGCAAACACGATTTTCAAGAAAAAGTCAAACTCGTTGTGAATTTGTTGATAGAAGAATGTACAAAATTAATAGGTGAACTTATAGAAAAAGGAAAAATCTACAATAAGGTTATGTCATTTGTTTATGGATAGGAACTTAAAAAACACTTATTCGCTGAATTTATTACAATGGAACTCACAAAGCTTAAGACCAAAACTAAACGAATTTTCCTGTCTTCTTCATCAAGAAAAAATACACATAGCGATCTTAAGTGAAACCTGGCTGGAACCGGAGTCATCATTGAAAATTAGTGAGTACAATATTCACAGATCTGATAGGGCTGACGGCTACGGAGGTGTTGCCATCATTACTCATAAGTCGATTAAAGTACAACCTTGCCAAATGTATATTAACAATAGAGGTATAGAAATAACTTACATTAAACTACTTAACTGTAATGACATTGAAAACATTGTATCGGTTTACTGTCCATCTCCAATTGCGACCACCCAAGCAGACTGGGATAATGTATTCAATAAGTTTCCAAAGAAGTCTGTTATTGCCGGTGATTTTAATGGCCACCATAGTCAGTGGTCTTACAAAATTGATACTAGAGGCACACAATTGTTAGATTCATGTATAGAGAACGGGTACATTGCTATAAATAACGGCGCAGCCACAAGAATTAAATTGGTAAATAATTCGATTCAAGAAAGCTCCCCAGATATTACTTTTGTTTCCTCTGACATCGCAATTCAATTTAATTGGCAGGTCATGACAGAAAGTCTAGGAAGTGATCACATGATTATTAAATATAGTATCAGTAATTTAGATGAACGTAGATTTCTAAGCAAGCGTAACTTTAAAAAAGCGGACTGGCAACAATACCAGTACCTAGTAGAAAACCAATTAAAATCAACGAACTTCAATCAGACTCAGAATGTTCAAATTCTATATGATAACTTTGTCAACTGCCTTAATACCGCAGCAGATGCTAGTATACCCCAATACAAGATATGTGATGATCCCACAAGAAAGTTTAAACCCAAACCTTATTGGTCCCCTGTAATATCTAAGGCAATCGCAGAACGCAGATTGGCTTTGAAAGTATTTCGAAGAAACCCTACACCTCTTAACTACAGCACTTGGCAAGAAAAAATAGAAGTCGCCAAAAAACTTATAAGAGACGCCAAATTCAAAAGCTGGCAAAAATTCTGTGACTCCATTGACGAGGCTACAGCTACATCAGATATGTGGTGTAGGATGCGCTGGTATAAGGGTGTAAGACAAAATAGTTTTTTAGTTCCATCTGAAAAAAAGGCAGAATTGCTGAAATCGCTTGCACCTGATTATGTCTCTAGTTTGCCACCCAACTTAACCTCGAATAACCCACTATTGGAAACCAGTTTCACATTTCAGGAACTTTTGAATTGCATTAAGAAAACAGACACAGCCCCAGGGGATGACAAGATAACCTACTCAATGCTTTTTAACCTGCCTAAAATCGGTAAAATATGTCTTCTACACATCTTTAATAATATATTTGTCTCTGGATTCATCCCGTATCAGTGGCGCAGTATACGTATTATTCCTATATCTAAACCTGCTATAAACCAAGAAATTAAACTAAGGCCGATATCACTTATTTCATGCATCTGCAAAATATTTCACACGATGATTAGTAAACGTGTTGAATGGTTCGTTGAAATTAATAAAATAATGTCACCTAACACAATTGGATTTAGAAGAGGACAATCTACTTTGGATAATTTGACAAATTTAGTAACACACATACAAACTGGCTTTTCGCAAAATGCATCAACTCTAGCTTGTTTTTTAGACATTAACAGCGCCTATAATAATGTTCTCATTGAAAAAGTTGTCGCTGTATTAGACGGGATTAACATTGGGCAGAAAATATGTAGATATCTGTGGGCATTCTTAAACGAAAGACATCTCAGCATAGTTTTAGACGAAAATCAAAACATAATAACCTCCAGATGGACCAATAAAGGCTTAGCCCAAGGGGACCCCTTGTCGCCTTTACTTTTTAATATTGTTACTCTAGATATCTGCAAACATATTAAAACAGTTTCCATTACACAGTACGCCGATGACTTTGTCTTATACACAACAAATAAAAAGATCCAAGACAGTACAGACAAAATGCAAACAGCTCTAGATAGATTGGCTAAAATGCTAGAAACTATGGGTTTGGAATTACAGCCTAATAAATCTAAAATATGTATTTTCTCCAGAGGTTATAAAAGGCCCCAGATCTCATTAAAAGTTACCAATATTCAATTAGAAGTAGTAAACAATGTTAAATATCTCGGTATGTGGCTAGATAAGTCTTTGCGCTGGTCTAAACACATTAATGAAATCACCCACAAAGTAAGAAGTTACTTAGATCTGCTGAGGATCTTGGCAGGCCGCTCTTGGGGGGTTCATCCAATACACCTGCGAAGACTATATATTTCTTTGATTAGGAGCAGAATTGACTATGGCAGCTTTTTGTATGATATCAGTGCAAAGACTCATCTAGCCAAGATAGATAAAATACAAAACCAAGCTCTGAGAACAGTTGGCGGTTTCATAAAGTCATCGCCGATCCATGTCATGGAAAGTGAAATGTGTATCCCTCCTTTAAATATGCGACGTAAATACCTTATGTACAAATATTTACTTAAAGCCAAATCCAGGCAAAATAACCTAGTTATAAGCTTGTTATCGGAAATGACGAACGCTGTATACAAAAGATATTGGGATAATAAGAAAAAGCCACTGACATTAATTACCTACGAGGAGATAAAGGACGAAATTGTACACTCTACTGACATCTTAGAGATGTTCACTTTGAATGTCTGGATGTCAAGAATAGATACTTCTAACATTGTCAAAACTGATCTCGATTGTGTTTCTATGTCAAAGAAAAACTATAATATAGCTGTTCTGAAACCTCAAATACTCCAAAAAATTTACCACAAATATCATGATTGGAACAAAATATTTACGGACGGCTCCAAGAGCAAGGCTGGTCGAGGTGCAGCTTACTATGACTCCAATAGAAAGGATGGCAGATGCTTCAAAGTCGATGGCCCGATATGTATAATGTCAGTGGAACTCTTAGCTATTTTGGAAGCATTAAAATATATCGTTTACAATTTAAGACAAACTAAGGTTGTCATTTTAAGTGATAGTAAAAGTGCTATTTCTCATATTGCTAAGTGTGCCTCTGGTAACAGAGGCACATCTCTAGCATATTCAATTTTAAGGAAAATAATTGAATGTGAAGAACTTAACATTGCCCTGAAGATACAATGGATACCTTCACATATTGGACTGTCTGGCAATGAGGAGGCCGACCGATTAGCACGATTAGCAGCCAATGATGGAACAATTGTCCATATAAAGCCAACCTTTACCGAAGCGTTACCAAAGTTTAAGAGTAAAATACACAAAAAATTTCAAGAATATTTCGATGAACGCTCCCTTGAAAAAGGTATCTGGTATAAAACAATCCAGTGCCGGCCTCCTCGTATACCATGGTTTGCTTCGTCAAATATGAGTCGGTCACTAATTGTAATGGCACTAAGACTGAGGTCCGGACACATTCCATTAAATAATTTTGCTTACTTAATGAAAAAGTTAGACTCACCAAACTGTGAAATTTGTGACAGAGTAGAAGACATACAGCATATTTTGATGGAATGTGCCCGATACAGAAGGCAAAGACAGGATCTGGTGATCAAGTTAAGGCTTAACCTACTAGAGATCGGGGCGTTCCACCAGATCTTGGCTGAGCCGACATCTAAGCACACCAAATCAGTACTAGAGTTTGTACTTAGTTGTATTAAGTTAAGATCTAGTAATAGTTTAGTTTAGTACCTTCTAATTTTTGAATGTCTAGAATAAGTTATTATAGGACTGTCATGTACAATATGTATAAAAGTCCCTAAATAAAGAGAAAAAAAAAAAAAAAACCTTATTGACTGATTTTATCAAACTTGACTGATTTTGACCCCTTAGAGAATAACCTTAATGACTCATTTTACGAGTCAATAAGGTGTTTTACTGGTAAAGGGTTTTGACTGTCACAGAAACATGTTTTATATAGCAATAGGTTCACATAAGTAAATAATACATCAAGTCCATAAATACACTGGAGTTTATTTTCCAATATTTCAAATAAGAACACAACATGTTTCTACTTGGTAGAAACCCTAGAACGCCGGTTCCAAGAGAAATTCTGTGCGTAGCTCTTCGGTTTGAATTCCCTTTCCGTTTTCGGCACGTCTATATACCACATCCATCCATTTTTGTCACAATGCTCGATGGCTTGCTGGGGATTGCTGAATCTCACTTTCATAAATGACAACGGGTCTCCGCTAGAAGTCCAGCCCATAAGCGGGTTCTCCCAGCGCTGCTGGTTGTCGAACTCTAGCTCCCAATGGCGTATGTTGTTGTTGCCGCTCTGCATAGCGTTTTTGGTCTGCTGGTAGATTCTTACGCGACGCGTTCTCCGTAACTCCTCGGGGAAACCAGAAACTGGGGATAGGTCCACCTGAAATTCATCGTCATGTACAGGTGTTCGTTCTTTCGAGGCGCAAATCATGTCAGAAAGTAAGCTTATGTTACATAAAACGACTGTAGTCATCGGCGTGTTACCGTCGGCAGCGTGAGTCCTCCTGTCAGCGTCATGTTCATCTCGCTTGACTTATGCGGCGCGCTGCATATAGCTATATATTATAACATGACAGCTGAACGCACACTTATCCGAGCCGAATGCACGAATTTTAGAATTCTTTATATGAAATGTCATGAAACCACGCACACTTTCCCGCGTCGAATCGTCCGAATCTGGAAGAACCCTGGAAATCCCAGATAAATTCGGATGACGTCATCAGATTCGGTGCGGCTAATGCGGTCGACTCGGACGATTCGCACGACTCGACGGATAAAATCTTCATACTCACTCCCACCTTTGGATGTCGCCCATAACGCCATCTCACGTTTTCTTCGACGCGGTCGATTCGTACGATGCGGATGTGTGCGAGGCCTCGTTAATTTCGATTCGTTCGGCGCGTTCGGCTCGGATAAGTGTGCGTTCACCTTAAGGCCTCAAGTCTCAGTTTTTAACGCGCCGACTATACTGTTGTTATCTATAACATCGTGGCGACGAATCAGCCGTCCCTGAGCTCTGAGAGATACCTAGGTCAAGAATCAACCTTAAGCTAAACCGTATGCAAACATTTGAGGATAACTATTGATAGTGAATAAAACGCAGCTATAATAAGTATGTGAAAGAGGTAAAGAGAGCCAGTGAACGAAGACGTGTACCTACTGGAAATATACATAGATATTGATTGTCTGCATGTGGCGTAAAAACCGAAAAAAATATAACTATCTGTACAAAGCCGCACATAATTTTTATACTGAATAAATCGTTGATCTTCGTTCTCGCTGCATTCCATTTACACCTCTGCCTCTCCATTGCGTTTCATTCCACGTCCATTGCAATCTTGCGTTCCGTTTCACGTCCATTTTCCACATAAATAAGTTCGCTGGGATCTCCAATATCTTCTTAAAAGAGGTAATAACAAAAGTAACTTACACAGGCCGGTACCGTAATGGTAGTTTCGAGTGCGTTCCTCAATCTGGCCTCCTCTTTAGTCGCGAGGAAGACTTCGTTCTCAATCACCGGCGCTTCTTTGACACAAGGCGAGAAACATGAAGTCAGGCGAACATTTCTCAAAGGCATTGATCTACGTAAACATAAATCACTCATTTTAACATGGAAATCTATTTAGCTACATAAAATCTACTAGAAAGTCGTGAGTTACGCCACTTATCAACACTTATAATTTAAGACTCGAGAACGGGTGGAGCGATTTTCATGATTTTAACCTGACCTGAATAGGTTTAAAGCCATAAAACCTATGGCGGGGCACCGACAAATGAGTGCGCATGGTGGCTGAGCTTTGCTCTTATCAAGCTAGGGAAATAATAATAATAAATAATTGCATTTACATATATTCTTTGTATTAAAAACTTTGACACTGTATTGTCACGGTAATGTTATATACAATATTGTAACTCGGCCGCCCTTTACTTATACTCGTACTTTGTGTTTCCATTTAGTTTTGTGATTGTAAATACACTTTTTAAATATAAAAAAATAAAATATTTGTGGATTGAATAAGAAGTATTTAATAAAATGTGTGTAGTTTTTTGATTGGCAGATTTAAAAAATCATTTTTATGTTTAAATGACAAACCGGTCTTACAAATTGCTACCGAATATATTTGCGCCTCGACTGAGACGTACGGACTGCTTTATTATTAAATTTTAAAGTACAACAAATCCGCATTGTAATGTAGCTCGATTCAAAATCCATACAACCAAAAACAGCACATTATATCCTATTCGTCATATTAAAATGTAATTGAACTTAATTTACGAGAAAGTAATCGCGCGGCTATTGTTAAAATTCAACAATACAGCGTCTGCCCCCTTACTCTGGACACAAAACGCGATCCAATGAATATAGCCATCCCTGTCACACGCGCACACGGCCTGGTATGAGTGACAGGGATGGATATATTCATTGGATCGGGTTTTGTGTCCAGAGTAAGGCCTCTGTTCGTCACTGTGGCACAGTCGCGACTGTCTGCGTGCCGACTGCCGACCGAAATCGAGGCGCGTAGCTGGAGCTCGCGTTTCGTCCGTTTGTATGAAGTTGGAATTCTGTATAGATAACATAACCGTGGTACTGTTCGTACTAGACCGTTTCGTCACCGACTAACGCAGTCGCGTGTCATGCACGGAGCGTGTCCGCACCGGCAAAATTCTTTCTGGCTCCATTTAAGGTGTAGATCCGTTCAGCCCTCTTACTCTGGACACAAAACCCGATCCAATGAATATAGCCATCGCTGTCACACGCGTACCCGGCCTGGTATGAGTGACAGGGATGGGTATAATCATTGGATCGGGTTTTGTGTCCAAAGTAAGGCCACAGTAAGCATAGTAGAGCGTATCGTGTCGCTTTACGTGTCTGATACGCTCCTAACACGATCATTGTAGTATGTGATTGGAGTCCAAAATGTATATTTATTTATTTATAGTATGATACGTTGCAGTGGGATCAGGCATTAAAAGCGGGAGCTACATTTTCCTGTCTCTATTGAGTTGGTGGCCTCTAGGCAGTTGCTGATGCACCGACTATAGTCCACACTTGAATGGAGCAAGCAATCCATCAATTAAAGCAAACAAGAGGCTAAACTACCTAAACAAAATAAAGAAAGATTACTTACCTACATAGGGCAGCTCTTGCTACACGGTACTTAACAAGCAACATAATTAATTTATCTTGATTCCAGAAATATGCACTGTTTAAAAAAGTGTATTGAGCACAGCAGATGACAAGAGGCTGAATTATCATTTTGTGACAGAATTGTCATTTTGTGACAAAGGTTAAAGGTGTTAAAATTATTGAAAATTATTGAAAAGAGGTTTTAAATAAAACCTTGATTTTAGCTTCATAGATATTAAGGATTTTTAACTTCATATACAGGTTCTCTAAAGGAGGACATTAATTATCAATCACCGGGATATTTAAAATTATAGCAATAGCATTTTTTTCTTATAATTATAAAAAAAAAGGTGAATAATATTCAAAGCTTGATAAAATTTCGACTCCATTGTCATCATTCATCATTAATGTGCGTCATTGTATCATTGAAAATAAACATTATTTGAATGCTTCCCAACATTTAATAAAGTGAATTACACATAAACTCACTATTATATTTCTAATAAAAATTAAATAAATTCAACATGGTACTAACATGATTACTTAGTTGACACTCTGGTGCGACGGTTCCAGTGGAAATTAGCTCCATAGTTCTTTGGCTTTTCATTCTTTTCAATTTTAGGTATATCTAGATACCAACTCCAGCCATTCTTTTCACAGTGTTCAATAGCTTCATCAGGAGATGAGAACTCTATTTTCATGTTGGATAGTGGATCACCAGTGGATGTCCAACCCATGAGTGGGTTTTCCCAACGTTGGCGGGTGTCAAACTCCATCTCCCAGTGATGAATGTTGTTAGTGCCACTCTGCATAGCATTCTTGGGCGGCTGGTAGATGCGCACACGACGGGTTTTGACATGCTCCTCAGGTACTCCAGTAATGGGGGATATGTCTACCTGGAAATTTTTTAAATGATATTTTGTTAAAATGTTTAACTATTTTATATAATTAGTGATATGATAATATGATATGATAGGCCCCAAAGGTAGCACAAAATTGTTAATGTGTTGCCTACACATCAACAATTTTGTGCTACTGTGCAAATTGTAGCATTACAAACGATTGATTAAAATTTTAGTAAAGGTTCAGGTAAAACAATTTCTGAAAGACGATACAGTAAGAAAAAGTTTCAATAATGTTGGCTGTAAAGAATTATCGAGCAAATATAACTTTAAAGTCCATTTTACCTTCGCTGGCACTGCAATAGTGTTTGGAACATTGCTATCTTCAGGGACCGCCAGAACCACCTCGTTTTCGATTTTGGGAGCCTCCTTGCGACTTGTAGGGTCTCCAGAAGCAAAACGAGAGCTACATGTTGATAAACTAGGCAGAGATCTAAAAAGAAAACAACAAATTAGGAAATTGGTAAAAACTAGCTCTGACCATAACAAACAAGTTATTTCGCGATCACTTACCTAGGGAGACAAGACCTGGACACAGTTCTGATCACTTGAAACATATTTCTGCGATAACAAAGCAATTTAGGACATAAAAATAGCAATTTTATCACTGCAAAATGATTATACAACACACACAAGTGGAATTGAACCTATGCAAAATTGACAGATGTCATTATGACATTTTTTATTACAGCTGTTCCGAATTCAGAGAGAGGAACTGAAAATAATAATAATTTTACTCACAACGATCATGAAAACTCGCTATCACGCACGACACGACAACAAAAACGACGACTCATCCAACTTTTAAAGCCCTATTACACTACGCGATATTCAGACAGTCTTAGTAAGACTGTCTTAAAATCTAACTCGGCAAGCTCGCTATTACACTGGGCTGAATACCGCATGCTAGCTAACTCATTTGCACTCATTTGCAAAGCGTACGTAGTCGGTGGCGGTTGTCGCGCGATGGGAAAACTTTCAAAGCACCAGAAAATCGCCATAGCTCTTGCCGCGTCTATTAATTTAAATACAAAAAAGAAAAGAAAAATATGGGTGGAAGAGTATTTACTTATGCGAGAAAAATTATCAAATATGCAAATACTGAGTGTTTTGGAACCATGTGACTTAAGAAACTACCTTAGAGTAATAGTTGCCGAGTTTGAATGTCTATTGAAATTAGTTACTCCATACATTCATAGATATGGCATGTCTCGGTACAAATCAAGAACATTGAAAAGTACTTCTTTTTCTTTCGAACACGCCATGGTGCACGCGGCCACAGCAAAAAAAAACGGACAAGTGCGAGTCGGACTCGCGCACTGAGGGTTCCGTGCCAACTTTAACTGAATTAGGGAATCCATTTACTTCTGCTTAGTATATTACCACAATATTTTGTTGACTGAAAATATAACTTCGTTTTTCATAGTGTTTGTATGAAGTACAAAGTTATGTTTTCGGTTGTTGAAAATATGCTATATCACAAAAACTACTCGTTCGATCCCGTCCGAGACAATTTTCGTTGAAAGTATTTATTAAGATCTACATCATCTATTTTTTCAAAATTTACACTTGATTGTTTAAGAAATTAGATGGGGGGGACGCCCATTTTACCACTTTGGAAGCGTCTAGCTATGAAACGTTAGACTTTAAAAGAAAATGGTTTTAGGAACCTCGATGTCATTTTAAAAGACCTATCCATAGATACCCGGGATACACCACACACACATAGGTTTGAGTAAAAAATTTTTTTTTGGTTTTAGTTTCATGTATGGGAGCCCCTTCTTAAATGACATTATTTTTCATTTTTTGTATGAGAATCGTAAAGCGGTTAACAGGATACATCTGCCTACCAAATTTCAATTGTGTAATGCTTATAGTTACAGAATAAAATGGCTGTGACATACGGACGGACAGACAGACAGACAGACTTGACGAAACTATAAGGGTTCCGTTTTTTGTCATTCGGCTACGGAACCCTAAAAAGTATACGACCGTCTTCGCTCTGCGGCTGCCGCGCGCTGACTGAACGGTCTAGCGTGCTAAGTCTTATTACACTACGCGGTATTCAGCAAGCAAGCGAGTAAGCACGGCCGAACCCATTCGGTCAGTCTAATTAGACAGGCTAACTTGCTAACACTTATTACATTAAGCTAAATCTTAGTAAGACTGTCTGAATATCGCGTAGTGTAATAAGCCCTTTAATGATTAGATAGGGTTGTGAAATTATGGCTGCGTTCCGTATTGCGCTGACAGCGAAAATATCACTGATATCGCGCTTACAAACCGTTCCGATTTGGCGTTAGCGAGTCAACGATAGCTGTAGTGACGTCGGGGCTGACGTCACTATCACCGCCATCTTGCGTTCACAGTGCAATCGTTTTGCTGCGTTAGCACCGTGAGCGTCTGTGAGCGGACTGTCACATTGACGCATTTGACGTCTTTTTGCTTCAAAGAACAGCAAATGTGATCTAAAGCCGTTCCGAAATGAAATCGCGTCAACAGCGCTGTCAGCACGCTAATCAAATCGGAACGGCTTTTGACGCTCACAGTGCTAACAGTGATATTGGCGCAAAACGGAACGCAGCCTATATAGTACCTATCGTTTAACCTGTAGACCTATTATTATGAATATGATAATATTAAATGATTTTAAAAAGAAAAAATATTTTACTAAATCATTGCCACAGATTAATATATTAGGCGGACATGGCGAAACTATGGGTTCCTTGTTGGGCTAAATAAATTCAATTTTAAATTATATTGAACTTCTCAATAATCCAATTTCGTAACTTATTCCATCATTGATATTTAAGCTATTATGACAGTAGCCTTCTGTTTCTTACACATCTAGAGAACATGTTGTTGGTGTGTACTATGTACCTACGTATTTACTTTTATGTAAACCACTTTTCCTTACCATTTGTGTTCTTCCAATTTATTTAAAAAAAACTACGGAACCCTAAAAATGCTATGAAATTCGTTTAGGGACTTGTATGAAAACCCGTTTATAGTTAGAAACTGATTACAAAAAAAAACAGATTCTGATTGAAAAAGTATAACCCCAGTTTTATTACAAAATCAGGATTAACTGTCAGATACCTAGGTACCATTCAAAATGCCGCGCCGTCTTCATGAGCGGCATGGCCCGGCACCAACTCGGCGGTGTGGTGTTCAATCATGTGTTTTTTGAATCGAAGCAAAGTCGTGACCTCGTAACATCCGAACGCTTGCAGTAGCTCTTTAATACAAAGTAGTCTGCGCTATTTTAATTGAGAGTTTTTAAACAATTATAATCAGGAAAACTACTGAAAAGAAATGAAAAATATGTTGTACAGGTGCCTTCATTTTTTAAGTTCTTTCAGGAAAAATGTAATAATGCATTTAAACATTGTGAAAACGTTCATCATCGCGGGTGGAAAGGAACGCCAAGCCAACTGTCAAAGTGGCAAAAAATTGGCTTGTCGTCTTCTCGCCTCTCGCCGATTTTTGTTTCGCAATATTTAGAAACATAATTTCCCTTTTCATTACGTGAAACTAATTGCCCTTAGGCACATGTTTACAATTGATATTTATTCAAGTTGAATGATGTCTGCCTGTATTGTCTCCAAAAGGATTTATTTAGAAACAGCTGTTTTCTTGTAAAGGTATGAAAAAAATAATTTCTTTCCATGTACTATTCTTAATGAAGCCTCAAGCTTTTTCTCGACTTAATTCTGATGTCATATGTATAATAATAAATCGCTACAGAAAGGCTATAGATCAAAAACAAGTTTAAAAATATATCAAATATTGTTTGTCCTTGAAGTAGTTCAAAATTAATCTGGCTCTAGACTTAAACATAAAAATATATAATGTAACAAATCCTTACTAAATATAACAAAAATCTTTGATGGACTCAATAAATGAGGTTCACAGTATTATCATAATCTAATTTCAAGCTTATACTAAGCTTTTTCCTATTAGTAAGTTTACCAGTCAGATAGGAATATTCTTCAAATACTATACAAAACGCCTAATTCGTAAACGTCACATATTTATTAGCTGTTTATATAAATTTATTTATATTTACTTAAATGTCATTTTAAAATCGTCCGGTTTATACTTATTCAGTTGAATAAGTCCTATCTGACATTTGTAAAATCGACTCTAAGTAGGACAGGAATGTTACTGCAGTTAAGAGCTATCTGAATTTTGCAAGTTAAAACTCTTAGATAGTTTAAGCTGGGGTGTTTTACACACTTAGCCTCACAATTGGGCCATTGTACCTATGTTCCTCTTTTTTATTCTTACCACCCCAGGCTTGCCCAGAAGGCTAGCAATCTGCCCAGATTATTAAATACCTCTGGAAATGATGCTGGGGATTCGAAAATATTTACCCGTTGATCCCCCAAACTCCACTCCACTCCATGAATACTTGCTGTGGTGTTTCTTCTGCCCCCATGCATCCTCTGCATAAAGGCTGTTTGTGACACCTAATGTGAATAGATGTTTATTTAACAGACTGTGACCATGAGGTTGCGGGTAAACCTTTTTGAAACTCTTTATAACTTCAAGTCTTGTCAAATGTTTCAATCAAGATTAAAAACTGTCCATTAAAAAATTAATTCTCTTTTAATAAGCTATTTTATGTATAAAATTGATTGCAATTGTTTATTTATTTGTTACAGATTGCTGAAACTACCATTATGTGTTGCTAACTGTAGGTTACGCACTTCGGTGCGGTGCTTTTGCACTGCATAGAACTAGGATATTTTTATTTAATTAACATTACTAGACATAAATAATGGCATAACATAGAATTACTTTTATTTAGTTTTTGATTAGATTAACTATTATTTGAAAAGCAAGAATTTTTCTTTATTTTAATTGAAAAAAAAAACATATATTTTGACAATGAGTAAAAGTAAGCCTGAAGTAGACTGCACAAGACGCTGCAGGTCTCGCAGCCATGGTCAAGCTTTAACCAGCGCGATCACTAAGAGGTCAATTGGAGATGAAGCACTTGCAAGCTTTATTAGAGCCACCTGTGCCAACTACAATAAAGCTTTCGATTTCGAGGTAAGATTTTTACTGAGCATTTATTGGGATCACACTCTAAATATTCTTCTTTATCGGTCCAAGTAGTATATAAAGATGCAAATCTTTGAGGGTATGGATGTCTGCTCGTTACTCTTTCTCTCGCAAAAAGTACGAGATGGATTTTGATGAAACTTTACAGCTATATAGGTTATTAATCTGTAATAGCCCAAGCTATAATTCATAATGATTTTTTTTTGAAAGCTTACATATACCTATATGTAGGTATGCGTTATTACATTAAAAATAAATCAACATCTGATACACAGAAGCAAACTATAACAAAAACACATTTGTGTAATGAAGGTAATTTCAAACTGATGCTTTATTTCATACATGATATAACAATATTGTCAATAAGATAGGTATCATAGGTAAGGGTGTTATTCACATTGGTCGATTGTTCGTGTGATAAAGCTCTTAAGTGAAGAGTATTATAAGAGACCTACATATATAAATAAATAAATAAATATTGGACACCAATCACATACATTGTTCTGATCCCCAAGGTAAGTAGCCAATGCACTTGTGTTATGGAAATCAGACACAACGGTGGTACCACAACACCCAGACCCGAGACAATATAGAAAAGATCGTTTTCTACATTGACCCGACCGGGAATCGAACCCGGAACCTCACGAGATGGCAACGCTTGGAACCAGCGTGCTAGCCACTCGACCACGGAGGTCGTCAATATGTAATGGTAATATGTATATAACATATATAAATATGCGCCAAACAACACACCAATTAACTTAATTTCGAACTAAGGAATACTATTTCTTGTGCTACGAATACCAGATAACGATTATAACGGGGGCCTCTCCCATAAATACTTGAATACATAAAAACATCCATGACTTAGGTACAAATGTCCGTACTCATGACACAAACATTTGCTCCTTGTGTGTTACGAACCCGCGACCGCCGGCATATCGGTCAGGAGCGGTAATCACAACACCAAACGCGTACATGTACCTACGTACTATAATTTGTTCTATTTCTTTCTAGGGTCGCACCGCTTTACATATGGCGGCTTCGCGCGGCCGAACCAAACTGATGGAGTGGCTGGTTCGTCACTCCTCAGAAGCGTTTGCGAACGCGAAGGACAGAGAGTCTGGTTACACGCCGCTGCATCGCAGCATATTCTACGGGCAGATCACTGCTGCTGTCACTTTGATGAAGATGGGTAAGAGATCATATTTTTGGTCGGGAGACAATCAATTTTATTACATACTATTTTGCGCTAAACCACAGCGCTAAACAATCCTTCTATCTCTTTAAAGTCGATACTCTTTAATGGGTAGAAGAGGAATGGAGCCCAATTTCGTATTCAACTCAATATAGTTTTGACCTAAACAACTCCAATGTCTTAGATCCGACTTAGATTTATTTTACAATGTTACTTGTCAATATAGGAATCAAAATTTTCTGTATTGTCTCGGGTCTAGGTATTGGAGTACCACCGTTTGTGTCTGATTTTCCTAATTTTCATAACAAAAGTGCATTAGCTACTTACTTTGGAATCAGAGCAATGTATGTGATTAGTGGCCAATATTTATTTATTTATTGAACTTATGTATGCAGCGCGTCTCAATCATCGTATGCTTACCCTACTTCATAAAATGATTATCCTATAGTTATTTTATGCCCAGCTTTATTCATCTTCTATTGACGCATTCAGTATAAACATACTGACACACCACACACTCCTCCAATGTTAACCCAGGTGTCCACACCGACATTGTTGACAAAGACGACTACAAAGCGCTAGAGCACGCGATGCTGGACCGCCAATACATGTACAAGCACGAAGGGACCCAGCCCAGCGAGGCGTACGTTTGGGGCACCAACTCGAACTACACTTTGGGTTCTGGGGCACAGCAGCAGCGGAACACGCCAGAACTGCTGGGAGCTTTTAGCCGGACCAACACGAGGGTGAAACAGGTGAGTCGAGCTTTATAGAGCGTTTATAGTTATTCACTTACAAATATTAGGTCAATGGAAGTGACGTTTTAAAATTCAAAAAAACAAATTTCAGAACGGTATACGAGTATACTAAATGAACTCTATTTTGAAATCAATAAGAATATTCAGAACTAAACCAATTAATAGGCATCTAAGTTCAAATTTTTGAAGCATCAATTTCATAAGCCATCTTGGCCCTGTTACTGTGCTCCAGTTCGCTGATTATGTTATGAATGAAATGTTATTAATCAAATGCTAAAACAGCAGATTAAACGAAATCTGTAGAAGATCTCGTAGAAGCTCACGGATCAAAAAGCAGCCGGCGGTTGCATAAACAAAAGCATAGCAAAATAATGTTGTTAAACACATCCGTGAGAAAAAAACAATTCCTAGACAAGGTAGGCAGCAATAAAGGATTTGGCACGCGGTCTGCAGTCCGCACCGTATGATATTGATCGCATGCAGCCAATTTTGTATAGACGGAACCGCAGACCGCAACCAGTGTTCTAAATCCTAGTTGTAGTCTGTGTTGTTAGTTATGTGGTTACTTACAATAAAGTACGCTTAATTTTGCTAGGGGCTTTTAAATTATCATAAACAACATAAAAACTATTTTTTAAACTGGTTACAGTTCTAGTAATAAGTACTCAATGGTTCTAGCATAATAAAGTCATATTGACAGAAATAAAAATGTTAATAAGTTTAATGTCAGTCTGACAAAATTCGTCAAACACAGTAAATATTTTGAATGATGATTTTTTGATTCGTCTTCCGACAAATTGTTTACAAAATGCACACAGTTGGTTTACCGCGAACGTGTTTGGGCTTCACGAATATATTTTTCTTTTTGGTCGGCTTTATTGGTGCTATTATCTGTGTATGGTGCGTCGTCAACACACAGTTCTTTCGTGATGTGAACTATACAATCACAAAGAGTGCCATGGTCAATGCTATAGCCGAATTCGTCAATTTAAAACTGTGGGTGACTCCTATGACCACAATTTTTATCATCCTAGCCGTCCTAACTATGATGACGTCATGCTGTGGAATTCTCGGAGCTGGCTGCAAAGTCAAATGCGCGATCAAATCTTACATATTCCTCGTAACGGTCATATCATCAATTGCTTTCTGGATATTATTCGTATCAGGCGCATACAACATTTACACGAGAAACGAGAAAACTCGCCAATACTTAGAGAAATCAATCCACTCCAACTACGGTAAGGAAAACGACATGATAACGTACCTATGGAACTATGTCATGATGAATTACGAATGCTGCGGTGTCAACGGTTACCGAGACTTTGCAGGATCCAACTGGCAGAACACCACAGGAAAGCTGTACCCGGTCGAGTGTTGCAAATTGGAAAATCGAACTGCTCTTTTACCAGTGTCAAAAGATTGCTCTTTAGTCGTCGGTCCAGACATTCAAGGGTTTCCAGAAACAGGTTGTTTTGATGTGATGAGCAAGGCATTGGGCGCTAATAAAGGCAAGATGATCTTTTACATCGTACTCCTGTCTATATCCTACACGTTTCTGATGCTGTTCGCGTATTGCATTATCAGGGGGGAGCCGCTGCTTAGCACGATGGCTACAGATCTCAAGTTTTTGCCGTCGAAAGTCCACCAGAATCCGACACAAATGATACCTTCGAGGCAGCTGCAGTACGCTGATCCGGACGTGACGTATGAAGAGGAACCACCTAAGAAAGTTGTCAAAGTAGTGTCAGCAGTAAACCCTTTCCAATCGTACAAGTTTACGCCAAGTGCGCCTTCCGTCCATGAGTATCCACATCAAATGTAATCAATAAACAATTAAATAAACGCCTGCTTTTGTTGTCTTAATGTAATGCACTTGCTCTTATCGGTCAAATAAGTTATGATGGTTTATTTGGTAATCAATATTTTGACTCGCCGCTTGGCAACAAGAAAGATAAAAACTGATTAGGTATTTAAATGAGTACGGACATCAGCACGTTACTGTAAGCACTATATACCTACTATGCTGTTGCAATGAGGGTTAGTTCTCAACAAACAAGTAACTTTTTTATGACACATCACACGTGAACGCCTGGATTTTAAAATGACATCAAATGATTCAGCAATCAATTGTGAATGTCATTTTGAAATCGTGCGTTTTATACTTATTCAGAGTCGATTTTACCAACGCAAGATAGGACTTATCAAATCAGGCGGTTTGTACCATATTCGACGAAAATTCCTTATCTGACGTTGGTATAATCGACTTTCAATCAGATTAGTCTAACCTGACGTTGGTAAAATCGTCTTTTAATTGGATTAGTCTAATCTGACATTGGTAAAATCGACTTTCAATCGGATTAGTCTAATCTGACGTGGGTAAAATCGGCTTTCAATCGGATTAGTCTAATCTGACGTTGGTGAAATCGACTTTCAATCGGATTAGTCTAATCTGACGTTGGTAAAATCGACTTTCAATCGGATAAGTCTAATCTGACGCTGGTAAAATCGACTTTCAATCGGATTAGTCTAATATGACGTTGGTAAAATCGACTTTCAATCGGATTAGTCTAATCTGACGTTGGTAAAATCAGCCCTAAGTCATTTCTGTAGGCACACGTAGAATTGTAAATCCAATGTTTGCTACCAAAGTATGCAGTAGCATTCCGCGAGACGACGGTAGAATTCGAAATCCTTCCATAAGATGAGGTTTCATTTTAAACATAAAATAATAATAAAAAATGTTTTGATACAATTGAAAAGTGATTTGATACAAAAAAAAGAGGATTTCCTTTCACTTAAAACGATTGCAAGACTTGGTATGTAATTTTTTGGTACTTAAATTCTTTAATAAAAAGTACAGAATAATAAAAGCTGTACTCTGATTTTTAATTAGATAGACCAAAATGACATTTGGTGGGATGCCACTTTTTCGTAATATAAAAATAGTGATGTGCCTAAATATTCGACCAATTAAATTCCCATTCAATTGTTGCTTTTAAATGATTATATAATAATTAATTGGATATAAAAAATAAAAAAAAACCAAACAAGTTTTGTTTTAAGATCATGTTACCTGCAAAATAATATCATAATTTCTAATAGTGTATTTATAGAAAGTAGTAAATAGTCAAAATAGGTTGAAGTCATACAAAATATTGGTATTGCATGTGAAGGGACTTAATTTTTTACCTATTAGAAAAAAATATTTATGTATTACGTTTCTTTATAATTGTATTCAACGTTTTACATGTATTATTTATCAAAATAAGTAGAATCACGAAATTGAAAAATCGTATCACAAATTCAATTAATCGTTCACATTTGCATTGTTACAACAGTATTGCACTACGCTTGCAACATTAAAAAATAAAAAGTGCGATTAAAGCTGTCATTTTGGTCTATCTTATTAGAAATCAGAGTATATGTAGTATGCCGTAGTATTCCATATCCTATCGGAAAGATAACGTGTGAAGTGATGGCAGATATTTATTGTATTTATTTATACTTTTTGCACAACCAAAACTTGTACTAAAAGTGGACTAAACGCCATATGGGGACGTCACAGATATGCAATGTTTTCGCTTCAAAACGGGTAATGGTAACTTTGCGAATACCCGACGTCTCCGCTTCGCCCGGTAAACGCCTGCTTTCAGCTAGTGTGTTAAGCCTCTAAGCTAAGACTTGTCGTACATAATTTGCTACGTGCTAATTAAATATTCTCATTCTCAATCCCCTAGGTCTGCCTAGGCAAGTTCCACAGCGTGTGGGTGTGCTCAGGCGCGTCTGACGGGGAGGTCTGGTGCTGCGGGCAAGTGGCGCGCGCGGGCGGGCCGCACTCTATAGCCTTGCAGCCAGTGCCGCTCAGGCTGGCCGAGCCGTGCGCGCAAGCCGCCGTGATGCTGGACTCCACTGTGTTCCTGTTGGAGAGCGGGACTGTGAGTGTCTTTTAGCTACATCCCTACCATTAAGGCTTTGTTGAACATACATACAAACACACCCTTACTCTTTTTACAATACGGTGGTACGACTGACCCTATAACGACATCTATCGCTTTATGTGCTGACTCAGCTGTCAATCGATCAATTAGAGTCTCAGCCGTCAAACGTTAGATGGCGCTGTATGTAAGCTGACTCGCGGTATGACAATTTGATTAACCTAGTCGGTAGGTAGCGCTCACCTTTGCAGTTCTATAGTTAGAGCCGTTCATACAAGCTGCCGTGATGCTGCTCATTACTGCGGGTCTTCAAATGAGTCCTGTCAGTGCCATGTCTATCTTGCATTGATTTACAGGAAAGCATACAACTGAACCTATAACGTAATCCACCGCTCAAGCTACTAGCCAATAGATATATGTAGCTGTATAAAATCTAAACCGCGATAGAAAGAATTTAGTTACACCGAACTCAATTACATATTGGTACATCGTCCAATCTTTGGTACCTTTCTATGAATCTTATATTTAAATTGAATACATATCTTATCTCTATTCCCATGAATGTCAACTAATTTATTACTCACCAGTGTAGGGTCAACAACATCAGGCCGCCACCTTAAGGGGCTCCCCGAATTTTTAACGCGCACACTAGCGACACTTTAGTAGGAAAATCATAACTCGTTAAATAAAAGACCAATTGAAAATCTGATTGATGCGATTGTAGCTCTGGTTGTGTGGTTTAGTTAGATACAATGTTTAAGTTAAATAAAACAGAGTTATCTGCAGTTACAGTTAGAAAAATTGCCAAAAATGGCCATATTTAGCAGTTTTTCTAACTCTAACTACAGTAAACTACTTTTGAAACAATTTAAACGTACTAAATAAACTATAGAACCTGTACTACAATCGTGTTAACCAGATTTTTGATTGTTTTTGTATATAAGGAGTAATAATTATTTAAATAGAGTGGCGCTAGCGTGCGCGTCAAAAATCCGGGGGGCCCCTTAAACTGTTTTCCTCCCCAGGTAATCCAATACACCCTGAACAGCAACGAGAACGTCAGCCAATCGGGCGCAAAGACCCCCTCCACAATCAAACTGCCGACGGCCAAGCCGCTACTAAAGCTATCTTCGCCATTGGGCGTGTGTGCTGCGCGCGCGCACGCCTGCGTGTGGAGCGCGCGCGCCGCGTACGCGTGGGGCGCCAACCGCGGCCAGCTGGGGCAGCAGAGGGATGAAATGATAGTCAGCGCGCCTAAGAGGGTGAGTAAAACTGTCATTAAAGAAACCCTAATGACGAAAGGGTATTAAAAACTGTCATGTTATTGCAATTAAATGTTATTACAATTTAAAGGAATTCTTTGATGACACGGATAAATAAAACTTCATAATTTAATCTTTTAATTTAAGTTAATTAAGATAATTATTAAATTTAATTTTAAGCGACTAGCGTTCATTGTTGTCATGCCCTTGCAGGGCGTCACATGTATACCTTTCTTGACATGTACCAGCTTAAAATGTAATGTGACTATGAGCAATAAATGATTTGATTGATTGATTGATTGAAGAAACCCTTATGACGAAAGGGTATTATAAAGTAGATGATTATTTAAAATATAATAATGTATCGACTTGCATGAATACTACAAACATTGTAAACCTTTTGAAAAGAGGCATTGATAATAGAGACTGAGTTTGTGGCGCAGCCTCTTCTCAACACTAGCCCAAAATTGTCCCGAAGCTGTGGTAGGGTTTATATTGGGACGTGTAAAAGTGACCTCAGTGGGCCTATTTGCATAAATAAGTGACATTTATGACTTTTATGAGTCTTTAAGAGCTGCTTTTGTATTGTTAGCTGTGGTGCCTTTAGGGGCTGTTGTTGCGACATCAGGTACATTGCTAGTCTTTCAACGCCCAACGCTGTTAGCGACCTTTAGCATATGGTCGCTGTTTTGACAACGACAGGAAAAGTAAGCGACTATGCCGTGCCTAATAAGTTATACACTGTCTTAGCGTCATTGAAGACTGTTTTGGTCGCAGAAATGGGCAAAACCAGTGGTGCTAGCGACATCTACTATTTGATCTTTGTCTGGCTTAAAAAGTATGCTTAAACAGCTACAAGTGATCTCAAGGATAGTCATTAGTTTCCTAGAGCTAAAATTGTCCGCGGGTTTAGGTCTTTGACTACAAAGCTCGCTCTATCTAATGGTCCTCAAAACAAAGCACCTCCCTTCAATGCTGGTACCCCTCCTCATCCATCAAACTCTCCACCGCTAAGCCGCTCACATCATCTCTGCTGCCCTAGCCCGCTGCTAACCGCGGACAGCTGAGGCAGCAGAGAGACGAAGTTATAGTTGGCGCGCCTAAGAGGGTGAGTGTCTTCACGGGCTACTTTGGTACAGTCGCCGTCAGATATATTGGAGCAGACAAAGAGACCAAATACTTCTGAAGAGTTGTTGTCAAAATATTTATTTATTTATTATTCATAAAACCGCCAATATTGTACAAAGTTACCATTAATATGACGACCCGTCTGGTATAGTGGTCGAGAAATCGCCTACTGCGCAGCGGGTTGCGGGTTCGATCTCCTCACAATACAAACATTTGTGTGCATGAACATGTCTGTTTACATTGGTCTGGGTGTTTTCTATGTATATCATGTATGTATTTAAGTATTATATCCGTTGTCTAGCACCCATAATACAAGCTTTGGGTAGCTTACTTTGGGACAAGATGGCGATGTGTGGGAATGTCCAAAGGATATTTATATTTATATTATTCAGCACATTCATAAGACCGCCAATATTGTACAAATGATTTGTCTGTAATGTTATTGTTTCTTGTGCCCTTACTTGTGCAATAAAGAATATTTATTTATTTATTACTTCATTTATATCTGAGCAGATGTTAGTCAATAACTGCTATACACACAACTAACCACTAATATCTGATCACTCACATGCCTGAATTTATTTATTGCATGACACTTTCATGACAACGATGACAATACTGAAAACTACAAAGCGTTAAAAACTGCCAGCGTCATCTTACTATAATATGAACTGAACTGAAAATTCCTATTTGTAAATACATAGTATTCATAGTTAAGTTGAAAGCACTTCTTTCTGCAATTTTCCTCGATAGCTCAGATATTTATTAGACTTAGTAAGTTAGACCTATTGCGTAGACATTTGAGTTTTGACGTTATGAGTGTTTTGATATTATTGGTTAGTTGTGTGTATAGAAGTTATTGACTAGTTTCTGCTCAGAAATTAATGAAGTAATGAATGTTCGGATATTAATAGTCACTTAAAGTGTATGAAAATATTGTCATTTTAAGCTGTTCAGAAGTATTTGGTCACTTTGTCTGCTCCAATAAATCTGACGGCGACTGTACACCTGCTAGCAACCTTTAGCATACGGTTGCTGTTTTGGCAACAACAGAAAAATATAGCGTCAATTCCGCGACTAATAGGTTAAAAACACTGTCTTAGCGTCTTTACATGCTGTTTCGGTTGCAAGTGGGCGAAAGCAGCTACTGCACATCTTACAAAGCACAGTGATGCTAGCGAAATCTATAGTATATGGTCCTTATCTGGTTTTAAAAGTATGCTAACATAGCTACTACGCGTGTTTAGAATCTTTACCTCTATTGTGATAGTGAATGGTTTCCCAAAGCTAAATTGTACGCGTCATTTTTCGCCCCATCAAATGGTTCTCGCTAAGCAACTTCCTTCAATGCTGGTATCCCGCACCCATTAAACTCCCCACCGCCAAGTCGCCACTGAAGCCATGTTCCCCACTTTAAAAATTATTATCAATCAATAAATACACGAAAATACCACTTTGGTTTCAGGCACTGTTTTTGTTAGTCACTTATAGAAAGGCCTTTTAAAATGACTTTTTATTTTAGCTAGGATTCCCGTTTGTGTGAAGAGTCAGCAGCTATTTGAAGTATCGGTATTTATATAAGGTACTCAACTGCGACAATCCAAGAGCTGTCTAGTTAGTTAATTCTTAACCCAGATCATACTACTGACCTTTTAAAAGGACATCTTAGTTATTAGAAAGGACAGGTATCAAGTATAGCTTATTATTTATTAGTTTACACGTATTTTAAATCCAAATTTTCAACACACTTGCCCAAAACGACGTTTTTATTCCACCGATTTTTGTCTCATTATCCTAGATATTAAACACGCGTGCTTTTTCGGTATATTACTGCACTAGTGCCTTTAGTTTATTAACCCGACTAATTTACATTTGTACCCTAGTACCAAGTCGTAAGTAAGAAGAATAAGAAGCGATATAATTTAGTCGGGTTATAACTTTTATTTTAGCAACAAACAGTATTTATGCGAAAAATAATACTATCTAATAATAATATTTATTTCAAAAAATGGTTAATCCACCTTTATAACTAAAAAATAACTCAAATTCATTGAAAATTTTCTGTAATTTGAGTTTTAAACACGAATTATTACATTTTTAATCTTGACTGTCGGCCGATCTAGTCTAGTTTGCGCCTCAACCTTGCGCGCGCATCGGAATCGCGACAAGGAAAAAAAACAACGCGCCATTTTTCGTAAATAATTGTCGGCTGTGACGAAGTTTGGATTAATTATGAAGAGTCTTGCTTTTTCCTCGAAATTGTGTTGAAAAACGTCGTATGAAACACGTGTGCCTGTGACCATAATATACGCGGCTTTCTTATGGCGCACTCGCTTTCGCTCATGCGCAAACAATATCGCCTTCTAAATAATGGTCAACTTAGCACACGTGTATCATAATGTACTATTATTGTGTTCCAGAAACTCATATTTACCTATTTTTAATTAAATGTAACTTTGAAAAATATGAATGGATAAAGTAATAACCATTTTAACCACACAAGTTTTGTACCGATTTTGTACATAGGACCATATGTTTCTAAGGCAGATTTTTTCAGTGGGTTAATTGACTGCTTATCAAAAAACGTTTGTTCTCAGGTACCAATATCGCTTACCAATGACGCGGAACTGCAACTCGTGAGCGCTGCTGACGCGGCGACCGTCATCACGACGAGCCGCGGTGACGTTTATTTGCTGCACAAGTACATCTGCAAGAAGATCGCTATCAAGTGAGTCCGCTAAATGTTGACAGTTTCATTTAAATAAATAACTATATTTCCCATCATGATCACGTATCCACCCTATAAAGAACGTTGTAACGCCTTTTAAGATATTTGTGCGAATATCCAAAAAACTCTTCTGTAATACTAGTACTCTTTCGGTTTACAATCGAGGGCTAGATGGTGCTAAGCGTAACGCAATGACGTATCCATAAGAGACCACAAATTTCGCAAGGTTGGACAGACAGCACTCCACTCACCACAGTTGCTGGTTCAAGTCCCGCCCGTGCGCAAATTTTTGGTTCCTTATTTCATCTTTATGAATAGTTCTCTTTCTGTATCTTCAATTTGCCTATTGAAGGGAAAGGGAAAAAAACTATTATTAATATTATTACTACTATTATTATCTTTTTGCCAAAAAGAAATTGTAACTACCAAACTTGTTATTAAATAAACTTGAATTATACCAAATTCAAATAAACTGTCAGTGCTAGACTTTTATACTTATACTTCTTCTTAATCTTTATTATTATTTTGCCATCAAGAAAATGTTACTATCAAACTTGTAATTAAATTAAGTAAATTTAATAACAAGTTTGATAGTAAAACATAAACTTAAATTTTACTGAATTAAAGTGGATTAGATTAGTTAACAAAACAGACTATTGAAATAAACGAATTTTCATTTTTATTTTTTAAAACTTACACATCGAGATATGTGTAAAAAAGAATAAAAATACTTATGTATGAGTTAATGGTTATAGCTGTCGAGAGGTTTTTTGGTTAAGCATATCGAAGTTAAATTAAGTGTCTTATAGAAACCTATACCTCCTTACATTGAAGATTTTCCTAAGACTCCACTCTATAATACAGGGTGTTGTTTTGGTGAGTGACATCTAAGTCAGGGATGATGGTATAAGTTATGCTAATTAAAATTGCAATTTTTTTTGGCATTATTTTCAAATTGCTTTTCCAATATATATTTTTGGCATCAGTATCGTTTGTACAACCACCCCTGGGGCGGGCGTCGCTGACCATAACATCATCCTCTATACACAAAAATCCATTATTAAGCATGTGAAATTTGAGTTGGTTCCGTATGAAAAGTTACATAAAAAATATATTTTTAAATGTTTTTCGTAAATACCCCAGTGCGGTAAATACCCCAGCCATACAAACTATGTACTTGTATATTTCAGACAAATAAACTTGCGGCAAGTGTGCGTGGAAGCGAAAATGAGCGAGCAAGGGTCCTACTCGCGCGTCACGGTGCTTCTACTAACCAACGTTGGACAGCTACTCATCTGGCAAGACACTACCAACCAGTTGACTAGGTGAGTCGCGAAAGAGGTGTTTTTTTTAGGGTTCCGAAGCCAAGTGGCGAAAACGAAACCGTTATAGTTTCGTCAAGTCTGTCTGTCCGTCCGTCCGTATGTTACATCCACTTTATTCTGAAACTATAAGTATTACACAGTTGAAACTTGGTAGGTAGATGTATCCTGTTAACCGCTTTACGATTCTCATACAAAAAATAAAAAATAATGATACTTATGGGAAATTAAATGAAACTAAAACCTTTTTTTTTTTCTCAAACCTTAACTATGCGTGTGTCTATGGATAGGTTTTTTAAAATGACATCGATATTCCAGAAAACATTTTATCTAAAAATCGTACGATTGAGAGATAGACGCTTCCAAAGTGGTAAATGGTCGTCCTAATCTAACTCTAAATTAAGCGAGTGTAAATTTTGAAAAGTACATGATGTAGATCTTGACAAAGACTTTCAACAAAAAATTAGTTTCAACGACATCGAACTAGCAGATTTGAGATAGAACACATTTTGATTAACCGCAAACGTTTCTTTGTAATTCATACAAATACTATGAAAAACAAAGTTATATTTGCTGTCAACAAAATATTGTCTAATTCAGTTAAAGTTGGCTCGGAACCCTTAGTGTGCGAGTCCGAGCCGCACTTGGCCGGTTTTTTGTTGAAGTTTATCAACAGCACAATTGTCACAGTATTTTCTTATACGAAACCCACAGAAGTCCGTGCCATAAGTCACTTTAAAAATGAGGATGCGCACGCAATATTCTGTGCTATCGATAAAACAAAATGCATGCAAAACCTCATTTTCAAAAGTATTATTATCGATAAACGCACGTAACAAACAACATGCATCTCGGTGTGTGTGACGTCACCCATAAACATTGAAAGAGCAAGAGAGAAATTGATGTGCTCTGCCTCTTTTGCACGTTTTATTGCTCTCCCTGCCGCGAGTCCATACGTTTACTATAGATTAAAAAAATATGCTATAATATATACGGGTTGTTGTACAAACGATATTAATGTCAAAAAATATTTTTAATATATTTTTATAATGAAAAAACACACAAAATCAATTTATTATTGCGATACTAGTAAGCGAGTCAGAACTATCAAGGTCAGGTCTCCTCTACATAGCTTACTACTTACATAACTCATACCTGAGTTGAATGACACTGACCGAAACAACACCCTGTTTAATATACTATTATCTATCTGCCAAATAGTTACATAAATATATACGTACCTAAAATTATGTTACTTAACCTCCCCGGAAAAATTTTGCAAACTATTAGATAGTACCGATAAACGTTCTAAATTTAATTTCTTTTCAGATGCGTCTTCGGCCTAAGCCACCAAACTGTAATAACCCACATGACGCTCACGCACGACGCGGTATACTTCACCACTAAATACGGCGAAGCGTTCATTGGCTCGATTTCGCGCAAAGCCCCGCCCACCCAGCCGCAGCCAATCAGGAAAGAGAAGGAGCGAGACAGCAATAAGTCTGCGCTTGTCAAGTTTTTGGAGAAAGATGATTGTACATCTGTGAGGATCGTGAAGATACCGAATGTTCACAGAGCGGTGTCCATTGCGGTGGACAGTGAGGGGCTAAATTTCGCTTGTTTGCAGGTGTGTAAACAAATTGTTTGAAATCCAATTTACTTAGAGGCCGTACATTGTTCACGTGAGACTCAAAATATGGGGGGGGGGGGGGAGACTCAAAATATATCTTAGTGTTGTATGTGTGTGTACCTTGACGTGCTGTTGTCCGTACGTTGTTGGTAAACAATGGGGCTTAAATTGTCATCCAATGTCAACTTAGATTGAGTATATGGTTGAAAATAGTGTGTTATATAGCTCAGTGCTTAAGCAAGCACTGAGCTAGTCTGCTGCTGGTTGGACAGTTATTTTCCTTCAAGCAAACTGCCGAATGGAGTCCCATTTTTTCTAAAAGCAAAACGTTTCATATTAGTGGTTTATACGATACTTGTTTCTCAAGTTTACGCGAATATTACTTATAGAATAAAACACTATTTTACGGATACTTTTCACGATTATTTATTAAATTTTATCCCGACGTGTCGAACACTTCTCAGCGTTCGTGGTCACGGGTAGACTTAGATGTTATTTGTCATATTCAGAGTTTAGAAAAGAATAAACTGCTGTCACTCAATAATATCAATTAACGTGCGTATCCACGCAGAAAAAGGTTACTTTTTTAATATAAATATTCGCGTAAAGTATCCGTAAAATTGTGTTTTATTTTATGCTTAATATGATATTTGTATTTATTAGATAAAACCTACATGCGGCCTCCGATCATTGCCGGATCTATCGCCCTCGTGTCTGTCTAAGCACATGGAGTCTCTAATGGAGACTGCCTCGGAGGACGATCTACTGCACGATGTTATTTTTAAGGTAACGATCTAATATACCTTATAATCAACAGCTCAGTATGTGAAATAGCAATTAAAATTGCAATTAATACAGAGATAGCTATTATAATCGTAGCTATGGTAGTCGTCGCTGAGACGTTTCGACAATTTGAGTAATGTAACCTAAACAAATTGAACCAATATTTTTGATACAAACTAATCCATTAGTATTTAATTCAATTCAAATTTTATTAGCATTACATGTAATTAGATATAGATACAGATGGTAATAATAACTAATAAGGAACAAAGTACAACACAAAACTGAAATACTAAAATTATGGAGCACTAAAGACTAAAGCTATTAATTGGGGCTTATGTTTATATGTGCATTTTTAGACATAATATAATTTTATATATCTATATTTTCAGTTATTGCACAATCATATAGTACTCATTTTACGTTATAATAACATTTATTGTCACATTTTTTTGTAATTGTCTTGTTCTCGTATAGACTTGGGAAGAGCGTTGTAAATTCTTACTGCCATTGAGTACGGTCCTGAGGCGTGCAACACTAATTACGCTCTTTGGCAATACGAATATGATTTAAGTTCTTTATGGTATTTTTTTGTTTTAAATATTGTGTGTATTTAAATCCTTTTTCAGTTTAGGGCATTTAGAGAGCATATTATTTATAACATTTTGACTGATCATTCTTTCGAAAACGTTGAAAATTAGTAATCTAACAAGAACCAGTAAGATACCATTCATTAAAAAATAACTATTAGTGAAAACAGACGGGTAGATAGCGCTGAAGTCACGTGTAATGACGTATCCTTAAGAGACCAGAAATTTCGTAGGGTCGAACCGACAGCACGGTAGCTCAATCGGAAAGAGCGTTGGCCCGGTTAGCCAAAAAGATGCAGGTTCGACTCCCGCCCGTGCGCAATTATTGGTATAACACTGAGTGTTAAAAACATTCTTAATATTTTTTATTTTATTTATCCGGACGCGTCCCCCCTAAAAAACGGGACGTCCCACGCAAATCGGGATACCTGTCAACACTAATCGGCACTCATTTAACAACATATGCGAACAATTTTGTAAATCCCACTCAACTTGATTCCCATACAGGTCGGCACAAAACTGTACCCAGCGCACATATTCATTATCGCCTCCTCCAGCAAACACCTGTACAATCTCTACCAAGATCAACTCCACACGCACGACAAACCTACCTTGGTACTAGACAACATTCATCCCGAGGTCTTCGAGAGGATACTGAGGTTTATATACACGGGGACCTGTGACGTGGCAGAATTGGGGCCTTGTGGGTTAAAGATAAGGAGGGAAGATCTGCCTGTGGTGAAGAAGGAGAAGGGTGACGATGTGGACTTGGAGTTGATTGGTGAGTGCTGTTGAAGTGTTTTGTTGTTTGAACGTTGTATACTTTATAGTAAATAATTAACTGCCTCGGTGGCGCAGCGGTTAGAGGGTCGCACTTTAAAGCGACGGCTGCGCCAGAGGTTCCGGGTTCGATCCCCGGGTCGGGACAAAAATATGTACCTGAGTTTTTCTGTTCAGAAAATTCTCAGGGCAGCCCGGAGTTTGGAAGTTGGCGGTGTTCCCCGTGCCTCAGAAAGCACGTAAAGCCGTTGATCCTGCGCCTGATCTCTCTGCAGTCGTGTCAGATTGCTGTCCCGTCGGGCTATGAGAGTGAAAGGAATAGAGAGGGCATCTGTGTTTGCGCACACACTTGTGCACTATAATATGTCCCGCGCAGTCGGTTAGTCGTTGTGACTGGCCACCGTAGTTGAAATCGGCTAGGGGGACTATTATTATTATTAGTAAATAATTACAATAAATAAGCAGTAGTGACATGTACAAACATATTTTAGAGGATCGCTAACGAACATGCCTCTGTATATCTGGTCGAAATCATCAACCAATAAGGAGTTATTTATTCCATACTAGCGGTCCCCCGCGACTGCGTCCGCGTTTTTTGAGCATCCCCTCCCGTCGCTGCGTGATGTTTTGTAACCTGAAGCTCTCTTCAATAATAAGCTATCCAGTACAAAAATATTTTTTCAAATCGGTCCAGTAGTTCCAAAAAATAGTAATAAAGCTCAAATTGACTACGTTTAAGTTAGAAAACATTTGTATGGGAAAATGAAAAGGGCGAATTTTTCGCGCCGTAAAAACGTTAAAAAAAATTGGCAAACCGATGCGTGTCTATGGATAGGTCTTTTAAAATGACATCGAGGTTCCTAAAACAATTTTCTCTAAAAGTAACGTTTGAGAGATATACGCTTCGAAGGTGGTAATAAGGGCGCCCCCTCCTCCCCTCTAACTTTTAAACTAAGCTAGTTTAAATTTTGAAAAAAATACATTATGTAGATCTTGTTATTCATACAAATAGTATGAAAAGCCAAGTTATATTTGCTGTCAACAAAATATTGTGGTATTGGATCTCTAATTCAGTTAAAGTTGTCACGGAAGCCGAATGCTTTTTATTACATAGAAGAAAAAAATTACCCTTTGGCAAAGGCAGACTCTTTTTATCCACGACAGACGGGATGGAGACGGTATATTATGCGTTTGAGGTTAGAGGTAAATTGCGAAGATTACAAAGCGTTTTTTTTCTTTGTTTTGATATTGCATCAGCGCATCTTCTTAGACAAAGTTTACACTTAGACACCATTAAGTTTTCTACCTCGGAGATTTATTGAAATTCTAAATGATGTCTCTTTATTCTTCCGTCATTCGCTATTACAGAGAACTCGTCAGAAATATCAGCGTTCGAAGTATACAAGAACGAGAAGTCGAAGCGCGGCAACAAGAAACGAAACACGGAGACTCCTCCACGTCGCGAGCACTGCGACCCCGTGAAGCTGGTGCAGGCTTCCGCCAAGCGGTTGCAGGTCATGGCACTCCACAAACTGCTGGATAAGTTCTAGTTAGTTGATCAATTTGGTTTCTCAAGTTAACGCGAATTATTTGACGACTATACAATGAACACAGTAATAGCCTCGACGTCTTTGCTAGCTCCTTAGCCACCTTCCGAAGGGAGGTCATAATTTTACTGAATTGTCATTACTTTGTTTCCAGTTGTTCGATTTTAAGGAAAACAGTCACCTGGTCAAATACTCATCACTTGTTCTTTTTTATTGTAATATCTTACTAAATTTATTTACAACTTTACTAGGTATATAAAACTAAATTTTTAACTTCTTTTTTCTAATATATTGTGCAGGTTATGTTTACCTATAATTGACTGTGCATTTAGCAAACACTATAATTGTTATCTTTATTATCCAAGATTTAATGTAACAGTTGTTGGTAATCTTAATAAATAAATACTAAGTAAAGTTAGCCTGTAACCTCCCACTGCTGGGCAAAGGCCTTACCTCAAATATGAGGTACTTCGAGCCTTACTCCACCACGCGGGCTCAGTGCGGGTTGGTGGAGGGGTGTTTGCAAGGCAAGCGACTAACTCTGCTGTCAGATGTTTTCATGCCGCCCATAAGGCCTCTGACTAGACTTAATGACTAATATCAACCGATATTAGCCGGCCGGTGGCTTAACGTGCCTTCCGAAGCACGGAGATGCTCGTGATATACGTCACTTATATGGTCGGAATGGTCACCCATCGAAATACGACTGCGCCGTAGGTTGCTTCACTTTGGTATCACTGCCAAGCGCTGCTACCATTGCGCTACGAACACTTCAAACTACTCATTGTTTAAAATATTTTACGGTTGTTAATATTGGCCTGTTTCACAAACAAAAATTATAAACACATCATATGAAGTATCTTGTAGATAAATCTAACCGAAACTTACTTATCGTTTGCGAAACAGACCTTAAAACAAATAAATATTACCTATCGAGGCCGCTACCTTACCATTTCAAACGTAAATCGCTTTCACACACAAGTTGTGTGTGTGTCACATTAAACAAAAGTCAGAGGTGGAAGCAATTTTGGCCCTTTAAGTGGTAAGGCCGCGAAGTCATCGATTGTACATCACATGTACTAACAAAAACTTACCTTCCAGTTACAGAGACGGTTCAATCCACCTCAAAGAGTCGGCCACATACACAAAGAACCCTGCTCAGTTCTGGGACCGAGACAGCTTCCCTGAGCTGGTGAACACCAACGTGTGCTCCAAAGACGGCATACTCGTCCCAGCGCACAAGTGTGTGTTAGCAGCCAGGTTGGAATACTTCCATGGCATGTTTATGCACTCTTGGACTGAGGTTAGTATTCGTTTTTTAAAACAAATTGTCTAGACTATCTATCCCCTAAAACAATGTTACGACGGTATTATGGATAGTACGAAGCGCAATATAGAATCCACTACCAATATTTTCGATAACATTGCTGCTGCATTTACAATAACAATCATTTTGTCCTATCCATAGCGAGAGAATATTGATAGTATTGCTGTGTGTCGATAATATTGTCGCTTATTTTGATAGTCAGCTTTAACCCTGCAAAAAGCCTGGAAAATAATGTCTTAGATACATTAGCACATAGCTAAACAGGAACATAACATGTTTGTTTAAAATTAAAGTTATTATTTAGTTGGATGTTTTTCATAAATTATATTTTATAATAAATGAGTTGAGTAATTTATTAAGAACATAGAAAAGTATATTTTTCAACTTACTTTAAATGTAAAACTACTAAAAAGTCCGCTCCTTGATAAAATCTCCTGTCACTTTTGAAAACTAAGGTGTGTCTTTTAAGGAACAATAGGATAAACGGCACTGTGGCTATGGTTAATAATACAGATAGGCATATCAATATTATAGATGATTTTCAAGTCTGTACTATACCAAATTTTCTGTGTCCGTGACTATACCAAATTTTCCTTTGTTACAGAGCAAGCAGCTCTCAACAGTAACTCTGCCAATCAACCACGGCATTCTTCTCCCCATCATCAACTTCCTCTACACCGACTCGTGCCTCGAAGTGCAGAATTCTGATAGCCTTGATTTCATCTGCAGCATGCTCATAGTAGCCGACCAGCTCTTCATCACTCGCCTTCGAGAAATGGCCGAAGTCGCTCTAGCCAACCTCATAACCCTTAAAAACTGTGCTGAACTCTGCCAATTCGCACACACATACAACGCTACCCAACTAAAACAGTGCTGCATGGAATTCATCGCCCTAAACCTCTGCAGTGTTCTCGAAAACAAATCGCTAGATGTCGTCGAAGAAGCCTTGCTAGATGACATATCAAAGTATTATTGCAAGTTCAACCCAATCATGTCATCACGAGTCATCACACCTTTCTTCAATGCCCCAAGTGATGAAACAATCGAAGATCTGTCAATCAATTATCCTGTTAATTTGGAATACACTGATGAGGAAATGAAAAAAGATGAAAGCCTAATTGAAATAAGTAAGAAAAAGGGAAAGCAATCAAAGAAAATAGAGTACACAGAAAGTGAAAAGGCAAGGATGAGATATGAATCAGTGAGCTCGGTGACATCTTTGGACTTGTCTAATGAAGTACCAGTATCTGGTGATATTACATTGTCTCTGAGTAACATATCTAAGGATAGTGAAAAGGGTGCTAAACAAGAAAAGTGGATAGAGGTGCCATCGTCACAGCAAAAACAACAGAAAGTTGTTCAAGCTAGACTGAAAGCAATCAGCAATGCACGTGAAATCCTAAATGAACAACCTGTAGAGGTATTTACTAAACTAACAAAGAATAACTCTTTTAGTGCCATAGCTCGATCTAATAGTCAGGAGAATAATAACCCCACTTCATCTAGGATGTCTGTGTCACCCAAAGATTCCCCTATGGCAGAAATTGCCAGGAGCCCACAGGGCAACCTAGTCATAAGTCACATTGGACCAAAACTCTCACAGAAGCAAAGAAAGAAACTGGCAATGCAAGGGAATGACAGCACAATGCAAAATTTAGGGGACTACTTGGCTAACAAGTTGAATGTTGACACCACACCTGAAAAACCTAAGAACCCATGGAAAATCTGTGAACTACCAGTTGCTAGCAGTAGTCCAAGAAGGCCAAAAACTATTGAGTTTAACCAGATATTAACAGATCAGAAAAAGCAGAGGGAAGATTTCTCAAGAATCATGACCAAGCCTCTTGCATTGACTCAGGTATATACCACCTTTAGTATATTAATTTCATTGACATTCATAAGTGGCATGTGTGGTTCTAAATTAAATAAATTGATTTTAATTTTTCTGGATTTTTTGTTCAATACCAGCACACTCATTGTCAATAAAATACACCATCCTTTTCTCATCAATAGTATTCATATTACAAGATTGTGTTTTTCATAGTCACCAGACTGCTTCAGAAAACAAATTGAAACATCACCCAGGCATAGACATTTACATAAATGTTGTTGGTCTATTTGTGTTTTTCAAAACTCATTGTATTTTCACAGCTGGAAGATAAAGCAATAGAAGATCTTGAAAGGTTCTACAATGTCCATGAAATTGATGACGAACTGATCACCGTCAGGCGAATTGAGCTTCAAGTTTCCTCTCCGCAGTGGATTCACACAGCACCGAAATGATTATCTAAGCTATCAAACTATATTTTCAAGACTAATATATTTGCTGTTGATATTATGATCCTATCAAATAAAATGCTATTTACAACACACTTTGAAACCTTTTTGATTCTTCTTTAGAGACACTTTCTTTGGCCTGAAAATAAAAAGTAGGATGATTAATCAAATTAAATAAGAACTTCTAATAACTTGAGGTAAATTTATTAGGTACATAAATAAAAACTATCTAATTACTACTACTCAATATCGCACATCACTTTTGGGGAGGAAACTGTTTTAAAAGTTGATTAACTTGTCTATGGGTTAACTTCTTTTCTCCAGGCACTAGGATACCCTTTCTGCCTTGCTCCCTTTGCAATTTCATTCTCTGATTGTATTCATTGTAACATGTTTGAAACGAAGACACCTCCTTCAAGCATTGCTGCTGGTCGAACTCGCTTTTCTTGAAACACGCGAACATCACAGCCATCTCCTGCATGCAGGCAGCTTCTTTTAGATTATCTCCTTTCCCAGATACAAACTTTCTTAGTTCTAAAGGTAGTAACATTTGAAAGGGAACTGGTTCCCTTTGTGGTCTCCGTTTGTTGAATCGGTTTGGAGCCGAAGAAAAGACCTGAGTCAATCTCATTTTGATGAGATTTTTGCTTTATTTCGAGTTTATTTATTATTTCAAGTAACTGTGCGAAAAAGTTAGGTTATATATTTGACATTGACAGTAGTAGTAGTTGAATTTATCCCATTCATACGGGAAAGGCAATGGAACAGAGCCATACAGCCTGATCTTCATTATCATTTTCTTTTTTTAACACTTAAAACTAAAACTTACACTAAACTAACCTACCTCAACCTAACTCATTGAAATGCGAGGTGGTCTGCATTCCAATGCTCAACAAGGAAGCTAAGCGCAGGAACAACGATCCGAAAAAGACGGTGCGATTAGAGCTCGCTTCACCATAATTCTCACTTTAACTTCATTGTTTTCTTTAAAAGCACTAATTATCATGAAATTTCCACCACACAAAAACAATAATTGACCCGAAAAAAACAATTTCTAAAATGAAGAAATATGGTCCATCCTTCCCTTTTTCGTTTTCCGCGCAATATTTTTTTTAAATACTAGTTTAACGTCTTTGGCTGTGTGCCATACAGACAATTCTTTATTATTATTTTCATTTTTTAACACTTAAAACTAAAACTTACACTAAACTAACCTAGGTAACTTAACCTAACTCTTGAAATGCGAGGTGGTCCGCATTCCAATGCTCAACAAGGAAGCTAAGCGCAGGAACAACGATCCGGGTAAGACGGTGCGATTAGAGCTCGCATCACCATAATTCTCACTTTAACTTCATTGTTTTCTTCGCAAGCACTAATTATCATGAAAATTCCACCACACAAACACAATAATTGACCCGAAAAAAACAATTTCTAAAATGAAGAAATATGGTCCATCCTTCCCTTTTCGTTTCCCGCGCAAAACTCCGCGCAAAAAAAAAACCTTGACATTGACAATTGACAGTTCCCCACTGTTTGTTTTTATACAAGTTTAACGTCTTTGGCTGTAAGTCATACAGACAATTCTTCATTAACATAGGTACACATTTTTCAACACCTAAACCTAATACACTAAAAAGGGCTAAAAAAGTTCATAGTTTAAAGCAGTGCATGTGTAGAAATGAATGTTACTCCTATTAGCGTTTTTTTGGTCCTTTTAGTTGCAGGTTTTTTGAAGGCATTTCACTAAAATTTATTTTATTTATAAAGTTCACAAACAGATTACAGTCTAAACTTGCTAAGAACTCAAAGATCTAAGCAAGACTAACCACAGTGTACATTACATTAAAACTCGGTTATACCTACATTACATCCACGCGGTACATCTTGCTGAAAAACGAACGAGTCCCTGACGACAAACAACCAACCAACGCGCTCTAGACCAGCGTGGCGGTTTCGATGGTTCATTCATACCCTCCAAACAAGCTAAAAATGACATTACAAACAAAACTGAGGCCCCAAGTTCCCGTCAGTGCTTGTAACTGCAAAGATGATAACGGTGGTTACCGTTATGGCGCCAGGAGTTCAAGTTCCCGCCCGTGCGAAAATTTTTGGTTTATCATTTCATCTTTATGAATATAAAATATGGCACTGTGAGTGTTAAAAACATTCTTAATCATTAGATAGCAAATCGTCATCAATTGCCAAGTTGAATTTATTCTGTAAAGAATAACTACTTGGCCCACTGTTGCATAAAAATACAGGTAGATGGCACTAAGCGTCACGCATAATGACGTATCCTTATGAAACCACAAATTTCGCAAGGTCGGACAGACAGCACGGTAGCTCTATTGGTAGAGCGTTTGGCTCGGTCAGCCAGAAAGTACTAGTTCAAGTTCCGGCCTGTGCGAATTTTTTTTTGTTTCTTATTTCATCTTTATGGATATAAAATATGACACTGTGATTCTTAAAAACATTCTAAACCATTAGATAGCGAAGCGTCATCAATTGCCAAGTTGAATTTATTCTGTAAAGAATAACTACTATATGACCAAACTATAAGGGTTTTTGCCATTCGGTTACGGAACCCTAAAAACTTATTTGTTGTAGATATGCCCTAAATTTGCGAAAATTTCAACGGCCTAGCTATAGCCCATTCTTAAGACCGTTAGCAGTCAGTACCGTTACCATGGGCTCGCTAGCTACGGCGTAAAAATATATATGAAGAATTGCACAGCGCCTCTTGCGGTTACTGACAGAACTAAAGTTTTCCATACAAAAAGTGACGTCGTCAATAGCGAATAAAACCGTCGTCGCTATCGAGTAAACTCATGGTAAGGGCACTGGTGACAGACAGACGGAAAGACGGACGGACAGAGAGATAGACAGCGAAGTCGTACATTTAGGGTACGGAATCTTTAAAAAAAACACAGGACCATTATCAAGCAAGAGTAAACTCGGAACTACTTTCGGATCTAAGATTTTAAACTTCCATTGCAATAACTTTTTTTGTATAAATAAATAAATTATTTATAGTACCTAACAAAAGGACTTATACTTAGAGATTTATTACCTATTATTTGTTTGAACTAGGTTGGACCTGTGTTTCAGACTATAAAAGAACTATGTTTGCAAACAAATTGCAATTAACTTACTAATATTAAACAAATAAACCTATTACCTAACTATACATATACCCTACCCCCCTGCAACCTACTGGATGATAACAAACAGGTCTTCAGTCTCATCATATGATTTTTTTAAGATACTGCTCTAATTTTACCTCACAGTTATGGTAATTAAGTTCGTATAAGTTTGATCTATTATGTATTAATGATCCAATAAAACTAAAGAACCCATTAGTAAAAGTAAATTTCGAAGTCTATCTATTGTAGAGTGCAGACTTTATCCACCCTTTTTTGTTAGTTACGTCGGCATTATAAGGGAGCAGTGCGTGTTGTTTTTATTTGGTGTGCTGGATGAAAAGCTGGCGCATGACAGGTCTTAAAACGAATAAAAACTTTTGAATAATTATATTTCTCACTGCTCGTGGTCACGTGCCTACTTTTTGTTTAGACCGTTCATGTCTAATACTTATTACTTTTGGATCTTACCATAGAAAAAAAACTCTAGTGTTTATGCCTGTGAAAAAATCTTAAAAGCAGGAGAATACAGTGCGATGATTCAGTATTTTTGCCTGTTTGTTCACAAGGAAGGTAGATTATCTCTATTAAAAAAACTTTAATAAATTAAAAATCGTTCATCACTTTGACCATCTCAAGCATCAACTATCTGGGGTGCGATTGTGTAAAGTAATCGTATTCATTTGACAGTTCAAAACGTACGGTATGCTCCAGGTACCTAACGTACGGTATGCTTTACACAATTCCAGCTCTGCACCGACTCCACAATGAAATTGTTCGCCTAAAAGTTCTTTCTTTCAAGAGTTTATTTAAGACTTTGAGGTGCATTTTGGTTTTGAAGTCGGTTTTTACTTTTTTACAGTAAATTTAATTTATTAAAGAAAAAAAGTTGCACCTTATGACTCCGTTCTTTAAGAAGCTACAAATTACCTATCATAAGTTCTGTTATTAAAATCACTGAACTTTAAGCGTTAAGGAGTTCCACCATGAGCTCAGCTCCACACAATGTTGGCTATCAGACGTAAAAACACGTCAACATTAAGATTTTAGTTCAAAATCACTATAAATGCCTATAAATTTTGAGTTTTTTTTTTATTGCACCAAGATCCCATCATCAGATCCCGACTTGGCAACAATGGGACCAACTAGAAGGTATAATCGCAAGGTTAGCGAAAAAAATTCAAATCGGTCTACAAATGACTGTGATATGAGGTAACAAAGCCACAAAAAAACATACAGTCGAATTGATAACCTCCTCCTTTTTTGAAGTCGGTTAAAAACCATACATTTTAAAGCAGTGTACATGATGATATATTCTAATGATGTTTTTGTCCCAATCATACCAGCCACACGTGACACGGTAGAACACATGCTAAAGATATCAAAAATTTATGATGGGCTTAAACATTAAAACGTTCACTGCTCACTCAGATAATAAGCAATAAACTATCAATTGTCGCTACATATCTAAACTTTAATCTACTATGGATTAACTCTATAGCTACCTTGTAAAGATAGAAGCATTACGATTTCCGGCTTACAAACACGACTGTATGAATGCGCGATGCGGCTCTAACAAAGAAATAAAACTGCAATAAAGATATAATTGAAGTAGCATTTATTGCATCATAATTTTCTGATCAATGTAGGTACAGACAAAACCGGCGTTAAGATTAAATTTTAATATAAAAACCTGTCTAAATTCAATTTACAGTATAGTCTTTTATAAGATTTAAGCAAGGAAAGTAAGTGAAAACCAATATTATACTTTGAAATTGAGTGCTTATTTAAAAGCAAATATTAACTGTTTTATATGTTTATTACAGCCGTGCAAATATGAAATTCCTAGCTGCTTTCGCCCTCCTCGCCGTGGCTTCGGCCGCCGTCCTCCCCCTCTCACCCGCCCAGGTGAGCGAAGTGGAGCAGATCATCCAGGCCATCCAGAGCCCCAGCACCGACCCCGCCACCGCCGCCGCCCTTGAGCAGATGCTCCAGGATGTCTTGGGAGTCCCCGGCATCATCGCCAGCCCCATCATCGTCCCCGGCAAGCCCGAATACCAGCCCATCAGCATCGAGCCCGTCATCATCGAGAACCCCGGCGGCGTAGTGCCCTCCCCCATCGTGGTCCCCAGCCCCATCGTGCCCCCCCAGCCCATTGAAGTGCCCGCCCCCGTGGAGATCCCCACCAACACCCCCCTCGTTCAGATCATCCTGAACATCAACCAGGCTGACTCTGCCATCCCCCCCGTGTCCGTCGAGACTCCCGAGCAGCCTGCCCCCATCGTGCCTTCTCCCGTCGAAATCGTCGACCAGGCCCCCATTGTGCCTTCTCCAGTCCAGATCGTCGACCAGGCCCCCATTGTGCCTTCTCCCATCCAGATCGTCGACCAGGCCCCCATCGTGCCTGAGCCCATCCAGGTCGCCGAGCCCGCCCCCATCGTGCCCGTGCTCCCTATCCCCATCGCTCCCTCTCCCGTCAAGCCTGAGCCCATCCAGATCGCTGAGCCTGGTCCCATCGTCATCCCTTCCCCCATTGTCAACCTTCCTGAAATCCTCAACTAAGTGGATAGGTTGTTTAACAAGAAGAATGAATAAATAAAATTATTTTTGTATATAACTTTTGTATTTACTTAAAAGAGTAGTCCATGGCGAAGTGTAGTAGTCCTTTTTCAACTATACAACTACGCGTTGATTTTTTGTTCATAGATCTGAATCAACAGTAGCGCACTCTGTGAAACTGGTTGAGACTAAATACCACCTAAGCTTTAAGTTAGAGTTTGCAAAAGATTAAAAATAACCTTACTATAGGTCGACCGCAACACTGCTGAGACATACCTGACGTCAATTTTGTCGCTTTCTGAGGCGAAAGATTTTAAGATCAGATTAGTAAGAGTATGTCTAAAGGGCAGTCTTTCGTTTTCATTTACCTCTCAATTAATCTACCTACTCCGTATCATGCATTGCAAGAGAAAATTATGTTCCGCGACTTTGCAAGTAAATAAAAGTATTAGATGGCTTGTGTATACGATTTTGATGTTAATAAAACCGCAAAATAATGCACTATAACATACAGATATAGTATGCAGAAAAACAATAAAAATACAATAAATTGAATGCTAAATTTCGGATATTTAAACAAAAACATAAAAATCGATATAAATAAACCAACGGGCCAAAAAAAAATAAGGCAGAAAGAGATATCCGTACCCATTATAAGTTACTAGCGGTCCCCCGCGACTTCGTCCGCGCGTTTTGAGTTTGCTCCCGCCCCTCCCGTCGCAGCGTCATGTTTTATATCCATAAGCCTTTCTCGATAAATAAGCTATCCAACACAGAAATATTTTTTCAAATCGGTCCAGCAGTTCCTGAGATAAGCGCGTTCAAACAAACAAACTCTTCAGCTTTATAATATACTAGCGGTCCCCAGCGACTTCGTCCGCGCGTTTTGAGTTTGCTCCCTCCCCTCCCGTTGCAGCGTGATGTTTTATATCCTAAAGCCTTTCTCAATAAATAAGCTATCTAACACAGAAATATTTTTTCAAATCGGTTCAGCAGTTCCTGAGATAAGGGCGTTCAAACCAACAAACTCTTCAGCTTTATAATATAATTAGCGCAATTGCACGTTGTACTTAAGCTGCGAACATTATTTTGGTGCGGAGTTATGTTAAAACTGTGATAGCTCCTAAGATATTTATTAAAATCAAATGATATAAAGGGCAACTTTGTTCTTAATGAAATGCTCGTGATGATGAATGTATTTATTTTGATAAGAATAAATACCTGTGTGTATAATACACCGCTAAAAATGATGCATTATTTTTTTCAAATTTATTAACATAAAAAAGGTTGTAGTAAGTCAACCATAAGAAATAGACTCATCTGTCGCAGACTTTATTATAGAACTCTTAATGTTAAACAATCTTGTCATACATGATTTTTGTGTAACGTTAGCGGTTTCCGCAGCGTACGCAGCGGAAGCAGAAATATTTTTTCAAATCGGTTCAGCAGTTCCTGAGATAAGGGCGTTCAAACCAACAAACTCTTCAGCTTTATAATATAATTAGCGCAATTGCACGTTGTACTTAAGCTGCGAACATTATTTTGGTGCGGAGTTATGTTAAAACTGTGATAGCTCCTAAGATATTTATTGAAATCAAATGATATAAAGGGCAACTTGGTTCTAAATGAAATGCTTTTGATGATGAATGTATTTATTTTGATAAGAATAAATACCTGTGTGTATAATACGCCTCTTAAAATAATGCATTATTTTTTTACAAATTTATCAACATAAAAAAGGTTGTAGTAAGTCAACCATAAAAGATAGACATATGCTGTCGCAAACTTTATTATAGAACTCTTAATGCTGAACAATCCTGTCATACATGATTTTTGTGTAACTTAAGCGTTTTCCGCAGCGTATGCAGCGAAAGCTCTCAAAAGGAATATCTTTCTCCCGTTTTCGCAAAATTTTTCATTGCTGCTGTGGTCTTGTGAGTCGTATCTTATTGTTATATAGCTTAAAGCCTTCCTCGTTAAATGGACTATCTAACATAAAAATATTTTTTCAAATCGGGCCAGTAGTTTCTGAGATTAGCGCGTTCAAACAAACAAACAAACAAACAAACAAACAAACAAACAAACTCTTCAGCTTTATAATATTAGTATAGATTAGCGCAAGCGCACGTTGTACTTAAGCTGCGAACATTATTTTGGTGCGGAGATTATATTAAAACTGTGATAGCTCCTAAGATATTTATTGAAATCAAATGATATAAAGGGCAACTTGGTTCTAAATGAAATGCTCGTGATGATGAATGTATTTATTTTGATAGGAATAAATACCTGTGTGTTTATACACACAGGTATTTATTATACACCTCTAAAAATAATGCATTATTTTTTTACAAATTTGTTAACATAAAAAAGGTTGTAGTAAGTCAACCATAAAAGATAGACATATGCTGTCGCGGACTTTATTATAGAACTTTTAATGCTGAACAATCCTGTCATACATAATTTTTGTGTAACTTAAGCGGTTTCCGCAGCGTATGCAGCGGAAGCTCTCAAAAGGAATATCTTTCTCCCGTTTTCGCAACATTTTTCATTGCTGCTGTGGTCTTATGAGTTGTATCTTTATGTTATATAGCCTAAAGCCTTTCTCGATAAATGGACTATCCAACGTAAAAATAATTTTTCAAATCGGGCCAGTAGTTTGTGAGATTAGCGCGTTCAAACAAACAAACAAACAAACTCTTCAGCTTTATAATATTAGTATAGATTTTCATTTGGCACACGCTCGATGTACCAAGAACTCTTTAAAACTGCACTAGGAGCGGTGCTTCACAACGTCTACGTAGTGCTGGCCGCAGGCGAAGCCGAAATCGGACTCAACACTTGGAGCGCGAACTATAGAGGGACCGAGAGGGAAACCGCAGGCACCAGGACCAGCGAAGACACAGCGAGCGCTGCAGCCTCCTGCTGGCGCTGAAGATCAACGCTACTGAGCCTCGGGCATCAATATAACGGCCGTTCCCTATATCCATTCTAACTGTGGTTTTGCCCTACTAGAGTTAGAAATGGTTATCTACCTTTAGATTTTTTGTTTCTATAAACCTACTGGCAGTAGGGTAAACTATCTCTGGATGCATCTTATCGATGGGAGGACGGATAGCTTACTAGGGATAGGCATTTGTATGAAATTGACATTTATTGCGTTCCTATAATGTTTTTCATCTGACTGTCAGTCAGTTTGACTATCTCTAGTAACCCCAGAATTCAATCCTAGGATTTTGGAGGATAACGCTCTTGTACACCTTGGCAAATTACTAGTTTTAAATGTTTCATTGATTTATTTATGTTAAAGTCCTGCTGCTCACAAGGTTAAGATATAAATTTTCTGCCTAGTGGCGAAGATGTTCCTTTACCCTAAGAAACTGACCCTAGCCATAACCCCGCCTAACAAAAGATACTTAGATATAATAAGGATGATGTGGTAGGAGAGCTGCGTTCAGGTCATCCAGGGCAGCAGCCTTAAGATGGTAGGTAGGTGGTGGGACCCGCTACCAGTCTGACAGACTGCCCAAACTGATCATAGGGACGGATAAAGGTGTCTGCTGCAGTGAAGGGAAATGAGAACAACAAGGATGGATAATATCTGATTTATTGGTAGTAAATTAGTTTATTTAAAATATTAACAGATACATTAATAGGTGGGCCGCCAGTGTGAGTTCCGACGGTGCTGGATTCTGCTATGTAGGTCACTGACATGTTCGTAGTTGTAGAATGTAAGGTGCTACCTCGTACAATTTATGAAAAACATATAAGTTTCGGGTGGCGAACAATATTGAATCCAAGTTCAAGCAGTCAACTTTTTCTCTGGGAACAGCTGAGTGACTGGGAAGGTACCCGATGCTTTGCATAGCATTCGATGAGCCTGAAATAATTCCACCAGCATCATCATCTATTCCTTTGTCAAGGGAAGGTGGACTTTTTGCTGTGGCTGAAAGAAGTAAATAAAACAAATCAGTATAACATGAAAACAACTAGTATTTAAGCAAAGGATATTGACCAAAACTCTATAGAAACTCTGCACATTTTGCGGCAGCATGCGTCTTTACAAAATGTTTGGATAAAATAAATACCTCAATATTTGAAAGAATACACACAAACAATATTTTTGATAAATAATCAGGTTTACAAGGAATTCAATGGCAGATTAGGCATTTTGAGGTTATGTTTTGTGATTGCAGAGTTAATGCACCTCACCTACATTCATTTTGATACATTCAGAAGGTAATTGTTATATTTTACTAAAGTAATTCAATACTTAATAACTTAGTTACCCTTAAAATACCAGAACAATTATAATTCAAACAAGATTTTTAAAATATAAACTACAAAGACGCAATCTGGACCCGGCTTTGGTCAATATCCTTTAAAAACCGTACGTAAACGACTTGTTTGTGAAAGTACAATTGATACTCACTCACTGCACTTATTTTATGGAAATAAAGTCCTCCAGGAATACATTGTTTACCAGCTGGACACATTGTTTTTTCTAAGCAATCGGACTGATAGCATTCTGAAACGTTTGCGAAAATAAACTGGAACTATAACTTTCTATTTCTTTTCAATCGGTCGTTTTGAATTTTAAAATTTATAAATACTTTTTAGGTACGTTAAAAGTATTTTCAATCAATTGACGTAGGTATGATGTCAATCAATCAGCTGTCTGTCAGAGCTCAAAAACGTTCCATTTTACGTAAAGTCTATGCATGCTTCACATAATATTTTTACCCAAAATAGAACATATATATAATTAGGTACATAGCAATAAAAATAAATATTATTTTAAACGTATTATATAAATATTATCCTTGGTGTATCATAATGACCACAAATATCGTGAAAACGTTGACGCGACATAATTGAGAGGGTTTTGTACAACTGCGTAATTCGAAACGTAAGGGAGGGCTTGGATAATGTGGCCTATCTTCTGCTAACTGGAGATAAGCAACACCTATCTGTAATATAGAAACTGTTTATTATGGTCGATAGCTGGTGACAACAGTTCGAGGATAGCTATCTATCTTTGATCTTAGTTTGCATATAGGGAACGGCCGTAATAAATCAACGCGACAGGCGTCACGTAGCTCTACCTTGGGTATCTATCATAACACATAATTTTTTGATATCGAATTTCATTTCACAGAAAACTATTCAATGAATGTTAATATATTTTTTTCTTGTTTAATCGAATATTTATTTATCGTCGTTTCATAACATCGAAAAACAGTTCACCAAAAAAATGTTTCGCAACTGTTTTGTTAAGCAGAATAACGATATACCAAACTTATGTTTCATAGAATTATTAAGTTATCGATATAACCTTTCATAAAAACTTGTTTCAATGTGTAACGGTTCCCATATATTTTTGCATACGCATGCAAGTAAGAAGGCATACATGCATGCAATAATGCATGCAAGTAAGCAAGCAGGCACGCATAAATGCATGCATGCAAGCAAACAGGCATGCATAAATGCATGCATGCAAGCAAACAGGCATGCATGCAGCTAGCAAGCAGGCATGCAAACAAGCAGCATGCATTAGGATTTCCTCGTCTCCGGCGCTGCGGGAATAGCAGCCTCGTCGCCCTTGCGTAACAAGGCACAGTCACCCACGCTCGCCTACGCAGCTTCGGCTTGCTGGTCGCCTTAGGCGACCAGCTTCAGCCGCTCCGGCTCGCGCGAGTGCCTATACCTTGTTACAGCGGGCGGAGGCTGCTCTCCTTCCGCGCCTCCGGCTTTTAAATTACACTCTAGTATCGGGCAGACTAGTACCACGGCGAGGAGACCACGGCGAGTCGGGATTAACGCAGTTTATTCATAAGATCAATATTTATTACATATTCATATGAGTTATGCTTTAAATTGTCTATTAATAAAGTATGCAATATAAGATTAGTAACAAATTCGTTTGGAAATACGGACTTTAGTGAAGTAAAATTCGATGTTTCAAGAATTCTGCATATTGAAACTTACGTGGAAATAAAATTATGGGTAACAAAATAGAAAGCTAACGTTACTTCGATAAAATACGTAATTTATGAAAAGAAGTAACGATGAAGTAAGTTTGTAGATAATAAGCATTCGAGTAAATGAAATTGTGATGTAACAAGATTCTAGAATTTGTTGAATATTATTTTTAAATATCTGCGAATCGTTTTATGGGAAATGAAAATCGATGAAGAAAATTGCGATTAAGTGATGGGCTCCCCTCTACCTTACTATGGGTAAATCGCGAAACTGAGACATGTCTGCCGTCTTTTGTTTTCATTTACCACTTAATTAACACTTTTACGGACAGTACTCCAGACACAATAGAAATTTTATTGTTATCCCGCCTATAGGCAGTCACTGTCCGTGAAAGAGTTAATGTACTCCGTATCAATCTTGACCGTATTTAACAACCTTTCTTGCACCTAAAAGGAGAACAGTTAAATCATTATTAAAATAAAATTAACTTTAAAAAAAAAAACCGTCTTCAAAACCAAAATGCACTAAAAAGTCTTAAATAAACTCTTGACTATTGAAGAGAAAGGTGGGTTCTAGGCAAACAATTTCTGTTTGGAGTCGATGCTGTGATAGTTAATGCTTGATGGTCAAGTCGAAGTGATGGCTGTTGTCGAGCAGTTTTACTAAGCTGTTAGTAGAGGGTTCAGTTTTTGTTGATCATTTTTATTAAAAGACATGTCTTCTAACTGTACACATAAAAAAACCGGACCCTAGTAGCTTCAATTGCAAAAATCGATAGAATAGCCAAAAGATAAAGGATATTTTTTAAAATCTTTAAATTTCAATATCTCCCTATCGGTTAAGTTTCGGATACCATATTATAGGATCAATTCCATCAGATATGCCCTGAATAATAACGTCCTTTAATATTCTGTATGACTTTCCCTGTAACCCTGTAGAAAATATTAAATTAAAATATCCCAAATATAGCCCATAACTTATAAGAGACGCCGGTTTAATATTTCCTTAAAACGAGGTGACCATATGTTTAATGAGTCATTCAATTGGATGCCTGGGCTGTTCAGAAACGACAGCATCTAATTACCTGCCTTTATTACAATGTTGTGTTTTTTTTAAGTATTTAATCTTTTTATCGAGAGGGAGGAAAGTTTCTTTTCAGAAATGTCTATTTTATAAAATATCATTTCAGAAGAGAAACGCTGCTTCCTCTCGTTTAGTTTTTTTTTTGTGGTCAATAAATGACGTGAAGATTTTGAATGGAAAGTTGCTCTGTTGAAACTACGCTAGCTAATTTGCTTTGTCCCTGGTTTATGTTAAAAAACCAACATTACGTTATCGCTGACATAATTAATGGAGGTACGACTCAAATCTCTGACAAAGGTTCCAGAGAAGATTATAATAAAATACAGAAGATTAATTAATCACTAATATATTTTTTCAAGATTCATTTCACGCTTAGTTAAGAGGGTCGGGGATGATCACGGGGGATGGCACGATGGGGACTTGGTCGACGATCTGGATGGGCTCAACCACGATGGGGGCCTGGTCGACGATCTGGATGGGCTCAGGCACGATGGGGGCCTGGTCGATGATCTGGATGGGCTCAGGCACGATGGGGGCCTGGTCGACGATCTGGATGGGCTCAGGCACGATGGGGGCCTGGTCGATGATCTGGATGGGCTCAGGCACGATGGGGGCCTGGTCGATGATCTGGACGGGAGCAGGCACGATGGGGGTCTGGTCGACGACCTGGACGGGAGCAGGCACGATGGGGGCAGGCTGCTCGGGAGTCTCGATGGCCACGGGAGAGATGGAAGAGTCAGCCTGGTTGATGTTCAGGATGATCTGAACGAGGGGGGTGTTGGTGGGGATCTCCACTTGGGCGGGCACTTCAATGGGCTGGGGGGGCACGACGGGGCTGGGGACGACGATGGGGGAGGGCGCGGCGATTGGGTTCTCGATCATGACGGGCTCGATGCTGATGGGCTGGTATTCGGGCTTGGCGGGCACGAGGACGGGGCTAGCGATGATGCCGGGGACTCCCAAGACGTTCTGGAGCATTTCTTCGAGGGCGGCGGCGGTAGCGGGGTTGGTGCTGGGGCTCTGGATGGCCTGGATGATCTGCTCCACTTCGCTCACCTGGGCGGGTGAGAGGGGGAGGACGGCGGCCGAAGCCACGGCGAGTAGGGCGAAAGCAGCGAAGAATTTCATATTTATGCTTCTGTGGAAAAAGGATTAACTAGTTTAAAACACAAGCTTAACTCTTTTCCTCTTAACCAAAAGGTCACACGTTAATATCCGCAGGTTGTTTTATTATTATTTATTATGGAATGTTTTTAATATAGGTATGTACTTACTTTGTAGATTCTAATAGAGAACTATGAATTACGGTGTACTAGTCAGGTTTTTATATCATTGTATTATCAAATCTAGATCTAATGAGTTTAGCGAAAAATACAACACCTCACAATTCTTTATTGCTTGTCTTCTGGGCAATTAGAATGATTTATGTCGGAATTGATTAGAAACTATACATTTCATTATCGAAGATAAAACGATTTTTTAATAACTGTTCACTGAATTAAGCTTTCAGGCTGAGGACATTCATACGGAACACGGTCTAAGACACGTGCGATGATTTCATTCAAGGATGTCTCTAACTCACAGACAGTCAATAAGGACACGTTTGTTATAGAAGTTAGCGCTCCTGTAGGGCGATTCAGAAGCATTTGATAAGCCATTCGGCTTCGGTTTCGGCTAGATGTTTCATATTTTCAATTTAGTTTGTTTGATCGGATGTTGATATGTCAGCTCGATAACAAATATAGTAAAAGAACAAAATAAAATAGTTGCATCAGATAAATCCAGGTTTTTTATTTATTTATCGAATCGTAACCGAATAGTTCTGAATCGGGGGCCGAACTTCTGAATGCTATGCCATCTTGGTCGCAGGTAAAATCGCGGGCAAATGTTTATGTGATGAGCACGAACATATAACTTTGTACCTACATATGTCATGTAAAATGTTTAATGTTATGAAACGGATGCTCTCAAAAGAAATATATTCTTAGACGCAACGCGATATTTAAATATTTTCTTTCCCGATAAATAGGCTAACAAAAATATTTTCTCTAAATCGGATTTTTTTTAAGATGCACAAAGATAACTACGATAGTAAAAGCGTATTAATTTGATGCAGCAGATAATCAGAAAAGGACATTGTTCCGAGTTCATACATCGTTCGCCTAAGAACCAACAGTGATAAAAAGTACCTTTCTAGATTCGAAATAACATGTATTTGTATATAAGAACAATAATTTTTGACGGACACTTCTTTAAGAACATAATTATAGCTTCATCATAGTGAATTTTAGGTTATGTTTTATAAATATGAAACATTATTTTAAGTTCATTATTACAGCTATCATATCGTCATACTAAGTACTGGCAGATTGTTTTGCCTGCTTCTTTATTTCACAAACATGATGTTTAATAATACCGTAATATCATAGTACCTAGGTACCTACATGAACAATTGGGCGCCTTGCTTTCTCCAAGGTTCCCGCGCTTTTATATGACTTTGAAATGGTTAGGTCACTCCTGTCATTTTCGATGAACAAAGGTGATTAAGCCAATGATGGCACAATTATATTGTTTTTTGTAAATGAAAAACGTTGAATTTACAGCATTCCATTTTCCTGAGGCACATAATAATTTGTCTTTTTAGCCTATTTACTAACTAAAGTAAGTGAGTGAATACCGTATTGTGGTATTGGCCAAATCACAAAAGCCCATACAGAACACAATAGTATAAAAAAATATTATGCAAAGAGTTCAAAATCAAGAAAGTCCTTTTAAAATTGATTAAATGAAACAAAAGTGTCCGTTACAATCTAATGAATGTTTATTAATGCAAAAAAGAAGACTGGAATTTTGGTAATTGACAAATTTGTGTTGATTCTTAGGCGAGTTTTATCAATGTCCTTTAATTGTTTACGCGAAATGACAAAAATTATGCATCAGACTTCGACGGCAGTAGTTTCTGAGATAAGCACGTTCAAATAGAGATAATCACGTTTTCTGCCATCAATCTCGAGTTCCTCCAATCGGTGTTCCAAGAAATGTAGAGGTAAGTGCGAGCTAAACTGGTAATATCGTGGGAAAAGTATTTATAGTGATCTAAGGTACCAGTAGTAGGTAATTGCGTTTTTAGCAAATGAGTCCACTGTTTTATGGCCCGGGATGCCGCTATGACTAGGGATCCAGGCCAGTGTTACATTTAGGTTTTTTTGTTTGCAGACAAAGAGGTTTTCTCGAATTTTGAGGATATATGGGAATTTTATTTTGGTTTTGAAAGGGTTAGAAATGTTAGCTTGAAGACAACTTAAAGAATCGGTAAAGATGATTGAGTTATTGAAACTATGGGATCCTATATATGAGATAGCTTGAAGAATCGCTAGAAATTCCCCAGTGAAAATGGAAGTAGAAGGTGGGCATTTAAATAGTAATGCAATTTTGTACACAGGGAACTAACTATACAGCGGAGCCTCGCAACCTCCATCCGATTGCTTAGAGGCATCAGTGTAAAAGTAGTTCCAGCCCGGCCACCGTTTGGAAAGTAAGTCTAAGAAGTCTTGACGAGCTGATGGAGAGTGTTTTTGGATACCCAGGTTCAAAATTACATTTGGTTTAAAAGTTAACGACTCAAAGTTGGTTAAGAAGAGAGGATTTATGGAGAATTTTTCTATTGGAGCAGGAAAACGTGAAATTTTTTGAAATGAGTGCAAGATACAAGGGAGTTTATAAGCAGGATTAAAGGCCTCAGATAAGGTTTGGAGTTTAGCTAAGAGAGGGTGAGACGAGTTTTGAAGGATTTTGGAAAGGAAACTGTCGCTAAGGTATTGTCTTCGCAAATATAGAGGAGGTTCTACACACTCGATCTGTAGATCGTTTATAGGTGATGATTTCATGGCTCCTAATATTATGCGAAGACATTTAGATTGTACCTTCTTTAGTTTATCTAGAGTGCCGCCAATACCAGAGACTAACACATTAACAGTATTACTTTTAGTGACTTGGTAGAACCTTTTAGTTAGCTTTAAGATAAATTCGAAAAGAGTTGGAAATCTTAATGACTGATGCAATTTAAGAAGATTTGTCCTGAAGGCGGTATTATAAGCTATTTTGAGAGCTCTATTTTGGATCACTTGAAGTTTGTTGTGATTGGTTTGCGAAGTGCTACCCCAGACCGGACAGCCGTAGGAGATACACGGTCTTATTAAAGTTGTGTAGATGGATAGTTTAGTACGACTACTAAGGAGTGAACGTCGGTTTAATAAGGGGCTAAGGGCACGAAAAGCTTTCATACACTTTAACCTTGTTTGTATTACGTGTTCGTTCCATAATAGTTTACGGTCAAGGTAAAGACCCAAATATTTAACGGAAGACTTCCAAGTAATACAAACATCTTCAATTTTTAAGCACCTCATAGGTGTGAGGCGCTTGCGAGTAAATAAGATTGCTTCTGTTTTGGAAGAATTCAATTTGAGCTTCCAGTTATAGAAATAATCAGAGAGCGTATCGATAGCCAGTTGAAGACGAGAAATAACCAGGTCAAGATCCTTAGACGATGTGTAACATGCCGTGTCGTCCGCAAAACAAGCCAAGTGTACTCTAGGTTGAATAGGGATGTCGTTAAGGTATATCAAAAAGAGATATGGTCCCAAGATTGATCCCTGAGGAACTCCAGCAGGGACAGGGAAGGAAGACGATGATTTACCATTTAGATGTACGACAAAGTGACGGTCACGGAGGTAACTATCAACAATTCGGACCAATGGTAAGGGAACGTTGCTGAGCTTGAGCAATTTATATATGAGGCCATCGTGCCAGACGGTATCAAATGCCTTTTCAATATCCAGCAAGAACATTCCGGTAAATTGCTCAAGGTTGGTGTTGTGAGCGACAGTTTCACAGACTCTTGCAAGTTGCTGAACAGTAGAGTGGGCACTGCGAAATCCAAATTGTTGATTAATCAAGTGCTTGGAGGTGCACTTCAGCAGGCGTGAGTATAAAAGTTTCTCTAACAGTTTCGCAAGAGATGGTAAGAGGCTTATTGGTCGATAATTAGTGGGGATTGACTCATCCTTGCCTGGCTTCTTGATGGCGATTATTTTAGCCGTTTTCCATGTCGAGGGAAAGTATGAAAAATAAAGACAGGCGTTAAATATTTTTGTTAATTTAACAATTGCTTTTTGGGGCAGTTGTTTTAATAGGTAGTTAGGAATGTTGTCTTCTCCTGGAGCTTTTCTCAGTTTGAGACTGCGTATATGCGACCATATTTCTTTAGGACGAATAATTTCGAAACCATTGTTACCAGAGCAGGAGGAATGAAGTGACTCGATGGCATGATTGACTTTGCCAGCAACGGATTCGGCTTTCCAGTCAACTGTAAGAGTCATATTCAGATGAAAGGCTTTTGCCAGTTCCTCACATTGCTCTTGGGGGGTTAAAGTGACACTGCCGTCTGCTCTTTTTAAAGGAGGAATGATAGGAGAAGAAGATGACGAGTTTTTTATGCTTTTAGCGAGACGCCAAAGATCTGATGATGGGTTGTCGACCTTTTTAAGTTTAGAGTGCCAAATACGATCGTTGTGTGACTTAATTAATGATTTTATTTCGGCATTTAATGTGTTTATTAGTTTGTTGAGGTGCTTACGTGTTACAGTATTAACCTCGGTTTGAAGATGCCTTCGAAATCTGTTCCTCAAAGTCATCTTTCTTTTGATGTTTCGAGGCAGAGATTCACCTTTATAAAAGATTGATACGGATGGTATTGCAGCATTCTGGGCACGGATTATGCTATCAGTAAGGTTATTAATGTCTAGATCAATTTCAGTCACTGATTCATATACTTTAGAAGAAAGATGAATATTATCGTTTAGGGAATTCCGATAACGCGGCCAGTTGGCTTTGAAATATTGAAAGCGATTTCTCGCTATGCGTTCAAACGAAACACCAATTTGGAAGAAAACTGGGAGGTGGTTAGATGACAATGCCGTGACTGTCCTTATATCATTAACACCAAATATGTTATTTGTCAATACGAGGTCAGGTAGTGACGGCTTAAGGTTTTCACGGTAGTGAATTAATGTAGGCTTATCAGGTGCGTATATTGCAAAATCGTTATTAATGCAATGGTTATATAAGATGTTCCCGTTGGGGTTAACTGCACCGGGAAACCAGAAATCGTGCTTAGCATTTAAGTCACCCATTAAGATAACCTGGTGATCAGATTTCAGTATGGAATCCAGGTCACTTGTTTGAAGCGGTAGGTTAGGAGATTGGTATACAGAAAAGATCGTAAATTTACAATTAGTTGTGTTAATTTTAAGTCCTACTGCTTCCAAGTAACAAGTGTCGGGGGAGCGAACTGGCAGATGTTCAATGTCATTTTTAATGAGAATGGCAACGCCCTGCCCTCTATCATTAGTATGCTTATCCATACGGTAACATGTAAACCCGGGAAAGTTGAGATTTATGCGCTGGGTTAATCTAGTCTCACTAATGGCTACCACATCGATCGATAAATCCCTCACCAGGTCCCGGAGCTCAGTTTGTTTAACGCCAACTCCATCGGCGTTCCAGTAAAGTACTTTTAAGCAATGAGATTTAAAAATACTGGCCTAAATGAGACAAGATCAGGGTTACCTTGTCTAACATGGTAGTGCACTTGATAAATTCACCTTTGATTGTTTTGATGACGGATAAAATTTGCAGCATTTCTTTAGTTGTCTCGTCGTGATCAGGAGGTATAGGTGTAGGTGATGGTAACTGCTCGCGTTCGGCAGCGACATGAGCCCAGCTTCTTTGTGAATTTGGGTGGTACGGTCTCAAAGGTTGGGGTTGAGACTGTCTAGATACAACTTCAGCAGTAGTCGTTGGTTCCGTCTTTTGAGCTGAGTTCCTGGTCTTGATGCTATTTTTGAGTCTGCTCAAATATTTCTGGCGCTCCATGCATTTAGAATAGTTAGCCGGATGGTTTTCTTGACAATTGCAACATCGAGCAGGTGCGCTACGATCTTTCTTAGGGCATTCCCTGGTGGGATGAAGTTCAGTGCATTTAACGCATCTAGCGGGTAGGTTGCAATTTCGTGAAGCGTGACCAAAGTTTTGGCATCTATAGCACTGGGTGCCGGTGGATGATCCTGGCTTGTAGCGGCGCATTTCTATAACCGTGTTGCCAATGTATTTAATTTGACGAAACTTCGATATGTCTGATCCAGCAGGTAATTGGACCAGAAATGGCGGGCATATTGAGGCCGGTCTCGTGGCTGAGTTCAGTATCTTCACTGAAACATCTCTGAACCCCATTTGAGCGAGTTCGTCAGAAAGTACGTCTTCGAAATCGCCGGGGAGTCCCCGTATCACCACTTTATACGTTTTTTCATCTTTCCTTGAGAAAGTGTGAAAACGAATATCATCGGCTAAAAGCCCGTCTTTAATAGTCTGATGGGTCGTCGTGCTATGGCAATAGACAGCTACCATATTTCTACTCCTGTATTGCAAGTGGAAATCCTTCGAGTGTTTTTCGATCAGTTTCAAGACTTTGGCGTGGTTCCAGCCATCGTGCAGCTGTATTATTATAGGAGGGATCCTGTTGGTATTCTTCTTAGTAGTTGTTACAGTGCGTGGTGGTTCCTGCACTTGACTATCAACGGGGAGACTGACATACCGATTAAATATCGGAAATGTGGGTTTATCAGAGGAATTTTGAAGAGGTGTGGCTGGGCGCTTTGGTACCTGCCAGTCATCTGGTCCATCGTCTTCCCTGTCACGCTTGTTTATGCTGGAACTTGAATCACTCCTTGTAATGTATTTTTTCATTGTTGAGTTTAGGGCCAATATCGATATTTCCAGTTGTCGATATGTTTTCCCATCCTTTATGAGTGAACCGGTTTCGCTTGTTTGCACTGTTTAGCGTTAGTTACAGAAAACGAAATACGCGTCTACACTGTACGAGCGACGACGGAGGAAATTGAACGCCCCCTTTACGTCAATCGATATCGATACTTGACGCGGCTACCACATCACTACATGCTAGACTCAGGCTGACGCTCTGCGTGCGCACGCGCCGCCGCATTGCCCGTGTGACCGCCGCGCCAGACGCTCACAGGTCCCGGACTGCATAATGGTCACCAATTAGGTTGGTGAATAGTATGTTATATTACTACGTGGTTTGTTCATGTTTATTATTTACCGTGATTATCTGTTCTGTAATCGTTCTACATGTGCTGGTGCATACTAAATAAACGATTTTTTTTTTTTTTTTTAAATGTAAGGTAGGTCTGAACCTATTTATCCACCATCACGTTATGTGTCGTCTTAGCACAATTTGCTTTCTTATCTTTCTGTGCATAAGTTATATTAGTCCTTAGAGAACCAATAACTGTTAAATAGTTAAACTTCGTTCACAAAAAAAAAAAAACTTGTAGTTATGATTAATTACTCTCGTAGGTAGGTGTCAGTACCTTCGAAGTAGGTACGTAATTACTTACAAAGTGCTTTTCTTTTTACATTTTTATTAATGCTTAAACTTAAATCTTCATCAACATTGTAAACAAACCGGTGCTATTACGAAGTGCTTGTTGTACTGTAGTTAGTATACTAATTTTCAACTAGTAGGTATCACTGTAATATGAAAATGATGAATGAAGCCTTTATAATTATTAGTTATAATAGATCATAGAGATCTCATAACCACAATATAGACATAAGACACTTTTACCTAGGAATAAAATGTACACTAGGTCTTAAGTTTTGTATTATATGTATTAAATAAAGAACTTTTCAAAATCAAAATCAGTTTATCTAGAGCAGCTTTATTACATAGATCTAAAAGAAATGAGGCGTCGTCTTAGTGTCTCCGAACAATTGCGTTGTATAAAAGTTTTTGTGAGTAAGGGTGTGCGCCACATCGGACACCAGAGAGAGAGCTTCGGATGTTAACTCCTTTTTCCGCTTTGTCGACCACGTAATCGAAGTGGTGAGTACCGGATAGTTTACTGTCTAGGATCAAACCTAGAAACTTTACCTGTTTTTTTTTGTGGAATAAGCTCACCGTTCAGATGTAGATCGGGGTCAGTAAAATTACGATTCTTGATGAAAACTACCGTAGAGCACTTATGCGTTGAGAGGCTTAGGCCATGATCTTCAAGCCAATTGCTCAAGTAGGATAATGCAGAATTCAAACGAAAAGATGCGTCAGGGATCGATTTAGCATTAACGTAAAGAGCTAAGTCGTCAGCGAACTGGAGGATGTTAGCAAAGGGCAGGACCGTTTTTTCAAGATCTGAAGTGTATATGCTGTAGAGTAGGGGCTGAGTACAGAGCCTTGGGGTAATCCTTTCCAAACGAGGCTGGAGGGAGATAGGAAATCTTGAAATTTGATAACAATTGATCTAGACATCAATGCGTTACAGATAAAACGAAACATCTTCGGCGAGATACTCAGCTGTAGAAGTTTTTCTCTGAGTACTGGAAGGAGCACGTTATCGTAAGCTGCAGAGACATTTAAGAAGGCACCCACAAGGAACTCTTTATTTTTAAAGGCCAGGCGAATTTCAGTGGTTAAGAGGCTCAGTCTATCTAAGGCGCTAAAGCCTTTTCTGAAACCAAACTGAGAACTGGCAATGATGTTTTTAGATTCCACAAACCATTACAGACGATTTTTGATCAAGTGTTCAGTAACTTTTAGTAACACAAAATGTAGTGCAATCGGTCTGTAGGAGTTGTGGCCCAATGGATTTTTGCCTGGTTTAAGATTTGCGATAACGATTTGTTGCTTCCAAGTTTCTGGTAAAAATCCGCTGTCAAAGAAACAATTAACCAAGTGGAGGAAGTATGTCTTTGCCCTCATAGAGGCTCCGCATAGGAATGAGTATGGAACTCCGTCTATACCTGGAGAAGAGTCAGCGAGGTCACCAAGGGCAAATAGGAGCTCGTCGATAGAGAAGGGTTTGTCTAAGGTATTATTGGAGATGAAATAAGAATTTAAATCGGACGGGAAACTATCGATGAATGGTACGAAAGGAGGGGCTTATTTATTTATAAAATCTGGAAGCCAGATCGATGGATCGTTGGCCTAGATATTCACAAAATTTACCGATTGTCTAAAGCGTTTGATTTGTTGCCAAAACACTGATGAAGGGGTTCTGGAAGACATAATATTTTCGCAAAACTTTATCCACCCTATTTTTTTTTCTGCGATAGAATTTTTTGGGTCTGGGCAGCTGTTCGCTTGTATATTAAATAGTTGTCAAGCGTCATTGAACGGTTGTAAGCCTTTTCTGCTTCCTTTCGCTTGCGAATCGCGGCGGTGCATTTAGCGTCCCACCAGGGAGGTGAGGTGGTTTTCCAACGGTTTTTTTTTAACTGGTATGGAAGCATCAGCAGCAGAGGTCAGAACTCCTACAAACTCGAAGTAGCAGGAGGAAGAGTTGATGGAATTTACCGCTGGAAGTGATTCTAATTTCTCATCAACTATTGTTTTCTATGTATTTCATGTATGTATTTACAAACAAAAAGTATTTAAGTATTATATCCGTTGTCTGGCACCCATAACACAAGCTTTGAGTAGCTTACTTTGGGACTAGATGGCGATGTGTGGAAATGTCTAAAGGATATTTATTATTATTATTATTATTATAACTGCAGTGGAAAAGGCCGACCGATCGGCTTGGTTTAATTTATATTTGAGTGAGGGAGCGGGAGGGGTTAGAGGCTTCTTTTCAGAAATATCATTATCACAAAATACTATTTCTGAAAAGAAACGTTGCTTCCTCTCGTTTAGAATTAATAATTTCTTTTTTGTGGTCATTAGAAGACGTGAAGATTTTGAATGGAAAGTTGCTCTGTTGCAACTACGCTAGCTAATTTGCTTTGTCCCTAGTTAATGATACAAAAACAAAATTTTGCTGTCAATGACATAATTAATGGAGGTCCGAATCAACTCTCCTACTACTGACAAAGGTTCCAGAGTAGATTATGATAAAATACAAAAGTTTAATTAATCACTATTTTTTTTTTCAAGATTCATTTCACGCTTAATTAAGAGGGTCGGGGATGATCACGGGGGATGGCACGATGGGGACTTGGTCGACGATCTGGATGGGCTCAGGCACGATGGGGGCCTGATCGACGATCTGGATGGGCTCAGGCACGATGGGGGCCTGGTCGATGATCTGGATGGGCTCAGGCACGGTGGGGGCCTGGTCGATGATCTGGATGGGCTCAGGCACGATGGGGGCCTGGTCGATGATCTGGACGGGAGCAGGCACGATGGGGGTCTGGTCGACGACCTGGACGGGAGCAGGCACGATGGGGGCAGGCTGCTCGGGAGTCTCGATGGCCACGGGAGAGATGGAAGAGTCAGCCTGATTGATGTTCAGGATGATCTGAACGAGGGGGGTGTTGGTAGGGATCTCCACGGGGGTGGGCACTTCAATGGGCTGGGGGGGCACGACGGGGCTGGGGACCACGATGGGGGAGGGCGCGGCAATTGGGTTCTCGATGATGACGGGCTCGATGCTGATGGGCTGGTATTCGGGCTTGGCGGGCACGAGGACGGGGCTAGCGATGATGCCGGGGACTCCCAAGACGTTCTGGAGCATTTCTTCGAGGGCGGCGGCGGTAGCGGGGTCGGTGCTGGGGCTCTGGATGGCTTGGATGATCTGCTCCACTTCGCTCACCTGGGTGGGTGAGAGGGGGAGGACGGCGGCCGAAGCCACGGCGAGTAGGGCGAAAGCAGCGAAGAATTTCATATTTATGCTTCTGTGGAAAAAGGATTAACTAGTTTAAAACACAAGCTTAACTTTTTTCCTCTTAACCAAAAGGTCACACGTTTATATCCGCAGGTTATATTATTATTATTTATTATGGAATGTTTCTAATATTGGTAAGTACTTACTTTGTAGATTCTAATAGAGAACTATGAATTACGGTGTACTAGTCAGGTTTTTATATCATTGTATTATCAAATCTAGATCTAATTAGTTTAGCGAAAAATACGACATCTCACAATTCTTTATTGCTTGTCTTCTGGGCAATTAGAATGATTTATGTCGGGATTGATTAGAAACTATACATTTCATTATCGAAGATAAAACTAATTCGTAATATCTGTTCACTGAGTTAAGCTTTCGGGCTGAGGACATTCGGAACACGATCTAAGACACGTGCGATGATTATCATTCAATGATGTCTCTAACTCACGGACACGTTTGTTGTAGATGTTAGCGCTCCTGTAGGGCGATCCTGAACCATTTGATAAGACATTCGGCTTGGGTTTCGGCTAGATTTTTTATATTTTCTATTAGGTTATAAATTCATGTCGTGGTTTGTTTGATCGAACGTGGTTTGTTTGATAACGTGGATTTATTTGATGCAACTATTTTATTTTGTTCTTGTTTAATAGCCTATAGATGTAATATGATAATAAACTTTTAGATGAAGTTAAATTTTAAAAAATCTTAGAAGAAGAGGAAAAACTCAGACAAAATTTCAATCTTAACTTATTTTTGAAACATCAAAACCTAAACCAAACAACATTTTTTTTTAAATAAAAACTGTTGAAACTTAATATTAATAATCCGTGGATCCACCTAAGACTCTCAAATCACGATCAAACTTTGAGAAGACGACTGCATGAAGTCAACCTACGTGCTTGTAAGCCACTTCGGGTACCAGCGCTAAGGAGAGGCAATCGAGGAAGAAGATTACAATTGCACACGAAAACTGGAAACATTCTCAATGGTCGCTTGTGCTTTTCACTGATGAATCCAGGTTTGGATTTCATCCTGATTCGCGAAGAGTACGCCTTTGGAGAGAACCTGGACGTTGGAATCGACTGCAGCAGCCACAACAAGTTCATGCATATCAAGTTGGCACGATTATAGTTTGGGCAGGAATTTGTCTCGGCGGTAGAACGGACCTTATTTGGATACAACGCAATATGACTGCTCTAAATATATACGTTCTAAAATACCGAGATGAGGTGCTAGAGATCAAAATTTTAAGCTAATGCACGACCATGCCCGTCCACATCCGGCGCGTATCGTTACAATTTGGTTACAACAGCATGATATCCAAGCTTTAGACAGGTCTGCACAATCCTCTGACTTAATTCCTATTGACCATGCCTGGGATATGTTTTAGAGAAGATCTCTGAGGAATTTCCCTGAAGATATTGTGTATGTAAACCAGCTTTACTTACATTTTAGCAGGACTTGGGACAGTTTTCCACAACAGAATATTGACAACCTTGTTTTGAGTATGCAGAACCGCTGGAGACGTGTCAGGAGAGTCTTAGGTGGATCCACGGATTATTTCTTTAAGTTTTCAACAATTTTTATATAAAAAAATATTATAAATTGCAAATTGCACTTGTAAAAAGCAACTTTGGCTGTGTGACAGACGAGGTATCGAACCCCGTGTCTTACGCAATCCGGGCGTATGCCTATACCACTCGGCCACCGTCACATTAGCAAGCCTGTTGAATTTTGCAAGCGCTTTCTTTAACGCGTAGGCTGCGTGAAAATATTGTTTGGTTTAGGTTTTGATGTTAGAATTTTAGTTATTTAGGTTTAATTGAAATATCCCTCGACCATGTTACTGTTATTACTTATTTAAAGTTTTGCCAATTCATAACAAATAAATTGTTATTAATAATAGGTAAAATTCTGTTTTCTACGAGCCGTCAATAAATTTCGATAATCCCTCAACTGATAACCTATGGCTTATCCGTGAGTAACAAAGCTATAAATTGTTACCGTGATATCAATGATGTTTTATTACTTCCTATGAATGTGTTTGCCTATTGTATTTATATATATAGTATCTCAAAAACATACATTTTGACTTATAAAAAATAATCTTTGACTATTACCTACAGCTGTACCTACCGCTCATTGCTAAGGCAGGCTTATTTATAATAACAATATATTATAAAAATAAGTAATATGCTACAATAAAACTTTATTTAAAATAACAATCAGCAGTTGAACACCTAACCGAATAAAAACAAGACTTGAATAAGTAGAGTTAGGTATTAGTTGAATAAATGGGCATCCAAAAATAAATAGGAATATAGATGAAATTTTAAGTCAGGCATTTTAGTAGCACATATGGGCAGGGTACATAGCGCAAAGAACTGTTGGCCGTTGGGGCAGAAATGTTCTAGATTGGAGACCCTTCGACCGCAGCGTAGGACGTCCACCGACAAGATGGACAGCAACCTTGTAAAGATCGCAGGATCAAACTGGATGCAGACCGCGTGTGATAGGTCGCTGTGGAAAGCCGTAGGAGAGGCCTATGTTCAGCAGTGGACGTCTTTTGGCTGAAAATGATGATGGTGATAAATTGAGTAGTGAGAATGGCACCCTACTTCGTAAGGAAATGAGATCCCTGGTCTGTACCACGGTAATATTATCTATAATAATATAAAATAATGTTCCAACCAAAGTTTCCGTCTTATCTGCATTAGTCCTTGCACCTAGCAGGTGGAGATAATACCCACCAGGTACATATCCCAACAACTAATTAAAGTATCTGAAAGAGGCCTCTTCCAGTTGGATCCATATCCCTAGGTAACCCCTCCAAAAGAACGCTTTGCCCATGATATCCCGCAGGAGAGATACAATAATAAAGAATAACGGTAATATTAGATAATACTAGCGGACCCGACAGACGTTGTCCTGTCTACACGTCTTTAATTGGAAAATTTAAAAAAAAATGTGAATCTAAACCATTCCCAGATCCCCTTGAACACACACAAAAAATTTCATCAAAATCGGTCCAGTCGTTTGAGATAAGTTCAGTGACATACACACTCACAGAAGAATTATATATATAAAGATTACCGTGCCTGTACAACAGAACTATGCAAAACATACACACACATACCTACCTAGGGAACGGAAAACATAGTTAGGAACCGTCACTCAAGTGTTTGCCTATGGGTGTGAGGAAATAAAGGGAAACTACTTCTTAGAAAATTGTCAAGAGTATCTCCAATAAGAACCTTTAAAAGTAATGAGGTGAATTATTAGGTTTGAACCAATAAACACTTACATAAGCAACATACAATTAGAGTGCAGTAAAGATCTTTTGTCTTTTTTAAATAAGGAATTATTTCAAATGTCTTTAGCAACTTTTAACCGATTTAAAAAGTTTTATGTGTATGTATGTGATATCGTTGGAACTTGATATTTGAGTATATGTCGGTCTATTAAGGCTTCCAAACACGTATGTAATATTTCGTTAGTGCATGTATGTTTGTATATTTGTTTATTCGTACATATTTGTCGAAAACGAGAAGTCATAGCGAGATGATTCTTTTTTCATTTAATCAGGTATATTTTAACTTAAGGTACAGTGTAAGATTCATCAAAATCGATCTAGTTGTTTTTGAGATATGGGTAATAACTAAATCATGAAATAAAATTAAAAAAAAATTTAACCGCCTTTAAAAAATATATTAAGACTCCAAATGAATTTGTTTCTCCTAAATAGAAGGCAAATGCTTTATTTAAGCTTTATAATTGCTTTTTAGTTAGTTTTAAAGGCCGTTTTCTTAGTAGCACCGTTGGCCGTTTTCATCGTATGGTATAGATACTTTTATTAGGTATACGTCAAAAATAAAACATCCAAATAGTTTCCGGTCTTTATTGCACAATTGTGTTTATAAAAGCTGTAAGAGCTTTAATGGATTAACAAAATATTCCTAAGACTTTTAAATACAGATTAAATTTCCTGCTAATGCGTATTACGTTGAGCTGTGTAAGTGATAAGGATTGGCTGTACCTATAAAATGATGAGATATCAATTTATTGGCATAGTTTGTATTTACAACTACAACCAACGGTGTGTATTTTTATTTTGGTGAATACTTTATGTCGTTTCAATTTAAATTAAACAGTGTCTTGCAAATTTTTTATTTACAAAAAAGTTCATTATTCAATAGTTATTCTAAAAATAAAACATTGTACGTTACTACTTTCGTATTTACTATGAAAGTAAGTTGTGCTAATCAGTGACTTTCATTTGCAGCAATAATGAAATTCCTGCTATTGACTGCTGCTCTTGTCGCTGTGGCTGTTGCCAGCCCGGTGGATTACATCACCCCGGCCCTCGCTGGTGCCGCCCCCGCGCCGGCGCCTCCGACCGCCATCCCTGGCCCCGCCGGCCCCGTGGCTGCCCCTGCGCCCCCGGCTGCCGGACTGGTGCCCGCCCCTGCTCCACCCAGTGCCGTCCCAGGCGCCCCTGGCCCCGTGGCCGCCCCTGACGTACCCATCTCCGTAGGACCCGCCGTCATCGATGAGTTCGTGCCCATCGCCGTTGGACCCGCCGTCACCGATGACTTCCAGCCTATCTCCGTAGGACCCGCCCTCATCGACGGATTCGCCCCCGCAGCCCCTGCACCCGCCCAGACCCCTCTCGTCCAGATCATCTTGAACATCAACTCTGCCGCTGCCGTCATCCCACCCGGTGCTGCCGTCGTCCCAGAGGCACCCGGCGTTGGAAACCCTAGCCCAATCCAGGTCATTGAAACCGCTCCTATCGCTCCTGCTCCTATCGACATCGTCGACACCCCTGCCCCCGTCATCCCTGAGCCCATCGTCCTCCCCGCCCCTATCATCCCCCAGCCCAATCCCGTTGTTCCCGAACCTATCGTACTCCCCGCCCCTGTCATCCCTCAGCCTGCCCCAGTTATCCCTGAACCCATCGTTCTTCCCGCCCCTGTCATTCCTAACCCTATCCCCAGCCCCGTCATTCTTCCCGAAATCCTCAACTAAACATTAAGTTTAGTATTGACTAAATTAGTTTAATGGAATTTGGGATAGCGGACTTTCAATTGAGACCTTGAAACGCTGGTATGTCCTAAAATAAAAATATTATGATCTGCTCCCATTAGAGTGTTAATTTTTGAATCTAGCAAATACGTATCCTCAAACCGAATTAATACTGTAGATTTAATTAGGCTATAGTAATTGTTGTAGACTGATTACTATCTGACACGTTCCATTCGATGAAATTCATATCCATACACCTAATATACATACATCTGGGCTCGACCAAAATCGTTGCAAGCGAAGCGCAAGGGCACACAACCTACCTTTACTAGATGTGCTGTTTCGTCGTTTATTCGGACGCTTATAACTTTGGCCCTAATTATACCTGATGAACTTAACTTTCTGGATATTTATTTACTCTATATTTTTTTCGAATTAATAACCTGCCTTCATTTCTACTAAGACATGGATTATTACACACCTATAATGTTTATGATAGTATTCCTGTAACCGTTAACCAAAGATTTGGAATATGTATGCCATGAAAAACTTTTATTCAACACAAAAACTATGGCGTAAGAGGACCAGTTTATGATCTTATTGTAAGTTGCCACCAACACTTCATATCCTCCAAAATAATGACTCTATGAGTGTTAACAGAGTTTAATATGATTAAGCGTAAAACATTACATTGCAAATGGCATCTAACTCGCCTAATTTCTTTCAATGTGCATATTTTTATTTTTTTAAATTTCACCACTCACGAAAAATCATTCATATCTGGCGAAATATTCGTGCTATAAGTATGTGTATGATTTTATCCAAGGACGCCTAAATTTTGGTAGGACTCAGAAAATCCTGATTCCTAGTGCGAAGATGTTGTTATAAACAAAAGTTTTAATAATGTACATATTTTGCCGCCGTAATTAAGCTTTAATTTCACAAAAATTAATTAGATGTGTAAATTTATTTTGTTAAAATTATTTGATACAGTGTGGCGCACCCATCTGCATACATGAAAATTATAAGTCAACTTCATTTTATTGTGTCACAGAAAACGTGAAAAGCAGAGTAATCACCTCGGGCATTAAGGTGTCTTTGTCTTGCGCGAACTTAAATCCCTCGCACATTATGCTCTCCCTAAGCTTGGGCCCTTGGATGAATTAACCACTGGATATGTAACGCAAGAGCGAATGTATGAAAATAACATTAGCTAATTTCTGCGGGGCGGGGGGAGCTTGTCGTGTCAATTATCGACATTTAGTGCATTAAAGTGTCGATATTTTTTTATCGATATGTGTGGAACGAATGAATGAACGAATCTTTTGTAAAATTATATAATTTTATCACCAAAACAATAAATTACATTATGGGCATGCACAAACCATCAAATGAACAAATGAAACATAGAACGTCGTTTTATATAAACGGTCTGCCAAGTAACACTAACTAGAACTTCCTTAGACATATTGAAACAGCCCGTAAATACACAAAACCTTGCACCATTAAAGTCTTCATAACGGATAATTAACCAGAAGATTGCATTGGCATTATGTCACTCGGTGATGTTTTGTGGGGATCCACTTTGCCTCTCTTCAGACGGCTTGTACTCACTTTATTTTCCATAATGGATCTACAGGAAATCTGAAATTATATTAGAAGGATGTATTGTCATATAATATAAAGTTTAAAATTTTCAAGCAAACTGTTGTATATTTAAGATTACCTTAATCTACTCTCGAGTGAAACTTTTACAGATTTAAAATTTTATTTTAAAAGTATTTATTATATTAAAAAATTTAATAAAAGAACGTTTATCGATATGATTTATCGACATTTGTCAAGCACAATTGAAATTAAACTGACAAGAGAACGAATGATAAACAAACGACAATCCTACCGTATAAAGTATACGTTATCTTGTTGATTTTGTAGTAACAGATCACCACTTTTTTAAATGGCAACGTTACTTTTCTCTTGGAAAACACTTTTCACTATTTTCATGAAAATTAACAGCTTTTTTGGGATAAAACGTTACTTACGAATAAAAATAAATATTTTTGAACTTGATGCTATAATTTTTTCACTAATATAAGCCACATTTACTAATTTTTTCTGTAAATGTTTCTCACTGAGCTCTATCACCGTACTGACAAGACATCACCTGCAAGTGAGGCCAAAAAGCCCGCTTCGTGGCTAAGGGGGCACAAGCGAAATTGCCCGTCATTGCGCGTCCAGTGGTTTATTCGTCCAAGCTTGGGCCTCAAATCCTCAATCCTATCGCTTCTCTCGTGATTCAAGTATGACCTTCACTGGAAGACACCCTTTACGCCCTAGGTGAATAATTTACTATAACGGACTTCTTAACAAGGAGATTATCGTTTCGTTATGCATGGGTGTAAGATTGTTGGAATATGATAAAATAACCGCATGTTTATCTATTTCTTGGTGGCTTCCAAGCACTGCCAATTTCTTAAGTGTTTATGTAAATCTGTATGTTTTTCCACGGATTTCTCAAAAACGATATAAGACATAGCGAGATGATTTTTCTTTAGTTCAATCAAGTACCTATATTCCGACTTAGGGAACAGTGTAAGTTTCATAAAATCGGTTCCATAGTTTTTGTGATATTGTTGTTTTTTATTTTATTTATCTGTAAGAAAGACCAATTTACAAATTCCATAAACATAGCTATTAAAAACCTCTTACATTTGAATTTAAGCGTAGAAGTTTACACACTTAAAAAAAAGTTTTGGATTATTGACAATACATATTGACTAATTGAATTTACATGACATAATTCGACTACTACTCTATAAGCTTATATTTTATGTTTTTCGCCGTGACACCTTTACTTATGCTAGAAAAAAAAAACGTCGGTCAAAAAGATCCATAAAAGTGTATCAACTAATGTTAGTGCTTAATAACTAAAGGGGATCAGTGTCGAGTGACACTACACAAGTGCGAGATTACTGGTAGGTACTGAGTATCCAGCAAATCTGCGAGCCAGCATATTCGCCCTAACCGACACCGCCCTCCGCTCTCATTCCAAATCACTATCATCTTTTAGGTCTGTAACAATATTATGACCAAGTTTCTTAAATTGTGTCACCCTAGAGTTAACCGGTGGCACATATTCAGGCAGTCCATTGCCAGCTTTAAAACCATATATTCACTCTTCTTGGTGTTGTAAACCGAGCCATGAGCCTCTGCGTATAAATAAATCTCTGCGTGTAAATAAGGGCCATAGTAAATATTTGTTTTGTGAAAAATGATTTGATTTCTGGAGTAATCAAATGAATAAATTAAATTAATTGATTAATTTAAATGTAAAAATCATAAAATAAAATAAGAATGTTGTCTTCTTTCAGCATCGCGTGTGGGTAGGGATACCCTTTTCTGAACACATTCTCGAATCCTGGGAGGCATATATTTACCACATGTCTCACAGTCTCTTGTGGAATTTGTTCCTAGCTTGTTTTGAGCACGTCAAAGAGCTGTTTTTCATTATGCACAGGTAGATTTGTGTCCCGAACATTTATTTTTATCAAATCCCACATATATATGCTCAGTCTGGACTGTTCGCAGGTCACAGCAAGATCTGTATTCTAGCATCTGTGAGTGTCCAATATTATTATTTTATTACTACAAAACGCCGCGAATACAAAACCCCCTCCTGTATTGATGGTATGGCCCTAGTGAAGGTCATTATGTCTTCGAATATTATCTAGGCATTGCTCTTTTCAAATTACTTAACAAGAAACTTTTTTTTCTACCCGGAACATAATCATAGTTTTTTGTGATTTGTATTAAATGTAGAAGTTTTTAAGCAGTCGGGCACAAAGTATCTAGTACGATTTTTTACCACGAGTCTTTAACTTTCGCGTAAAATTTCAAAATCTGTTCTTTGTTCTTCTTTTCTGACTTATTAATTTAAGTTATTGATAAAACAAGATTTTCGCTACATAGTTCTATTATGTAAAAAATATAACAAAAAAAATCACAAATTTTCATAGTATTAAAATAATAGTGATAGCGAAAGTGTACGTCACTTTGTTTTTTGAGTTGAATTTTGTGAAAAAAAAAACATAAATTAATGAATACCTTATATAAAAATATAAGTATAATGATACACAGGAAGCAAGTTGATAACACGCCGACTATTATGAAGTATATTTTGATAGGTATATTATAAACCTGAAGGGTTTGTTCGTTTGACCGCGTTTGCCGCTTGTCTCAAATACTATACTACTGATCTGATTTAAAGAATCCTTTTTGTGCTAAATAGCTCATTAATCGAGAAAGACTTTCTAGTGGTTCAGTTTTGTCGCTTTACATACAAATGACTAAAATACTAATTCACGAGGCATTTACATTGAGTATGCAATTACACGCTCGCTATGCACTAACTGACTAGGGGCCGCTACTTTTGAATAACTAGCGTCAATATGACATGTTATTTGCTTTGATTAATGATCAATTTTCGAATAAAAATCAGTTACAACAATCAGTCTTTCGGTCGGGATTTTAAATACCTATTTCTCAATTATGTAACTATTTTGATTTTCGATCGAAAATCATTCCTAATATTGACGCGAGGGATACAAAAATAGGACCCTGAATAGAAGTAAATTTATACTTTTTAAGAAACCTAAGGAAAAGTGACAGAAATTCAATAACAAGAATAAATTAAGTAAGGTTAAAACTAGAAAATCAGCAACTCCTACTAAATAAAATTAGATGCTCATTTTGGACTTTGCCGTCACCACAAGATGTTAATAGACTGTGGATGTCATTTGATTATGCAATGTTTTTTTTTTCAGCATATCCAAGGTCTTGGTAAATCATACAAAGTTACGTAGGCTATATAAATCAAGACATACATGGTTTTAAAAACGTATATTTAATATCTAATAGAAGTTGTGCTTTTTGTTTAGGTACATTTAAAATACGTTCACGTAGCGGTATCTTAATAGTCCATCGTTAAGTTCCTTTTATAATCCAGTTGCGAACTCCAATTGAACTGGCCGTGACATTATTTCATTGTGTTGTTTATAAATCCAGTTAAGATGTTTAGTTGAGTTGGCTGGGCAGGATGACAGCCGGGATGGGGTTGATGGGCTCAGCGATCAGGATGGGCTCAACCGGCACGGGAGCAGAGTCCACAACCTGGATGGGGGTAGGCACGATCTCTTCGACGGCTGGCTGCTCCTCGATTTGGACGGGAGAAGGCACAATAGCGGGGCCAACGCCGACATCAGCGGAGTTTTTGACGTTCACGATGATCTGGACGAGAGGAGACGAGCTGGGGCTCGGGTTAGGAACAGCGATGGGGCTGGGGACCTCGATGGGGCTGGGGACCTCGATGGGGCTGGGGACGACGACTGGACCAGGGACGATGACGGGTCCGGGGACGGGCTTGTCGACAATGACAGGTCCGGGCAGGACTGGTGGCAGCACAGCGGAGACGAGGTCTGCCAGCTGTTGCTCGAGCAGGGCAGCGGTGGCGGGGTCGGTGCTGGGGTGCTGGATGGCGGCTACAATAGCTTCCAACTCCTGCTCGGCGTTGGCCACGGGCTTGAAGGGCACAGCAGTGGCAACAGCCACGACGGCAACGAAAGCAACGAACAGTTTCATTTTAACTCTGAAATGTTGATTAGATGGGTTAGTTAGTATTATATTTGTATGTTCGGCTTACAAAATTCTGATTGATACATACTTTTATGTATAGTTTGTTTGTTTGAATGCGTTAAAATCAGGAACTAATGGACCGATTTAAAAAAATGTGTTGGATTGATTATTTATCGAGGTAGGCTATATAGCACATCACGCTGGAACCGCTAGTTCGCATCACTTCGGTATCCTTAGGTTCACTTCCGCAAGTCGGGATAAACTTAAGATTAAATTATCGTTCTATATCTGTCAATTAGGCACTTAAAGTAAGGTAAGGTAATACTAGGTAAGCATTAATTTTAAATTTGAATGATGTGAGATGTATTTTAGATAATATTTGATTAACTAGGAATCGTATGGATAAAATACAGACTTACTTACCGCTAAATTAGTTTTGGATAAAATGATACCATAAATTTGAACGCAATCGACTTTTATACATACAAGTTTTATCATTGTTATCGGCATAATAATGGTTTATTAGGCGCATAAATTGAAAGTAATAGTAAAATAATAAAATTAAATATTGCCCTGTAGATCGTAATCGCACACTTCCTCATAACAAAAGCGACACATTCAAGATACCATCATGATCATCTTAACACGTTAGCGGGTTAGCGGTGCCAATTTAGAACTGTCCACCACAAGTATGTAGCGACTTACATGTTGGGTAAGTTTTAAAAACACTGCAAACTCGAGTTTATTCATAATTCAGAGAAAGGTTTTTATTTATTACCTATCTTCTATCTACCTACTGTGATACAAGACACTTCATTGAAATACGTGAAAGTTCATTTTTATTTATGAATCGCATATATTTTTATGTGTAAAAATACCTATATGCGGTTCACAGAAATGAAGTTTCATCTGTTTGAATGTTAACAGAAAGTATGTACAGCAACAGCACATCAGGATACCCACTTTTGTTGCAAACTAGCCCTTATTACAACTGTATAAGATGCCGCAGTGTCCTACCTTACGTGCTTTGGTCCGTACTTAGATATGTAGACAACATCGTCATTTTTTATTCGTTATTTAATTTTTTTAAAGTATCTTTTTATGTTAATAAATGTTTGTCATCTTTTAGGAAAGCCCCGGATATCAATAATTTCTGAAAAACCCTCATTGTTGCGTGTACTGAATAATACATACTTTGTTAAAGTACTTCGTTCATGTCTTGTTATGATGTACCTACGTAGGTACATCTTGTTAAATACACTAGTGTCACCAACACTAGTGTTTTGATTACGTTTTAAGCTTGATGTAAATATCGAAATTCTTATGACTAAGTTTTGTAATTCAGTAATCAACTTTGAGATTTGATTAATTTATTACTTTATATAACATTTCAATATGTGCCAAATGCGAAAACTTATATCATAAATTCATAATACATACAAATTTAGTTTTGGCGAATTGGACAGCAATTTAAAAATGTGCACAACTGCCCACATTGTTTACACTTTAAGTACGTCTCTGTTTAAAACCGAAAACTAAAAGGAGGCATCCCCTTACTTACATTGGCTTAAATCTAAACTTAAATATCAATCAATTTTTAAATTTATGACAGGCACCTAGTTTTCGCTTTCTTTAATAATCTTTTGTTATACCTAAGTTATTTAGTCCAACTTTACGTATGCATGTTAGGTAGTGTTAGCTCTCAGATTCAGATCAAAATCATCTGCTCACTACTTAAAGTTAACAATTCAAAGCAGATTTAGTTACTTGTAACCTACGTAGATAAAAATTTCCTGTCTTTTGTTAATCAACGAGCTATTCTTAGAACGAGGTCAGAAGTTGAATCCTTTTGTCAAAACGCATAATAAGCTGGAAGGAAATCGAAATCAGAAACGAAATCTTCGATGCTAAACAACTCTAAAACGTGTAAAACAGGAAAATTTAGGTATATCAAAAGTTATGTCAACGAGTAATATTAAATGCGCAAAATCTCAGACACCTTAAATGATAGGTAGTATTTAATTCAACTAACCATGCGCGGATCCAGCCCTCAAAAAAGGTTGTGGGCGCGCCATGATTTGTTCATTGAACAATAAACCATGAAGGCACGAAAGTTTATTTCTGATGCAACATTACATAAATCAAAGTGCGAGCGCGTAAAAATTGAACAGAAACATGATTTAAATTTCTAAAGCGCGAGCGAAGCGAGCGCGCAAAAATTTGATTCACGCTTGTGAAAACAAGAAAATTATTACAATTTTAACTTAATGAGCGAGTGAAGTATAACGACATCTTTGTTTACATGACTTTCCTGTAGACGCTTCTTATTGTAGTAAAATGACCAAAAGGCTTCTACCATGCACTTTATAAATTGTGATTAGGGTTGCTTGCGGGCATGCCCACAGTGCCCACAACGGTGTATCCGCGCGCAACTGACCTATTTCCGAAAGAAAGAATAATGAAAAGAATTTGAGGTTTTATGTAGTGTTTAAGAGTTTTACTGGCACTTTCTTGATGATAATTTTGCACTGATAATTTCTTGCATTGCGGACGACGTTCTGTCGAGAGGAAGTCGTTAGATTAGATAGTTATATATCATCGGGCCGCTGCCCCGTACTGACATTATTAATATTAATATCTACATTCTTAGAGAACTATCCATTGCTTTATATAAACACCATTTTAGCGGGTTTACGCACAAGATGGCCTGTCTTATTAATAATTAGACAGGGCAACATTGTAATGAAAATTGTTTTGAAAAATGTGACCCATATCAAAAAGTGATCTGATTGATTCTACTCGTTATTCTAATCAAACTATTTCATTTTGACTAAAGGTGTGAGCTAGATTGTGATGTTAGGGCTGGCTTGTAGAACTAGAAGCCAGGCTCGTTTCTTGTGCAATATTAACTTTCCAAAAGTCCGAGCCACTATACATAAAAACATTAAACTTTTTTTTGTGAGATAACATAAAGTTGACAAAAGTTACTAAATCTATCTAATATTATACTATTGTAATTTTAATCGTCAAGCTTTTTCTTTTGCCCCTCTATCACTTCCTTTGCACCGCCAGTATTTTCTCTGTAAATATGGTTGACTGGTAGAGAATGCTTTTAGCAATAAGTCCGCTTATGTACCTACCATGTTTTTGTGCATGAAGTGTTGTAAATAAATAAATAAAATAATATTATATAGCTGAACAGTTTTTTTTGTTTGTTTGAACACGTTATAGGAACACTGGACAGATTTTTAAAAAAATGTGTTGGATAGCTTAATTATCGAGAAAGACTTTAGGCTATAGAACATACGCGACGGGAGTGGAGCCAATAAACTCAAAACTCGCGGACGCAGTCGCGGGGGACCTCTAGTAATAGATATTAATACTGTTTGTTTGCTGGCTCGGTGGCACAGCGGTAAGAGGGTCGCACTTTAAAGCGACGGCTGCGCCAGAGGTCCCGGGTTCGATCCCCGGATCGGGCCAAAAATATAACTGAGTTTTTCTGTTCAGAAATTCTTAGAGAAGCCCAGAGTTTGGAAGTTGGTGGTGTTTCACACCCGTGCCTCGGAATAGCACGAAAAGCCGTTGGTCCTGCGCCTGAACTCTCTCCGGTCGTGTCTATTGCTGTCCCATCGGGCTATGACAGTGAAAGGAATAGAGAGTGCACATGTGTTTGCGCACACACTTGTGCACTATAATATGTCACGCGCAGTCGGTTAGTCGTTGTGACTGGCCACCGTAGTCGAAATCGGCTAGGGGGACTACTACTACTGTTTGTTTATTTACACAACAGCGTGAAAGGTATTTATGGAACCGATAAAGTTTAATTTAATGCTTAATTAACACAGTTTTGATACCGCAATAAGTGTTATCGCGACAGTAGAAATGCAAACAAGCAATTAAAACTTGAGATATATTAAGAAATAATCCAATTTGAACAACGATATTATATTATTGGCTCTCTCTACGATTCCTACTCTTATGTTCTCTAATTTAAGTAAAGTTCCCATAGAGTACTTTAAAAATAATATTCATGTACACTGAACCTCTACAATGTATTCTAAAATGTATATAACTTACTTACTAATATTTATATAAGTTTTTAGTTATCTCAAATATAGATTCATTTTTTTAGTTATCTAATATACCTAGTAAAATATTTTTTCTGAACCGATTTCGTTATACTTTTCGGAACGGTTTCGCCTTATGAAATACAAAATAACGTTTTAGTTTCGTTAACGTTCGAAAGAGATTATTAACATATTGGCTGCGCCCGCCAACGATTTTCTTAGTTATAACGTTTGTATTGCCATTATAAACCGTTATTTTCTTTTTTGGCCCTGCAATACGGAACAAAAATGAATCATCCAGCCCAGTTTTTATTTTACGGCCTTACAGATAGGTAGGTATACTAAGAGAACAAGACGCGGCATGCGCTATTTTATATTTATTTTATACCTAGCTTCCGACGGAATAAACAGTTTTTTTACGGTCTCGTACTCGTTTAAGGAACCGTTTCGAACGTTTTAAAAACGTTATTTTTAATCAAGTTCCCGAGCCCTACTCGTAGGCACATAACAACTTAACAACTCGTCCTTGTTTAGTTTACAATAAACAGTAAGTACAGTGGCCAGCACATCAGGTTACCCACTTTTGTTGCAAAGTAGCCCTTATTAGATCTGCATAAGATACCGCAGTGTTTATCTTGACGTGTTGTCCGTACATAACCGACCATTAGATTCGCCTGATCATTTTATCATCTGTGTTGCATTGCGTGTGCAAAGGCCACTGTATTTATTACTTTACCCACTTAGATCGTGTGTAAATCAAAGTAGATTTCACTTGATTACTGGTCCATGTGTAATGTTTGAACGTGTTCAAAGTTCATATGCTTACGATAATTTAGATACTATTTACATTTTATAATGCTATCAACGACCTCTATGTTACACATTTAAGTCTATGAATGTTATATTTAAAAGTAGGTACATACCTATTTGTGTACCGATCGGCGGTTGTAATGTATGTCAAATCATTAATCTTAGTTTTGGAATTAGTCAGTATTGATTGATTCAGTTGCACTGTAATCCAAGTAGTCTCTGTGTGTGTGAAGCGGTTTTCTCGCTGTATGCTACCCAAGAGATCCCTGGTTTGACTTCCGGGTCTTTTTATTCTGTGGTTTTCTGTCTTGAAAATATTCGGAAACAGTTCGTAGTAAGGAAGTTGGTGGTGATGACACCTCCGTGCCTCGGATAGCACGTGAATCATTAGATCCTGCGCCTGATCTCTCACCGACACCGGTCATGACGGATCTGCCCCCTTACTCTGGACACAAAACCCGATCCAATGAATCCCATGGAATGGAAATGATGGAATACCCATCCCTGTCACTCATATCAGGCCGTGTACGCGTGTGACAGGGATGGGTACATTCTTTGGATCGGGTTTTGTGTCCAGAGTAAGGGGGCTGTCTGAAGGAACAGAGAGTGCTCGTGTATAGCGCAATAATTTGACAACTAATTTGAAAAAAGCAATGTCCCGCGGCGATGGCCAATCTCAGTTGCGATTGAGCGCCGTGGTCGGATTCGACCAGTCCCCTTACTCTGGACACAAAACCCGATCCAATGAATATACCCATCCCTGTCACACACGTAGGTACACGGCCTGGTATGAGTGACAGGGATGGGTATATTCATTAGATCGCGTGTTGTGTTCAGAGTAAGGGGGCAGGAGGACTTCAGATCATGTTCTGTTAATCCAAGTAGGCTATGTCATGACCAAAATGATTTAACTATAGTCCAGTGCAAAATAGCCTACTCCGAATACATGCCATGTACCACATTCCATACTATAAATAAGGAATTGGGGTGGGGATGATACGAGTTACGAGTTAAGTAAGCGTAAAATCTTACTTAAATCCTCTTCTAGTCAAACCGGTTTTAAGGAATTCCACAAGAACACAAATTTTATCGCCGAAATTATGTTTAAAGCAGATAGGTACCTACCTATCTCGCATAAAGGTGATTAAACTCTACATGGTAATAGATCTATTACAAAAAAAAGTTAACAAAAAACACTGTTAAATTACAATAAAGGTGAATGTTCAACTTTCCTCGGGATAGGTACTCATGGTGAAGTCATAAACCACCAGGTTATCAGTAGCGCTAACCAGTAGGCCTAACATGCACGCCTCGATGCCGTTTATCGAGTCGATTTAATTTTATTTCCTAAACGACAACTTTTCCACATTTTTTTACTGGTAGGGCAATCCCTATTGCTTTTATAGACAAATTAGTTCATCTAAGTTGGTAAAAACAGTTGTTGACAACACAACAACTTGTTGTTAGGATAAAAAAAAAGTTTGAAATTTACGAATGCCTCGATAAATTATAAAGAGGCGCGCATTTTAGGACCGCTGGACGATCTAGTGATATGCGCAGTTCTATTTCCTAGAAAATGAATATTTCGGAACCTATTCTTTCGAAAATCTTCCTTCATAATTAAAAATGTTTTTACTAACTTTAATGTATTCATGTGTTAAAGCAATTAGTGAAGTAAGTAAAAAAATGTAGGTTATCGTGTTGTTTAGGAAATAAAATTATTTTATAAAAGGTATTGTGGCGTGCATGTTAGGCCTACTGGTTACCCGCCGCTTTAAGCCTTCACCCTTATGATATTTTCCCACTGCACCGTACCATACACTGACCGTGCTAGGAACTTGGCAGGCACGTAAAACAATACGATGTACTCTACCTTGCCCACTGAACGGATTGACAGCGTTCTGTCGCACTGTTTTACGGAGCGAGAGCAAAAAAAACTGTTTTTGCAGGTGCCGACCCGACACTCTCCGTGTATGGTACGCTACGGTGCGGTGACGGAACGGTTTAGTGCGCAAGGTGACATAGTCATAGTTTCTAATGCAAATAATAGAGGTATGTTTTTGACGGTCAAGTTCCTAGCATGGTTATGGTATGCTACGGTGTACTGGGCAAAAACCTGTGGAAGTGGGACTAACCACTTGCGCAAGTCAGGTCAGGATAATCTTAGTTCTGTATAATCACCATTAAGTTTGTCAGTTTTGTAGATATTGACAGTCTTTGACGACATGACATGATTTTTTAATCCGAAACGAAGCTTATCCTGAGATGAGCAAATTAGCCTTAAAATCTGAATTTACGCAGTTTGATAAACCGACTTCAAAAAACTGATTACAAGCTTAAAATAGCGTTTTAATCTGTTTTTAAAGGCAGTTGAGTGTTAAAAATATATTTTTGATTTCATGATTTTAGGTATTGTCCATAATTCCATATCTCAAAAACTACTGAACCGATTTTGATAAAACTTACACTGTACTCTCGCTATAACTTCTCGTTTGCGGTTTCCGTGAACAAACATACATACACTTACGAGATTTTGCACACACGTGTTTGGAATAATTAATAAATCATACTCAAATATTATCGAAATCGAATAATATCACATACATAGGTACACATTGAATTGAATTCCTGAAGTCTGTAATTAAAAGAATCCCCGTTTCCACAACCTACTTACAAAGTGCAAGAAAGATCACAGCCAAGCCACATTATACGAATTACGTAGGTATTTCAAAAAAGTAAGTTTAAGCTGAGTTACCATCGAGGTAGATGCTTTGAATTAATAATTTTCAGCATAAGATAATCATCATGGCAAATCAATTTTCCAGTTGTTAGCTCAAACTGTACAACCTACAACACAGTTATTTATGGGCTAGTTGCAGGGTTGATATGATTTAAATCACTTGATTTAAATCACTGATTTTAATCGTGATTTTAATCAAGTGATTTTTTTTAAAAAATCATTGATTTAAATCAATAAATTTTTACTGCAACCAAATCAGCCAAAAAGTGTCCAGGGACTTGTGAAACACGCCATGTGGTTTGCTTTACGCTCTGTCATTTGTTATTGATTAGTGGAAGAGGGAATATGGCAAAAATGTCTCGAAGAAAAAAAGATGCTGTTTGGGTTTATTTTAAAGAAAAAAGTCAGCTTGCGGAAAGTTTAACAAACCGGTGTGTAAATGCTGTCATAAGGAATTAATGGGCTTTTTTTCATTAAACAATATAAACCAAAATACGTTTTTTTCTTTAAATTAATAACAGACTATTAAATAAATAAAAAAGACACGAAAGCACAAAAAAATCTGATTTAAATCAAATTAATCCGATTTAAATCAAATAAATCCGATTAATTTGATTTCTTTAAAAAAATCATGATTTTTATCAACCCTGGCTAGTTGTTAATTTAATCTTCTTAGGTAAATGAAACAGAAAACTGAGCACCAATAAAATAATTTATTAAAACTCAAAATTACAAAATAAATAAATTATCTCTCATCCTACTCAACTCAACCCATCAAATGGATTTCATTACTTGATTTCAAGAACAACATTGCACACATCATCAAAATAGTCTAATAAAAATACCAATGTGAATAGGTTTCTGCACTTAGTTTCTGCAACTCCTTAAAATATATTGTAAGAAAATTGCTTTTGAATTGCTTGTATTACAAATATTCAATAAAAAAATAACTACATTACATGACTTTATAATAAAATTGTTTATCTGAACTATCAGATAATATAAAATATTCATTAATCATTGCACATAAATAACAATCAGGTTATCTTTGCACTATAAGCAGAAGTGCAAAGCATTACAGATATAAAATGTAAATCATGAGATGCAGTGCAAAACATATTCTAAAATTTCATTTTCCATTTATCTATACTAATACACAAAATTTTGACAAACAAATATTTTCCTGCACCATACAATTTCTCCACCCAACACACAGAATAAATAAAAAAATAGTTATCTAATTTTTACGTTCATAAGTACGTCTTCTTTGGTCATCTATATTGACGAGGTAGTATGTACCAGGAAACAGAATATCTATAGAACCCGAAGGAGTGTATGGGGCAGTGTGATAATTCTTTGTCCGTACATCCATTATATCAGTGAATATTTGAGGATCAACACACTCTCTTTTATCCAACATTGAAACAGTATCATGAAGTGAGCTTATCAATGTAGCTAGTTTAGAACCAGCACTCATGTCATTGCAAATATTTATAGAATACATTGTTGATGCCAGGCCTGAGCCATAAGAGAACAATCCAAACTTTTTGCCAACAAGCTGTTCAGGTGATTTACTAATAAGATATGACACTAGCCCCCCATACAAGGATGGAGTGTACATATTGCCTACATTCCTGGCTATGTGTAGAGAGGGTTTGGTTTTCTCATTGAATAACTTCTCACTATATGTCATGAAAGCTTTCTCTAGGTCACGGTCAAAGTAAGTGTTTTCCAGCTTATGATTACTAAACTCTGAGAGTCCTGGAAACTGTTTTTCTCGATCTTCAGGTGTGGCATTTAGAAAATCATTAAAGCAAACTCTAGCTAAAGATTTCTGTACCAATTTACAATATGGCGAATGAAATAGCATACCATCTAAACTCAGCAATCCCTTGAAGTCAGGGTCAGTTTTTCTCATTTTCTTGGAGAATAAATTGTAGCAGTTATCTAGTGCACTGAGATAGCACTTGATTGATAGTTTGCCATCAACAAGTGGGAATTCTGAAGCCAGGTCTGGTTTGTAAAAGTCATATGCATGTGTCATGTATGATGCTCGTACTCCTCGGTCAAAAACTAACGGTGCATTCGGCCCAATTAGCATAGCCACAGCACCAGCTCCTCCTGTAGGCCTGGCAGGTCCTCTACCATACACTGCTATGTCACCGGCTACTACTATAGCTTTCCTACCATCCCATGAAGATGATTCTACCCAATTTATTGCATTAAACAGTGCTGCTGTACCACCATAGCATGCATTAGTAGTATCAATCCCTTCAACATCTGTGGCACCCACTTCCGTAAACAGGGTCATGAGGAAAGTCTTCACACTTTTACTTTTATCAATAATAGTTTCTGTACCAACCTCCAAGCGTCCAATATTGTGCAAATTTAAGTTATTCTTCTCTATTAGTCTGTGGAGAGCTGTCAAGCAGATGGAGTTGATATCTTCCCGGTCGGAGCAAAAGCCCATTTTGCTCTGCCCTAAGCCGATCGTGTATTTTCCTGTGGACACTTCATCAAATTTCTCCAAGTCGTTTTGGTCGACGTACTGTGATGGGAAATACAGTTCCATAGCCAATATACCGACGTTCTCTACTCGGCCACCCATGGTAGCTGTTGATGCGATATGACTTTCACGATCAAGGTTAAAGGAAACTTGAGTGTTACGCGTAAGTCGGTTAGTTAACTGGCGACGTGTTAACTGCACGGTTACTGACGCGGACTGATGCTCCCCGCCACACTTCGTTGAAGACTCGTCTGGCTTCTACGTCAGCAATCCCGACGCTACCGGTACATCATTGACCTACAACGAGACCAATAACCAGCTTTCTTTCCACGCGCGTACGATGAGCAATGAATTGAGTAGTAATTGGCCGGAATCTTATAGCCGTGGCCTCATCACTAAAAGTAAGACACGTTTTCATTCAAGTTCACTTTTGTTGCGGTTTTAGGTTAAATTTTATAGCAAATTAATTTGATTCAGTGATTTTAAGTTTTTAGATAAAATTTTGACAAAGGCCGCCGTAGAGTTTGTGTGAGAGCTGCGCTGTCATCATGTGAAAATGTCATGCATGTCACGTGTCAAATAATTGTCAATTTGGTTATCATTTTTATAAGGCTAAGGTATTAATAAATATAAGCCCTTAAAAACTAAATAAATAAAGAAAAAAAATATTTTAATGCAATGCGTGAGCAGTGTCGTGGTGGCTTCTTTTTGCATTAGGTACCTAGACTCTTGAAGAAGTAAAAGTAGGTATTGTAATTAATAGTCCCCCTAGCCGATTTCGACTACGGTGGCCAGTCACAACGACTAACCGACTGCGCGGGACATATTATAGTGCACAAGTGTGTGCGCAAACACAGGTGCACTCTCTATTCCTTTCACTCTCATAGTGAAAGGGGACATTAATCATGAACATGGGACAGCAATCTGACACGACCGGAGAGAGATCAGGCGCAGGACCAACGGCTTTACGTGCTTTCCAAAGCACGGGGGTGAAACACCGCCAACTTCCAAACTCCGGGCTGCCCTAAGAATTTTTTGAACAGAAAAACCCAGGTGCATATTTTTGGCCCAACCCGGGGATCGAACCCGGGACCTCTAGCGCAGCCATCGCTTTAAAGTGCGACGCTCTAACCGCTGCGCCAGCGAGGCAGTTAGGTAGGTAGGTATTGTAATTAACTCACATGCAGAATAATAAGTTACTTTCCCTAAATGTAATTGCTTGTACTCGTGGGCATAATCTATAATTTCAGCTTTAAGTTAATAAAATTATCCTGGCACCGCCAGAATAATCTGTTACGAGTATTTTTCGCCACCGATAATTAAGCACTAGCGACCGAAATTTAATTTAACTTTTGAATGTCACTTTACATGAGGTCCTTGTGAACTGATAACGCCAATGGGAACTTATTTAGACATTGTGAAACAGGTAAGAGTTATTTAATTACCTGATAACTAAATGCAAGCAGGGTAAAAAATTATGAACATTATAGATTAAAGCTTATTTAATTCTTTATAAACTGATTAGACTTGAATAACTGTTTTACTTCTACAGATTCGACGTCGTTGTTCTTTGGGATGAATTTGTAGAACTTGACCCCTGCAAAAAAAGAGAGTCGTAAAGCCATATACATTAACAATATAATTATGAGTGCTCCTAGCCGATATTAACTACGGTGGTCAGTCTCAACGATTAGCCGTCTGCGCGGGATATTTATAGTGCACAAGTGTGTGCGGCTGTGCGCAAACATAGGAGTGAAAAACCGCCAACATCTAAAATCCAGACTACCCTGAGAATAATTTCTGATCCGAAAAACCCAGGATCTTTGACGCAATCATCTCTCTTTAAAGTGCGACCTTCTAACCGTTGCGCCATGAACTCTTAATGGGTTATTTACAGTTAAAGTATTTTGAATAAAATATGCATAAGTTAATAAACAAACAAACTTAGACACAAAAAAACCACTACTAACCTGACGGATTTATTCGTGCACTGAATTCTTCATTAGGATTCAAAACGCGAGGCTTTTCTTCCTTGTACAGGTCCTGAAGAAATTTAAAAATACAAATCTGAGTGCCTTATTTTATTTTGCAAGCTACAATTATCTCTAGTATGCATTGCATCAGGCGTTATCTTTATCATTTCTTATTTTGCCAAGCAGGTATTTGGGATGGTTTAAGATGCAACTTGTGTCGATACTTTAGCCTCCTCCCATCTCAGAGAATCAGAACCTCCCTTAAAGCTGGAGCAGCAGCGGAGTAGGCTGAAAACGCCGTCTACGTCTCACTTGCATGTGATTATATGTTTGCGCCGTTTGGCGTTGAAACATTTGGCCCCTGGGGACCCACCGCTAAATAACTGTTCGGAAAAATTGCGCCTAAATGAAATACTGTAACAGCCAATAATAAAGCTGGCTGGTTCCTAGCTCAAAGGATTAGCGTAGCTATTCAACGCGGCAACGCAGCCAGCATCATATCTTCTTTGCCGCAAGGAAATGGTTTCGTTTTTGAATATTGCATGTCTTCGTTTAATGTGTTTCTTGTTCGTTAATTATAAAGCAATAGCAAGTATTACAATATTTTCAAAAAGCCAAAACGCTTACTGAATGTCCTGTCCACAATCTACCCGATCTCATCTTAAACGTAAGGTAGGTGTCCATACAATATATAGTGGCCATGATTTTTTTAGGGCCGTTTTTTTAAACTTTACCTGAACTTCATAGGTCTGCTCCGGTAATTTCATATCCTGGTAAGAGAGCGAGACGGCATAGGGCGCACCATCAGCTCGGTTGCTCACGAAGGCAAGCGCTCGCGCTCCGTCTGACAGCTCGCGGTGCCACGCGGATATGTTCTTTTGCTGGTGGTAAATACAGAGGTAATACTAAGCCTGACCAAAAAAAAATTTTCTTTTAAAATATAGCACTTACAGGGACGATTGGTTCGTCAAGTTTTAGTATATCATTTTTCACAATTTCTGATGTAACAATCTTCTACCTATAAGTTTGGGTTTATTAAATATAGTTCAAAATAAGGATCACTCAGTTGGGACGATCGAGAAAAAACAAGATTTCTTCATTTTCTCTTAAACCAGTAAGATTTCAATCAAGATCATTGTTTCACAAATTTTCCCAGAAGCATAACTTATAATAATCATGATCATGACAAGCTAGTCAGGCCTTTTTAGGGTTCCGTAACCGAATGGCAAAAAACGGAACCCTTATAGTTTCGTCAAGTCTGTCTGTCCGCCGTGTATCACAGCAACTTTATTCTGAAACTATTAGCATTACATAGATGAAATTTGGTAGATAAGTGTCCCCTGCCAACAAAAAATAATGACATTTGAGAAGGATATGTATGGGATACATAGAACTAAAACAAAATAAAATAAAATTGCTCAATCTATGCATGTGGGGTGTCTATGGATTGGTCTTTTAAAAATTAAATAAAGGTTCCTAAAGCCATTTCATCTGAGAGTCAAACGTTTGCAAGATAGAAGCTTGCAAAATGGTAAAGTGGGAGTCAACGTATTTCGCGGTGGACAAACGGTGGGCGAGACGCCGCGTACATTTCTATAATTTGGTTCACGCGCTAACTCACTATAAACGGTAGAACCGCCTGAGAATTAGGCCTGACGCCCTGCGTCTCTTTAAACAAGTCCTAGGCATTTCGTGACGAAAAAAAAGATTGTCTAGACCAGCTTATGTGCTACAAGATTTAAAAGCGATAAGTAGAAAGGTTGACATTCATGGCACTTTAATGGCCGTAACATAAGTACACCTCTGTCGCACTATACCTACCCTCTTGTTACTTTCGGAGCTTCACATTTACATAGGCTAAATTTAACCATTTTGAAATAAATGCCTTTATAATTAGCGTAAGTCTTTTGTTTGACTGATAAACAGCTATAGTCACAATAAATTTCTTTTTTAGCACAACATCCACCATCTTTAATATCCTCACCTGCCACACCCTCAACCCCTGAATCCCCAGTTTGTCCTGGTTGACAGCTATGATATCTTTATCCAGCAGGATGTTCTTGAATTCTGGCTTCATGGTGGAAAGGTCAGCGCTGATGAGTAACGGTGCAGCGAGGATAGCCCACACTGCCATCTGAGCTCGGGCTTGGTCTACTGTCAGCCCGAAGTTACCTATGATCAGCTGGGAAAAATAGTAACGGAATTTTACTATTTGTATTTTTATTTTTATTGTAGGTATTGTGACATCTATTACTAGGACAGATTCTAGATTTTATCCATTCTAAAATCTTGTCGACATACTAAAGAAAGTAGTAATGTGCTTTAGGTATCGAAATGAAATGAAATGAAATATTGTTTATTTGCGTTTGTATAGGGTGTACAGAAGATGCCAGTTAAGTAAATGAGCGCCTATCCAGCCATTGTCAATGGCATGCAAATACTGAACCTATTTCTTATCGTCTACAATCAACAATTTATTGAAAAAATGATATTTTTTATTATTATTATTAAGAGATTAGTTATAATTATACAATATGATAAATTGATTTAAATGTCATCGATTTTTAATCATTGTGATTTAAAAATTCTTGAAGCGAATAGAATCCACGCATTATTAACCATTCATGTAATATTTTCTTAAATTGATTAAACAACTGATTTTTTATAAACAGAGGTATCTTATTATAAACTATTACACACATACAAAAACTGTTTTTATGCATTCGAGCACTTTTTGGTACAAAGTCAAACACTAGCCTGTTGCCGTTCCTCGTGTTCCGTGTATATAAATCCGAAGCCTGTTTAAACTGGTTTGGTTTTTTTTTCACAAATTTTGCCACCTCGAATATATAGGCAGGGTAATGGCAGGATGTTCAGTAACTTGAATAACAGTCTATAGGATTTATCCGGTGCTACGCCGCAGATTGCTCTAACGCATTTTTTTTGGGCTACAAATGCTTTGTGCGAATTGGTACTATTTCCCCAGATAACAAGTCCATATCGAAGTACTGATTCAACATACGCAAAGTAGGCAGTGAGGGCTGTTGCCTTATTTCCTACTTTGGTTAATTTATATAACGCAAATGAGAATCTGTTAATCTTAGAACATACAATATCTACATTTTGCTTCCAGTCTAAATTATTATCTATTTCTGTACCTAATAATCTTACACTACCTGCATGTTTAAGCATTTGTCCTTGATAATGTATGTTTAAGTTTGCTCCGAAATTATTAAAGTTCATATAATATGTTTTGTTAATATTTATTTTTAAATTATTTGCATTTAGCCAGTCAATCACAATCCCTAGAGTTTTATTTACTTCAAGATCGTGACCACGTATTCCTTTGATTTTTTCCGTTGCTACAATCACGGATAAGTCATCAGCAAATAATATGGTCTTATGTTTTATGCATTTTGGAAGGTCATTTATGTACGCTAAGAACAGCAGCGGGCCTAATATGCTGCCTTGCGGAACTCCCGAGTTAATATTTTTAAATTCCGATTGGTATGTTTCGATAGTGTTATTTTTATTATTTATTTCGATAGGCTATCTACAACAATCTGACATGACAATTTAATAATAATAAACAAAAAACTTTAAAGAAAATATGCCGTAAGTAAACATGCCTAATGGTGGCTCCACACAGCCCAGTGGCACTGATTTCCTATAAAAAGGCTGCCTGTTTAGCCGCGTAAATCGGCAAAGCTGGGCTGCTGGGAGCACCATAATCTCTTATTTGTCTTTTTGTAGAACTTCGTGTAGCTTTGGCAATCTTATCAATCTTAGTCATGTGTTAATACAGTACACATGTATACTGTAAACTGTAGTTACCCTAGCCAGAGAGTAGGTGCATACATTTAAAATATGTTTTTACAGGCGTCATACATGCAAATAGGAAACAAGTACCACACATCAGACAACGTTTTTCTGTGTAATATTTATGTGTTTTTTTTGTGTATGAATATGTTTTTTGAGCGCTGTCTGTGCCGCAGAAACCCAAGAACAACCGACTCACCATGTCCGGATCGTTCCAGTGTCCCGGGCCCGCATACTTAGCGAACCGGTCCTGGTTGTCTCCGAACCAGTCCATGATGCCGGAGACGGAGGCCCAGGAGTCGTCGATGTCGTCCCAGTTGCGCCATAAGTTGCAGTGTTTGGCTATGGATGCGTAGTCCGGCTGTGGTAAGAAAATATGTAAGTACTGCGCAGACCTGCCCTTGAACGGTGGTTAACCGGGATTGATTAGGTTTCGAACCAAGGACAGCAAGATGTTACCTACAATGCTACTCGACTACCGAGGAATGTCTTGCATCTTTTAGAGTTGCATTATAATATACTACACGGTGTAACGTGAAATTCGCAAAACCTTAAAAATAGTTTGATTGGTGTAACGAGCAGAATCAATTGAACCACTTTTTAATATGGGTCACATTTATGCAAAAATATTTATTAAAATGTTGCCCTGTCTATTTATTAATTAGACGAGCCATCACATGCGAAAGCCTGCCAAAAAACGTAATCAAACAGGCAACGGTTATTCTTTTTGAGCGTAGATAGTAATAATAATAATGTCAGCGCGGCGCAGCGGCCCGGTGAATACCTACCGACTCCTCTCTCGACAGAGCGTCGTCCGCAGACCAAGAAATGATCAGAAATGCCAGTAAAACTAAAACTCGACATAAAAGTTATTCATATATATTTTATTTTTCTCTCAGAATTTGATCAATTGAATTAAAAATCATTTGGGGTGTCTGAGGTTTAGCGCATTTAACATTACACGTTGTTTAGGCTCTATAAAAGACATCACACACAACATCACAAGACTAAAATAGTGATGTTTTTTTTAATAAATTATTGAAGTCATATCAGGAAAACATGTTCAAGTAATACGTAGCTTACATGTATTTTTTCGGGTTCCTGATACGCCGGCCAACTGCAGGAGTACAAGATTGGACGACCAGTCTCATTTAACAATCGGCCGAACTCGGGATAACCTAGAACAACATTGAAGCAGAAATAAGTTGCAACTAGATAAAAACCATGAATTACGCTAAGCCCTATTAAAATTGAAAAAAAAAACTGTGAACATCTCTGAGGATATAATATTTGTTATGAGTATACAAAAAATAGAACTAATTCAGAGATTTGTTTCAGCACTGTCCGTGGCTTGGCCAAGAATGGAATGGACCTTATGATGGTAGTCAAGCATGAGTCTCAATTTAAAAATCCCTCAAATTCCAAACTTTATTAATTTCCTTTGATCGAATGCACACCGTTGTAACCTGCTGAGACGGACTGACAGATAGCTATCTACTAAAATGCTAATGATCCCTAGAATATTGTATGATCGTTACATTTACCGACTTCAAAAAAAGGAGATAATCAATTCAATGTGTATAATGTGATATCGTTGGAATTTTATAATATTTGAGTATGTTGATGTTGTAAGGCTTCTAAACACGTGTTTAACGATTGACGATGTGTTGACGACCTCCGTGGTGTAGTGGCTAAGCTAAGGGTTTCAAGGCGTCGCCGCTCTGAGGTCCCGGGTTCGACTCCCGGTCGGGTCAATATGCATATATACATATACACATCATATATACATCTGGGTGTTTGTGGTACCACCGTTGTGTCTGATTTCCATAACACAAGTGTGCTAGCTACTTTATTTGGGATCAGAGCAATGTATGTGATTGGTGTCCGATATATACACATATATATATAGTAATACAACAATTGGTCTGTTGTTGTCTGACGTGTGCTAAATTTCGTAAGTGTACCTATGTGTGTTTTCCATGGATTTCTCGAAAACGCGAAGTCCTAGAGAGATGATTCTTTTTTGGTTCAATCAGGTACATTCCTTATACATATTCCGTGTAACTTAGGGTGCAGTGTAAGTTTTATCAAAATCGGCCCAGTAGTTTTCGAGATATGGGTAATAACCAAAAAAATGTAAAACATTTGTTTTTGTATTAGTAAATTTTAGCAGGCATTATATGCAACTAGTCTTTGACTTGTACCTTTGAAATAGTGCACGTGATGGTGCTAGTAAAACATGAGCAAATAGAAAAATTAACCAGCTTTACCTTTATCCATGCTCTCAGGGTTGATATAGCAGCCGTCCAGCTTGATATAGTCGACATCCCACTCCACAAACGTGTCAATGTCGAGCTTCTCGCTGTTCAAAACGCCAGGGTAGCCTGCACAGGTGAAGTTTCCATAGTCTTCGTAGATACCGAATTTTAGGCCTCTGCTGTGAATCTGAAAAGAGAATATGAGCTTTCAAAGGACTGTACATTGTTGAGTTAATAGTTAATTAGTGGAAGATTTGATCAGCCTTAACGATCATACAATTATTTAAGAAATATTTTGCTTTGAGGAGTGTGCTATCAGTGTGTCCTAATGGCGGACCTATGTAGGAAATTTATTTTTCTTTCGTGCTAGAACTCGTGAGCCAGAAACTCACAGCACTACCACAAATAATTAAACTGGGTTTGGACCACTGTTTAAATATAATATGGCTATTTTAAAATCAACGCAATCAAGTCAAATGTCATATGGGTGATATACATTTCTCTTTAACCGCTTAAAATTCAATCCTTGTTTATTTATTTATGGTTATGTAATTTGTCGTCGTTTCTATCTATATCTGGGTGGGTCCACGGGAGTGGGCCTGCCCAAAAACCAAGCCAAGCTAAGCGCAAGGGCAAAAATAACTTAGGGTAAGTATGTTGTATGCTACTTTTACTTACATAGTCAGCCAGAGCCTTCATCCCACTCGGAAAGCGTTCTCTATCAGGCACCATGCGTCCATCAGGCCCCCTCTTCTTCTCCAACCAGCAGTCGTCGATGCCCACGTATTCATACCCCGCGGCGAGGTACCCATCGCTAACCATGCGATCCACTGTGCGCTTGATCAGGTTTTCACTAAAAAGAGTATTCACTTACTTACTTGAGAAAATTCAACAGAGGTGGGGAATTAATGAATAAGCGCCAGACAACACACCAATATCTGGTTACGAAGAAGGAATATTTTTCCGTGTGTTACGAAATACGAGACAACGATGATGACGGGGGCTCCTCCCATAAATTCTTAAATACATACAACTTGTAACGTTAAATGCGCAAAACCTGAAAATTAGTTGATTGGAATCACGTGCAGAATCATTTTATTAATTGAACCACTTTTTAATATGGGTCACATTTACCAAAAAAATTCTTCAATAAAATGTTACTCTGTATATTTATTAATAAGACAAGCCATCGCGTGCGCAAACCCGCCAAAATACGTAAACAAGCAATGGTTAGTCTACGCGGCGCAGCGGCCCGGTTAATACCTACCGACTCCTTTCTCGACTTGGAGCTCTATTTTTGAATCACTCGCTTCAAGATGGCGAGTGATTTTCGTTCGATGAGTTTTTTTCTATGACTTTTAATTCATATTCGAAGCAAAAGAAAAGAAATATATGGCGTGTGATTTTCATTCGAAATCGAACTAAAAACCAACGAAAAACGAATAAAATAAATACGTAAGTACTAACAAAATTAAGTTATATTTTTTGTTATCAACCCTGTGCAAAATTAAATTGGTTTTCATTCGATAATATTTCGGACATTAATCAATGAATATCACACGCCATTAAGCGCGAGTTATTCAAAAATAGGGCCCCAGAGCGTCGTTCGCAGAGCAAGAAAGACAGAAGTGCCAGTAAAACTAAAACACCACATAGAACCTTAAATTATTTTTTAATCATTATTTTTTCTTTCAGAATTAAGTTATTGAATTAAAAATCAATAGAAGTGTCTGAGGTTTTGCGCATTTAACATTACAAGTTGTGTTAATAAAGATCCATGGCTAAGGTACGAGTACAGTTAGTGTTCGTGCTTATCACACAAACATTTGCCCTTTCGGGATTCGAACCAGCGACTGCCGACAATGCCGGTATAGTTGTCAGCAGTAGCGCTAACCACTACACCATTCTTCCCCAATCCCAATATCCTTTGCCTAAACCTTTCGGGCACCCAGACGATGACAGACCAGGGGCCCTATTATTCGCTTCGAAATGGCGAGTGATTTTCATTCGACAACGAGTTTTTTCTATGACTTTTAATTAATCTTCGAACGAAAATCACTCGCCATCTTGAAGCGAGTGATTCAAAAATAGAGCTCCAGTTATTTAAGTTACTACATATTTATTACTAAAGGTACGTTATTCTGTTTATCTTAATACATTCAGACATTCAAACTGGGGTTACAATTTCTAATGAGTGACTCTAAAGAAATAGTACTTAGAAGAAACCTATTCAATTATTAAAAGAAATATGTGAGTGTACCATAAGTTTTAGTTTAATTATTTGATTGAAGAATTGATGATTACAATTCTAATGTAGGTGATTGTTATATACATGGTTCGGTCACAAATATATAACATTGTAATAGTAGAATCACTGTAAAACTCGTGTTGTAGTAAAATTAAAACATAGTCATAAAAAGAAAACAAACATGTCCGTACATGACGATATTTAAAGTAAGTACTTATTTATACGTGAGGTATTTAACTTTATTTTATGGGAATATTGGAACGACATTTACTACCATACCACTAATGGTCGTTTGTTAGGATTCCATAGACAGTAGATAAAGTTTACGATGCCTAATGTCCGACAGGCATCAGGTTAAGACAAAAGACAAATCGCTTGATAATATCAACACCACAACATTCTTGGGAATCACTTTAGACTCCAAACTACAACGGGGTCCTCATAAAGAGGCCTTGTCAGGGAAAGCTCTATGCTCAGCTGCTTTTGCTGTAAGGAAGATTAGACGTTGGACTGATATAGAAACAGCTATAAGCTTATAGGTTTGCTGTTCCACAATTCAGGCTTCGAAAGGTTGGTAATGCTTTCATAGGGAAATGTTTTTTTTTTTCAATAAGCTACCAGCACTTCTCAGCACTAGCCCACAATTGTCCCGAAGCTGTGGTAGGGTTTATTTTAGGACCTGTAAAAGTGCCCCAATGGGCCTATTTGCATAAATAAATGACTTTTACTTCTATGACCAGAAAACAGAACTCCTATGGTTTCGTCAAGACAATTTTTTGTCATGTTTTCTCTAGGTAGAAGTAGGTAGACCTCGAATTCAGTTTCAAATTGGCACGGAATCCTTAGTGCGCTGGTCCGACTCGTACGACCGGTTTTATCATACTAAACTTGGTAAAGTTGTATCCTTACCTTATGCACTCATCGGGATATTTCTTGCAGTCAGTGATACACCGGAACCTTTCCCAAGTGAGCCACCCCATTGGTGGGGTTAAAGCCAGTCCATTGTCCAACCCCAAACTTATGGAAAATATGCTCGTAAACACGCCTAATACTATCTGTTAACATAGAAAAGCTTGGGTCATTATTAGTAACAACACTACAATTTAAGTGATAAGAGTTTCTTGGGCTGCTTCTTTTTAATATTTTTTTTATTTAATCATTTATTGTAGGCAAAAAGACCCATACAATAAAAAGGTACCTTAAAGACTAACATACATTTAATAATATTTAAAAAAAAACAAATGAAACACTATTTTGCTGGCGTAGTGTTGCACATTTTGGTGTCCGGAAACCTTCCGCGAAACCGACGATACAAAACACCCTTCGGCCAAATTTCTGCTTTCATGAAGGTCGACAGCTGTTCGGTCGGAACTCTCACCACAGACGAATTGAAATTCGTATTATGACGAGATTCCAACCGTTCGACTTAATTCGGATATACTCTACAATCTCATCGACCTTTGTAGAGTAATGAAGCCGGGACACGTATAACAGCGTCACTGGTATCGCAGGCCGCAGTAGGTGGTTCGGTCCGTTCGGTGCGGAGCCGCACTGGTTGCGAGTGGAGATAATACACCGCGATTATCCCGAAGTACGCACTCGGGATAATCGTGACTCTTAACTAAAAGCTAGCTAGTGTAACACCATACCCGAAGTACGACTTCAAGCTACAACGCGTGCCGGTGCCGGACCGTGCTGGAGCCGGGAAAAAATCCCACCGATATTCCAACGCCGTGCCTCGTCCGGGCTCGGGCGGAGCACGGTTAAAATGTATACAATAATGTTTGACCGTCCCCTGGCCGGCGCCGGACGGTGTAGCATAAATAGGTAAGCCTTTTTAGGCTTCCGTAGCCGAATGGCAAAAAAACAGAACCCTTATTGTTTCGTCAAGTCTGTCTGTCTGTCTGTCTGTCCGTATGTCACAGCTACTTTATTCTGTAACTATAAGCATCACACTGTTGAAAATTGGTAGCAAGATGTATCCTGTTAACCGCTTTACGATTCTTATACAAAAAATAAAAAATAATGATATTTAAGGAGGGGCTCCCATACATGAAACTAAAACCGGAAAAAATCTTTTGTCATACTAATGCGTGTGGGGTGTCTATGGATAAGTCTCTTAAAATAACATAGAGGTTCCCAAAACTATTTTCTTTTAAAGTCTAACGTTTCTTTGCTAGACGCTTCCAAAGTGGTGAAATGGGCGTCCCCCCCCCCCCCCCATCTAACTTCTAAACTAAGCGAGAGACAATTTAAAATAAATACATAATGTAGATCTTAACAAATACTTTCAACGAAAATTGGTTTGGACGAGATCGAACGAGAAGTTTTTGAGATATAGCACATTTTGAACAACCGCAAACATAACTTTGTTCTTCATACAAACACTATGAAAAACAAAGTTATATTTGCTGTCAACAAAATATTGTGGTATTTTACTAAGTGGAGTAAGTGTATGCCCTAATTTAGACAAAGTTTCAAACCCTCAGTGCGAGAGTCCGACTCGCACTTGGCCGGTTTTAAGATACATGGTGACGGCGACCCGTGCGTGGAGGTGTTGTCGACGTGCACCACTAGACGGCGGTGCTGCGAGTTATTTGACTCGCGCTATATTCTAGTAGTCTTATCGTTTACATACCTACAGTATTAACCGTAGACACCACAGTTCCACACACCCACAGTTAGACACACAGATAAGGTGGACTTGCACACGATGATTTAAAACTGATAAAGACAGAATGATGTTTTATCCAGGATAAGCGTATCCTAGGTTAAGTCATCATGCGCAAGTGGGTCTAAGTAAATTTCCTGTAACCTTACCGCTGATGTATCTTGCGGCCAATACGGTCACAGGAATGATGAAATAATATAGTACTCGTAATATCCACCTAAAAACACAACCGCCCAGCGCAAAGTAAAATATCTATATTTGTAGAAGGGAACGGAATTGGTAATAGAAAGCTTATAAAACTTATACTAGGTACATAATATGAAATAATGAAGCATACAAATCAATCCACATAGTAACAAGACCACAGAACACCATTTCTGCCATAAGGATTGAGGACTGGTTTCTTCTACCCGATAGCTTATGTTAATTGAACGCATTCTTACAAAGTAAATATTTAAAACACGTTTGTGTACCGTTCAAATGGACTATCAAATGGAAAACTACACCAAGCCTAATTCGTAAGGTGTTGGTTTATTTTCTCGTACTGTATAATTATAAATAAATGTAAAATAAAAATCATGTTACTTATTCACAATTTCTGGTTAGTTGGGGAATGTTAGTTGTTAATTCAACTGGAGAAACTATAATAATAAGTGGTCCGCTTAAAATAATTAAGTTGATTAGTTAAGTATGGAATGCTAATGAAAACAATTGTTTGTTTTTTCAACACATGGAACACTTTGGTTAGTGTCTTAGGATTGTTGCCTCTATAACTTGAACTAACTATTTAATCATTTGATTAGGGAGCAAACCAAAGAACAAACAAAACTTTATTAATAACAAACAAGAAAAAAATAAAACTAAGACAACATAAAAAAAATAACCTAATATCTACCTATTCAAAAACGAAACTATTTCCCTGCGGCAAGGAGGCTATGATGCTGGCCGCGTTGTCGCGTTGGATAGCTATGCTGATTCTTTGAGCTAGGAACCAGCCAGCTTTATTATTGGCTGTTAAAGAATTTAATTTTTGTGCAATTTTTCTAAACAGCAATTTAGCGGTGGGTCCCCACGGCCCAAACGTTTACGCCAAACGCCGCAAACACATAATCACTTGCAAGTGAAACGTACTTGCGACGCTTGGTGTTTTCAGCCAAAAATAAACAAAAAAAAGAAATAAGAAAACTAAATAAAGAATAAATTAGATTGAATAAAATAGCAATCACGATCACATGTAATTATCATTATCACAGAGATTCAAAAATGTGAATATAATATTCCTTTTTTTTCCTGAATTACCAATGGAAAAAAGAGCCTCCCAGATTCAGAAAAATTAAGTTGACATTCACTTGATCTGCAACAAGGTCCATCAAATAAAATAAGAAGGCTTTTTCGTTTGACTGTACAAGCTTAGGACATCGACCGCATTATAAGATCGTCCATGAGTAGCAAGCTGAACCTATCAATTGGGTAATCGCACTTGACTGAATCGCGTTGCAAACAAAAACACTCTGTCCTTATCAGATATCCATCTTGTTTAGAAGTAGGTTACCTACTAGAAAATCAACGAACAATGAAGGCCAAACCCAATCAATCAAATGACCGACGGAATCAATAATTTTAAGTGCATTTCGCATTGTGTAGCCAGCCTATTGGCAGAAACAGAACAACAACATAGCCTACGAAACAACCTTATTTATGAAAAACTAAGTATGTATATTGTTATCCTTATAATATAGACTAATATTATAAAGCTGAGAGTTTGCTTGTTTTCTTGAATGCGCTATTCTCAGGAACTACTGGACCGATTTGAAAATATTTGATTGTATTGGATAGCTTATTTATTGAGTAAGGCTATAAAACATCATGATACGACTTATAAGAGCAGAGCAATAATGAAATATGTTGCAAAAATGGTGGAAAACTTCACGCTCCGACTCCGACACGGGAAGGGAGTGAACAAACGCATAACGCGCGGACGAAGTCGCGGGGGATCGCTATTCCTTTGTATTTCTGTTATAAATTGCCAAGTTTAAATACTTTTGTATTCCGTATAATTTTTCGCATCATTCGGTAACTTAGGGTGCGAGTATACAGAACATATTTGTATTGAATTTGCATATGAGTCATGGGATTTACTTGACATAAATGCAAGAATTACGTGACTGAAATAAAAATATTTTAATATGAACAAATTAGGGATAATTTGATAATTTATTTATTTAAATAAAGACACAAGAAATATACAAATTTAACAATGGAAACAAAGCGCAGTCTTATTTTATATCCTCGTAACAAAAAAATATTTTGTGTGGTACGTACAATTACAATCCAACAACACTTTGACATTGGGGGTTGTTGGATAGAGGATGTAAATTTTTAACAATTACATAGCAGCTTGGTACCTAGTTTAGTACCTACCTTCACTATGATTTCTCTCTCACATAGGAGGTGGTTTCACTAAAAATGTCAAAGTAAAGCAATCTTCATGTTCGCGCATGTGGTGGTAGAATGGATATGTTTATTTTGTTAACCACACGATCTTAAAACAATAAATGCGCTTTCTTTTAAACATTCGGAAAGCCTAGGGAAATATTTTTACGATGTCTTTCAATTAACTTGTTTTTCTTTATGTTCTTATATTAATAAACTTTAATGTTTAAAATACGTTAAAATATAAACAAAAAATAAAAATAATTGGTTTGTTTAATAAATATTTAATGGGTTTAAATCTAAAATGAATAAAGTCACTCACCATCACTTTATATCCCGCCATTATTTTGTGTTTTTTCCAAGGGACATGAAACAACATCTAACAACCGTGCTGCCTTGTGATCAGCTGTCAACGAACTGGGAACTACAAGTTTTATCCGCATCCAAGTTTAATGCGGGCGTTATAGGGGCATACATTCAATAGATAGGAAATAACGTAGGTATAGATAGACCGACGGCGACGTGCATACTATAAAGTCAACAGGCCGATAACAAAAATAGCATATTAATAACAAAACAATCAGACAACTTCAGTTACTTTAATATGCACTCGCTTTGTTATCTATTTTTACTATATTGCACATAATAATGTGCACATTAGCAAATAAGTCTGATTTCGGTGATTAACTTTTGAAAAATTGTGTGAAAGTTTTGAAAGTTATCGAAATCATCATTACAAAACTTGATGACTAAGCTAATTGAATAATTAAAACCAAAATACAAGCGCGTGGGATGCTCTAAGGACTTTTGCCAATAACTATCCGCATGTGTCCATTAATAATAAAAATACGGCTACGTGCGATTCGAACTCGCCCACTGAGGGTCCCGTGCCAAATTTAACTGAATTAGGGATCCACTTACTTCCACTACACCAAAATACCACAATATTTTGTAGACAGCAAACATAACTTTGTTTTTCATAGTGTTTGTATGAAGAACAAAGTTATGTTTGCAGTTATTGAAAATGTGCTATATCTCAAAAACCACTACCTAGTTTGATCAGGTCCAAACCAATTTTCGTTGAAAGTGTTTGTTAAGATCTACATTCTCGCTTAGTTTAGAAGTTAGAGTGGGGGGGACGTACGACGACGACGTTACGTATAGTAGGATATCTTTATTTTGTAGTCTTCCGTCCGTGTCCGTCCGGACGGATTGACAGACAGACTTGACGAAACTATAAGGGTTCCGTTTTGCCATTCGGCTTCGGAACCCTAAAAAATGACTAAAAAGTCGGCACGTAAGTAATAAGTTTTTATAAAGCTGATATAATTATGTACTTACTAGGTAGGTTGACAACTTTTTAAACGCCTACATTAGTAGTCTAGCAATGTTTCTCTTAGAGGTAAAAAAAGCTTATTACACAATGAAAATAATTACATAATTAATTGTGTTTATTTTAACTTGGGCCCTTATTTTGAGTCACTCGCGTAAAGATGGCGTGTGATATTAATTGATTAATGTCGGATTTTCCAATGAAAATGAAAATAATTAATTAATTACACATGGGAGTGATTTAAAAAAGATAACTGAATTATGTGAGAACTAACGTCTGTATTTGGCGAGATTTCTATTGATAACTAAATCTTATTCGATCATAAATTACACGCCATATTCAAGCAAGTGATTCAAAAATATGACCCCTGAATGTGGTCTTCTGATACCCTGATGTCAAAAAAAGTAAAATGTAGGTTAAGATTATCTAGACAAGACATTTATCTCTCCACAACCTTTTCTTTATCTTTTCGGAAATCATCTTGGCTTTGTTGTGTAGGTATGTTACTTCTGTGACCTAGTAGTCTATTTCTTTCGATAGAATGTATCGAGTCCAACATAACTCATAATGACTTGGTGGTTTAGAGTCAAACCGTCGAATAAGTCAGGTCAAAAAGTAACTTATTAAAGTTCAGACTCCAACCGTAGAGATCAAATTCCTATCTAATATTCGTATACCTATACGTAGGCCCCTTATTCGAAATATATCTTGCGGTATGGAGACAAAGACCAAGACCAAGGAAAACAACTTAAACAAGCCATCCATCATGAAGAAGATTCGTGGAGGCCAATGGATGGATGGATGCAGAGCTAAATGCGTCCAAATAATTAAATTTAGGGTTCCGTAAGCGATTTCTATGAAACTATAATGAATAAAATACATGAAGTAGATGTGGGGTGCGATTGTGTAAAGCAATCGTATTCATTTGACAGTTCAAAACGTACGGTATGGTCTGTCAAATGGCAAAGAACAAAGGGTTTGACAGCTCATATCGTACGTTTTGGACTGTCAAATGAATACGATTGCTTTACGCAATTCCACCTCATATCAAATACCTGCTTTCAACGAAAATTGGTTTGAACGAAATCGAACCAATCGTTTTTAGTAAGTAGCACATTTTCAACAAACGCATACCCATAAAACTTTTGTCATGAAAAACAAAGTTATGTACCTGCCAAAATATTGTATACAATTTTCGCTTGGTAGAAGTACCTAGGTGGACCCCAAAATCAGTTTAAATTTGGCACGGACGGTACGTGGTTCCGACTCGCACTTGGCCATTATATTTGATGGAATGAATGAAAGTAACAAACTATAGAAACTACTTAGAACAAAACAATACAAGTGCTAAAAAACTTAGCTTGTTTATCAAAACATTAAAGCGCGAATTTCTATGATTTATGATTCCCGAATCTCTATCCTTTGTACACCAAGAAATTATTTGAAAATTGCGAAAGATAGATTAATGTTTGGTGTTGATGAATAATGCAACACATTTACTAAAACTAATTTGATTAACTGTCAGTGGCCAATCTCCCACAATCATTTCACTGAAAACTTGTCGTAGACTTCATTGCAAAGTCACTTATTTGTTAATAATGCGAATTAAAAAGCTTGGAAAAGTATAGTTATCATTGGACATATTTTTTACTTGTTGCTTATTGTAACAGATTTTTGAATTATTTTGCCATTAGAGAGAAAAAAATAACAAATTGTAAAGTTTTAGAGATTAACGCCTTATTTTATCGTAGTTTTTCAGTTGAAATATACTAAAATGACTAAAACTTCATTGGACCAATATTCATATAAAACGTTCTTTAGAGAATTGATTGGCATTGATATTTTTCAAAAATTAGAAATCAATTTGTCAACACATTGATGTAAACATTGGTATAAATTCCAAATTGTTCCAAGGTGCAAACGGGCACCGAACCGATTTACTCTGGACACAAAACCCGATCCAATGAATATAGCCATCCCTGTCACATGCGTACACGGCCTGTTATGAGTGACAGGGATGGGTATATTCATTGGATCGGGTTTTGTGTCTCCAGAGTAAGGCCTCAGTACGGCGCATACTCTTGTCTCTTACTAATCTGTGGTACCGCGCGAGCACCCGTCGAGGTAGGACCTGTGCAATTTTTCGCCGCGTCCCGACATTCGTACGCTCGTAAGTTCGTAACGTGGAATGGTAATTATACTACGACCAAATACTTTTGATCCACTTAGAATTTTGTTTGTGAGGGAAGCCCCGTTTATTATGAAATATGAATATATGATTTATTTTAGTTGTCTGTCTAATTATAATATAATATTTTTGTTTATTTAGCTATGGGTCGCAATGTATACCGTGTCTTAAAAAAAGAAAACGCGATAACTCTGCTGCGTTGAAAAAGCAACAGAGACGAGGCTTTTTTTTTGTTTAGCTGAAGTAGGTACGTAAAATATATGACTAATTTGGGCTAGTATGATTTGTTTTAACGAATACTTTGTCTCTAGATGATATCCAAAGAGCTAACAGACAGACTTTGTAATACACAGAATTCGAAAGCTAACTTGGATCTATAAGACTTTGATACACATGCTGCCAAGAGCAGCGGTTGGTGAACAGTAACCGTCTAGAAACATTTTGAAAGAGGTATATGTGGCTTTGGCACAGTCTATTATGGTGAATTGTATACCTTTTTTGAAGACTGCGGCTAAAACTCGTTTCTTAAACGTAGAACGTGCTCAACTAAACCTATTAAAGACTATGTATTTAAAAAGAGTATATAAATATTTAGTAAAGTACTAAGTAAAGTTAGCCTGTAACGTCCCACTGCTCTGGGCAAAGGCTTTACCTCAACTATGAGGTAGTTCGCGCCATACTCCACTGCGCGGTCTCAGATGTTATCGAGCAGCCCATAAGGCCTCTGAATAGGCTTAACGACTAATATCAACCGATATTAGCCGGGACCAACGGCTTAACGTGCCTTCCGCAGCACAATTTCAATGTAAAATGACAGATATTCTAATAGAAAAATGTTACCATAGTATTATTGAATTTATTAATGACAAGATGTAATAATGTGTGAATTTTGACATTTAATATAATTGACTCACTATTAACTTTATTTTGGAAAATGTAATTAATTTGATTATTTGAATAATTATAAATCTGTAAAATGAATTAATATTAATTGTTCTATTGCATGATTATGTGAAAATTTGCATACCATATTATTGGTAGAATACACTGGACTTATTATTTTAATTTTATAATTTTAGATCTTTGTAACTGTATTCTCGCAAATAAAGACTTACTTACTTACAAGATGCTTGTGATATACGTCACTTATATGGTCGGAATGGTCATCTTTCTAAACACGACCGCGCTGAAGGTTGCTTCACTTCGGTATTACTGCCAAAACGTTGCCTCCACTGGGCTACAAGTAGGTACCTACATAAGCAAAAAAAGTAAACAAGATAGAATATACCTACAATAAGTCTAACCTAAATATTTTATGAACATAAGAACATGTAGCTCGCCTGTTATCTGGTTACAGTTAAAGGGTTCTATTCCTCGTCTGACACAAATGCAATTTAAATTATTTAGTTTCAAAAGCGATAAAATACTACAAAAATACGGTATAAATTATTGTGTACCTATTAACTTTGTAAAACTAAAATGATTTTCTACACCTGTCCTCAATTATTTTTCTTTCGGGTGATACACATCATCAGGTTTGCCAGGCCTATGTACATACCACAATTACCATAAACAACCATACAATAGAGCCTATATGCAATGGGAGAAGTTGCTTTCCTTTAAGTCTACTTACGCTACCTTCCTGAGCCCCTTTTACGAAAAAGATAGCACATTAAATAAACATTACAAATTGTAAATTGTAATTGTAAATTACAGGCTACAATTCAACAAGTTTCTGTTCAATAAAGAATACAACTTACAAATTTACCATGGTGGAAAATCTACAAAATTGTAGAATTGTAGCTACAATTTTACAAGTTTCTGTTCAATAAATATTTTCTCTCTACAGGTGACAATTTACATATTTGTGGGGAAAACGGTTTTATTGAACGCATAATTGTAGTTATAAGTTGACATATTTTGTAAATTGTATTACAATTCCGACAGGTAGACTCGCCTTGTGTCAGAAATTTACAATTCTGTGCCTCGACCTTACAAGTAAAGAAAATCGGAATAAATATTTAAAAATGATATAATATAATAGAGAATAATATGATAAAGAATATAAAAAAAAATATATATAAAAAAATTGATATAATATGATAGAGAATAATGATATAATATAAATGATATAATATATTAGAGACAGAATCAATATTTTGATTATTTTTATTTTATATGATAAAGAATAAAAAATAATAATAAAATAGATATAATATGATACAGAATAATGATATAATATATTATAGACAGAATCAATATTTTGTTACCTCTGTTACCATGACTTTCGTTACGTATCAAACAAATAAGAAAGTACTTTATAAAGCATTATGCTACTTAATACTTATGAATCTACCCTCGTTAATTAAAAAATAATTGTCAATAAAATCTTACATTTTATGTAATTGTAACTTAAAATTACAAATTTGTAACTACAATTTTGTCATCGAATTCTACATGCGTTTTATTACATATGTAAACGTTTATTAAATAGCATTTATAATTACAATATTTGTAAGGTTTTTACTTGTAGATATTTAACATATTTGTAAGGTTTATTAAACAGCACTTGTCAGAAATCTTAACAAATATGCAAGTTATTTACGAGTTAAGGCTAAGGTTACCATAACAATAAAAAAGTATACCTCCAATATTGAATGCTGTCATTATGACATTCTTTCCTTTTCGGTTAATATTAGTACGGTTAGAAGCTTACTGCTAAGTTTTTGGAGTACGAGGGTAAAAATTTAACCTTGAGCTTTATTATGATGATTACAAAGTAGAATTTGATGAAAATGCAATGATCTTTCTTGAATTCAACGACGTAATAATCAATCCTATTTTCGAAAACAACGTAATTGTGTATCCACACCACCAGGCAGCACGAGACCGCGGCCGTGCCGGCGGCCATGCCACACTGATTACACCAAAGGTGCAACATCAATTCAATTGTGATAGCATTTATGTGTCAAATCATGTCACGGATTGAGTGTTTAGACATGTGTCGCGGTAAACATAAAAGGTTATTAAAACATAAATTACTTAGAAGTATTGATATCTTGTTTTTAGCAAATCGTCCCCAAAATAACTTTCTACCCCTTTTTAACACCATTAAGTGATAATTTTCAATAAAATTTAAAACGCATCTTACGTATTGTCGATTCACCAAGACCAAGGAAATGTGTTACCCCATACAAACTTTGCCTCCCTTTTTCACCCCCTTAATGATAGAATTTTGAAAAATATTTTGTCATCGGATCGCTACGTTATACAAAGAACACAGCCTCCTAGTTTCAAGTCTCTAAGATCAGCGGTCTAGACTGTGCTGAGATCCGCCAGTCAGTCACGCAGGACCAAGCATTTTATAAGTTTAGATGTGACTGCTTTTATTGTGTAATTATATAAATACATAAGAAATATGTTTGTTTTATTATTAGTCAAATTCTTCGTATAAATAAACCATTTTGGGTTTATTTGATAAGATTATCGATTGTTATTACGATCACGGCTCAAGATTTTTTTGTCCATCTCGTCCAGCTTATGTTGCGTGCGTTCGTGTGACTAAGACACGCACACATAAACAAAAACGAAGTTTTTACCTATTCTCGCGCGTAATAATTTTGTGGACTGGCTCTTTTCTTTCTTTCTCTGGATTTCTTATTTTTCCACGTTCCGTTCTATGCTGGTAAAAGTGACATGGATGGACAATTGACATAAGATAATGCAACCTAAATGCGTGAAACGAAACGAAACATTCCTAACAAACGTAAACAAAAGGAAGCCAAAAGTGACGTTAGTTTGAAAATTCCTAAAAAAAACAAACGAAAATGTGAAACATGTACAAGATTTTCATAAATAAGTCTCTAGTTATTAGTTACTTACTAACTCTGAAGTATTATTAAATTATATCCGCCGAGGTTGACTATATAAGTGAAAACAAACGGGCCGTGCCCCACAGGAAATGATACGCTACGCCACAGGGTGACTAACACTGAGCAAAATCATGGGCACAACATACAGAGAATTGTTTAAATTATACGATTTAATCCAATGCGGGGATGTATGGTATGTACCCATAATTATTTAGTAAATTATACCTTGTAAATTGTTGATATATGAAGATATAAATCTTCACCCCCTACTGTGACTATATCTTGTGTTATTTTATGCTTAATTGTTTTATTTTATTCTAAATTTCTGAAAATTATGTGAATATTACTTTTTTGACCATTAAAAGTGTAGTCATGTAACTAATGCATTTCTTTGCATGACAATTTCAGCTCAGTGGAAAGCTTCCTCAGAGATAACAATGTGCCAGTCAATGAAGTGTTACCTTGCAAAGGTATTGGTGTTCTTCATTTAGCAGTAGGAATTGACCCCTTGGAAAAATCAAAACAGTGTACAGAATCAATTTTGAAGTATGGAGGAGATCCGAATTTATGGTAGAGTAAAAAATATATAATAATAACTACTTTTATCCTCTTCTTTTCTTAAATTAGAAATTTAAATGGTGATAACTTATATATACCCACTTTTTTCTTAGCAATGATGATGGAGTGACTCCGGTCCACATAGCGGCAATATGGGGCCGCGTGGACAACCTAAAGCTCTTAATTGGCTGCGGTGGTGATCCATCTCGATGTGATCTTGACGGCCTGACAGCATTTGACTATGCTGCTAGAGAACAGCAATGGGAAGTGTATGACTACCTTCATAATGTTGTAGATCAGACAGATGACAGATTTGGGTCCCCATGTGCATACACTTTAGATTTAGGTATGTATAGAATTTTATAACAGGGAAAATGTTATATCACTTATCACAATGCTATACACTAAACAGGATAAACCTTGAATTTACTAATCTGTTTCCCTAAAACTTGCATTTTTGTGAGTCATTGATAACAGAAATATTAAATAACAATATTATGTACAATTTATACATATTTCAGATAAAGTGCTAGTGACTACAGACCAAATGGTTGCCGAATATGAACCCATTGAAAATAATAACCTGTTTGAACAAACAGTACCCAGAAAATCAGACATGGTGCGAGACTGGTGTGATAAAAACAGCCTCGTCATCAACAAACTATACCCAACTATTCTGGGTGAAACGTTCCTGATAGAAAATGAGTCAGTACCTTGGAAAAGCTCAGACTTCACCAAAAACATCACACTGGATCTCAGTAATGATAGAACATCAACGCAGCCTGAGTTGAATGCAACAAATAGTAGTTTTAAGACATGTCTAACAAAAAATGTACCTTGTGAAGTAGAAATAAGTGGAGTGAAAAAATTGGATGTCACATTGGATCAAACAAACTGCCAATGTAGCCAAAGTAGTACTGAAATCAAAGGCAGAATGAGCATATACGAAAATTTCTCTCTGCCTGGATCACCTAACAGTATTATGCATAAGAATTATAACTCAAAAAGCAATTTGAGAATGTGCAAAAAGAATTGTATGTCTTCATTGTGTTCTAATATGAAGAGCATGTTAACATTGGACAGTTCCCAATCATTGGTATCTAGTGACACATCTAAAGTTGATTTGGACAAGGCATTGGCTGTTGTACAGAATAAGAGTAATGAGTTTTTACTGAGCAACATAACTTCGGTGTCTGATTTCAATGCTATGAACACCAGAAGATCTTCAGCTAGTAGTGGGGTCAGCAGCAACTACTCGGGAGGTAGTATAGTGATAGGGAACATGCATGAGGAGTTTAAATATGAAGACAAAGAGGAAGATGTGGTGTTGATTGAGAAAAGATTGCTGGTTTCTTCAATAGTGTAAGTATGACATAACCATCTAGTACTCAACTAGACATGTACTTGTATTTGAAAACTAGGTTCTGACTGCCTTTAACTATAAATTTATACAATTGGTTAGTAAGTCGGTAATTAATATTATACTTTCTTCAATTTGAGAGTTGAAAATTGTCTAATGTACGGGACGCGCTGGACCGTTTCTGTAATGGGTCCTTGGGGCGTCTTATCTGGTCCGGTAAGGTTCAATGTTGCTGTATTACTGTAGAGCTGCAGAGCTGTAGAACTGTAATTCGATGTAGGTTCGGCGATGCTCATCTGAAGGAAAGAAAACTCCACAATTAGGTAATTTGCTTATAATCAGTTTAAAGACCTTCACATACTATTAGATAAGTTCTTATTGTATTGACATGTTAAATTATTTATTTATTTATTATAGGTGAGACTTGTCCATTACGAAATATTTTGTTTAAATTATATTTTCGTCTACTATAACACAACGACCTTATAGTTGAGGTAAGGCCTATGCCCAGCAGAGGGATGTTTTATATTTTCATCAAATCATATTTAATAATTTGGTGGCAAATCCCAAGCAAAGCTATAATTTTTAATCAGTTAGCATTGGGAATACCCTGTTTAGGTCACATGCACTCATAAATTATCATGTATATCGCTCAGTGTCTATTCGAAGCCGGCGATATTACACGCGCGATACTAAAATGACGCACGATTTAGCCGTTGTTTTCGGCAAATTAGTTATACAGAAGGATCCCATTAAAGTTAAAAGAAAAAGGAATTCTTATGGGTAAGAAAATGATTCTCAATTAATCGTTTCATAAAACAGTATGTGGTGGCTTTTATAGAAGTTCAAAACATGTCAATTAGGTTCATTTCTTTGAATTCGAAATAAGAATCGTAAATGTTCGAGGCATATTGCGTCTTCAAGATAAAGCACTAAGCCTCAATATCCAATGTTTTTTAAATCCTAACAATTAAGTAATATTAAAGTGTGTTATCAGTTGTTTGTATCCTTTGTTTGTAGCTTAAAATATTTCTTGCCTGCATACTTTTAGATAGGTACCTTATGTTATTATTATTATAAAAGAAAACCATCAGCTACTAAAAATATTATTTTACTGTTGTTTTTTACAATAATGTTAACCAACTTATTTATTCTACAGACTACCCTTAGATGATGGACCGGGTGGAAGCAGTCCTGACCAAACGGTTCTCTCCGTAGCATCATCTCTGCCATCATCAGTTCAGTATGACAACAACACTCTCCGGGCCGAGCTGATAAAACGGGGCTTCAGGCCAGGCCCTATACAGGACACCACAAGGACTTTGTACCTAAAGAAACTGCAAGCTTTGAAAAAGAACCCGATTGTGGTGAAGAATCAGGGAAAAAGTGAGTAGAAAATACATTTTAGAATTAAACATTGAAATCAGTCATCATCATCATCTAACATCCAAAGATTGTGGAAAAGTTAAGTGCGCATTAAAGTTTTCTCCTGTTTAATTTAGTCGCTCAAAGAATGCTTTTTTGATATTATCAATTTTGACTTAAAATGTAAAGTGAAACGGACTTTTTAGGAAAATTTACTTAGCCAGAAAATTTGGAATACTTTCCATTTATTTTGTATTAAAATTGAGATCATCAAAATAGCATTCTCTAAGGGGCTAAACTATAGTTCAGTCCTTTGATAACTTTATATACCTATTATAAAAACTTTTCATTTTCCATATAAAACAACTAATGGTGATACCATGTCATGAGTCACGCATGACAAATGCCAATGTTTTGTCTTCAAAATTTTGATGTCAATATTGTTTAATTTGTAAATATTTTATTTTATTTTACAAAATTATTGCAATGGTTTTAAAAGAATTTAAATTGTCTCGTGACATACTAACTAAAATCTTATTGAACAAAGGTAAATCTTCGGGCTTGCTTCCTGACTATTACAATGTTCACGATTCTACAAACTTATATTTACCTACTTAATAATATAAACTGAACTTGTAAAAAGTAACTGTATCAGACAAGGAAGTTTATATTATTAAGTTTGTATAGTGACAAAACATAATTTAAAAAATATAATTTTATATTTTTTCGTACACAGCATACAGTATAGAATTAGAGAGATCTCTCCGCTCCGCTGACTGGACTAAGAACCTATCTCCATACATAGAACTGGAAAACAAAGTGAGAGCCGATTTCTCGAATCCGAACCGAAAATGGCGGGAAGGGACTGCCAAGACTTCCTTTACATATTTACTGCTGGATCCGAGGGTGACAGACAATCTGCCAGCGAAGGCGAGCAAGCAAGCCCACGAGATGTCGTGGACTACGTTTGTTAACTCCATTTTCTATGTTGGGAAAGGTAAATAATTTTTGACCTTATGTGAAGTTATAGTGTTTATCAATCATAACTATATAAAAAATCGTGAGTACGTATTTGCAAGATTTATAGTCCTTGCTATAGACTCTAGACTCTATTGATATAGTTAACCTAAACATTATTACTTGGTATTATAATAATGTTTTCTTAAGTAGTATTCTACGATTTTCCCGCCTAGGAGCGCTCGCTTAAATATTACGGCGTGTGATTCTCGTTCGAAAACAAAAATTAAAATATTAATGGAATAATCAAACACGCGAATCAGTTATCAGTTCTCTTTCTATCAGTTATCTTTTAAATCACTCCCGTGTGGAGTTATACAAATTATTAATAAAAGAATCTGGCATTAATCAATAAATGTTCGTTTAAGAGTAGCAGTCATCGATTTTCTATGAAAATCAGTTGCAATCCATACAGGAGTAATTGAAAAAAATAAACACTCATTATATTGACGCGAGTGATACCAAGGTCTATAAGCTATCATAACTTTTTTTTTTTATTTCGGACCAGTAGTAGTTTCTAAGATTAGGTTATCCAAACAAAAAGAGTCCTCACTTTATACAGGGTGGCCCAAACAGTGACGTACAAATTTTTTTTTGGAAGCCTTACATCAAGGGCTATCCAAAATTCGGCTAACATACATAGGGTATCTATGTATGTTAGCCGAATTTTCGTAGTTTTTGGACATTATTTTTTTTGGCATTTTTTTTAATGTTCAAACAAATAATTCCTCTACATTATTAATGTTATGACAGTTTTTTGTTTTCCAGTATGATATTTATAAATTTACTTATAATAATAATAATGAATAAATTTATTTCAGACCAAAATGTGATCCATACAAAGTTGTTAGTTAAAAATCAAAATTCTCAAAAAACTATGTTAGTAACACCTTAATCTAAAACATAAATTCATGATTAACCCTTTTTTGTGCAGCTGGATCCAATGTTTAAAGATAAGACAAGAAGGCTTATCTCTAGTGACCCTTAGGATGCTGTTGTTGCTCTGCCTTACTCTGCAGAGCATTGATGCGGCTTATACTTTAATAGCAAAAAACAAGACTAATAAAAGTTTTTAAAAAAACCTCGAAATCTCCAAAAAATTTGCTATTACAAATATGGTATATTGGGATAGCCCTGGATTTAAAGAAGCCAAAAAAATATATTTCACTTTACTGTTTGGGCCAACCTGTATAAAACTGAGGAGTCTTTTTGTTTGGATGCCCTAATCTTAGAAACAACTACTACTGGTCCGAAACAAAAACGTGTTAGTTGGCCTGGCCCGGTTTATAAGCTATCATAGCTTATAAACCGGGCCACCCTGTATTATAATATAGATTAGTTATTCTCTTATTTCTTCCCTACATAAAATGACCGTGCAATTTATGCCAATATTCTTATTAACAGGAAAACGCTCAAGACCATACTCTCACCTATACCAAGCGCTGACTCTCTGGAAACGAAACTTCACCACGTCCAACGACAAGAAAGTTCAACAGATACTCGACATCTGGTCAGACAAGGTAGGTGTAATCTGCCTCCACATCTTCCAAAACGTCATACCAGCCGAGGCCTACACCTACGAGGCCTCCATGATCGACGTCATAGGCCTCCAGAATTTAAAAAACCTGAAATGTGGCAATTACTACGGAGTAGCCGCGTCCTGGCCTCTAAAAGAACGCAAAATGTTAGGCCTCTATCTTTTACATAAAGCGCTACAAATATTTCTCAGTGAGGGGGAAAGACAATTAAGACCTGACGATATAGACTAATAAAAGTTTAAATTGGTTGTGATACGGACGAAATTAAATTTCAGTGACATTTTCAATAATATTGATAATATTTATTTTTAGGTATCGATTGATAAGTAAATTATTTTTGATACTATTTGTACCTTGCCTAGATGTAGATATTTTTATGTAAATTTATTAGATTTAAATGTACTAATATTTATAAAAATTTTGGTAATGTACTTAAAATTTAGAACTATTCGGATTTAAAACTAATTTCTAGCGCATTTATTTGGATCTCAATCAGTTAACAAAATAAACATTACAGTAGCTTGTTCCTACCGACAGTATACCTTTAACCAAAGTAAGTTTTGAGTACCTAATTTAAGGTTTATATAACATCTTTTATATTTTTTAATGTTGTTTACAATTATTTGTAACGGTTATTGCGAATTTGCTAATGTTCGCGTCAATTTTGCTAAATGACGAGTTCTTTTTAATAATTTGCCTTTTCTAACAGTATTGCGTAATTATTGTAGTACCTATATTTTTTTTTGTAAATGTAATTTATGGAATTAATTAACCTGTAAGCTTTAATTTTACTCTTTTGATAGTATCCGTAGTTTCGATTTAAGTTACCGTTTTATATAAGGTCAAATCGTTTTAAGTGATAATATTTTAACTGTGTCTTTGTATACATCATTTTTATTTTTTTATTTACTCCGACAAAAAAATACCATTTCATAAAACAGCACCCTGACGATTTTAAAAGTTATCCACTTCATCGGCTTCGCCCCTCTCAATTCAATGCCCAATCCTTCTTTTTCTCCATGCTTAATTTATAAAAATTAAAAAACTGAAAAAAATATTATCTTAATCTTGAATTGTCTCAAAAACTAGCGCATAAAAACCCGAAGCGTTTTGTACAAAAAAAAAATATTGTGCTGAATCAGCCCTTTAAATATTATCACTTAAAACGAGGTGACCTTATATATGCATATGCATCTGACCATGTAGATGCAATGTATGCAATTATTATACCTCCTAGTCAACCTCACAATGTACAAGCATAATCAGCACATGACAATAGTTTTAACCTTATTATTAAGGACATAGAAATAAAACACATTTTCTAAGAAATAATTTATCTTTATTATTCCTTTTTTAACGTCTCGAATTCTTTTCTAAGAAAAATCAAACTTGGCTTTAGTTACATCAAAAAAATACACAAATGTTCATATTATATATCGATACATTATAAATACAATGACCGCGTATCGTACCGAGTCGCCACTGGTATTCGATACTTATAATGAAAGCGTAATGTCGCGTCATTTGCTACTCTTAATCAGTACATATTACCATTAATCGTGTGTAATTTTAAACAGTTACACGCGCGTTCGTCCTGTTCCTTTTATTTTTGCACACTTTTTCACCGCGCATTGGCAGTGACAGGTCAATTCATACGATAACAAAGGCCTTCATTTTATTTATCACCAACGGATGCGGTTTTATATTTTGTTTTTTTAAAACCATTATCAATATTTGCTCAAATGCAACATGCCACAATACATGCTACTACTACCTTTTCAATTTAAATTTGAATTCATGTTTTTAAGATTTACACTGATGATATTTGTCTTGCGATTATATTGGCTGTCAGGCAAAACAGATTTACAGAAAAATCGAGATACAGAATTAATTGAATTTTACCCAAAAAAATCTTGAATCAACTATGCAGCCAGATTCATCTTATTAAGCTTGCATCGTCTTTTAACCCCAATATAATTATTTAAATATATATTTTTAAGGTTCTTGAAATGGAAACATGTATATTTACTTTAATGGTATTATGTACTGAATAGACACACGTAAATCAATCGTTCAGTCAGTCCGCGCCCGCGGCGCTATGAGATCGCGCGACTCGCGCATACTCGGATACATTCAGTGATCGGACTCGTCTACCGCCTACACTTCTTGCTTATAGTTACAACATTCATATTCTGCTGGCTCCACAATACCCAAACCGTATTTAGTTCTAGAAAACTTCAGTTGTTAGTAGAGTTCAATACATAAACTACTCTGAAAAATTTCTTAGTCCTTTTGAGAAGTATAGCCGTCTTTTTCGCTCATACTAGCTTGACAGTACGAATGAGCGCGACGACTGGACAATAATGTTGACAGAAAGAGTACCAACATCTTTCATACACGTGTTTTTCAATATTGTGGAACCAGCTCAATAATAACATTATTAAAACGTTTGAAAGAGCTCGCAAACATGGGCTGAAATCAAGATCAAATTAAAAAGCACATTTTACAAGATGTTATTGAAGTAACTTTGAACCTCGAGAGCTGTGTTATTTTGTCGTTCTAACCTTTGGTTTTACATTTTAAATGGCAGTGAAGTGACGTATGTTGGTCTAATAAAAACTTATATAATTATTTTCATTAAAATCTCTTTTAATATCTCTCTTTAAAGTTGTTTCAATAGCAGCTCGAGCAGTAATAACATTTAGGTAAAATATCTGACGTGTTTTGATATTACAAACAATCATTGGGGCCCATGAAGCTTCCTTATAAACGCTCCAAATTCTACATAATCTCGTACACAAATCATTATTACATTTACATAGATTGTCTTCCTTGATTACATTTGCACATAAGAGAAAGTAAGTAGGTCTGTGTCTAAGGAACATTGCCGGTAGAAAATAACTCACTGGCTTTTTATTTTAAAACGATAGAATATTTAGGCCCGCTTAATACATAGTGAATTTGTTAGAGTTAAGAAACAGGTACGTGCGTACTGACTAATGTCATGAAAATAATATCGTTATACACTACAATAATTTTTGTATGGTCTCTAAAGTGTTAATAATGTTCATCTAATAGAAATGCAATCCATGCTTCGCTTCGTATCTCACTAACAATCAACCACGCCGTGGTCTTTAACTTATAACACATCAATTTTATCATTATCATCCCGAGAGAAGTAAGAAATGCAAACACAATAACCACTAAACTTTCAAATCAATTGGAAGACTGTATCGAACAATATACCGCGTTATATTATAAGTCATCAACAGCTAGGCGGTACAAAAGTTAGCCGGAAGCGAGTGCGTTTGTTGGAAACCACAAATGACGAGGAGTTCGCAATTTGTAACACGGCCATTACAAACTGTTTGTGGTCGCCACTAAATAGCCGTCGTGTTTACCTTCGCTTATGGCTTCCAACTACTCATACACATCGCTAGGCACTGGGAGACTAAATGCATTTAAAACATAAAATATAGTCTAGTATAACGTCTCCACACAAGATTCCCCAAACACTAATATATGAGGATTAAGCGTGAAAGTGGCTGGGATGGGTCGAATACAAAGTCTCTAACTTGGCATGTGCAGAGACTCTTATGTGGAACGCATACATAAGAAGGTAGAGAAACGCTAATCCCTTGTATGTGAGAATACGGACTATGAGATTTAATTATCATTAAAAGCCAGACATACATACACGTACAGCAATGCCCACACACTCCACAACTCTATAGGATGCTCTACGATTTATATAATAAGTCATTCATCACTATATAGGTGAACGCACACTTATCCGAGCCGAACGAGTCGAACGAAACGAATTTTAGAATTCTGTAAGTATATGAAATCTCATGAAACATTACCCGCATCGAATCGTCCAAATCTGGAAGTACCCCAGAAATCTCAGATAAATTCGGATGACGTCATCGGATTCGTTGCGGCGTATGCCATCGACTCGGTAGACTTGGCGGGTGTTCATATAAAATCTTCATTCTCACTCGCACCTTTATCTGTCACTCATAGTCTTATCTCATGATTTCTTCGTCGCGGTCGATTCATCTATTGCGGATATGTGTGCGAGGCCTCGATACGTTCGACGCATTCAGCTCGGATAAGTTTGCGTTCACCTTAATCGAGACAGAGTATGATTTGTGCACGCTACGACTCATGTAATGATCACATTGACGCCTTAAAACTTATCTTAGTACTTACTTAACATTAATTAATCTTAGTTTTTAAATCTAGGTACGCTTGCTTTCTTTGTGGAATGCAGTATTCATAAATAAAGATCTTACTAGGCTGTATTCGCATGATATTAAATTTAGTGGGGGCTTCAAACATCAGTACAATGCCCAGATGGAGAATCAAAGAATTCGATGTTTATATTACATAACCCTCACGGAGCGCTAAGGGTGTAAGGTAAGTTAATTTACAATTAACACTAATATTTACAAAACTAGTTTGTGCTTCACTAGTGAACATATAAAACATAATAGACGCAGCGCAGCCCAGTCCGGCGCGCGGGGAACACGGAAAATCACAACATCCATAGGAGTCTTCGATAAACACAACACTCGTTCCTTAAAATTCAGGTAAATATCTGTTCGGACACATTCTAAACATTCAAAGCGCACATCACATACACATGGGTTACGCGAGATCACAGTGTTTTAAATTATGGCTACTGGCATAGATAAGTTCGAAGAGAAGACCGCACTTTTAGTTCACAGTTATAGTTCACAGTCACGTCCGTGTTTGGTCGTTGCGAGCCGGCTCGGCCGGGGTCGATAGGTTTACGGGAGGCGCGTGCCCGTCCCGTCGGTCTCATTTGGGCGGCGTGGGGAAGGAGTTGACGACCGCCTGCGTGCTCGCGAGGACTGCTGCCGCTGCAACACACAATCTCCGTTACTCGTGGGTAGTTTAGAGAGCATCTCTAGCAAGACACAATGCCCGTTACTTGTGGGTAGTTAGAGAGCATGTCTAGACGGGAGCGGCGCGCGCGCGGCGCTTGTCGGTCGCGTGCTACCGGCCGCCTGCAACCAAGGACACGACCATAGTAGAATCAAATAAGTACGGTAAATTCATACAAGCGCACCGAGTTTCGTTTATATGTGTGCGCGCCCGTCTGTATGCGTCGTCGCACGCACACACTGATAAAATAAGAACGAAACAGCGTTACATCGCACGCTCTGCAGCTGCTGCATTGCTAGTATTATTTCGTGTGCCTAGCCGCTTTTTCGTAAAGATTGCTACAAAAAGGTCTAAAAAATATTGTTGTGTCCACAAAAATATTTTTTAGACAAATCCAGAATAAATTATTATAACAATCTTACGTAATGTAGTAATGATCTTACAAGGTCATACGCTAATGCAATTATTTAAGTAAATTTAGCTTAATACGCAAGTATTTTAGTATTATAAAATAAACCTAATAACAAAACAAGTTTTTTCGCTACTTTATTAAAGTAAGAAAATATGTTTTTATTTTGGTCTTTATATTCCGCGGATTTAAAATATTCTTGACGGTTGGATGTAGATCAATTATGAACCGGGGAAACAAGTCTGCGCAGTACTTGCGCCGTACACATTACGAGCCAATGCGGTGAGCAAGCAACAGCCCTACAACTTTAGACTATTATCGCTCGCACGGGGCTCGAGTCGGCGTACTTATTTGATTCTACTATGACACGACACACATATTAGGGGCGGCGCTACCGCTCCATCTTTGCGTCTAGAGGTGTACTCGTGGCACAAACAATTACAAGATACTTGAATATATCTATGTTAAACAGTCAGGATCGACGACACATACGGAGATCGATTGTTTTTAAACTAACTTAAATTTAAACATGTACACCTGCCACCTATACTTGGCTGCTTGGGACTCACCAGGGTAGGGCGGCTGGTAGAGCGGGTACCCCAGCCCCACGTATACACATTAAAGTGACTAGTTCCGTTCGCTCACACCTGCCACCTATACTCGGCTGGTTGGGACTCACCAGGGTAGGGCGGCGGGTACAGCGGGTACCCGTGCCCCACGTATACACATTAAAGTGACTAGTTCCGTTCGCTCACACCTGCCACGTATACTCGGCTGCTTGGGACTCACCAGGGTAGAGCGGCGGGTACAGCGGGTACCCCAGCCCCACGTGTACACATTAAAGTGACTAGCTCCGTTCGCTCACACCTGCCACCTATACTCGGCTGGTTGGGACTCACCAGGGTAGGGCGGTGGGTACAGCGGGTACCCCAGCCCCACGTGTACACATTAAAGTGACTAGCTCCGTTCGCTCACACCTGCCACCTATACTCGGCTGGTTGGGACTCACCAGGGTAGGGCGGTGGGTACAGCGGGTACCCCAGCCCCACGTATACACATTAAAGTGACTAGTTCCGTTCGCTCACACCTGCCACCTATACTCGGCTGGTTGGGACTCACCAGGGTAGGGCGGTGGGTACAGCGGGTACCCCAGCCCCACGTATACACATTAAAGTGACTAGTTCCGTTCGCTCACACCTGCCACCTATACTCGGCTGGTTGGGACTCACCAGGGTAGGGCGGTGGGTACAGCGGGTACCCCAGCCCCACGTATACACATTAAAGTGACTAGTTCCGTTCGCTCACACCTGCCACCTATACTCGGCTGGTTGGGACTCACCAGGGTAGGGCGGTGGGTACAGCGGGTACCCCAGCCCCACGTATACACATTAAAGTGACTAGTTCCGTTCGCTCACACCTGCCACCTATACTCGGCTGGTTGGGACTCACCAGGGTAGGGCGGTGGGTACAGCGGGTACCCCAGCCCCACGTATACACATTAAAGTGACTAGTTCCGTTCGCTCACACCTGCCACGTATACTCGGCTGCTTGGGACTCACCAGGGTAGAGCGGCGGGTACAGCGGGTACCCCAGCCCCACGTGTACACATTAAAGTGACTAGCTCCGTTCGCTCACACCTGCCACCTATACTTGGCTGGTTGGGACTCACCAGGGTAGGGCGGCGGGTACAGCGGGTCCGTTCGCTCACACCTGCCACCTACACTCGGCCGCTTGGGACTCACCAGGGTAGGGCGGCGGGTACAGCGGGTAGCCGAGCCCCACGTGCGTGTGGTGGTGCGTGTGCACGTGTCGCTGCGGGGGCGGCGAGCGCGGCGGCTCCTTGGGCGGCTCGGGGCGCGGCGGCTTGCCCTGCGGCGACTTGGCGTGCTCTTGCAGCTCGTGGATCTTGTGGGGGGGCGCGTGGGCCGGCCCGTACGCGTATTGCCCGCCGTGACCTACGGAAGATGGGGTGTTATTATTTGTTTTTTTTATATATAGACGACCCGTCTGGTGTAGTGGTCGAGAAATCGCCTACTACGCAGCGGGTTGCGGGTTCGATCCCCACACAATACAAACATTTTTGTGCATGAACATGTCTGTTTGTATTGGTCTGGGTGTTTTTGATGTATATAATGTATGTGTTTACAAACAAAAAGTATTTTAGTATTATATCCGTTGTCTGGCAACTACAACACAAGCTTTGAGTAGCTTACTTTGGGACTAGATGGCGATGTGTGGGAATGTCCAAAGGATATTATTATTTAATTTGACGACTTGCAGACAATTCTTTAGTGAATTTTCATTTTTTAACACTTACAACTAAAACTCACACTAAACAAGGTGGAAAAAAAGTCTTGAGTTGCATACCCTCCGTTGGCTATGATCATCATTGGGATACATACACAACTTTTTAGTGTTTAATTCTCGGTAACATACACTGGGTGATAATGGAAACTCGCCACTACTCTTATAGTAAATCGTAGCTAATTCGACAGCATGACCATGACAGTAACGAATTCTTTTCTGGGCTGACTGCCGTTACTAACTAATGTCGTCGGCTGTGCATGTATAAGATATCATTAAGCCTCAACCAAATATAAGCATTCAAGCCAAAATACATGTACCAAATTAGTTGTTAGGTTCTAATATAGTTTATAAGAAGTACGGTTTACTAACTCTATTTGGATCTTTTGTTGTCCTTTGAATAAATAAATAAATAATGGACGCCAATCACATACATTGCTCTGATCCCAAAGTTAGTAGCTAATTGCACTTGTGTTATGGAAATCAAACACAACGATGGTAGTACCACGAAACTCAGACCCGAGACAATATGGAAAATTTTGAAATTTAAATAAATATATTTTATTAGGGCGCTGGTCCATCATAATATCACCATTTATTGTTAAAAGTTTATTTTCTTTATACTTCATTTCATTACTAACATAACAATTATGCGTCTGTTCCTAATACCTAAAATATATATTTATCTTCAACTAACCTGGTGGCAACAAGTCCAGTTTAGCTGGTGCCCCAGGGCGGGACAGGTCTTCCGGCGCGTGATACCGAGGAACCGTCCAGCCGCCCCCGAAGCCCCCCACAAGCATAGGGCTCAGGGGCGGCCGGTACACGGTGTCGAAGGGCAGAGCCCCGTAGTGGGGCGCTTGCATGTAGGGTGGAAGGTAGTATTGCGAGGTAGGTGGGGGTGGGGGCCCTTGAGTCTCCGTTGTGGGCTTCTGGCCTTCTTGTTTGACCTGGAAAGAGAAACGAAGTAGTAAATATGATTTTTTAATGAATAAATAAATTGCAGCTTAGCGACCCTAATACAAAACAGTGCGATCTTAAACTGGAGAATCGTAACCTCTTCGAAGCGTCTTAAAATATAGGTAACACTGTTTCAGCATTGAGTTGTTATTACTAGATATAGAGATCTATCCCAAGCAAAAAATGTGTCTCAAATAAGACGAAAAGATTATGACGTACTTCTTGAAATAAGAATTTCGAATATGAAACCATTTGTATGAATTGATGACAAGTGGCGTCAATTCATGGAGCATGAGATCTGTTCGTGGTGTCAGTTCCACACGTCAGTCACGTTAGTCACAAATGACACTTAATTTTATTACTTAATGTTGAAAAATTGTTTAAAAATTACCATGGCATTTTTTTACAATACATGTGGGAGTCCAAATTTAACTAGTATTTTTAATATTCTTTAAATAAACTATGCAAGGATATAATAATGCAATTGCCAATGAAAGTTGATCACGCTAACCTATTCCTTAACCTTCAATAGCCGTTCTAAAATTAATAGATAAATCGCAGAAAAATGACGTATCAATGGGCAGTGGCCATCGTATATTTGCCAGTGTGTACGTGAGTACAAAGTTAAACAACTTCTCCTATACGAGTAATTGAAGGTATCATACCTTGACTTCCTCCTTAGGCTTGTCCTCCTTGTCTTTGGAGGGGGGCTTGTGCGCGTGCTGCGGGGGGCGCTGCGGGGGCGCGGGGGGCCCCTGCCCCGGCTGAGGGGGCCCGGGCTTGCCGTCACCGCCCCCCTCTTTCCGGCGCTGCTCTAGCGTCATGTAATACCTGGAAGAAGTAGTGGAGTCATTATCAAAAGAGTTTCGTGGTCTGACTCTTTAGTCAGACCACGAAACCCTTTCTGTAAAACAGGGGTGGCCAACTTGATTGGACCCAAGATCTCTTGTTCACTAACGAGACCCTGTGCGATCTACCGTATGTAATTGGTAGATCGCACATGGTCTAGAAATCTTAAATGAAACAGCATAATTCAGTACACAATCATAAAGCATTTTTTATTTAATTAAGAGAAAAACATAAACGTGAAAATTATATGTACGTTGGGCAGTCTGGTCTACGTTTTTATATTTTTTGCCTTGCCACGATCGACTGGACAAACAGTCGTGATCGACGGTCGATCGCGATCGACCTGTTGGCCACCCCTGCTGTAAAAGTTATCACAATTCTTTAATTGTGATAACTTTTATTTTAATATTTAAATTTCTTGCTATGCTGTGAACCGGCAGCAAATAACATATTCTGATGGGCTTTTACATAAACGTGCCTTCTCATTTCGTTCATTGAACATGATTGAACCCTATCGAAATTGACAGGAATTGTGGTTGAATCTATACCTACTATTATTATATGTTTGTTTGAACGCGCTAATCTCAGGTTCTACTGGACCGATTTCAAAAATGATGTTTATGTAAGATAGCTTATTTATCGAGGAAGCCTTTAAGCTATAACACATCAGCTGCGATGGGAGGGGAGGGAGCAAACGAAGTTACGGGGGAACGCTAGTTCTATTTTATTAGGCTGTTACAATCAACGTCCCAGTATCAAGCATTAGATAAGTGCCGTTTTATTTCACAATATAGCTTGTGCATTAACCATGTTATAATAATCTGAATGTAGTACTAAACTTCAATCATGATTATGAATTAAAATATATGATATCTTAACCTTGGTTCGCTTCAGAATTAACCACCATTTTCTTTTTCTTGTTTCATTTTGGATGTTTGTATTATCATTTATATATTTTTCATTTATTTAGTATATGTATACTATGTATGTTTATTAGTATTTTAAATATATATCTTTTTATATGTGTAATTTTAGCCATGTATGTGTATGTTAGTGCATTGTACATCTTTTATTATGTACCACTCTTCTCACTTTTTTTTTATTCCGCCACTCTCTGCCGTAGTAAGTAGTTGACTGGTAGAGAATGCCTTATGGCAGTAAGTCCGCTAATTGTACAACTTAAGTGCAAAATAGTTTAAATAAAAAGCTGCCGCAATCTACCTAGCGATGTGCCGAGTACGGTTTGACTCGAGTCAGACTCGATTCCTGCTTTGGACTCGCTTACTCGAATACCAATTTATTTTGATTCGAGTACACCGGACTCGATTCCGGTACTCGAGTCAGGAAGAATCGATTCGATTCTATTTATGCGAGTCCAACTAACTCGAGTCTAGTATACGAGTTTTGTTTTGAACACAAACGAAATAACTGAAAAGGGATAAATAATAACTTAGATACATAAATATTTAAAATCATAAAGCGTGGGTTTCTTCATAATCGGATATGAGCAATGTTTCTTTTGAGGTCGATGCCAACCGCAACATTAGGAAGAAAGGACTCGGTAATGAGGGTTGATTCGAGTCCAGCCGGAATTGAAATACTGACTCGAGTCCAGCCGGACTCGAATCAGTATTCGAATACCAAACATAGAATTCGAGTCGAGGGAATCGAGTCATGATTCGAATACCGTAAAAACTGACTCGAGTCAACTCGATCCACCAAAAGGACGACTCGGCACATCACTAAATCTACCACGACCAATAAAATCGGTGAAATCGTTTCTAGTTGTAATAATGTCAACTTTTATATTTAAATGAATGAGAATTGAGAACGCGTATCTAACATAAGGCTATTCATTGACTAGTTCGCTGCTACCGGTTTTATTTTTATTGATAAAATTAATCGGAACTTGAACTAAACTAGTTTAACATATACTGCTTGTCATAAAACATAAATTACCTAACCCAAAACTTGTAAACTCATAAAATTGTTATTACCTCCTAAATTATGGGTGTTGGTTATTTTATACTCTATTCCAACATTACATACACATAAAAATACACGCCTCTGATGATAACTAAATTCTTGTTTTTATAATTTTCTTCCCACACACTCACAGTTAATTTTCCTAAATTTAAAAATTGCTTATTTAGGTGGTAGAAATATGCACAACTGCTATCAAGTGTTTTGGTTTTGGTGTACCAGTATTGGACAAAATTGTAGGAGTTAATTTGATTTTTCATCAAGCAATCTACGTTTAAGTGAAAAGCATAAGCCCCCTTATTCCAAAGACTAAGTGCGCTTTCACATAAGAGCGACAGCAGCGCTTCTCTCTAATGTGAAGTGCTTACTGCTGTCATTTTATGTATGGAATTGATATTGAATTTATTGGAATGGCGCGACTGCTGCACGACAGTCATGCTGCTAAAAACGCCTAAGTGTGAAAGCGCTCTAAGCACCAGGCTTAACGTAGTAAGATACTATAAGACCAATTATCAACAACCTTTTAATGACATTATTTATTAATAGAGTTATACTATTCCTATTGGTAGCATGATTTAAGCTTTGGTTTAAACCTGTTTTATTTTAAAAGGGGTAGTAGTCTTACTGATACGGGCACGTAGGCTTAGTGTTGTAAGTCTACCGTAGCCTACCAAAACGCACGGAATTTTGCCGGTAGGATACGGAATACTACGGCATGCTGCGTAGCTTTCGTAGATAACTTTTATGAAGGAATTTGCAAGATAAAGTTCCAAATGTGACATACCTAGTCTCGTAATCGTTTTAAATTTGAAAGAAAATCCTCTTTAACTTCGTGAAATACTTTTTTGTATCAAAATAATATTTTTTTATTTTATGTTAAAACTGAAACTTTTTAACTAAAAAAAATAATAGTCACCATATTAGAATAAATGACTATGATTTATTTTAAATTCAGATTCAAGAACATTTATTTCTCACAAGGATATTTCGTAATACAATTAAATGAAATCTACGAAAGCTTCGGCACCTTATGGTGTTGATTCCGAAGTCTGCCGTAGTCTACCAGAATGCTATTGATTTTTTTGGTAGGATACATTGGACTTACAAATCTACGTAAGCTTGATATTAAGATTTGGCAGGTATATTATTATCTTACCTTCTCAACTCGTCTTCTCTAGTATGCGACGGCCTTTGAAAAGCGTATGACCCCATTTGAGCCTTAATTTCAATACTCTCCTTCAAGATCTGATGGTTATCATTCGGTCTATTCTGGTTATCCTTGCCTTCCGACGGCCGGGGCTGCTTGCCTTTGTCCAGGGGGCTGGGGGTCGTCTTAGACCTGTCTGGCTCTTTGCCTTTGTCCTCCAGTGCCCCCCCGGGGGGCGGTCCCCCCGGTTCCACGTTGTAGGGAAAATTCGGCACGTAGTTATACGGGTAGAAGTGCTGGGGTAACACTTTTTGAGGGCCGCTCTCTTGTTTCTGGTCCTGTAAAATGTAAGTGGTACCTTAGAGTTTGCTAAACAATGCCTAGGAAATCAATAAAAACATGGTCAATAGTTAAATTAGGGTGGTTGAACAAGGTGAATTAAGATGGCAACTTTTTCTTAAGTTATACAGAGTGAAGTACAGGGCACTTACGTCATCCATCATGGAATATTTTCTGACGCAATTTAGTTATTATTGTATTATCTAAGTAAACAACCCAAATCATGTTTATATTTAATAATTAGTTAGTAATCAATATTTTTACTTTAGGTAAGCAAAAGAGAATAATCGTGTATTAAGTAACCGACTTAGTTACCGATTGCAAAACATTTCGGAATTTTGTTTAGATATACAATTTTGCCGAACAAACAACCTATTTTATAACATCTTAACCTCAAAGAACAACCAATGAAATGAAGCAGCTAAAATATAAAAGAAAATCAATGAAAAAACAAGGAAGGAAAGACTTGAAAACAAAGGTAATTCATAACTAAAGTGAATACCCACTTAATACGAAATTAAAGTAAGAAGAAAGGAAAACAGGACTTCACTTAAATTGACCATATGATAATGTTTATAATATGTTAGAAGAGAAAGATCTTAAAGGAGAAATGAAAACAAGGAAAAGGCATGTACAACAAAAACAACGTGTAAAGAAACCACAGAAAACCGTGTTAAAAAGAAATGAAGTTAATTATTAAAGAAAAGCGTGTGTTAATACAGAGTGAAATCTACTTTAAACATCAATTAATATACTGAAAAGAAAAATCTTGGCTTTTCTGGTACAAAAAGGAGAAAACAAATAAAAAATCCCACATAAAGAACAAAAAGACTAGCAAAAGGCTTGGGTACTCTGATGCATAACACATAGTTTGCGACGAGACCCTTACTTTATGGTCGGCCTTTGGATCTCCTTTAGCGAGGTCATCCTTAGCCTTGTCTGCGGGTTGTGGAGGCGCGGACTGCGCGTGCGCCGGCGGCAGATACGGCGGCTGCCCGTAGTACTACGGGTCAGAAACGACACTGTTATTACGGAGGTACAGGAGAATGGCCAGTGTGATACCCACTGCAAGTCCTGTGTGGCAATGGGTGTCAGTGAAGGTTGGATATAAAGAAACTAGACCTCCAAAAGTGAAACTCTTTGATATTCCCTATTTTTAGTACGATCATAATGATCAGACTCTGATTGATTACAAAACAATGACTATGGGTGGTCTCATCAGCACAGATTCAAATGAGAGTCTTCTCTAAACGTTTTGAATTTCATCTATAATTTGACTTGAAACCTTAAGTCACAACAACATTTGTCACTTGTCCTCACCTGATGATACACCGGGAAGGGCCTATGCGCCGGGTCGGGCTCAGCCGCAGTATCAGGAGGCGCTGCATCATCAGATATGTCAGAATACGCTGGCGACCGCACCCCTGGCGTTGGAGACCTGCGCGCGCGCCGCTTTCCTGGCGACTCTTCCGCTGCTGATTCAGTTGACTTGCGCTCTTCGGAGGGCATTAGGGCTGATCTGGGTTTCACCTGGGAAAAAGATAATTGATTTAAATTAACAAAAGGCTAACTTAACAAGGATGTTATTATAATTAACTTTAACTATACCATAAGACAGGGTTCACGTGCTTTGTTCGGATATAAAGATGACAAAAGTGACCAAGATGAGGATGTTGATTCATATGCGCTCCAACACAACATAACTCTATTTATATCTAAATCCTAACATTTTCGAATACATAACCCTTTACAAAAAAAAACTGTAAAAAAGTTTGATGAATTCCAGTAAATAGAAGGAGTCACTAACTATTAATAGAGCTCGATTGAAGATCGAGTCAAACTGACCATTCAAACTTAGCAAACGATTGTGTTGAGGAAGATTTCTTACCCCCTACATACGTACAAGGGGGAAACTCACTTCTACTAATGATGCCAGTCGCTCAATAAAGAACATTACCTTAAATTGAGTAGGTTGTAACGTCGGAAGAAGTTCTGGTGGTGGTGTTGAGGGCGGTGGTGGAGTCTGCACCCTCTCCGCGGGCGCAGGGGGCTCCGGTGTGGCTGCCATTTCTTCCGAGAAGCGAGGCTGTTGCGGAGACTCCGCTCGCGCCTCGGGCTTCTCCGGAGACTTCTCTGGCGACTTCTCACTTTTCGCTTCAGGGGACTTTACAGGGGTTGGAGACTTAACAGGAGTAGCAGGCGTCGCTGGCGCAGACGTTGGCCTCGCAGGCGACCCTGGCTCAGCAGCAGGCTCCTCCTGCTCTGAACTCGAACCATCCTTGTCATCGTCATCAGGCGTCCCGTGAGCATGCGATCTGTGGTACTTGAGTCCGTTCGCGTGCTTGTACTTCTTCGAGCAGTTCGGCTCTGGACATTCTAGCAGGACGGGGTCTGGTGGAGGAGACGACGGCGTCGGAGGCGGTCGCTTCGCTTTCGGCGTTGGCGGCCGTTCTTCCGCCTCCGACGTCCGCTTTCTCTTCGAATCTGGTCTCGGAGGTGTGAAGGGTGTGGGGGAGGGAAGCGCTCGGCGTCCTTTTGCACCGCCGTTTCGGAGCTTGCTGTGGACTGAGGACCGAGTCTCTGTGAAGTTCGTCATGTCTGTGGGCGCGGCGCCGCGGCCGCGTTTCGCTCTGCCTTTCGGCGTTCGCGCGTCTAATTCTTCTGTCGGTGAGTCACAAAATCTGAAACACGAAATCCTTATCTTTACACTAAAGTTCGATCAAGTTTCAAGTTTGTTAATCTAATCACTTCGAAAGCTATTAAGTAGCAGGTATCATTACTCCGGATCGGTATTAAGTTACTTACCGTGGAGGCGCCCAGTCGTGCCGCGTGCAATCGAGCAGCGTCCCAACGTAGGTCTTCCCTCGCCACGTCACATTCACTACCAAAACACCTGGAACAAGGACATCGACTGTTAAATTTATGGCTTCTCAATTCCATTCCATCCAATGGGCTTCCCAAAATGAGATTACTTCGCAACTGTACCTACGTTGCCGTTAACAAAATTGATGCAGTCTATGGCTGTAAAGGTTCCGATCCAATTTGTCACGGGTCCTCATTTGCATTAGGGAACAAGGGGCCAAAGGAGGTGGCATTCGCGAGGAACGTGACTTTAACCGCATATTCAGAAGCGTTACTTCGAACACCCTACGTGTCGACTATGCAAATTTAATTAATATAATTCAGCTGCATTCTTAAAACATTTTTATAACAAGTTTCCACATGAATCCATAATGAAAGCCAATTTTCAAAGTACTCCAGAGAGTACTATCTGAAGCGAGTTAATCTTGTCGCTGTCCGCAAAATGTTTTTCGTAAACACGATGAACAAATTGAGATAAAAATGAGGGTCTGGACAATCCCTTTTTAATCCCGAGCGAGCCATTTCAGAGACACGATTTTATATAGCGGTCTCGTTGAATTGTAATTAAGTAGCTTTTTCACATTTTAAACAGGTTTAATGAGATTCTGGAATCTGGAATAATATAACCTTAACGTTTTAGGGTTTTTTTGTGGAGCCAAGTTAATTTCCATCTGGGGAATGAGCTACTGAATCACGGTTATAAATCTACACAGTCATGCAAAGTCTAAACAATATCACTATTGAAGGTACTACTTCTAAATACTCCATTATAAAATAAAATGGTTATTGTTAATAGTTCCAACAGAAATATAAAAGGTGATTCATAAACCACATACAAGAATACACCATGAAAATTCGTGAAACAATACAAGTCGATCAGTATCGGCAGTTGCCGCAACCGTGCTACTACAGATTTATTGTTTCACGAACAATGGACACATAAAGCATTTCTCTACAAGCCATTAACATAAAATGATCGATTTGTTGTGCCGACTGTTAATTTGATGTGAGCTCTGACAATAACCCAGTATTAGCCCTTTTATGAATAAAGCTGGCATCCGAGCGCTGACATATCGATTTGATAATAGTATAGACAATAATTACCACTGGTTATGAGTGTTACTATTAATAAATTGCGGTTAAACGTAATTCATAGCGATTGTAATCGTATCTGAACCAATTAGATAACAATACTTTAATCTAATAATTTATAACGGCCAAATGCATAGTTTGTTGGACATATAAAGCTATGCACACTTAACTCACAATTTAATGTTGCTGAGATTTTCTTGAAGTTAACAGAGAATAATATAGACATTTGTTGTCGCCCGATGCGCGGTTTATGATAGTGTATCAACACCGTCGGCGGCATTGCCGGCGGCCATGCCGCTTGCATGCTGCAGCGTGTTTTTCCATAGTATCTGACAGTTAGGTACTTGACATATATGCCGCCGGCAATGTCGTCGGGAGGAGTGGATACATCATGAATTTTATGACTTTTGTTTTTATTTTTATTAATTTTGTTTACTCTTATAAATTAAAAACGTGTATAGACTTGGCCCGAAATATTTAATTTTATTTATTTATTTTTAACTTTGTTTGATAAATTATAAATATTTATTATTCATATTAGTTTGAAAAGTCTGGCCTGCGAAAGTCGTCGTCATATCGTAGTAGCTTATTACGTAAATTAACCATTTTTCTCTTTTCTAAAACAGGCTTAACGCAGACTTGCTTATTTTGGAATTAAAAAGAAACTACTGCAGTTTTATTATATTGGGCAGCGAAGACGAGCGAATTACCAGGCGAGCAGAAATATTTAAGAAGTGTGCGCGCAGATGGGTCGTTTTAGGAAAAGGCGACCTCGGACCGCCCTGTTTTTATTATTTAGGGGTGGAATCCTCTTCTAAACGGGCCTCGGTGGTCACGGAAAAGTTAAATTAGACCCCGTTCGGTTGCACGTAATCGCTTCGATTTGTAAGTCCACCGCAGTAATGGCGTAGCGACATGTCATTAGATTGGTCGTTAGAGTGGCGACACAGAGCACTATCATTAAACTGTCATGTTTTCTGTAATTTGTCGAGGAATGGAAACGTTGTGAACGGAACTGTTGGCGCGGGAACCTAGGTGACCCACACGTATCGAGTAAAAAGACTGTGATTTACAATCAGCGTGGATGTAAATAGATGGTTGGTTGATTATTGAATAAGACAAAAAATACACGCCAAGTGTTCCGTCCGTCCGATTGATGTTTGAAATGTAATGTCCATTAATTTTGCCAAATAATACGTGTAAGCGTTTCTATATTTTCCAAATTATACTTTACTACATCAACGTCACCGACGTAATTCTGAACTTTATGAAGTAACATGTTAGTGCCGATAGATAAATAAATTCAAGATACTAGTACTAAAAATGAGTTAATCATATTACTCCATCACAAATAATTCGTTCGATGTTTATCAAGTCTTCTGTAAATAATTACTTACTTAGATTAAAAGCACTTTAAAAAGATATTCATGCACAAGTAAAACAAGATACGAGTGCTAATCGAAAACGTCTTATCAGTTAATATCTTTCAGATATTCGGATTTGTTAATCTACACGGATCGGTGATTTATTTGTTGTAATTAAGCAAAGATTTGCGTCTATCTCTAAATGTCGACTGTCCGATTAGTCCGAGGTGCCATAGGAGCGCAGGAGCTCGGAATAGGTTCATTTAGAGGCCGCTAATTACGGCACGGGCCGGGGTAATCAACAGCCAAATGGCTTTGGCCCTCGCCCTCCTGCCGCCGCCCTCCCTTTGTTCCCTCAACGATAAATTCCTCAGCAAAAACCCGACAGAATTTGGATAACAGGTAAGCGGATTCGCTTGCCCCTTTTATATCAAACATTTTGTTATCAAATCAAACTCATATCGATAGCTTTTTAATTTAACCCACGGCCTTCGGCTATATCGGATTTAATAACAGAGAAGGGTGTGGGCGGCGCCGTGTTCGGAGCGGGTAATCAGACTCATCCATTGTTCCCCACACCGAGACAAACAAAGTTCCGGGGATTTCATTTACATCCATTCAGAGTGCATCCGACCTGTTGGTAAAGTAAACTCGCTTCGATTCTACACAAATGTTCGACCGCGCGCGATGCGTCATGATTCTCATGAATTATTTCGTGTGTTAACAGAGCTGTGGTTAATAAGTTAATAAACGGAAGTTACCTGTACATACAGTACTAATTAGCCGAATGGAACGTAAAGTAAGTGTAGCGGCCGGCTCCGGCGAGCACTCTTAATTGTTAGCACATGAGTCGCTCGTAAACCCGTCTCGTGGGTATTTTTTGAGCTCGAACGCCAGCCAGATGCTCCCATGTTTAATGGGCAACATTAAGGTATTAATGCCGACGTTGCCCGCCGTATACGTGAATGATTAAACTTCATATAAAAGTCGGATGATAAAATTACAACAGTGCCAGTAAACAATATTTAATTTCCGTAAGCTCGTCGCTGCCATTAGCCGAAAATAAATAAGCCTGGAGAGAGGGCGTGAATCCCTCCCCGCGAAGCCGAGGGCAGCGGGCGGATAAATTTGGAAAGTGGCAACAGAAGCGAGCAGATGGTGATTTATTATCGTGTTTTATAATAATTACGAGCGGAGCCGGGGGGCGGCATTGTGCCTCTAATGGCCGGGACGTGTGCTCTCCTATTACATTGTGCTCAGTTTTATTTCCACAGATGATGGACGACTGTGTCTTAGATAGGATCGTATTGCCCCGCCTCACGTTGAATAGATATCACCAAATTCGAAAATAATAAGCGTCTGCGTGTGTCGATGCGATAAATAAACGTCTATTTCTGACAATGATCAATCTGGCTTGATTAATTCCGCATGGTTTATAGTTTCGTCAAGTCTGTCTGTTGGTTTTTAGGGTTCCGTAGCCGAATGGCGTCTGTCTGTCTGTCCGTCCGTAAGTCACAGCCATTTTATTCTGTAACTATAAGCATTACACAATTGAAATTTGGTAAAGGATGTATCCTGTTAACCGCTTACCGATTCTCATACATTAAATAAAAAATATTGATTTAAGGGGGGGCATACATGAAACTAAAACCAAAAAAAAAATTTTTGTCAAACCTATGCTTGTGGGGTGTCTATAGTAGATAGGTCTTTTAAAATGATATTGAGGTTCCTTTAACCATTTTCTTTTAAAGTCTAACGTTTCGTAGCTAGACGCTTCTAAAGTGGTAAAATGGGCGTCCCCCGGGGCCCCCATCTAACTTCTAAACCAAGCAAGTGTAAATTTTGAAAAAAATAACGAATGTAAATCTTAACAAATACTTTCAACGAATATTGGTTCGGACGGGATCGAACTAGTAGTTTTTGAGATATAGCACATTTTCAACAACCGCAAACATAACTTTGTACTTCATACAAAGACCATGAAAAACAAAGTTATATTTGCGGTCAATAAAATATTGTGGTATTTTACTAAGTAGAAGTAAGTGGATTCCCTAATTCGGTTAAAGTTGGCATGGAACCCTCAGTGCGCGAGTCCGACTCGCACTCGCACTTGGCCGGTTTTTCTCATTAATGGGGATAAGCATTGCAATTATTCAGACGAAAATACGATGTACTTTTAAATGTTTTAAGCAAAATTATTTGTTTACAGCACTTTGGAATTTATTGGCTGCGTATCAAAGGATCGAGCGGACGATTTATTTCGTTATCAAACTTGAACCTTGTATTTCAATTTTTATTAAGACTAATAAAATGTTTACTATATCCAGAATGTCCTAATGCTATGTAGGATAAGAGTGCAAACGTATTTTTAGTGCCAAGATCGTAAATTTGAGTAATAAAGTAATAATAGTCGATATAATTGGTTCAGCGTGGGCATAAATTTCACGAAATTAGTTTCTGTCTAAATTATTTGTTTAGCCGATAGCGAGTTGGCAGGCAGTCATTACCAGGCGGGCATGAAAGGTGAAGTGTGAGCTGTACCAAAGTGCTTATTAAATGCGAGTACGCAGATCGTATCTACCGCTAATAAGCGCTTGGGTGATTACGCGGGAGCCCCATTGACTCCACTGTTTTATGTATTCCATGAATATATTAATTTTACACCGACTTATTGTGGCTTTAAAGCTAAGTGGAGAAAAGGCATTATGGTTATGGCCACCATGAAACGAGTAACGACGAAAATGGTTGTACGTATTCAATAATCGCTTAAGGCAGGTGATGTAAATGTAAATTTATTACTCGTCTCAGATATTTCATCACGAATTCAATTTATTATGTATTTGTGCCTGAATCTGAAAATTATAGAACTCCTGTTAAGGAATTTAAAGTAACTTAGCTCAGCTTAACCTCTGTTTATATAGTAGAGCGATTATCAAATGAATGTTTAATGATTCATTTATTCTGAAGCGTACTGCTTGCTTTTCGGATTGTTTTGACCAGAAAATTAGAAATTGTAGATAATAAAATCCTGCTTAACATTTTATCTAAATCAATTATCACACTATGTTTTTAATTGAGCATAGTGTCAAAACGGTTTCGCCTTCAACACCTAAAATGATTTAGTTTCGTATACGTTAGATCATTAATTATAAAACGTTATTGAAGAAAACCAATTTATGATCCGTTATTGTTTAATTAAACGTTTTTAACAATTTTTAACCGTTTTCTCACATGGTTTAGAATTTTTTAACACTCACAGTGTCATATTTTATATTCATAAAGGTGAAATAAGAAACCAAAAATTTGCGCACGGGCGGGACTTGAACTAGCAACTTCCTGGCTAACCGGGCCAAAAAACAAATAAACGTCACGCGTAATGACGTATCCGTAAGAGACCACAAATTTCGCAAGGTCGGACAGACGGCACGGTAGCTCAATTGGTAGAGCGTTTGGTCCGGTTAGCCAGAAAGCTGCTGGTTCAAGTCCCGCCCGTGCGCAAATTTTTGGTTTCTTATTTCATCTTTACGTTTTCTCACATTTTCCAGTCCTGAAATACGAAACAAAAATGATTCACGGCCGCCTTGATTTATATACATAGGTATACTATAGTAATATTATTTTTATACGCGCTATTTTCTTTATTTAAATTTTATGTCTTGCTTCCTGGGGATAAACCGTTGTTTTTACGGTTTCATATCGTTTTAGTTCCTTACAAAATGTTATAGAGACTAATATAAGGAACCGTTCCGAACGTTTTAAAAACGTTATTTTAAATAACGTGTCCGAGCCTTGGTCTGTCTCGATAATTTACCTAATTGAACGATTACAATTATCTCGAAAAGATATAGGCGGACACATTTAAACCAAGAATTTCTACTTGTTTACATTTTAACTTCACATTTAAACAACTTAATTGACGTCTAATTAAATGACAACCATTTTGGTAAAGGTTAAATCATTTAAGGCTAAGCCGAAATCTCTCCTTCCCAAAAGTTTTAATACTACTATGTTAATTACAGATAAACGAGGCAAAATAATATTTCATTAGAGGTTGACGATACTTAAAATGAATGTACAGTTGTATAATTATGCCGACATTTCTGAGAAATGTTGTGAAATACTCATATTAATGTTTAGTGAGCCAATGCGTTATCAATTAAATGGCTATCACGAACAACGTCGAAATTAATGAACACATAAAGATTCCAAATGTTATTAATGGTTCACTCATCGGCAGATAACCGCCTATATTAATTGAATAGCTTCATTATCGTCGAAGAAGCGAATGTATCGCTTAAGGTGACCTTTAGTATAGGTTATTGAGACGATTAACGCATTTGCTGTGTTAATTATTTGTTGATTACTTATACTTTATAGGCCATTCTCGACTTCGGCTTTAAAACTATTACGCGACGGATTACCATTTTGGTACGCTGACTTTTTTGGCAGAATTAATGGAATAGTTTGCAAAAGGAATGGTCATAATGATTTTCGCCCGAAGCTGTACCATCTGTTCATTTTCTGCGAATCGAGGTTCTTTTTTTTAAGAAAATTACATGAGTGCGATTGATTGAATAATTATAATGGATTGCTAGGGTTTTAAGTAGACGTTTGCATGTGATTGAACAGATGCCAAGCTAATAGTGAATGTCGTTTCTAGTTTTTCCAGGTTTTTCGATTTCGTAACTCATCCATCATCATTTACCAATGAATCAGTTTTCTGTCAGTCCTGTTTTACTGGGTTCACGATTTTTTAACAGCATCTAGTGCTTATAATAAGCGCTGTTACATGTTTAAGTGTCAATCAGGATCTAACTCTAAAACGTTACTTTACTTACTTTCTCGTATTGAGACGGGTTTAACTTTAACCCATAAAATTAGGAATATTAATTTTATGCTTTAACCTTTTATGTTATATCTGTCCACGTCACGACGACACTTTGTAGAAATACGAGTAAATCCTTACTTTAATTTAACTGACTTTAATTAGACTGTTTGCGTTATTATGAATAAGGGGTATTCATAATAACGCAAACAGTCTAATAATAAACCTGTATTTATTACACTTTATGTCTCGTTCTTTCTTGGCGCTGTTATCATTTGCCTGAAAGTGACAAAACAGTGTAATATCTAAAATAGATTTTTTAGACTGTTTGAGTTATTATGAATAAGACGGTTGGATTGTAATCTCGCGGTTTATACAATAACATTCGATTCTTCCATGAATTTTTTAACAAAAAGTTAACTAAGCGGTTACGTAAATTATAACTGGATAATCTGGGCATTTTTATTTTATTTTTTAAAACCATTTGTTTTACTAGAAACGTCAATCAACGGGCCTGCAAAGCGTCACAAGTACCAGGCGTGCATAAGCGTGCAATGGTGATGCGCTACGGTGCTGCGTTCGTGCGCTAGTAACAACTCACCACCTTCCGTCTCATGCCAGACGATGCCCTCCAGCGTGACCGAGGTACCAGGCTCGCAGGGGCCGAGGCAGTCGGGCTCCGTTATCGTTCCCACCGAGGTGCCGACGCATACTTCTGCCGTTTCCTGTAAAAGAAAATTGGTTGCTGAACGTCGGATGTAACGGAATTGAATTGCAGTGGTGGACTTATGTAAGTCCGAGCGCATTTGTATGTGTGAGCTAAAAAGTACGTAAATAAAGATGCAAATATCATATTCATGATCAAATAAAATCTCACCTAATTGTCCGTTTTTCTTTGCTAGTCGCATAATGTAAATAATATTTTTATAACTTTTAAAATAATCTCAGAAAATCACATAAATATATCTATGTGCTTAACGTTGAATTGCCTATGTAAGTTGGTGAGTTAGGTGTTTACTAAATCTTATTTAAATAAAATAAATTATTTCGCTAAAAAGTAATGTCAAGATTGTTTTCAATATTCGACTAGCAACGAGAAACTGACTTTATAAGAAGATTTATCGTCAATCTAATTTACAAATTGAGTAGATGTCAGTCAAGTACAAATAGCAATCAATTGATAATTGCAAATCAATCCTAATTGCTGACTTATGAACAGCCCACTAAAAAAGTTAATTTGTGCCAATAAATTACTAACATCAACAATCTGAAAAGTATTTAATGTCTCATCGTTGTATTCATGTTATTAGGCCAGAAAACAAATGAATAAACGAAATAAAATCGAGTGGAGCGAAACAAAAACAACGTGTAAAAGGAAAATTCCGCGGCCATTCACTTCGCCAAAACAATTCATGTTACAGGGTTTTTCACTAACTGAAGCGGAATTGTGTAAAGCAATCGTATTCATTTGACAGTTCAAAACGTGCGGTATGATCTCACATCAGGTATCAGGTGTTTTGTTCTTTGCCGTTTGACAGATCATACTGTACATTTTCAACTGTCAAATGAATACGATTGCTTTACACAATTCCTCCTCTGGACACACGTGTGTTTGGTTGATGGTACTGAAAAGTATTATCACTAATTATTCCGTCATCTGGACACGCCAAGATTTTTACGTGTGTCAATTAAGTTGTGAAATTAAGTTTCCATGTGGACGGACACGCATACAAATCTTGGCCTGTCCAGATGGTGAAATATTAAGTAGTATTATCTTTAAGTTTCACCAACTGAACACACGTGTCCATTCTCTTGTGTCCAGTTGATGAATAACCCCCATATACATAATCAAACAGCTAACCGACAGACAATTAAGATTTTACTATTGTGCTACATATTTTAATTAGTTTACATAAGGACTTTGTAATTATCTCGTTTTCATGTTAAATAAATAAATAAATATTGGACACCAATCACATACATTGCTCTGATCCCAAAGTAAGTAGCTAATTGCACTTGTGTTATGGAAATCAGACAACAAATGTGGTAAAACAACACCCAGACCCGAAACAATATAGATAATTTTGATTTCTATATTGACCCGACCGGGAATCTAGCCCGAAACCTCGGAGTGGCGAACCAGCGTGCTTAGCCATCACGGAGGTCATCAATGTTGACAACTCTGTTTACAAAAGATTAAAATAGTTTCGTTAAAATTTATCATTTCAATAAATAAATAGAATTGCAAGGCAAATGCGTTTGGCGGTTTTTACAATGGCCAGGCATGCATGAATGATGATATGTGAGTATGATTAAATCTCGCTGCATTTATTTAACAACGTTGTGAATATGTGATTGAATTTAAAATAATTTGCCGCTACGCGTATGTATTGTATGCAGCACCGCGAAAAATCATGTGGCTTAATTTATTTCGTTAATGAGAAATTTTTTAACCTCGCTTTTACGCAGATGTTCGCGTTTTATAAAATCCTTTGTTGGAAAAGCGTCTGTAAATTGGAAAGTCTGGTTTTTTAATTTCATTAAACAACATGACACGGTCATTATTTATAAATAAATGTTTTGAACATATTTTAGTCGTACATTATTATAAATCGCTTTTACAATTTAGTAATTAAAATAAAAGATTTGGTAACTTCAATATTTTGTGACTTCGGAGAGATATTGCCTATTTGATGATGTGATGTTCTAGATTTCTGGAGCCATGAAAATACGTGCACCATTCTTCTTATACATACTTACACAAAACTAAGTCGTATGCTGAAGGTACAAAGGTAAAATTGGTATTTATCTTAAAATTTTCCAATTACCAAGAATTCAATATCGTTAAAGAAGGGAGCTTGTTTGACAAACCCAGATAGTACGGAAAAATTATGCCTCCAAAACATAAGGTCCTTTGTACAAATAGGAACAAAACTTGTTCGTTAAAAAGTGTTATTACTTTATCTAAATATATTTTTAAAGTTTAAAGTAATTCAAAAATAGGTTAATATGAGTTTTAGGTACACACAGAAAAGTTCATTTTTTACTAATTGGGATTTGAAAGGAATGTAAACTGATAAATACTAAGCTATTTGATATGACATGTCCCTAATGTGTCCTTTATAAAGGCCAGAAGTAGAATCCGGATTCCGGGTTGACTGTCTTGAATTCAAAAGTGAGTACCTTACTTACATTCTACACTCAGTTCATTTCTGGCCGCAAAAATGTGAATAAATTTCGGGAACCAAGAATTTCCCGGACACGGCTATTTTTCACGCGGAGGACCCTCCGGAAAATCTAACGAGCGGAGTCGACTGCGGAACTCACCGGGATTGCATAAATGCAAAGAGCGTTTACGACGTAGAACATAATCAAATGAAGCCATTCCCATTCAGCGGCTGATACGAGAAAAGAACGGCGACATATCCACCTCCCGCTCGTACACACGGATAATGGTGTCACAAATTGTGAACTAAAGCACTCCCAGAATCGGAGATGTCGACTCCCAAAATGTTATTGGAAAAATAACAAAATTTTATGCGAGCCGACAGATATTACCTCCATAATAACCGTTTCACGTCCCAATGACAAGTAGGGTATCGTTTTATCGCCCGACTTGACGCCGTTGCGAGCGTTTTAAGAATGGATATTGAACAATCAATTACGAAAATTGCTCGGTTCCCCCGCTCCGTGATTCGGCGTGGCATTCCTTAGAACAGATTTATCGTTCTGTCTAGTATGTACTCATTTGCATTCGAATATTTCTCATTTCAAATATCAAATACAAGATTACAGTTTTGATTTATGTCTTCGATATGAGTTTGGTATGTAAGTATGTAGTGTTGCACTAACTGTATAACGGTTCACCTGTCTACTTGCGTTAATATGTATTGAATGGTACTAATTAGTCGAGCTAGCTGTAATTATTACAGATAAAAAAATTTATATCATTGACATTTCGACACGCGGGCCTGCACTGTTAATTATAAATCGTCGATTAGTCACAGTCGAAAGCCCGGCAGCCACTGCACGATAATCGATGTGTTTGGAGCAATTTGTTTTGAGAGAAATGATATTTTCCATCAATACGAGTCGAAGCACCTAAATAAACACGGCGTTTGGCATCGCCTCCATCCCGAACGCATTCGAGATGAAGTCATATTTCCGCCGCATTAAGAACTATATCTTCTATACGATTATCTTAACCCACGCGAAGTCTATAAACAAAATTAAACGCTTTATTGTTAGTCGAATGACAAATGCGCTATCATCTTACGCCCACAGTGCGCTACGAACGAAAGCCCGAGTCAACGCACAGTTTATATGGACAGTTAGCCGCAAACATATTAATATTTCGACACGCCATATCGCAATTAAATCCTTTATGAGCGAGCGTGAACAAGTCGCGGAGAGGGAGGCTTTGTGGAACACGGTGGGGTTGGAGGCGCTCGATGCTCCCGTCGCCCAAACAGGAGGGGTCGGGCCACCAGCTGCCGCTTTATCTCGACAAACGAACTCGCATCGCGAACTAAGAAAAAAACTTATGCCATTCGAATCTACATTTCAATAAAACTGCCCAAGCGCATAGGCGGCCATTTCGGACGCAAATAAGAGCCGGTGTCGATGCGACCGCGCATACAATAGATAGAGAGTAAATCAATTCACAACCGTCAGGAACAAAAGAGCGCGCCGAAAGCGGGTGTAACGAACGGGCCTTCGATTAAGACGCCGAAGGGAGTCGTTCCGAGACCTCTCATTGTAACGCATCGCAGGAACTAATTTGTAGTCTCGACGCCGACTCGGGCCGCAAAAGGAAACCATTTCGACGCCGACACCATCCTACATGCCTAATGACTCGATACAGTCTGGAGGCTGACTCACGTTAAGTATCCGATGATATGTGGCAGATTATTCGCGCAATCGAGCGTGGCAAATAGTGCTTGTCCGGTTTTGGCAGCGTGTCGTCCACATTTCAGTGGCCAACGGGAATCGTAGATAGGAACAGTGTAACCGAATTACGGTGTACAAAACTGGAGAGCATACGTCATTAAAATAATTTAGGCGAGCGGCACGTTTTAGTGCTTGCGTTTATGGGGCTGGCGGATGTAGCCTCGCTCGAGCCAGCCATAAATACCGGGGCGGTGCGGCAGTGCTGTTTACACTGTTTATACACCACCTACCGTCGGTACATTAATTTCTTGCTATGCGGAATAAGTGGCGACAAAGAGTATTCGTGCCAGCCAATGGCCCAGAACACATCAACGTTAGTACTAAGAACTTTGCCAAGTCCTCGGAGCGGCTGAATCACGGGTGGAATGGAACTAAGAATTTAGCAAGATTTGAGCGAGCAAATGATGGAATTATATTTCAAGACTCAAGAACAATGTCTTTTATTCAATAGAAGACATTTTACAGGAACATAATATGTCTATTTTGACATATTTCTATTTTTAGTTGACCCTGTTAGCAAATGTTTCTTTCCAAACACGTCGCATATTTTAACTTTTATTATTTGCTCGTGTAATGAGATTCTATTATGTGATGCTCAATGGCGCCGCTTGCACGAGGTATAAATAATAATTATATATGTAGAGTCGGGTATAATGGGTAGGGTTGACCCTACTCAATGTCTACCCTCTAATTAACTTCAATTCGATTTGACGCGGCAACTGTTACAATATTCGTTGGTTCAGCCCTCCTCGAGCTGATTTAGGCAGATTCGTTATTATTCGAGCCTCAAATAATCTGTGCAAATCTGATATCGACTTAATTAGTTTGGATGATCGAAAGAGACAAAAGTTAATCATGCAAAAGTGAAACTTAATGATTGACAGTTATGATGATGGAGTATAATAAACTGTCTGTATTAAATCTGAAGTTATGTACGTGCAATAAGAATGAATAAACAGAAATCGAAACAGCGAGCGTTTATTTATTTACCGACACAATTTTGCTTTTATTTGAAGGTAGCTACTAAATACAACTGAATTTGTCACAAAACATTGAAAGAAAATATTCTTAAGAAGACAAAGGCTCTTACAGGAATACAATGGAAAAGAGGAAAACCGCCAAAGGTTTTTGTTATCGCGCAAATGAAAAGACATCACTAAAAGGATTATATTTCTATAACATTGTACGGACGCTGAATACTAAGATGAAATGGAATTTAGGCGGTTTTCGTCGCGAAAATTAGGTCAAAATGAACAGTCCACAGCGTTTTGTTGCTAACTAGCCCTTAATGCAACGGCATAAGACACCGTAGTGTTGACACTTTGACGTGTTGTTGCCCGTACATAACAATTTACTAGCGGTCCCCCGCGACTGAGTTCGTTTTTTTTGAGCTTCCCCTCCCGTGTTAGTTCATTTTTTTCTTAATTGATTACGTTTTAAAAATAAAAGGCTTGTTCTTATGATTTTTCTAGCAATTATTCGAATTTTTTTCGCCGTAAAAACTATCCTTGAACTTCAACAAACATTAAAAAAAAGAATTGGCCAAATTGGTCTAGGTTGTTGAGTCATGCGCTCAGCAAAACATTTTGCGATTCATTTTTATATTATAGATGTAAAAGTTTGATATTTTCATGATAATTAGTTAAGGTAATACCAACGAAGTCAGATCATTCTAAGTCCTTTACTATCTCCATCGCCTCCCAAACGAAGAACATCAAGGAATGTTTAACGCTCACGATTATTAGTTGGATAAAGATCAAATGTTGTTATTGAAAAAAGTTCCTACTTTACATAGTAATGAGCACTGCTGAAGTGTCTTTGTGAATAATGATTAATATTGAAGAGTCGTCGGGTCGCCCTCAAGCCCGAGTTTCTCAAGTAGAAAATACTAGAACGGTGACGGTTTCAGAAACGTTGAAACTTGTCTGAAACTGTGGGGCTGAAAAGTTACGCCCAATAAAACTGTGCTTACCCTTTTCACGACGGACTCGAAAAATCTCAAATCTCTATCTTAGTTTTACCATTTTGGGAGAAGCTAAATTCTGCTTTTTACGTTTACGTGTCGCCTATTTTCTAGGGTCAGACAGTCAATTGTTTTACGAGTCTGGTATTAAACGTGGTTAAGTTTAAAATTTTATTTTCTGATTGTAATTATGACAGGTTTAAGCAATGGATATGCAAGAAATAGTTTTGAATATTCATATTAACATCACTACAAAAATATTACCAACAAACAAAGGTCAATACAGCCTCCGAAAGATACAGAAGTTAAGTAACAAGATTTTAAACTAACTGAAGTAATAAATCATTCTGCATTACCAATAAATAAATGAAGAGCTTCTATTTCAATCCAATAGAACCGAACAGATAGATATTACGTGGAATATTATATTGTAATTGTGTCTTATATCTCTCGTAATAGAGTTGAAAATGTCGAGACGGTTAGGCATACAATCGCGAGGCTCGACTCCGGTATTAATTAGAAACAGTAGCGACTTCGCTAATTAAAACTCGAATAAAATTCCACTTTCAAATCCCCAGCAATTTTATATTCTTTAATCTTCGTATTTTAGTTTTTACGTCTCTTTTCAGGGTTTTAGTCTCGCCCCTTCGGTTCCCCTAAAGTTGCCTCTAATTACCAGCTTTATTCGGCTTACGACTTATTTTACTTTAGTCAGAAGACGCGAGAACACAGAAAACATTTTTAATTACTTTTTAAATGAAACTCATTAGAGCGCTAACGTTATACCCCCAATTTCAGGGGGAATACGGGAGCATTTAATTACGTTTTAATATAAATAAGCTATGTTTGAATACAAATTCGTTAATGTATCGCGGACGGATGTGAAATGATGTTGTGAACATAATTAAACAGATTCGCGAATTGGTTATGTAGAATTACCATGATTAACTGCGTTTCTCATTTGGTTTAATTAATTTACTAAAGCTATTTTGGGTTGACATTGGATGGATTAGTCAATGTATGTAGCTTTAATATACTATTGATTTTGAATGAGTATTTAAAGGAAACAGCCATAACTAAGGAGACAACCATATAAAACCAAAACGCTATATTATATAGCAGAGGTAAACTAAAATGGCTGCAGTGCAGTGTTGTCCAAAGTTTAGACAGCTTGATAACCTACCTGGGATATGTCGGGTATTTTCAGTTGGACATGGAACGCGAGGTGCTAGCAGGGAAATGTGGGTAGCAGCGGACGCGGCGCGCATAAAGACGAGCTTACTCAATTTAAAAGAACATGGCGTCCATGTTTTCTGTATTCCCAGTCGTGATGCTAGGGCTGGCATGGTTGACAAACAAGATTTTTAGCCTTAGAAATGGACACTGCTGTGTCATTTTTGCATTTATATAACATCAAGTACTAGATGAAAAGTGTAAGCAGGCACTATGCATACATAAACAAGTCATTTATTGTATTTTAAACATCTAAATTAATTTTCACAAAAAATAATTTTCAATCGCCTTTAATTTTTCAGTTACAATAAGTTTGTATGTCATGTAAATAACCGTTAAAAAAGTAATCTATCGAAATATGACTTATGATGATAGTCTGTAGAGAAATGATGTCACTCCTTTGGATGTCATAATCAAGGTTTCTTTTCTAGTTTTACGGCCTCGGAATCTGGTTCATATGGCCAATTCTGAGGTTTTATAGGTTCACATTGTTAAGGGTGAAATCTTGAAATACCAAAAGTGTTATATTATGATGATCATCTTTCTCTCAAATATCTTCAATAGTTTAAATGATAAACGTGTACAAATTTTATCAACATCTTCGTGAGCTAGGAGAGATGGAAGACGATCAAATTAACCCATACAGTGTTGCGATCTCAAAATTGACTAAAACGACCGACGGCCAACTATTCAACTCCCTACAAGTATCATTTATTAAAAAAATATAAGAATCTCGCTACAGTGTCATTTTCCTGTGTTCAGAGCCGAACATAAACAGCAGTTTACTTTGCCTATTTCAAATTGCAATAAAAAGCAATGCGTTTTAAAGCTTCCAAGAGTACTTACGAAATCTCACTGAAGCGGACGAAAATGCCGGCAAAATATTTTTTTAATATTCCTCGTTCTTTGTACAAAGCTGTTTTATTCAAGAGGGGAAGCTTTACATAAATACGGCCATAGAGGGGGGAAGGAATGGGGGTTGCTATGATACACAAGATATTTTAAATCCCAACAGGTAACGGATTTGACTTGGATAGAACCTCCTTTGTGACGCGAGTGGTTTTATCAGTTTTATTTGCTTTTTAACTCGCCGTTTGAATTGAGAATTTTATCGCCGTATTTTTAGAGGCTGCCAGTTTCAATGCCCGTAAAGAATGGATGGTATTTTTTGTTTTAAATTACTTCATCATGGTCTTAAATAAATAAAAAATGTATTGTTATGTAATCTAACGGAAACACCATGGTCAAGGTTAATTAAAACATTCAGCAATAAATTTATTAAAGTGGGCAATTCACAAACCTCTAAATTGTTTAACAATAAAACACTTATCTGCTTTATATTTCCAGAACACGACTTATTTGCAATTCAAAGTGCCATGAGATATGCATAGATTTAAATATAACACTGTGTTAACATATCGTTTATTATGCAGCATTCAGAAATAATTTATTTATTCATTGATAACGGAAGTTCTCAAGTTCATAGAATATTATAAGTCTCGTTATAAATATTATTTGGATTTAATGCTGATAAATCATTATGTATTGATTTAAATTGTAATCTTAATGACTAATAAAGGTGTTATTCATACAAAATCGAAGACTTTCGTTCAGATAACCTTTATGCCTAAAAACTCACCCTTTTCTAGGCTGGAACCTTATTTATAATGATCATCAAGAGCCCTATTTTTGAATCACTCGCCTCAAAATGGCGTGTGATATCCATTGATTAATGCCCTTTTTTCGAATTAATAACAGGTTAATTACAAAGTAACATAATTTTGTGAGTATTCACTTGTACATATAGGTACATAAATGATGGGAACAGCCCTGTTCTGTCCTTGTTCATGGGCCTGAGTAAAGCATTTGACTTTGTTGATCACGCTATACTTCTGCGTTAATTATATAACTATGGAATTCGTGGCAAAGCACTGGACTGGTTGGATAGTTATCTTCATAGCAGAAAACAGTGTACTGAGGTGAGCAGAGTTATTCAAGATGCTAAGAAGAACTTAATAAAACGTAATTCGTCGTCGTGTATGTTGAACTCTGGTTCAACATGAGCGAATTGGCCCTAACGATTTTCTTTGCAGTTATTGTACTTGTTATTGCGAGATTACGTTAATAGAAAATAGTCCAACGGTAGCTTAATGTAGGCTGTAGACTGGCTAGATTAACTCTGGTAAGCAAACTCTGATAAGATCAAACAATGAGCTCGTAAATCTACTCATTAGTCAATGGGACATAATTACGGAAGGACTTCGAATTAGGTCTATTGAGATATCAACCTTCTAACGAAAGATAATACCTATACATTATTCAATAAAAAACGTTTGTTAACGTCACGCGTAATGACGTATCAATTAGAGACCACAAATTTTGCAAGGTCGGACTGATCGCACTGTAGCTCAATTGGTAGAGCGATTGGCCCGGTTAGCCAAGAAGTTTGAGTCCCGTGCGAAAATTTTGGGTTTCTTATTTCATCTTTATGAACATCAAAATCCACTGGTTTGGTATGCAGTTACGTACTTTTGTCAGGAGAATGATGCATGCTTTTACTCATCCACCGAACGTTCAAGGATTATTTGGAGCTTAATTAGACAATATTTTTTGATTGAATGTTTTTTTTCCTTACGCTAGTCTACAAACTACTACCTATGTAAGAATTACATTTAGAGTTCGACGTTGGACGTTCTTTTCTTTAGGTTGTTATAATAAAAAAAAACATTATCAATATACTAATAATGGTAATAGTCCCCCTAGCCGTTTTCGACTACGGTGGCCAGTCACAACGACTAACCGACTGCGCGGGACATATTATAGTGCACAAGTGTGTGCGCAAACACAGGTGCACTCTCTATTCCTTTCACTCTCATAGCCCGATGGGACAGCAATCTGACACGACCGGAGAGAGTTCAGGCGCAGGACCAACGGCTTTACGTGCTTTTCCGAGGCACGGGGGTGAAACACCGCCAACTTCCAAACTCCGGGCTACCCTAAGAATTTCTGAACAGAAAAATTCAGGTATATTTTTTTTTGGCCCGACCTGGGGATCGAACCCGGGACCTCTGGCGCAGCCGTCGCTTTAAAGTGCGACCCTCCTACCGCTGCGCCACCGAGGCAGTTATATATACTAATATTATAAAGCTGGAAAGTTTGTTTGTTTGTTCGTTTGAACGCGTTTGGAGGGCATATGGATGGTCCGAGGTATATTATGTACCGACATAATATACCTCGGACCATCCATATGGACAGATACCGATCTGGCTTCAATTTTGCGATTATAGTCAGCGTTTTTTTACCTCTTATTATGCCCGCATAAAAGCATATCAATAAACATTCCACCAAGCAAAAAAGATCCACTTTTTTTAAGCAACTTTTTATAGGTCAACGTGAATATTCATGGCTGTAAAGTTCACGTTTTTTTGTCAATTAAAGTCGCCATTTAATAGGTGAAGCAATCAATTAACCTCTACGCGAAGTCGGTAATAAAATCAATTTTAAGTATCGTACAAAAAGGCTTAATGACCGGGTGGTTTCAAGTGATTATTGTGTCAGACAAGACATCATAATGTGTGTATTCAATCATCAATAGCATTTACGTTGATTCGAAGAGAAGTCGATGGAAAGCATAATTGGGTTCGTTATTTATGAAGAAATACACCAGTTCAGCACAAATTGACCAATCAAGTGACACATAGTATTAAATTAGCCTCAACAGATAGACAGCCAATTGTTATCGCGGCAAATAAGGGGGCTGGATTAATAAATATAGAGATAAGTAGGAAACATTAGGTTAAATATGTTCTTTAAAATTTCAATATACCACAATCAGTTAGGTACGTGGTGCTGATATATTATGAATACATACATGAATGATGTCGCTCTCGGCATACCTGCCCATTTTATATTTACTTACGCCGAAAACATTCAGATAAATATTTGATGTTTGATCAATATTTGCGCGGTAACGTTGAGTGAATTTCGAGTTCTCGAAATATTTATTCGAGTGGAACCACGAATCCAAGAGAAATAGAGAGAAGCAGAATTATTCCCTTTAAAATCAATAGGCAATGAAACACAATGCAATACACAATAACCACTTCGAACAACAATATGACTTTTGGAAAACTTTTGCGAATTCTGCTTATAAAACTGAAAGTAAAAAACAAATATTTGTTGTACAAATTAGAACTGCAAATAATATTCAATTATTTATAAAAAAACTACACAAGCCAAAACAGCACATAATGCCTAATAAACAGCTTAACCGACAAAGTGAAGAGTAAGCTGGATAAACATAAAGAAACAAACGTATAATTCTCCCTGAAACGTATTTAATTTCAGCACAAAGCTCTTGGTAATCCGATTTGTATGTTTTCAAGGTATAAAAACGTGGGTAGTATATTTTTAAGAAGGTCCTTTTGTTCGCTCACACCCAACCCAGATATAATGTGATAAAAAGCAACTGTTTTTTATTCTCGTATAGGCTGGCTGTAGCTCCAAAAATGAAATTAAAACCGTTTGTGTGATCTTAATTATTTCTCGCAAATCTCAGTCAGATGAAATTAATATAATATGTAATAACCTTTTTATTTGGATGTCATTGATTAATGTCAGTAACAACTACAAAAACCAAATATGTATTACAGTAAATCTTTGAGCCATTGACATTTATTGAGTGCTTATTGGACACAAACGAACGAAATATGGAACAGAGCGCAAACTGTGCAAAATAAAAACATACCATAAAAGCTTTATCGCGGTATAAGCCTGTAAATAATCGCCGAATCCAAATATAACGGTCCAATGCACAATATTATTATTTCTGCGAAACTAATCCCCATTCGATAACACTAGCCACGCGGCATGGCCGGCCCGACCCTACCGAAATGTGTTATTTATTCTGCCGAACGCTTTTTATGAGTCTATGCCCGCATCAACCATATACCCGCCATTTTTACCCCACCCTAGGGACACAAAGACAATCTTACATCCCTTTGTGTCTGCAACCCTTCAACAACAGATCAAACTATCAAATAATTACGGGCACAACGCAAATTCTGTTAATATTTAATGTTTTAATTTAAGAATTTACACCTAATAATGGCTAGAGAGAATGTGCTTTGATAATTCACGAAGCTAATATCATCAATTTTGAGTCAATTTGATTTATGTTAGCACTTAGCACATTGGCAATCTAAATAAATGACTAAAAACCCAAAACTTAGGACTGTTGGGCAATCCTCAGGTTTAAAGCCAAGCTATCTCAAATCCAGAGTAATCTAGCAAGGTATGTTAAAATTCCCTATTTCACAGACAAAGAGATTGTCTATCGCCATGTTAGATTGCGGAACTCGAAAAGAGTAAGGAGCTCTGTCAAAATTTGCTGTTTAAAGCCCGTCCGCCGCGTAAATATTCATGACCCCGCCTCGTCCTCCGCAGGGCATATAAATATTACCGAGACAGCCGCCTTAATGAAACAAGATGCTAACTCCACGACTTTACTCAAAGCTCGAAATTATTCCAACCGCGTACCCGCCTTCAACTCGACTATTATTTCAAATTATTTTTAATTGAGCGAAACCACAACTGCTCAAACGTTAATTACCTCACGTTGGTGAACCTTTCTTTACGGACATAAAAAAGCTCTTCCGCCTTTATCATTTTTGAAAAGGGAATGCGAATCATAACACAACAATGACTCGTAATGAAATCTCTTTTTTACGGTCGGAGCAATTTTAGCCAAATTTTCATTGAAATTCACATTTCATCCAACCAACAAAGGGTTGGCTCTTTGCAAAATGTCAATTGTGAGGAGGGTGTAAGACTGGCTCGCTGGCAGCGGGCAACCAACACGTGTTTCAAGACAGGCGTGTGTATGCTCAAATCGCTGAATAATGCATGAGCAGCAAACGAATGTTTTAAAAAGTTAACAAGGTTTTCCTAGCTTTTCTTTGTTCCGCTGTTTACTCGGGGAAAACAATGTGAGACGAGCGACGCATTCAAACGTAATAATCTTACACCGCGCACTTCTACGGACCGGTAAGTAAACGACGTTCCATTTATATCTTGACAATCGACAATCACGAGTGAGAAACCCATTCTTTATAACTCGTAATAATCGTGTAGGTGGAGCACTTGTCGAGATCGGTTATCGAGTACCGTTATAGAGTAACAACATCATTATCACCGTGAAATTAACATTACAAAAAACAAAATGCACGTCAGTAACATTTTTAATTGAAAGCGTGTTATCGTCCATATACGCGAGTTACCAGGCTCCCATAAGAGTTTAGCAGGCATAAATGAGACGGACAAGTTTAGCTGGCAAAGTTGCCGGTAGTCCGCCCACGGGTGCGCTACGAATATCTAGAAGTGGCCGATAATGCGATTAGCGCGCCCTCCCGCGTCGCAACCCACTAATTCGCACGCAAACTTTCTAATCAACACGCTACTCTCAGGGCGGGGCTAATGCTCTCATGGTACTCCACTAGTATCTATCACCTTAACAAGCTTAATTGAAAGTCTTGTACGTACAGGTTTTTCGCACATAAACTCGTGTTCTCGTTAGGTAAAGTTTGCTAACTATAAAGAAACCTCAGTATTATCTCAACTTTATCTTGTCTGGCTTTGAGATTGTTTGTCGACAAATTAAACCTCTTGAAGTCTCTATCGAGATTTTGTGAGATTAAATTTCAGCGTAACACAATTAATTCGTCGACGCCAAGTCCGAAACTCGATTCGGAGTGTTATTTTATAATTATATAAAATAGTCGTCGGGAGTCATGAACCGTTTACGGCATTATAAAATGGTAATGGTTTAAATTTGATCGCCAGAGAGCGGTTAACGAGCGGCCTGGCCGGTCCCGACTTCCTCAATAAAATAATACTTTTGACTGGGGCGCCGCACACCAGATAAAACACATTTTTATTTCCATTCGGTTAGGAACTGCTTATTCAACAAACACGGATAGTTTTCGTATCTCGACGATTTACGATAGGTAATCCAAAGTGCCTTTGTTGACTTTGAGTTATTGGTATTATGATTTAAAGTACCAAATCCTCTTTATCTAAGTTTTTTTTTTCAAATAATAATCTGTGCATTAGGCAGAGTATTCTAAATGTATAAAGTATAATGGTATGTTTTATAGTTCACATTCTTTACAGATATTTCATTTCGCTCGATGTTTAAGAGTTATACGTTTTGCTACGAAACATTAATAACGATTTAAGACTCGGAATCCTAACAACACAAAGTACAAAGGAGTTCGTTCATTTAACGCAATAACAGTCTCACAGTCTCGCATAAAAGGGAACTTATTAATTATTACAAATAAAACTGAGCCCGGTCGTAATTAAGAGTCCATTTTGTGACAACCTCTTAAAATTCACTCCACGGAATGGGGGGGGGGGGGGGGAGGTTCAAAGGCGAAATAATTAAGGAGGGATAAGAAAATGCCGCCGGAGTGGGAGATCAAAGTGTAAAACTTTTCCCTGTAAATAATACTGAGCTAGTGATGTGCACATGTTTCATTTATGTTTGCGATTCGATGTTCGGAATTCGGATAGGTACCGTGAATACGTTGTTATGTTGGTGTAAATAGTGAAACAAATGACAACATTCCCCGGAATCTGACAAAGCGATGTCTTTTGCATTCTGTCCGTTGATTATTTTCAATGTAAAACAATGTCGAAATGATGTTAGGTACCTACTGCGAATTTATTTGTAGGTTTTCTCTTCGTTCGTTCGTTAAAATTATATCTGCTTAAAAAGACCTGTAGAGGTCATAAATACGTTTCAAAGAAGCAAACTTAGTTTTAAAATTATTGCGATCAATAACTGACGGTTATTTATTATTGTAATAAACACTGAAACGATTGATTCTGAGTAAATTGTTACTCAAACTCAAAACAATAAGACTTGAAGTGTTTTGGTATTCTAAAAAAATGTTAACAGATACAACAATCGGTACTGTTTTTGTTCGACGAACAACGACACAAATTTTATTTATATTTAAATCAATTCATTGTAATCGAAAGTCAGTTATTCGATTTTAAAATACAATTTCTTCTACTTCAAGTAGCGGATAGCGTGTCGGATTTGGTTTCGTTGTTCAATCACAAACCACACGTTAGAATACATTATTTAGGTGGGAAAGGGTACGTTCAATTTTTTGACACGATACAGAACTTTTGAAAGACGAAGTGACTTTGTCTATTTTAAACATGGAGATTGAATTACCTACACAAGGTTTGTTAATAAAGTTTGAAGGAACATTGCGAGATTCTGCTTTAATAATATTGAAATATTATGTTGTATTACATGACATCGTTTGTGATTGTACCACGACACGATGTTTCATCCAACATTGCCAAATTCAAAACCTTATACCTACACTTACAGATTTTGTGTTATTAACTTGTGTATACCTATATACAACGCATCTTTTATTTTTCTATGCCTACTTACATTATTATTTAGCAAAGTCAGCTCACAGCAAGATGTTGTAATGAAAATATTGCAGCATAGTCCGTTTTTTTTGCTTGTTGAATGTTGTAAACAATATAACTTTTTTGATTTATAAAGATCTCAGTTTGCAACGATGAATTTCATTTGTAGGCTGTGAGTTTTCTGTTTATCTTATTTTAAAATGGATCATATCGTTAAAGAAGAATGTCTAGATTGTATACAAAATTCGACAAGCAAAAGAAATGTATTATAGGCTTCACACATTCTTACATGAAAATAACCTTTCATTCGTAACTCAAACAATACATTTCGAAACTTACAGCCGCTCCTACAATTCTAGAGATGAGCAGTTGGTCATCCGTGGCCAGCAGATTCATATTTATGACAAAACAATTTCTTATTTTTACAGAATGAATAGCTCTTGACCCAAATCGCCTGCCTTTGAAGTTATAATTATATTTTCGTCCATTCCTTTGAGCATTTTTATTTGAATATTAACGAGACATAATGGTTTTGAAAACGCTTATAAACTTTGTTATCATCTTGTAATGTAACTGGCAATTATTATAAAGAAACAGCTTAAAAATAAATTAAAAGTCAAAGAACGAAACGAAATGTTTACGAAACAGTAAAAAAAAAGTAAATGTAGAAAACTGTGAACAAGCAAATTGGTGATTTCTTGTAAATAATGGTTGGTCGTAATGGCAAAAACATGGTAGAGGTATCCAGATAATAAAAACACGATTTCATAAGCAAAGGTCTCTGAAAACATCTAATTATGCAAACTTATCTATTTGTATGTAAATACAGAAATGAATATTAATTTCATGCCGCGGTCGTAATAATAATATTTTTAGAGGCTATTGTTTCAGAACGGCAGTACTAAGTACTTACCCATAACTGCGGGGGTCTTTCAAATGATTTCCTTTTAAACTGCAACTTACCTGAAAAGAAGATTAAACTGAAATTAAACGTAATTCATGCTTATTAACAACTAGGCTGTTACAAAATCGATATAAAATTTCGTAGCATTGATTATTTAGAACACAAAACAAATTATAATCAAACATAAAACAATTATTTAAATAGGTGCAGAACTGCAATTCAACGCATGTGAACACAAGTTATCCAAAAAAGAAATTATTGAGCTAAAATAGATGAATAAGTAGTGGAAAATACAAATCAATAAGAAAATATCATACTTCCAGAAATGAATCTCTGAAGCCCTCTGAATATTCATGAGTATTTTGTTATAATGACGCGCTTTGTCCGTAAAGGTATTTCGGGTCAATTGGGAAATCCGAATAACTGTAACGTTCTCTCAGTTCAGTTACCGTGAATAAGCATTATAACGAACGATTACAGCCATTTCTAGAGAAATTCGTTTTTCTTTTTGCTTGAAAAATATTGTAAACCATATTAATTCCTGCTTAACGAAAATATTCAATTTAAAATAAGGTTCACAAAAAACATCTTTTATAGGTTGTTGTCATCGTTGAATAGTGCGATCTTAAAGAGCTATTAGTGACTTTTATCAGCGATGATAAAAGTTATAAATAATTACAAATTTTGACAAGCGAAAAAAAGCGGAATTTTAATTCGAAACGAAAGAGGTGAGCCATTAAGAATTCAACAGACGCCTTCATACCAAAGTCAGTAAGTCCTAAATTGTTAAAAATTAACATTCAAATTGGGGAGTGCTGTTAGTGGGATTAGTGCGAGTTCCACTCATAAATCGTCTGGAGAGGGTGGCGAGTGCGAGTTCTCGTCGGTTTATTGGCGAGACGTCGACGTTCGCCTGCTAATAAATGAAGCAGAAAACTTCCACGGCACCTAAGTGTAGTGTTTGCCGAGAGCGGAAGACATCGAATGAAACCACCTAACCAATACCAGACCTTACCTTGAACATCATAGAGCTCAAACTTGACTGGAGTTCGCTTTCATAGCTTTCCTGTCCTTTTCCGACACCCTGCGAGAGAATGGGAGCGAACTAACGCATTATGGGTTATGAAATGAGCCCCACCGCCTCGTGTTGCCCAAGGAAAATGGAATTATAGCTGTGCCAAAGAAAGCACACGGCTAATTTTTCTTGTGCTGTTTTAAAACAAGTTTTCTTCGTAATAAAAAGCCATGTTAGGACGGTAAACATGTTCGTCGTAGTTGGCAGTTTTAAAAAGCCATCAAGTTACTATAAACTTAACGATAGTTGTGGTTGTTACTTCTGCTATTAAATGTTATTCAATAATTGGTTTTGTCTTCATAAATTATTTTCTTTAGCGCGTTGAAATTCATTAAGATGCAATTTAATATAATTTTAATTGCCTTTCCTTATAAATTCCCTTTTTATTTATAGACTCTTAGGTATGATCGATATCATAACATCTGTTTAAACTATAGATGTACGGACAAAAGACCAAAGCACTACTGTATCTTATAGAAAGGTTAGTTTTAAAAACATGTTTATTGTTGGAAGTCTCGATATAGTTTCCAAAATTGCTGCTTTCGTGTATTTAATGATTGAGAAGAATTTGTGAATTAAGGTTTTTGGTCTTAATAACTTACAAAAAAATTTGACGATTTATTAAAGATAGGTAGCTACATAAGTTAAAAGGATATTTGATGCAGCAGAAAATTAAACTTATCTACGCGTATGTAAAAAAAACATTTCTTGTGCTGTAGCCGCTGGTGTGCTGGTGACTGCTAATTATGCTGCTTTCGTTAATTTAATTACAAATGTTTTTGTTTTAAGCTTCAAAGGCAACTCGTCGTGTTAAAGCTCATTTTCACTTTTTGTTTTTCTACGAGCATATTCTAGCCGGGGAACGACTCACGCACGTGTTAACGATATAAAAATATTTTCCCACGTCACGATTTAGTCGGCAATCATAAAATGAGTTTGTAAAGAATTGTATTATTCCTGCACATTTTTCAAACTCAAACATCTACTACAGCACCGAATCAATAATAATTCAGTATTATTAAAAAAAACTTTTCCTGAATATTAATATTTTATGGAAAACCGCTTCAAAATCTGTTTCGCCAAACGCGAGATAACCTCGGACATACATCAATCAAACATACAGAGTTCGAATCGAGAAACTCCTTTTTATAAGACAGTTATAACAACAATGCGTAGAGAGCGAGATCAGCTACCCATCCATCCGGCAAACGGGTCATCGAACGTAAATTTGAATCAAAGTTGAAATCGAGTTCGAAGCTATGCCGGCTACCGATCGTATCGCGGCCCGTCGCGCGAACTAATGTTTGTTTTATCAATTACTAGTGATTACGTCACTTTAGTACAGGACCACGTTCGCGCTATCACTTTAATTCATCGCTGCGTTATTTAAAACATGCAACATCGAGCGAGTGAGCGAGACGAACGGACGCGTTTCGAACGCGAGTGAGCGAGCCAGCGGTTCCCAACATGTCGCGGTAGTGGCGTTAAGGTTAATGGTGCTATTTGTATAGCGTGATAATATCGGGCCTCGGAGACGCAGACGGCAAGTTTATTGTACATCGACATCTGATAAATCTTAGGCAATGTTCAAATGCGTATTTTTTAGTACGCGTCCATCCGTTATCTGAGATGATTCTTTTGAGACTTGATGGATTGTTGTATTACTTTAATCTTGATTGAAAGACGATGACGATTCAATTTTCTTTTATATAATCGTAGGTAATACTTACCTAAACCAAATGATATCTATTTTTGTTTAAAGGTCTTATAGGTACGGTAATTGGCGTGTATAAATTTATTATTTAAGTACTTTATTTAATCTTACACGTTTATTAAACCTAAACTCAACCAATAATTACAGTATAATTATAAATACCTAAATAACTACTAGTGTTTCATCAACTAGCTACAATATAACTTAATGTCAACAATTACAACAAAATAATGTTTAAAGGACAATTTGCAAAACATAGACTGGCCATTAAAATCGCATTGCACGCACACGTCGCACCTTCAAAAAGTTTACATTATTTGGCACTTCACAGCGCTCGTAACAAAGCACAGAGATAAAGCCAACAAAACACATAAAAATAGTGAGGGAACACACGCCAACACATCGCATTTACTGCCTTGAGGCAATAAAACAACTCGGAATAAAGCATTAATATACAATGTAAATAGCTGTAACATAAAACAGCTCAGACAAACTCTTGGCTAATTTACCGCGTTGAATAACCGTTTTTATACGCTAATAACAACTTTCGAGTATTAGCAGTAGGTTATGGTAATTATCGCCCGTATAATGACTATACAAAGAACACAACGTCATTATAATCAGTCTGTCAAGACGATGTAATGCAGCAAAAAGTTCTATAGGGCATGATTGACATTCGGACTGCCCCTAGAGGTAAAACTCGTTTGGTCGTTTGTAACTTACATTACTTTGCTCATCGTGTGTCAATACCTACCTATATGATTACATACTACTACTTGCCAAGTCATTAGTCATACAATACAGATTGAATATATTTTTGCTTGATCATTCTTTAGTTCCCCATCCACAGGCCAGGCACAGGTTTTGGAATGATTGACAAGATTATGTAATATCATTGTGCATCATAAATTGATTTTCAATGAAAAATCTGCAAAGAGAAATTGATTTGAACGATTAAAGCAAACATCGGTTTCAATTGGCCGCGATTGGAAGACAAATAGGGCTACCTCGTGCAAGTCACCCAAGGGATCCCAGAGGCTGTGTAAGTATCATTATGCCGTTTGTAATACAGCAAGTATTTGCATGACAACGGCAAGATATTTGCATATGCAAATTACTTTCCGTCTTTATTTGGGCCGCGGACGTTAACTCCGCGTCCTTATGCAAATGCGAGACCCCTGGTTTAGCAATACCGAATACAATCGTTTATTGTGCACCAAAAGCCCTAAATTGGTGACTGATCGATCGACCGTGGCAAGCCGCTCGTTACAGCCCATAAACAACAATTAACATCCATGTTCACAGTAAAAAATGAATAGACCACTAATAAGGCAAAAACCATGATCAACAAAAGCATCGAATAAGGCTATTACAGTGCAACGGAGTCGACACCAAGAAATCGTAACGGCAAAATAAGCGAAGGCAAGAGCGGAGTGAACAATAACGATGGAGCCGCTCATTTTCGTAGTCGCAAACGAAAACAATAAAACAAAGAGAGCGCAAAAACGACACCGTGCACGCAAGCGGGGCTCTCGAAAAATAGCAGCGGGCACACACGCGACGCGCGATGCCATCCGAGCCCCACGAGGAGCATAAAGCTGCCACACATGCACGAATAAAAAACACACCACACACGAGCGCAGTACACCGTGTAGCGTGGCTTAGCCTCGTACTTGCGGAGGCATCCGTGCGTGAACCCAACCGACTTGTACACATAGCTTCGTACTCGTTACCGGTACGTGTGTTGTGGTATCCATTACGCGGTGGAAAAAGCGCGCGGACCAACGGCGTGTGTAATTGATTAACAGTTTGAGAACCTGCCGACATGAAACGACGACGAGATCCCCAAGCAAGCCTCGTTGAACGTTTTAAAATCTTAATAAACGCATGTCATTTCGTTTACATTTATTATAACCGGCGGCCCGGGACGAGCCATTTCGAAAATTCACTCTGTTACATCTGTTATTTTTAATGTTCTTTAATAATACCTCTATCGTTGTTTATTGACCCTAGCAACTACCGAGTGCGTTCTTTACGCCTTGGCACGAATTTTATATAATGTTTTTCCTTTTACAAAAGAATATTTAAGTTGTTCATTATAAAAATAAATGTGAATATCGTAGGTTAGCACTCAAACGTGACGACTCACGTCGTAAAATAGTTATGATCGTAACTATAGGACGTGAATTATGTGATGTGTCAGTAAAAGTAGTCGCGGAAAAGAATAATTTATAACAATAAAATGGTGTGCGGAGATGTCGCGGCCGCGTCTGCTCGCCTCCCGCGGCCCGCCCGCCCCCATCAATAATTCATACGACATCGCACCATTGAGAAAGTGCTCTGTGATCGCAATACTAATTCAACCTCTGAATCACTAAAGCAATTCTTTGTGAACCGCAATGCATACGTTCAACGTCAAGCTAATGTGTATTTATTGCAGCCTGCTTTTTAGAAAACACATTTAACCGCTGTAACAGCAAACAACAATAGTTTACGAACGCACACGTCAACTCCTTCGAGTTGTAAAACACGGAGCGTGTTTGAAGCATTACTATAAACATACATAATTTATTGGTTGTAATAATGCAACAGTAAAACCTAGTAAACATCTAAATAATGAATTCTTGTGAACTCAAAAGAAATAAGAAAACGACTGACGAAGTTTTATTTCAATATGTGCAAACAAAATCAGTTGCGACAAGCAAATTCTATAGGGGATAAAGTCCGTAAGCACCATTTATCCCTCGGGAAGGCGAAGTACCCGCCAGGATTAATTCGTGTAATTTAAACTCCAATACCAGGAGAATACGAAGTTGAGTAGGTATTCAGCTCGTCGACGTGAAATAGAACGCGCAAACGAGCGACAAGTTATCTTAAAAGGCTTACGAGTTTGTCTATAAATGTAACCTTAAGCATAATCTTGTGAGAGGTTTATAGCCCATTCATCTCAATTATCCAATATCTACCTACCAGACGTAATCAATTTCGAGAATCTGAATTCGTGATGCTTTTTTACTGATCCATTAACGTTATGGGCTTTCCAGCTTATCATGTTAATGACATGAAATAACATTTAGAGTTTAGCAAATTAGCACAAAAAGCATATAAAAAATATATAAGTATCGTAAAAAAGATAGAGATTCTTTGAGCGCGGTGAAGCTGTTGCTTTCAGATAATCACGCTATCGTGTTCCCCTGCAAAATTCTGTAAAATGCTTGCTTTGCCTTCTCGTCTGCAAGGGACTGGGGTGGTGGAGGGAGACAGCACGCCTTTCTGCCAGGAGTGTGAGAGGGAGAAGTGGATATTTCATCGACTCCAGCTACAAGATGGCAGACGTTTGCGGTTGATAGTTTATAGTTATTGCGAGAGTGCGATGTGTCCGGAGCGGCTTTATCACATTGTTAGCGCTGTTATCCGCGTACACCGGATTAACTGGAGATCACACTTGAGTTGAGTCGCCGCTTGGACAATGGCTCCCTGTAATGGCTTTTATTTTAACGCTCACACTATATCGGTTATGTTCATCTTAAGAACTTCTATCGTAACAGATATAAATATGAATATAAATATGGCAGAAGTTTTTTTAATGTTGAATATTTCTTAGGTCATTTTGGTTAATGATAAACGTATAACTATCGTTACAACAAGTCTGTATCATTTACTGTATGTGGTGTCAAATAAGGTAATTCTATCTACGTACTCTATGAGTATGTACAGAATAATTAACACTGGTAGAATAGAAGGTCGTAGAGAATGCATTAAAGCATTAAGTTGCCATTGTACTTCATTTTGTAAGTGAAATAAAGAATAGTTAAATAAGGACGTAGAGCAACATAGTACTAACTAACACAACAAAAGCTCAAAGTTTAATTTCATAAATAATATTCAAAGGCGAGACTAAAGTAATACAAGTAACTAAGAACGCTACAAAGCTGTAAACTTTATGTTCTTTTAATTAAAAACAACGGAGGAGCTCTGTAAGAATTTATTCCCCCCATCTAACAACTTCAAAGGGCAGGAGGTGTCGCAAGTACAAATAAATCTCCGGGATAAAAGTGGGAAGGCACCGGTCGAGATCTTTATAAATGTTGCAATTCGTACGAGTTCTGTGATCGATTGCTCACACTATCGCCCTACTATTTCAAGTACAAGACATCTCATTCATTCCTGTCATATTCAAAACGTTTCTCCCAACCGAGAGAATATATTATGATGAAATCGTACCAGCAAATGTTTTGGTAAGCGGGATGTGAGTTATAATAAACATTATCATAACTGACTCACGAGGCTCATTCTTCATTGATGGGGTACAGGAAATAATGGGAAAGGAATTTGCTCGGCACGTACTATGAGACGTAAAGTATTACCGGAGCAGTGGAAATAGACGAGCGGATTGCGGAGTCTCGGGCTATAAATCTACGGGAGCAAAGAAAACCTTAACTCTGATTTACCGACATTGAATCTTGAGAATGCTGGGATGCTACTCAATTAAGTTCATATCAATATCAATGAAGACTATTGGCTGAAACGACAGCACGCCGATGGAATAATAAACAATTTAGCGGGCAATATGAAACAATAGGATCATAAGAAAGCGAACCACGGATGCTACAAGAAATGACAGCGATGTAGCTGATTTAGCAAGAAATACTCATTGGGATGTCGCAGATAGCCATCGAGACGGATCGCAGAGGCTCTGAGAATTCCTGTCATACGAACAAAGGAATCGTAGACACGAAACCAGAAACCGGCACCAACCCTGGCATTGTTAAAATATATTTTAAATCGCACATATATAAATCCATAAAGATTTCAAATCCGAAAGAGATTTAGCATGACATCACAACCGAAATTGCCTTCCAACAGAATTCAATTAAAACTTTATTAATTTCGTGAAGAATTGTCGAACTTGAATTCGTTGAAACGGTTACGGTGCCAAAGTTAAGAAAATTTTACTAATACAATTTATACAGAGATAAAACTCGAAGCTCGCGTTCCAACTTTGATTCGAGGAGGGTCGGGGACTGAGCAGGTAGGTCTGTAGATTTAATGAAATTAAACGATCGACAAATAGTGTAGGTAATTTAGATCTCATTGGGGGCGCACGTACCATACCATATCGTGTGGCTAAAATTAGAGTGAGCGATTTGTTCCCACCGCAGAGGTATTAGTCAAAAGTAGGGCTGTGTAATTAGAGGCGCATTTAAAGGACGGAAGCCGCGGGCGAGGCGGCCATGTGTCGGCCGGAGCGCCGTTACATTCATTAAATAATTAAAACACGCCACTCGCACTATGCACTCACGCTAATAAGCAGTTAATAGAGACGGATAAAGTAATAGAGAACAAACAGATAGTAAAGTGAATTACATCACAGCGGAGCGTCTGTCTGTTGCAATGGACGTCACGAAGCCGTATTCTTGTGGCTGGCAAATTGCCGTATTAAAATTTTAAAAGCAGCGTTACAAGCGCGGTTGCAACAGGAACATTGTTGTTTTGCTTCGTGATCGTAAAACATTTACTATTCATGAACATCCTACATTCTTACCACTGCAACTATCGCGATACCAACACTTAAGGCCGTTAACTTATACCATTGGATTAGGTAATTCGTATTAGATAAACACAATGCAGCTTATTTTATTCATTTAATGCTCTGCTTTTTTATATAGATCTATTCAACCGCTGTACAAGAAACATTCCACTCCTATTATGATTTAATTATTCATGTTATTATAAAATAATTATCTACACTATAATAATAAATAGCACCGTTAGCAACGAACTAGTAATCATTATTCATTTCAATCAATAAACTATTGCAGCACAGTTATTAAAAGAAAGTTACATATTGAAAATCGTTAACGAGAAGCAATTTGAGTTAACTGGTTAATACTTTTACAACAGTAGTTATTACTACACTTAAAAACCTTTTGAAGCTAACGACCACAGGCTTCAGTAGTAATAACTACGTTTACGGTTATTTGTTTTTAAATAGCCAGCAGAATAAAGAAAAAAAAAATATGTATTTAGTTATACCGTGCTTTAGTTATGGACTCCGGTCTGTGGGCTGTGGGGGCTAATGAAAAAACCGTTTGGGAATCGCTGGCTTTCAAAATAATTATTGCGTGTTAAAATGAGAAATTGTATTTAGTTTTCTGTTTTTGTAGAAAATATTTACTCTAAACAATCTGAAATGCTGCAGCAAAATCTGGTGTTCACAATAAAACTTTACGTTAAAAGAGGTTTAACAAGAGTTGTATTGAAAGTAAGTTAAACTCTGTTTATGACTGTAACAATGTGAAAAGTATACTTTAATATAATCCTATCCTTTTTTTATTTGGCTATTTGAAATAAATTCTAGTTGCAATCAGAATTTGACTCGCTCTTCGTTCTAGAATACAGTAGATTTTAGACTTGCAATTTCCTGGTGCAATTGACTGGCTCGGAGTCCACCTTAAAAGATTTTATTTCAGCAATTCAACCGCAGCGCTCGGCTTTTGTTTTACTATCCATGAATTAAATTGTGGTCTCTGCAGTGTTATTTGGCACTTTTGGCAGCCAGATAGGTACTTGTAGTAGCTTTGTATGAGTTTCATTGGCCGTAACGTTTTACTGATTCGATGTAATGTAATAAATAATATCTGTGTTTGAGTTGTTTCATCATCTCCTTTATAACTGCCTGCCAAATTGTATAAAAAAGTAAAAAGTCGACAGCTAACAATGTGTTTGTATAAAATAAAACGGAACACGGCGAAATATTCAAAATTAGAACGATGAATATCGCCAGACCCATTAGAAGTGGATCCGTCGGCGCGCCGGAGCAACCTCTTTATACCCTCGTCGAGACAATAAAACCCCAACATAAACCCTGTCGCCTCAACTTTATCTACACTAAAATGAATCAATCAGCCATCAACGGTTTATCGCTCACATTCGTATTGTGGCGATGAAATCTCGGATTCCCGAGATTAACCTCCGGCTACTCGGCGATCATATCTATTATTAACTTTAACACACTCCGCGTCGTATTAAAGAATAGGTCAGAGAGACAATAAAACGCAGATAAGTCGCGAGTACACAGTTATTTGATGTTTAAAATAGCAGCGATAAATAGCAATTCGCCTCGGCGCAGTGTTATTGTTATGAGTGTTAATGCTGATCGTCAACCTTAATGTGGGCTAATGCGGCTGGGCCAGCTGAATAGGCTGAGTCGTAGAGCCCGACAAAATGGTCGTCGTGAATTTCACACGCATCGGCGACTCCGCAAACAATGACGCGATAACGTTTTTTACAACTCCTATATGACGAATTTACTGCTGCAGAACCGTTTTTGTGTGTTTGTTCTGCGATATGGTAAACGATGAACAAACACTGCTTGAAAAATACACTTGAGTAATATATATCTACAAGACTCGTGAGTCGGTCGACATTAACATTATCGAAGTCATTAAGCCACACCCGGCGGGTGACAAGATGATCCCGTCCGCTCCATAGACTTGTTTGTCCGCCATAATAAAACCAGTAATAATAAAGTTCACAACATGTCCATTGAGGTCCGCAAAGAGAACAAAAGTCACCTGCCTGGCCAGTTTTATCTTACCTGCAAAAGATAAAAATATCGTCAGTGGATGCCGCATTTCGTACTAGAGCGAATTATGTACTTAAGACCATAATATCTGGGTAAAATATCCAGCGTAACAAGATTTTACTTTATCATTTCAGTTTAACTATCAATATATAATAATCAATTAAGCCTGCCCGCAAATAGACATAGATAAAATTAAATATTATTTAAGCTAAAGGAATGCCATTTTATTGGTAAAGTTATGTTGCGACGTTAAACGCTGTTTAAACGACAAACATGCTGATGCATATAAATGATGTCTTATTTCTACTAGAGACCTAACCCACATAAGGCCTGTTAAAAGCAATGGCGCATCAAGTCATGGTTGAAGGTTATACGACCTTAAATCAGGTCTTCAAAGTTGTAAAGGTGCGACTCGCATTAGCAGAGATCAAAGAGGCGACGATAGCATGAGTTCCGCGCCATTTGTGGAGCAGGATATTGCACAGCCACATTGTCAGAGCCGAGAATTGCAGAAATAAAGGCGACACCCGCGCTCCGACAAATAGCCCATCGCCGACATCGCCTGTGTCTAGTTCACTAGTTCACAACTTTGAGACCCCCACCTGAGATTCTACGGCGAAATTTTAATCATTACCCAAACGACTTAATAAAACTCCCAAAAGGATTACCGGAATTACGAGGATTTTGGAGCGGTTCACAGTAAATTTTCGAGAATATTAGCCGTGGCTTTCGAATCGGTGGATTTATGTGTTGCGTTAGTCGGTAGTTAGGCCCGTTTTACGTCGAGCTACGTGCATTAGCCCCGTACGTTTTAGGAGTGGAACGTGATACACTGACCGCGCGGACTTCGCTATATCAATTACGTTGTCAATGTTCTTATTTTACTGTTTTAACTGCGCTGTGATAATGTACTTACAGCCTTCTTTATTTCGCACGAAATTACGGCTCCGAGCGAGGAAGTCGTAAACGAACTTTTGCTGGTAAAGTTTTTATGCGCAGCTTTACAGCTATTATGGAGTGTAATTTAAACCTTTAATGAATACAGCAATTATATGTTTCGGTTATAAATCTTGTCATAGCGTCTATAGACTTTTCAATGACTTTTTAATGAACAGTTGCCTAGTCATGGGATAAAATTTATTCAAGCGATCAATAAAATTACTGCGAGTGCAGCTGTGTCGAAATGCAGCCCCGGACCCGCATCGTGTACACTGCGGCCGATTGAAATCATCGATGAAACATTGTGATAGTTAGTTCTTTAAAAGTACTACGCGTAAATAACTCGGAATCACGGACAAGTTCTGCAGCTCGCTTTAACGGTCGATAACGTTTAACTTCAAAATATTACCATTCGTTTTACTTCACGGAATATCAGCGATTACAAAAATCGACCAACAAGAATCAAAACTACACATCTAATGACATTTTCTACCGTCTATCGATTTATTGTGAGTGTTCCAAATCGATTTAACATGCTGTATCGATAGAGCGAGCGAGAGCGGGCTCGGGCCAATTACTGGCGCGTCAACGCTGATTTACGATATAACGACACTAACTGGACGCCTACATTGTCCGAATGCCTGCCTCGGCCGATATGGGCTCGACAGCCGGCTGCAAACAACACTACGCCAAACAAAACGACTTCGCAGCAAAAAAAACTGAGCACGGAGCCATAGAAACGTGATCACTCACGGCTCGAAGTATCGGAACATTCCATTCAATTACATTTCGACGCAATTTCCTTCGATCAAGAAATTCGACTAGCAGTTTTTCTCAAAGTGTTCGATAACTAGGAATCTAGAGAACATACAAGAAATTTGGAGGGAAGAGGAGGTGCTTTAGACAATTTGGTGCTGAATGAATGCTTATTAAAGCAATATAGGGGTCGCTACTAAATTATTGGTCAATCAGAGAAGCAGTATACGAAATAAGTTTGAGAAACTGTACCATAGAGCTCGCCCTTTAAAACATAAAGACATAAACCTAACCGTTCGCCTGTGACCGAAAATATACCAAGCATGGTGGCTGACTTACACAGCAATTTATGTATGATTATCGATACAACTGGTCCCTATTAGTTTTTAAGGCAGTTGCCGCAGGCGTAAATGACCAACGAGATGTAATTAAGTGTTTAATTTATAAATTAGCGGAGCAAACCGGTTTCTGTACCGAAAACGGCTGGTGGATGGAGTGCGGAGAATAAGTGCCTGGCTTTATATGGAGCTGAAAGGCTGAACGTGTTTCTACGAAGAACGAACGAGTATAATAAACGTGCGTGAGAGAGAAATGTTTTATGTGGAAACGGTGAACATGTCAACGCAACGCGGGGAGTATAAATTTCTAAGTCCTACATTGCAAGGGCCTTTTTTTGTATACGCAGCAAAGTTTTCTTCAGTCTAGCGTATTATAATTTTCAAACGACACCTTTAATAAATAAAAGTCTAAAGTTGTGAAAAAACTTTGCTCCGCCCCAGTGACGGTACATTATAAAAACTTTTAGAAAACACAGGAGTTTAACCTACAATTTTGAAACAAACAAGGTTATTAAAACTCAGGTAAGTTCGTCATTAACGCCGAAAAACTCCAATAAATCTTGCAATAAAATATCAACGTTTTTGTTCGTAAGACGCTTAATTAAAATTTTAAGAACAGTAGTAAATATTTTTATCATCCAGCCGTGATAAAAAAGTTAAAGAATTAATGTTAAAAGCACAGGTTTAAACTTTTAAAGTATGGTTGTCACCTTTTTATTTTACGGGGTTTCTTAAAAATAATAAAGTGCAGGTGGTAAAAATTATAGGTGTACTTCGGGCGTAATTTAATACTCGGAGTCTTCGAGTCGTATTGCCATACTTCATTACTGTTATTAAATCACGAAAGTATTGTTAGCACACCGCATAATTTAATGTTGTGCTCCGGAGTTGTTCTCCGAGTCATCATTTGTAGATTGTAAAGCTCTTACTGTAAGTTACATGTAGTACACGATATAACTGTGTATTAGTTAATAAAGACACCTAACTTAATAACTTAGATTTTTGGAATTTGCCTAATGTATTGTCTTAGTTAGAGCTACAACCATCTTTGCATGATTTCTTTTCGAATTAAATCGGTTTACGGGACATCAGATGAATGAATTCAAAGTCTTTAACGAAAGAAAAGTGTTTTATATGAACTGAAGTACAATTGAATAAAAAATCAGTTAATTCGTTGGCACGTGGAGTTTGAAATTGAAAGATAAACTTGGGCGGGCGGGCGCGCCTGACGGTTGCGGTCAAAGGACGAGTGGAAGGTTTTATTAAAAGCTTTCGCTATTTCGATCTAGGTTTGCTAATTGAAATTAGAAAAATGTTGTACTAAGGCAGATTTTGAAGACGAATAGTACTTAATTGAACTAAACTTTGATAAGAGATGGCTATTTTGTGTTCTTACTATGTTTCTACATTACTAAAGCTTCTTTTGAACGTATTTAGTTTTAGATTAACAAATTCTACCGCAGTGGCTCTGACTACCTTCGGGCAAAGCGAAACCAACAAGGTAAGGTAAACGCAAAACAAGCGGCCGCGAATATCGTGTTGGCCCAGTAAACAAATGCGAACCGTGTTGCAAATTTTGCGTCGCTCGTCGTTCACGCTCCACAGCCCACAGCCCGGCCCGTTCCGAGAACCATATGTTTCGATATCTTATTCATTTTTTGTGTGCTTTAATCATCGCCCGCTCACGCGATGTGACGTGCTCCAGAGCAGTTGCCGCATCTCAACCATTATTCACGCGATTTCAATTATCTATCCGCCAATCTATGTAATTATTATGGGCGTGTATAAGCATGAGAACCGGCCTCGGCCGGGTATGTAGCGCCGGCATTTTCATTAAAGAAGCCGTCTCATTAAGACATGCCTCGTGGCAATTAGCGCGGTACAAAACTTTATTCAGACTTCAGTTGTCGCGTCTGTTGCCCGGGAAATTGCGGTCGAATTCCGTGTCATTTGCGGCGAGCTGCCGCCACTTTTGTGTCAATAAGCTTTCCGCGGGGAAATGCCATAAATAAATAGTCATGCCATATATATAACGCCGCTGCCATCGCTTGAAAACGTACATCTATTTGCACATAATGTCGGGTACCATTCGAGAGTCGGGCAATAATAAAAGCGACGTAAAGAAATTGCCGAGCCGAGTCACAATGAATTATAAATTATAAGCGATGCTACGAGTGGCGTTCCGGCACGAATCTTATAAAATGATGGTGGACGCTCGCGGTTTTAACGCTGCACAAATAAAAGAAACCTGTCGGAGTCTAATTTTTCTTGGCATACGTGATATTAACATCTGCTTTTCAGCTTTTTAATTATCTGCATAAAACGGGACCGGTGCGCGTACATAAATAAGCAATTAAGTCAATTTGCTCAGACTTGCGGCGTGCTGTTTTATTTCGCACATTTATCAGATAAACCGTCACACTAGCGGTGCGCTTTATCAAAATAAATGTAGCGTGTATTTTGTGCTCTCTTGGCTACTCTATGCTACCAGTTAACTGTGGAGAATAGCCAGATAAACGAAGACTTTGCGTCAACAATTAATACGCGCAAGAAAGCCATCTGAAAGTTATGTTAATAACTAAACCCATCACAGTGATTCACAAAAGCCTCAAGAATCCGTGGACGAAGTCACAAATAAGCCCATTGACAAATAGACAGCGAGGCAACTGTATGAAACATTTGATGGCCACTAGAATATTCAACACACGTAGATAAAACGTATGTAGCAATCTAGAAGCCCATTAACTGTAACATTTGACTCTTCGCCCTTGTAACCATTACAATATCGTTACATAACAAGTATAAGACCACGACAATCGATAATGCTCCCTAAAAGAGAAAGCATAAGTGTGTCTATTGTAGAAACGTAGTCGGTACATAAGCCTTTTTGACGTGTTTCCGACGTTTTCAATCGCAATCTTCTATTTGTCCTTATGTTGATGATAACATTTGAACACGAATGCGCGGCATTAATAGACGTCAGCTGGCAACAAAATCGCATTACTAATCCGTCTTAAAGATTTAAATCGCTCAAAAATTCGAATGGACATTTGGTTGGCGTAGCATTCAGTTAAAACAAAATACACCGAGATTTTGGCTTTGCCTCAATGTTAGAGATGCAAATAGAAACAGTTTCTAGCTCCGTTTTCTTTGATACCATAATGGTTTAGAAATAGACGAGCGCGGACGCGTGGGCGGGCAAAGCATCAAAACATTATGGAAACAAACATTCCGAATTAGCTACGGTTCGGGTACATATTTATAAACTGTTATTTAAAATCTTTACTGAGTGTGTGTAGCGTTCGCCCACGTTGACACAACTGTATCAACATCGAATCAATTGACACGTATCGAAAACGCAAATGGATACGATCAAATATTTAGCCATGCCTGAGCACAATGAGCACTCGTCGAATAAAGAATGGTCAGCCAGCTAACATGAGCTAACATACTGAAGCTACCATTATTGGACACAACTTTTTCGTCACGCTGTAACATGTTTTGAATACAATTACTGAATTAGAACAGAATTACCATTAGGCATGGGTCCGTTATGAATAATTTATGCGCTCACGAAAGTTTTATTACGTCCGTTTTATTAAAGGGATGGTGTTACGGCACGCAAAAGTTTTTATGCGAGACTCGAGTGTAGTAGTAAAGACGGTAAATCCCAGCGTGTCAAGTTGATAGCGGGGCTTTGCGGTTCGCCGGCGAACGAGGAGAGAATCCCGGCTGCTAATGCCCGACACGGGAACAGGGGGCTCCCGAAATTGGTCGCGTAACACAAACACGCACACAGATACAAAGGAATCGATACGGGGCCGCCACCCCGCGTCCCATCGAGGGGATGAATTTAAATTATTCACAGCGGGTATAACTGCGTGCCGTCTTTAACAAACAAATTACGTATGCGCACCTAATAACGCGATACAACCGGGCCCGACTTCTGGGCCGGCGAGCATTCAATTATAACTTGGTAGGATAAGCGACGTGGGTCGGATTTGTAATTACCTCCGGCCGATGGCTGCTCTGAGCCCGGAATTCGCTAATTAGTTCAACTATGTCGTAATTATGAGCTCGGCAAAATCGTAAGCGTAAAAGCTTTGACGCGAGATTTAATAAACATTTCGCAACGGCAAATTACGTTATCTTCGGTTTTAATATTATTAACCGCCGCGCTGACAGTCTCTGATGTTAACATGTTGGTTTAATAACGACTTCTGGCTCGGTAAGCGCCCTGAAATATCGCTCGACCTTAATAATTTCAAAATGAGTTTCTCGCGAGAGACGTTTGACTGAAAATCGACAAAGCGAGATGAAAGCGCGTCATTTGTCAGCTGCAAAAATTTGTACAAGAAAATGAGCATCGAAAGAATGGGTGAGATCGATCAAAGCGTTGTGGAATGCCGCCTTCGATCCCAATCATGTTCTAAACGGCGACACAAAGTAAGAAAGTGGGGAGCGTATAAAACGTCAAAGAGATTGAATATCGATTGTCGAGTCGACGGCAATCTCAGTGAGGGCGCGGGGTGGGGGCATCCGACCCATGACAATTTATGTTATTGGCACCGCTGGCCGGCGGTGATACGGGACCCTCACATGTAATTGTTAGTTGGGTACCGCAGGATATTGGGGCATTAAACGAGAGCGGTGATTGATTAAGCGGCGATAACGATTACTGCCTGGATATTGCTGCGGATTGATGAATTAGGGGGAGGGCCATTCTGCCATTCACGTACGTAATTAAATGGCACGTATTGTAAACGATGGTTATAATACATGCCGAAGATTAGGTGATATAATTCCGATTGATACACTGCTACAATTAATGAATATGTATATGTGTAAAAAGAAAGGTTTAAATACATGTATTCCAACTGCAAACCACATGCTCGCAAAGATTTCGTCGAATTGTAAAAATTTATTCAATGAACCGAATCGAAAACAAAAACTGGAAACGACTTTTAAAATTGCAGAGAAGGAATAAATACAGACGGCTAAAGAAACGACACCGAAGCTTTGAAAGGCAACAGTAAAAAGCTGCACGGCGAGAGCATTGAATGAAAAAAGAGGAAGCAATTTACAAAACAAACCCGTCATCGAAACGAAACGAAAGTAAATTAAAAACGCCGTAATCGCTCAGCTTTAAAGAGAAATAAAACAAACCGGGCGGCATGCGAGCCTCACCGGCTACAGATTAAGCCGAAAGATCAACAAATATATTTTAATCCCACCCTACAGCATTCTCGCATTTCCGCCGCAAAAACCCGCTCACGACACATGGCGAGAAAAACCAGAGTTATTATCTTAAGTCGAACCCAACAGAACCCATTAGTAAACAACACGGGCACAAAAGAGGGCAAAATAGCGGCTTATAAAAAAATGAAACAAAAAATCGGCTTTTGATCCTCGGCTCCCCTTCTGAAGGTTTTATTAGTCGACGGACCAGTCGAGCGACTCCACTCGGCACTCGGCACCCAGAATTATTTTGTGTAATCTCTTTTGAATTATATTCGTGTCTCATTTCATTTGGATCTCGATAACAAAGCGGAGCAACAGAGAGCTGCGAACGTTGATAATAGAGAAGATAATAAACTTATTAATTATTTAAAAGTATGATAATACATTTGCAGTAAGAAAACACAAATATACGTGAAATAACAGTCGTAGTTGGGCTATGTTTCTGGGCAAATATGTTCTGTAACACGCTGCGCGCTGTGCTTCAACGAAACTTTCCTCACGAACAAAGAGACAGCCAGGTATACGGCAGCTGCGGATTACTGCCTGCCCAACCGATCTACCAACTCGACTCTAGACTCGACCGCACTCCCGACCGGCAACCCAACCGATCCGGACCCGGTCCTATAACTAACTTAAATGGGTTTATGACAACCAAGACGGAGGAATTTTGTGAGCGAACACAATGAATTTGTCATTCGACCGACGACAGATTGAGTTTAGCGTTAATTGAAGTAAAAATAGACGATCTCGATAGCTGAGCGGGTTGTCGAATACCCGGTGAGCTCAAGCGAAATAATATTCGGTTACTCGACTAAACCGTTAAACAGGTTACTGTACACAAACTGCGTGAACGAGGCTGGGGGCTCGTGATAGCTCGCACATCGGCGTAATTAACGTTGAATCAATTTGCTTTGCAGGAGTGAATATTTATTATCGTTTCAATTGTTCATGACATAATAAACGCGAACGTAACAAACCGCAGCGGAGTATAATGCGAAGCGGAAATAATAATGGCATTTGTAGAGTGGAGCGGCTGTCGGCGCCGCGGGCTTTGCCCGGCCTCACATCCTAATTACGCCAATAATAATTACACAGTAGTCACTGGCAGCTGGCGACGGGCTCCTCGCGCCTTCTGCTGTCTTGCTTGCCGTAATGAACGCGCAACTGCTACCCGATACTGTATCTTATTACGCACTACATTTCTTAATTGCGGCTCCCATCCACTCTAAATCGACGCTAATGACCAAACATGACTGACACGCGACGAAGTCTAAACTACATAATTTCTCCGGAGATCGGGCGTAGTGAATTATCATTTTTTCATGACTGACTGCACCGAAGGCATGCCTATTAGCTTCGTTATTGACTGCTTTTTTTTCTTTAATCATCCGAGAATGCTGGTACTATCCGACAGCGCTTCGACGAGCTAAAATAATTATCGTGGCCACTCATAATCATTGCGATTCGTTCCGCGGCCCTACGAGGGCTAGGCGGGTCGAAAAGGCGATTTATTTTATCGCATCAATCAATTACATACATCGAATATTCGTTATTAAAATTTTAATTCACGGTCTGACCGTGAGGTCGTAGCGCTTTGCAGTAACGTTTTTGTGAAATAAATGATGATACGCCCGGGGCGGGTAACGCGATACGTCCGTTTCGCTGTATAAATAAAGCCGTTGAAGCGAAAAATTCATCAGAATTTATCATTCGTGTTTGCGTTGATTTTGCATGTTCCGCTCGGTATTTCTCTATCTGTATAGGGTTTAAAAATATCGTAGCCTGATTAATTTTATTACAGCTGAGGCTTAAATAAACAGTTTTCTTTCATTTCAGTTTAAGCTCCGATGAATGATTGCGTCGGTGGATATTAATAGCCTGTCCACTTACAATGAAACCTCGAATCGGAGTGAAAACAATTTGCGTTACAAGACAGATTGTCTTCGGGATCGGCGGGCGCGGCGCGGTCGTATTTATTTAATGTAAGCGGCGAGCTTGACTGCCAGTTAGCAGTTAGTTTAGCGGGGCTGTGATCAGCCGGCGATCAACATGTAAATTTATTCAGAGCGATCAGTATAATCGGCCCGAGCGGTGCTATTAACCTCATTCGCGGCGACGTGTAACATGTTAAAGATCATGCTCCCCTGATCACTCCGATAGAAATCTTATTAATTTCTCACATTATTATACCATTATTAAACTTTTTTAGTGTATGTTCACGTTTAATGAATTCTTGATAAACAAGAATAAGATCGAGACGTTTATTGGCAGTAATGCATAATTGATCACTCGGAAAGCGTTATTTATTCATAAAGATAGCAATTATGCAGATAACATATTTGTCGTGTTCCATGAATCATGAAACAGAGATAGCCAAAGCTCCGCAGACACTCCGATTTGAAACTTAATAGCATGTAAATGTGGTCTGAAATAAAAAGTGAACAAAAAGGAAAAGATTTCTTCTCCGCATTCCGGACAAAAGACATTACCGCGCAAATAGAGTGTACTTTTTGCCAAAGTTCCGTTTACGCATCCAAATAGTCATATTATTTGGGGGTAAGAATAGAAAACATTTTATCACCAAGGGAGGCACCCCTCGTTCGAACTCCATTCATAATAGCGTATTGAGACAGTTTAAGTATGGAGTGCAGACAATGGTTACGGTTTATAGATATTGTGCAACTCAAATAACAGGGAACACTCGACCGCTCGTGAAATTTACAACGACGGTCATTATAACCGACTCTGTGAACACTGGGCTTAGAGCGAAAAGTACAACGGAGTGGGAACTTAAATTGATATCTCGTCTTTAATTATCACGCTCCAAAACTTTTCCAGTTAGGGAGCGATTCTAAATTGATTCCACAAGCACTTTAGAAATTTTTAGAGCCCTTGACAGTGATTAATGAAAGGAATTTCGGAGTCTGAGACGCGTTCACGGCCTCCCCTCGGCGAATAATACGAAGAAAAGCAAAGGGATCCACGGTTCCACCCCATCTCGTACGCGATAAAATATACCTTCACGTACAGTAATTTGACTTGGCCATAAAATATTGTGGTCGCAATATCTAATATTGGCAAAGCAGCTGTTGCGCTACGAGGTACAAACTCGGATAATTTGATGTGGTTAAACGTGATAAGTTCATAAAGACTGGAGGCAATTTACATGAGTCTTTGGCAATAAGTTTGAGTCACGTCAGCATGATTAATGATGCGCAGCTCGTTGTGAAAGACGTCATTGGCGAGTACGAGATTGAGCTATACATATTATAAGTCTATGGTGGTCCTTTTATAAGCACTAACTAAAATAAAATGTGCATAACAAGTAAGCTTTATTACTCAGGAACCTCGACAGAGAAGCAATTAGTTTGTCAGACATCAATGTGCCAGCCTTGCATAGTACCAACATTTCTATAGATTTATCATGGTATTAATGTGAAGGTGGAAAAGACAACTCTATTGAACGAGGAAATCCATGCAATGTACTTTATAACTAACTCCGCGGAAGAAATTTGAATGGCATGATTAGTTCTAAGAAGTAGATTGAAAATTCTGGTTGTTAGAATGGAAATCTTTGATATTAGAGTGTTCATGAATAGCCATCTTGCCATTAGTAAAGATTTAAGTAATTTTAGGATAGGTTTTCCATCGAAGAAATATTAAGAGAATATGTATCTAAAACAAAAAGTATTTAAGTATTATATCCGTTGTCTGGCACCCATAACACAAGCTTTGAGTAGCTTACTTTGGGACTAGATGGCGATGTGTGGGAATGTCCAAAGGATATTCATTTATTATTTAGAAAGAGTTGGTGCAACCTTTGAATAGAGCAGTATATCCGCACAATCAGACGGAATGTAGCCATCTCGCCGACTAATAAAGGCGGGTGCTAGGAACGTCGGCGATTTCCCATTACGGTTGTTCGAGCATCTGCAATTCCGAGCGGATGGAAGATACAAAGCCTTATTTGCCGCGGAGGCCACAATCGTATTAATTTGTGGAGTGCACCGAGTTGGAGGGGGAGGTGGGGTGATTTAATGAACCAATGCGGCGGGCGACAGCGCGGATTACTCCCCACGAACGTTTGCACTCAATCAAGCTCGCAAACAGCCCTAAGCCCGGACAATTAAATACACTCCGAAACAATCGGCTACAACATGATAAGAGCAATAGCACAATTCGCCAGCCGATTATTGCTGTCGCCGATTGACGAGATAATCGCGATTAACGGAATGATGACTCTTGCTCTATTGGGGCTGTCGTTGGATAATGGATACATTCTAGCTAGCTAATAGCAATTTCATAAAATGTATTTTTTGTTTACGCTCATAAAGTATGTATGATGTATTAGTATTATAGTAAATGCAGTTTTTTTTTTGTGAATCAGCTTTTGATCGATTCGCCCAGTCCAGTGTTAAATGTCACATACATATATGATAATGCCATTGTGCCCGTAACGTTGGCGTTCACATGTCAACACAAAAGCGTGAGAAGAAAACTGCATAGGCATTAGGCCAGCAATCACACATTAGTTTTTAGATCCTTGAGACTCAGTCATCCTAAACTTTAGGATAACTCTTGAGGTTTGAGTTGATTACATGGAATTTGGGTATCGTATTATCTAATGTTTATGGAGGACAATGAAAACCTATGTATTATCTGCTTGCAATCATCTTTTAACTGTCAAGTGTCGAGAAAGTTCGCTCTATACTGATTATATAATGCAAATGACTTGAACAGATGTTTGCATGGTGTTTTTAGGAAGCAACCATACTTGGCCGTATTATTTTATTTGTGACATATGGCCTTTTTTATGTTTTGCAATATTTGATTGATATAGAGAGACGTCATTAAGCAGTTATAAATCAAAAGTAGAAAATTACCTTAGTTTCAGTTTTTTGTTTCTTCGCCGGTGGTTGTGAGGAGTCTTGCCGCGAGTCGTCCGGCTCGGGTTTGGGCGCGTTCGCGTTCGCGGGCGCGGGCGGGTGCGCGGGGTGCGGCGCGGGCGCGGGGCTCGGCGCGGGGGCGGGAGCGGGCGCGGGCGCGGCCGGCGGCGGTTGCGTGGGCGCGGGCGGCTTCGCCTCCAGCCGCGGCGCGGGCGCGGGCCGCGAGTCGGGCTTCGGCGGCGCCGGCGCCGGCGACGCGCCGGGAGGGTGGGGCGCGGCCGGCGGCGGCGCGGGCGGGCCCGGCGCGTTCGGCGGCGGCGGCACCCGCGCGACGCCGTTCACGTCGTGCGGCGGGTGCGGGTGGTGGTGCTTGTCTCTCGCCTTGTCTCGCCGGTGACCCCCCGAGCCGCGCTTGGCGGCGGCGGGCAGCGCGGCGGGCGACGGCGGCGGCGGCTTCGGCTCGCCGTTCATCTCGTTCGACTTGACGATCTCGTGCTTGGCCTCGGAGCTCTTGGTGCCGGGCTTGGTGCGCTTGATCTTCATCTTGAGCGCGGTGCGCTGCGCGTCGGGTTCGGCGCGCGCCGCCATGCCGCCCGCCTCGTCGGTCTTCTCTATGTCGGCATCGAGGTCTATGATGAGGTCGCCGATGCCGATGTCCCACTCGTTGTCATCGTACTCGAAGTTGGCGTTGGCGGGGTGCGCGTGTGGCGCGGGGCGAGCTCCGCCGGCCGGCGCGCCCTCCCTCATTGGCGCCGCCATGCGCGCCGGCTCGCGCCCGCCCCCCGCTGCCCCGCACACGCACACACCATTGTAGCCCTGAAACAACCAGCACCGAGTCAACCCTGGCTCTCCCTCAACCATAACCGCCAGCATCAGGGGTACCTCCGGCGGTATGCCCGTGATGCTCCTTCTCTACGTGGTTGGCATTTTTAAGTACATTTCAAGGCAGTAGTATATTCATGTGGTGGTAATGTAATATGAATATGATGTGCCTTGTATCTCAATGATTACATCAGAATTATGAGCACGGCAACAAAAAAAGAAAACGTATAATCTAACTCTACAGCGAAAATACCATTATTTTTTGTGTCAAATGCGGGTAACCTTTTCCTTATAAACGCACGTACCATTTTAGATCGCAGTGCAATAAATTGCAAAGATAATGCCTTTCCAATTAAGGGGATTGAGAGCGTAAAAAGATATAATGTCCGATACGTTTCAATATGGATGATGCGTGCGCCTAATGAGCATTGCTCAAGTATGGGTTTGAATACAAATGTTTGATTAATTTTATTATGATTCCTTTCGAAACCATTGAAATGTTCGTTAACGACTCGATTCGTACATCTCTATAAGGCGAATTAGCCAATCGAGGTGCGGGCTCTTACGTTGCGCTATAATATTAAATAAAAATTAATACCCATCTCGGTGCCTAAATGAACATGTCCATTTAAAATTACACCTTTATAGAAATTTCATATCGTTCGCATTTATAACCAATTCAAAGGGGCAATAATCGTAAAATAGTCATAAAACAGCTCAGATAAGCCCGGTTTCTCTCACACGGCGTTTATAAACTCAGGCCAATGCGTGCTTGGGGCCTAAGCTATGCTTATTTAGTACAATTTATATTCCTAATAATACCATTAGAATGGCACGAATACGCAGTTTACTTCAATCGTATAATGTAAGCGACGTTAACCTCCCAAGTGTTTTAAGCAAATTGATAAAGTGAATTAAGCGTTTTTTTAGAATCTAAATCCATCGTAGCTAAATTGAGTTTCAATTTTAATTTATCAAACTACATAAGGCCAGACCGTTTTGTCATGAACACAGACAGTTCTATTTAATAATTCATTTCTAAATTATTCACAATCCAGATATGAGTCATTCTAAGTTAAGAAGTACTTTCGACGGCAAGGACAAAAAATACCTTTTTTTTAAAATAAACTTCACAAATAACCTATTTATCACTTAAAACTAAATGTTTCCGATGTGGTCACTAAAATTTATTGCAGAAATGTACGTAATTCAGTCACAATAAGCTCTAATATACGAAAAATATCTCTCCCCTGGTCTGTCCCCCAACCGACTTTATTTGTAAACCAATAATTATGAATGTATAAAAAATCAATAATTGCTTTAACATCGTTAATTTTATAAAGACAGTTAACTTAGTAATAGTATCTTACAAGTAAAAATGCTTTTATTTTAATTCTTCAAAAAATATATTAACACCGAAATTTGTCCACCGTGTTTCATGTCTCGTCCCCTGGTCTTTTGTTTTCGTTCAAAAATCAGTTTTGCTTTCCTAATCTGTGGAAGTTGTGACCTTGAATGTATAGTGTGTAACGTGAAATTAGCAGCAAGCGGCGCATAAGCAACTGCGTAGCCATATTGTCGGCCATTTTCGATCACGCCACTCTCTGGACGCGGAAGTGTTTAGTGAATGCAGTATTTCCTCTGGTAAGTTTTATTTTGCAATTATTTGTTAAAATACTGACATATATCTAAATATTTACTATGAATAGTGTATACATTGTGACGTTTGTTTGTGAACTACGCGAGAGAAATACTTTTACGGCTATTTTAGATTTCTCTCAAAAATATATCTCCCCTGGCATATTTCCCCTGGCTCTTTTGATGGCAGGGGAGATACTTAATGTCCAGAGGAGATACATTTTTACGCATTTATGTTAATACTTCTAGTTTTCTCTTAATATTTATATCTATCTTAGCTTTACAAAACAATATTACGTTTTTTTTACAGAAAAATGGCACCTCGAAAAAAAATGACGCGTGAAGAACGACTTGAAAAGAAGAGGATAGCAGAGCGATTACGATATCAAAAGATTAACATAGGCCTCCCCCACGGCTTTCCACAGCGACTGATCACTAGCGATCTGCATCCAGTTTGATCCTGCGATCTTTTTAAGGTCGTCTGTCCATCTTGTTGGTGGACGTCCTACGCTGCGTCTTTGGTCAAAGGGTCTCCCATCCAGAACTTTCCTGCCCCAACGGCCATCAGTTCTTCGCGCTATGTGCCCTGCCCATTGCCACTTGAGCTTACTGATTCTCAAAGCTATGTCCGTTACCTTAGTTCTTATACGTATCTCCTTATTTCTGATTCGATCACGTAGAGAAACATCCAGCATATCCCTCTCCATCGCTCGTTGTGTGATTTTGAGCTTCTTTATAAGGCCCATAGTTAGAGACCATGTTTCGGATCCGTATGTCATCACTGGTAACACACACTGGTTGAAGACTTTCGTCTTTAGACACTGAGCTCGACACTACATAATTTTCGTCTTCTCCATGTTCATTTTAAGACCCACTTGTTGGGAGACTCGGTCAAGGTCTTTGAGCATAGTGCCAAGATCGTCCAGCGTCTTTGCCACAACGACTATATCACCGGCAAATCGGAGGTGTGTGATGTATTCGCCATTAACATTGATGCCGATTCCTTCCCATTCCAGAAGTTTGAAGGCGTCTTCCAATGCCGCTGTGAACAGTTTCGGAGATATAACATCTCCCTGTCTCACAACTCTCCGCAGTGGAATCGCCCTCGTGTTCTGCTCCTGTACCTACTCAGACCGACCGTGACCGACCGACCGTATAAAGACTTTTCCAGGCACACTAAAGGTTCACCAAGTTACCGGTTGCGTATTCGTACCCAATTACCTGATATTGAAAAGTTTGAGCTGCTTCTGTGACTCTGAGTTATGTCGTCATTTTCAGTTGGGTACTTTGGATTACCCCCAAACACAAGCTAAATCTCGTCTACTTGTTGATGATGTATACGGAGCTAGTGATTCAGACGATGAGCTACTAATTAACTTCGTATGTCAAGAACGTATGAAGAAGCCTCAAAAAATACAACTTTCTGTGCCTACCACAAGCAATATAACCAGACTGCACAAAGAAGATCCACAGCCCTCAACGTCTGGAAAAAAAACATTCTGTAATGGGGACTTTGTGCTGGTTAAACTTCAAGATACAAAAACAGAATATCGTTATGTTGCAATGTGCACAGGTGTTCAAGATAATGATGAAGTTCAAGTTATATTTTGTAAAATCTGTGATGACACTGGAAAGGACTTTAAAATTAATGATGACGATATTTCTTTTGTCACCTGGGATCAGGTTATAAAAGTATTACCTGCCCCTAACTTAAAAATGAGGGGGCAGCGTATTTTTTACGCTTTTAATGAATCCGTTGATGTCTTTGAACGCGGGTTTTAGAAAAAAAAGTATTTTTTAGTTACCTTTAGAATTTAAAATGTTTTTTTATTGTTTAAGCACAAGCAAAGTTTAATACTGTTATTTAAAAGATGATTAGTTTTTTATTTAATTATTGCCTATTGATAGTAAAGTTATAATATAGTTTTGTTTTGATAGACAAGAAATAGAAGACCTTTTTATGTTTATACTGTTATTCAAAGGAGAATTTTTATATATTGTTATTCAAAGGAGAATTTTTAGTTTTTGTTTCTTTTTATTATTGCATTTCATGTTTTGTACCTAGTTCATAGGAAACATTTAATTTTATAAACAAAGAAGACTGCTATGAAATGAAAAGTCTGATTATAAATAATTCACAATTAAAATAGATAAAGAGGATTCTTAAAAATAACCTTGTTTTCTTTTGTTTATCTCTTCCCTGTTCATAAAGTATCCTCCCCTGTACACTTTGTCTCTCCCCTGTACTGTGTATTTCCCCTGGTCACTTATAAAACGAGATAAAACCAACAAATTGACTGGCCACTTTGTAAACGTTTTCAACTTAGCAGTTTCCATAAGAAAAATGTATACTTAAATAAAAATTTAAGAAAAAAAGCCGTGCCGCCATTTCATACAATGAATTACCTCTTAACTTAGAATGACCCATATCATAAATGTAGGCGTGGAAAATTCGTTAGGAATGTAACCCGATGACAAATTTAAAATAGCTCTATTAAAATTTAGATCGAGGCGATAACGTTTATCAAAACCAGCTTACCCGGCCAAGTTTATTTTCATTTAAGATGTTTTCAGTTTTACTTACAATGTTTTCATAGACATGACAAAAATGACCGGCACTGTCGCTTTTCACAATGATTTGATTCTCAAGAGGCGAATGAGTATTGTCTTTATACGAGTGAACAAAATGGACGACTGAAAAGATTAACTCCAATCGAAACCGATAAGGATTTAAATAATAAATAAAAAGTTCTGAGTCAATTTTCTCCAAAGATATTTTAGTCGAACTGTATCTAGTAAGTACCTGTAAACTACAGCGGCTATTTAATCAAATTGCTATAGATCAAATGGTAAATTATGAACAGTTTATCTTTAATCCAATTTGCAGTATTTATTTAGACATGCGATAGATAAGATCTGAATGGCATTCAATAACTTCTAGTCTCTGTCATAAATAGAGAGTTCATAATTTTATGGTAATGTATGCGTCGAAATCTTGTAAATTATATTTGCTTTAACTCAAAGGAGGCAGGAGTTACATTGCATACTGCAGCATACTACATGCATCAGATTTTCGATTATACATCTTGTGTGTAATTAAAGAAAGTTGTTTTTTAGTTACACTATTTATAACTCAGGAATGACTGAACAGATTTGGCTGAAAATTGGTGAGGAGGAAGCATAGGACACGGACGATGGCCTGGGTGGGACGGGGCCGGGGCGAAACGAAGTTCGATCGCTGGGACATCTAGCATAGAAGATTTGATTCTAATATGCCGCTAGTTTCCTAGGTTTGTTAGTATGCCAGGTAAGCATGTATTGACAGAGGCTAGAAGGTACATACACTCTATGTGTATGAAAACATTTATTTGTAACTTAGCAGAGCAATTACGCTAATTTGACGTTTATCAAGTTTAATAGCGGTCATAAATAAGGTAACAACATTAATTGCTATTTTAATGGAGAAGCTAAATAAAACGGTTCGGGATGGCTGCGTTGTACCAGGAAGACATGGCTGGGAGGAGATTACTTCCAGGGGCCGGTTTATAGCGCTGCCTTTAACTGCGCCCTTTTGATAACTCCTCGTAACTTTTTTATGACGCGCGTGCTTATGCGAGCCTGGTACAGAGACTCGGTCTTTTATCGGAGTTACTAGCAGAATCGAACTTGAGGAAATAAATATTTTTTTATTGACCTTACCGGTTTTTACATCCTGATAGGTATTTATGGACACTGGTATGTTGTATGAACTACCATAAAATATGTCTCCAATTGAATAACGTCTACCACCATGGCAGACCACCAGGCGAGGCAAAAAAAAATACTTTTATTTTAAAGTCTCTAATTTGCAACAAGAAAAACGTCGTCCACCAAGTAGCAAGAAATATTTAGAATTGAATATAAAATTAAGAACCTAATGCTCGTTTTAATTATTCGTATTATGTTTGAAACTTTTACGAAGCCCAACTGCAACCCCAGTTTGGATAACTAATCCTGTTGAGGGCTGACAGCAAATTGAGGAGGGTCTTTTGTCCGTATCCCACATAAAATACACGAAGTATGTTATTTTCATTCAGTTGACTGACATCAGATAGCCAGCGGGGCGTATTTCAAATGGATATTGGCGAGTGTATGTCGAGTGAAGTTATTCTATTTGTAAGTTGGACATTCATGTCGATAGCCAATACAAGACCAATAAACCTATTCGCAATCCGTTTCTCTGCATTGTTTCAAGTCAAGCTGAGGCTTAGGTCTAAAACGCCGCCTATAAATCCGTAATGCCGAGCTCATTCCGACTGACTGAATGCACCCGCACGAAAAGGACCGAAAAGGCAGATAAATCGCGACGTATTCCATTATACTCGAGCCGTATGTTTGTCAATAGGCCGCCTGATTGGGAGCTCTGAGCTCCTCGGCGCGCTGTGAGCCTAGTACTACTCCCTGCCATTACTCAACCGCCAACACCCAACTTCCAACTTTATTACCATAGAAATAAGAACAAACACCAAACTCGTAGTTGCCTTCCGCAGTGATTTACAGACCGGCCGTGCTACTTGGCGCTCTGCCCGAGCATCGAACCCGAACCAGAGGTGCACTTTACAAGAGAAAAATTGCTTGTACCGGCTACCGCGGAAATATGTTAGCAATTTGCTGATATTAGCTAGCAGGAGTGCGAATGTGTATTATTTTATTGATCTAAAACACTTTGTCAATGCAACATACCTCACAACCAGAAACGTATCTTCGAATATTAGTGACGTGCGTGGGCGAGCTATAATATGTTTGTCGGCGAAGACAGCGTCACGGACCGGGCTATTTATTAATGACGATATATTTTTCGTTCCATCGGCTTATTAATAAATATTGGCGTAAAATATGACAAGGCCGAAAGTTATTAATAATGATCACAATAGTCAACGAATAAGTCAAATCATATCTCTAGTCAATTTATCGAGATAAATGGTTCTCAACGTTTTTTAAAATAAATGTTATTTTCACATTAACCTACGCACTGTCGTGTTGACGTCTTTTGAAATAAATAATGGCGTAGATATCTCAAGGTATCATTTTCAGCCATAACAATGAACGTGTATAGACTATCTTAAATGTTAATCGAGATAACAATACCCGTTTTAGTGGTTAAATCGTTATAGAAAATGTTCAAGTGGAGCAGTCGGCGAGCGAACAAAAGGAGGAAATGTTGGAATATGCTATAGGGTAAATATCGCAATATGAGAATGAGGGAATTATTCAAGCTATTAACACTATCAAATTGTATAAATGAAGTTGACTTGCAATACTAAATTATATCTTCTTATAAGATGAAATAAGAAACCAAAAAGACTCGAACCCGCACAACCTTTGGCTAATACAAAGATAACACTGTTAGTGGTAAGAAGATTTGAAACCTACTTATCAATGAGATCAAATGAGTAAACTTAACTTTAAATGGATCAATTAACATATAACCCGACTTTTGTCGACATGACAATCAAATGATTAGGACGTCTAAACATAGTAGGAAAGGTCATCACAAGTATTTGTTACTTCTTCGCAAACAAAGGCCACACAATACAACTTTAAACAATAAGTCAAAAATACCTACCTCATTAACTCTCTAAAGTAAATGATCTCACACAAGGTTTCATTCTCTCACACACACATATCCTAGCAAATGTACAAATTGAAATACTATTATATGTATAAGTTCGCGTAATTTCAAACGTGTTCTTATTGTAAGTTGTTAATGTAACAAAAACAATACAATGGAAAACTGTCATTCGATCCAAGCCTCTGATAGCAACACCATAAGATATCCATGGGATACTATTAGCGCAGATATACGATACAATTGTAACGACATGTGAAAGTAATCATGAATTTACAATACAATGCAGAGGAATCTCTAATTCGTTTGCATTACAGATATGGCAATAACTTTGCTACATACAACACTGTCTAAAATATAAGCTCGAAAGCGCGACAAAGATGCAAAAAACAGAATAATTCATGCCTGCATAAAATATGTATCTGTCAGCATCATTTTGGAAAAACCATCTGATTACACAAGCTAACGGTTTTAAGCCCGTTAAATTGTAATCTATCGATTTATCGTGAATTGTGCAGAAATTCATACTTTTCTAAACTGAAATGACGAATCACTGGGGAAAATGGCGGGGCAGGGAAGGTGAAGTGTTAGGTTGACGAATCTTTACTAATATTATAAAGCTGAAGAGTTTGTTTGTTTGTTTGAACGCGCTTATCTCAGAAACTACTGGCCCGATTTGAAAAAATATTTCTGTTTTGGATAGCTTATTTATCGAGAAAGGCTTTAGGGTATATAACATAAAGATACGACTCATAAGACCACAGCAGCAATGAAAAATGTTGCGAAAACGGGAGAAAGATATTCCTTTTGAGAGCTTCCGCTGCGTACGCTGCGAAAACCGCTTAAGTTACACAAAAATCATGTATGACAGGATTGTTCAGCATTAAGAGTTCTATAATAAAGTCCGCGACCAGCATATGTCTATCTTTTATGGTTGACTTACTACAACCTATTTTATGTTAATAGATTTGTAAAAAAATAATGCATTCTTTTTAGAGGTGTATTATACACACAGGTATTTATTCTTATCAAAATAAATACATTCATCATCACGAGCATTTCATTTAGAACAAAGTTGCCCTTTATATCATTTAAATTCAATAAATATCTTAGGAGCTATCACAGTTTTAACATAACTCCGCACCAAAATAATGTTCGCAGCTAAAGTACGACGTGCGCGTGCGCTAATCTATACTAATATTATAAAGCTGAAGAGTTTGTTTGTTTGTTTGTTTGAACGCGCTAATCTCAAAAACTACTGGCCCGATTTGAAAAATTTTTTTTACGTTGGATAGTCCATTTATCGAGGAAAGCTTTAGGCTATATAACATAAAGATACGACTCATAAGACCACAGCAGAAATGAAAAATGTTGCGAAAACGGGAGAAAGATATTCCTTTTGAGAGCTTCCGCTGCATACGCTGCGGAAACCCCTTAAGTTACACAAAAATCATGTATGACAGGATTGTTCAGCATTAAGAGTTCTATAATAAAGTCCGCGACAGCATATGTCTATCTTTTATGGTTGACTTACTACAACCTTTTTTATGTTAATAAATTTTTGTTTGTTTGAACGCGCTTATCTCAGGAACTGCTGAACCGATTTGAAAAAATATTTCTGTGTTGGATAGCTTATTTATCGAGAAAGGCTTTAGGATATAAAACATGACGCTGCGACGGGAGGGGAGGGAGCAAACTCAAAACGCGCGGACGAAGTCGCGGGGGACCGCTAGTAATATTATAAAGCTGAAGAGTTTGTTTGTTTGAACGCGCTTCTCTCAGGAACTGCTGGACCGATTTGAAAAAATATTTCTGTTTTGGATAGCTTATTTATCGAGAAAGGCTTTAGGGTATAAAACATCACGCTGCGACGGGAGGGGAGGGGGCAAACTCAAAACGCGCGGACGAAGTCGCGGGGTACCGCTAGTGATGAATAAAAGCGTACCTAAATGCTAAACCATGTCGAGCTTGTTCACAATATTACAATATAACGGAGTTAAAGATTGTAATGTCACGGTTTTTACAATATTACGGTGACATATAGACCCTTTACACACTGCGCTACTTTTAGCATCGATGCAGTCGCGATGCAGAAGCTAGAAATTGTCAAATTATGTACTGAATTTGGGCGACTGCATCGATACTAAATTAAATCTAAGTCGCGAAGCGTGTTTTCAAAACGCGCGACTGCATCGATGCTAAAAGTCGCAGTGTGTATGGGGTCATAAAGCAGTAGATAAAACAGTAGGAGAGCTCAGTACTGAAAATAAAAAGCGAAATTGCAGTAAGATGTAAGTACCACCGAAAATGTTTTGCTACCGTACTGACAAGTAAAATAAACGCCAACAGCCAGATATCGGACTACGAGTAATCTGTCACGTCAAGTTGTTCCAGCCAGCGATAATATCGGTGGGATATTTCAAGACGCGCAGTAAACACAGCTGCGGGAAAGTAAATACGAAAATCTAGTAGCACAGCACGGAGCGATGGGATTACTTTGGGACCTTTTAGTAGCAATTGTGGCACGATTCCAGTTCTGTGTAGGCAAAATAATAAAAAAGCATTTTTTGAGCTTTGAGAGCATATTTGATGAAGACCCTAAAGAACAATCAATCATTCAACGAAGCGGACATACTTTAACTATTAATGTGACCAATATTTCTGAAGAAAAAAACTATTGTATTGCTTACAATTTCTAACCAGCGACGTAGCCTACTACGACGCTGAGGGGTAGGTAATAAAGAAAGTTTGTCATATGTTTCAACTTAACTTACTGAAATTAAAATAACTGACAAAACAACACAAAGAAATGTCCAAGCAATCTGTCACGCATTTAGCACCGTATAATAAACCTTCGTTCTTATGTCACGTACGTACCCCGCAACGATGTACGAACAGCAGTACGTCAAGGTTTACACTGCGGTATCTTATGCAGTTGTAACAAGGCCTAGTTTGCAACAAAAGTGGGTAGCCTGATGTGCTGTCGACTGTACTATCCAACAAAATTGCTATTCACCAGTAAATTGCCGCGCTTTATACGAAGATATAATGAGCGGGGTAATACCGCATTATCGTGTTAACATTGTGCGGTAATGGTGTTATTAAACAATGTCCGATTTAGTAGTTTACTCTGAATTTTGTAGCTAGCGTCATCATCATCAGTAATTTGATCGGACGTATGCTCTAATTTCGCTAAATACTAGATTATATTTCAAATAGTGACAGTCAATCGGTATTCTGATCTGAGTTAGTGCATAATTGATAGGCTCTGATGAAGGTAATATATTGTACTCAATAGCACTGGCTGTGCTTTTATGAGTTTCAAATTCAAAATAATAAGAGCTACCTGGCTGCAGCAGATCGCTTGTGATAGATCGCTGTAGAAAACCGTGGGGGAAGCCTATGTTCAGCAGTGGACGTCCTTTGGCTGATAATGATTATGATGAAGTTTAAGAACTACCTAGCCTACTATCATTAAAGCAGACTGTCAGCTATCGAGCACCTCATGATTGGTCATCATCAGTTGTAAATCTCTCAGATTCTTTTCGCCCTTTACGTTTTGTACGGACAACAGCAAGTGATGATAAACACTTCAGTGTCTTATGCCGTTCTAATAAGGGCTAGTTTGCAATAAAAGTGGGTTGCACCTGATGTGCTGGCGACTGTACATTGACTGGCAATCACATTCTACTATTAAAAGGTCTGACTGAAAAATAATAACACTTAGTAATTCGATTTCTTTTCATTTTAAGATCGTGTAAATTACAACTATAATTAGAAGCTTCAATCATAATAATCCAGGTACGGGGCTTTTAGCACATTATGCTCAATCAAGCTCAACTCAACAATCAATCAATCAAACTCTACATTTACAAGTACATGTGTATTTTTTATAATTGGTCTATCTAGCGTAGGTAAGACGCACAAACTTACATAAGCTGCACACCATACGATGCTCGTATAGTAAATAATACACAAATAAACAAATTCTTTTGCAGTCGGTGCAGTCATGCAATGCCATCTTACCTACACCAACAGTCTGCACACATCATGCACAGACTCCAAAAGATTTTTTTCTCCAAAATAGAAGACGAATGCGTTTTTGTAAGATTTTTAAGTTAGTTTATAAAGAGGTGTTATTTGTTAAATTGTTTTTTTTTTCATGATTTTTAGTTATTACTCATATATCACAGATTTTGATAAAACTTAGCCTGTGCCCTGAGTGAAATTATACCTGATTGAAATAAAAATTATCATCTCGCAAAAGTCATCTCGTTTTCGAGAAATCTTGAGATGAACATACAGACTCTGACGAAATTTTGCACAGGTGTTAAAAAGCCTGAATAGATCAAAATACTAAAATTTGATCGTTCTTACGACATAACATACACAAGTCGAATTGGTTTACCTTCTTTTTTTTAAGTTATTGACTTCATAAAATGTCCTATTTTTTTAAAAGCATACTTTTGGTGTCGCTGAGCAACAAAAATGTAGCTAGTGCCTGAGCCTGTTCATAAACACATGCTGAAAACCATACCATGATTCGAATCAGGGCTCGGTAACGTCATTCAAAATTATGTTTTTAAAACGTTCGGAACGGTTCCTTGTACATTTCGTTTGGAACAAAAACGGAATAAGAACGTAATTTGAGAACGTACAAAAACGGCTTTTCCGCAGGAAGTAAGAGATACAATTAAATAAAAATTAAATAACACGTGCTTCGCCCTGTTCCGTAATTTATCTGTACCGCCGTAAAATTACAACTGGGCTGGACGAAAACATGGGATAAAACGTTATATTTAACAAGAACGATGAAAAATTTCGCTGTCTTCAAAAACGTTTTAATAATGTTTCCGTTCGAACGTAAGAGAAACTAAAACGCACTTATTTAAGGGGAAAACGTTTTCTGAAAAAATTAGGTTATCCGAGCCCTGATTCGAAAAATAAACGTGTCATTCTTGTGATATCACCACGACTCCACAACGAGTCATGATAGAGTGGCTCGTAACCTGATATGATGAATTGTACAGCTACTTTATTACCAAAACGTGACAGCTCCGTCCATTTTGGCGTTCAATACGAATAACAAATACACTTTACAACCAAACCTTTGTATTTACGTAAGCCCTGCTGAATGAATGAAGATAGAAAGATAATAAAATAATCCCATCACAATACAATACGCTAAAGAAGAATACCACAATACAATCCAATGCCAAATACTTGGTAACGATATCTCCTTTGGAATGGACTCGTTTAAAATGTTTGACTAGTATTAAAATGTTTTATGAATGAGTCAGATATCATTGGAAGGTTGTTACATTTAATTTTAGGTATTTGGTGGGAAAAGAACCGACTGTGTATTAAAATATCCATGAACGTAATACGATATTTTAAAGGCATAGAATTGTTTAACATCGCAGTAGGTATTTTCGTTAAAAAAATGATAATGTCACGAAATACTTGAAAACAAGTGAGTAAGGAGGAATCCTAAAACAAATGACAGTTGTTTAATCAGATTACGAAATGAATGATGTGTTTGGCTGTGTGTGTATGCGTAATCTAGTCTAGTTGGTTTTCTTTAACCTAACCAACGGTCCACGCTTTAACACTAAAGCGTGGACAAATAAGCGTAGCGTGTTGGTAAAATAGACACCTATTTTACCAACACGTAAGAGAGTAAAATCAATCTGATTGAAAACGACCGATTTTGTTACGAACGACGAATATTCCCTAACCGACGTTGGTAAATTCGAGTCTAACTGGAATTATAGCGGCCCTTTCATAAAAGTATTATTAAAGAAAACACGAATGTAAAGATGGCCGCAAAGGCTCTCCAAAAACAATATTTTATTCGTAAAGAATGTGAAGGTAAATTGATTCGAATATTCGGGTTCATCTTGTGTACTAATACCAGGTTAAGCGTGAAAGAGTCTGAGGCGAGCAATATCGGGGATTATCTCAACCAGACGTCTTTAAACATGAAAAGAATTCGTTTTTATCGAAACTCCTACTCATTTGGTCTTATCTTTCATTTTTTGGGAGCTTAACAGAGCTCAGTTTGGGGCACTTGTCTTACGGTTGGTTTATTTTCAAGAAAGGTATTTTATTCATTAATCTAGCTATGTCAATTTGGTTTTAATATAGCAAGTTATCTTTTCGCCATTGATAAAACTGCTGATTATTTGATTTTGCACCATAAACGAGTAGGCTATGCTTTAACATTTAACGTTAAAAAGTTTTATTTTTCCAAGAATTTGACCGATGTTATTATTATATTTAAGAAAAGGTGGTGCCAACGAGCCAAGCTTAGACGAAATGTATCAAATCAGGAATATTTATTACTAATGATTTAAGACATGCCCACATTAATACAATACTTATTAAATTCATTTCACTCAATAGCGTTTTGGGGAGTGTCCCGCGGAAACATCAATAATATATATATATATATATATTTTTACGAGACATTCCTATGTAAAGTTCATGAAGTTCTGCGACCTAATAGGATATATGATACAATATGTCCCTCACGATCTGAGTATCTGGTATTGCACACTTTTATGAATGGATTAGAAAATATGAATCTACGGTAAACAACCTCACACTTTTTTATCATAAGTTCCGTAGGAAATGATTAGATTTCTATACTAAACAGTATTGAGTCAATATCCGGAAGAATTCCCAGAAATAACTCATCGTATCGATAGTCTTAGGGCCGATTTTTCAATGGTCAGATAAAACTTTTTAGATTGATAAATTATAAAGTGACAGATTAAAAAAAATGACAGTTACGTTTGATTGCTGACAATTAGGTGACGTTTTTAAATCAGCCATATTGTATTATTCGACGATTTTTTCTTGTCTGACTATTGAAACATCAGCCCTTAGTCACAGAGAACTGATTAAACGGCGTTACGAACACGTGTCACTGCCAGCCAACCCTCTTATTATTATACTTATTGTGAGATTCATACTAAAACTGTCAAATATTTGGGGCAGTTAAGCCACAAAGTAATACAGTAACACGCGCTATTCCGTTAAATTCAGCGTTTATTCCGAGTTGATGACAATCATTAAGGTTGGATGGTGGGGTGTGTTAAAAAATGTTTGCTTTTTTAAATTTACTTTTAATATTATTTATTTTTCCTGTATTTTAAACTCGATTAACAACCACCCTCTTGAATTTAGCTCATACTTTTTTACAACCTGTATAATGATAATTCTGCTATGGTATGATATGAATATTTATGTTATTATATTAAAATATTATTATCAATCGCAATACGAATTGCTAATTTGACAGTAAACCAGAGCTGCTTCACTGTCAAAGCTGCATCGCAATACACTCTCAGGACAGTAATAATAACCGTACATTTTATAGTTCTTGTTTCTTGAAATTACTTAATGTACTCATAGTTAAGTAGCGTAAAGGTATGATTCCGAACTCGGCAGCAAGCAGCAGTGCTGCCACTAAGGTGCTGCCCAGCAGTGCTGCCGCTACATTGCTGCCGCGACATTGCTGCCTAGCTCGGAATGTAATCTCATATAAGCTTATAGAAATTGTATGGGAACCAGTAGTGTCGCGGCAGCACTGCAGCAAGCAACAGTGCTGTTGCTGCAGTGCTGCCACTAAGGTACTGCCCAGCAGTGCTGCCGCGACACTACTGGTCCCGATACACTGGTCTGTCGCGGCGGCAGGGTGACACTGTTGCGCAGCAGTGCTGCCGCTGCATTGCTGCCGCGACATTGCTGCCTAGCTCGGAATGTAATCTCATATAAGCTTATAGAAATTGTATGGGGACCAGTAGTGTCGCGGCAGCACTGCAGCGACAGCACTGCTGCTTGCTGCCGAGTTCGGAATCATACCTTTAATATTAACTTCATCTTATTAAAGATTTGCTACACTGCTTCCATGAATATTAATTGTCCATTACTTTGCTGGTTTTAATTACAAAATAAACTATTTTCTAGTTACCAGGAAATACGCGCATTAATTGCTTTCCATGGTATGCAAGTAAACAACTAAACCAAATCAATTACTCTATTTATCATACTAATGAATATATTGATAGACGACTGAAATCTATGACACTTCAATGTTGATTTATTAAATTCGTTACATTTATGTGGTGCACTGTGCACACCAAGATCAGATGGCTATACGGACATTTAAAACTGCAGTTCGCTCGCATCTTTTAGACGAACAACGAAGGGAGGGCATAGTTTATGCCAAGCTACTCCTTACCGATCTTTCAGTATCAAACACGCACACAGTCATGCACACATGCACACACAAACACACATGCCTCTTTGTAATAATTTACCTTTTATAACCGGCTTTATCTATTTTTGAAAACCGGCGCTGAATTAATTTCAGAAATAGCTGAAACTTTTACCCATTGCCTTAAATTTATTCATGTTACCTCTTTTATAAATTTAAATGTGGGTAAGAGATTTCTATAATATTGTAGGTATGTAATTGTTCTGGCTATTAATTACATATATTCATTTTCAATTTCAAATTGAGCTATTCAAATATAATAAAATATATTTTCTTCAATGTTAATATGTATCATCATCAATAATAGAAAAACTAGCAACGCGACAGAAGAAAACAATAAAGATCGGTGTACCTAACTATCTAGTATCTACTTAATAACAGTTAAATAAATTGATAGATGCTGGCTGGTGGACACTCAATAATTGTTATGACAAGTGAATGGAACGATAATTCAAATATATAACGTCAGCGTTCTACCGCGTCTTGTCCCACATAATTGGCCGGTTGGCAACCGTCACCCGGTTCGACAAAATGCCCTATTGTTAAGATTTAGATGTCATCTATTCGATGATACAAAGGATGTGGCTTCATTGTCTGATATATTGGTAAAGTAAGTGACACAAATTGTATTCTGATACGCTTCATTTGCTTTTATTTGGTCCTTTTACAGAATCAACATAATTGTGTTCGTTAACAATTCTTTGCTCTACTAAACAAATAAATATGCTGATACATTTTGTTTTAAAAGATTAATGAATAAATGGCCAGCTGATATGATTTTACTCAAACGTATGATAATAAATAAATCCATTTTGTCCTCAACCAACATCTTCACTTCTGTCTTCTGCAGACGATCATTGGACATGATTAATATTGCTTTCATGTTTAAATTCAAGGCTTTAATTCGTTTAAGAAACACGAGAACACCGTAGTATGTCCCTGGTACCTACTATGTCACAATATGTTAACTTTTAAACCAGGCAGCCTGCCAAAAATTTCATCTAAAAATAGAAAATGCACTAATATTGCGCCCTGATACGTTTTTGGAGCAACTTTTTGGAGAAATTAAAGGCGAAAGAAAGTACTAATGCTAAAAACCCTACCATTACGTCAATTATTTTAGGCGAGACGGTTTCGTAATCAATCATTAAGAAGGTAAGTAAATAAGTTTAGTTTCAAACAAAGCCTTATAAATTCCAATCGTAAGCCGCAAATCAAAACTTTAATTCTGTGTATTATTGTACAAATCCAGCCATCCATTACTTTGAATGAAAGCCTTTATTAAAGTAACTATTTACTGAATATTCAGTCCACGTAATTCGAAGGGGCTTGAAAACTTTGTAGACGAATAAAGTTTATTATTTCAAAGGCAATGTTTTAAAATAAATGTTATTGTAAGTTTTCTTAATGAGTTAAATCATAATAGAGTTAAATTAAATTAAAAGTTGGATCAAACAAACTCAAACTAAGTAGAAAAATACAGTGTTCTTTTTTTGTAATAATAATTGAGATACTTTTTATAAAGCTGTGAATTTAAATCAGTTGTAAAGTCTATGTGTACGAAACCCATGTTTTTTGCTAATAATCTTTTATCTGTCTAGTCTGGTAGGGTGAACAACTAAACAACAACAACATCAAAATAACCGATTGCCAACCGATTTTTATCCCTAAACTCATGCAAGTAGAGTCTAGTTTTGGAAAGGTGGTAAATGTGTTGATGTGTGCAGCTTTGCAGCTGCGTCTGCCTTCGTTTCCTTTATAAAAGTGTCTCAAATACTAAGTTTTATTTCAATTTACTCGATATAAGAACATTGGGAAAACGATTCATCAATGCAGTAGTTATGTATGAATTAAATTTTAATCATCGTTCCAAATACGAGTATTATTATCAGTAATCAAAATCAATTAGGATTATAACAATTATTTACATTGCGATTTGTATTAAGATAAAAAGTTATCAATGTATGTGTAGTATTTTTTTTTGTCACGAAAATAATCGATCCATTTAGGTACTTAATTTTAACTATTGAGATAAATACCCTGAAAAATATATACCAATTATTTTAAGTCGCGCTAGGGGAGAGCTGGGCAAAGTAGGCCATTAAGGAAAACTGTTTCGCGCGAATATAAAAGTTGATAGGAAATGTTATTTCTAACTGATAACGAATATTGTGATAAATACAGGATAAACTATCTACATAATACTACACAGTAAATGTGGTGATAAAATAGCACATGGAATAGTGTAATATCTTTTGAAGTTACGTATGAGTATTTTTGACATGGCAATATGTAGATACTGGTTGTATTGTAATTATTATATTTATCAATTTGATTTATATAACGGCTCACATTTCCATTGTGCGTCCAGGATTATTGATGCACAGCTATTATCATTAAAAAGGCAGGTCTTTCTTACACTTAATCACAATGTTTCAACTCTCGGTTCGGCCTAGTTTTTTCAGAATTAATTATTGAAAATCATTAAAATCCTAATACAACTTTGTTGTTTTTGTTTTTTTTTTACGTTTCGTCGTGTCGTTGCGTTTCGTTATTCTTATGCACGTGTTTGGTTGAGTTATAGAGTTTTGCTTTCAAAAGCACTATTGATGTATTTTTAAGCTTGTTTGTATTGCAATTATACATTGCGCCAATGAATTCCTCAAACTAAGTTAAAATTATTATTAAAAATAATGAACATTCCAATTTCTACAAAAACAAATATCACGATTGTAAACAAAACGCTATCTTGTCAGCCATTTTCGTGATTTCGAATGACGAAGGACAAATGAGTGGTTGAAATGAATGAATCTTTTGTCAACCCCGACCTGCCGTGGTCCTTTGGCCGTGGTACTTGTCTGCCCGACACTAGAGTGTAATTCCAAAGCCGGAGGCGCGGAGGGAGAGCAGCCTCCGCCCACCGTAACAAAGCGCAGGCATCCGTGCGAGCCGGAGCGGCTGAGGCTGGTCGCCGGAGGCGACCAGCAAGCCGAAGCTGCGGAGGCGAGCATGGTTGACTGTGATTTGTTACGTAAGGGCGAAGAGGCAGCACTTCCCGCAGCGCCGGAGACGAGGAAATCTAAATTAGTTGAATTCCCCCTTAATGAAAAAAAAAAGGTTAGGTTAGGTTAGAACTGCGACCACACAGCGTGCCATTTTCTAGTGTTTTTTTAGTGGCTTGTTTGGGGAGGGGGGGGGCTCACCCCTCCTCCTCCCCTACCTCCCCCCAGTGGGATATTATTGTGAATTTATGGCATTTATAGGTTATTTTTTGATATTTTTCAAAAATTCATATCTTCTAAACTAGGCATAATCGAGGGGGGGGAGTGATGCAGGGGGGTAGTCCCCCCCTCCCCCTTCCCCCCCTCCCCCCCTCACCGCTTAATTCGTGGACACACAATGGAAATTCCTTCCGTGTAGATGCTGAAATCATGATAGTATGATGGATGCATAATGATGTTATCGAATGTGTACACATTATACAATTATATTTGTCAAACACAACCAGAGATGTTGGCTCTAGGTATCATCATAAATAATCTAGATAAGTAGATACACTAAGGTCAAACCAATGGATATATCTGACAAATAAGGTTAATTGCTACAAACAACATACATAGATACTAAACAAACAATTAGCGTTATGGAAATATCATACATTAATGTCTTACCGTTCCCAACTAGATCTTTCGATGACTCGCGGTGGCAATCCAAGAAAGACACAATCCATTCAACACTTTATATGGCACTATAGTTAACACTAACACTATTCAGTAGGTACTGGCACGACCTCAATGCACCATCACTAGACACACTGGCATCCCTGTAGCAATCCTAGCTCGGGTCTGGCGCTCCGTCACTCGACACACCTACGAAGAGACAAAGAAAGAAACAATCAGCATACACTGCACACCAAAATATTAATTTTATAGACACAGAATATACACAGTTATACCGTTAGAAGGCAAGCCGGGTACAAATAAACGCGCGTCGCAAGTGCACGCCACGCGAATACTGACTCCTGACTCGCTCGAGTCGAACTCGAGTCGCACAGCGGGCGAGCGGTTACACAGTGAGCCGGCCCGGTGCGGAATTCAAATCGTGATATTCTACGCGCAACAGAAATCATTTCACGCTTCACTAAGTGGAAGAGTAAAGTGTAAAATTATACGCAAATAGCCAACATATTTACACACATCCAACCGACAGGTAACTTTTTGTTAGCGCGCACTAAGTTGACGCGGAACTTGTTATCTTATTTATCTCGATCGCAAATCGCTTGAGTGAACACAATAGTTGGTGTCGATACTCGAAACGAATGCGAGATACCGGCAAAGTTTTCCCAGAACGCAAGGAATCGGGCGTCACTCGACGGTTTACCGACGGTTTGCTAAAGATAGAAAGAGAAGCACGACAGGCTGCAACGTGGCGTACGACGCGAGAGGAGGCGCGGGAGATTCGTAGTAAGGGGAAAGGGACTCGACTGGAATATGGCTCCCAAAATATTACACAAACATTTATGCATGAAGGGATAACAAAATGGTACCGCTGTTATTCCGGCCTGATTGAAGATTTATTCATATTATAATATTTATAATGATGGATTATCGTCGTCCAACGCAGGCAGAGTTAATTGACAAATTATTGAATATGTTATAACGAGGCTGGACCGCGTGGTCGCTCGCGAGCGTGGCAGGCAGCGATAAAACTAATTTCCCTCCGGTGTGTGTGCGCACAAGAAAACATGTGAGATAATAAAATGTTATGTTTGAACGTTGGACTCGTAAAGTTTATTTGTGTAATACATTCTTTAAACAAACGGATAATTACAAAGCGTTTTATTGCTCGGCTACAGTGCTCGTTGAGATAAAATAAATTATTGTAAATCGTTGCTTTAAATTATGAAAAAATAATGAGCGTTTATTTTTAAAGCTACTCATGGCAAAAAGAGCACGTTCACGGTGTTTTTGATGAGTAAGTTCACATTGATGTAAAAATATTGATTCTGCGAGAAAGCCAGGTCTTTTTTTAATGAATATCCTGCTGTTTACGTAACAAATGATTTGATACTATGAAGAAAACCTACGTAGCGAAATAAATTTAAACCTAGGTTATCGTTGCAATGCCTTAACTCTACCTGCCTACACTAATAGATAAGAGAGTAAGAGTGATTTGAGTTTATATTACACAATCTGATATCAGACAATTGGATAATTGGAATAATTTAATATCATATTAATGTGCAAAAGATAAGAGAGAAATGTTTTCATTGCGACATTACTAACTTGAAACATTCACGAAGCCGAAGAATAGGAAATATTTCCAATATAAACCAACCGATGTGATCCGGATTGTAGAGCGCAGATATTTCTCATATTCCTTTGTCAGCTTCGTTCTTTGTTGTTTGAGTTATACGAAGACTTGCTGAATATAAATAAGTATAAACTAAACCATTTGTTTAAAATTTACTTCACTTTAAAACGTGGATTTATACTAAACATTGCCATTGTATTATATTATATACTATAACAAATCTTATACTTTCTCCCTTTTGTACTACTGACCACAAGAACACGCAAGCTTAAAATAGTAAATAATAATGATACTTTGTAGTATTAACTATTAAGTACCACGCGAAATAATGACTTACAGAATAATGAACGCTGGTAATGTCAATGCCTAGATTTGTTATCACCTCTGATAGATTTTTTTTATCAACGTTACTATCCCACTTAACTTCAAAATCAGCTTTAAAGTGATAGTAAAATCTAACTCAAATCGTTTGCAAAAGGACATGATCGATAAATATAAGCAAATGGACAAGTTGATAGATCTCCAAGCATTTCGTGTTGTCTGGAAAAGGTTCGCCCTCTCAACTAGACAAGCGATTCGTCGGCTAAAACGTATATTGACATTGTCATCTAACGTCTCGACGAGACAGGGAGCCGAGGAGAGGGTGCTTCGACGTCAGCTGGCTTTCCAAGAACCGACCTTATGAGCCTCGCCTTCCTTGCCTTTACACGGCCCCGCACAATACACACAATGGACCGTAAGAGATACCGGAAACTATAATCGACATGGGCTTACTTTTAAACGGCTACGTATTGTCACGTCCTTTACCCTAAATCGTATAAACCTGTCCTCGCAATCGTAACTGTTCGTTGTCAAACCACTTTACAATTCGATTCTTGAACTGTACAACTTTAAATTACCTACCTTGTGTTTTGAAATACCTTTAACTATTGTTACGCTGACGGCGGTATTATATTACGGCTCGTATGCGTTACGTCGGCGTTATTCATCGGAACATGTGATTGTTTATTTAAGCCGATTCTATTTCAATTCAAACAGGCCGTGCCTTTGTGTGGTGTTTTTAGGTAGTTATTTTGGTCGTTACTGAAGCACACATTGTTAATCATGAAGCGACAGCAATTTGTACCCGATAACCACAACTGCAACGCGACACCACACTCGATCGGCCCACTCGCCTCTAAAGTGATTGATGGCGCGGTGTCAATTTCGCGTTATCGCTGACACCCCGATCCCGATGAGATTGTTGCATAAATTTACATTCAGATAAACTTGCACTCGCCGCTCATACTTAATAAGAATACTGAACACTAATGCACGCTGTCGACTCGCAAAATTAGTGGCTCTTCTTTCTTTGTCCCCGGCAAAACGTTGAAACTTCTTCGACTTTAATGGTTTCGTTTTATTTATTATTATAAAGTCCACTTGGGGTCGCTTGAGTTTTAATCGCTTCACGAGACGCTGTTTAATGTATGGTAATTCGATTCATCAACTTTTATATATTAATCTGCTAAGTCTACACCTTATTAATATTTATGAGTCGCGATTCACGTTCAGATAAATATATTACAAGAAATAGTATGCGCGCGTGGGATAAGCGATTGAATAAACAAAAGAGTCTGTGATCGCTATCAAATTTATGTCTTATTTTTATTCACAAATTGAAATTTGTTTTGATTGCTAAAATTATATACTTTATTTTGAAATAATTTACGCGTCCATTGAACATAAAATTGTTCCGCACGAAAATAAGTGTTAGCGATGAAGCGAGGCGTGTGACGAATTATTAAAGCCTCGAACAATTTGGACAATACAGCGAACAGCTTTCGTTGTTGCGACCCTCCATCAGCGCTCCCCACAAACCGTTCTTAACACTCAATACATTTTCCTTGAAGTGGTCAAATTCCCTTGGCTTTACAAAGTAACAAAATGTGTATTTTAGTTTCAGTTGAGCGGATAGTAAAGAATATAACAAGTCTAACTTTTAAAGCAAAATACTTTTGAATTGAGATCACACACCAGTGTCCAACTAGAATTGGTTATTCATTCAGAATTGTATATAAAAAATCAGAGGATTATAATAAGCAGGTATTTAATAGGTATTCCTATTTCAACGGCATAATTTATTAATGTATTTTTTCTTTATTAATCTAGAGCTAGAGCCGGAAAGTTTTTAATAAACATAGGTTATAAAAAAAATTACACATCACGTTAATTATACAAGCGCTCGCAAAGTACACGCCAATTTGCCCCAACACACTCTTTCCCAAGTAACGTTTTAATACTCAATAATTTTATTAATTAAATAACTATTAATTTTTGTCGCACCAAGCAATAAATAAATGTCAATGAATATGTTCTGAAGAGATATTTAAAATAAATGTTTTTTTTTCAGAAACGAATTTAAATCAAAAGCTTTAATAATATAATTATTTATTAAGGTAATATTTTCCACTCTGAATGTCTAGCTGAATAAAATGATCAGCCACCCCTCGCCCGCTTTCGCGAGCACTTTTGATCTTTCTTTTGATACAACATAAATATTTTTTGCCTCAGAGGCGGAATCCATTTTGTGTGAAATGAAATACGAGCGCGCGTTAGCTCCTTTATGCGACCCTCTACGATTCCGAAGCTGAATAATCACAGATTCTATTAGACTGGATCGATTTTAATCCTATTTTATTTATGAGTGGTTAAGTTTATCTCTGCATGGATAAGTTACCTTTACCATTAGAACATGAGCTCATTCGAAATTTCAACAATCATCAACGAAACAGGCATATTGATTTGAGGCGAGTGTTTCATAAATAGAGTCTCATGCTTTATTTTTGACAAATAACCAAATTTAGTAACCTATTTTGTGGGAACGATACGTTCTAGCTTGGATTTCAACGATTTTATATTTCTCCTTCATTTACGGAACGACAGTTGGCTGTAATCTAAGGCTGTGTATTAGTAACTTCGGTTCTTTTATAGTATACCTTATTAACAAAGCACCAGACTAGAGAGATTCTTCAAAACTCGCATATTCCTCTCATATCTGACTACGGCGAGGAGCATGTCACAACTTCACAAGTCAAGCTAAACACCTCCACCATAACCTGAGCTGTCATACAAGGAGCATCGCCTGAACTCAGAGATCTTCTTATGATAGCAATGTATAGCTTGACTCAGCCTCGTGCCTACTTTAGTACTAACGACCTGACTACCGTAAAGTTTCGCTTACAATAGTGCGAGCAACTCTATATCGCTCCGAGCCTCGGAACTTACTTTGTAAGACCTATTCGAAGACTAGCTGGAACTATAAAGTGTAATAACAACATTGAGATAATTTGCATCGCCCTACCTACTTAGGCTATACATTGAAATAGTAATAGCCAGCTATAAATTGTAGTTGACGTATTTATTAACTCAGGTTACTTTGAAGCTAAGTAAGTTAAATAAGACACTAAGCACATTAGATCGTATGAATAATCTGTTTTAGTTATAATAAAAAACAAATCAATGTTTCGGCAACGAAATTTACCTAAAATTGCTAGTATTGTAAACAAAACTACTAGGATTTATAGTGTTTAAATATTCCAAAATAATAATGTTGCATATTTATGTCTTTTAAGACAAATACTTCCAACGGAAACTTGATAATACTGATAGTAAAAAAATTATCAAATCCATTGGTTAAAGTTACCTAAAGATATAAAGGAATTTGGAATTAACGCTTATTTGTCGAAAACACCACAAAGTAAAGGAGACGGTAACTGCTGGGCCCTAAACGTAACTAGTTGATTTATGGTTTAAAAAAATAGGCATATTTTTCCATCCTAAAATACCAAAAATCAGCCTATTTCTCTTTATGGAAACTGAGCATTATGAAAAACAAGATTTTAAGAATTCACTACATTATCGATTAAATGAAATATCGATTTGAGTCAATGTGATTACACAATTAAAAAAAAGAATCACTCTTGCTCTATTCGTGGCGATAAACCCAAAAAAAATACGTTACAATAACTATTTTAGCTCATAAAACATATATTTTATATTTTAATCGAATTGAATGTAAGTGAATTGAAACATGATTGCTTAATGAAATAAAATCGATTCTTTTTTTTGTCTGTGCACTGATACTGACAGCTGCCGTGTCAAATAATCTATGGATCACTCGTTTCGTTTGTATTTTTCGTCTTGTGCGTGTATGCCTTTTGAGTGTTTTTTCGTCGACCACTGCTTTGTTTTACGGATTCTGACCCTGCCTAACGTGCTGTCGTCTATTTTGTAGCCTAATTGTAACTGCTGACGTTAAAATATCCTTTATAGTTCGGAAATCAGCTGTTTGTTACATAACCTAACTTTAACTAAACCCCTAATTATTGGGCTCTCAGATTGTCAAAAAACATAGAATTTTCAGTGTAGGTCTACTAAGTATTAAGCTATTAATTGACACCATTTTCATCTTATTACATCCGGGCCCAAATTTGTATGACATGGTTTCCATCTCCTTTATGGACAACAGCAAGTCAAGTTAAACACCGAGGTATCTTATGAAGTTGTAATAAGGGTCAGTTTTCAATAAAAAAAATTAACCTAATGTGATCTGTGTTTATTTATTAAGTCTTAGAATAAAATCTATCTTTGAGTTAGTCATTATTATCAAATTAATGAATCTCGTCGTTGTAACATACACGCATTATTTTTAAATTAAATTGATGAAACTAAACGTCTAGAATGCTGTATGGAAAACCTATCTAAAAATGGGATGGGAAACCACAGATAACTCGCATAAAATGTATCTGCGAGGAGATAAAATAAAATAAGAAACGAGCTCACATATTTTGATGCCTCTAACCTTGCCTTTTCCATTTCAATGAGATTAGATAGGCTTTACAAAGGGATCGACGTCATTTTTATCTTCCATTCTCAGTATTTCTTTGAAATAAAATATCCAGCCTCTTTATAAGGCCCTACTTTACAATCGTTTATTTGGATTTATAAATGTTTAGTTTTACTTGTTTTTAGCGAAATACTAGTAACCTTTTAGTTCATAGTTGAAAATTGAAAAAAGAACAACTAAAGTCCTTGCTCTTAGCTCATGAATAACTGGTAAGAAACGTCAGCCTTTAATCTCGAAAAACAAAAGAACCAACAATTCACAAAAACAAAATTAATGTTTCCCTAACAAATGAAGATCGGCTTTTTGGCATTTTGAATGGAACAAAAGTAACTTCATTCGTAACAAGTTTTCTAACGGTAAGTTAGTCTGAAAAGGCTTTAACGATCCCCAACTTTGCATAACGCTGCCATTAGAAAAGGTAAAAGTTTTAAGAAGCTAATTAAGTATCGGAGAGAGCTTATTGAGAGTCCATGGATACTGCGAAACAATAATTACTTCGTGAGAACTGCTTGCAGACCCAGCTCTAGTTAATAAATACATCAACTGACCGTAAATACTGCGACATACGTATCAAAATTGATTAGCATATTTCCAGAGCTTGATGTGCGTTAGACCATCCGAAATCTGACTGAAGCACGTCCATCGGCGAACAAAACCAATTTGTGTCCGCACGAAGTGACTTTGTACGTGCGTTGCGTTGTAGGTGTTCATTACCGCTCTCTAGTTATGTTAAAATACACGCGGTCGTGGTTAGCCCGGCTGCCGATTCGCGCCTCGACCCCAGTTCTGAGGTCACTCGATAACACTTTGCTAATCTCAAATTCCCAATACTTACACGTGCGTCGCATCAACTAGGCAGGCAGCTCTGCGGTTACGACCTAATTATTTAGTTTAATATCGAAACTCTTAGGAGCATACTACGACTACGACCCGTGTCTATGATAACAAAGCCGTATTTCGATTAGGTAGGCAGTTATGAATACTCGGATAGTTGGAAACAAAGTAACATTGGCGGAAATCCAACGTCATTTACAATTCTGATTTAGTACACTGCATGAGCAATTTAAAAGTTATTCCAAGTTTTGCGGTAAGAATTCGTATTTTATTCGCTTAACAAGTGCATAAATAAAGAGGGTCGAGTTTTTGTTTGACAAACGTATCGCACGATGTGATAAATGAAACTGAAATGAGTCACATTGAGCGCAATAAAAACGTTTCTCAGGGAATGTTCGTTGAAGTGACTCTAGCATTATTGGCATGGGCCCAAGAACACGCTCATCGTAATCACGCAACGCACAGACATCATTTACTAACAAATTTACCGTGTGTAGTGGCGAATGTTGTCAGAGACTTGCACACGACATTACGAACGAGTCATTTCGCAAATAGTACCTATTACTGTTTGATATTGGAAGCAGTTAGTCACACATTTGGCGAGCTATTATGCGAAGTCAGTGCTTTTCCCACAAATTTATCGTGGGTCGTTTAACGATTGAAGAAGTATCCCAAATAACCGGCGAAGGAGCTCAGGCAGTTTTGATAAATATCCTTTCGGCGCCTCCTATTATTTGGAGGGAGACAAATGTCTCGCGTCCCACCGGTCTACTCCGCTCGGCATCACGGCATTCTCTCATTAAAATGTCCCCGAACGACAGTCGTCCCCTTTGTTCAGATACGATACGATAATCGATTTAACTGCCGATCGCTATAAAATCTACCATAACCGCGTTTTGTTTGTTTTAGTTATGTCACACTGCACATAGCGAATCAATCAGCGAGTTATATCAACAAGTTTATTAATTGTACGAACTGTTTGAGGGAATAACAGCTTTAGCACGATAGCGATAAGTTCGATGCGAGTAAAGAATTGCCATTAAATTTTTGTGTGAAGCGGAACCGATGCGACAGACGTCCATTGTGTTCCGATTTCGATCGTGCACATTTTTATTAAAACTGCCTTCAAGAGAGTTTAATAATGCTGTTTATCAAAATATTTCTTACGTAAACAGATTATTGGAAATCATTTTCTACTATGTAATTTCTTTTTAAATTATCTTAATAACGTCTCTGCGCAAAAATTTAATAGTAGTTTCTCATCTTCTTAGTTAGAATCTTGTGTATTTAATCATAATCTACGAGTTTGTTAAATAATAAACGTTGTGAGATGTTATTAAATTACCAAAAGGCTTAATTAAACATTAACAAGATTGTGAACGAGTGGTACACAGACATAAGAAGTTACAGTATTATATCTTCTCTAGTTGAAGTCAGCTGGTAAATGATTTTCTCTTGTCACGTAAGATAAATGGTATTAATATAAATAAACGTTATTTTTTTGATACAACAGGTTAGTCGAAGAGTAACGATTTGCGATTTGCGATAAATTCTTACTAATTAGATTATGAAACATAGATAAGTAACGCAAAGTTATAATAAAGATGTATTGAGAGAAATCGATATATGTAAGTTACTTAAACAGATTTTAAGTCGACTTCAAAAGAAGGAGGTTATCAATCCGACTGTATTTCTGTTTTGTATGTTAAATATCTCAGTTATTTGTGTACAGATTTGATTTTTTTCACCCGCGAGCTCTATTCGACTAGCCCGCTACCAAATATACTCCTCGAACATTTAAGGGAAAATTTTAAGTGATGGATGAGTAAAGGATACCGAAGAAGTAACGAAGTGGTCAGATTTTTTAGTTCAGTTGAAATAAAATTTCAAGCTTGATTTGTATAGATAACATATTTACCTGAGCTGAAATTGTGTAAAGCAATCGTATTCATTTGACAGTTCATAACGTATGATATGATCTGTCAAACCCTTTGTTCTTTGCCATTTGACAGACCATACCGTAAGTTTTGAACTGTCAAATGAATACGATTGGGTTACACAATCGCACCCCAGTTTCCTGTCGTTTTTGACGTTAAGAGGCAATTCAAAATTTTTAATCGCGGGAATAAATCAATTTTTAACAAAAGCTATCTGATTTATCACAATGTATGTGATTGCTTTGCTCGAAGTCAATTAGTAAATAACAAAATTTACTCGCGATCATGAGTTGATTAGTGAAAAGAAAACAATCGCGGTCGCTTTGCTCGTGGTTAAGCTGTTTAGTTTGCTTTTTGAAGTTTGGTGGAGGTTTATAAACCTATACTATAGTCAGTTTGTTAATATTAGGTGCCCCGTACCCCACAATTAGCTCTATATTTGCTAAAGTAGCACGTGATTTAAAAAAAAACTGTGCATCTCTGGTTTAAGAACTTGCTTAGAAGCGAGTGGGAGAATAACAGTGCACTCACATAAAACAAACGCAACTCACATAAAAAGAGAATGGTATAAACGGATATCACATACCTCCTCCATATTGATATCCTCCTTTTTTACGTAGGTAAAAAACAGTAAAAACTGACTACAAAAACAAAATGCATTACAAAAGACTCAAATAAACTCCTGTGATCTTGTCGCTTTAAAAGAAAAGACTCCATTTTCAGCAAACAATTTCTTTTTGGAGTCGGTGCTCGCTTTCGCTATCTCAAAATCATCTATCAGGGAACCGATTCCAAAAAGAAATTGTTTGTCTAAAATAAATGAAGAATGAAGAGACAATAGTGTATTTAAGACTTTTGTAGTTCATTTAGTTTTTGAAGTCGGTTTTTGTTGTTTGCAAATGCTTTTTTAATTAATTTCGGGCCTAATCATTTTAGACGCTTAAATGAGCGAAAATTATTTTAGTAATAAGAACTATTTTAGCAAATCAATATAATTTTGGTCGCATGAAGATAGCCTTACAGAAATGCGCAAAGTTTAAATGCTTTAGTTAGTACTCGCTACCAAAAATATTCCCTAATAATCAAAAAGCAGTCAAACCGAATGAACACACACAAGGAACCACTTCGATGGAAAAGCGCGCTAAACGAGCAGAAATTAAAACACTATTACGCCAATACAACGTTGTGTCGTGTTGTGATTGAGTCGAGTCGATTGGCCGGGATCTGGCATCTAGGGCTGTCACACAACGAATTGTCAAGGTTGTCACGTGTAAAAAACCGGCCAAGTTCGAGTCGGACTCGCGCACTGAGGGTTCCGTGCCAACTTTATCTGAATAAGGGAATCCACTTACTTCCACTTAGCTAAAATACCACAATATTTTGTTGACAGCAAATTTAACTTTGTTTTTCATAGTGTTTGTATGAAGAAATATTATGTGTGTATATTGTTGAAAATGTGCTATATCTCAAAAACTGCAAGTTCGATCCCTTCCAAACCAATTTTCATTGAAAGTATTTGTTAAGATCGCTTAGTTTAGAAGTTAGAGGGGGGGGGGGGGGGGCTCCAATTTACCACTTTTGAAGCCTCTATCTATTAAACATTAGATTTTAAAAGAATTAGAATTAGAAGATACAATTTTAAAAGACCTATCTACTGTAGACACACCACACGCATAGGTTTGACAAAAAAAAGTTTTTCGGTTTTAGTTTCATATATGGGAGCCCTCCGTTAAATAAGTATATGTATATATTTTTTTTGTATAAGAATCGTCAAGCGGTAAACAGGATGCATCTTTCTACCAAATTTCAACAGTGTGATGCTTATAGAGATACAGAATAAAATGGCCGTGACATACGGACGGACAGACCAGACAGACAGACAGACTGACAGACTTGATGAAACTAATAGGGTTCCTTTTTTGTCATTCGGCTACGGAACCCTAAAAAGTAAGCTGCTTATTTAATTATGTGAGAATAGCACTCGTATTTATGCACAAGTCCAAATAATTACTTAAGCTGATTGCCTTATAACCTTTTTTTCTTGTTAAAACTACATATTGTATTGAGTTGTTTAGAATTGTCTATTACTTAATAACAGGAGTAAACCCTGAGGTTTTGATTTATGGGACTAGTCCGCTAAGTAATTTGATCCTAATACAAGTCAACTCAGTTTTCGAAAACTCGAGAGATTTTGACAGCCAAGTCAAAGAATTTGTTTGCGAGGCAAATTTAGATAATTTGTATTTATATTGTTAAATTAAAAATAGAATAAATAATAAATAAATAATAAGACAAACAAACAATATCTTTCATAACTATTAATTTATCAACTTTGAAACTGTCTATTGTTTTTAGTAGCAAGTGAAGCGACGCCAGTGAATAGCATGAATACATACAATACGCATGAAGAAAAAAGCGGCAAATCGGACCGGAATTGGCCAAACAACCGATTAAAAAGTTAACGATGTCTAGTGAAGCCGTGAAGACAACCCTGCATAGTTAAATAGTTTATTTTTTAGACGCATCGCGCTACCGCGCCAACTAAGTTTACTCTGCTATTTTAAGGTTTTTAATTGTTATTGTTTTAATTTTGAACTTAAAAATAACTCTAATTTACTGTCTAGTAGGTACAGGTACGCAGATCTGCCTAGCTGCCTTATACATTTGTTTATTTTAATTCATTATAGGAACTATAATAGCTATCTCCTCTACCTAGCTTTAGTTTGATAATAATATATTTATCAGTGCTTAATCTGTCTAAAATCTCCCTGAAGTGCATAAATTAACTGTCAGGTCAATGCCCCATCTTTTAAGCGTCCCAGAATCTCCCTAAAACTGGGGAATACCGAGGCATAAGTGTGGCAAGTCACAGAAGCACACCGGTCGCGCCGCGCTCGGGTAATTTGATTTGGAGAGGAGGGAGGAGGGGAGGGGGCTCGATCGATAGGCCGCGGGGGGGGGGGGGACCGCCGCCGTCGCCATGGCAACCGTAGCTACCCTCGCGCCGCCAGATTTTGTCGGTTGTACCACCAAATTAAACAAAGGGAAATGCTGATATTATTTTCAGGTGTTCTGGCTTTTCATGAGCCCATTTGAAGAAGCTTTTAAAGTTTTCAGATGGAAATTGTGTTGGAACTTTTTATTCATCGGACTCCGGAAATAATTAAAAAAGACTGCTTTGGCTTTGTTTAGGTTTACTTAAGGTGTACTCGTATTTTATTGAATCCTTTGTAGTTTAAGAAATCGTTTGTGTAGTTACTAACGACTTATGTATTCATAACTTTGTCCTAGTAACAAACAAATACAAACGATAGAACATATTAAAACATTGACTTGCAGTCAGTCAGGCTTTCAATTAAGGTTAAAAGTTGACCACAATGATTTTGTGATGACTTAACGTCGACTCGAATACAAATTCGCTGCCAACGCTGCAATTACAAAATGATCGTCATTTCCAGTGATAGCGTCTGAAATGAAATTTGAGCTCGCACGTTCGTGCAAACCATTTATGTCCATGCAAATTCGAATAAGAAGAACCTGTCTTTTGAATGTATTCGGTTTTTCGACGTTCGAACACAAAAGGCGATGTTTGTTCAGGCCGTTTTTAAAACACGCCGGTGCACTAATGAATACAGCGTCCTTGTGGATGCATAATGACGTGTCTTACTCGCTGCAGGCCAGGCACAATTCAATAGGCTCATTTAAATTGCCTAGACCGGGAGATAAGCAGACATGAAAGGGCGGGCGATGATGCTAATACTTGCACTTAACCTGGCCCGCGGCACCTTGCGCGTCCCGCCAAACTGGTTTCCTCGACCTTCGCGCTGTCTCGCTCCTGCGCGCCCATGTAGCCCTGGTTGGTATCACCGATCGACACACTCGATTACATTTCGATTCTAACACGGTGGATCTCGAATTAATTAACGATTTAGAACTCCGATGTCGAACACGGCTCGTAATTTAAAAATTAACATGCAAATGTGCGATGATTATCTCCAAACCGCATTAGAGCACGGACCAATAATGTTCGGAAATGGCAACGATTTCGATAAATAAATAGACCGTATAATGCTGGCTACTGATAAAAAAAAACGCGACGCAAATAATATGTATTGATTTAAGATTAAGAGAGAACTGTGACACTCGTTAGAAAAAGAATGAAGTTGAGTAATGACGGTAAACGACAGTCAATTTGTTAACCCGATAAGCGCGTGTTATCAGCAAATATCTAAGCTCTCAAACCGAGCCCTTGTGGCGGCACAATAAAGTCAAATTACGTAACCATTCTCAATTAACTTCTCATATATTGGGCGATTGGCTCACGGACCTCGAAACCACAAATTGTTTTATTATCGTCCCCAGTTTAATTCCGCTCTTAAAACTCTTTGTCCAGCTTCGCAGAAGTTCTGTGATGAATTAGGTCACAAAAATTTCGTTCCAGCCGCGGCTACACGCTATTTTCGCTGTAATCTTGCGGCTTTAACTACCTACCTTTGATCCAGCAGGCAGAGGAAATGAAGTTTCCCACAATAGCGCGAATAAACCTAATTTTCTTGTACCGTTGACAATAGTAATTTGCCAGAGTAAAAATCATGCCACGACGGTTAAAGTCATCCCCGCCTGTCGCCATTAAGCTTTCTAACATGGAAACGGCATGGCGATTCATGGCGTGGTAATGAAAGAGGCGTCATTCGAAATGGTGGGGTTATCCGTAAATCGTTTCAGTATAATCGCGTGAACACTATAATTGCCCTTAATCAAGCGCCGGCGAGCGGGCCAGCCATGTTGGCTGGGCTACGTCAATTGTAATTGCATGGATTATTTGTTAATTATTTGCGCGACAACGGATACGTGCGCTGGTCAGCCGGAAATACAGAATGCAATTATCTAGTGTAAATATTAAATACAGCAACGCGCGTGCAACTTGTGTGATTTACGGAAATCAAAGCCAAGCACTTTAAATGCCGTTTCACTTTTAAAACCGATCGGTAAAGCTTGTAAAGGTTGTTGTTAGCTTAAAATTTTGATGGGTATAATGGGTGGTCTAGGGACAGGAAACCTAACAAATTGTTCCATTTTTGGCCGCTCACAACCAGTCGCTTTGGAAAACAGTAGGCGTCTTTTGGCTGGTAAGAATGCTGGATTACAGATTTTAACCTCTGATTTTTAAGAGACTATTTTGTAAGATATATCTCGACCATTTAAGATCTTCGGGTGCTTCATCATCACCAATCGACAAGCAATACATCGGATTACAACTGTTTATCTGTATTATTAGTTGGTAACCTCGGATTTGGATCGAGGTCGGCGTTAATTGGCCATTACGTCACCCACCACGGTAACGTCGCTAAGAAATTTCTCTTGGGAAATGGGAAAACAAATGAGAGAGCTCTTATCTACGCATTACCGCCGCGCGCTGTGATTTACGAACAGGCTACTCCACACATGCGAGCACTCCGCAATCCGCATAATACCGGTTTCGCCGAGCGAAAAGACAACCTGGTTGTGAAACAGACGTGAATTGAGTGTTTAACGCGCGGCTAAGACGTTGCATAAATGCTCAAAGCAAACATGATTTGTCGGCGAGCATCCGACACGGATCGCGGCTATCGGTCTGTTTGGAGACGAATCACTTCGGACAACAAAAACCTTTCAGTGCCCACAAAGCGAATTAGTGTGGACAAATATTTGTTTAGAGAAGCCTCTGCGAGCGCTCCGCTTGAAGTTGACGCGGAAATTTCAGTTTATTCGAGTTTGCTACCTATTAAGCAGATTATGGCACATTTTTTGGCTCGGTGGAAGGATTTATCGCTTAAAAACTTTTCCTGTTTCCTGGAAGACCTTTTGAAATGGGTAGGTAAACTCCACTAAAGGAAAAATAAGTCGATTGTTGGTTGACTCATGGTGACCGACGAATACTAAATAAAGGCGATAAAATCCAATGGACATCAACAGGTTCTTAAAATTTGCATGAAAATTTTAAATATGTATCATGTTATTTTGAGGCAAGCAATACAAACGTGCAAATGCCATATTTGTGTAGTTACCGCTACCCGTTTACTCGAACCAGCGAACAAATTATCTAATAAAGTTGCTGCCACAAACGTCTCATTGAAAATTTGAGATTGGCCGTGGGCTGTGATCAAATGGAGCTCCATTACATTAGCATAGCGTTTAGTTTAAGAACACGTCTTGGACTCGGCTGCTCGCCGCGAGCCCAACCATAATATCTGTGCCCAGGCGGACGGCAAATTGCCAGTGGGCGGAGGTCTGATCCCGCGACCCCTCTGATAAATATTCTACCTATCGGCCGGCACCGACGAAAATGTCTATCATACTCTAAAAATTCACAGCATTCACAGTCAAGAAAACACAAGGAAATTGAAGTCTTTTGAATACAAATTAAAATTAATCCATCTGGAAAACAGAGGGATATGAAAACTTTAACAATAAAGGGACAAAGGAAAAAATTCGAGATGGAATCGGAGAGAATGAAAGAAAGCAAAAAGGAAACGTTTGTAAAGCGGGTAGAGTACCAGGAGCGCATGCCTCAGCGGCGGTGTTTAATTAAACCGCGCTCTCAGTCTAATACGTGTGATTTTGATAGATTCAGACAACTATTGAGAAAATTCCAGCACTCGCTCGATTAGAAACGCTCACAAAACGATTACGGTAAATCTAATTACATTAATAGGATTGGATTGTTTGTCCATTGATTTTGACAGTGTTAAGATCTTATCTACCAGACCGTTAAAGATAGGAATTGAAGATAAATAAGCTTGTAGGTTAAAGTAATTGAACTAGAAACAAATGTTAAGGAATTTGTAGATAGACTAGCTAATATAAATGCTTACAAACAGCTCGTTAAAAACGTATCGAAATTTTAACATCACAGGAACAAAAAGATGATTGAAAAGCCTCCGGTGATCGCAATTGTATTCTTGAACAGTGTTGGTCGTACAAAGAGCGAGGCAATAAGTGTGGTGCAGGCAGAGTGCACAATAAGCGATTCCATGAAAGGGGCCTAGTATAGGTTCACAAAGCGGTATTTCGCGGACCGCCCGCTGGGTTCCCGCGGCGCTGCGAGCGCAGACCCGAAAAAAATACAAATTGGAAGCGGGCACGCACTAACGAGCCCCGATGTTTTAAACATTTTCTCGTGTTTCGATTTCGCCAACATCGAACAACACATAGACCGTTTCTTATTGCTTTATTGACAGCGCGCGATCATGCCTCACTCGTGTCATAATACGGGTCTGGCTCATTGGTCACTGTATCATGAGTACGTCGGTTTTATTACGGTCATGCTAGATTTAGCATACCGTAAGCAATTCAATGTTTTGTTACTGCTGCGAATCAAGGAATAGCTTGTTTGGCTTCATTTTCGTTTCAATCAGAATTTAAGGCTAAGGCCTTTTCAATTCATATCAGAGATTCAAATTATGGAACTCGTTTTTGGAAATATAATAGGCAATTAGTTTGAATGATTTTAATGCCAATGTGAATCAAGCAACTTTGCTCGTAACTTGTCAGGTAATAGATGCTAATCTACATAATTATACGATCAGATTGATTGGATAATCGACAGCAAACAATGTTACTAATAGGCTATTGCACGGACACGTTGTTCATCGTTGCATGCTCCATTTAATTAAATATTACATCTAAAATGAATATCTTCACCTGAGTATTCTTTAAGAGAGTAACAAAACATACCTCGTAAAACTGAAAAGCAATTCAGACCATCCGATACCAAAGCATTCCTGAAATATCGCAGAAACATTCTCAGCATAAAATGGAACTAACCTGTTTATCAGGCGTACGTCATTTTTTATCTAAATCCAATAACCCTATTTCATTGCAAAGTAGCGCCAGTTCGTGACGTGTTTCCATGACTTCCTAAGCATTTCTAGCATTCGAGTGACGATGAGCATACAAAACGCCTGATTATTCTTCGTTCTTCACGTGCTCCTGAAGGTTTCTTCCCATTCAGTACAATGTAGTAAAGATTCTACAAATAGACTAACAAAACTCAATAACCCGGAGGCTATAGCAAACTGAAAGAAAAGTTACATTGTCGATTCGATCTACTTTGTATTTGTTCAAAATGAACATCTATCGCGATTGAATTTTATGAGCCTGCATTTAAAATTGCTTGAAACAAAAACGAGTTTGCGTGCATTTCAGCTATTAATAACATTAACCTTAAATTAAATCCGATCCGACGTGATTCTTCGGTTTACGGTAGATAAAACAATCCATCATACTTAAGGTAATCAAGAGATTATCTACTTGTGACACTTAAACGTATAAAACTATGTAGTAAATATTGAACATAGAACAACACTTACTACTCTACTAATGGAAATCAGTGTTGGATTGTTATACGAGAAATAAAACGTTTTTCACAAGGTAACAGATAGACAGACCTATACATACAATTCAAAACATAATTAGTTTTAATTCCAATTGACATATTTTATCTTTTATCGTTTAGTGAAAGATGCCTTAAACCTTTTATTTGAGACAAATATGGGCCTGGCCCACCCACTTGACTTGACGATAACTTTACATGTAACTTAGCCAGTCGAGTGGTCCCGAATACCTTTGTTTACATGCTGTTATGTTATATCCCCAAGGAGGCAGCTAGTGTGTTTATTTATCAGAGTCGAGAGCCATCATTCTTGACAACACAATTTACTGCCCTCTACTCTACTCCGCACCGAACTCCCGAGTATGGAGGGGTTTGCGAGGCCGTGGTACGGGGGAATTTATGCGACGGCATGAGCTAATTATTTATTGTTTACGCCACTAGATGATATCACCACTATTTGAATAAGAATGAGACTAAATTATCTGTTTAACCGTGACCCTTTATTCGTTTGAGGCTATCGCGACTTAAATTTGTACTGTGGACAACTTAAACTATTATTTTGATGTGATATGTGCAAAGGTGTGGTGCACGACATATTTTGTAATTTTTTTGTTATCCATGCAGACATTTTTTGGGATTTCTCAACTACTCGTAAAGGAAATTGTTAACGGCGGCGCCAACATAATTAGTCTTCGACTCGGTATATAATGAGTAGGTGGGTAAATCAATTCGCTTGACATCGCTACAAGATAATTTCGAATCCATAAAAATATAATCCTGCTTGAGATTAACAAAGCTTAGCTCAGCTTACGGGATTACGGTAATTATCTAATATCGATTTGGTATCTGAAATACGTACTCACTCACAATTCTTGAATGTTCGCACGGGATTTATGTAGGTTAAACATTCTGCTCGTTAAGATTTAAGTTCATTAGTAACTTAACACGGCAGTTGTAACAATAAAATATTGTTTGTTCATTATATCCGGCTGTGCTACCCGATATTCGTGGACGTGCTTTGGATTTCCGTCACAAAATATGTAGGTCTGCTGCCTATGCGGTAATGTTATTTATTAAATAAGTCATCTATTTTACGGCTAAAAAAGGGCATATTGGTTCATACTTTGAAAGGGTAGACGCGATAAATAAATCTTAATGTTTTTATCGAGTTCAATAGAAAATTGTCCTTTGTAATCTTAAATTTGCAGAAAAATAAAGCAACCGTAATATTGAGAGGAAATTGGTATTTTACATGTTTTTTTTTGGCATGGATTGACATTAATATACTTAATGAATTAATTATTACATAATTAAATCACTTGAGCTACAATTTTGCCTATCCTCAAATACAAAGGCTATGCCCAGCATTCTTCACAATTTAAAATCCATGTGCAAGTGCGTTAACAGCAATTTAGAGCGACGTCATTTTTAAAGCCATTTATCAGGCTCGGAACGTCCAAATAAACTTTTTACTGAGTCGTCAGGCAAAGGGACCGCGGCGTGGGCGTGATATGTGTGAGCTATTTGCGTTAGTGGGCACTCGGCAGGGTACAGTGAAGATAACGCACAGAAGGCTTGCCATTTAGGTACTTACGAAATCACAAAAGTGAAAACGAAACATTGTCAACGAATCAATGCCAACCATTGATGCCAACCAGCCAAAGCATCAATTACATTACGTGATACTAACAATTACTAACTTCAGCATATTGCAGTACATATCTAAAAGGCAGCATTGAAAACGATACGATTGAGATTTGTGGCTCTGTTACGGCTAAAACCCGAAGTGCGACTTCACCTAGTTTTAGCCGGTTAGAACAAGCTGCAGCATTATAGTCTTGGTTAAATCTAGTTTTTTCGATAGATTTCGGATATTTCTAGGTCTATCTCGTATCATTCTGACTCAAACTAGGTCCAAACAAACCTTAGTGGCTGGTACTAAGCCTAGCTGATATTATGTTGTTGGTTTGAAGCTTCTATTTCCCAACCTTCAGATTAATGGGTATTCTACATGTCATACTCTGTGCCGAGGGGCTGTCTTATTCGGCTCCTGTCTAAAACGAAGGCAAACATCGGACGTGGCCCGAAGCCATCACATGTCGCCGCCGATTCCACCGCTTTATAAATATTTCCAGCGCCATTGCCATTAGGGGACGGCGTTAGTCACTCAATGTGAAACTATTAGCTTAATAGATGGCCATCGTTTGATAGTCGAAAGAACGGGATTGCTGGCGTAAATTAAAAGTCTATCCTAGCTTAACAAAATAAGCAGCAAGTGCTCACAAATAAATAAAAAAGACAGCGTTACTTTGAAGCAATTGCTTTAGTAACAGATGCGCATTGCTTGTTAGTCGAAAATACGGAATTGTAGGCGATAAAAAAAACTACTATCTGGCTAGAGGAAAAAGGTAGCAAGTGCTTACGAATAAAATAAGAAGACAGCAGCAGCTCACCCAAAATAAAGATATTAGTTTACATAATTAATGGAATCAGGCGTTACGTTGCCTAAATCCATTATAAAGCTATTAGTTTAGTTAAGTTTAGCTTATTAAGACGATGGCCATCTCTTAATAGTCGAAATTCGGGTTAATAGATTACGTTGAAATTAAATAAATGTCAATCTGGCTTGGGTGAAAAGGTAACAACTGCTTACAAATAAAATAAAAGACAGCGTTACTCATTCAACGAGAAGCTATAGAAGATGTCCATCTCTAGTCGAAATACGGGATTATTGACATCGAAATTAAATGTCAATCTGTTAGCCATGGTAAATTGGCACCAAGTGCTTACAAACAAAATAAAAAGGCAGCGTTACGCATTGAATGTAAAGATATCATTTAGTTAGTTAGACGATGGCTATACTTAATAGTCGAAGCTCGGAAATGTCGACGTAGAAAATTAAATACATAAATGACAATCTGGCAAGGGGAAATAGGTAGCAAGTGCTTATCAACAAAATAAAAGACTGGACAAAGAAATACTTTACGTTGCCGCTAAGTTTTTAGTTGTACAGTAGCCAGCACATCAGATTACCCACATTTGTTGCAAACTAGCCCGTATCACAACTAAATAAGATACCGCAGTGTTTACAATGACGTGCTGTTGTCTGTACAAGTCTTTGTAAAGCAAACTTATAAATGAGAAACTGTCTACTTGTTCTTCTAAAATTGCTTTATCTTTGAATAAGTAGGTAACATAATTTATTATTAAGGCGCAGATAATTAAACAAACCTACTTGTTTGTTAGTACGGACTATTCAAAAATAGTTAACTTATTAGTTTAGATAAGATAGGGTAGTAGACTAATCTGTTTGTAATGCCCGTTGACTACAGTACATACAGTAAACTAGTAGGTAGATAAATAACGAATATTTACGCCACGCTATACTGATACACGCCTCATTTACACACTCATTAATATCATTATTATGTTAATTACCAAGGGACGGGACCGAAAGAGAAAATCTGTTGCTTAATTAAAGTTTTAATTTGCAATATCGTGGATGTATGGGGTTGGTTCATGTGAAATCCCATAATGTTAATTTGGGTGTGTTTAACAATAAATTGTAGATCGCGAAATACCGCACAGTAACATACCCATAGAAAAAATGAATACCTGACCTGACAGTTTGCTACTCCAAGTACCTACTTGAATAAAGAAAAATGGGATCCAGTAATTAGACATTTAACTCTATGAAAATACAATATTACTTTTTGTCTAGGGATCAATTTTACCGATCTAATACATTCAATCATTCGCTATTATTGCTTTTCGTCCGTAACATGACAATAATAAAGTTATTGTTTGGAAATCGAACTCGACTATTGGTAACAGGGGTGGCATAAAGCAGGGGGTGGGGTGAAATAATAGGGGGTTATTTTTTATCAGGTTACAGTCCCGGAAATTGACGCCGCGCGCTTATCCGCTATGCTGAGACTTCCGGTTTTGTCCGAGAAGTAGGCATAATCGTCAACTTGATTGATGAATGACCATTCTGTGTGACCGTGATTGCTGCAACGTCATTTTGTTGCGATGATCTGTTTTAATGATATTTTAATTGAATGATGTTGAGATGCCATTGAATTGGGCTCTATTTTGGAATAACAGATAAGTTTGTAACTTGAGTTTTGAGTGATGGAGTCGTAGGTACAGAAAGAGACGGCAAACCACTTTTAGGTCTGAGATGCGATATAAGGAGCACGCTGTATTGTAGAATAGTAAGTACCTGGGCTAAGAAATAATAAGATAACCACTTTGTTAGTCACCAAAAATTTATGGAATTTACATGGTACAGCGACAGCACATCAGCTTATTCACTTTTGTTGCAAACTAGCCCTTATTACAACTTCATAAGATACCGCAGTGTTTACCTTGACGTGCTGTTGTCCGTACACTAGTAGTTCTATCCTCTTTGAGTACACCGGTATCGATTCCTTTTTTTAGAACGATTATTCGGTTACCTTACGAGATGACAACATTTTGAAACTAGTATGGCATGCATAAACTTACCGCTTTCTTTGTTGATTGTATTGTAACCTTCTTGTACATTCGTTATTCTATGGCAGCCGCTCCCCCCGCGCTGCATCCTCGCGGCTCGCGCGGACGTTACTCCGAAGCCCGAGCCCCGAGTGCGACCAATTTCTGTTGACACCTACAAACCGCAGCAATCAGCCTCTAGGTACTCACCTCGTGCACCTCAGATCCACAACAATCCGCCGGCTTTGTCCCCCGATAGCGATCGATACGCACCGGCCGAGCCGACCCTCAACACCGTAAAAGCAAATTACTTTTAATCACCATTCAGCTTCAGAACATAAACGAACACGGCCGACCCGTTTCACCACAGTATTGCATGCCAGCACACACACGTACAGTACACGACACTGTCAATATTCAATCCTCAGGGTGCAGTTCAATCCATGAACCGAGTATAAACAAATAACACTGGTGATTCCACAGTAGAAATAGCGTAACCACGTACCGAAAGCACGTCACGTCAGCGCCGATTCGAGTCGGCGGACGACGGCGGAACTCGATTACTCGACCGAGGAACGCTACGTGTCCCCCCGATCTGTAAGGCGAGAGGAAGCAAGACGCGACTATAGCGCAGCACTCGAGCGAGCGAGATGGAAAACTATGAAGCGGGAGGCATAACATAAAATTCAATCCAAAGGGCTGGTGTACAGAGGGCACAATCGACATGCCATGCCACAGACACTGCCTACCTAGGATTGATTTGCTGAGTGAATAGATAATGATTGTTGTAGCACTTGTGCGGCGGCTTCCATCGGTATGACCGCGGTCGCTCATTCATCAAAATAATTATCCGACAATTAAGCGCTGAGCCGGAGGTCGTTGCCGTTTGCTCGCTATAGTTACTCCACGCTTGACGGCCTTTATGGCATAACTTTAATAATGTTATTTAGTATTTTGGACATAAGTTCGGGTCTACTTCCTGCTTATCTCAATGATCAACAAAGTAGATATAGCTATTGGTATGATTATCTAATGTAGTTCGTTAATCTAATGTACTTTCAAGTTTTGCGAATCTTATTATTAAGTTTTAATGAAAAATGACTTGTACACGGGATGTTGCAAGAAAATCAAAATATTTATTTATTTATTTAAACTTTATTGCACTGTTAATGGTACAATTGGCGGACTTAATGCCTTATGGCATTCTCTACCAGTCAACCGCAATAACAAAAATTTAAAATGATATATAGATTAAAAATTTAAAATACTTACCTATGTATATAGATTCAGCCCAGTTATGTGGCGAACTCTAAAATGAATAAGGGGCAGTTTCGCCATCGATAGATAAGCACTGACCTAAACCATCAAATAATTTAAGTATCTACTGATAGAACTTAATTTTGTATGAAATTGTAAAGTCCATTTTCCTTAGCTAGTCGAATATTTTAAGCTACCTTTTTATATAATGTCAGTGCAAAAAAGTAATTAACAATTTGATTTACAACGATGTCAGTGTGCAAAAATAAATTAACTATTTAGGATGTAAGTTTTGTATTTACATATCTTATTTTATAATCATTTGGGTAAAAAGGATTGTCAAGATTGTTTACAATATTTGACAAGCAAAGAAACGGACTGTAAACCCATAACGCTAATGAGAATTTATTTAAACAATAATAGACAGGCCGTTAAACAGACAGGTAGGTAGTTACTAAGTTGATAATTTGCAGGAAAATAGGAAAGCATTTTGATATCTTTCATTCAGTGTGCATGAAGATAGGTTAGATAGTTTTTTTTTATTGTTTTTGACTTCCGGAATTATCTTGATTGGTTCTCAAATAATACCACAACACGCGCAGGTGAAGTGGCGATGTTTTGTTTATTTATTTCTTTGAGTGGGGTATCTTCTATGAGCCCACAATGGAAGGCATGTGGCGACATCTACCCGCTGTCGCCTTCACCTTCGTTGTTTCCACTTTTTCGTGTTCACAAGAACACACAACAGCAACGAAATTCTGCTTCCAGTGGTATGATGGCGCCGGTAGCCGAACTGGGATACCGCCCCGAAAAGTGTTAAACTACAAATAATACTCAAAGAAATAAATAAACAAAAGAAACATAACATCGCACCTTTACCTGATAACAGGGATGATAACTGACACTTGAGCATCAGGAAAAGCTTCTGGAGTGTAAATCTAATTGTTCGATTGCGGTTACACTTTAATATCAGCCCTATACAATGTGTTATTTTACACTTGATCAAACTTTCAGGAAGTGCTCTACTCACGGGTTTGAACAACTTTTACTATGGGACCAACTTAGAAATCGAGAAAAAAAACAGCTGTTCCATAGATTTTCTCCGAGATGAATTGCGATTTTGTATGGAACAGCTGATTTTTATTCTCGATTTCGAAGTTGGTCCCATAGCAAAACCATTAGAGCACTCCCTAAAAGTTTGATCCAGTGTAAAATTAACACATTGTATTTGGGACTGTTCAAGTATTACGTAAGCAGATTTATGACAATTATTTACCCCCTCCTCCCCCTTGTCAGCAAAAGTAAGCAAGGCTCTTACCCCCCCCTTCCCTGCTTACGTAAACGCTGTACCTAATAAAAAAATGTGTGCGTGTACTAGTGTACACACGTAAGAAGTGAAACTACTTTATGGCCTTATTTTTGGAAAAATGATCTACATGCAACTTTCCAGAAATTGGTTAAATAAAGTTAAATTAGATAAAGTTTAAACAAAAGGATTTTAATATCATAGGCATGAATACAAATAATACAATTATTTCACTTTACCTTTTTGCTACTAAGATTATTACAGCATGAGAAAGTGAAAGTACTCTTCGTTTGAACCAACCGTGGTAGGGGCAAGAAAAAGATGGCGCGTACGTAACGGAAAAATGTGACGCGTGCGTAACCGAAAAATGTGACGGTTTTTTTTTTCAACGCCGATAAAGAAGTTTCACTTCAATAATGAATAAGCAAAAATTAAGCAAAGCTACCGCAAAAACCTTCTTTAATTTTACCAGCTACTACACGAGCGAAGCAAGTGATGTCAAATACCGCATACCAATGGTTTAAGATTGATTTATAACGGCGAGTATAAATTTAAGCGTAACTAAAACGTCAAAAACCATACGCGAGCCCGAAAATTTCTTTAAACTTTACTAAAAATCTGTTAACTTTGTAAATTTTTATTTACCAGCAGTAATATTATCATTCAAATGTTTGAGGGAGTATATTTGAGGACAGGTTACAGGATCTTAACTTATTCATAATTTATAAGTATCCCCGAAAATGGGTATAGTTTTCAAACAACGACAATGTGTGGGTTGCCAATATGAAAAAAAAACTACTGCCGGTCTGCTGACGTAATCACCATCCCGACCCCCCGACCCCCCATGTCATCAAAAATAAGCAAAGCAAAGACCCCCCCGCCCCCCTATAGTGCTTACGTAATATTTGAACGGCCCCTTTAGAAAAAAAGCACTACTGACTAAATTAGATGTACATATTTTTTTAAATTAAATTTCACCTGAATAAAACCGGAAGTGAACATTTCAAATCGATTTTTACATAACTTCGTGATTAAAAAGAAAATATATTTTAATTCGAAATATAACAAGTACCTAGTCTATTAATAATGTGTGTAAAGTTGTCGAATGGGATCTACATTGGTTTTTGATTTAGACGCACTATAGCGTACTATTATATTTTCTGTGACTATAGAGTAGTGCAAGAGTGCCGCACTGAACGCCTTACTCGCGATACCTTGAAGGTTGGACGTTTTCATGAGTGCGGTCCAAAAATTTAAATGATTCATTTATCCCTTTGTATCATTGCACCATCTTAAAATGTAATGTGACTATTAACAATAAACAATTTGCAAATGTAAATTGCTTTTTGAAACAAATGTTAGTAAATATTTATTTTGAATAAAAATACAATTTATTAAAAATAAAAACTATAAATTATTATTATGTTTCACAATGTTCGTTCCCGTACTCCTACGAAACGGCTTGACCGATTCTCATGCAATTTTGTGAGCATATTGAGTAGGACTGAGAATAGGCCAACATCTATTTTCATACCCCTAAAAGTCTGGTCACACAGCCGGCGGGGCGGGACGGCGACGCGACGCCGGCGGAAGGCCAGCGGGTTGGACGAGTTGTATAATATAGAAATATAGGAGACATGACAGACAGCGCCGCCACGCTCGGCGGGGCGGTAACTGGCGCGTCGCGTCGCCGTCGCGCCGAGCGCGAATACAAAACACAGCGCGGCGGGGCGGGCCACCGTCGCGCCGAGCGTGGCGTGAGCGGGACGGCGAGCGTTGTGTTATATGATGTTCGTATTTAGTAGCCACACAGACGGCGGAGCGTGGACGCGTCGCGCTCGGCGGGACGGAGATTTGTATTTTTATACAACTTTTAGTACCAAAGAAAAGATGTTGAAATAATTGAACGTCTGATAGAATGAATCAGAGGTTACACATTGGTAGACGACCTTAGCCACAAATAATATAAAAAAGATTCTCTGAAATCTGCCATTTCTTGCCATCACGTCACACCGCGGGCGGAACGGCCGGCGCGACGCCAGCGGGACGGTCACGCCGGCAGTGTGACTGCCTCATAGCGCTGGGTCTTCATATAACACAACGCTCGCCGTCCCGCTCACGCCACGCTCGGCGCGACGGTGGCCCGCCCCGCCGCGCTGTGTTTTGTATTCGCGCTCGGCGCGACGGCGACGCGACACGCCAGTTACCGCCCCGCCGAGCGTGGCGGCGCTGTCTGTCATGTCTCCTATACTTCTATATTATACAACTCGTCCAACCCGCTGGCGTTCCGCCGGCGTCGCGTCGCCGTCCCGCCCCGCCGGCTGTGTGCCCAGACCTTTAGTGATAAGGGTTGTCCACCCTTAAAATTTTTCTTTAATTACGTGGCTGGGCGAGACGAGGCCGGGCAAGACGAAGATGGGGGCGAAACAAAGTTCGCTAGTTACTTATAAAAATCGTCACTTGAAGCGCTATCTTTTTGCGCATTACTTAAATTTGTCGTTTTGTGAATATTCAATCGAAGATTAACTGTTCTGGAATGTTTATGTAATTATTATGCATATGAATTATTATTTTTCTCTAATAAATTGTATTTCTGAACTCAGGGATCATAGCGGCGCATAATCCCTCCCGCATGTCACACATCGTTCGCAATCAGAATAGTTAAATGGTTAAGGGCAATTTTCTGCAAGTTTAATGCCAGTAAACTCTTCCGGAGCTCAATCGTAGTGGGTTCTTAGACCGGGTGGTATAGTATACAGGTTTACTTTTAATTTGAAGTATTCCTTTTGGGCTGTTGATAATACATCTTATTTCCAACAAAATTAACCCTAATGTCCCTAATACCAAAGTGTCTCGGTATCGAGATATTCAATATTTTTCGAAAATCCCGAATTCACTTCAAAAAATCATGAAATAAAATTCTAGTGTTTTGATTTTTTATCAGTTACCAATACATCAACTAACATTTATGTAGACTAATACTGGCACGAATGTCAAACATTTAAAAATAACAAGTGATATCTTATAAAGTTCTGTTTTGATTCTCTAATTTGGTCGATAGAAAACTAGATTTATTTTGACACTTTGGTAATGGGACATAAGGGTTAATTTTGATGGAAATTAGATATATTATCATATGCCAAGAGGAATACATCGAATTACAAGTCAACGTGTATAAGCGTTGTAGGTACTTACAGTAAAACACGAATAGAGCATATTTACATTTATTGGTAATCTATTCTTCTTAACAGAAATCTTAATGCAACATACATATGCTGGAGGTGAGAAGTTGACAGTGAGTTCCCAAAACTCACTTTTCTATTACATTACAATTATGCTACTCCTTACCAACAAATAAATTAGAATAACCGTAGAAGTTAAAAGCAAAGTATTACAGACTATTTCAGTTAACACTATTATTGTTTGTACAATAGTTCCTACCCGACTTCACTGGTTCACACTATCTTGTATTTAGAGTCACACTGAAAAGTTCTGTTAATGGAAAAATATTAAAATGTAAGTGCTTAACAGTAGTTTGGTTCGCCACTTCCATGCCATTGTTTTTAACATATTTGACACAAACATCGAAAGAAGCACATGTTTCATACCTAATGAATATGCATTGATAAGAAAAATATTCCATTTCCATTATAAATCATTATCTATAACAGCGATTTAAATTTATTAAAGTAGAAAACTTAGTCATTATTATCTATCTCGCATTGGATTTCAACTACCAATAAAACTAATAGAAGTCTTTTCACTAGCTCACTTCACTAGCAGCTCATTTTTCACACACAAATCATATTATTCATACAAAAAATTCATAGTTTTGCTCGACCCAACTGCCAAATCGCTGAAGTTAACCTTTGAGTTAATAGAAGGTATTGTACCGCCAGTTTCTTTGAAGACGGATACCTTATTTATCCCGATACTAACTAGCTTACGAAATTGGGCCTAAGTAATAATCACAGAGCCATCCCATTTGAGACGGAGACAGAATCAACACGGAGCATCACATCAAGGATGATACATATAATGTCGTTTGGATATAAATTTTTGACAGTCTTATTTTTATTCTACTAAAGGCTGATTTTGCAATAGTCAGATAGGAAGTATTCGTCGATAAAAATACAATATGGCCAATTTGAAAACTTCACCTAATTGTCAGTAATCATACGTAACTATTTCAGTCTGATAGCTTTTATATAACCATTGAAAAATCGGCCCTAAGTGTCGAATTTACCAACGTCAGATAAGACTAATCCGACTGAATAATTATACAACGACCAATTTTAGAATGACATTTACATAAATGATTGCTGAAAAACAGGTGACGTTCTCAATTTTGTATTCTATTCGACGAATATTCCTTATCTGACGTTGGTAAAATCGACTCTGAATAAGTATAAAACGACCTATTTTAAAATGTCATTTACAAGATTGCTGACAAATTAATACAATTAGACGTTTTGTGTTATATTCGATGACTATTCTCTTTCTGACGTTTGTAAAATCGAGCTTAAGGGAGGATTCGACCAAACAAATTCGCGTAACTTACGAAGGATAACTGTATACCTCGGTTTTATACAAAGTAGTTTTTCGACGAAAAATTTTGCTTAAAATAACTAAACTGTCATTACAGAACGAAAAACTGAACCGTATTATAATCCAGCAAATCAACATTTGACAACGACTTATATCATCTAGCAAGCGGTCGTCATACATTAGGATTGGATTAGCTCTCCATTCGACGCAACATGGTGGGTACAAGAATTACTCCCGTATAAACGCGTTATTCTAGAATAGTGGATGGTAAAATAGAAAATTTATCTACTCTCGGATAACTAATATGGATCAGATCGGATAACAATTATGACATTTGTACGCCAAGTGGCAGATCTAAAGGCACTGTCCGTCTAAAGGTTTTAAACATCTGTTTTACCTACCTGTGTATCACAAATACGTAATTTTGATTTGATTTTAATTTTGACTAAGGTTAAAATTTATTTCCGTTTGGTCGAATCAACCGTAAACTTAATAAAAAACCTGTTCAGCCATAGGTGGCTTCGCACAGGCCATGCGCAGGTTTTTTGGTATCGTAATTCGATATCGTAAATCGGTCAGCGACGAGCGACTTAGGGGTGGCTGTACAAATGATAATGATGCCAAAAAAATGTTTTTTTTTCTGAACTGGAAAAAGCTCACAAAATCAATTTTTCTATGCGGTACAGCGATCGAGTGAAAACTACCAACACCAGGTAGCCTCTTCGTAGCTTACTAGCTACGTAGTCTTTCGTAGATAAGCGCTAGCTACGCTTGGGTGCGAGTTTTCCCATTCGTTTTGTTTTTTTTTTTAATGTTGTGAAGAGGTTTTCTGGTAAAACTTGCATAGAATTTAAAGAAAACATTTTTTTAGAATAAGCATAACTCATATTATCATCCCCGAGTTGGATGACACTGACCAAAACCACATTCTGCATATCTGTTGTGTCGGTGTTGGAAATGCATTTTTATCGCGATAGACGTAAGGTTGGGTTGCGGTACGCTCATTGCGGCAGCAGAGGAACCTCAGGGTAGGACGGCTCCTGCTCCTCATCCGAAGAATGGCCGCTAGCGTACGATGATCGGCCACTCTTCTCCCGCAGTCAGTACCTGCAACGAGACATTAGTTTTATTTATGTTTTTGTCTTGCATGGCTTGTTCTATTCCACGACGGTGTGAGTGAACGATAGGGAAACGAAAGTGATGGATTACCGGAATAAGGAGAGGAAATACATAAGTTAAACGTTATTTAATAGGCTGTTACTGAAGCCGAAGTCCGAAGCACAAGAAATGAAAAATAAAAAGACATTTGGCACTGATAAATTGTTTTTTAATAATTTTCTGCTGCATCAAATATTATTTCAACTTACGTAGCTATATGCTTAATAAATCTCAAAAACTATTTATAATATTTTTAGCTTCATTCAAAAATTCTTCTCAAGCAATAAATACACGAAAACATTAATTTTCTCTCGGCATTTTTGTTCGACAGGGAATCTATGTCGAGACTTCCAACACTACTCAGTCAGATAAAATACATACCTTCATCTTAAGCCCACTTGCACATGATGATTTAACCAAGGATTACACTAATCCTGAATAAAATCATTGTTCTGTCTCGGTCAGTTTATTTTACGCAGACAGAGACAGAATGTAGAATTTAATCCAGGATTAGCGTAACTCTAGGTTGAATCATCATGCGCAAGTCCACCTTAATTTGTTAGTTGCCATTAACCGCGACAGGACCAGTTACAAAAAACATCCACTAGTTGGCACTAGGTAGACGCCACGCAAAAATTGATATATTCGTCTTTCTTACGTCTCAATAAGTTCCTATTTAGTTTATCTGTACATGTAATGTGTTCACATGTTTTCAATTACTTAAAAAAAAACATTGACTATTGATTTACTAAAGCAACGCAAAGGGTTATATAAATTAAAACAATATTTAAGGTAAAAAAATAGCCCATTGAGACTCTCAACCGTAGACATCTTGGAATTCCGATGACGTCAAGTGCGGAACGCCCCCTCCGCATTAGGCTAAGAACTCACGCCGCGGATATGCCTAGCGAGTTGCGCGTTCGTAAAATAACCGACCGTCTTGCGTTTGTCGCTCGCCATGTTTATTTATTTATTTAAAGCTTCATGCACAAAACATAAAATTGTACATATGGCGGACTTTTGCCAAAAGCATTCTCTACCAGTCAACCATATAGGTCAGAACAGAGAAAAATATATATACAGGCGGTGAAAGTAAAGTTATAGAGGCAAGAAAAGAAAAGAGAATAGCGATAAAGATAACTATAATACAATAATAAACATACATACTGCCTATTACTTATATACGATTATATATAAATAAATAAATATGTGTTTATTACAAACTACACATTACATTACACATAATTTAAATATACATAATATAGTACACATAGATAAATTAATGTCAATGAGACGGGTCAGTGAGTTCGTCTCTCTAAAGTGTTCGCAATGCCTTCTTGAAGGTAAATTGCGGGGTAGATGTTCGCGACCGAAAAGCAACCGAGACTGCTGAGAGGCCGCTAAAAACGACGGGCTCGTGAGGTTTCAAAACCGCTCTCCAGCGGCCGCAAATGAAAACCGCGCCGTGAGTTCTAAGCCTTATCGGCGCTTGACGACCCCGGTTACAAAAACACGGCCGAACTGCGGCGCAGACATATTATGTGTGCTGTCAAAGTCATTCACACATTCGCAGTTGCCGCCTTTACCGCTCTAAATTACGTCACAAGTAACGCAACCACGTGTAAGAATGAAACAAAACACTGTAAGATAAACAAGGACGGTATATTGGGCAACAGCGGACCGGCAGCTATCACTTTTTCTCAGAATTCGGTCATTTATGACGGGTGTTCGGGCCGCCCACGGTACAAATGTACCTTATTCCAATTAATTAGGGTTCAAACTAAAAATTCGGAACTAAAGTCGAAATACCAACTTGAGCAAAACATTGTTCGAATTACAAAGGCGCATGTGTTTACACGTTAATACGACGAGCTAGCTTGTGTTTCGAGGAACTCGACTACAGAAATCACTCGCACACATGCCAAGTGCTGCTCGCTTATCGCTGTTTTTTGTAACCAGAGTCGTCGAGGGCCATTAAAGGTGAACGCACATTTATCCGACCCGAACGAATCGAAGTCAAGCAGGCCTCGCACACTTAGCCGATTCGGCCGAATCGACCGCGTCGAAGAAGTCATGAGATAGCGCTATGTGCGACATCAAAGGTGGGAGTGAGTAAGAATTGAATACCCGGCGAATCTGATGACGTCATCCAAATTCGTCTTGGATTTCTGGGGTTCTTCCAGATTCGAACGATTCGACGCGGATTAGAGTGCGAGGTTTCATTAGATTTCATATAAAGAATTCTAAAATTCGCGCGTTCGGCTCGGGTAAATGTGCGTTCACCCTAAGGCGGGAGGAACGTGCCGCAATTGATGTCACTCGGAATTCAAGATGGCCGCAGTTTAGGAGGTGAGCACCCACTTGGCATGTGTGCGTGTAATTTATGTAGTTGAGATTAGGGCTGGGCGATTATTAGTATAACTAATTAAATAACCTGATAATTATTTTTAATCAAATATGTTATCTATAACAGACCTGTTAACATTATTGATTTCTAGTTTTTTGAAAAAGAAAAGCGGCCCGTACAACCGTTGCATTATTCGTTCTAATGAACAAACATCCTCGAAACTCAAGGTAGCCGTTGTAACAAAATATAAACACTTGCGGCTTTGTAATCCTAACAATGTTTGGCTAAAGTTACCGGTTCGACTTTTGTTCCGCATGTTTACATTTTTAAACCCTAAGATATAGTAAATAAAACGTTGTTATAAAGAAATAGTTGGATAATTTTCTTAAGATCATTCTTCTGTATTCAATTAAAAAAAGTTGTTTTACTTAATTTTTTTACAGGAAAAGCATGTACAACCTTTATCTGACACCACCGGCCCGAGCACCCGGAAAAATATTGGTAAAGATTTTGATGGATATTTCCGGCCAAATAAGACACAAATGCAATTAAATTTTAAATTTTAAAGCTTTCGGTGACTTAATAAAAACAAAGTTTTAGCAACTACAAGTCTTCATTTTATGAATTATATCAACAATTAAATACACTTACAAATAATAGCTAAAAGTACACGATAAGCTGGTTGACTAAAATTAAAAAAACTAGATAATACTTAACATTTGTAAATATTTATCAAAATCATTGATATTTTTAAAAACATTCACGATTTAAAATATTCAATTCGAATGGGCCTCAAAAACGCTCCAACTGTCATGGCGTCCTAAATGGCGTCACTTCTTGCAATCAAAGATCTTCTTGACAGCAAAATACTATAAATAGGTACTGGTCTACGACATAAAAAAGCCCGCGATTTTGCAAGGCTTGACGTCACATCCTCTGATAGGCGTTTCCGGTCACGCGACTAAAAGTGTATTTTGGACCAATTTAATTATTTAAAATATTAATAATCCTAATTTAAAATCAGAAATAAATGAGTGTTTGGATATCTCCATACCACAATTAATCTCTAGGAACTACCGATATTGTGGTTTGTTCTTAGTGGAAACTAGCCTATTTCAACTCAAAACGTAACTATTACTACATAGAAGGGCTTACCTAGCTAGTAGGGATACTACTACTGAGATCATTGTTTTTTGACGTACATATAACAACAGCTTTGGTTACATTGCATACATACATAAGTAACCAAATTTTCCGTTTTCAATCTAAAACGGCTAAACTGAGGTGGAATTGTGTAAAGTGTATTCATTTGACAGTTCAAAACTAATATTCCTATCGGAAGAGAAACATTTGTCTTTCTGAGTTGAGTATAAATCTGATTTTGGATTTATAATCTTAAATTATTTTAAATTCTGGTCCCTTGCAAAAGCTTCACACGTGACATTGGCCGAACAATAATAATTGCGGAAACGCACATTGCCATTATCACCATAGAAGAAGAAGAGAAGGACAAGTAAAAGCTGTCAAACTGTGTGAAGTAACATTTGTAGCTTAAAATGAGATTACCTTTTGTTCAGGTGATTTATACCAATCTTCCTAAGTTAAACATATTAGTTTACCGCATGATAAACAGTCGACACAAAATATCGAACATGCAGCTCTAGTGTAAAACTAAATACTTTCTTTTTACTAAATATTCGTAGATATGCACCTGTGTAATTCTATCTTTATTTTTTAACGTTTCTACAATAGAAAAATCAAACTGCGTACTTTAAATTTGAAGCGCATTGGTACATAAATCTTATGTTAATAAGCTTCGAATTGGACTAATTTACCTGTTGAATGATTATTTGTTGGGGCTATTTAGCTGTAATGAACAACAATCAATCACCGATCAAGTCAGTTAGTTTTTCTTAAAAATATACAAATTCATTTTTTTTTTTAAAACCAATTGAAAGAAATTTTCAGCGAGCCTTCATAGACTTCCAAACTGACTGACAGCCGCCTAAAACGGTTTTGCTACATCGCATCTCCCATCTCTTTTTATTTTATCACACAGTTTGCTGCTAGTGACATTTCGCTTTTGTCGTTCTATTCCAAAGGGATAATCATTTTATGCTCTGAACTGTCAAATGAATACGATTGCTTTACACAATTCCACCTCTGATTTGGATTAATTTTACATATATAATATGTTATATTTAATGGACCACCGACACGAACAACTGAATTAATGACTAACTGACATATCTACGTACAGATGAGAAATGAAATGTTTGATGGAATTTACTTTTAGTATGGAATCAACTATTGAGATCTAATATTTTTATATTATGGAGTACGTGTTGCAACGGCTTTGGTCAAGCTATGTGTTCTGTTTTCACGCTTAAATAGCTGAGCTGATTTTGATGAATTTAAACAAAGTACGGCAAATTTATTGTTATGTAAAAAAGTTTTTTTAAATAGAAATTCTTAAGAAGGCTACTATACAAAAAAATTGAAAAAAAAAAACTACGAATGCAAAGATTTAAAACAAGAAGAGATGCACACAGTCTTCTCACAGCCGGCACAGTAAAAGTGTGTGAGTTTTTTGCACACGCAACACTTGCGGCGCAATCGGCTTTTATTTGCTCCCTTTGGATATTCTAGGAGGTGATGCGTTTTAGCCTGGAACACAGAGTGGCTCTGCGTTTGATAACTGCTCTCAATAATTGCTTTGGGTGTGCTATGCCGGCTGAGAAGAGACTTTATTAAGCTTTTTCGGAAATTTCGATGGTTTACACTGGAACCGGATTTTTTGGCAATAATATACGAATTTAGGACAGACACGTTTAGTAGCCTACTAAAGAATTTCTTATACCACACCTGCATACGACTTCTTTCGATGGGGTACATCGACAAAAGTTGATCTTTTTTGTCGACGCCCCCCATCATAATGTTGTAGTCAAGAATAAGGCATGGTTTAACTTTGCCGTCTAAAAGTTTGGTCTCGTTGCCGTGGTAAGTAGAAATCGTTGGAACTAGATTTTCGTCCATCCACACCATGATATCTACGTCACCCGACGTAAATCCAGCTATTTCTCCCTTTTTCATATTTCGTTTTGTTAAAGCTGTCAGTTCCTGGGGCACAAACCGTCGATTGGTGCGGAGCGTTCCCACCACATCGAATCCAAGAGATTTGAGTTGGCGAGCCAGGGCCGGGGAGTTATAAAAGTTATCCATCCACACCGTATATCCATACCCCTCGAGACCACGGAGCAGATCCAGCACGATGCTCGGCGTAGACGCATCCAGAGGATCGTTCCGGTCTCGAGAGACGTATTTTTGGGCATGTACGACAAATTTCCATAAATACCCGGTCTGCGACTCACACAACTCGTACGTTTTTATACCTACTTTCGCCTTTTTATTGGCTATAAACTGTGAAATGTTTAGCCGGCCTTTCCACTGCATTAGACTCTCGTCTAATGCAATGTTTTGAGCCATCGTGTACATACATTGGAATTTCTTATTTAAGTGCGTTATTATTGGCTCAAGCTTGAAAAGCTTGGCTTCAGCAGGGCTTAGGTCCTGTGCACGCATATCCGAATTGTTATTAAAATGTAAACAAGCCTTTAGTAGTTGAAATCTATGTATGGACATGTGTGCACGGAAACCAGGCGTAATAAAAATGTCAGTGCCGGTGTTCCAGTACTCTTCAATATTTGATTTTATGACAACGCCCATGGCCAACACGATTGCAAAATATGTGTAAATTTCATTGATATTTGTGTCGTGCCAGTTGCAAATACGGCTCTTAGGTCCTAATGTGTTATTATGCATTTGTTGTAATACTACGTCCTGAGCGTATCTGTTTGTTTCGTCCACAATGCTTTGCATGATCGCAGGGTCCCAAATAGTCGTAAAGATTGTGTACGGGTCTTGAGACGGCTCAGTGGGACCGACACCGACTTGAGTGAATTGTTCTCTTCTTTGATTTGGAGGAATCGGATGTTCGGGGAAATGCTTCCATTCAAAGTGGAACAAATTGTTCGGCATCAAAGCACCATGACAATCATCTGCTAGTGGTACTGCATCATCAGGTGGTACATCATCTGAAGAGGCAGCAGGTGGTACATCAACTGAAGGGGCAGTAAGTGGTACATCAATTGAAGGGGCAGTAGGTGGTACATCAACTGAAGGGGCAGCAAGTGGTACATTAACTGAAGGGACAGCAAGTGGTTCATCTTCCTCCAGTACTTCGTCAAAAGGACTTTCCATGAATTCTCGGTACACCCTCGGCACAAATATAGGCGCTGAGTCCTCGTCGTCATCGTCGGAACCTCCAGATTCGCTTCCTACAAAAGGAATAACATGTCAAACAATATCACTTCACTATAATTAATAATAATAGTACCCCTGATTTCGCGACGGTGGCCAGTCACAACGACTAACCGACTGCGCGGAACATATTATAGTGCACAAGTTTGTGCGCAAACACAGGTGCCATCTCTATACCTTTCACTCTCATAGCCCGATGGGAAAGCAATCTGACACGATCGGAGAGAGGTCAAGCGCTTTACGTGCTTTTCCTAGGCACAGGGGTGAAACACGGCCAACTTCCAAACTCCGGACTACTGTAAGAATTTCTGAACAGAAAAACCCAGGTATATAGATTTTTTGGCCCGACCCGGGGATCAAACCCGGGAACTCTGGCGCAGCCGTCACTTTAAGGTGCGACCCCCTTACCACCGAGGCAGCTATAATTATCACAATAGTCGAGACCAAAAATAAACTGTGCTAAAAACGCATACAAACCATAATTGACTAAGTCCTCAATTTCGGCGTCTCGACGAAGTCCGTGCGGACTTGGTCGGGGTTTAGGCGAGCTATTAGGTTGAGCCACCAGCGAGCTCACTGGAGTGTTACCAAAATCGTCTCCACATTCCAAGAAACTGAATAAAAAGAAATTAAAATTATTTACTGTCTGTTTTACTAGTTAACATTTCTTCGTAAGGAAGTAGGTAATTTACTTACGGTGCGGGCGATGGAGGATATGCTGAAGATGATGCTGGTATCGGTACTGAAGACGGTCCTGATAACAGTTCCGGTGTCGGTACAAGTGTTGGTGCTGGTATGGGTACAAGTGTTGGTGTCGGTACAAGTGTTGGTGCCGGTGCTGGTGTCGGTACAGGAGCTGGTGTCGGTACAAGTACTGGTGCCGGTACAGGAACTAGTGTCGGTACAAGTGTTGGCGCGGGTGCTGGTTTCGGTACAGGAACTGGTGTCGGTACAAGTGTTGGTGCGGGTACTGGTGTCGGTACAGGAACTGATGTCGGTACAAGTGTTGATGTTGGTACTGGTGTCGGTACAAGTGTAGGTGTTGATGCTGGTGTCGGTACAAGTTTTATTGTTGGTGCAGGTACAAGTGTTGGTGTTGGTACTGGTGTCGGTACAAGTGTAGGTGTTGGTGCTGGTGTCGGTACAAGTTTTATTGTTGGTGCTGGTACAAGTGTTGGTGTTGGTACTGGTGTCGGTACAAGTGTTGTTGTTGGTGCTGGTACAAGTGTTGGTGCGGGTACTGGTTTCGGTACAGGAACTGGTGTCGGTACAAGTGTTGGTGCGGGTATTGGTTTCGGTACAGGGACTGGTGTCGGTACAAGTGTTGGTGTTGGTACTGGTGTTGGTGCGGGTACTGGTTTCGGTACAGGAACTGGTGTCGGTACAAGTGTTGGTGCGGGTATTGGTTTCGGTACAGGGACTGGTGTCGGTACAAGTGTTGGTGTTGGTACTGGTGTTGGTAATGGTGTCGGTACAAGTGTTGGTGCGGTTACTGGTGTCAGTTCAGGAACTGGTGTCGGTACAATTGTTGGTGTTGGTGATGGTACTGGTGTCGGTACAAGTGTTGGTGTAGGTGCTGGTACAAGTGTTGGTGCCGGTACTGGTGTCGGTACAGGAACTGGTGTCAGTACATGTGTTGGTGTCGGTACAAGAGTTGATGCCGGTGCTGGTGTCGGTACAAATGTTGGTGCCAGTGCTGGTGTCGGTGCAGGAGCTGGTGTCGGTACATGTGTTGGTGTCGGTACAAGAGTTGATGCCGGTGCTGGTGTCGGTACAAGTGCTGGTCCCGGAGCTGGTGTCGGTACAAGTGTTGGTGCCGGTACTGGTGATGGTGCCGGTGCTGGTGTCGGTACAGGAACTGGTGTCAATACAAGTGTTGGTGTCGGTACAGGAGCTGGTGTCGGTACATGTGTTGGTGTCGGTAAATGTGTTGGTGTCAGTACAAGAGTTGATGCCGGTACTGGTGTCGGTTCAGGAGCTGGTGTCGGTATATGTGTTGGTGTCGGTAAATGTGTTGGCGTCGGTACAAGAGTTGATGCCGGTGCTGGTGTCGGTACAGGAGCTGGAGTCGGTATAAATGTTGGTGCCGGAGCTGGTGTCAGTACCAGTGTTGGTGCCGGTGTTGGTGTCGGTATAAGTGGTTGTTCTTTGTGAAGAACAAGAACACCTGGCGCAAGGCCAGGATTTATTCTGCAAATAATAAATCATAGTTATGCAAAGTAAAGATAAATCTGCAAGATGAAGCCGAAAAAGGTAGTGGCATGCTTTATAAGACTGCCATGTTATACAGATAATGCACTTACGGGTTCCAGAGGCGACTCTTTTTTGGATGTAGTAGCGTCTCTAGTGACTCGCCTCTTTCCAGTATTTGTACACTTAAAATGTTAACCCTAAAAATTACATAATTATTAGCATTATTAATAGATAAGTTATAAATAAAAGACAATATAGGTAGGATCAATACATGTTTAGAAAAACAAGAACGCACACGATAAGTAAGTAAAAAGTAAACCTTACCCATATATCTATGGCTGTCGGTCTGGCCACCGACTTTCCCCTACTACCCCCTCTAGTCCCACATCCCCCCCTTTCTCCTCGGGTCCGCCCACCTCTTTCCCGCACACGTTCCGGGACTTCACCTCCGAATCAGGTAAACCCACAGACGTACTTCCTTCTCCGGTCTGCACTCCCCCTCGATTTCGCACAACCCCTCTTACAATAGCATGATTTCTTTGACTACCACCAAAGAAAAAATACAACTGAGCTTAACTTTATTAAAAATATGACAGGTTCTAACCACAAGGCTGTCATATTTTTTATATGAATAGCTAATAAATCCATGTTCAGTAGCATTTTTTATTACAATTCATCATTACAATAGCATCCTATCTTACGGATGCTATTGTAATAGGGGTGTTTAGACCCGAGGGTGAGTGGGAAGTACGACGGTGGTGCTGCCTGATTCGGAGGTGAAACTGCCGGCACGTGGGCGGGGCAGAAGTGGGCGGACCCGAGGAGGTAAAGAGGGACGATTTCCTGTGCCCATCTGTGTAAAGTTTTTCATTTCAACGAGTAGTTTTCGCGTAAACTTTATAACCAAATATAGCCCTATCCATACTATCCAAACCCGAAACAAAATGGCGAAAATAGTGACCTTGACGTGCTTATACTGATTTGCAAAGCAGATATACATTTATGTTCGGTCGTATATTGGCGATAGAATTTACGCTTAATTTTAAAAATACATTAAAATTTAAACATTTGTCCCAACTAGAAGATAAGAAGATTAAAAGAACCAATTAAAATAAATATTTAAAAAAAAAACTTACTTATTTTTTTTTACAAACTGAAAGTCAGAAAAATACCGGGCACTTCAAAAGTTCTAGTTAGGATAGGATTGCACAAAAGTTTTTAGCATATTTCTTATTGCAATCTTGTTAATTAGACTCTCTTCACCAATTAAATTACTGTTTTCAACTCACCTGTTCATAGTTTTCAGTCAGGAATCCACCACAAAAACACAAAAATCACAAGGCCATTGTTAGAAGGCCGTCACTTCAAGTAAAAGACGACGCGAGGTGCAAGTAATTTTGGCCCTAAAAATGGTAAGGCGGCGGTGCCCTCGAAAGTACCATAAGGCAGTTTTATAACTTTTTAGTAGGCTTGCTTTAAGATCTAATCACAAAGTGAAGATATATGAGATTGCGGCCAAATGTCTTTCTATTCTTAATTAATGTGTAAGTTTCCATATGTAACACAATGTTAAAAGAAAAGTAAAGAAGTTTATTCACCTCCGATATGACTCGTGACTCTCCCTGTCCGATTCAGCGTAAGGCGCCCAGTGCGCCGGCGCCGCTTCGCCCTCTTCGCGCTCAGTGTTATTACTAGTGCCTGCAACAAATCATAACTATTTTAAGAAGAAATTAAAAATATCACAAAAACAAAACAAGTCTTTTTATGTGGTATATTCACGGTTTGCTAATCGATCGATCTCATTCGATTCCTTCCTTTATTTTATAAATAAAATATTCTAACAAAATCTCCTAACCAGAATGTAAAGGTCGCTTCATTTTTGTTTGCAGCAGCTTTAACAGTTTATACAGGGTGACTTTGCAAGGTGATGCCAAACTTTATTGTGTTTTTATTTTATTTATTAGTAGGTGTTTGAGACCATCAATATCTACAATCGTTCAAACCTTATTTTTTTTCTGATACTATAGCGACTCACATCTGTCGACGGGCGTGATGGAGAGGTGCGGCCGGTCGGCTCGGGACCTGCGCTCGCCGCTCGGACACTATAGCGACTCACATCTGTCGACGGGCGTGATGGAGAGGTGCGGCCGGTCGGCTCGGGACCTGCGCTCGCCGCTCGGACACTATAGCGACTCACATCTGTCGACGGGCGTGATGGAGAGGTGCGGCCGGTCGGCTCGGGACCTGCGCTCGCCGCTCGGACACTATAGCGACTCACATCTGTCGACGGGCGTGATGGAGAGGTGCGGCCGGTCGGCTCGGGACCTGCGCTCGCCGCTCGGACACTATAGCGACTCACATCTGTCGACGGGCGTGATGGAGAGGTGCGGCCGGTCGGCTCGGGACCTGCGCTCGCCGCTCGGACACTATAGCGACTCACATCTGTCGACGGGCGTGATGGAGAGGTGCGGCCGGTCGGCTCGGGACCTGCGCTCGCCGCTCGGACACTATAGCGACTCACATCTGTCGACGGGCGTGATGGAGAGGTGCGGCCGGTCGGCTCGGGACCTGCGCTCGCCGCTCGGACACTATAGCGACTCACATCTGTCGACGGGCGTGATGGAGAGGTGCGGCCGGTCGGCTCGGGACCTGCGCTCGCCGCTCGGACACTATAGCGACTCACATCTGTCGACGGGCGTGATGGAGAGGTGCGGCCGGTCGGCTCGGGACCTGCGCTCGCCGCTCGGACACTATAGCGACTCACATCTGTCGACGGGCGTGATGGAGAGGTGCGGCCGGTCGGCTCGGGACCTGCGCTCGCCGCTCGGACACTATAGCGACTCACATCTGTCGACGGGCGTGATGGAGAGGTGCGGCCGGTCGGCTCGGGACCTGCGCTCGCCGCTCGGACACTATAGCGACTCACATCTGTCGACGGGCGTGATGGAGAGGTGCGGCCGGTCGGCTCGGGACCTGCGCTCGCCGCTCGGACACTATAGCGACTCACATCTGTCGACGGGCGTGATGGAGAGGTGCGGCCGGTCGGCTCGGGACCTGCGCTCGCCGCTCGGACACTATAGCGACTCACATCTGTCGACGGGCGTGATGGAGAGGTGCGGGTGGTCGGGCGGCTGCGGCGAGGCGGGCGCGGGCGGCGAGGGGCTGTCGAGCGAGATCACGGCGCCGGTGCCCGCGCCCGCGCCGCTCGGGGACCGGTACCCGCTCGACGAGACCGCTTCCACTGCTGTAAAAAGGATGGAGGGTTAGAGTCATCAATATACCTCGTGTGTTCATAAGTTTTGAGACTAACTTTGAACTTAAAAATAAATAAAATATTACTGGCTGCCATTTACATCTTGTTCTAATTTTGAATTTGGGAGGTTTACTTTTTTAAACCTACTACCTACTAGTCCTACCCAAACTTAGTGTCACTGAAGCAAACTCTGGTCTGAGAAGCAAAGCAAATCGCGCTGAAAAGAGCCGTACCTCCATTGATGACTGGCCGAACATTCTAAGGACCTGTACTAAAAGCAAGGGTGGTCATTGTCTTCTTAATGTTTTTTGTAATTTTAGAAATAAAAGTTAATTATTTGAAAAGTTATGCAACTTTTATTTCGTCCCAAAACTTATAAGCACACGAGGTACATAAAAGAAACCAGCTTGTAGCTCAAGAACGGAAGGACAATATTATGTCAATAGTCTCGTTAGAATTTTATAGAGATGGGCCGAGTACTCGGTTAATACTCGGTACTCGGCGTACTCGGCGGATTTTTTGATACTCGTACTCGGCCGACTAACTCGGTTTAATGCCGAGTATACTCGGCTTTAGTAAAGCAATATATTGCGGTACATATTATATTTACAACAGGGGAGATATTTCACAATCTCAATTATAACACTTAACGAGTAGTAACGAGACAAAATGAGGCGAGCTGGTTTACGGAAAAAAAAACAATATGTGAAATTTTATGAAGTAAAATTATGATGCTGTAACACAAGGCTCATTGCACTTTCTGGTCACAGCCATTTTTTCTTCGTAAATGTTACCAGCCTCCGAAAGTAACCAATCGCCATGCGTAGTGCTTGCAGTTGCACATAGTAACACTCGTGCTAAACGTGACAGTTCTAGATACCTTGTTTGGTGCCCTGCCCATCACTCGAAAGGTCTCTTGTCTTTTGTCAGCTTATTCTAAATTAATAGGGCTTTTATTATCATCGCGCTCTTGTGGCTAGATGAAAGCTAATTTTGCGCGAACATGTTTATTCATGTTTACACACCCAAAACAGGAATTTGACTTTAAACTGAGTTACTCGGCCGAGTACTCGGTTGGAAAAAAAATAACCGAGTAAAACTCGGTACTCGTTACTCGGCAAAAGTGCTACTCGGCGCATCTCTAGAATTTTAGAATGAATGCCACGAATGCGCAAAAAATATCTAAAATAATACTTCCTATTTGCGACAATTAAAATAATGGAGTCATTTGATAGCGTTTTTATAATGTATTAATTACACCACACTTTTTTCCTTAATATCTCAACACCCGAGCGGTCGCATGCGACCGCATAACAAAAGAATATCTATTGAGTCTCGTTCACATACGCTTGAGGGATTAAAATAATACTAATAACGGAGCCCTACACGACGTGAGACTCGAACCGCCCTGAATTTCACGAGTTACGTAAAGGTTTTATTAAAATAAAACAGGTGTAGGAATTGACCCTCATATTTTCCTCGATCAAATTCATTGTAGATATTGTCCTTGTTTTACTACAGCATGCCTGGACACACTATACATAATGAATGTAATTTTGCCTTTTGATAAAAATGGTAAATCTTCATGAATTGTATTATTTCCGCTTATTTTTTCTAGTTATTAATTATGTTCATCTGATATGAAAAAAAAAAACTTAATACCCCGTCCAAAAGTGAATAAGTACTCACCTAGTAGGCTTGTGTAGTATTTAGGAACTAGTTATTTATGTGACCAAGAACGAACTATTCTGTTCTGGTCTTTCAAATAGGTCTTTAGTACAATTCAGCTAAGCAAAAGTTGTATGTCTTTGGTTCAGATCGGCTCGAGAGCAGAGTTAAGAACGAATAATTACGAGTGTCAAAGCAGAGCGAGTTATAAGATTACAAACGCGTGTACGTGAGCGCGTTGAAAGATGTACTAGTTTGAGCGAGAACGCGACCAACGCTTCGGCCTGAGCGTGATGGAAGATGACTAGTACATTAAGCAGGAACGAGACAGACGCGTGTGCTTGAGCGCGGTAGAAGATGTACTAGATTGAACGACACGTACATCATCATCATCATTATCATCAGCCAAAGGACGTTCACTGCTGAACATAGGCCTCCCCCACGGCTTTTCACACCGACCGATCACTAGCGGTCTGCATCCAGGTTGATCCTGCGATCTTTATAAGGTCGTCTGTCCATCTTGTTGGTGGACGTCCCACGCTGCGTCTGTGGTCGAAGGGTCTCCAATCTAGAACTTTCCTGCCCCAACGGCCATCAGTTCTTCGCCCTATGTGCCCTGCCCATTGCCACATGAGCTTACTGATTCTCAAGGCTTTGTGCGTTACTTTAGTTCTACGTATCTCCTCATTTCATTCGATCCCGTAGAGAAACACCCAGCATTACCCTTTCCATCGCTCGTTGTGTGATTCTGAGCTTCAATGTAAGGCCCATATAACGTACACACGTAGACACGTACATATGAACATATTTTCTGTGTACGACCGGACGACTTATAGTACGTAATCGCTGAACTATTGAACTAATAGTACTAGAAGACTGAACTAGTTAATTTGAAGGATTGTACTAGTTTGGAGCGCTCCCCGTTCAGTGTCCGAATAAGAACAAGACTTCCACCAAGTTATTAATTGCAATCCGTCGTGGCTGCCAATACCTGCCTCGTAACAATTACGCGATTGTGGTTACCAAATATGGTCGAGAGAAATAATTATCTTCTAAACTATAATTTATGATACCTACCTGAAATAGAGCAATGCAATGGCAGCTACGACGGATTTTCTTTTATTCAGGTTTTGCAATAAATAACTAGGTGGATACTTATTCACTTTGGGTCGGGGCATTTGAGAAAAACATTTTAATATTGTTTTCAATTAAGATAAGAAATTGATGATTCGGTGATTATCGGGGGTACATTAAGTTGTGTCGGACTACGAGTAAATACTTAAACTACACACGAAAGTACTATTTAATGTGCCGATTCTTGAGGTCATCAGCTTCTTTAGTAGAGTTGCCGAACGACGATTGATTAGTTTTGTAATAGAGAAGATCTTGTCGAAGATACCCGTTTTAAAATAGATATTTTCAAATTACTGACTAACGGGACTTAATTTAGAATTTTAGACATTCAGCTTATATGTCGATAACGACGTATGCACTCTGGAAAATTTAAGAAGTATTTTCATTTAATTTCTTATTTTCATTCAGAAAATACTCTTTTTTTATTTGTAATGGGTTTGCTCTTGACTCTAGCCTACACCTAATTGGGATTAGACAGAGTCGACGATGGAGTGAGCTCACCCAGAAGAAGCCTGTTCACTCTGTTTTTGAAAGTTTTCGGGGTATATTCCCTTGGGAACACTGTGGAACTCTTTGCCTGCATCAAAGAGTTCCACTCTTTGGAACTTACTTCATTTATCTATTTCATATTATATTGCGTCGACTATTATTAGTAGACATATTATAACGTAATCCTACGCCGATCGTTATACCTATCTCTGGTATTCCCCGTGAAAGAGACAATAGTGCTAATCCGTTTTTGAAAATAATAGGAAGGGGATACTGATTTCTCATACCCGTAGTCTCCATTGCGAACGGACCTATGATTTTAATAAAACAAGAATAAACTTGCCGTTCCAGACCTCAGACTTCAGAAGGTTAATCACACGTTTATTCGAAGATGTATTACTTTCATTAATAAATGACCTCAAACTATAATTGAATTACCCTTAAATCAATAATTGAAATCGATTCTTAAACAATGTTTAATGACTAAAGGATATTATAGAATAAATGATTATATGAACGATAGCAATGTATGGGCTAGCTTGTAAGAACATTAAAACTGTAATATTTAAAAAAGAGGCAATTACAATAGTGACTGAGTTTGATAAGCAGCTTCATCTCAGCACTAGGTCACAATTGTCCCGAAGCTGTGGTAGGGCAAATGTTGGGACATGTTAAGTGCTAGCAATAGCCATGTACAAAAGATATAAAATTTTGATTTTTGTGATAATAATATGTCAGTTTTTGTGAATTTAGGCGTGTACTAAATAACGTAAAAAACCTTTGTACTAATGCAGGCAAATTTCGCCGGCGGACGGGTTGAATCAACACCTAAGTACCTATAATCTTACGTTGCGAGTCAAATCGAGGTCAACAAATATTTTTCCAAGACGATATTTTTTTTGAAACATTATAAGCATTAAATTATAACGCCTTTGAAACGTTTTTCGATATTTTAAAATAAAAAACGAGACGGAAAAAATATCACTTTGAAAGAAATAAATAACTCAATTAAAAAACTTAAGTTTGAGTATGAAAACATATGAAAATATGTTGATAAAATGTACCGTATTTGGTGTGACATTATTTTCGTTTCTATTGAAACAATACGAAGAACTGTATACTCTGATTTTCTATAGATATCTGATATCTGAATCACATAGACCAAAATGACATTTGGTAAACACTTTTCGTAATTTAAAAATAGTCATCACTCAGTCAAGCACTTGTGTAGACTATGTGTTTCATATTTCACTAAAAAGCTGCAAATAATAATTGAAACTACAGGAATAAGCTGAAAACATCAAAGGAAATTCGATCACGCAGAAAGTAAATGTGTATTTGTAGATGATTTTATTCACAAAATGCATAAAATATGAAACTCAAAATTTCGACAAGAAAACACATTTAGAGGTATATAAAACTTGTGTTTTTCACGATACACGGCGGACTTCACACTTATTGCACAAGCCATCTTATCGGAAACTGGTATAATAAACAAAAATCAAACAACCCGGCGACAGTAAATTCACCTTTCTACAAAATCCTTTAAAACTTTCAAAAATGGTTTCGCTGTAAAACGGCCTTTCTCTGTGAAATCCTATAGAATTTCACAAGGTAGCCCCCGCTCTTTTTAAAGCGAAACTTTTTTTCTACCCTAAATACTCACATAATGGCAATAATTGTTGTTTGCGTGTAATAAGTGTTATGTAGTTATCAAGGTAAACGCTGCCTGAAGTATTAATTTTGAAATAGATTGCAACGAGATTGCTAACATGTACCTTTATTATTTTCGTATTATTATTATTTTCGAGTTCCTGATATTTCGGCACTGTTACAAGTGCCGCCACTGAAGTTGTTGGCGGTAAGCTGTTAATTCAAGTACCTGTGGTACTTAAGTGGTCTTCAAAGTACGTCCATAAGTCAGTACCAGGCCTCTAAACCAGGTATAAAATACTTGCAAGTATTTTTTTACGTTGAAAACTGAACCTTGTTGAAAGATTGCAATAAGTAACACTATCGCGTAATAGCGTTTGCGTACCGAAATACTTTACGTGCATCGTTATTTTTCGTGTAATAATCTGGTACCTACCAATTTGTGGCTTTGAGTGGACAAAATACTTTTAAGGAAATACTTTTCGTTCGAGCCTTCGAGTTTCTATCGGGCGCCCCGGTGCCGCGGCGCGACGCGGCTGCCTAGTGCCTAGCAAAATACGTTGAAAGTATTTCATAGAAAATGCATCCCTATTTCGATAAGCATTAGGCGCAAAGTCGCGCTAGCAAGAAGAATACTTTCAAACGTTGCATTTCTTTAATTTCTCGCAATTTCAGACCTATTTTTAATGAACGTAAGGTTTAATTTCATTACTACGGTGTTTTTAAAAGTAAAAGTAAAGTATTTCGGGGAAGCGGGTGCCGCTCCCAGTAAGTAAAATACTTTAATGGTCTTGAAAGAAATATGCAGAGGGGGAAGCTCCCTTTACGGGGGTACTGACACTGTCCCCGTTCAAAATAAGAACACTTTCAAACTATCTTTTAAGTGAATGCGTCGACATAAGAATATAATTTTACAAGCCGTGGGATTAAATAAATTACTCATTTTTTAAAATTTAGATTTTTTATTTCAATCAATTCGCATGACTACTACCTTCTTAGTGTAGTGGCTAAGCACGCTGGTTTCAAGGGGTCGCCGCTCCGAGGTCCCGGGTTCATTTTCGGTCGGGTCAATATAGAAATAGAAATTTTGTCTCGGATCTGGGTGTTGTGGTACTACTGTTGTTTCTGATGTCCATAACACAAGTGCATTAGCTACTTACTTTGGAATCAGAGCAATGTATGTGATTGGTGTCCAATGAGGGTTGTCAAAAATGACGCCCACCAGGTGGCAGCACCTAGGCGTCAGGTCCAACCACTTGTCAAAATACATACATAATATGTTGTATTTTCTGATATTTTTTATTATTTATTTATTCATACAATAGTTGCAAAAAGAGTACTGTTTTCTAAAATACTACAGTGTTGTACAGTGCCTATGTGTGCAAATAAAACAGGAGGGCATATGTTCCCTATAACTGATAAAAGCCGATTGAAACAGTGGCTTGTAGCTATTCACAGAGATAAATTTACTCCTACTATCTACTATCCCTATGCAAATACGATCACCTATTATCGATAATTACATAATATACATATTGAATAAAAAAAAGTTACTACAATTTTTATCAGTTCAGTGTTATTACAAGTCATAGCTACTATAGTGATTAATATGCACCTGGAATAGGCTTACATATATTTTATTATGTATAAGTTGATGATGTAAAGAAAAAGGCAGATAGTCATGGTCATGTATCACATATTGCATGGTAGCACTGTCCAAAATTCCACACAATCCTATTCTTCATTAGTTATTATAGTATCTCCTATTATTCATATTTTCCTTTAGTGCCAGTTTCTTTGGCGCCTCTGTTTTTTAGATCATTATTTATTTCGGCAACCTTTTTCTGTCTCTAAACCATTATAAAAGCACATTGAATTCACAAATACGTAGAATTTACCGAAATTCGGTAGAAATCAATACTATGTGCAAGTTGTTTGGACCTGGCGCTTACTTGGCGCCGTCTGGTGGCAGAAAAAATATCAAAAACCCTCATTGATAAACATCTAAGTTCCTCATTACTGAGTGCTGCATCAAAACCAGCCTAACCATCTCAGAGATAAATCCGAAAATATGTACTTGCAGCGTTACGTAGCGGACAATGCCTATCTTAAAACCATATGACGATCAATTACAAATCTACTGCAGATACCTGCATGTCAATCGGTCAATCCGCTCTGGAGATAAATGGGAACATTTGAGTCATTTTAATACGAGCGAAACAAATGATAACTGCAGCGTCTCCTGGCGGATAAATACTAGAATGCCTATGTAAGAACTATAGTCAATAAATAAAAATCCACTGCAGAAAACCGCATGTGAATTGCTTAAGCCCTTCTGGAGATAAATGGGAATATTGATTATAATTTCACAGAAGACAGAGATTGCAGCTGCAGCGCCTCCCGGTGGATAAATACTAAAATACCATAGCTAATAAATTACAAATCCACTGCAGAAAACTGCATTTCAATCGGTCAAGCCGTTCTGGAGATACATGGGAACATTCGTTTGCGAACGCACAAACACAACCATCCTCTCACGTCATATACCTTTTTCATTCCGACGCGGGATGAAAATTTCAAAAAAAATAAATAGTGAAATAAATTTTATCCTCTTTGGGCCGCTTTAAATTATTTATCGTGCATATGTGTGAACAGCAAGCTAGCATCAGCACTCGTGCACAAATGTTTTGTAGAAAGTTTCATCGAATAGCGAGATCCGCTGTAATATGCAGGTATCATCTGCGTAGCGTTAAAGTCGCGCGACTTAAACGCCTACATGTGTAAAGGCTCTCACTGCTTACTATATTTAACCAGGGGGGTGTCACTCCGAAGTTTAGGTACGTTCGAGCGACTCGGTACGCCGAGCATAAATGAGCGCGGGGCTGCCGCTCGCGGACCGCGCCACGCGCCTGTGACTGTGTTTATTTTCTCAGCCTGTGACTGACTTCGTTACAACGAAATAACTATTAATAATTTGAGATATGTGTTCCTAATTATGACATTATTTATCAAAACAAATTTTGTAGGTAGGTATTCAACATTTCTTGTTCAAAGAAATAGGTTTGAGTTTAAGATACCTACCCAGTTACTTACGTCAATCTAACTTAAAATAAACGGAAACAGCGGGCGAAGTCTGATGCATCATTTTTGACATTTCGCGTCGACAATTTCAATTTTATGATTTTTTAATTCATCAAATATCATTTTAACTTACGTAGCTATTCTTTAATAAATCTTAATAAAATATTTGTAGTTTTTTAAGCATCATTCAAAAATTCTTCTCAATCAATAAATACACGAAAACACCAATTTTGTCTCAGCATTTTTCGAGCGCCACCTGGTGGTTTTACATGGAACTATGTCGAGACTTCCGACACAGGTCAATAAACTTACTTTAAATTTAGCATAATATTTATAAGTACCTACCAAATTACTTAAGCAATTTTGTTTTAGGATTTTACGTAGTCCAAAATCTAATAGTCCAAGAGCTACAGTTCATTATTTTACTTAAGCTATATAATATCACCCTTAATTTTTAGGTATTCCAATAAAATTAATCTCGATTTTGATAGCATTTATAAAGGTACGTTAGATAAGGTTCACATAAACAAAAATCTCTTTTTGTAGTTAAGTACGGACAACAGCAAATTAAGGTTAACACTGGTATCTTATGCAGTTGACATTAGGGCTAGTTTGCAACAAAAGTGTGTGTAACCTACGATGCTGGTAAATGTGCTATATATTTATATTTTAAATAAATTAATATGAAATTTTAAATTTATTGAAATTATTTATAATAAACTAAAATTTTTAAATAATATAAATTTTAAAACGGCGGTGCGCCCGCGCAACATTCTCATCGCCCTAACTGGGCTGAGGCGAGCTATGATTTATGACCTAAACTGCACGGAGAAAAAAAATCTACTATACAATTTTATTTGGTTAAGTGTGATGTACAGTCGACAGCACATCAGGTTATCCACTTTTGTTGCAAACTAGCCCTTATTACAACTGCATAAGATACCGCAGTGTTTACCATGATGTGCTGTTGTCCGTACATACATGTGTTTGGTTTGTACTTTCATTTCTCGGAATTCAGTAATTTTGTACCAAATAATTAAATTAGACAGAGTAAACACTTATTTTAATGCTTCAACACCCGAGCGGTTGCAGGCAACCGCATAACAATAGAATTTGCATTGTGTCTCGTTCACATACGCTTGAGGGATTAATATTAAACGAACGCTGACACTATCAATTACTTCCTCCGATAGAACACAAGAAATGTGTAAGGTCCTGTAGACTATTTATTTTATTTGAGTAGCGCGTTGTGTACCTACGCGTATGTTCGTGCCACGCGCCGCTCGCAACCCTGACACATTCAAGGCCGCGAAACAGGGAAAGCGTTACGTGTTAGAAAGAGACAGGTATAGATAGATAGATAAAACAACCTTGAATTAAAATCGTGCGAAGTGAATTGCACTTCATTGCGTTGCAGCGAAAGTTGTTTTTACTTTATCATTCTTAGCACAGTGATCCTTCTGTACGTAGTACTATTATATTTTCTGTGACTTAACCCACTTAATACGGAAAAAAAACGCCTAAGAAACAAGGTCCTATGTACCTACAATATCACTACAAAACTTGTTTGTTTAAAATAGTTAAAGTAAGCTATACTTTATAACTACACGTCCATTCTGATAACTAAGGTGTCCTTTTAAAAGGCCAGTAGTATAATCTGTGTTAACTAAAGCAACTAACCTGTGCTAGAATACGACTCGTCCGTCTTGATCGAAGGTTCAGGCGCGGGTGGTGTGGATTTAGGCGCTGGGATCTTCCTCTTCAGCGGCAGTTCGTCTTCGGAATCCGAGGTGAGATCGACTACGGCCTCCGTTGCTTTTGGGGCGCGCGTCTCGCCCACCGCTGCGCGTTTAGCGCCGCCGCTACTGCCGCCTTCTACTGGTATCACGTCTGGAAGAAACGGAATAGGTTAGTTATATTTAAAAAAAACCGGCCAAGTGCGAGTCGGACTCGCGCACTGAGGGTTTTGTGCCAACGTTAACTGAATTAAGGAATCCACTTACTTCCACTTCGTAAAATACCGCAATATTTTGTTGACAGCAAACTTAAGTAACTTTGTTTTTCAAAGTGTTTGAATGAAGAACAAAGTTATAAATAAATAAATAAATATCCTTTGGACATTCCCACACATCGCCATCTAGCCCCAAAGTAAGCTACTCAAAGCTTGTGTTATGGGTGCCAGACAACGGATATAATACTTAAATACTTTTTTTTTGTAAATACATACATGATATACATAGAAAACACCCAGACCAATACAAACAGACATGTTCATGCACACAAATGTTTGTATTGTGCGGGGATCGAACCCGAAGTTATGTTTGCGGTTGTTGAAAATGTGCTATATCTCAAAATAAATGTGTGCGTGTACTAGTGTACACACGTAAGAAGTGAAACTTCTTTATGGCCTTATTTTTCGAAAAATGATCTACATGCAACTTTCCAGAAATCGGATAAATAAAGTTAAATTAGATAAAGTTTAAACAAAAGGATTTTATTATCATAGGCATGAACACAAATAATACAATTATTTCACTTTACCTTTTTGCTACTAAGATTATTACAGCATTTCATTAATTGTAATAGAATTATTACTATCATTGTCATCGTTATTATATATTTTTGTAATTAATGACTTATGGTAACTGAAATATGCGTTACTGAAATTGCGTGGTAACTGAAATGTGCTGAAGTTCCGCTTGTAAATCGATCGATGGACGTTGACGTTCTTCGACCATGATAAAATGTTTTGTCATTATTTGGTGTCGTTATATACAATCCTTCAATACTCGTAACACGGGATAAGGCAACATATTACAACGATTGGCTGTGATGTTTCTCATATTCATAAACAATTTCCGGAAATGTGCTGCCTTGTGATTTAAGAATGGTAGTAGCACAAGCACAAACCAACCAACGGAATATGAGTACGTTTAACAAGTATAGTTTTGTTATTATTGAGCGGAATTGTAGAAGATCTTTGTACAATTGGTACAGCCATTCGACTGATATTATTTTCTGCTGCGTGACCCGCTGCTTTACGTCTCAATTTTTCACCAATTCGAGGTAATGCTGGAAATTCAAGCCATGCTATTTTAACTACTCCATCGATATCGGTTTCTGCATGAACTAACTTCCCAACAACACCATTTGCTAATCCGTCAGATACATCAATGTTTGTAGTAATCATGTAATAAATATTTATTACAAATATTGTTAGGTAAGGCAATCCATTTGTATCAATTAAGGACATTTTATGTAGTTTTTGATGCACAGAAGTCTCTTGTTCCTTGGAAGTACATCCACTATAAACATCTTTTGCAGTAGAAATTATTTTTTCTGAATAAGAGTTCAATATTTGATTATTACGAGGGTCAAACTGAAAGTTTTTAGAACTGGCCACTTATAAACAAAATAATAAAAAAAATATTCTAAAATTTGAAATTAGAACTCTTTGCCAATATTACTGAGTATATATTTCATTCATTTGTCATTTGTTTTACGATTTGGCGGCAAATTGAAAATTGTCTGTGTCACGTCAACATGAATTTAACACGAGAAAATTTTCGTGCAATGATTTTTTATGACTTTCGATGTCATTTAAGTCAACAAGAAAGTTATGATAGACTACGATTGGCCTTTCACGATGAAGCCCCATCTCGTGCGACTGTTTACAACTGGTTTAATGAGTTTAACCCTTTAACGCGCAAATTTTTTTTTGGAAGGTATGCATATTTTTGGCATCGGTTATTGTTAATAGGTCTAATAGTATCTCAGAACAAGTGACATTGACTACTTGTGTTTTGCGGTTTTGCCTGTAGGCCGTGGTTTCATATGTAACCATGACCGTTTAGGGAATAAGACAAGTGGTTTCATATGTGACTACTGACCATTTAAAGAATAAGCTGAATATTTTGAAGTAAGTATGGGTGTTTGAAGTCTTAGTAAATAATTAAATTAGTAAAACAATTTGACACGTTGTAGTAATCAAAACTTAATATTTATTCTTCTAACTGTAACATTACAATATCATTATGTACAATCAACAAATAAATACTTAAATCCCTTATTTACCTATAATGTAAGTCACAATAATATTTTTTAATCAAAAAGGAATATAAAGAATCATTATAAAATATTACTGAATAATTATAATAATACAACAATAGTAAATATTCCTGTTCGGTGACGAGGTATAATATGAATTACTTAGAGGAAGAAGATTCTCAGGGTCTTAGTCACCACCAATTTCTGAATCTTCAGCCTGACTCTAGTCGATGTCCATCATCATGGCTTCGAAATCGTCTGCATCCATCTCCTCCAAGTCGAGGATTTTTTTCTACAATCAGAAAAATTCAATTAAGGTACAAAAATTGTAAATATTATTAAGCAACCTTGATAATGATATTTTCAAAGCTGTAGAACAGTTGTTCCTGCGATCGCCACTGCAGCTTTACCCGTTGAAGCACAAGTTATACATGCATTACAGTATCCGTCATTGTCAGTGTAACGATTATAAATTTCAATCAAAAGTTTAATTACGAATGTTTTACCGCATCCAGCGGGGCCTGTAAAAAATATTTGAAATGGAACATTATCTGATGATAAAAGATGATAAATAACATGAAGCAATAATCTTTTTTGTTTTTCATTAGCCATTCTCATCAAATTATAAAAATCCTCGTTGGCCATAAAATTTTCCCTTCTTTTTGCAATAATTCCCAATTTATGTAACGTCGCTAAACGATATCATCATTAACGATGGCATCTGGATTATCATACAAATGCTGAAATGGATTTCGCTCAGCAATAATATTTTCTTCCGGTTCATTATTATCATCATCAATTCCGTTCCTCACGACACAAATCACGAAAAATCTCTATAGTTTTGAGAATATCTAAGCTCGATTCAAATTCTTGTCTGCGTTGTAAAATTAAATTTTCATTAGTAGTATAAATTTCAATAAACTTCATTTCAGCTAAAATTTCTTCATCTTCACTCCTAAACGGAATATGTAAAGTTACCATTTCCCGTTTATAATCTGACAAATTTTGAGACATGTTATAACCGCGATAACGAATTATTCGAGGTTTTTGCCGTTTTGTAACTTTTCCATCGCCGTGAACATTATAATAAGCAACAAATTGAGCAAGCGTGACATCACTTAATTCTTCAGGCCTTTTTTGATACTTTGTGAACCAGTTCTCTTTCCAAATGTCAGTTGAATCATCATCAATTCCCATTTCATCTAGCTCTTTAGTGGTTTTCTTGAGATTTTGCCGCTCCTCCGGCCACATCATTGGAATATAAACTATAACAGAAGAGCTTTTCGACATCGGCTCTCTTAAAAGGTACCAGGCAGCTTCTTGATTTGGTATTTCAACACTGTTCAGCATCTCAACTCCCAATTTTCTTGTGATTTCCACAACATCGAACTCCGGGTGTTCATCCATACATTTGATGATTTCACGTTGTAAATTACTTATTCCGCGATTTGCTTTATTGACATACTCAGCTACATATTGGGCACACGAATATTCCTCTGTTATGAACTGGATGTCCATATTCGATTTTACCAGATTCAGAATAAACGGATTAAATGGATTATGCCATTTCTCACTGGGTTCGCGTTTTATGAGCACTCTCGGTTTCTTGATTCCCGCTCGAAGTATATTGCGATATTCATCATCTGATGAAATATTATTATTCATCATCTGATGAAATATTATTTTGCTGATAAAAACTATCAAAATCCTCATAATCATTATTTTCGAGATTAATTCGAATATTTCTGTAAGATTGCAAATAACGATTAAAACCAATTTCACCCTGTTGCATAGGTAATAAAATTTCTGTAGAACGAGAAGGCAAAGAAAGGAGCTTCAAAACGACATTGTTGAGGTCTATGAGCTGATATTCTTTTGTAACAGGTGAATGAGTGCTTGTGTGTTTGTAATTTTATATGCCTTGATGCTTCTTTCGATGAAATCGAGATAAGATGATTAATCAGTGAAATTGCATCCATTTTATTCTCGCCTAAATCATCATTCGGTGCATTTGCAAGCCACAGTAATGTATGGGCATGTGGACTACCTCGGTGCTGAAATTCAATTCTTTTGAAATAATGCATCACATAATATTTTCCAAACGGACTCTTCTTAGGAGACTGTAAAATATTCAAGAGTACGTTTACCAGTTTATTAAAATAGATTGCGCACGTTACAGAATCTTCATTAATCAGAGTAACTTTTTTAAGATAGTGTAATTCTTCAGCACCTTTTTTGATAATTCGGCTCCATTATTTTTCAACTTATATAATAATTAAAGTAAATCAGTCCATCCAATTTCATTTGCACTAATAGTGAGAAATATTGTTGGTTTACCTAGCTGTCTAATCATTGCAAATATTTTTTTCTTTTTATCAGTCCAGTACCATAATGAATTGGGAATTGATTTCAGAAATGCAAAATTAGTTTCAATGCAATTGTTGACATAATCTTCATTTTCAATTTGTTCACGTGTGATTTTTGTGTCTTTTCCTATATGTTTGAAGGCAACTGTTAATGAATCACGAACTCGAAGTCTCATTATTTTCATTGCCACGTATAATACGTGATGTGGAGTAACAGCACGACGGTCTGAGCGTCTCAAGTTCACTTGTAGCCATTGTATATATGTAGTTACTCGTACTCCATCACGAAACGTACGAAATTGGCCCAAATAAATTGCAGGAAAAGACAATTCCTCCGCGTGTTCATCAAAAAGTAAACTATGTGGAAGATTTTTTTTCCTGGGGCTAATCTTAAATATTTTTCTTCATTCCACATCAATGTTTGCTGCTGAGATACCAGACTTTCTTCGATTGGTACGTGTTCGCTTATTTCATTTTAGGGTATAGTATCAATGTCATTGTTTTCGAAAAAGGATTCATCAATTTACTTTAATACATAGTATATAATGGCGACTTTAATAAAAATTGAAGCCAAATCTTTATTGTACCTTTGTTTATTATACCATTCAAATAACTCGATTTATGGATTTTCTTGCGTTTAATGTGCACATTGATACAGTGATTATCAGATAAACTTCTGGGGAGAGTACGAACCATTGAATCAATAGACACTGGAACATTGATTATTTGTCCATAAATACCATACTGACCGTTAACGTGTCTTAATCTCCTAATCTGCATAAATAGGATTCGCGGAGAAATCAATCGTTCAGATACTAAGTCTAATGGTGGTAAATAATCGGGCTTCTTCGGAAAGAACAATGCCTATTTTTCACCTGAGCATGTATAGAAATGAAACAAATCTTAAAATTTAGCTTATTTTATTGTGAACTCATTACGCTTATCATTTTTTTTATCAGAGACGTAGGAAAAAAATATTTTTGTTATTTTTCTAAACTCGTAACAAAACTTTTTAAAAAATGAAATTATGGTTTTTGAACGTTACCTGTAGAGTTGCTACGTTCCGTTTTACTTGCTGGCGAGTGACGACTGGAGACTGACTTTTAATATAGAACTAGTTTTATTACCTACTGTTTGTTATATTTCAAGTAAATAATAATAATAATAAATATCCTTTGGACATTCCCACACATCGCCATCTAGCCCCAAAGTAAGCTTCTCAAAGCTTGTGTTATGGGTGCCAGACAACGGATATAATACTTAAATACTTTTTGTTTGTAAATGCATACATGATATACATAGAAAACACCCAGACCAATACAAACAGACATGTTCATGCACACAAATGTTTGTATTGTGCGGGGATAGTACCCTCGAAGTACTTAATACTTTTACCTATATAGTAAATTATTATGAAGATTTATTGAAGTCAAGTAAAAATTATACGAACATTATCAGTTTACGTTTAATTATGATGATAGAGTGAAACGGATTGTTTTGACGTTTGACAGCCGCCTGTCATATTCGAATCGGCGCAGTCTCTTTCGTTTTGCGTTTGCGTCTCGTTGGGTACTGTGCGATTTTGTTTTGTGTATTAATAATTATATTATATTAATAGGTAAAATGATATAATTAATTAACTTTTAAATAGTTGGTACATATGTACTGCCTACATATTTCCATAGATATATGTGTTGATAATTTGCCCGCGACTATTCCTAACCTACAAAGTAGTAATTCGTATTTTTTAAAATTCCTGGCGTTTAACTGGTAAAAGTGAAAACAGGGAATTATTCCCTAATCTAGCACGCAATATTCCAGCTATACTTGCGGTCTATATATAAACTTTGCATTGTTCTTTGAATCCATTATAAGAAGTCATCACAGGAATACTATTATTATTTAAAGATGCTACACAGGTATTACAGAGAGCAACGTCCTTTATATCAAGATGAGGAACTATTGTTTTCAAGATTGCATCATGTTGAAGGGATGCAGATCGTAAGTCATCTTTAAACCACAGTCTTTCACAAACTGAGCACACATAACCAAATGAATTTCGAACAAGTTTCCTGCTCTGATTGTTGAATTGATGTTGACTCAACAAAGTTCTGACTTTGGCTTGTGTGTTCTTGGATTTGAGCCTTTTTTCGGGTTCTATACTCTTGTGCACGCTCTGCGTCTGATTTTTTATGTTTTCGATGGTTCACTATTGGAGTTTGCTTCTTTTTCCGAGCTCTATACTCTGCCATTCGCGCGGCAGCTGTTTGGATAATCACAGTGGATTGAAGAAAGATCACTAGTTGTTTCAGGTTCATTCACACAGTCATGGCTTGTGGTAGTGATTGATGCACTGAGTTGTGAACAATGATGATGATGGACATCAACTTGTACAGTAATTGCATTTGAAGATTCCTCAGGATTTGTGAATTCTTCCATTAATGAATCTAAAAAGAATTAATTAATCAATATACGAAATAAATCATAATTTTGATCGCAGATAACTGAAAAACTCTTACCTGCTGATTGGATCTTCGCTTTTTTTCGGGCTCTATACTCTTTTGCACGCTCTGCGTCTGATTTTTTATGTTTTAGATGATTCATTATTGGAGTTTCCTTTTTTTTCCGAGCTCTATACTCTGCCATTCGCTGTGCAGCTGTTTTTGGATAATCACGGTGGATTGAAGGAAGATCACTCGTTGTTTCAGGTTCATTCACACAGTCATGACTTGTGGTAGCGATTGATGCACTGAGTTGTGAATAATGCCGATGATGGACATCAACTTGTATAGTAATTGCATTCGAAGATTCCTCAGGATTTGTGGATTCTTCCATCATTGAATCTACAAAAATTAGTTAATTGATTTACAAAAAATATATAACATATTTCAGAATTTATACTCTATGCCAATTAATTAATGTTCATTAAATTAACAGTCGTATTCATTCATATTTCAGAATTTATACTCTATGCCAATTAATTGATGTTCATTAAATTAGCAGTTGTATTAATTAATAAATACTATTTTAATGAAATCATTATACATTGACCGATAGTTACAATCAGAAACTGAGGTTAACCTTAAATATCTTAAATTTAAAAAAATAAATACCACAATCCCACCCAAGTATAAGAAAAAGAGATATAATTACTTACTTTTGTTAAAAATCCACTGGAATTAGAATTAAAATAAAGCCTTTGATTTTGTTGATCAATAAAAAGATGGCGCGTAACGGAAAAATGTGACGCGTAACCGAATGTGACGGTAAATTTTTTTCCAACGCCGATAAAGAAGTTTCACTTCAAAAACTACTCGTTCGATTCCGTCCGAACCAATTTTCGTTAAAAGTATTTGTTATGATCTACATTACATATTTTTTTCAAAATTAACACTAGCTTAGTTTAGAAGTTAGATAGGGGGGGACGCCCATTTTATCACTTCTAGCTAAGAAACGTTAGACTTTAAAAGAAAATGGTTTAAGGAACCTCTGTCATTTCAAAAGACCTATCTATAGACACCCCACACGCATAGATTTGACTTATTTTTTTTTATTTATTTTAGTTTCATGTATGGGAGCACCCCCTTAAATATCATTATTTTTTATTTTTTGTATAAGAATCGTAAAGCGGTTAATAGGATACATCTTCCTACCAAATTTTAACAGTGTGATGCTTAGTTACAAAATAAATTGGCTGTGACATACAGACGGACGGACGGACGGACGGACGGACGGACGGACGGACAGACAGACAGACAGACAGACAGACAGACAGACAGACAGACAGACAGATAGACAGACTTGACGAAACTATAAGGGTTCCGTTTTTTGCCATTCGGCTACGGAACCCTAAAAAATGAATATGAGGAAAAAATAAAAAATATTTTAGATAAGATTTAATGTTAGTGTATAATAAAGTCGTATAAGAGCAGGATCAATTTAACCACTTTTTAATATTGGTTAAATTTTTACAAGCATATTTAATAAAATGTTGCCCTGTCTATTTATTGTTAAGACGAGTCATCAAGTGCGCAAACCCGCCAAAATACTTACTTTGTTTAAGCAAGGGTTAGATTTTTTATGAGCGTACATAGTAATAATAATAATGTCAGCGCGAGGCGCAGTGACCCAGCGATATACCTACCGACTCCTCTCTCTCAAGCATCGTTCGCAGAGCAAGGAATAATTAGAAGTGCCAGTAAAATGAAAACATCCCATATTTTTTTCTTTTTCTTTCAGAATTAGGTCAATCGAATTAAAAATCATTTGGAGTGTCTGAGGTTTTGGGCATTTAACTAATATTACAAGTTTTAGACTACTGCTTTCAAGTGAACAGACTAGACTTTCAATAATAAGGCATAAAGATTCGATATCACTCCGAAAGCTGAAGAAGGGTGTCAACATTCTACAAAGAAGGTCATCCCATAGAAAATCGCCCCACGTCCTATAGAGATGTAACGTACCGTAAAAATGACTCTAAATTTGTCACAAAATATGCCCAATATCACAATTTTTACGGTCTGATATATAAAATAATGCTGTTAACATTCGTCCTGGGGCTCCCGCTATTATGAAAAGTCGTTCGCTGAATTGAGTCAATTTTGAAAAACCTTTATTTTAGTTGAAGAAATATACTTTACAGCATGGAAATATATACAGTTCATTTCGATTTAACCATTAGTAACAAAATATTTCATGAAAATCAAAGGCGCGGAAAAGACTATTAGCAATACTGACGCGACGCGACTAGCGCCTTGGTGCGGCAGCAAGAAGAAAGCGTTTTACTTGTTCTAAATATGTATACCTTCCAAGAAATCCTGATTTTATAACAATGTGAGTTACACCTGTCTAATGAAAAAGTGTTTATTTTTATCAGATTCGAACTATAAACAAGTTTTTATACCAGTCCCAAAACGAATTTCATATATACTTGTAAAAAGCAACTTTGGCTGTGTGACAGACGAGGAATCGAAGCCCGTGTCTTACGGTATCCGGGCGTATGCCTATACCACTCGGCCATCGTCACATTAGCAAGCCTGTTGAATTTTGCAAGCGCTTACTTAAACGCGTAGGCTGCGTGACGTCATCAATGTTGCGAGATTGCTCTCACAATATCCAAAGGAAATATTTTTCAAATATTTAACAATCGGTTAAGATGAAGGAAGCCAAATTATAATTACATTTTTGTTTTTATAGTGTTACGTCACTAAACAAACTTAATAATATAAATTGCACTTGTAATTTCTTGTTCAAAGAAATAGGTTTGAGTTTAAGATTTAAGTCACGTGTCAATTTTTGCCGTAATCCTGAGAGCATCATTATCAGCCAAAGGATGTCCACTGCTGAACAAAGGCCTCCCCCACGGCTTTCCACAGCGACCGATCACTAGCGGTCTGCATCCAGTTTGATCCTGCGATCTTTTTAAGGTCGTCTGTCCATCTTGTTGGTGGACGTCCGACGCTGCGTCTTTGGTCGAAGGGTATCCAATCTAGAACTTTGCTGCCCCAACGGCCATCAGTTCGTCGCGCTATGTGCCCTGCCCATTGCCAATTGAGCTTACTGATTCTCAAGGCTATGTCCGTTACCTTAGTTCTCCTGCGTATCTCCTCATTTCTGATTCGATCCCGTAGTGAAACACCCATCATAGCCCTCTCCATCGCTCGTTGTGATTTTGAGCTTCTTAATAAGGCCCATAGTAAGAGCCCATGTTTCGGATCCGTATGTAATCACTGTTAACACACACTGGTTGAAGACTTTCGTCTTTAGACACTGAGGTAAATGAGATAAGAAGACACTCTTGCGTAATTTCCCGAACGCTGCCCAGCCGAGTTGGATTCTTCGATTGATCTCTTTCTCGAAGTTGGACCTACCCAATTGGATGATAATACCCATATCGTTCAAATAACCTGTCCGATGTCCGCCATGTTGGATTAAAGTCAAGTGTCATTTTTTACCGTATTCCTGAGAGCAAACCCTTTCATTTGATACCCATATTAATTAAATAACCTTTCGGCCATCTTGGGGGAGGAGCCTGTGCAAAATTTTATTCTAATCAAAGATCGGGAAGTGGGTCAAATTGAGATTGCAAGATTTTCTAACATACAAGTGAAGCTAATATTAGCGTGTTAATCCAATTAATATGGAAAAAAAACCGCCTTAGAAACGTAAGGTCCTATTTACAATATCAGTACAAAACTTGTATCTATTTATATTTTTCAAAGTTACATTTAATTAATAATAGGTAAATTTGAGTTACAGGTACACAAATTTCTTTTTTTCTAATTTGAATTTAAAACAAATTTAACTCAAGTAAGCTACACTTGATATAACTACCTGTTCTTTTTAATAACTGAGGTATTCTTTTAAAAGGCCAGTAGTATAATCTAATACCTATAATGTTGGTCATCCCGTGGACTGCGAACCGCACTAATGTCTCTATACTTCAGGAGCTCAAAATAGAAACACGCCTGTCTGCAATATGCATCAAAAGGTATTCTTCGGTCATCTTGCCCGCCGGGAGCCGGAAAATCTGGAGGTGCTTATACTGGGTTGGGCACGTCGAAGGAAGAATGAGTAGAGGTAGAGCTCCCACTCGGTGGGAAGATGCCATTCTGCAGTCCATCAAGTGCAACACCCAAGAGGCAATCCACCGAGCTCAGGACAGGTGTGCCTGGAGAGCCCTGACCCGCAACGCTGGTTTTAGTGGTCACGACCCTCAGACACGAGGAAACGACGAAGAAGAAGAAGTATAATCTGGGTTAATAAAATTAGCGTGTACCAAGCTGTACGTACCGAGGTCGTCGGCAATGAGCGTGACGGGCTCGGGCTCGGGCTGCAGCGGCGCGGGCGGGCGCGCGGGCGGCGCGTGCGCGGACCAGCTGCCGTCGCAGTGCAGCTGGATCTCGTTGCACTCGCCCGACAGCCGCGGCGAGGTCAACACCTCTTGGAAGTACCTGCGGAGGGGACGATACAGTAAGACAATGCTGTGAAGATTTATATGCGAGTACCTCAGACGAGACATTCAAAATTTATTATTGAGTAAGTAAGGATATATTCGTATCGACGAGCGCCGTTCCGCGTCATTACGCAGCGCGGGCAGTTTTGCGCGTTCACTTTGTAAGAATTGTGCAAATGAATTCTTGTTTCATTTGTTTTTGAGATAAAGAAACACAATTGTCAACTAAAACTAATCAACATTGCAGGATATATGTAGTGAAATTATCTGTTATTGATCTTTTTTATACACTATTTTGCACTAATGAAATTGTAAAAATGGTGGACTTCCGGTCTATACACACGACAATGGTACCCGAGTCGCAGGATTCAAACCCGGCATTTTTCAAGTAATTCAAGGTAACTGTCGGTCGGTCTGTACTGTCACACTCCGTACGGGACGGGAGCACTCACCCGTCCACGACGAGCGAGTCGTAGGGCGCGGGCCGGTCGCAGACGGGGCACACCCAGGTGGGCTTGCGCTCGTTCATCTGCAGGAACAGCGACGCGTCGAAGCACTGCAGGTGCGGGCAGTTGTACTGTACTGTACTGTCACACTCTGTACGGGACGGGAGCACTCACCCGTCCACGACGAGCGAGTCGTAGGGCGCGGGCCGGTCGCAGACGGGGCACACCCAGGTGGGCTTGCGCTCGTTCATCTGCAGGAACAGCGACGCGTCGAAGCACTGCAGGTGCGGGCAGTTGTACTGTACTGTACTGTCACACTCTGTACGGGACGGGAGCACTCACCCGTCCACGACGAGCGAGTCGTAGGGCGCGGGCCGGTCGCAGACGGGGCACACCCAGGTGGGCTTGCGCTCGTTCATCTGCAGGAACAGCGACGCGTCGAAGCACTGCAGGTGCGGGCAGTTGTACTGTACTGTACTGTCACACTCTGTACGGGACGGGAGCACTCACCCGTCCACGACGAGCGAGTCGTAGGGCGCGGGCCGGTCGCAGACGGGGCACACCCAGGTGGGCTTGCGCTCGTTCATCTGCAGGAACAGCGACGCGTCGAAGCACTGCAGGTGCGGGCAGTTGTACTGTACTGTACTGTACTGTACTGTCACACTCTGTACGGGACGGGAGCACTCACCCGTCCACGACGAGCGAGTCGTAGGGCGCGGGCCGGTCGCAGACGGGGCACACCCAGGTGGGCTTGCGCTCGTTCATCTGCAGGAACAGCGACGCGTCGAAGCACTGCAGGTGCGGGCAGTTGTACTGTACTGTACTGTCACACTCTGTACGGGACGGGAGCACTCACCCGTCCACGACGAGCGAGTCGTAGGGCGCGGGCCGGTCGCAGACGGGGCACACCCAGGTGGGCTTGCGCTCGTTCATCTGCAGGAACAGCGACGCGTCGAAGCACTGCAGGTGCGGGCAGTTGTACTGTACTGTACTGTCACACTCTGTACGGGACGGGAGCACTCACCCGTCCACGACGAGCGAGTCGTAGGGCGCGGGCCGGTCGCAGACGGGGCACACCCAGGTGGGCTTGCGCTCGTTCATCTGCAGGAACAGCGACGCGTCGAAGCACTGCAGGTGCGGGCAGTTGTACTGTACTGTACTGTACTGTACTGTCACACTCTGTACGGGACGGGAGCACTCACCCGTCCACGACGAGCGAGTCGTAGGGCGCGGGCCGGTCGCAGACGGGGCACACCCAGGTGGGCTTGCGCTCGTTCATCTGCAGGAACAGCGACGCGTCGAAGCACTGCAGGTGCGGGCAGTTGTACTGTACTGTACTGTCACACTCTGTACGGGACGGGAGCACTCACCCGTCCACGACGAGCGAGTCGTAGGGCGCGGGCCGGTCGCAGACGGGGCACACCCAGGTGGGCTTGCGCTCGTTCATCTGCAGGAACAGCGACGCGTCGAAGCACTGCAGGTGCGGGCAGTTGTACTGTACTGTACTGTCACACTCTGTACGGGACGGGAGCACTCACCCGTCCACGACGAGCGAGTCGTAGGGCGCGGGCCGGTCGCAGACGGGGCACACCCAGGTGGGCTTGCGCTCGTTCATCTGCAGGAACAGCGACGCGTCGAAGCACTGCAGGTGCGGGCAGTTGTACTGTACTGTACTGTCACACTCTGTACGGGACGGGAGCACTCACCCGTCCACGACGAGCGAGTCGTAGGGCGCGGGCCGGTCGCAGACGGGGCACACCCAGGTGGGCTTGCGCTCGTTCATCTGCAGGAACAGCGACGCGTCGAAGCACTGCAGGTGCGGGCAGTTGTACTGTACTGTACTGTACTGTACTGTCACACTCTGTACGGGACGGGAGCACTCACCCGTCCACGACGAGCGAGTCGTAGGGCGCGGGCCGGTCGCAGACGGGGCACACCCAGGTGGGCTTGCGCTCGTTCATCTGCAGGAACAGCGACGCGTCGAAGCACTGCAGGTGCGGGCAGTTGTACTGTACTGTACTGTCACACTCTGTACGGGACGGGAGCACTCACCCGTCCACGACGAGCGAGTCGTAGGGCGCGGGCCGGTCGCAGACGGGGCACACCCAGGTGGGCTTGCGCTCGTTCATCTGCAGGAACAGCGACGCGTCGAAGCACTGCAGGTGCGGGCAGTTGTACTGTACTGTACTGTCACACTCTGTACGGGACGGGAGCACTCACCCGTCCACGACGAGCGAGTCGTAGGGCGCGGGCCGGTCGCAGACGGGGCACACCCAGGTGGGCTTGCGCTCGTTCATCTGCAGGAACAGCGACGCGTCGAAGCACTGCAGGTGCGGGCAGTTGTACTGTACTGTACTGTCACACTCTGTACGGGACGGGAGCACTCACCCGTCCACGACGAGCGAGTCGTAGGGCGCGGGCCGGTCGCAGACGGGGCACACCCAGGTGGGCTTGCGCTCGTTCATCTGCAGGAACAGCGACGCGTCGAAGCACTGCAGGTGCGGGCAGTTGTACTGTACTGTACTGTACTGTACTGTCACACTCTGTACGGGACGGGAGCACTCACCCGTCCACGACGAGCGAGTCGTAGGGCGCGGGCCGGTCGCAGACGGGGCACACCCAGGTGGGCTTGCGCTCGTTCATCTGCAGGAACAGCGACGCGTCGAAGCACTGCAGGTGCGGGCAGTTGTACTGTACTGTACTGTCACACTCTGTACGGGACGGGAGCACTCACCCGTCCACGACGAGCGAGTCGTAGGGCGCGGGCCGGTCGCAGACGGGGCACACCCAGGTGGGCTTGCGCTCGTTCATCTGCAGGAACAGCGACGCGTCGAAGCACTGCAGGTGCGGGCAGTTGTACTGTACTGTACTGTCACACTCTGTACGGGACGGGAGCACTCACCCGTCCACGACGAGCGAGTCGTAGGGCGCGGGCCGGTCGCAGACGGGGCACACCCAGGTGGGCTTGCGCTCGTTCATCTGCAGGAACAGCGACGCGTCGAAGCACTGCAGGTGCGGGCAGTTGTACTGTACTGTACTGTCACACTCTGTACGGGACGGGAGCACTCACCCGTCCACGACGAGCGAGTCGTAGGGCGCGGGCCGGTCGCAGACGGGGCACACCCAGGTGGGCTTGCGCTCGTTCATCTGCAGGAACAGCGACGCGTCGAAGCACTGCAGGTGCGGGCAGTTGTACTGTACTGTACTGTCACACTCTGTACGGGACGGGAGCACTCACCCGTCCACGACGAGCGAGTCGTAGGGCGCGGGCCGGTCGCAGACGGGGCACACCCAGGTGGGCTTGCGCTCGTTCATCTGCAGGAACAGCGACGCGTCGAAGCACTGCAGGTGCGGGCAGTTGTACTGTACTGTACTGTCACACTCTGTACGGGACGGGAGCACTCACCCGTCCACGACGAGCGAGTCGTAGGGCGCGGGCCGGTCGCAGACGGGGCACACCCAGGTGGGCTTGCGCTCGTTCATCTGCAGGAACAGCGACGCGTCGAAGCACTGCAGGTGCGGGCAGTTGTACTGTACTGTACTGTCACACTCTGTACGGGACGGGAGCACTCACCCGTCCACGACGAGCGAGTCGTAGGGCGCGGGCCGGTCGCAGACGGGGCACACCCAGGTGGGCTTGCGCTCGTTCATCTGCAGGAACAGCGACGCGTCGAAGCACTGCAGGTGCGGGCAGTTGTACTGTACTGTACTGTACTGTACTGTCACACTCTGTACGGGACGGGAGCACTCACCCGTCCACGACGAGCGAGTCGTAGGGCGCGGGCCGGTCGCAGACGGGGCACACCCAGGTGGGCTTGCGCTCGTTCATCTGCAGGAACAGCGACGCGTCGAAGCACTGCAGGTGCGGGCAGTTGTACTGTACTGTACTGTCACACTCTGTACGGGACGGGAGCACTCACCCGTCCACGACGAGCGAGTCGTAGGGCGCGGGCCGGTCGCAGACGGGGCACACCCAGGTGGGCTTGCGCTCGTTCATCTGCAGGAACAGCGACGCGTCGAAGCACTGCAGGTGCGGGCAGTTGTACTGTACTGTACTGTCACACTCTGTACGGGACGGGAGCACTCACCCGTCCACGACGAGCGAGTCGTAGGGCGCGGGCCGGTCGCAGACGGGGCACACCCAGGTGGGCTTGCGCTCGTTCATCTGCAGGAACAGCGACGCGTCGAAGCACTGCAGGTGCGGGCAGTTGTACTGTACTGTACTGTACTGTACTGTCACACTCTGTACGGGACGGGAGCACTCACCCGTCCACGACGAGCGAGTCGTAGGGCGCGGGCCGGTCGCAGACGGGGCACACCCAGGTGGGCTTGCGCTCGTTCATCTGCAGGAACAGCGACGCGTCGAAGCACTGCAGGTGCGGGCAGTTGTACTGTACTGTACTGTCACACTCTGTACGGGACGGGAGCACTCACCCGTCCACGACGAGCGAGTCGTAGGGCGCGGGCCGGTCGCAGACGGGGCACACCCAGGTGGGCTTGCGCTCGTTCATCTGCAGGAACAGCGACGCGTCGAAGCACTGCAGGTGCGGGCAGTTGTACTGTACTGTACTGTCACACTCTGTACGGGACGGGAGCACTCACCCGTCCACGACGAGCGAGTCGTAGGGCGCGGGCCGGTCGCAGACGGGGCACACCCAGGTGGGCTTGCGCTCGTTCATCTGCAGGAACAGCGACGCGTCGAAGCACTGCAGGTGCGGGCAGTTGTACTGTACTGTACTGTCACACTCTGTACGGGACGGGAGCACTCACCCGTCCACGACGAGCGAGTCGTAGGGCGCGGGCCGGTCGCAGACGGGGCACACCCAGGTGGGCTTGCGCTCGTTCATCTGCAGGAACAGCGACGCGTCGAAGCACTGCAGGTGCGGGCAGTTGGCCGGCCGGCACGGGCACGACATGCGCATCTTGCCGAGCGGGCACATCAGCGACACACGGAGTGACGTCGTGGCTATCTCGCTGTCGTAGTCTTCAGACAGTTTTTCTTTGACTGTGGAAAAGAAAAGAGGTTATGAAACATTTGATAGGATACACTTATTCACTCAAAAAATGTATGGTCATCATATTAAAAAATGAATGAGAAAACTATAGTATGCTGCGGATAATCTAGTCACCTCACAGCCTGCGGTGAGTGTGGTAGAAGACAAGTGGCAGGCTCTCTATGTCACTTTCCTATTGTAAAAACTGCGAGATTATAAGCTAACGGATTTAAAAGCATTCGATTGTAATAACGTAGGTTTTTTAAATGTTACGGGGACATATAAAAATCCAGTGCGCCAATCCGTCGCTCGGATGCTAAGGGCAAACATGATTATTTAGTTTTAAATCATTGTTTGATTACGATTTAAAAAAATGGATACGCAAAATACATGACAATGAAAATCAAATAGTAATTAACTCGCAAAAACGTAAAATAATAAATTAAATATACGAAATCATAAAAAATCATAAAATATTCTAGTATAATAGGTACAATTTTGTGAAATTCAGCAATTAATTTAAATCCTTGCCCTACAAATAGCATTCAAATACTTTTTGCTAAAATATGTTATTACATTTTCATTATCACGTGTCCGGCTCATCATATTTTTTTATTTTCATCACAAATATGTAGCATTCCAGCGCAAAGTATTTGTATAGATAGCCTGACGTTTATCTACTACTACCTCTCCCGTCTCACTACTCACATACCGCATGTGATTACCAGCTTATACGTGCGAAAAAATCCCTAACCGCAATTGAGAAGTAATAAACAAATCAAATCAATTCGAATATTTTCTTATGCTCATAATTAACAGAACATACAATATTATTGGACTCAATGACCGTGAAAAGTCCGGATTCTTCGGGTGAGCCTCTGCAGCAGCACAGCTGATCAAAATTTTTTTGACCATAGAGACGCTCAGTACATAAGCTATGGTGAAGTCTGCCGCCTACGTCACGAACCCTCAAGACACTAATAACACTCACTCCGTGACCGCGTATAGTCCGGGTTCTTCGTTCCCTTATTCTTGAGCCTCTGCAGCAGCTCAGCAGACGTCAGTTTCCGGACCATGAACACGCTCAGTACCTAAGCCCTCGTAAAGTCTGCCGCCTACGTCTCAAACCCTTAAGTAATACTAATAACACTAACTCAGCGACCGCGTATAGTCCGGGTTCTTTGTTCCCTTATTCTTGAGCCTCTGCAACAGCTCAGCAGACGTCAGTTTCCGGACCATGAACACACTCAGTACATAGGCCCTCGTGAAGTCCTCCGCTACGTCACAAACCGTCAAGTAATACTAATAACACTCACTCAGTGACCGCGTATAGTCCGGGTTCTCCGTTCCCTTATTCTCGAGCCTCTGCAGCAGCTCAGCAGACGTCAGTTTCCGGACCATGAACAAGCTCAGTACATAAGCCCTGGTGAAGTCTGCAGCCCGCGTCAAGAACCCTCAAGAAACACTAATAACACTCACTCAGTGACCGCGTATAGTCCGGGTTCTTCGTTCCCTTATTCTTGAGCCTCTGCAGCAGCTCAGCAGACGTCAGTTTCCGGACCATGAACACGCTCAGTACATAAGCCCTCGTGAAGTCTGCTGCCCAGGTCACGTGGATCGTGTTGGCGACGGTGGGCGACAGTTTGACGAGTGACGAGATGTTGACGGGCCGCGGTGGTCGTTTCGGCTCGGGTGTGGGTTTGTTTGTCGGTATTGGATTCTGTTGGAGTTGAAAGTTATTGGTTTATGACAAATTATTTGTCTAAAAAACATGATCTATTTATTATTATTTTTATAATTTGGGATGAGTTTCAGGGAGTTTTTATTACTGCGTATAGGGCAGCTAAGTCAAGCAAAAAATTGCGTCAATTCATGGCGCACGAAATTTGTTCATGGTGACAGTTTCATACGATAGTAATAGTAGTTCAATGCCTAGGCGAAACTTAGCAGATATTAGTCTACAAATGATGAGCTTATAGATAGGCTGTTCATCCAGTTAGGTATTCATTGATCGTAGAAACAAACCATTTACTGTAATTAATGTAGGTACCGAATAACTTTGAATCATGGGTGTTACAAAACATAAATGTTATTTTGTAGTGTGTATATAATTTATAGGTATACATATAAATACAAAAATAAAAATAATAATAAGGCTATAGTTTAGACAATGTATTTTGATGATGACACTTACTGGTAGTGGGCACATTTTGTTATTAACTTTAACATTAACACTAGGTGGGAAGTAGTCCTCTTGTTCACACGACGTTTCCAGAAGACAAAATCTCAATTGGGCCTGGAACAAAAATAGCATCGTTAAACTATGCTACCTAATATAAGATAAATTTAAAAACACTCGTTCACTGTGATGTAAATATTTATATAAAATCCATACACCAGATTTGATAAATGTAACATTAGGCTTATACATAATGCTAAAATGTCTGTACAGTTTGTATTATTAAGAATGACAAAAATATTGTTCCACCAATTTGACTTTATTAATTCAGCCATTTTCATTGGCTATGCTTATTTTGTCAATAGTAACAATCGCTCGTGGCAAGTGAGGCTATTATCTGATGATTGAAATCAATAACTAAGTAATAGTTACTTGTATAACATAATCCAGTTTGTTGCTCGCGCCGACAATGTCTTTGCCGGACGCGATCTCGGTGGCTTGCTGCGGTGTGAGGTGGAATATGTAGGTGCCCTCCTGCAGCCGACCGGCCTGCATCGGCATCATCGTGGATGGCTTCATCAGCTCCGCCATCACGTCGTAGAATGGTAACCTGGGGGAAGTGGTACTTGTTAAGATTTTCTTACATTGGCCGTTCTGTGTGTGATAAGAATGGATGAGGGCTGGTTAGATAGAAAATAAATATGCACAGCAAAAGGGTCCGCTGTCCAATTAGCTTTGACAAAACCACATAATTATTATCACCAACATTTACGCTACAATACAATTTTTGGTAGCATTGATAGCATATATTGACGACCTCCGCTGGTTTCAAGGCGTCGCCGGTCCGAGGTCCCGGATTCGATTCCCGGTCTGGGTGTTGGTGACCATTATGTCTGATTTCCATAACACGAGAGCATTAGCTACTTACTTTGGGATCAGAGCAATGTATGTGATTGGAGTCCAATATTTATTTATATTGTACAAATACGAGCCAAGAGAGTACCTTGGTAGAATACCAAGCAGGTTTGTAGTATCTTTCAACCCAAAATCGCCACACGCCAAAAATATGTAAATTAAAACAAAAGATGACACGAGGTCCAACCGAGGACCCACAAGAGCACAACAGATTTCTGCGTATTATTAGTTTAAAAGACAAAATCGCTTGCACCTCGCGTCTTGTAAAAAAGTGACACCCATTTTACTTACATGTGTGCAAGCAAAGTTTTTGTTTGACAGTTAGTCCGGTCAAATTAGACAAAAAAATAGGGGTAAGGTTACAAAAACTCCCACCTAGCTGAAAATTGGTAGGATTGTTTAAAACACCATCATAAATGAAATGTAGAAAGTCCCCATCGATCCGATACCTGGAAAAAAAGTTACTCGGGGTCAAATGTCACAAAAACGGGTTTTTCGCGATTTTCAGCAAAACGACAAGTGTTATCATAAAATTAGCCAGACAAAAATTGTAGAGCAGATAAATATCTACAAAAAATGTCTATGTACTTTTCTTCCTAATAGCCACTGTTTTTGACATATAACGATCCAAAAAGTTGAACAAGTTGTAATCGTCATAATATGTATAAGTACACCACGTATATACATCGCTGAAGCTGTAATACAAGAAAAAATATTATTCTATCGGTCAGTGTATCTTACACATATAAAATACTAGCGGTCCCCCGCGACTTCGTCCGCGCGTTTTGAGTTTGCCCCCTCCCCTCCCATCGCAGCGTGATGTTTTATACCCTAAAGCCTTTCTCGATAAATAAGCTATCCAACACAGAAATATTTTTTCAAATCGGTCCAGCAGTTCCTGAGAGAAGCGCGTTCAAACAAACAAACTCTTCAGCTTTATAATATTAGTATAGATTAGCGCAAGCGCACGTCGTACTTTAGCTGGGAACATTATTTTGGTGTGGAGTTATGTTAAAACTGTGATAGCTCCTAAGATATTCATTGAATTTAAATGATATAAAGGGCAACTTTGTTCTAAATGAAATGCTCGTGATGATGAATGTATTTATTTTGATAAGAATAAATACCTGTGTGTATAATACACCTCTAAAAATAATGCATTATTTTTTTACAAATTTATTAACATAAAATAGGTTGTAGCAGGTCAACTATAAAAGATAGACATATGCTGTCGCGGACTTTATTATAGAACTCTTAATGCTGAACAATCCTGTCATACATGATTTTTGTGTAACTTAAGCGGTTTTCGCAGCGTACGCAGCGGAAGCTCTCAAAAGGAATATCTTTCTCCCGTTTTCGCAACATTTTTCATTGCTGCTGTGGTCTTATGAGTCGTATCTTTATGATATATAGCCTAAAGCCTTCCTCGATTAATGGACTATCCAACGTAAAAATAATTTTTCAAATCGGGCCAGTAGTTTCTGAGATTAGCGCGTTCAAACAAACAAACAAACAAACAAACTCTTCAGCTTTATAATATTAGTATAGATTAGCGCAAGCGCACGTTGTACTTAAGCTGCGAACATTATTTTGGTGCGGAGTTATGTTAAAACTGTGATAGCTCCTAAGATATTTATTGAAATCAAATGATATAAAGGGCAACTTGGTTCTAAATGAAATGCTCGTGATGATGAATTTATTTATTTTGATAAGAATAAATACCTGTGTGTATAATACACCTCTAAAAATAATGCATTATTTTTTACAAATTTATTAACATAAAAAAGGTTGTAGTGAGTCAACCATAAAAGTTAGACATATGCTGTCGCGGACTTTATTATAGAACTCTTAATGCTGAACAATCCTGTCATACATGATTTTTGTGTAACTTAAGCGGTTTCCGCAGCGTACGCAGCAGAAGCTCTTAAAAGGAATATCTTTCTCCCGTTTTCGCAACATTTTTCATTGCTGCTGTGGTCTTATGAGTCGTATCTTTATGTTATATAGCCTAAAGCCTTCCTCGATAAATGGACTATCCAACGTAAAAATATTTTTTCAAATCGGGCCAGTAGTTTTTGAGATTAGCGCGTTCAAACAAACAAACAAACAAACAAACTCTTCAGCTTTATAATATTAGTATAGATTATAATTATGAGAATTTCGGGTAACTCAAGAAGAAGTTATCACTAACGGAATTTGGTGTCTTCTCTCTATGTATGGAGCTCCTTAAAAAAACTACGTGCTTAGATAAGTTTCGATATGCACGTTTCGTTAAAAATACCCGAAATAAAAAACAAGTGCAGTTAGCTTGTCTTCTTCCAACCTCAGCGGCTGCTCATCAACATCTTTTTCGGGTATATTACCAAGTTCAAGTGTGGCTTGGTTATCAGCTGGACCCAAAAGAGTGGGGTTGGAAGTTGGTCGACAATACATTAGAACCAGTTCAAATTTTACTCCCACCTGCGCCGGAAAAACTGTTAAATACAATTTTTGCAACTGTAAAAAGGGATGTAGTGCTAAATGTGGTTGCAAAAAAGTTGACCTGTTTTGTTCTGTAGCATGTACTAATTGTCAAGACCGGTCGTGCTCCAATGTTGAATCACCAACAATTTAAGATTCATTTGATGTTAACGAGGAGACATGCGATTTGTCATTATTGGAGCAATTTACTTGCAGCGAGGATGAAGAAGAAGAACAAGGAGAAGAAGAAGCAGAAGTATTAGAGAATTATGAGTTAGATGGATAAATATTGCTATTTTTTTTAACTTACACCACTTTTATCACTTTTATCATTTTCAACCGTTGCCAATATCTTTTATTATTTAATAGTTTCATCTTTTTGGATCGTTATATGTCATAAACGGTGGCTCTTAGGAAGAAAAGTATAAAGACATTTTTTGTAGATATTTATCTGCTCTACAATTTTTGTCTGGCTAATTTTATGATAAAACTTACCGTTTTGCTGAAAATCGCGAAAAACCCGTTTTTATGACATTTGACCCCGAGTAACTTTTTTTTCAGGTATCGGATCGATGGGGACTTTCTACATTTCATTTATGATGGTGTTTTAAACGATCCTACCAATTTTCAGCTAGGTGGGAATTTTTGTAACCTTGGATGTCTAATTTGATTTTTCGGGATTTCTACTTGCTACTGTGATATCCTTCTCTAGTTTACTCACTTCTTGAACTTGACATCCGGGTGCACGGGGAATGGTGGCATAGTGGTCGACGGCGAAAGCGAAGGCATCGGCGCGAGAGTCGCGCTGCCGCCCCCATGCCCATAGCCGTGGTACATCCCGCTGGCATACATCGGGTTCTGCCGCGCCTGCGATAGTACTTCTGTCTCATTTTACCCAGCGCAAGGATAGGGTTATGTACAGTTATTTAGTACAAGCCCAGCCGTGAAGGGTTACGATGGTTATACTTATGGTTTGGAATCGGATCTTGTTTCAGTTGCGAACAGAGGCAGAAAATTTTAAATTACATTAACAATTGACAAAGGATCTGGATTCAAAACAGCACTCTTATTGCATTTAAGGTACAACCTATCTATGCTTCGCAGACGCTCAGAACCAGCGCACATTGGCCGCGTAAGTGGCTTAACTGAGCCACTAATAGTCACTTTAGTGTCTTAACTGAACCACTTGTAGTCTAGTGGCTTAACATATTCTTGCTTTAAAACAGAAAGTTTTAAAGAAATATCAAACTGGGTTTCATATTAAATTGCTGATGCATTTATTGAATCCAAAGAGTATTTAGTATGAATTTCAAATTCACGATTTTATTTTCGACTTATTAGAATTTAGAGTGCTATTGGTAATCCATTTGATCAACATTTTTTGTTACCTCGTTAGCGACTAATACAAGTCTTTATAATATTTGATCCCATCAGTCTACAAGCAGGTTTAATATGAATAATGCATGATTCAATATGAGATTAGGTAATTTACTGTAAACTAAATACTGATAATTAGTGATCGGAAAACCGGATGCATATTTACCTAAAGTTGAGGTGTTGGCTATTATGGAAAACACTTTTAAATCGTAAAAATCCCAGGATTGCAGAATTAGCAAACTTTATCATACTATTTAATAATATCGGAAATATTTACTTATTTTAATGTATGTATGTTCTGTCTGCTGCTCTTCTTACACTTAACATCAATGTCCGACCGAAAGTTCGGTTTCGGTTTCGGCCAAAAATCAAGTTTCGGCGACAGTTTCGGTTTCGGCCAAAATCGGCCAAAACTTTTGCCGAAACAGAAACTGATTCCGGAAGTTGTCGTGCACGCTCGCCTAACTTCGTTTCTCGCGGCAACGGTTTAGCGGACGCTGACGGCCCTGTTCGGGAATTGTCGTGCGGCGTTCGGATAGCTCTGTACCAACTATTAATGTACTCTGTGGTAACAATAAAACTTAGTCAGTGCTATAATGCCGACGCAAACATTCTTGACGAGGTTATGTTTTGATGAAACTGAATACATGTAATGTAAGTTTTTGTTTTGTTTCTGTATTTGAATGATTTATATAGTTAATTAAATATTGAGTCAGTAACGTAGTTTTGTTGTAATTAACAAATCAAGTCACATGTAAAAAAGAGATTGTAAATGAAAAGTACTTAGCATTGTACTTAGTATTTAATAAAACAGTAACAATTAGTGATTTGATTATTGATAACTGATAATCATTTTGCTATGAGAACTTAATTTTAAAAAATAATAAAAATATTTCTTTTATATTATATTAAATAAATAATAAACAACAAACTTAATATACTGTGTTTCCATTTCATGTCCTAATGAATGCAGAATAGTGGGTAAAATGCACCAAATTTCAGTATTTTAAGGAATTTTATACTTGACTACGTGAATTTAGGTTTCGACCGAAACTGAAGCCACGGCCGAATATTCGGTTTCGGTTTCGGCCGGAAAACCAGTTTCGGTCGGACTCTACTTAACATACTCATAAATTAATGGGGAGCTTAAAATAAACTTTAAGAACATACACATTAATAATATGCAATGACGGCATCCGGTTTAAGAAAAAAAACACATTCTAAAGTCGTCGTTTCCTTACCATTATACAGACTAGTTTCACATTTTCGAAGTTATTGAAATCCCGGGATTTATATAAATAAAATATGTTTTTAGGAGCCACCCACATGATATCATAGCCAAAAATCATCTTTAGGTAAATATGCATCCGATTATCCGATCACTGCTGATAATAATAGTTTCTTACAAAAGAAAGGCAAGCCTCCAGGACATCTAGTTCAGTTGTTTCTTTCGTTTGCTTGAAACATAATTTGAATATTAGTCCTACCATAACAGTATCTTTAAATAAATTAATGAACACATACACAATGGCAGATGAATGAATGATTGTTAATAAATGACTTTGTTATTATGAAGCCTCTCAAATTAAGATTTCTTATATATTTTTAACTGTTTTTTACATTTAAGATCGAAAATACACTTTTTTCAATTCTTCTCATAAGTGAATTATGTAACGACAAAGGTAACATGTTAAGAATCTAAAACGGAAGAAAAGAAATAATAAGAACCATAAGGTTTCAGTTGCTCCACTAAAGACTCCAAAGTACCAGGATATGGAGAGGCTTCATAAAAACAAATGACAACACCACCAAGCGTCGCGACACCTTCCAACTTCAATACGACTTACAGTAACCGGCATGGGCTGGGCCCGTGTGTCCTGTGGGTTGTACCCCGTGACTCCAGGGTGTTGGTACATGTTCCTCGACCCCGGCAGCGCGGGGGCCAACGGGTCCTTCCCTTGGGAGCCCCCGCTGTGCCCGGACCCGCCGGACGGGAGAGCTTGATTGTTCCTGTGGAAGGGAGTAGGTTAGATGTGGTGACAGCCATTTTATTTTTAAGGCAGTTGGGCGTTGGCGCTGCTAAGCATAAACACTTGTGTAATAAATGGCATAGGAGCACACACACAATGCATTTTAGCAGTGGCTAGTCTTTGTCCAACATTAACTGTAATACAGCTGCCTTACTGGGAGCGCTGTAGCAAGTGTTTTGACAAAGTTGTCTGTATGAGTTCTACTAAAAGTACCATTGCTACAACAGTTAGGGACATGTTTTTTCTTTTCAGAACTGCTGCTGATAGAATATATCACATCAAGAAAAAATATACAAGCTGCCTGCAGCAGCGACTTACTACTAGACCTTGCGTAACATCATTAAACCAAAAACTAATGTACACAAATCCTAATCAAGTCCATCCATCCATTCAAAATAGTAAAAAATGATTTACCAACTCATATAATACCAATCATTGGATTATGGGGTCAAACTAAGATTGCATTTCTATACTTTGTCTTTCAACTTTTAGCATCAATGCATGTAATGAACAGATTTAATTTGGCATCGATACAGAAGCAAGACTGCATTGATACTAAAGCGGTTCAGTATTGATGCAGTCGCCAATATACAGCACATAATTTGTTACTGACGCGCTTTTGCAAAGGTATCGATGCTAAAAGTAGTGCAAGTGTGTAAAGAGTGAAAAAGTTAATACTAAAATATTATAACAGAAAAATACTTTCAATGGGCCAAGTACATTGAGCCAATAATTTTAATACAAAAAAACACATTAGGTATAGTTGGCCTGATTACATTTGTCATGCATTTTTTGTGCAGATAGCATAATTTTGTAACAATTTCTTCAGTCATTGTCTTTCAAATATTATAAGGTTTATGACAATAGTGAGCAAATAAAATTATGAATATCCATATCTCCTAGTACATATCTCAATTTGGTTTGTTCACTACTTACATAAAATGTTATTCTAAAAAAGGCTTACACTTAGCTAGTACCCAACACCTGAAGCCCATAGTTTCATGCATCAATACTGTTCTCAAAACGCCTGCGTTACAGTATCCAATGTAGAGCTGACATTGAAACATCTAACGTGGACTGGTGGAGTCATGCTGACACTACAGGCCAGGCAAACGCGTGAACAACTGACACTTGCCTATTATTCCCGCTCTTTTGTGAGCGGTGTCCGTTCTCAGTTGTTTTGAGCCGCGTTCTAAGTTCGGAAGACGTTCCATTTTCAGCGGGCGCACTCTGGGCCGCACTCCCTACCCTCGCTGAAGATCGTGTTTTAACCATTGTTGACGTGCGACCATCTCATGTCAACTGAAATTCACGAGTCCGAAAACGGACAAACTATCATAAATCAACTATACAAACTGTACAGCGTTTCTGGAAAATTTCTTCGACGATGATAATGTTCTGCATCGCGCGTCTCCTTATTTCTCTTACAGCACATACTGGAATTAAAGGGAAAGGGGCCCGAAAAACATCTGCAATTGAATAATTACCCATTTTAGTCATCAATGGTTAAAACATGTCTTACAGCTTTTAACGTATGAACAAACCACTATTATCCTTAACTGATGATATTGTTTTGGAACAATGTTGGCGGTCCCATAGCTAATTGTGATTAATTGAATTATTCCACTGCAGCTGTGAAGTAGCAAAGCTAAGGAGAGAAAGTACATAAACAGGCTTCATTTACCAATAAAAAATAACTATTGGGGAGACAGGAGCTGATTGTAAGAGAAATAAGACGACTGTCCTGTCAATGAAATTTTCCAGAATCTTTTGTAAACATTAACAAGCAACTTGTACTCAAGATTCAAGGGGACTATGTCTGTGGACCACCTAGAACATATTATTTTATGGGAAAAATTACTAGTATAGCATAAAATTGTCAACTGACCTCTACACTACACTATTGATGAGTAATTATAAGAAGATTGAGTTACTTATTTCTCCAACTATTTGTTTTTCCAGTTTGAGAATTTCAAATAATTTAGGTTTTTTATTGAATTCACCCGGATTCATTGAGTGAAAACTTATTACCATGAGACAAATTGGAATATTACATCCTCTTTAAAAATCAAACACTGTTCCAACTAGACTGTTCCATCACGTTTCATGCATGGAGCATGTCATCACTGGCTAAAATATGCTCCAAATAACAATGAGACAGAATGCTATAGATAAGTTCAGTGGGCACAGCAGAGAATATTGTGTTGCATTTTGTGTCTGATTTGCTCCTAGCATGGTCATGGTATGATACAGTGAAGAGGGCACAGACCATTTTCCATGATTCCACATTCCATCCCCTATTTATTGTCTAAGTATTTCTCAAATTAATAATATTTTTTTTATAAGAAAGGAGTAATGTATCAATGATAAAATGTAATGTGAACCTTAAATGTTTTGATTTACTGACATATATTGATCATAATGATTTTATGTTCCCAAGACTATGAAATACTGACTAACTGCAAATCCACCACACCATAAAATGCTACTCTAATATAAAAATCAATATTAGTGGCTAATAATCATAGATTGGGTAAAATTCTAATTAAGCGCTAAAATTTCTAAGCCAAATAAAAAAGAATAATAGGTCGAATGCTCTTGCTGACAGGGCTAGGTAATCCAAGTACGATAGATCGTGAAAACCACGTTCAACCGAAAGGGTTGTTTGGTGATGGTAATTTTGAAAAGCCCGGGAAATACTAGAAAATCTTATAGCTAATTTACAAGACAGATGAAAATGTAAGGTACAGCTACTGTTCTTAATCACGATGCATAAATAAACAAGCGTTAATTATTACTTTTATAAGAAACGTACACAAAATTCTAAACAATATGGATGTCAGCTCTGTGAAGTGGACTCACCATGATATAGCGTTACCGTAATCGTAATATCTGCTCATATTAAAAGCAAGTTGGAAAATTTACACTGACATTTATTAACATTTAGAAAATTATTTACGAACGTATTCAAAACGCCATAATTCTTGACGCTTCACACGACTTGTCGGCCGCCACGTTAGACATAGACTAAATCTTTTTTTTTAAATCATTCCATTCATGTCCAATAGCTTTACTTTACTATACCTGGCAATTGGAATGTGAAATGCTTAGATAAAAACCCAGCCAAATTCGAGTCGCGCACAAGTGGTTACGTGGAAACCTCAAACTAAATTCGGGGTCGGGATCCACTTACTTACTTCCGTTACGTAGCGTAATATGCTTTTTTTTTGACAGATTCACAGGATAAAACGTATGGAGTAAACGTAAGAAAAAAACGTTACGCGGTTAACAGAATACTACACCCACCTAAAAAGTTTCAGCTGTGTGATGCTAACAGTTTCAGAATGTAGTATTAAAAGTTTGTTTGTAAAGTATTGAAGAGGCTGTAATTATGAACAGACAACAGACGGACAGACTTGACAGGGTTCCGTTTTTTGCCGGTCACTTGGCTACGGAACCCTAAAAATGACATAAGTTTTGGAGTGTTTTTTTCAAGAATTGGTAGCAAGAGTTGTAGAATATTTTATTAAATTGAGTGTCTCACAGAAATAAAATAATTATGATTACTTTTAATCGAACGAACGTACAGGCCGCGCGGCCGGGTTTTGCTTACCGACCGCGACCTCCGCGTTTTTTGTACGCGCGGTGCGCAAAAAAAGTTTAACCACTGCTTATAAGTTTATTGCGCCCCGCAATAAGTAAATACTGTCAGAAAGCTGAATAAATACAGAATCTGGTAAAGCATAAACAGAAATATACAACAAGTGCGAAGATCGAACGAAATCAACTTCAAAAGGTCCAGGTGTAAAGCAAAATGCATGAATTAAACCATAGACAAAATTTAAAATGGCGACATATCGACTTCCTAATTTTTGATGTTGTGCTTTAAACCACAGTTATGCGCGTTCGGATACACGATACATTATATTTATCTGCTTTCCACACTTTTGCAAAAATATTACGTTTACCTATTTGAATACTCCCATCTCATTCAAGAAGATAAAGATAATGTTTTATATAAAAAAAGAATAAATTAAGTACCCAAGGGATGATTAGTAAAAGTCCTAGACATAGAATAGACAGACAAGGCGCCAGTCATGGCATGCCATGGTATAAAAATGCCACGTGCAATCTATATAGAGTTGTAGAGCGGTCACGGTAACGGTGGTGCAGGTGGTGCTATGAATCCCCGGAGGCGATCTCGTTATCACCTCTAACGAGAGGTAACCTATAACGCGAGCACACTGTAAGGACAGACGAGAAATAATTCGAACTGGAGGAAAAATTGAGCAGGTTACACTGGACATAGTCTAGCTTATTTTCCATAATAGTATACACGCTTTACTGACCATCATGTTACCTTTATACTTAGCTCATATTTACTTCTATCATAAACTCATGAAGCTGATATATAAAGCTTTTTCATCTCGTCTGTTCGGATTCCCTCATTCCGTTCGAGCGCCAAAAACATCTCGAGTGAAATGTGTCACTTTCTCCCCTTGTACAGACGCTTATTCAGTTGTAATTAGGGCTAGTTTGCAACAAAAGTGGGTAACCTGACGTGCTGGCCACTGTACATAAAAATCTACTATTCAAGTCATGGTGTCACGCAGCAAAGTTGAGCGACCACGTGGTGTCAACATTTAGCCTGCACAACGTCACACCGCCAGTTATTGTAACGTACTGTTCATTATAATAATAATTAAGTTTTTCATATTCCTCTATATTATATTTTAATAGCATCTACGTGGATCTACTCTCTACGCTATTTTACTTACCTGCATTTTGTTATTATAATCTAAAAATACTTTTGCGTAACTCGAAAATATTTGATTCGGTCGGAAGTTAATCCTGGCAGGGTCGCCATACGGAATTACGAAGCTGTCAAAGGTAGCAAAGAGTAATCGAACAGATATGACACCTTGCAGGTGTTTAGTTTTCTGCCTATGATTCGATATATGTCCTAGTATTATTACATATGTCTATTATTTTAAATGATAATGTTTATGTGATGTTTCCACAAAAAAGGGTAATAATGCCTACCAATAACATAATTTGTACCAATTATCTTACAATACTACTCCTGTACAGACAGATATTTACTTAAAGTTCGTTTTTATTTTCTAGTCGAATATTGTAAACAATCTTGCTTGACATACCTTTTTAACAAAATTATTGATTAAAAAATAAGAAACACAAAACTCAAATTTTACGTAGGCAATAATCATTTAACACAGATATAATTTCTATTAGATAGTACATTAATTTATTCACTGATATCATTATAAAAGTTTTAAAATATTGTAAACTATTTTGGACTTGCTAAGAAAATTGGACTTTAATGATAAAGTCAATTGAAATAAAACTCATACTTCATAGGTATAACTTGGCCCCATAATTTTAAAGGGTACACATTGTAGTTCATATTCTACCTATAAGAGTTTTGGCATGTCTGTTATTGGTTGATCTTTGGGTTTCTATGAAAATTGTGAGAAAACAAAAAATAACACTTTTACGCCGTCAACAAATCTTTAAATCACTTAATTTACTACATACATCCAAAAAAAAAAACATAACTTTCAAATTAGGTTAAAATACGGGCGCTATAACACATATTGAAGTAATTTATTTATTTCGTCTTTTGACGTAAGGGACGTTTTGACCTCTATGGTTTTGACATGGTAGTTTATGGCAACAGACTAAACACAGATGCTCCATTTGGCCTTAACTTACTGTAGAACAAAGTTTGTTCTAAACAGCGTGTCTAGTGTAACATAGAGGTCGTTGGTTATAGCAGCAATGCGTCAGTCATTAGATAGGTTACTTTGTTAGCCTCAGGCACAGCTGTAAGACTTCAGCTTCTAGAGTGGTAGCTTCAATCACAACACAACACAAGTAATAAAACCGTTCAATATAAACATAAAATTATTAGGGGATAGTACTTCTATGAATATAGACAAACTTACTTACACAAATATCCGAACGTGTCTAGCCTGCCCCGGCACGTTCGAAACCAAATTAAAACACATTCAACATTAATATGACAAAATAGTATTATTAAATATTTTACTCTCTAATCAGTTGATAAATATAATATCTTACTAATTTATTCAGTATGATGGACGGTTATTTATGAAACAATAAAAAATATCTAATTAGTTTTAAAAGCACTTTAGATTAAATGCCGAATAATATTGTTTGGTGTTTAGAACGATCCTTAAGTGGAAGCTTCTCGGAAACGGATGTTACTTTTAACGTAGTTTCCTAGTTCTGTACGTTGTAGTACAATAGTCTGGAATACAGCCATTAATGATTTTTAGTTAGTTTAATAAGATATTTATTTCAATAAGTTACAGGAAATAAAAGTCCATTGTTATGAGTTATAACTTATAACCTAGATTATATTATAAGCAAAAATTATTTAGCAGGCTCGTAACGCCTTTTAAAACTTGTAAATATAAAAATTGCTTAGGTATTAATAAGACATTTTGTAGCAAAAGTTTAGAACTTAGTGAAATACTATGCAAGCTTTAGTTGAGCGCTATTTACCCAACTGTTTTTTACAACAGCAGTGGGCCAATGAGTTATTTAATACAGAGTGACTTTGTTATCAGTACCCAAATTTTGTGTAAATAAAGAATCCACTGATGAATATGAACAACTTTTACTATGGGGGCAATAGTGAAATCGAGAAAAAAAAATCAGCTGGTCCATACAAAAGTTCAATTGGCGCGCGGTAAAAATGTATGGAACAGCTGATTTTTTTCTCGATTTCACTATTGCCCCCATAGTAAAAGTTGTTCATATTCATACACAAAATTTCGGTACTGATAACAAAGTCACCCTGTATAACGGTTACCCTAAATAATGGGAGAATGTGAGTCGGGTACGATTCGTGGCAAATGTGTACGTTTGAAGATTGCTTTATTAATACGGTTACTTTCATCAGATTTCGTGATACTGCAAGCGAATTTTGAGATAATTTTTGCAACATCAGACTACCAGGGTGGTAATTGTCGTGGAATTCGTATAAGAAAAAAATTCACCGATTTCGCTGTTCAAATCGAACTAACTCTGGTGGGCGACACACCGGGCCCTTATATATTTTGAGGGCTAGGCTCTAGGATATACGAGAAAGTTTGAGAATATTTTCTTTCTCACCATTTTTTAAATGTTCTCGACATTATCGTCCGCCGTAACAATAGGTACTGAAGCTGTAGCATACGTAGTAAAGGCGCGAAATTTACAAATTTAAAATATTTTTAGAACTAATTTCAATACCTAAATTATGTTGCTTTAACTCCAAAATATAAGTTAGCTACTGCTGTATTAAAACACAAAATTAAATAACTTTATTATGATAACAAATTAATGTAGTGAAGTTCAACTACTTGACAACGGACGGCGCTACTACACTTCATTTCATAGAAGTACTATCCCCTAGATAATAATTTTATGCTTAATTTTCAAGTTGTAGGGTTGGAAAATCCCTTATATCTTTAAAACACGCCCTTTAGGTTAAAACGGAAACTTTCTTGTTCGAGGGGCATAAAGGGCTATCACACTATATAAGTCCCTTTATCGTGCCGGGACTCCTTTTTAAGTTTTATTGGCACGCACATTTTATCAACTTAGTTTTTTTATATATAATGGTAATGTATAATGATAATGATAACACTGAGTGTTAAAAAACCATTATAAACCATTGGATAGCGAAGCGTGATCAATTTCCAAGTTAAAATTATTCTGTAATGACCAATTAATAACTACTTGGCCCATTGCTGTTGAGTAGTAGATAGCGCTGACGTCACGTGTAATAACGTATCCATAAGAGACCAGAAATTTCGCACGATCGAACTCAATTGGAAGAGCATTTCAGCCGGTTATCCAGAAAGTTGCAGGTTCGAGTCCCAACCGTGCGCAATTTTTAAACAGGATTTTTTTGAAGTAAAAGAGGATTTTCTTAAAACTTGCAACGATTGCTATATTTGGTATGTCACATTTGGTACTTTTCTAAATGTGCTCCAGTTTTTTTTACAGGCTGCGGTGGATTCTGGTACGCTTAGAATTGACAACATTTCATTCTTGAAAAGGTATGATAATTCGAAAACCATTTTAAAACTTAGCGTTTCTAAACACGTAAAACATTATTTCAGATTTTTTTGCGCTTTATTTATAAAGTTAAATGAAAAAGACTAAAAGGAACATGGAAGTTGGCAGTTCACAGGTTAGGCCTTGGCAATAACATTTCATGCAGAAAAAAAATGCTTTTGAACTTAGAGCTTGCTTCCAGCTGTCACTTTGACATTTAGTGTTGTTGTTGTTGTTGTTTCCGGTGTTGTATTGGACATTATCGATAAATTACGATATGGTTAATTGAAGATTATTAAAAGAATCATTTTGCATTCAAATTATTTTTATGTTCAGATACGAAATATTCATCATAACTCCTTATTCGAAATATGATTGATATTTGTAGATATGAAAAAACATTTGAGTTATTTTCAGACATCATTATAATAATAGATAAGAAAGAATGCTACGTTAGTTTTGTTTGGTTACTGTATATGCTACGTTAGCTTTGTTTGGTAATGTTACCTAATAAAGTAAAATTAATTGTTTGATATCGACATCTTAATTTTACAATTCATACAAACCACAACACTATAAACGTGTTTTCTTTTTAAGCCGAATATAGCAAAGACGTGGACTCGTAGCATCCGACCTCATGTACTTACGCTCTTTTAGAATGAAGAGTTTTTAATCAATTTTCATTAGGGAAAATACTGAGAAGAAATGAAAATAAAAAAATAAATGCTTTCATTTTTTCAGTTCTTTCCGTAAAAAATAAAACTTTGCATATAAAAATTTTGAAATGTTGTCAATTCTACTAGCAGTTTAATTTTTATTTATTTATTTATTAAGGAATCTCAACAGCATTTTATACATAGATACATTTGTGACAATTACAACTTATTTATGGAATCTAGCCAATTAGAGAGTTCCACAGCCAGTATACAGGTCCTGTAGGTATCTATACTAATATTATAAAGCTGAAGAGTTTGTTTGTTTGTTTGTTTGAACGCGCTAATCTCAAAAACTACTGGCCCGATTTGAAAAATGATTTTTACGTTAGATAGTCCATTTATTGAGGAAGGCTTTAAGCTATATAACACAAAGATACGACTCATAAGACCACAGCAGAAATGAAAAATGTTGCGAAAACGGGAGATAGATATTCCTTTTGAGAGCTTCCGCTGCATACGCTGCGGAAACCGCTGAAGTTACACAAAAATCATGTATGACAGGATTGTTCAGCATTAAGAGTTCTATAATAAAGTCCGCGACAGCATATGTCTATCTTTTATGGTTGACTTACTACAACCTTTTTTATGTTAATAAATTTGTAAAAAAATAATGCATTATTTTTAGAGGTGTATTATACACACAGGTATTTATTCTTATCAAAATAAATACATTCATCATCACGAGCATTTTATTTAGAACAAAGTTGCCCTTTACATCATTTGATTTCAATAAATATCTTAGGAGCTATCACAGTTTTAACATAACTTCGCACAAAAATAATGTTCACAGCTTAAGTACAACGTGCGCTTGCGCTAATATATTATAAAGCTGAAGAGTTTGTTTCTTTGAACGCGCTTATCTCAGGAACTGCTGGACCGATTTGAAAAAATATTTCTGTGTTGGATAGCTTATTTATCGAGAAAGGCTTTAGGATATAAAACATGACGCTGCGACGGAAGGGGAGGGAGAAAACTCAAAACGCGCGGACGAAGTCGCGGGGGACCGCTAGTAGCAGATACAGTAAAAATGGTACTGAGAATATTAAAATTATATATACAGTTACAAAAACTAAATAGGTAGTAAGTTAAAACTAATACCTTATATCAATAGATCTGTTTCTGTTTTCTAAACTTCAAAAAATAAAATTAAACATTTCTAAACCTTTTTTGTCAGGTTTTACAATAACAGTTTTAGAACTTTACATATGCGTAAACAACATCAGAACAATAATGGGCAGCACATTATACATACCTACTTTCTACAAGCAAATTAGTGTACCTAAATAAATGAATGTAACCTGGACGGTTAAGGGCAGCCAGTAGCGTTCGGCGAGTACTAATTAAGATTAATAAAAAAAAAAGGGGGAAGTTATGCTTAAACTTATTCATTAGAGTGTGTGTGTGTGTTTGTGTTTGTGTACGAGATTATGTTTGCATGAATATTATTATAAAACGACATATTGGACTAATTGAGTATGTTCCAAGTTAAGATAAGTTAGGTTAAGTTAGCCCTACGACTTTAGAATCTTGGGATCAGTAGGTACCCGAAAGGATACCTACTAAAACTATACTAACCTAAACAGTTACTTACATTTGGTGAGTTAAAAAAATACATTTTCACATGGTGTAAATAGATGGGGACGATCGATCGATGAATAGTATCAAACGAGTTTGGCTAATTTTCGGTTTAATGTTTGTTTTGATCGATTGATGAATTGAAGAGATCAATAGTGTGAAATTTACAATTGTATGTTTTGAGCAAACGACATAATACATCTAAGATGAAATCGCCAATGTGGTTTTATTTCCAGTCGATAGTATCGAAAATGAGTCGATTGTAACTAAAACAAAACTATCGATACTATCGATACGCGTCGATATATCATAGATAGTTTGATAGTATCGACCACTTTTTCGTAATACTATCGATATAATCGATAGTATCGATACTATCGTACTTCAATAGTATTGATAGTATCGATAGTATCGACAAATTTCAATAATATCGCTTAATTTTTACTATCGATACTATCGATAGTATTGCAGCATGTCAATATTTTCGATAGAATATTCGCGCTATCGACTTTTTTTCAAGGTCAACTATCGATAGCGGAACTATCGCTATCGCAACAACACTACCCTAATCACAGATGAAAAATATATGTATCCAGATAGTCCTAAGTACCTAACTGTTCAAAGTACGGATAACAGTAGCACGTCAGTCATGGAAGCACTGCGGTATCTTGCACAGTTGTAATACGGGCTAGTTTGCAACAAAAGTGGGTAGCCCGATGTGCTGGTGCTGTACATCTTGGATAAATTTTATTAACCACTGGATATGAAGCGCAAGAGCGAATGTATGAAAACATCATCAACTAATTTCTGCGGGGGCGGGGGAAACTTGTCGCGTCGATTATTGACATTCAGTGCATGAAAGTGTCGATATATTTTATCGATTTGTGCTGAACGAATGAATGAATGAATCTTTAGTAAAATGATATTTAATTTTGATCACCAAATCAATAGATTACATTATGGGCATGTTTGATGCACAAACCATCAAATGAACAATTGAAACATAGAACGTCATTTTATCGTCGAACTCCCTAAGACATTGTGTACGACAAGCGCGTTAGTACCATAGTAGTACTATCCCCTAAAGGGATAATAATTTTATGGTAAGTACACATAGCCTAGCACCATTAAAATCCTCCTATGGGATAATTAAGCAGTAGATTTTTTGCGTTAGCATTAAAACACGCTGGTGTATAATGGATACCACATATTCGATGAGGGTTCCCTCTATCTGGCAGAATCTTTTTGCTCCGAAAGTCACTTGGCATAACACACTTGGCATAATTTTCTTTAGTCGAATATTATTCAGGCAGAATATTCTGTAAGCATAATTATTGTTTGGTCGAATATTTATATGCCCGAATTTACAATGGCATACTTTTAAGACAGCAGAAATTTATAAGGCATAATAATTATGCCTTATAAATTTCAAAAAATAAAAAAAATAAAGTATGCAAAGTAAAATTTTGCCAAAGGTAATTATTACCTTTGGCAAAATTTTACTTTGCATACTTTCGCTAAGCATAATGTTTATTAAGTAGGTACGATGTTTATTTGGCATAATTTGACTAGGCATACTATGAAGAAAGCAGAATTTCGTTTAGAATAATTTCACTACGCATATTGATATTTCTTTTTAATGGTATTTTACCCTAAAATTGAATTTAAAAGTCATTAAGTTGTGGTACAAAAGTTCGTGACAGAAACGAATCGGTGCAAAACCGACTCCACGCAGTCTTGTTTGCCCCACCCCTAGAGTGTAATTCAAAATCGCGTAGGCGCGGAGGGGCGAGGCAGCCCGCGAGCTGAGGAGCAGGTGGTTTGAAAGCTCGTCGCCGCGGCTGAGGCTGGCCGGCTAAGCCGGCCAGCAAGCCGAAGCTGTGGTGGTGAGCAAAAACCATCTGCGACGATAAGCTCGCGTGGGACTGCCGGAGCCCCGCAGCGCCGGAGCCATGACAGAAACCATGCATGTTGCATGCAATCTGTTGCTTGCTTGCATGCTGCATGCTTGCTTACTTGCATGTTACATCCTTGCTTGCATACATGCAAGCAGTTATGCATGCATGATTGCTTGCATGCTTGCTTGCTGCATGCTTTGCTTGAATGCTGCATGCTTGCTTGCATGCTGCATGCTTGCTTGCATGCTGCATGCTTGCTTGCTTATACATACACACATAGTACATGTGTGCAAGCTCTGTGTCAAATCACACTATGCCGAAGTTACGCGACTGAAGTTCGGCATGATTACGCCTGCAATGCTATTTGAATTACTAACGACACATTAAGCCGAGAGTTCGGAACGTAAAATTAGCCGCGGAACTTCGCTCGCGTAACTTCTGCATTGTGTGTTTAGTGAGACACAAAGAACACACATTTTAAGTAAGTTCGGCGCTGATGGTGTGTCATATCAGCCGAATACGTCGGAACGTATAATCAGCCGCGAATCTTCGGTCGCGTAACTTCGGCATAGTGTGTTTACTGTTTAGACACTTATACTCGGCCCGGCGAACCTTGATCCCTATGACAGGTCATGTTAGTGATGCGTCGTGTCGATGTAACTTTTTTATAGGTGCTCAGCAGACTGTTGAACCTGCAGAAACAGCAAACAAAGCGGACATATTTCTTGGATGAAATGGCAAAATCCAAAGGTCGCACAGTGATTCGGCTGGAGCCCTATAGAGATGAGTAAGTAATGCTTCTGATATTACTCGGGTGATATCACGCGACGGCGTACCTACTGATACAATATTACATTACGCGGCAGTGCACTGTTTTGCGCATGTCTAAGCCCTACCACTGCCAATATAATGCGATCTAGACGATATGGGTACACATCAAAGGTGGGTAATTTGTATTTATTTCAACATAATTATGTACATATTATGTATGTACTTTTACTCCAATCTCACTATTTGACTTTGCATCAAATTCAATGTAAATAAATATTGTTTGCGTTTGTGCAGCCAGACATAACACCACTCCGCCATTCACAGCCCATAAAATGCTGACATTATTGGAAAAAGTTTGCAGTCAAGTGACTACGGAGAATTGGAGGAAAGTCGTTGAAAAGACCAAAAAACTTTGTTTTGATGATTGGGATCGAGACGTGCTTACGATAGCATTGTAGATGAGCCGTTTTTGATAAACGTAGGCGACAGCAGCTGCAGTTGAGACTTCGAGTCCGAGACACAAGCCCTTATGTCATTATCAGATTCAGATTAAAATATATAAATAAATGTTCGCTGAACAGCTTTTGTTTTATTCGGTTTTGTCCTTCCGTTTGTGACCGCGTGTGGGGTGCTTAAATAATATACACGTAGTATAAATCTCCAGGTTCTACTCCAATAGATTTATTCCGACAAAATAGCACAAAGATAAAGCACAAAGTCAGAGAAAGTACAAATAGAGCCCATATTCTGGCATGCAGCACGCTTTTATACAAATCAAAACCCTGAACAACGGTAGCAAACAGATGGGGACGATATCCGTTTCCATATCTGAACATTTATATTGAATATTTATTTGTAGGGATAAACAATCTGATAATTAATTATATATAATTTCATTAATCATTACTGAATTTAGTTAGTCTTTTAGGTTATTATTTTAATAGTTACAATATTTGAAATAAATCTTACCTTCACTAACCAATCAGAGTCAACTTCCTTTGGCGCAAAAATTAACATTTGGTATACGGCAAACATAAAAGTCTAATAAGTGTCCTAATAATCTTTAAATATTCAATTTACAATAAATAAAATATAATTATAATAATTAAATCATCTCAAGAATAATCCAAGTAATTTTTATATCATATCCGAATTACATTCAACATGGAGAACACTTCCAGCATTTCCACAATAAACGATATTATTATGACAAATCTAGATAGGTGTATAAATTATGATGTATTAAACATATGACGAAGAGAATGTGTAATTTAGTGAATACAGTGGTGTTACATAAGTCACACACAGTATGTGGTTTAGTGCATTACAGAACGAAGTAAATATGTTGGGCAGACTAGGATCGGGAATCATCTTGTAACACGTTATTTTTTTAATTCTTTTGGGTATACAATCGTGCGTGCATATGTATGCCGCGCTCCGTTCTATTCAATAAAACTAATACTTAAAGTATGAAAAAGTAACGTCACTCATAATTTATCACTATATTATGCCACACATGAAAACTGATACTAATAAAATCTAATCTTAAATAAAACAAAACCTGGCGTCCCCAGAAATATTTTATAAATTTGAGTGAAATAAAAAGAATATAGCTATATATAATAACTAAATAACAATAATGACTATAACTTAAATGATTATAAATGATGTACACTCGATTCTATTATCGATATTTGTTTATATAGATATTTTTCGCGCTAGTCGATATCTTCCAAACGAAGTAACTTTTGCAGGACTTAGACGTAAAGTCTTGTTGAGATAATTTCTTGTAAATGTTAAGAATTGTTAGAATTCCGACGGAATATCATTGTAATGGCATATATCTATCGAAATTAATAAATGTATTTTTAAGAAGAATCCAATTCGATTCTAATGTAACGGTGGCGCCACTACAAAACAAGGTTGTGTCGTAGGAATAACTGTCAATGTCATAGGGATCAAGGTTCGCGCTGTATGGACTCTGTCCAAAACCGTGAAACCTGTTAATAAAAAATAAAAATAAATGAAAGGTTCGCGGGAGTTTAGCGCGGGAAACGAGAAGAGGAAGTTGGATTTTGTTTCTTCATTTTAGAAATTGTTTTGTTCATTTCTTCTGTTCGGAAAATTGAACTTTCATGTGAAGATAGACGGGTGGAAAATAGCTTTTCCATCCCTAGGGTGGAAAAAGATTTAGTTTTAATTGCTACGATCAGACATGGAGCTAAAGGTAATTGAGTCACATTATATTATTCAAATAAACAAGCTTTCATATTTTTAAGATTAGCTAAACATTTAAAGCGTTTTTATTATGGTGACTGATTTGAAAAATGTAGAATTAATCTATTTTTTTACAATTTATAATCTACAAATATATTTCGGTTGCCCGCCATACATAGCCTCGTAACGCCCAGGCCATTTTTACAAAACATTAGCTTACAGCCCAGATGCCTTTTTAAAGGTTCTCATGGTGCGAACCCGGGGGTGATGAAAATTAAAAAAAAGTGTTTTATGATCTCCGTATGAGCGTGCGATTATTTCTGCATGTAAAAGTATGTCAGTGGTAGGGTTTGTGTTCCTAAATAACCCCAAATTCGTTATCCTTTATTTAGGCATATGGGCTTCAATATATACAAAACCCGCTTTTTGCAAAATTCATATTTTTTAAGTTTTGGAGTAACAGTAGACAATACTGCGTTTATTTCATATTATAAACATTTAACATTAGCACTGTGACAAGAAAATATCAATTTTTGAACAAAATGTACATTATTACCTGTACTATTTATTTTTTATGGCTCGTTTATCACCATGTTTTAAGAGTTCCATCGGAAGAAATCCATGTCCAACAAAGAACAAAAGCATAAATTGACAAGTTTCTAAATCGGGAACTAAAATCACTCTAGCAACCCATATGCCTTTTAAAATCAACACTATAGCAAATGGAGATATTCTTATAGATAAATTAAATATTTTTAGAATACGAGTAGGTATTAATGAAAAAACTGAATGTACCAGAGTTATCAAGTCGTTTATTGTGGGAACAAGGCTTTATAAACATCTTAAATCGGCAACATCATCATCTCCAAATGGATCATCCTCTTCTATATCTGACTGACTTAATACTTCTTAAGCTTCTTCGATTTGCTGATCTCGCATTAGGTTACCTTAAAAGGATAGATTAGGTACTGATAAATATTCTGTACCAGACTAAATAATGGACTTTACATAATGCAGGAGAAAACGGTCAAAGTCATACAACAAATTTAATTGATTAGTGGTATATTCCCTTATACCTTTTAAAATCTAATGAATATGTAAATACTCTTTTACCTTTTAAAAGGTGACCGAATTTAACGGAAGTTATATTACATATGCTTTATTTTCGCGTAAATCTTAATGAAATTGTAATATTTACATATTTTTCAACAAGCAGAGTAACATACTTTCAGCGAAAAAACCTAAGATTACATCAATAATCATGGATTTACTTACCACGTCATCTACATCTGTCCGTCTTGACTGACATTTCACCGGAAATGACAGATATTTTATTTTTCTGTCGGCACTTTTGCTTAACCATATACAAAATCAGACTTTCCAGTATCCGAATTGACAACATTTCAAAATTTTGGTATACACATTTTTATTTTTTTCCTGAAAGAATTTCTAAAATGTAAGCACCCATATTTTTTCATTTTCATTTCTTGTCAGTATTTTCCCTAACAATAATTGTTTAAAATCTCCTCATTCTAAAAGAGCGTAAGTGCATGAGGGTGGATATCACGAGGTCATGTCTTTGCTATATTCCATTTAAAAAAAAAGTGACGTTAATAGTGTTGTGGTCTGTATCAATTGTAGAATTAAGATGTCGATAACGATATTAATGGTATATCCATTAAGTATTTCATTTTACTTTATTATGTAACATTATCTGATTTAAGCTATGCAAAAAGTAACTAAACAAAGCTAACGTAGCATCCTTTCTTATTTAATATTATAATGATGTCTGAATATTACTCAATTATTTTCTCATACCTACAAATATCAATCATATTTCGAATGAGGAATTATGATGATTATTTGTTATCTAAACTAAAAAATAAATTGAATGCAACATGCATTTTTTTAAATAATCTTCAATTTAGCATATCGTATATTATCGATAATGTCCAATACAACACCGGAAACAACAACAACACTTAATGTCAAAGTGACAGATGACAGCAAGGTCATATGTACAAAAGTATTTTTTTTTCCTGTGAATTGCCAACTTCCATGTTCTTTCCAGTCTTTTTCATTTAACTTTAAAAATAAAGCGCAAAAAAATCTGAAAAATATTAGTCGTGTTTAGAATCACTAAGTCTTGAAATGGTTTTCGAATTTTCATACCTTTAAGAAAATGAAATGTTGTCAATTGAAAACGTTAATAGATTTGACGCGTAATTTTAAATGTTATGGTGCGTTCAAATCAGATACCTTTCAAAAGGTAGTGTGGGCGTTTATATCATGAATTATTACAATGTCTTGGGCCCGTAACACTTTTGAGCTAATACCTTTTAATAGGTATCTGGGCGTTACGAGGATAATGTCACTTTTTTTTTTCATTTTAAATTGTCACATTTTGTTTGTCTTTGACGATATTTTTTTTAAGTTTGGTCGATTATTGCATAATATTGTCATAATGCCGCCATTTTGAAGACCAAGAAGCAGCCCACTCGACCGGTTCCTATATAAAGCGAGCGCGCCCCTGCGCCGCCCTCATTTTGCCCCTGGTCGTCGTAGCGTTAACATCTCTTGCACATAATAATTTTGTGTTCTAGCTATCCTATTTTCTTGATTTAGAATATAATTTGTTCGTTTAGAATATTTACTGTAAAATGTAGAATATTATTTATAAGTTTTGTTTCTCGTAAAGTACAGTTTATTTTGATGTAGATTTTGTTTAAATAAATACACGGACGAGTAAAAAAGAAAGGACTCCGCACCGCGATACTAGCAAGTGAAGCCACTTTTATGCTGTATGTGTGTGCGTCACGGGGATACCAGTTGACACAAATATTTCTCCCTTTATTGTGTAGGCGTATCAGAATGGCGGAAGTGCAAATTTTACTCGTTTATGCATGTGAGCAATGCAACCACAATTAAAATAAAAGTAATATAAGTCGCCAACCTGATATCGGTATGGCTAGATAAAAATTACATACCTGTAATTATTTTGGTTGGATTTCATTATATGTAAATAAAAAGTGCTTGCCAGCTCTTCTAATTATTATTACGAATACAAAAAAATAATTCATTTGCTTGATTTTCTGTTACACAAACACTGCAATTTATTTAAATGACAAAAAATAAAGAACAAAAAAAAGAATTATATACTTAAGTTAAATTTAAAAACTTAAAAAGGTTGTGTTTATGCAGTAGAATACTGCTTTAAAACCAACTTGTAGTTTTTCAGTGCGCGAGTCCAACTTGCACTTACTTAGCCTGTTTTTTCGGGTACAGTCCCTATTTATTTTCCGGCCACACTGGCTGTTACTGTCACCGGCATATCACGTGGAGTGGAAGTTCTGTGTTCCAAATAAATATTTTTTGTATTTTAAAAAGAACAGAAATTAACGTAATAGGTACTGGTTAACCTATGAAAGGTTATTCCTTGGCACTTTTTTTGCAGAAGCGTAATATTTTTACACCGTTTAACGATACACGACGGTATTTTTTCATTTTTTTATACGCGAAGGTTTGCACTGACACAGACGATGGCAGAGAGGGTAATGGCGGCCGATCGGCTTACTTTTGCGTCAGTGTGTGCGTGTAGCTTCGTATTTACACGTATGCTGGCTTACTTTGGGTGCTTCACTTTTTATGTAGGTGACGCGGAGTCCTTACTTTTTTTACTCGTCCGTGAATAAATATAACCAGTCCCTTGTGTTCGTTTTTTTTTTTTTTTTATTTTGCTAGTTAACGCTAAAAATAGATTATTAAGCAGGCGGAGGCGACTTGCCGACATTTTTGTTGTTCATTAATCTTCTTACTCACTCCCACCTTTAGCTGTCATTCATAGCGCTATCTCATGAGGCAGAATTGAACCTAATATTTGACATAACCTGTGGTAGTTTTGGTGACAACCAATCAACCAATATCAACCAATAATCTTTATTTCTCATCACATATAATCTTAAGTATAAATAGTGGCAACTTAGATACTTAGTTATGTAAGTTTAGTTACAAGACTTAGTTAGGAACAAGACGTACGTGTGAGACTGGTGCCTTTGCTAGGTATAGTACCTGTGTTACAGGTCACCAGACTCCACCACTTCGAACGGCCATAGTTTAGTTTATGAGTAAATTAGGTACATATCAGGTTCAAGTTACATTCATATCATACACGTGTGTGTGTGTGTGTGTGTGTGTGTGTGTGTGTGTGTGTGTGTGTGTGTGTGTTTGAGTGTGTGTGTGTGTGTGTGTGTACTAAGACAGAATCGTAATTAAATTTTTAGTAGACTCATAGTCAGGGTCCAACAGCCACAGTACAATTTTATTCTTGCAGGAATATCTGGGTAGAGGATAAATTTTGAGGACAGTGTTAAGTTTAGAGTATAAGTAGTCGCCCAGAAAACAGAAGAATCTCTGGGCAAATACTGTTCTGAAGGGTGGTAACGCTATGCGGTCCAAAACTCTCCTACGTCGGTTGGGTATCAACTCTAGATTAAAAGGGACTACAAGTGTTTACGCAGCACTATCGATAGGATGAACAGTTGTCGTACAGTAAGTACTTTCCAGTAGTTGTATACTTCGGTAGTGGGGCATTGCATGGGAAAAAAGCAGCAGTTTTTAAGACAGCTCTTTGTGCTCTCTCAACTCTTTTTAGGTGAGTTTTGTACGCGCCACCCCAGGAGGAGATGCAGTATCCCAAGAGGGACTGGCACACCGATAAGTAGACCATTTTGATCGTCTTGTGGTCAGCAAGATGTCTCAAGGTTTTGAAGATGTAGAGTGTCTTCCGGACTCTAGTAGAAATTAGGTCAAGATGGGAACAGAAGCTTAGATGTGAGTCAAGCATCACACCCAAATACTTGACGGCATCGGAGTGTGCCAGGTTCGGACATAGGCAGTGCAGGTTATTGGAGCATGTATTTGCATGAGATATTAGTCGATAGCCGGTCGGTTGTCCACGAACGTTGATGGAGAAAGTTAGGTAAGTAGTTTTAATTTGCTACATTAAGGGCCAGGGAGTTTGCGGAGAGCCAAGCAGATACCTGGTTCAGTCCATCCTGGGCGAGACAGTAAGCTTTGCTCCAGTCACTGGTGACAAGTAACCTTGTTTTCGCAAGGTTGCGTTCTTCTCCTATTATTATTGTCTGTGAGAAAAAATCGATCGATATTTATAACAATGATTTGAAATATTTGATATCTTTATTTCCGTGATATTTTCCGTGCCTTTACTGTCCTTCTTATCTTGTGTTTTATGTATAACGACAGTTAACAAACTGATATGTGATGTAAAATCTTGAGACTTCATCTCTCGCCAAACAACATAATATCTAAATAAAATGATTTATTTTTCCTCACAGTCGAAATGAAAAATAGTATGTATAACTCGGGTGAAAGCACCCATTTCACTTTTGAATTATTAGCGCTCTCACTACGTACGAGCGCCAAGAACTTCTCGAGTGAAATGGGTCACTTTCTCCCCTTGTATAACAATCTACTATTTTCTTGTAATTTATTGGGATTTTATGTTGGAATCATCAAAATAATGTGTGCCATTGAAAAAAAGACAAAGGAGAAAAAAAGTAAAGCGTGCTCTGATCGCAGATCGCGCCCTCTGATTCGGATCGTTATTCTCGTGCTGCTTTTGACTGCCTCGGTGGTGGCGCAGCGGTAGGAGGGTCGCACTTAAAAGCGACGGCTGCCAGAGGTCCCGGGGGTTCGATCCCTGGGTCAGGCCAAAAATATGTACCTGGGTTTTTCTATATAGAAATTCTAAGGGCAGCCCGGAGTTTGAAAGTTGGCGGTGTTTCACCCCCGTGCCTCGGAAAGCACGTAAAGCCGTTGGTTGTTGGTCCTGCACCTGATATCTCTCCGGTCGTGTCAGATTGCTGTCCCATCGTGCCATGAGAGAAACTTCCTTCTTGAGCATTGAAATGCGAACGCCAGCCCCGCAGTTCTATGAGTTAGTTTTGGCTAGGCTAGTTTAATGTTATAATGTTCAATATTTATTTTTTCATATTATTATAGTTGTCACACACCCCTTCCCGTGCTTTCCTTAATCAAGCTTGGGTGTAATTTGTGTATAGAGATGCTGCCTGCACAACAGTATTTGTTTGTTTTGTTGTGTGGTAGGTATGGTATACACACCATACACGAATTTTATTTTTTTATACATTTTACATGCTCCTACTTGCTTTACATAATATAAGTTTCATTATTAATTAAATTTTCTATGTCAGTTGACAAATATGTATAATAAAAGAACAAAATAAAAAAGAGTTACATCGGATAAATCTACTGTTTTCTAATTCTATTAATATATGTGAAAGTTATCGAATCGTGACCAAATCCGTAACAGAATAGTTCTGAATCGGAAGGCTGGTTTTCTTTCCTCCCACAATTTAGTAGGTACACTTACATCCAATGAATGCCTCATGACAACGCTACAGTTTCTGCCTGTCTACCTGATGATCTTCTAGCGTGTTAATTCTGCACCTATCTAGTTGCCTCTTCTTCTATCCGTTGCTTGTTAAAAAAAAACTGCCTCCTAAAAAACGGGCTAAAGTTTTTTTGTCAGTTTATTTTTTAATGGTATTTTGTTATTTACACATATCTCAAAAACTACTTGACCAATTTTGATGAAACTTACAATGTACCTGATTGAACTAAACTGAAACTCGCACCTTCTCGCGTAGTTCGCGCGTTTCTACGAAACTACGCCGTAGCTAGTAAGCTATCAAGAGGCGAAGGGCATCAGTGTCGTTTGTACAACTACTCCTGAGTAGCTCGTCGCTGACCAAAACAAGAGCTTGTATTAAATTAATTAACTCCTTTTTTCGAAGTCGGTAAAAAAATGATCGTGTTATTTGGTCGAATGCGTGGTTTTTCGGATTTGTTAAAAAGCCTTTTGTATACCCTGTAACAAAAGTAGCACTGCCCGCTAAATTCGAGGCAGAGGCCTAAGTGTAAGACCTTAGCCGCTCCAGGTATGCAAACCTCTGCTGCGTTGCGCTGTCTCGGCACTTACCAGCGCGCGGTTATTTTCGCAACTTGCATGTGTATAAACACATGCAACAAAACTTTCAGTTGGTAGTTCTTGTAGTTAAAGACAATATGAATGAGTTTCCAACCTTTAATCGAGTTATAAACATTTCGTGCGTTTATAAATAAAAATAGCAGGTGATAGGAGCTAATTTTGAGTAGCAAACGTCTTAATAGGGTGCTTTACATTTGTACATTACTCGGTTATTACTCGGTTCTTAGCGTACTCGGCGGAATTTTTGATACTCGTACAACAAGTAACTCCGGTTTAATGCTGAGCATACTCGGCTTTAGTAAAGCAATATATTTGATGATTAAACGAACTTCAAAGTGAAGTTCGATCATAATTATATAAAGAGCTTCATTCTTCAGATATTATTAACCCGGTAGTCCCTTTAACCTACTAGGCGGCTTCGCACATTTTTAAAGATTTTATTTCTTTTAAAAGGAATTAAAATCTTTGTATTTTTAACCGACTTCAAAAAAGGAGGAGGTTATCAATTCGACTGTATGTTTTTTTTATTTTATTTTTTTTGTATGTATGTTACCTCATATCTCAGTCGTTGGTCGACCGAATCGAAATTTTTTTTCACCTACTTAGAGGGTGTACCTTCTAGTTGGTCCCATTTTTTCCATTTTGGGATCTGATGATGGGATCTTGGTGTAATCGAGGGAAACCCTCAAATTTTAAAGGTACGTATCGTGTTTCTTTACTAGAATCTTAATGTTGACGTGTTGTTACGTCTGATAGTCAACATCTTGTGGGGCTGAGCTGATGGTGGAACTCCATCACTTTGACCACCAAGCATCAACTATCACAGCACCGACTCCAAAAAGAAATTGTTTGCCTAAAACGGATTCCTTTCCTTTCAATGGTGAAGAGTTTATTAAAGACTTTTTAGTGCATTTTGGTTTTGAAGTCGGTTTTTACTTTTTTTATTAGGAATAAGAAAAATACATTTATTTGACTACTACCTTTTTCCCCTCCATTACTACCCCACCATAGCACCGGTTGCATGGCACGCACACTGAAGCTCATTTTTCAGAGTACCTAAATTGCAAAACCTTCATAGGGCATTCGGGATTCGAAGATATTATCACCCACCCGGTGATAATATCTTCGAATGAAGCTGTTTATATAATTATGATCGAACTTCACTTTGAAGTTCGTTTAATCATCAATTAATTTCACAGCTTCATTCTTCAGATATTATTAACCCGGTGGATATTTAGAGTAACGGGTTTTGCAATGAAACATTAGTATGATCATATCAATTATTGCTTTATTTATAACACTATTATTCATTTATTATTTATAAATACTTAACTACTTGTTACATATCTCTATCAAGTATTTAATACTTCTTTATTATTTAATAATCATACTTATAGGTAACAATATTAATAATATTGATTCATAATGTAAAGTAGGTATTAGGTTTTAATATACTCAATATTTTTTAAGTATAAAAGTAATAAATACTATAGTTTAATTTATAAATCAAGGTAAATCATTGATTAGGAAGACAAACTGATCTTGCAAACGACCCTACGTCTTGGATTTCTCTTTGGTAGAACCGAGCAAAAGTACTAGAATTGCTTGTCCAGCCTGCTGCTTTTCTGATCGTTTCTATGTTAGCGCCGCCACGGCTGGCAGCTGATGTGGCTGCATGGCGTGTGCTATGAGCTGTGAAAGTATTTATGTCTACCCCACTGTTTGCCAATACTTGTTTTATCCACCGACCAATTGTTTGGGTGGTTGGAGTTCTATGGGGCGGTTTAAAAGTCAACAGCAGTTTACCGTTATTTTGGTTCCTTAGAGTTTCTGTTTTTCTTATATATTCTGTTAGGGTCGTTGCTGGGCAGATACTAATGTTTTCATGAAAATATGGCAAAGTTATAAGTGGTTGGTCACGGCCAGGGCCGATGTTTTAATAACATCGGTTACTATAATTTTTATGCAGTTGTTAACTATGGAAATGTTACCTACTTTATTGGATAAGTGATAGTGTTTGTACTCTTTGTGCTGTGAAAATTGCCAAAAGTGTTACTAGTTTTTTGGTTATGTTTTCTAAGGTAAGTTTTGTGTTCGGATATAATTTAGATAAATATGTTAACACGACTTGGGGGTCCCATGTATGTGTATATTTAGGTGTGTTGGGTTTCAACTTAAACGCTCCTTTGATCAAACGTTTCACACAATCTTCACTTCCTATATTATTTTCTAATAGTAATGACAATGCTGAACGATGCGTGTTGAGGGATGAGTACGAGCAACCTTTTTGAAACTGTTCTGCTAAGAATGTTAAAATATGGTCATTACAGAACTGCCACCAAATTTTATAGGAGACGTTGTATTGTTTCATTGTGTTTTCAGATAGTGAAGCTAACATTAGATTAATGGCTTGTATTGGCGTTGACTGTCGTTCAAAGGCTTCTTGCAAAGCCTCACGGCACCCAGGGTAAGGGTTTTGTGTAGTGGGTGATAATCCCTGAAAGGAGAGTGCAAAAGATCTTTATGTGGACTGAAATATATTATGTCGGATGATGCGAGGCTTTTCAGAAGCGGGAACCATGGCTGTGAAGGCCAATGTGGAAATACTAGTATGCTGTTTGCGTTATCATCATCGATTTTTCTTAAACATTTAAGTATTAAAGAAAAGGGTAGGAAAGCATAGAAATTCACATTTTTCCAGTTAAGGGTGAATGCATCTATTGCAAAAGCGTCAGGATCTTGTCTCCAAGACACTTTGTGCACTTTGCATTTGAACGAGAGGCAAACAAATCTATTGCCGGTTGGCGGAACTGTAGAATTATGTTTTTAAACGCTTTATTTGATAATTGCCACTCAGTATCAGGATTAACTATACGTGATTCAAAGTCAGCGTAATTATCTTTAGTATTGACATAAGACGCAAATAACCAAATATTTCGTGTTTCACACCATTGCCAAATGAGACGCGACAGATCGTTTAAGTGTGGAAACTGAATGCCTCCCATGCGGTTTACGTAACTTATAGCAGTTGTATTGTCTATACGTAACAATATTGTACAGTTGGATTTTTCAGTTGCAATACCTTTAATCCCAGAAAAACAGCTAATAATTCTTTGTAATTTATATGCTGCTGCTGTTCATCAGCTTTCCACGGGCCGTGGGCACTATTATTTCCACAAGTGGCGCCCCAACCCGTGTTAGAGGCATCTGAGTAAATTTCATGATCGAAATATGAGTGTCGCATGGGGTTTGAAGTTGTGAATATATTACTTAACCACCATTTAAGATCTTTTAATATGACACTCGGCAGTGTTACAGATCTTTCGAAATTTTGACTACTTAATAAGGCTAAATATTTTTGTCTTTTTAATATTTTGGTGTATACCCAACCATATTTTACGGCTGGGCAAGCACAGGTTAGTACTCCGATCAATTGTGCAAATTCTCTAGATAAAGTTATGAACTTCTTGACCCAACTGGGCGATATTGTTTCGTTTTTCGTCGGGTAATGTAATTTTTAGTGTTTTAGTGTCGAAGTTAACCAAGAAACCCAAGAAATCTACAGACACGGTTTGGAAGTAAAGAGCTTTTGTTAAAGTTTATAACAAAACCTAGGGCTTGCAGAAGTCTTAATGTCTCATTTACGTTATTTTTGCATATTACAAAATCATCTCCGATGCATAGAATATCATCTAAGTGAATAACTGATTTGAAGCCAGGATTTCTTAGATATGAAACTACTTCTTTCATAATTTTTGTAAAGACCCAGGCTGCAACAGACAACCCATAAGGCATGGCAGTGAACTCGTTAGTTAGGACTTTTGACTGAGGCTTGTCTTGAAATTGAAAACGTAAATATTTTCGATCATCTTGGTTAATTGGGATTAAAAGATAGGCTTCTTTTTTTTAATCTATTGTTGCTAAGTAACCATTTTTTGGAATAAGTTTGGATGCCGTTCGATGATCTTCATTTTAAAATGACACTTCGAAATAAATTTATTAAGACTTTTTAAGTTTAGAATAAACCGTTTGTCGCCGTTGGGTTTTGGCGCTAAAAAATATGTCGATAAATATTGGTCTGGACTAGCTGTACACTGTGTTATGGCACCTAAATCTAACAGTTTATTTATGGCAATTTTCAGATCATGTTTCTCAGTAGAAGACAAGTTTAATGGAGTTGTATTAGGTCGGAAACTTCTTCACAAAAAGGAATACGAAAACCGTTTTTAATCCATTCCAGTACAAAATGATTACAGGTTATATCTTGCCAATGCTTATAATAATTTGATAATCTGCCTGCGTGACTTACCTGTATCATTGTTGTGGTGTTCGAGGTCTCATTTGATGTGCAGGGCGTGGGCCCCTCGGAAGGGGTGGGCCCGGTGGTGTCACGATCGAGGTTTGATGTCGAGGGTTGAGGGCAGGCTTTCTGAATCCTCCTCGACCCCTGGATGGGTAGCGAGGAGGGGCCTGCCAGTTTTCCGAATAGGCTGCACGGGATGTTGAGGGTTGATGATGTTTTGCTTGATTTTGGTTTCTTTTCATCTGATTGCCTTGTCTCTCTAATGTTTTTGCCGCTTTTATCTTTTCAGCGAGATTAGCTCCAAACAGTAACTCATCTCGTTCAGTGTTGTTTGTGACGCTTACAGTAGTTTTGTCCAGTCCTGCATACACAACTCGGGTTCTTATTTTTGTACGCAGTGCATGCAAGTCGCAAAGCATACGGCAACTATTGCTTAGGTGTTTTAGGGCCGACGCTTTGATGTCACTTGTCATTAAAATCTCCATGGCCCTGTTAACGGCTGTGATAGTCGTGCCTATTTGTTGTTGGTTTAAAACCCATCTTTTATACTTTGTTTTCCTTAAGTCTGTTATTGCGGCCGCAATCTCTGGGTTGATTTTTGGCGCTTGTAAAAGCCGGCAGTTGTTCCTGATTGCATATTCTTTTAATAGTTTCTCTCTAGCCTCTTTGGTGAGGCCTCTTTTGAGAAGAGGCAGCCAAGCCTTTCATGGATATCAGATCCATATTCTGGAGACTCGTCGGTTGATTCTCCCAACGCTGCGATTAGATCTGGGTCTATTTCTTGTGGCTTTGTTGGAGATTCATGCACGGTATTTTCGCCTGATGTAGATGGCATTGTTGTTTCTAATGCTGTAGCTTCTTCTGTTACATTTGTATCTAGAACTGTTCCTTCGAAAGGAATTTCGATTATGTTGTTAGCCTCGGGAGGGTCCTCCTCGGTGGCCTCAATAGAAAGAGATTCATGATGTGAATCGTCCGTAACTAAAAATAAAATTAAGAACAATATGAACAATGTAAAAGTTTGAAAATTAATAAGATGGGCAACTAATCAATAAGATTGATTAAGTAAGGGTCAAAAGACTAATGATTAACTTTTTCTTATGCGAGAGAAGACTACAAACTAGTCCACTACATGGACTTTTCTAAAAACAACATACACATTTTTGTGTTTTGCATAGTTAGCTTAAGCTACTCTCGACCGATCTAAGGAAATCGGTTCTGGGTTTTTATTGCGATAGGATGCTGTACATTTGACAGCGACTCTCGGTCAATCTTGTTAAGGGATTGACTCTGGGTCTTTATACGCTTGCATGGTGCATGCAAGGTATCAGATTATGTAAGAAATAACACTATATTGAAGTATATTTCGGTTACATACCTGTTACACTATCGTCGTCAGTTGTATATTCACTTTGAACACTTAAACTGTTTTCTTTTCTTCTAATTTTTGCGATTTTTCGCTCATAATGGGCTATTAGTTCGTCAGCATTTCGCTTGGACATTTAGAATACGTGCGTTGGCCGCCGCGCACGAAAAAGGAATGAGCTTCAGTGTGCGTGCCATGCAACCGGTGCTATCGTGGGGTAGTAATGGAGGGGAAAAAGGAAGTAGTCAAATAAATGTCTTTTTCTTATTCCTAAAAATACACAGATTTTAATTCCTTTTAAAAGAAATAAAGTCTTTAAAAATGTGCGAAGCCGCCTAGTAGGTTAAAGGGACTACCGGGTTAATAATATCTGAAGAATGAAACTGTGAAATATAATAAGGTAGATATATCATATAAACAACAACCGAAATCTTTCACAATCTCAATAATGTAAATTATAATTAATAAGTATTAATGGGACAAAAGGAGCAGGATGTTAAAAAATAAAATGTATATTAAATGATTAAAAAAGATAAATTATGATGCAGGAACTCAATGCTCTCTGCAAGTTCTGGTAACAGCCTTTTCCTTTTTTCTCCGAAGAAGTTACCAGCCTCCGTAAAAAATCACTCGTTATGCATGCACGGTGCTTGCAGGTGCACAACATTCCATGAGTTTACGGCAGTCTTACTCGCTAGCGACGACGTAAAAAGTCTACGGAAAATTGCAGAGCGCCTCTAGCGGTCACTTCAAAAAACTATTTTTTTTCCATACACTTTTTAAGCGTCGTCGCTAGTGAGTAAAATCGCCGTAAACTCATGGTAAGGGTTCTGAATAAAATTCGGTACTCAGTAAAACTTTTACTCGACACATCTCTAATAATAAGCAAAAACTATAATTTCATTTCTTTTTTTTATGAAATAAAACACATAATATATATCACCTATGTAAGTTTGTAACACCTAGTTTGCATGCATGAATAAATGAAAAAGTGAAAATGAAATAATTTATTAAATAAAAATACAACTAAACGCAGGTATATGTGTTGTGGGTGCACCACATGGACCAAATGGGTGAGGCTTTTATGCCACGTTCAACTAAGCGGGAGCGGTGAACGTCGAGACGCGCGTGGACCGGCCGCGTGGCACCCTCGGCACGGTCCGTCCAAAGCCTCTCTGCCAGCGCCGCAGCCCGCGGCCACACGCGCGCGTCCAGGCCGCCACTGCTCAGCGAAGACGACCATACCGTAGCCTCACCTCCCTCCACGAGCCCGATCAACTTCCGAGCCCACGGCCGGTACTCATACACGCGCTGCCACGAATTATAAGGCGCTCCTCCGCTCTCCTCATACCAAGCTCCCAAGCCACTATTCAAATCCCAAGCGTCTTCATGAGAAATCACACTCCGCACACCACTCAAGTACTTATGCGCCCACGCGATACCTCTAGCCTGTAAACCTAGAGAACGAACGTACTGCTTTAGGTCTCCTTTAACGCGATCGGCCAAATGGGATGACCACATTAACGTAAGATTTGGTAAGTTTCCATTAGCGAATTCAAGGCGTTTTAACGCCGATCGTGTATATTCAACCCATAGACTCATCGGATCGGTATCGTTGAAGTTTTCTTCCCAACATCGATCAGAAATATCATCACCGCCAATGTGAAAAACATCATCGACTCCCGTTAGCTGAATTATTTCAGAGTAAATCTTTTCGAGCAAATCATAAACGTGAGGGTTCCGAGGATTGAGCTGTCCGCATGGTGGGTCGTTGCAGTAAGCACTCCAAGGTTGCGCATCGATGCAGTGCGCTAGAGTTTTAAAGCCCATGGATTTACCCCACGCCCAGGCACTTCCGACATGTGCCGGCGTGTCTATTTCAATCACTACACGGATACCTCGCAATCTCGCTCTACGCACCACAGCTCGAATGTCGCTTACTGTATATACTGCACTGAGCCCATATGCGCCATGTACGGATAGCTGGGGTACACTGCTGAACTGTAAAGAGAATGCTTGAGAATCGCTAGCATGCCAGTGGAACGTATTCAACTTGCAAGCTCCCATACCATCTATTGTCCTTATTATATCATTTACGGGATAGTATGCCCGAGCAGTGTCTAAAAGAAGGCCGCGGTATTTGAAACGTGGGGCGTCTTCTATTTTGGCTGCTTGCAGAATGAGAAGAGTGCCTCGGTATGGGTCCAGCCATATCAACTGGGACAAGGTTTCGAAGGCGTGACGAACACCACAAAAAGATTGTGCAAATATGTCAGCTACTAATGAGGTGCCTGAAGAATTTTCAGGGTGTAATGCAAGTCGATAACTTTCATCAGTATCGATTTTCATTCGTGGATCATCAGTGCTATTATTTATATTTACACGCACTTGAATACTCTGCCATTGTTCAAACCCGTGTTTTTTTCTCTCTAAAGCTCTCAAGCTATCAAGAAACAACTGAAATGCATCTACTATGTGACCTTCCGTTACTTTAGGAATATGGGTTATTTTTTTAAGATGTATCAAGTCTGTGCGGACAGGGATTGCTGTTGTTGAAAGACTGACTTCTCCTGTAGGTTGTGGCCAAATTTGCACCGAGGCGCACAGCATATTGCACGTAGCCAGGGCCTGCAGCTGGTCTGTTTCCTTCACGGATATTGGCACACATTTTTCGTTGATACATTCCCAACTCCATAGAGGTAAATTTGTACTAAAAAACAAAAATAATTTGGATACACAAAGTTATAAAATACATTTCGACATCGTTGTATAATGGCCAATATACAATACTTACAGCAATGTTGATTTCCAGAATTGTATAAAAACCAAAATTAACGTTAGAATATAAAGCATGAGTTTCTAGACTATCACATTACATTTTATAGGCCAAGACAAACAATAAAGAATAATGAAGATTCTTAAACTGTTTCAAACAAATAGGTGGTTTTAAATTTAATATTAACAAACTTTTACATTGACGAAACTGGGCAGTCATTTGACATACATCAAAATTTATAAATCAATCAATCATAAGGTTCATAGAGAATCACGCTCAATCACGCTATGCTTCATCATCACATCAAAATTGGGACAAATATTCGTCACATCACCAAGGAAACCCACTTCTCATAGAAAATTACCCCACGTCCTATAAAGACGAAACGTATTTTTAAAAAATCAAAAAAATTATTCAAAGGATTTAGCATAACGATAATAGATATGAATGAGAGATGGCGCCACCGCCACGATTGAATTAGTTCCGTTAAAATATTAAGTTATAAGTAGAAAAAAGACAAATAACTACATAAAAATATAACAAACGTGTTAAGAACTAAGCGATTCGCATGTAGAAGTGTTTGCAAACATAAATAATAAGGCAATATAAAACTATAAGTGCTGTATCAAAAACTTTTTAAAGTATTTAAAAGTGATTAGAAACATTAGTGAAAGTGCATGAAAACTACTACATCCCAGTGAAATTAAGTTTGAGTGATACACATTGACTTTTATTACAACATTCATCTATCAAACTGTGAAAACTATTTATTTACTTCTCTGTGCCGTTATAAATTCAAATAATCGCGTCCCGGCGTCTTTCTTGCTCATATATACATAAATATTCAATCTGATTGTGTGTTTAACGCCATCTACTAAATTACACATGAACTATGAGCAATCTTGACTGCGCCATCTATGAGATTATTCAGAAACCACGCTAAATGTGAATTCAGTTGCTTTATTCAATTTAAGCGCGACATCTAGCATTTAAATATATACTGAAGATAAGACCATTGATTACAAGTTGAACTTTCACCTACAGTTAAAATAAAAAACCTGAAAATGGATCAGAAAAAAGATTCCATAAAAACAAAGATATTTTGTTCAGGCTGTCATCAGAAAATTGATAGTAGACGATACCTCACATGTTATTTATGCGACCAAAAATATGACTTATTTTGCGCAAATGTCTCCGAAAAGCGCTTTTATAATACGATGGACCAAGAACGGAAAAAATCGTGGAAATGTCCATGCTGCATATGTAAGCAGCCTAAAACCAATAATACGAACTCACCAGTAGGAGCGACAGCAATGGACTGTCACAACTCAAATATAACTCTTCGAAAACGTTGTACACGTAAATTAGATGACCCATCGGACGAAGATCTTTCAGAAAATTCAATAGAAGAGGACGTATTAAATGACGTTAGTATCTTAGGGAACACAAGAACCTCTCACATACTACCATGCCGCCGAGAACCTCAGCGTGAGCCTACGCTAACACTAGCTCAGATCAGCGCACTTCTGGACAGCAAACTAGAACAAAATGAAAACAAAATAATAGAATTGCTCAAAAATGAAATAAGATCCCTAATTAAGAAAGAGATCCAAGAATCAATGCAGGAATTAAAAACTGAAGTTACTCACTGTTTAGACTCTGTCACAAGTCGCCATGAACATTTAACAGTTGAAATAGAACAACTGAAGACCAAAATTAACAACATGAAAGAAGACATAGAACAACTACAAAATCAGTTAAACTCTTCGAAGTGCATAACTAATACCACAGATAATACTAAAAAAATAGTACTATACGGAATAGACGAATATAGATGGGAAACAGACGAAAATTTACATGAACGGGTCGTCAATATAATCTATAAATATACAAACATCAATTTATATGGATATGTAGAAGAAATAACCAGACTAGGAAGGAAAGGTTATCGTCGACCAATTGTGATTGAGTTATTGAGTAAAAAAATGACAAAACTCGTACTAAACTCGAAGAGAAATTTTGCGAGATCCGGTATGGCAGTAAGCGAATTTCTCGATAAAGACGCTTTACAAAGACTCAATACATTAAGGAAAATACTATACGAAGCACGTAAAGGAGGGCATCATGCTGTTATCCATAATAATAAAGTAATAATTAATGGACAAGACTACAACACGCTAAATGAAAACTTCACTTGCGAGAACAGGTCTACTGAACAAACAACTACGAAGGTAAATAAAAACCAATCTACAATTGAACCATCAACCTCTTCCATGAGCAACAAAAAAGATCACACGAAAAACGCAACAAATTATTCCTTTCGGAACTAATTTCAGCATCTTAATCCAAAACGCTAGAAGCATAAAGAACAAGATCCCCATCCTTGAAAGCTTCCTAGAGGACCATCCTTATCAAGCGATATGCCTGTCTGAAACTTGGGTACGCGAAGACCAACAACCTTATGTGCAAGTGCAAGGTTACCAGGTCGCCGCTTCGTTCTGCCGCCGCCAGCGCAAGGGTGGGGGCGTCGCCATACTGCTGCCCGATGGAATCAGCTTCACCGAGAGACGGGATATTACAGACTTATCTATTGAATATATTGTTGAATGTTGTGCCATTGAACTGAAACCAGATTTAATATTAGTTAGTGTATATCGGGGGGATCGCGAGATAAAAACCTTCTTTTATTTCCTTGAACTATTACTTAGTAAGCTAAAGTCACATCACTATAAAAAACATATAATAATTACCGGCGATATTAACATAGATCCTGTAAAAAAACCTAATGACTACAAAAAACTCATTGAAACTATGCTAGAATACAACTTACACCAAATAATTGATGAACCTACGAGAGAAACGCTCGCAACTTCAACTTGTATTGATCACATTTTTACCAATAATAAATGTTACTCTGTATTAGTAGAAGACTTCGGCATCTCCGACCATTATTCGATTTCGTATACTTTTCGGTCAACTAATCCTCAGGAACAAACAACTAAATATAAACATATTCGGCTTATGAACAATGATAAAAATATAAATGCCTTCAAAAATGATTTAAATGAAATAAACTGGGAGAAGATTTTTGAAGGTGATAATAACATAAATACAAATTATGACTCGTTTGACAATACACTAAATAATATTTTAAATCAAAGAATACCTTTAAAACTAGTAAAAATATGCACTAAACAGAAAAACAAATGGTTGACTAAAGGCCTTAAGCTCTCATGTAAGCATAAACGGTTTCTAAGCGTCTTACTGAAACGTTCAAATAGCAAAAACTTAAAAAATCTCTACTCACAATATTCAAGGATCCTAAAAAAATGTATAAAGTCATCAAAAAGAAAAGCATTCACGCGGGAAATGACCAACACTAAAAATAAAACAATAAAAATGTGGGATATAGTAAGGCGCGTCACTTCAAAAAAGCGGGGAAAAAATACCCAAAACCATTCAATAAGTGTTAATGATAAAACAGTGACATGTCCAAATCAAATCGCAAAATCATTTAATGAATACTTCGCATCAATAGGTAAACCAATAACTTCAAATTCTTTAACTTGTTCAGTAGTTTCGCCCTCAGTGAATTCTATGTTCTTGCAACCTGCAACCGAAAATGAAGTGTACAAAGTAATAAAAAACCTATCCAACAAACACAGTGCCGGTATAGATGACCTTCCTCCCACATTAATAAAATCTTGTGCCGAAGAACTCTGTCCCCCAATAACCAAATTAATAAACCAATCCTTCATCGAGAATACATTTCCAGATAAGCTCAAAACAGTAATAATCAAACCTGTACTAAAAAAAGGAGGCAATAGTGAGGACCTTAACCAATATCGGCCAATAGCATTACCGTCCACAATATCAAAAATATTCGAAAAAGTCATGGCAAATAGAATGATTAAATTTATAGATAAATTTAATATTTTAGACACAAACCAGTATGGATTCCGCAAAAATCGGTCAACTACCTTGGCAGTATATACCTATACCCAGGAAATACTTAATTTCATAAGGGAAAAAAAGTATGCCATAGGACTGTTTTTAGATATGACCAAAGCCTATGACAAAGTTTCCCACCGTATCCTGCTTCAAAAACTCAATGGAGTAGGTATTAGAGGCGCTGCTCTCGAGTGGTTACGATCGTACCTACATAATAGACAACAATTTGTACAAATTCAATATTTAAATGACTTGACAGGCGAGCTACAAAACGTAAGATCTAATATCGAAACTACAAACTGGTCAATCCCTCAAGGCAGTGTCTTGGGATGCTTGCTTTTTCTTATATATATCAATGATTTGCCTAAACTTTGTAACTCTCGATGTATACTTTTCGCAGATGACATCTCCCTTCTTTTTAAAATACCGGAAAAAAGATCTTATAGTATTCAATTAATTACAGAAGCTTTCAACCGCATAAAACTATGGCTCTCGAATCATAACCTTGAAATTAATAGTAAAAAAACAAAAATCATTCAATTCAAGCCTTATCAAAAACCACTTATAGATCTCACACAGATTACAAAGTCACTAAATATTCAAGAAGAAAGCACTGTAAGTCTACTCGGAATAACCTTAGATACCCACTTAAATTGGAAAAAACATGTTCAAATCACTCAGTCAAAACTATCACAATTTCTTTATGCTTTAAGTGTCTTGAAAACAAACTCTTCCCAAGAAGCCGCCCTGTCCGCATATTACGCTTACGCGTTCGCGTGGTTACGCTACGGAATTATTATGTGGGGCCATAGCTGTGACGCTTCTGACTTATTTGTTACACAAAAAAAGTGCTTACGAATAATCCTTAATATAAAATCAAGAGTTAGCTGTAAACAACACTTCATACGCGAGAGAATACTTACACTTCCCTGCATTTATATCTTAGAAATAGCAATGTTTGTTCGTAAACACATTGAACTATTTGAATTTGACAAAAACCCTAGACGCAAAATGAATCTAGTACTCCCAACCCCGTTAATAGAAATGTATAGGAATAGCCCATTGTATCGTTGTATCCAAATATTTAATAAATTACCTAGTCATATTAAAAGCATAGAAAAGGACAACATATTTAAAAATACACTGAAGAACACTCTTATAAGCAAAAGTTATTACAATATTAAGGATTTTATGGAAGATAAATTAATTTAAGTATACTGATTTACTAGTCAGGCCTATGATTATTTAATAAGAAAAAGTTTAGTTTAGTTTACTTACTGAAGCTTGTTGTTAATGTTTAATTTTAATTATTATAATTTTTTTATTGTTTGTGCAATACTACACAATATGTAGAATGTTATTTCATTCTTAAATGTATATACAGTAGTTATAAATTAACATCAATATGTAGGTAGGTATAGTATAGAACAATCTGTTCCAAATGTTATATGATTAGGTACTCCACAATTTACTTAAAAAAATGTTTTTACTTTGCTGTACCCTACCGGGTGTGCACATGTAGTAGGTTATATTAATTTTGTAATTAATGATCTATCTACTGTGTATTTCTTGCAATAAATAAATAAATAAATAAATGAAATAACTCGCACTCTCACTCTTAGAGAATTATTTTTCACTTGTTTTGATCAATGAATATTATTTTTCATTTCAAAAATTTACCTATTATACGTTTTTTTACGGTACACCTTTCCAATCGAAAGAATGTATTTTTTTTATCAGATTCTACCTATAAACGGGATGAAAATCCGTTTACCAGTAGGTACCTGAACGAATTTCATACCATTTTTTTTCATGTCAGGCCGTAGTAATTATGGTATTTTATATTTTGTTCATCAAATCAAGCAAGATCTTTCTGATTGTGGGGAAGGAAACCTATGTATTGATTGAGACATTGAGTTGATTGAGTCGAGCACCCTGATTACTAGAAGGTTCACCCATTTTACCACGCTTTTATTAGCTTGGGTTGTATCTATGTATGTAATGGAATCTTTGAGCATAAATTTGACCGATTTCCAGAAGTTTGATTAATTTGAAACTTTGCACACGTATCAAGGAACTATAACAATGCAATAATTTAATAACAGTTTCTCAATATCCTTATAAGGACCGCCAGGATTAATAAATTCTTTCGTGGATCCTCTGTAAGGGAGTGAGAAAGATAGAGCTATCGCGTGTCGCATGTCCGCAAATAATTAATTGAAACATCGAACTAAAAAAATAAAAATAAATTATAGTTTAAAAAACTAAAAAACCACGCTTTTATGGCTAACCGAACTATAAAGTAGAAAATAATTTTTAATTACAAACAGAGAATATAGGTGCTTGATATATTAATGTTGCACCCCACGCTTTTTACTCTGAATTGAATTATTCTCTAACTCTTTGTAATAAAAATTAATTTCTACTTTTTTGTTCGGTTAGCTATAAAAGCGTGGTTTTTTAGTTTTTTTAAACTATAATTTTTAAAACTTAACCCCACTATCAAGAGTACAAGAGTCCTCCTTGACGTTGACAAAATGACAACCTTCGTGGTGTATACCCGGTACCCGGTCGGGTCAATCTAGAAATTAGTACTTCCTACATTGTCACGGGTCTGGGTGATGTGGTATCACCGTTGTTTCTGATTTCCATATCACGAGAGCATTAGCCACTTACTTTGGGATTAGAGCAATGTATGTGATCGGTGTCCAATATTAAAGAATTAAATAGGTCTAGTCTGTCACTTTAAATCTATACAGTTTTATTGCACCTTACTAATATATAAGATGTGGCCTGTAATAGGGGCAAAAAAATTAAATATAAGCCTTCTAAGTATCCAGGTATCAATTATATCAACTGCCTCGGTGGCGCAGCGGTAAGAGGGTCGCACTTTAAAGCGACGGCTGCACCAGACCCGGGACGGGTTCGATCCCCGGGTCGGGCCAAAAATATATACCTGAGTTTTTCTGTTCAGAAATTCTTAAGGTAGCCCGTAGTTTAGAAGTTGGCGGTGTTTCACCCCCGTGCCTCGGAAAAGCACGTAAAGCCGTTGGTCCTGCGCCTGATCTCTCTCCGTTCGTGTCAGATTGCTGTCCCATCGGGCTATGAGAGTGAAAGGAATAGAGAGTGCACCTGTGTTTGCGCTCACACTTGTGCACTATAATATGTCCCGCGCAGTCGGCTAGTCGTTGTGACTGGCCACCGTAGTCGAAATCGGCTAGGAGGACTACTACTACTATCAGTTATAACTGGGTTCAATTTATAACGATGAAAAATAAATAATGTGTCCAGTCAAGAGTTGTAAGTCTAATGTAATGTATTGTATTGTATCCTACCAAAGTATGCAGCAGCATTCCGGTATAACGGTAGACTTCAGAATCCTCCCATAAGGTGCGGTAGCTTTCGTAGATTTTATTTCATTGTATCACGAATTATTCTTGTGAGTAAAATTTTTTCTTGAAACTGAATTTGAAATAAATTTCATTCAACATAAAATATAATTAAAAAAATATTTATCATTTCTTCTGTTCGGAAAATTGAACTGTCATGTGAAGATAGACGGGTGGAAAATATTTTTTCCATCCCTAGGGTGGAAAGTAATTTAGTTTTAATTGCTACGATTAGACACGGAGTTAAAGATAATTGAGTCACATCAAATTATTAAAATAAAAAAGCTTGCCATTTTTTTAAGATTAGCTGTACTTTAAAAGCGTTAATGGTCACTGATTTTAAAAAGGTACAATTGGTCTTATTTTTAACAATTAAAATCTTAAAGTATAATAATCGGTAGCCCGGGAACCCATCACTTAATCGCAATTTTCTTCATCGATTTTCATTCCCCATAAAACGATTCGCAGATGTTTCAAAATAATATTCAACAAATTCTAGAATCTTGTTACATCACAATTTCATTTGGTCGAATGCTTATTATCTACAAATTTACTTCATCGTTATTTCTTTTCATAAATTAGGTATTTTATCGAAGTAACATTAGCTTTCTATTTTGTTACCCATAATTTTATTTCCACGTAAGTTTCAATATGCAAAATTCTTGAAACATCGAATTTTACTTCACTAAAGTCCGTATTTCCAAACAAATTTATTACTAATATTATATTGCATACTCTATTAATAGACAATTTAAAGCATAAATGATATAAATCCGTAATAAATATTGATCTAATAAATAAACTGCGTTAATCCCGACTCGCATCGGTACTAGTCTGCCCTGTTGCATGCTTGTTTGCATGCCTGCTTGCTTGCTGCATGCATGCCTGTATGCTTGCATGCCTGCATCAATGAATGCCTGCTTTCTTACTTGCATGCATTAATGCATGCATGTATGCCTTCTTACTTGCATGCGTATGAATGCGCATGCTTTCTTACTTGCATGCGTGTGCAAAAATATATGGGAACCGTTACACATTGAAACAAGTTTTTGTGAAAGGTTATATTGATAACTTAATAATTCTATGAAACATTAGATTGATATATAGTTATTTTGCTTAACAAAACAGTTGCGAAAATTTTTGTTGGTGATCTGTTAGTCGATGTTATGAAACGACGATTATTAACTATTCGATTAATCTGTTCAATTGTGCCTCATAAGATAGCGCTATGAGTGACAGCTAAAGGTGGGAGTGAGTAAGAAGTTTAATGAACAACAAAATCGTGGCAAGTCGCCTCCGTCTGCTTAATAATCTGTGCAATAATCGACCAAACTAAAAAATATATAGTGTCAAAGACAAACAAAATGTGACAATATCAAATGATAAAAAAGTGATAGGTCTTTTAAAATTACATGGAGGTTTCTAAAACTATTTTCTTTTAAAGTCTAACGTTTCATAGCTAGACGCTTCCAAAGTGGTAAAATCTAACTTCTAAACCAAGCAAGTGTTAATTTTGAAAATAAATATATAATGTAGATCGTAACATATACTTTCAACGAAAATTGGTTTGGACGGGATCGAAAGAGAAGTTTTTGAGATAAAGCACATTTTCAACAACCGCAAACATAACTTTGTACTTCATACAAACGCTATGAAAAACAAAGTTATTTTTGCAGTCAACAAAATATTGTGGTATTTTACTAAGTAGAAGTAAGTGGATTGCCTAATTCAGTTAAATTTGGCACGGAACCCTCAGTGCGCGAGTCCGACTCGCACTTGGCCGGTTTTGGAATGTTCTTCTCAGCACCGCTTCTGACTGCTTTTAAGTCTTGTGACGTCGGAATACATCTGCATACCAGAAAGGATGGAAGACTGTACAACATCAGTCTACTCAAGTCAAAAAAAAAGCGCCTGGACTTAATTGCTAGAGAACTTCTGTATGCAGATGATGCTGCACTAGTTGCAAACTCTGAAGGCGAACTCCAGGAGTTAGTATCACGGTCTGGTCACGCTTGTCAGCTGTTCTCTATGAGTGTAAACACCAAGAAGACTGTCATCATGGTGCAAGGCGTAAGCCAGCCTCCAAGGATCACACTCGATGGAGCTATACTCGATGTCGTGGAAAATTTCTGCTATCTTGGCTCCACCACCACATCCTCTTTATCAAATGACAAAGAACTGGCAGAGCATCAACTGTTTTTGGGAAGCTTTTTGCACGCGTATGGAGGAACTATAAGCTACTAATATTTAATTAATACTTACACAAAGGTCCGAGTATACCAGAGCTGCGTCCTGAGTGTACTGCTGTATGCCTCGGAAACATGGACAACATATGCGAAACAATAACGCAAACTTAATGCTTTCCACATGCGCTGTCTGAGGATTATGCTCGGATTTACGTGGGAAGACAAAATGAGTAGAAGTAGTACTTTCGAAAACGCGTTGTTGCAGCATAACTGCAATGTTGAAGCAAAGGAGACATCGCTGGCTTGGTCATTTTCAACGCATGAATCCAAAGAGACTGTCACGTCAAGTAATGCTGGGTCAACTGGCGAAATTTAAAAGACCTGTTGGACAACCAATTTTACGTTTTAAAGACTCCTGCAAGCGGGACATGGGTACCTTCGGTATTAAGACAGACGGTTGGGAAAAACGCGCTGAGATGAGACCTGAATGGCGCCATAATATCGAAGTCTGTGCAACAAAGCATGATGATGACTGGCTGCAGAGTCTAAGGCAGAAAAATCTCCGTCGAGTTTTACCACCTCCTGTGGACTCGCGTTATGTGTGCGATCGATGTGGCAAAAATGCCGCCCAGCCGCCCAGCTATAGGGTTTTAAAGCCATCAACGGCGCTGCGCTAACCAACGTGGTCCCCCACTAGTGCTGCAACAATAATCTACAACAGATGCTGTGGCCAATGATGATGTGGTAGTTTTGGTGACAAGGTTAAGGTTGCGCTCTTCTACTATTATTTTCTGTGAGAAAAAAACGATCGATATTTTGTAGAATGATTTGAAATATTTGATATCGTCCGCGTTTTATGTAGGTACTCTGCTGTCTTCCGTGCCGTTACCAAAAACATCTCGAGTGAAAAGGGTCACTTTCTCCACTTGTATAACAATCTACTATTGATACAAATAGTCACAGAAAAAAAGTTAAATACAGGAAGTAAAAGAAGATTTTCTTTCTTTCAAAAAAATATGATTGCGATACTTGATATGTCCATAGATATAGTTTAATTATAATATCTTTGGATATATCACATTTGATACCTACTCTTTTTTGCAAATTCCTTGCATTTTTGTGTGTTATGGTAGGCTACGGTGGACTTATAACAGTAGTCCAGTCACAGTACATACGTTGTTACTACAACAATTTAGCGAATTTGATATACTTTGAGCAGGGTTTGTACCTCTGCATTTCTAAAATATACCTCGATTTAAAGGGGTCAATAATGTAACTAAGTATACTCTGTAGTATCATTGATGATTTTTGCTCAAATTGCTGTATATATATTTTTCTCTGCCATGACCTATCGTTGACTGGTAGATAATGCTTTTGGCATTAAGTCCGCCATATGTTCCATTTTATGTTGTATGCATGAAGTTTTAAATAAATAAATAAATTGCAGGCCACACGCTGTATAAAAAAAAAATTCTATAAAAAGCGCGTCTGGAAGCGTAACCTAAATTGTAATTTCCTTTAAACTAATTTTGTACATCAATTTATTGTATGTGTAATAAAGAGTTATCTATCTATCTATCTAAGTATGATGAATTTGTATGTGCCGAACAAACGTATCAAAAACTTTAATTTAGGGAGAACGTGTGCGCCTAGGGTACAAAAGCTAAACTCAGGCATAGTAAAAAAACCTCTTCTATCGCTCACACATTAGATTTTTTTCTTAAGATTATCAAGAGAAGATAAAGAATTATAAAAATGAAAACTAGGGAAACAAAAACAAAAATTCTTTAAAACCTTACATTTAATCACACAAATATTCAATAATATACTACTTCAGTTCCACCCAATATAAATATTTTCTAGGTATAATTCGGAGATGACATCGATAGCAATCGAATATATATCATATAGCCGCATATAACTACACCGAATAACCAGGAAATCAAGCCGATAATAATTACAGCAATGTTTTTGATGAGGTAAATGTTATATTTCCCAAAATGGCTGGGATACAAAAGACTAACTTCCATTAACGCTGGGAAAACCAGAGCGAGGATCGTGGTGCAGAGATTGCCAACAAAAGCAACAAACGGCGCCTGGAAGGGTACGAGGTAGCTCACGAGAACTGAAATGAGATAGAAGAAATGTAAGTTCTACCTGGGTTTTTTGGCGATGGCAAAAACGGCACCCTTATAGTTTCGTCAAGTCTGTCTGTCCGTCCGTGTGTCACAACCACTTTATTCTGTAACTATAAGCATCACACTGTTGAAATTTGGTTGGAAGATGTATCTTGTTAACCGCTTTATACACAAAAAATAATGATATTTAAGGGGGGGGGGGGGGGGGGGTCCTATATATAAATGACAGAGGTTTCTAAAATGTTTTTCATTTAAAGTCTAACTTTTGATAGATAGACGCTTCCAAAGTGGTAAAATGGGCGGTCCCCCCCCCCCCCTCTAATTTCTAAACTAAGCGAGTGTAAATTTTGAAAAAACTATGTAATGTTTAATTAAAAGGTTTATAAGAATAATTTGTCAAATATTACGCGCAATAAAATATCACAGCAAAAATGGCAGCACCATGGAGCTTTGTGTCAGCGATTCGTCACCATTCATGAGATGTCAGGACGTAACGGTCAACGGTGGGTAAAGTTATCTTTTCGCAATAAATTTCCATTTCATATATTAATGTTCAATACTACAAAAATACAAAACTACCTAGTTCTTTTTGTTTTATTAAACAAACAATTGCCCGATACTCTTTTTGGACACTCTGTATAAAAATGATAACTCACATGTCAAAATAACAAATGTTGGTCTGGCTATAATTTCGATGGTCTTCAGTGCTTTTTCCGATGGCATGTCGTCGGGGTCACGGTGCTTGATCACCTCGAGTATAATTTGAATGGCCGGGGTGCACTGAATGGGAAAGGCCAGTGCCACCGCCACTAGGTATAGTGCCATACACGCTAAAGAAGAGCTAAGGGAAGAAAAAATGTGAAGAAAAAATAGTGATAGTTTAGAAATTACCTATATGTAAAACTTTCTACAACAAATGGTGTTGGACTTGGTTGATGGATTAAATAAAATAAAACACGGTCTCAGCGAACTTTCTTTCGCCCCGGCCCCGTTTTATGGTTATTATTCAGGGTACAATAAAGTAAATCAAGATTAATTAATATCGGTCTATCTTTTCTAGAGTTAAAAGTGGTACACAACTAACACGACTGTCTTTTTCATTTAAAGAGAAGTTAATGTAAAATTTGCTACAGAATGTTAATTAAGGATTTAATAGAAAAATATATCTGTATTTTCTATTACTAACGGGTCATCGAAAGGAAGTGAACGCAGAATGTTCTCCTCCATGGTGCCAAAGGACCAATAGCCAAGACATCCAACAACAATGGACACAAACGAGGGAACGAAAATGCCGACGGTCACCACTCCAAGTTTTTTTGTTAGAACCCTAGGATTTGGTAGTGCCCGGTCTATAGAGAGAATCTGGAAAAAACCAACAAAACATTATAGTTGGCTATAGCCACTTGACAGACGTTGACTGTTGACTGTTGCCGTGTCATGGTGGTTTTGGGGGATGCATCGTCTCCGGTGACTAAGGAGTCCGATTGCGGCATGGCATTTACTGTTACAGATAAGTGTCGCAGGTGAATCGAGAATTACGGGGAGGAGCGGTTTTGCGTTGAAGCCCTTTTTGCTGCAGGTGGTCCAGCCTGGCTTTATCGTGTTGCGACATTTCGAGAGTACTATCATGACGCCATTCCGGTCTCACGCCAGCGCGTAATTCCCAGTGACCGCTGATGTGGAAAAAATCCATATCGCGTTTGCAGGAATCTTTAAATCTCAGCATGGGAAGGCCTACGGGTCTCTATAATATAGTAATAGAGTATAAATATAACACTTACCACACCAAGTGCACTTAAATTAAAAAGTACGGTTCCAAACGAAAATAACAGTGGTAAAATACCATTAGCAGCAATAATGAAAACTTCACCTTGGGGATCCTCGAAAATGTGGTAAAACACTAGAATAAGTCCCATAACATTCATTACATTTCCTGAAATCAATTCGAACAATGTAGAAGGTACTTATTTTAGTCTAGCCACTTGATTCTTTGATGGTAGGTAATCGTTATTCTGTAGTATGAAGCTACAATAAAGAGAGAGCTACATTTTAGTATATAACAAAGTAACGTGCGACTATGTAAATTAAAAAGTATTAATACCACCAAACATACTACAAACAGACTAACCAAACATAGAAACATAACTGACAATTTTCAGTGTCTTCATGAAACATTCCAAAAGTATATACGGCAATATCAACGCTAGAAGCGCTTGTGTAGAGCTGTGCCAGTCACACATCTAAATGAAAATTATAGTTACTTACTCGTACTTGTACTTCAGTATTTAAAGTTTTGATTCAAAAGTAATTAACAAACGAAGCTTAAATTGTAAAAATATAAATAACGAGTATGTTATGTAGTGTTAGCGAGCAGAAAATCGAGAAGCATGGAACGGCACTACCAATCGAGTGGTGTTGCCCCGCCTTAAACGAGCTGACAATTTGTCACCGGCGACGATCGCTCCGGTGCGCTAAATGTGGTGTTGCTCTGTTTTCAGTAATAAATAATTATATTCAAGGCAGTGTGTTTCAGTCTTAATAATAGGTACAATCTACTAACATCGCGTAAACTGTCTGACGTGAATGTGACAAACACAGTGCAGATACCCAATTGGCTCAAGATCATAAAAGTTGCGATTATCGTCCTGCAATAAAAATGTATAATGAAAATATTTGAAGGCATTTTGATAAAAGCATCATGGCGTTAGATATTATACTTACGGGCCACGATGTCCTAGGCATCGAAACATCGAAGGACCATTCAGCAAGGCTATGCGGAATCCATACCTGTAGGAAACATGATTTATCCTCAACCGTCGGGCTATTTCGTTTAAACAGGCAAGCTGGAAAGGGTATTAATAAAGTGATTGTAATTATAAGCAGCAACACATATAGATATATAGCAGAAAATTAGTGTTAAAAACATTCTAAACAACCATTGTATAGAAGAGTTATTATGGTCAGCACTCGGCAGTTATAAGCGGCTTTCACATTGTTAATTATTAATTGATGACTAGTGGTGTTAATTGCAAAAGCTCAATTAGGTACTTTCTAGTTGAAGTCTCAACTAAATATTTATGGAAGTTCTTATTATTAAAAGTTTGAGCGTACACATAGGGTCCTAAATAAAAATAAATAGTTACAATTAATATCGGAGCGTCCAATGGAATAAGCAAGAAGTGTAAAAAAAATTTAACAAGGCTTATCATGCTACCTTCGACTTTCATTGGCTCCTACGCCGGCAAGCAATCTAAATATTCAATATTTTACCAGTGTCAAATGCATGTGGACTATGAGAAGAGAAGCAAACAGTATGAGCAAGGGGCCGACCACAATGCCAGCCTGACTGACCGCTAGTGGCATAGCCAGCATGCCTGCCCCGAACAAAGATCGGATTACGTTGAAGTATGCCATAACTGGGCTAGGAAAAAAAACAGTAAATAGAAATTCAAAGATACTGCGACCGAACTCCCAATAATAATAAAAAATTCGTTTAGTGTGCGTTTGTTAGTGTTTCAAAGTTCATAAACCCCTTAAACACTGCGACTTTTAGCATCGATGCAGTGCATCGCGACTCACGCAATGAAATCGATGCTGTAGCGCGTTAGTATCGATGCAGTCGCCAATATATAGGTACAGATGAATATGTCAACGTCCAGCTTCTGCATCGCGTCTGCATCGATAGCAACGCGCGTCAGCATCACGACCGTCACGATGCTAAAAGTTGCGAAGTGTGTAAAGGTTGACAATTTGCGACTGCATCGCTGCCAAAAGTCACAGTGCGTAAGGGGTCCTAATATGAGAATAGCAATAAAGAAACGGCAAGGATTAGAAAAATTAATAAAACACACCACATTACCTACTTAAATGAAGTTTATCCATACCCGATAGGACATTTTGGTTCCCTGTGGTCTCTTGGATCAAAGCCTGAGTCATCGGCTTCTCTGGGAGGCAAGCGGGCCAATCTTATGTCTATAAAAGATCTTTCGGTAGAACCTATGGGTTGTAACCTAAATCTGCTCACAGCCTCAAAAGCAGCCCTGTATTCAATGAAAAAAATATTCATAAAAGACAATTTGCCTTACAACCAAGCAACAAGATGACGGTATTACAGAAAAATTACATACATCTTGAGATCTTCTTTCTGCTTTTAGCAAAAAAATATCGTTTGATCAAATATTAATAACCATGAGACTAATCTTAGTTAGTAGGTAACGAAATCACGGATAAAAAAGAGTTTAAATTCGTAAAATATTTTCTTTGAATTATCACTTGACAAATTAAATAAACTGACATACTTAGGACAAAGGTATATACCTACTCTTACTAATCTGTGTTAACGTAGTGATTATATACTCTTTGGTGTCAAACAGTGGTGGCGGAACAGTGAGCCCGTCGCTGGCAAACTATATGTCGAACACAGCATTTGAGTCACCTCCGTTAAATCTTTCAATCATTTTACGGCACCAATCCACACGATGGAGTTTTTGAGCCTTAGTCAAATTATGAGGTATCCACCGGGCGCAAAGCTTCCTGACCGCTAAATGTTCGTGGAGGATTTTGTGCACTTGACTAATACCGATGCCTAAGCTTGTCCGAATCTGCTGATAGGTCACTCTTTTGTCAGTCTCTATCATACGCCGCACAACACAGATGTTATTTTCAGTCGTCGCCGTAGAAGGCCGTCCCTCACGTACATCATCAGTGAGATTAGTGCGACCACGTTTAAACTCATTAAACCAGTTGTAAACAGTCGCACGAGATGGGGCTTCATCGTGAAAGGCCAATCGTAGTCTATCATAACTTTCTTGTTGACTTAAATGACATCGAAAGTCATAAAAAATCATTGCACGAAAATTTTCTCGTGTTAAATTCATGTTGACGTGACATAGACAATTTTCAATTTGCCGCCAAATCGTAAAACAAATGACAAATGAATGAAATATATACTCAGTAATATTGGCAAAGAGTTCTATTTTCAAATTTTAGAATATTTTTTTTATTATATTGTTTATAAGTGGCCAGTTCTAAGAACTTTCAGTTTGACCCTCGTAATAATGATTCGATTCCCTTTAAACAACAAAATATTCGATATTTTGAGACAAAACCGGTTTTTCTGTAGATGACAATGACTCACAACTTTGAATTTTTTACAGATAAAATAGGCAATCAATACCAAAATCTATTTAACTACAGTTTCAATTTCATATCTTAACGCGTTTTGGAGGAAAAAGAAACGAAAATTTACATTATAAATATTTTGATTTATGTTTATTGACCACAATTCTATCATTTGTTTCCCAACTAGCACAAACAGGTGCTTAATAAGAGCTTTGGAGCCAATCGGACACAACTTTTTGCGACCTACAGTTGCATTAGAAATTTATTTTATATATAATATAATAGCGCTACAGGAGCTGCAACTGATGTTTAAGACCACAATAAAGGTGTTGTGCTTACTGAATGAATGACGGGTTTAATTAAACGAATAAAGGATCACTGATCATTCACCTTGTCTCGCATTTTTTAAATACATCTGTTGTTCCTAAGTCAGACATTACAGGATACAAATAAAATAATAAGTGAAATGAAGATCAGTAATTTTGAGCTTTTTATATGATAAAAATATGACATGAATAATAAATCAGATATCCTACACGATATGACATACTTGTCCTTATTTGCATGAAGCAAGTTGCTGGTTCTTTATTTAGTTGTATTTTACTACAAATTGTTGTATAAAACTATTTATTTTCCAAGTATAGGTAAATAAGTATCTTGTAAATATGGCGTCTATGAGAATCAGTTTTAAATTACAACTTCAACCTTAATGCCACCTCTCTGCGCGTCAAAGTGTAAAGTTTCATTCTTCTGAAGGTCCAAGTAATACCTGTACTACTACCACTAATGCAGTTCAAGTCTTTACAATCTCTCTAATTTCGTACATAATGCAAGGATCGAACAACACTAATGGTTATTTGTTTAGAGATCCGTGAAACTCGTTGAAGTCCCTTCTGTGTACATTGTGTACATTTTTCGCTCTTTCAATTGTTTAACACTTCTACGTGTTATGTTTTCAGAACGCCTTTAAAAATAATTAAAACTTATGTGTTTATAATGAACAACAAAATAAACAAGAACTTTACATTCGTCTATCGAAGTAAGAAGAACATGGAGTGTTACACACTGATCGAGCAAAAAAAAACGAAAAATATGGATAATAGAATATTCAATACCAGCACCAAACTGGACTAAAATAAACAGAAATGTTAAAATAAGAGGAACCATATTACGAGTATGTGGTACGAAATTTCTCACAAGCTGTTTACAGTAATGTTAGATTTAGTGATATTTCAATTTCACAATTATCACACAGTGGTCTTTTTGATTTTTTGCATATTTTGATAAACTCTCTTTCTTTGAACTTGAACTTCCATGCTTTCGGATCCGTATTCCTTTTAAACTGGCTCAAATATTTTATTGAAAGTGATTTTCCAAAAAAAAAACATAAGAATAAAGTGGCTATTATATGCTGTGTCGGACAGACAGAGAGAGTTGAAAGAACTCTAAGGGTAACTTTTTTGCCAATAAGCTACGGAACCCATAATAAATAAAAATAGCAGAATGTATCCAAATGACAAGGCAATGTTTATTAAGCTCTTGCATTATAAACTCTTGTATTATGAAGCCTAATGCTATCAATGTCGCTATTAGTAAAAGCTTGTTGGACTACGGATTCCTAAACACCGTGTTATTATAACTGTTGGGAACTCAAGTCTCGAAGTTGTCGACGAGTACATCTACCTGTGACCAGGGCTTGAAACCGGTTCAAGATAAAAAATAACGTTATAATACCGGTAAACCGGTATTATAACGGTTAAACCGGTTTTATCGTAAAATTCCGTTCCGGAGCGGAACCAAATAAGAGCGATACTGTGAACCTAAATAAACCGGTTAATTCGTAGCCGCTCGCGACGATCGCAACGCGACTTGTTTTTAGACCGAATTTACTTCAAAAGATGCTAAACTAATTATCAGATGCTTCAGAATTATTTCTATTGCCATTATATTGTTTAATAATATAATTAAAAGTAACAAAAATAATTTGAGGAAATACTACTGTACGTATCTGATAGGATATATCAACAAAATACGTTTTATTGAATAAAAACAAACGTCAGTGCGCTCACCGCACGCAGATCTTAACGAAGTTGAGGTGGTTTTCCTGGCTGAACGAAAAGTTAAATCGGTTAATGAAAAATACCCATATTTTTTGAAAAAGGTTATGTTCAAAGGAACATAACCTTTTTCAAAAAGTTCCACCTGTATTTTCCTTAAACCGGTTCAGAAAAAATACCGGTTTCCAAGCCCTGCCTGTGACCAGTAATCTGATAAGGTAGGTCCAATTTTGAGAAAGAGGTCAATCGACGAATCCGACTCGGCTGGGCAGAATTCACGAAATTGCGCAATAGTGTATTTACGTGTCAATTACCTCAGTGTCTGGAGACGTACCTAAGTCTTCCTTCAACCAGTGAAACATGGTCTCTTTGAGAATTTTGGGCATGCGAGCGATGGATAGGGTGCTCGATGTTTTTCTACGAGATCAGATCAATAAGGAGATATGTAGAAGAACTGAGGTAACATACATAGCCCTGAGAATAAGTAGGCTCAAGAGGCAATGGGCAGGACACATAGCGCGAAGAACTGATGGTCGTTGTGGCTGAAAAGTTCTAGATTGGAGACCCTTCGACCAAAGGCCCTGCGTAAGACGTCCACCGACAAGATGGACTGACGACCATGTAAAGATCGCAGGAACAAACTTGTGAACAAACTGCTTGCGATCGGTAGCTATGAAAAAACCGTGGGAGCATTATGTTCAGCAGTGGACGTTCTTTGGCTGAAAATGATGGTGATGATGATGTGTGGCTGAATAAACTTAGAGATCTAAAGATACACAGGGTTTAAAAAAAGTATTTTGACATATGACAGGAAGCGTCATTTGTCAAACAACTTTTTTTTTTCTCTATGGCTTTGGAAATTTGACAGCTTACTTAAGTGTAATTTAAGGCGGAATTTATTTATTTTCGCTAAAATATTTTCATGATTTGTTACTTTTTAGCTTTTAATTCATCTGTAAAGTATGATGTCTACTACAGAAGGAGAACTGGATGTCGAGGTGTCCAATGAACGAGAGGAAGGAGAGGTTAGAAACCAGTTTTACGACGATAGTTTTTGTGCAGTTTCATATAGATTACTCTACTAATTTCATTTTTTTACGACGAAGTTTGTATCTTTAATTCAATTATAAGCTACATCATTCATGATTCGGTGCACGGGGTATCGATATTTTGGGTTTGAGAAACTTTCTCGGGTTTGGGCGTAGATGCTATATTTTATTGCAAATGGTTTGTTTTAGCTGGATGATTCTGACGTAGAAGAGGGAACATACATACCGTTGGCTCGACCCGAGGCGTTCAACCCGCCGTCTCTGATACACATGCAGATACAGGATGAGCAAAGCGATGAGGCTTCATCTCACGAGAGCAGTGGGTCTGACTCCGATGCGGAGCTTCGGCACCGACCGAAGCGCACGAAGCTGCGGCCCCGGCGCCCGCAGCCCCAGGGTCAGCCTGCCAAGAAGGAAAAGTATAATGTTTGGTGCAAGGCCTTGCAGGTATAGTTAAAACTTGTCCCTTATTATCAGTTTTTTCAGATATTAGATCATTATTTTGTTATCTAATATTTCCTGCTCCATCAATAGTCCAAGAACATTTTTAACATAATACAAACTAGATCTTTCTTGTTTGGACTATGATTAACCAGGCACAGGCAGGATGATAACTTCTATGATTGTTGTTATAAATAGAAGCTAAAATATTATCACTTTATCGCACAAAATACATAACCAGGCTCAGGTTGCCTTAACTTTCTCTGCATTTATATATTTTTTAACTTTGATGTGTTTTAGGAGGATTTGCTAACTGAAGACATGGTCAGCTGTGATGTTACAACAAAAAAAAGCGATTATGGTGTTGAATCTTATGATTATACTATTAAGTATAGACTAGATGATAACTTTATATCTAAGAAAGTATTTACAAATGATGATAAAGACTTAGATTTTAATCGTTCATCAAACAAAAGGAGGCATGGTGACAGAACTAATGTAAAGCTGAGGCTAGGCAAAAGAGTGAATATTCATCAAGATATGCAAGCAAAACAGAATCCTCGGTACTTACCAGATTTGGCAGTCACAACAGAAGATCCAATTGAACAAATTGCAAATGAAATAGCTGAAAATCTTGCTGAGGAGAAGAAGGATTTAGTAGGTAAGTTCGCCGTTTGGTAGATTCCACTAACACCCCACTGTTAATTGAAAGAGGTAAACATTACAAAAATAATCTTTAATTCCATTAATTAAATTCACTAATATACCAAGATTTATAGCACCTGTAAGATTTGTAGATTATGCTAATTAAAAACAAATAAATGACTAAATTATGATGTTACAGGAAGAATTGTAGAAGTAGTAGGTGTTCATAAGGCTATGGAAATATACAAAGCTACACAGAGGGTAGAAGCTGATGGAGGAATGCTGGTTGTGGTAAGGAATTTGACAAATTATCTAAGTTTTTTTTTCAGTCTGTGCCACATTGGTTCAACCTGGCCTGCAAGCCAATTTCTAACAAATATTTATCACATAAATAAAACATTAATATAAGGCATATCTTGGCACATCTGGTTACTGTTATTTTATTCAAGATTTAATTACTTGTGTCTGAATGAATAATTCTGAACAGAAAGCCAGACACAATCAAGTGAGACAGCTAAGATTTTTCAGACCAGATGTTAAATTGATTTACTAACTGAACAAAAGAAAATAAATACAGTCAGCCTTATTTGTCTGAGAATACTTACATGCAATACATGTTTTGTAAGATTTGTTCAAGCCTATGTGCTGTCAACTATAAAATCAAATACAATAAACATAACACTTACCACAAAACTAAAGTAACAATAAGATATTTTATTGTAATAATAATAAAATCATGACTAAATCATAAAATCATGACCACCTCCAAAGTGTCACAATAGTTTCTCTTTATTTATTATCATTTCTCCAGAACGGTACACGTCGAAGAACGCCTGGCGGCGTCTACTTCTTCCTCCTCAAGCGAGACGATGACGTCTCCCAGGAGATGGTCAATCAGATCTTCATCGAAGACCGCAGGGAGACGGCGCGCAAAATCAAGAAATCCAGGGCGAAGACCCGACAGAAGGTCATGGAGCAGCTCAAACAGAGTCTTACAGGTGAGTTCAGACTATCATATTTTTTTTACCCAGATAACTTATTATTATTAAACATCTAATTGCCATAACACACAACAACACCATGGAAATGAGCACACCATGTTACTTGCATTGTGCGAAGTGAAGTCGTGGAGGACCACTAGTTTTACATAAACTAGTGGCCCTCCACGACTTCGACCGCGCGTTTAGAGTTTGCTCCCTCCCCTCCTGTTGCAGCGTGATATTTTATAGCCTTAAAGTCTTACTCAATAAATAAACTATCCAACACAAGAAGTTTTTTCAAATCGGTCCAGTAGTTCCTGAGATAAGTGTGGTCAAACAAACAAACTCTTCAACTTTATAATATTAGTATAGATGCTAGGAGCTTGCATTGCTAGTCCAATATTCTCCAAGTTTCCAACTATGAGTACATGTAGTACAACAACTATGATGATCTTTGGTTGGAATAAACAAAAATAAGTTGAGTAGACTATCTCTTACATATTTACTACTTTTACTTGAGTGTGTTGTAATGAGCTAAATATAAAATGACATTTCATATAAAGTATCTGTCTGATGCACTAACCGAAACTTATCTAGACATTGTGAAGCAAGTACTAGTACCCTTAAAATTCTAAAATTAAACATGGTTTTTGCGTTACTATTTCAGAATATCTTTCGTTTTGTAATGTGATGTTTTCAATCTGCTCATGTTTCTGATTCTTTCTTAGGTGTCAAAACTATTGCTTTAATCTTATATATAAAATTCTCGTGTCACAATGTTCGTTCCCGTACTCCTCCGAAACGGCTTTACCGATTCTTACCAAATTTTATATGCGTATTCAGTAGGTCTGAGAATCGGCTACTATCTATTTTTCATACCCCTGAGTGGTAACGGTTATTCACCCTCAAAAAATTTTATTTATTTTTGGACGAAATTTTTTGTTTTTATTTTTTTATAATGTGGCATTAAAAAATACATACAACCCAAAAATTTTTTATAGCCATTTTAGTAATTTGATCAGTTTTCGTCCTGCTCGATAACTGATCAATTATAGTGTTTTTCTTAACTTTTAAAATTACTAGGCTGGGTGAGACGGGGCCGGGGCGGGACGGTGCTAGAGGCGAAGCAAAGTTCGGTGGGTCCGCTAGTAAAATATAAAAATGTCTTCATTCCAGATTCGGAGCTCCCCTCCCTCCTCTCCCGAGGCGAGGCGACCGTCCAGTCGGAGCACGGCTCCAACCCCCCACCCTCCCCCGCCACGGACGCGCGCGACTGCTCCAGCGACACGGACGCGCCCTCCCCCGCGCGCCCGCCCTCGCCCCCGCCCGACCGGACCCACCCGAGGGACGTGCAGGGGTACGAGGATGACGACTTCTTAGAGGTCATGTGCAACGATGATATGGACTTGTTCTAACGTTTTGATCGTTTCATTTCGGTGAGTTGTACAGATTTTTGGATAGGACAGAGTTTGGTTGAGATATAAGAGGATGCTCCCGATTAAAATATAAAGATTGGTATCTTTGGGCCCGGTCAACGATATGGTTTTTGTTTAATGTTTCGTAAATCAGCATTTGTGTGGAAAACTTGTTGACAAGCGTCTTTAAAATGGCTCTGGGTGTCAATAAACTTTGCTACGTAAATAAGTCATCATCATTATCAGCTAAAGGACGTCCACAGCTGAACATAGGCCTCATCAAGGTTTTCCACAGCAACCGGTTGCATGCAAATAAGTCATATTTACCCATAAATCAATCCTGCTTATCAGTAATGAGTGTTGACCACTAAGTTAAGATGGATTTGGTGGAATATACCTCTAATGGTGAGAAGTTCACCCGATGAATAATCTGATATCCATAAATCAAAGAGTTGGAAAGTAAGCTTATACAATACAACTCCCAGAACGGACCCACCCCAGATGTGCAGGGGTACGATGTTGATGACTTCTTGAAGTCTTGGTTAACGATGATATGGACTTGTTCTAATAGTTTTGGTGAGTTGTACAGATTTATGGTTAAGATTGCAGAGGACACTCCCGAAAGATACAAAGACTTTTATCTTTGGGTCTGATATGGTTGTTATAGAATGTTACGTAATGCAGCATTTGTGTGGGAAATTTTGTTAGCAATCATCTATAAAGAAAAGCGGGTATGCATGAACTCTGAATACATACCAATTTGGTCGGCGGTCGTGGTAAAAAAAGGTACTGAGTGTCATACAGCTTCGCTTCTTAATAAGTGGAATTCTGTGGTGAGGTGCTCAACCAATGATTCTTAATCTGCCGCCATAAATACAAGAAAAAGAAGTGAAAGTCTTGCCCTTAAAGGTTGCTTGTCAGTGCTGACCTGAGCTGAGATGAATTGGCGGAATTCGATGGTGAGAAGTTCGAACAATACAATATCATTGAGTTCGAACGATGATTGAATAACAGTCATAAGTTGAAGGATAAGAAAGTATGCTTTATTTCGAAAAACATAAGGCGCATTTGTCGACTGCTGCCGCGGCGATCTCTTTCGAAATATTGTCGAGCAATGCAGTGAAATTTCATATTGTATTGTATATATATATAAAAAAAAAGTAAAATTGTGCATGATCTGATGAAGGAAATAAAGCAAAACTTGCCAAAATTCTGATAATATAGTTCATAATATTAATGAATTTTCTTAAAAATTGCAAGCAGAATACAGGACTTGTTGAAGGCAGTAAATGTAGAAGCCTTATAAGTTGTTCTACTTGATCTAAAAAATGTTTTTGTCTCGGAAGATTTTTAAATATAAGTCCACCACTGGCAAATGTATCGGAAAAGTAAAATACTTAATCTTATTTCTAGGTGAAGTCAAGAAATGAATAGTTATAATCTTTTAATAAGGCCTACTAACATTAACTGTGGTTACCCTAAGCCTGATTTTGAATGCCTTTTGTCTCGATAAAAAAATTGTTTTAATCATAAATTTCTTATTTGCAAGTAAGCCTTAGATTCACTACACAAAATGTTATTTTGAAACATGAAAAACTTGAAAAACTTATTGTAGTTTGTGTGGTCCCACTTAACTATGGCCAGTATTAAGAAACTATAAACTTGAGAATATTTTTTTGGTCAATATCAGATGCCCTATTTGTACGTTAAGCATTTGTATCTCGAGCTATTGGAGTGCTGCCAAGAGTTGTATTTTTATATCATTCATATGCTAATATCATATTGTAATAAATATGTACTTTGTTGGATTTTAGTTCATTATGATTGCATGTTAATATTCCTGAATGAAGTTAAAAATGAGCTCTTATTGTTTTAAATCAAATATACACACATACTCTATGGACGGAAGTAAGATTGCGAGATTTCGAATATACACTTAACAATGATCTTATAAAAATGTTGTAAGTCACAGAATCAAGAGGTATTTATACACACTGTATAAAGGCATACTTGTCACCCTGCATATTTCAATAGATATCAAAGCTACCATACATACCAAAGCAGCATTACCTATATTTATAAAGAAGTGGAAAATCAAACATGAACTTTGTAAATCACCATTTAACTTGATCTCAAAGCAAGATTGAAATGGAATTGGATATTTATGGTTAATCACTAAACTATTACGCATATAAGAATTTAATAATGTAAGGAACATGTCATTTATTATAAACATGTCAATTGGTTTAAATTGTAACATGACTTTTGGAACTATAAAATGAAAGAGCATTTGAATTACGCATGATGGTGTTCACATCCGCCTAGGTATAAATTATTTTTTAAAACTTAAATCCAGTGTCTGTGGTTCGAAATATCTTTGGCTGTAAAATAGCTGTAGAAGTAGACAATAATAGCTTACAATTAATTGTATGTAATTTTAGCACACTCAGACAGGAGCCTGCTAAAAAGTTCTACTCTACGATTTAGAATGTTTTAAACACTCTAGTGTTATTTTGTATTCTTATGAGATGAAACAAGAAACAAAAATTGCACACGGACGGGATTCGAACCTGCAGCCTCTGGAAAACCGGGCCAACGCTCTTTCCAATCGAGTTACCGTGCCGAAAGAATACAAAATAACTCTGTGTGTTTAAAACATTCTAAATCATTGAACAGCGAATGTGTTATCATCAATGTCGTAATTGAATTTATTCTGTAATGAATAACTACTTGGCCCACTGTTGTAATTCAGTTAGGTAGATGGCGCTGACGTCACGCCTAATGACGTATCCATATGAGACCAGAATTTCGCGCGATCGCGGCATGGTAGCTCGATTGGAAAGACCGTTGTCCCGATTTGCCAGAGGTTGAAGGTTCGAATCCCTCCCGTGCGATTTTTGGTTTCTTATTTCATCTTAGAAGTACTACTCTATTACTTTTAGTAATTGTAAACCCAGAGTTTATCAAGAGGGGCTTACTTGATTACTCAATTTCTTGATAAGATTTTATACAAACAGGAACATGTTTTTAAAACTTCAATGGTTGCAAGATTAAAATGTCTGTTATCTTAATTATTTTGATAATAGCAAAATAATAGGATAATATACAGCCAAAGGCCCGGGTAGTGCTGTTAAGCCTCAAGATAAGAAAACAGAAAGTTAATTGGTGTTAAACATAATGGTAAAAGTTGTGTGATTATTATGATTGTCTTTTATATGGAAGGGATATAAGATTGTGAATTAAAAGTGTACAGTTTCTGGTTATTATAGAAGACTCGGAAATACTTTGTATAATAAAAATATGAAAATTTACCAATGTGTTTGTCTTGCAGCCCATAGAAAGTGTGTCATTAATTATTACAATATTCTGGGAATAATATTCTCATGATTGACATCAGTACAAACAGATCCGTGTTGATGAAAATAATTTATTGCTTTTCATACTACCCATCACTTATTTAAATGAATAAAGGCATAATACATTGAAATTAAACAAATGAACAATGAAGAAGAACCCAATTAAACATAAAAAATCTGTACATAATCCAACTAAACAATTCAGGTACTGTTTGCAAATACTCCATTTTCTCTTTTAAATAGCACCCAGACCAGATTCCAGGTTTATTGTTCCACAAGGCAGATTTGGAAGGTACAGGCGCTTATGGAAAGTCTAGCATCTGAAAAATAACATTCACAATAAAAACAACTTGTGAATGTAAAATAACATTTGGTCTGTTTTTCTTTGCTAGTTTAATGTAGTAAACAATCTTGACATTCCTTTTAAACAAATTCATTAATTTTAAAATAGGATAAAAATAAAACTACCTACTTAATATACAATAATATTTAATTCATTGTTGAATATTGAGATCTTTTTAAATCAAATAGTTAATTAATTTTATTGACTGACATTATTTTAAAAGTTATTAAAATATTGTTTACTTTATTGGACTAGCAAATAAAATCTGACTTTACATATTTTCCTGCAAATTATTAATAAAATATATATATTTTTTAATTTCATGTAATTTTTTAATGGCCAAATCATAAAAGGTCTAATAACTAATACATTGAACTTCTCATGACCTATAAATTGTTTAACCAACTTGTTCCTATTGTGGGTTTAGCAGGCGGCCCTACTTCTTAAAACAACAAAATCAAGTATACAAAATGGGTGGTACTTTAAACAAAAGGCTGGCACTTTAAACAAAAGGCTGGCAACCCAATGTGCAAAATTTAGGTTGCCAGCCTTTTGGGGCCTGAAAATTATTAAAGTGTCAATATTAATATTTTGTACTTACAAGTTGTGGAAGGCACTTCTCAACATGCTCTAGGTCTACTCTTTCGCAGCTCTCCCGAAGCGCTTGGCTGGATGCCCTCAAACAAGTCTCTGTCACGAGACACTTCGCCACCTCAACCACCAGCGACAAGGCATCATTGCCAAGCTTGGTTTTGTTGTCTTGGAATGATCCGTTCAGAAGATCTTTGATTATTTCCTGAAAGCATTCAGTTTTACTTTATTGTCATTTAGTCTATTTATAAGTAGTCCTGAGTTTTTTTATTCATCATATAAAATTCTTCAATAATCGCTATGTTAAGGGATTTATGGATGGAAAACGCTATATAAAAGAGAAATGATTGTTTTGATTTGTTGCGGTTTTGCTACCTACACGGTAGCAAAACAAAAATAACGCATTGGGATGACAGACTTACTTGTTTAATAGTGCTTTTAACATTGGAGGTAACAGACGCAGGGTCGATTTTCTCATCATCGTTTTCATTGCAATTCCGAGCCATCGTGAAATTAAATAAATTCGGAAAACAACGGAGAGAAGTAAAACACTTTGCAAATCGTATATTTTGACGTTTCAGTATTCGTTTGAAAATCAAATCGGTGGTAAAAAATACTTCATTCATGTCATGCATGTCAATTACATGTTCGTTCGGAAACGTAGAAAACGAAAACGAAACGCGTCAAGTCTCAAGTACCTAAGTAATTTGAGCGCGCCGATAAGGAGTTCCCCGAACACGTGTGCCTGGCATGTGTGTTGTTCGTTGTTTTGCTTTGTAAGCTTTACTACTAACTAGATTAGACATCCGTCTTTACGTTTGAGTAAAAAAGTAAAAGTAAGAGAGGTGGTTTTAATTTTTTTATAAAAATCTATGAAGCTATATGAAGGTAGCCAAAAAAAAGTTCACAATCGGACTTTGATAGATTTATAGACATAATTGATATGTTTTGTGTAATAAAATAATCTTTCTAGAAAATATTAGAGTATAAACTATCTAAATAAGCCACAAAAATAACTACGATAATACAAAAATAAAAACTTAGAACCAAACAAAGTCGAGGTAGGGTGACGTAATTTACGAAAAAAAAATACGAGAAAAAAAAAATTAATTTCAATCAAAAACTGACAGCAACCGGATGTTTTTGCGGTCTATGGTGTAGAAACATCTGTTTTTTACTCATAAAGGTCAACATGCCCGAGGAATAAGCATTTATACACCCAGAAAAAAATTCGTAAAAACGTATAAAAAAAGCGCCCACGGGCGGGCGCTATGGGCCTACATGGCACATTTGAAAGCGCCCGCCCGCGGGCGGCTGGTGTCAAAAGAGTGTATAGAACATAGAAATGTAAATAAAATTATATTGTAAAGTGGTTTATAAGTACCTATTCTATTGCGCACCATAAACAATAAATAAAGGTGAACGCACATTTATCCGAGCCGAACGCGCCGAACGAATCGAATTCAAGCAGGCCTCGCACACATATTCGGCCGAATCGACCGCGTCGAAGGAATCATGAGATAGCGCTATGAGCGACATCTAAGGTGGGAGTGAGTGTGAAGATTTTATCCGGCGAGTCGTCCGAATTGACCGCATTAGCCGCGCCGAATCTGATGACGTCATCCGAATTCGTCTAGAATTTCTGGGGTTCTTCCAGATTGGGACGATTCGACGCGGATAAGTGTGCGTTCAGCTACAGAAAACATCTTATACAGGGTCACAGGTTTAGTCGACCTAAATCCTTTAAGACGTGGTAGCTTACATCATTCCTCACTGATTTGACTATGGAACCCCATATTCCAAATTTAATGGTTCTGTTTGTTTTCTGACTTAAGTTAAATTTGACGCTAAGTATAGTTATTTTTTACTACTTCCTGGTACTACTTCATCAAAGAAATTTAATAACACTCTGGCATGTTATAACCAACTAGAAAGCTGTTAATCCGTAGATATTTTAACGCACATTTGCAGCACCATTTTCATAGACAATTTTAATTATCTCACAAATAAAAAAAACTTGTTTCACAAATGTATTTTTTTCTTTACATTCGGTCGTCTCCTACAACTTTGGTTCAGTTACTTGCAGTTTTAGTATTTAAAATAATAAAGTAACTAATCTTCTACATAAAAAGCAAACACAAAACTTTTTTTTTAAATATGAAATAGTATCAAAGGCCGATAAATTGAGATTGGGGGTTCCATAGTCTCTAATCAGTCAGAAATAATGTAAACTATCACGCCTTAAAGGATTTAGGGCGACTTAACCAGTAACCCTGTATATTATAACGTAGGAGTACAATTCAGGCGGTCTATTGAAACATAGTAAGGTTGTCTCTTTATTTAAATCGGGAGACAAAAGTGACCCCAGCAATTTTAGGCCTATTTCAATATTACGCACAATAAGTAAAATTTTTGAAAAACTCATTTATAATCAATTGCTTTCCCATTTTAAACTTAATAATTTACTACACGAAAAACAGTTTGGGTTCTCTAAAGGTAGAAATACAACTGATGCCGGAGTAGCTCTCATCAGACACATTCTTGATGCTTATGAAGACAAACATGATGCCGTAGGTGTATTCTGTGATTTATCAAAGGCGTTTGATTGTGAAGACCATCAGACACTGCTCATTAAGTTAGAACAATAAGGTGTCTCGGAAAACTCATCTAAGTTGTTAAGTTCGTACTTATCAGGTAGAATACAATCAGTTAACATAAATGGTACCTACTCTTCCGGAGCCCCTCTTCAACTGGGGGTCCCCCAGGGCTCAATATTGGGGCCTTTACTTTTCCTGATATATGTAAACGACCTGCCATTTTATTCCACAAATCTTTGTGAGATAGTTCTGTTTGCTGATGATACTTCTTTGATTTTTAAAATGAAAAGACATGAAGAAATTTTTGACGAAGTAAACAATACTCTCTCCAAAGTATTGAATTGGTTCACCACCAATAACTTGTTGCTGAATGCTAGTAAAACTAAATGTGTAAAATTCACTTTGCCTAATGTAAAGCAACTTACACCAAATATTGTACTAAATGGTAATAATCTAGTCTTAATAGACTCCACTGTATTTCTGGGCATTACACTTGACTCAAAATTACAGTGGGGACCTCATATTGAAGCCCTAGCTAGGAGGCTAAGCTCGGCTGCCTTTGCAGTTAGAAAAATAAGGTATCTGACTGATGTTGAAACGGCGAGGCTTGTGTGTATTTTAGTTACTTCCACAGTATTATGTCTTACGGTCTTCTCTTGTGGGGTTCTGCTGCAGACATTGATACCATATTTATTTTGCAGAAAAGAGCCATTCGTGCTATTTATAAACTTAGTCCTCGTGACTCCCTGAGAGAGGTCTTTAAGAAAATTAACATATTAACTGTGGCTTCTCAATACATTTTTGACAATATAATGTACGTCCGTAAAAATTTAGATTATTTCATGAAGAAGAGCGACATTCACTCATATAACACAAGAAATAAACACAAGCTTGTCGTTCCTAACTTCAGATTAGTTAAAACTAGTAATTCGTTCATGGGAAATTGTATAAAATTCTTTAATAATATACCACACAATCTTGTCGAATTGCCGGTTGATAAATTTAAGAAACACGTTAAAAACACGCTTATGTCTAAAGGCTATTATAAGGTTCAAGACTACCTGAACGACACGAATGTGTAGTCTCTCCAGCCTGCACCGACTGATGTACTAACCTTTGATGATTTTGATTTTACGGCAGCTAGTGGTGACTGAGTTTGTTCCGGCGTTTCTTCTCAGCACTTGCCTAATTGTCTGTGTTCTGTCTCGAAGCGCTGGTAGGGCCCAAAAGATAAGGAGACATGATTCGGCCCCTTCAGGGCACAATTATTTTTATTTTATTTTTCACTGTACATTTGACGTTCATAAGTGGCATATTGTGTCCTAAATTGAATAAATATTTTTTGATTTTGATTTTTTGATTTTGGTCTCTACTGCATGAAGCAATTTCTTCCAGACAACCTTAAGGTAAGGATGATAAAAGTAGACTATTAATAAACGTAAGCTTGAGATCATGCACCGACTACAAAGGACAAACTGTCCTAAACAGTGGAAAATGTGTTATTTTGAGCATTTTAGTCAGTTTTTGAAGGCGGTTTATTTTTACCCATATCTCAAAAACTACTGGACCGATTTTGATAAAATTTACACTTTACCCTAAGTTTAAATATAATTGAACTAAAAAGGATTATTTTCGTTATGACATCTCCTTTTGAGAAATTCGTGGACAAACATAGAAACATACAAATATACATAGACATACATCACATAAGAAAATCATCACACATTTGGAAGCCTAACTAGATCAACATAACCAAATATTATCAAATTCTAACGATATCACATAGACACGCATCAAATTGATTACCTCCTTTTCAGAAGTCGGTAAAAAAAAGTGACCAGTTTTACTAAATGTTTAATAAATAAATAAAGGTCAGCTTAAACTAAGTTTCTCTTATCACAAGCATGTTCAATAAATACATCACTCTATCCTTCACTTCTTGGGTCGACTTACTAACTAAACTTTCAGTTAAAACCTCCAACACATTCTTTTCTTCGATTATATCCAGGATAGATTTGTTAGTGTCCTTTCTTTCCTCTGGCGTTATGTTCATTTTGAGGACTTCTAAAATGAGTTTGTCTTCATCCCGCTTCCATTCTGGAGGTTCACATTTGATGGACTCGTCTTCGGACATGATCATCATTGACATTTCCGAGTCGGAATCCTCTACTTCTGTCTTGCACGCGATTATCTGAGGTGGCGAGTGGTTTCCCGAAGGCAGGTCCTGTGAAACAACGTTTTATTAGAAAAATCTTTGTATAACACCTTATTACAAAATAGATAGCACCAAGGTGCTCGTAGCGCAGTGCTAGCAGCGGTTTGGTAGTGATACCCAAGTGAAGCTACCTACAGCGCGGTCGTGTTTGGATGGGTGACCATTCCGACCATATAAGTGACGTATATGACGAGCATATCCGTGCTTCGAAAGGTACGTTAAGCCTAGTCAGAGGCCTTATGGGCTTGATACCATCTGTCAGCAGGGTTAGTCGCTTGCCTTGGAAACACCCCTCCACCAACCCGCACTGAGCCTGCGTGGTAGAGTATGGCTCGAACTACCTCATAATTGAAGTAAGGCCTTTGTCCAGTAGTGGGACATTATAAGCTAACCATTACTTTAGGTAGCACCAAGTTTGAACCAAGACTAAGGTTACCCGACAAATTTGAAAAGTATACCTCCATTATTGAATGCTGTCATTATAACATTATTTTAAAAATGCGTTGTGTTAATAATACCTTAGTATGCCAAGTTAAGGGTACTAAAGTGTGGCTGGTTAAAAAAGTGGTATCCTGGCATCTAATTAACAGCGAAAGTTTTCGAGATGTTTAGAGATATAAAGAAGACTATGATCAAATATCGTTATTTGTAAGTTACTTAATTATCCCGCTACTTTATTTAAATGTACACTTTTTTAATTATCCTTAGAGTGAGTGTTAGTGTTTCGTTTAATTAAAACAAAATACAAAAAGACAATTTTGTTTAAAAATAATCTTCCTTTTTCTGAATAAGGTGAGTTAAATTAAAAATCAATTGAGGTATCAGAGATGTTGCGCATTTAACAGTACACGTTGTATTGTCCGGTATTTTTGGTAACTCACTACAAAAGTAAGAAGTTGACATATCCTTCGTACAGGGTTATTAGAATATTTTGTTTTTTGTTTTTTTGACGTTTGATATGATATTGAAGTGATAAAATCAAGAAAATACTATGCTTTTTACTTAAAATTTTACATCCAACAAAAGTTATGTCGTCTGATCCAGTCGAATTTGTCAAAATAGCAGGCGGCCGAACTATAAGTTTTTGAATAAAGTTAAAGTTAGAGTCAAGTTATGCCTTGCTTATGCCTTAAAAAAATATACGAGAGTTGTACTTTCTTACCGTTTTAGTATTTTCTACTGTACATATCGGTCCTCTTTGTACTGATTCGGCTATGCTTTCATCTTCCTCGCCGCTGTGGAAAATAGCCTTGTTAGTATATTGGTACAGTTACTTTCATGTCTATAATAAAGTATTGAGGTCACCGCCGACTGACCACCTCATGAACCAAAATCGCTTGCACCACGCGTCCTCTTTTGTTTGAAGTGTCGCCCATTTTTGTGTGGTCTGTGTGATGATAATAAAACCCCAAAAGATTGTAGTGTGCCAGGCAGTTTATTGTGTGTTTCGTAGGCCGCCGAGCAAAGTAAAATTGACACATGAATCGGAAAACAGTTCAAAATGTAAAAGATAAAACAGAATGTTATACTAGTGGCGCCATCTATGCACCTTATGATTAGCTACCATGATGGCGCTAAATAGCTAAAATGCAGATGTATCAAATGTCCAATAGATGGCGCTAAGTGTTTATAGAATTTACAACACTGTGCAAACGATTTGCGGCGTGCGAGTGGTTAGGCGGCAGAGACTTCGACCGTTTTGAAATATTTTACGGGAAATCCGAAATGTACAACTAAGTTTAAAAGATACTGAAATTCATAAATATTAGTTTTTTTACCTTGAAGAATTGTCGGCTTCGTAGTCCATGGTCGAGTGCCGTCGATCTCTGCTAGTCAAGACAGACAAGGCATCTGTCTCTTCGTTCACTCGAAAAACTTGAGTTACTGGTTGCAACGTGGCTGGAGTAGCGGGAGGAGTTGAGGGTCTCATTCTGAAAATAGGTTAGTTTAGTTTATGATGTTTGTAAGGGTTTTGAACACTAGTTTTTAATGTCATAAGGTTTATTTTGGTAGCTTAACATTGGCAGTGGAAAATTTGATATATTTATAAATTTATGGTCATATATCGTAGGTGATTTTGAGTTTTTGTTTTCTGATACTAGGGATATAATATGCTGGCTGTAAGGGATCTGAATACCTTAAGAAAAGATTATCGGCCTGCTTCAAAATTAATAATAAATTCTGGTTAGCGTTATCTGTCAACTACTTCGTACGAATTTGTTCCCTTTTTGTATTATTCGTTAGTTAAGCGCTTTGCAGACCCGCCAGCCGGTCTTATTGACAGCGAAGCAATAAGTCCGCGTCAGCCCGTCGATGCCCGCGACTTCCCCTTACCGCGAACAGAAAGCACACGAGGGACGGAGGCAGTTAGTTTACGACGTTCGTTGTAAAGTCCGTTTTACTTTGCAAGTCCAATGTTGTAAACAATCTTTTCATTACTTTTATAATAATATCAGTAAATAAAACAGATTCACTAGTTAATTAAAAAAGATCTCAGTGTTTAACGATAAATTGTCTATGTAGGTATTGGGTTTTGTATTTATCTTATTTTAAAATGAATCATTTCGTTAAAAAGGAATGTCAAGATTGTTTACAATATTCGACTAGCAAAGAAAAAGGAACTTTAGTCAAAAGCACGTCAATGAAATGTCCCGCGCAAAGGACAGTATTTTTTTTGTATGGGAGTTGGGCTTAAAATACAATTCTAACTAACAGAAACAAATGATACACCAAATGAAACAATAAATTCATACAAACAAAAAACAAACATTTTTGTTAATTTTTCGGTATGGGTTTTGTTTTTATTTTCAATCTAAGTCTTTTGTTACTGGCATGTACAGCAGATAGTTGCAACACTGACCGCAGTAAGTTCGTTTTGTTTACAGTTATAGAAACATTTTATTTTGTTTATTTTTGAGAAAACGAATACAAAGATACTTAAATTACATTAAAAATCCAAAAAGAGGAAATGCCTACTTAACAATCCGCTTGATACTTATCCTAAAACAAAGATTTTTACTCTTTATTTTTTTTTAAATTCGACGAACAAAACGCTGGTTTAGTTCCATCCACTTCTTCGTAAATATTACATCTGTCATATGTCAGTACCAGCAAATCAAATGTCAAAAGCGGTAAACGTAAATACGTTCTGTTCGACGCATTTTCAAGAATAATAAAATGTTTTCAAAAAGAAAACGGGCGTATTAAAAAATCTAAAAATAATGTTAAATGAAAGTATTTAAGTTTATAAGTAATCCACAACTAAATATGACCCTGTTAAATATTCACGTATTTTAGGCCCAAAAAAAATGATGTCCTTTCTGCGTTACTTCATATCAACTGGTTTGTGTGATCTATTGCGGGGAGCCATGGACATGCTTTTAGCCCTGCATGTGCGTTGGTATAGGATTCCATTTACGCTATCGTTTGCGGTGAAATTAACCTGCCCGGCCCGCCTAGCCTTCTGCAAAGCGCCTTAGTGTTTTTTTATCGATTGTACTCGTAAAAGTAAATTTAGCCTGTAACATCCCACTGCTGGGCAAAGGCCTTATATCAATTATGCGGTACTTCGAGCAATACTTTACCACGCGGGCTCTGTTCGGGTTAGTGGAGGGGTGTTTGCAAGGTAAGCGAATAACCCTGCTGCCAGATGTTATCAAGCCGCCCATAAGGCCTCTGACTAGGCTTAACAACTAATATTAAGCGATATCAGCCAAAACCAACGGCTAACCGTGCCTTCCGAAGCACGGAGATGCTCGTGATGTACGTCACTTATATGGTCGGAATGGTCACCCATCCAAACCCGACCGCGCCGGAGGTTGCTTCACTTCGGTATCACTACCAAAGCGCTGCTATCACTGCGCTACGAGCACCTCAATTTATCGATTGTGCTGTTTCACCATAGAGTTTAGTGCGAATAATTCCCACTTAGTGCTTTTGATACTAAAGTCCACAACCAGTGGCGGCTGTACCATAAGTGCGCTCGTGCGCTGAACCACCAATTCAAAAGATTTATAAATTACAAAATATTAAGTACTTCATCTTTATTTTAATATAATCATTTTAATAGTTATTTTTAAAGATACAAAAACGTATAAAAGATTAAATCTCCAATTATGGTGAATCAGTTTGAGCGCTTTACTAAACTATTAAGACTTATTTTCCTGTAAAGACGAATTCTCGTGCGCTTCGGCGAGTGCACGAGGACTGCTAATATAACTTGTAGGAGATACGAGTTAATACACCTGACGCGTGAAACAAAAGATAGTTCATAGTAATGTACCGAGTAATGAGAGGGTTCTCGAGCGCCGCACGTGCGAACCGAAGATTGCCGAGAGCACCCGATGTTTGACGAATTGGCCGGCCGGCATGGGCGCGAATTGACGACGGCAGCCATGATTGACATCTCGTTATCAGACTACCAGTATAGTTTGACTGTATGTGTGACGTATTTATTATTGTTTATTAAATTACCGTAATTGTTTTTAGTTTTTGTTGCGATTTTCTTAAAGTGCACTACCGGATCGATAACCCACCAGCCGCCACTTTCCACAACATTGCGATGTATTGAAGTCAAAGGCTGAGCGTAAGCCGCGAGTTTCAGGTCTGTGTATTACTACGTGTGAGCAATAATCTCCTTTGTGTTATGAATTTAAGGTTCAAAATCCACTTACTCTTCTCGGCTCCAATGTGGGAATAGCTCGAAGGTGTACTCGGCCAGTTGTTGATATCCTTGCATATTGACTAGAAGCACCCCGCACATTTGGCAAGCGGACCAAGGGCCAGCGAACAAGCGGGACAGTTGTCCGAGGATCTTTAGTTTCTGTTGCTTGTCTGTCACGTGTTCCTGTATAGAGAAAATAGTGTAAGATTTTTTATTCACAACTAGCGGTCTCCGGCGACTGCGTCCGCGCGTTTTGAGCTTGCTCCTCCACTCCCGTTGCAGCGTGATGTTTTATAGCCAATTTTCATTTTATATTCAATATTTTTTGAAATCAGTCCAGTAACTCCAGACTTTTATAACAAAAAAATGCAATTCGTAAACTCAACAGCAACAGCAATTAGTAGGTCTCCCTTACGTTAGGTCGTAAAGCATATACCTATACAACGTTGTAAGTTTCACAATTCATCTTAGTTATACTTTACACAGTCTTAATTGTGTAATGTAGGACGGCCTGATAATATTGAACATAAAATGGCGAGCTTTCCTTAACCAATTTGGTATGTACTTACGAGGTCACCGATGCCTTACCATAGAGTCAAATAGCTTGCAACTCACATCGCCTTTTGTTTTTAGTGACGTCGGTATTTGTGTCGTGTGTGCAAGCGATATTCATTTCAAATTTCATTCATTTCGACGACCCGTCTGGTGTAGTGGTCGAGAAATCGCCTACTACGCAGCGGGTGCGGGTTCGATCCCCGCACAATACAAACATTTGTGTGCATGAACATGTCTGTCTGTATTGGTCTGGGTGTTTTCTATGTATATTATGTATGTATTTACAAAAAAAAGTATTTAAGTATTATATCCGTTGTCTGGCACCCATAACACAAGCTTTGAGTAGCTTACTTTGGGGCTAGATGGCGACGTGTGGGAATGTCCAAAGGATATTTATTATAAAGTAGTAAGGCGGTAAAAACCTCGGCCGTAAGGATTTTATATCCCTATGACACTTAACGCACAAAGCTGGGAGATAACACATTTCAACGTCATTTTTATATAATAATTCTTTTTTTTAACTATTTATACAAATATTTTCCACTCCAAGATTTTTTAAAAACATGTCTTAAAAAGCTTTCAAATAAGTTAATTAGCATAGATGGAATGAAGCAAAAAAAGCGCTACTCACATCAAATACTTACTTCAATCTTCATTACCAGACCAGGAACGCAGCTTTGTACGAAGTAATCTCGAAACAAGGACACCTTATCCGCTTGTTCAGGAGTCAAAAACACCAAAAACTCTTTATACAGATCCACCAAATCAGTACCGAAAGTCGAGTCGAGATCTTTAGCCAGTTGTATGGGATCACTGTTGTGTATATCGAATTTCGCGAATAGCGTATGTACCCGTTTCTTTAGTTGCACGTTATTCGATATTAATGCTCGGTATAACATTTTTGTGTGGAATTCTGTTGCAATATCTGAAAGGAATTTAGTAGGTAATTATTTTTTAGGGTTCCGAAGCCGAATGGTAAAAAACGGAACCCTTATAGTTTCGTCAAGTCTGTCTGTCTGTCCGTCCGTAAGTCTCAGCCACTTTATTCTGTAACTATAAGCATCACACTGTTGAAATTTGGTAGAAAGATGTATCCTGTTAACCGCTTTACTATTCTTATACAAAAAATAAAAAATAATGATCCTAGGGGGGCTCCCATACATGAAACTAAAACAGATAAATTTATTTTAGTCAAACCTATGCGTGTGGGGTGTCTATGGATAGGTCTTTTAAAATGGTATAGAGGTTCCTTAAACCATTTTCTTTTAAAGTCTAAGCTTTCACAGCTAGACGCTTCCAAAGTGGTAAAATGGGCGTCTTCCCATCTAATTTCTAAACTAAGCGAGTGTAAATTTCGAAAAAAAATATAAAATGTAGACCTTAACAAACACTTTCAACGAAAATTGGTTCGGACGATATTGAACGAGAAGTTTTTTAGATATAGCACATTTTCAACAACCGCAAACATAGCTTTGTTCTTCATACAAACACTATGAAAAACAAAATTATATTTGCTGTCGACAAAAATTGGGGTATTTTAGCTAAGTGGAAGGTAGTAAGTGGTTTCCCTAATTCAGTTAACGTTGACACGGAACCCTCAGTTTGCGATTCCGACTCGCACTTGGCCGGTTTTTGTTTATTTTCAGTGCTTTACGGCTGAGCTGTAGGAAGGCTACTAGGGGGTCACAGGTAGCGGATAGTGAACGACCACCAGATATGGTGGTTGGCTGCGAATATGTTGAATAAGCAGTCCCCTACCAAACAGCTGCAGGATCACCAAAATGTAGTGGGAACTCTAGTGGGATATGCTTTTCTATTAAAAGCTACAATATTCAGTGACGATTGTGCCATGGCGAGTAAACGCCGCCATTAATAAGCGTTCCCCTGGTGTTAAATAGGAGCAACATCAGTACTGGCAGAAAACTGAAGACAGCAATCAGTAAAGGTTTTTGACTGGGCATTAGGAGGCGGGGAACCTCCAGTTCTTAAACGGCGGTGTGGAAGGCAACTTTTGCCTATCCATTACATTATAGTTTTTATAAAATAAAATAAAAGTCGGAATCGCGCACTGAGGGTTCCGTGCCAACTTTAACTACATTAGGGAATCCACTTACTTCCACTTAGCTAAAATACCACAATATTTTATTGACAGCAAATATAACTTTGTTTTTCATCGTGTCTGTATGAAGAACAAGTTATGTTTACGGTTGTTCGGCGGAAAATGTGCTATACCTCAAAAACTACTTGTTCGATTTCGTCCAAACCAATTTTCGTTAAAATTATTTGTTAAGATCTACATTAATATATATTTTTCCAAATTTATACTCGCTTAGTTTAGAAGTTAAATGCAGGGGACGATCATTTTACTACTTCCAGGTTCCGTTTTTAGCCATTCGGCTACGGAATCCCAAAAACTCCATCGACAAGAGTGCTTCTGCCTAAAATTAGTCCCCTAATAGACCAATGACCATAATATACCAGTTATCCATTAATGAGGTAACAGCTGAGTACTTGCATGTTAGAAATTTTTGTAATGTGTGAGCAATAATTTTGTCGTGGCGGTCATCGCGAGCTACAGGTGGACCGCACTCATATTAATTATGATGTGTTTTTGGTTTAAAATGGCTTCGCTCTTGTTTTCTTGTTCCTAGCTAGTTTCAAGTATACTCACTAAAGTCACTACTCTACTAGAGTCAGATAGGCGTGGCAGAGACATTGAAGATGATACGATTAACAACAAATAGAATGCAGCATATCATATTACTATCTAAGTGCCGTTGAAAATACACCTTTACCGATCTGATGACTTGATGAGACATTTTTTTTTCAAATATAATTTATAAGCAAATATGCCTATGAGAACTTGCCTCCTAAAAATTGTTCATAGCTATAATTAAATTTATTTTAATCAGTTTTCTTTCTTCGCCTTCAGTCTTGCAGAGCCGAATGAGTTTTATCTCAATAGATAGTTTTTAACACACGGAATTATATATGCCTAGATAGGTGGCAGATCGATGTAGTTACCTTTACTGATTTACCTGTTCACATATCATATATATATTCTAACATAGCTGAAGAGTTTCTTTGTCTGAACGCTCGTATCTCAGGATCTACTGGACCGATTTGAAAATATATTTTTGAGCTGGATACCTTTTTTATCGAGGAAGGCTTTAGGCTACAAACAAAAAAAACATCACGCTGCGACGGGAGCAAAATCAAACCGTGCAGACGCAGTCGCAGGGGACCGCTAGTTTGTTTGTAAATCATATTTAATACAAAATATGTCTCAAGTTTTCAGATCGGAAAAGGTCAATCTTCCACGTCTCCTCTACTATTAAAAACTTGATCTTACCTTGATCTTCTTTACAACTACTTTCTTCAAGATAATCCTCTTCCGCTTGTCCTGTATCTTTTTCGATCGACTCAATTTTCTGTTTCAAGTCTGTATAAATATTACTCGCTTTTCTCTGAAACCTACTCACTAAAAGCTTAAGCGTATTCGTTATTTTTGGATACTTTCTATTCTTACAACGACAAATATCCTTCTTTGGTTTGTTACTACGGAAATAATCTGTTATCGGTTTTTGCTTTGGCTTGAAAAATCTCCTCATTATAATGCAACATTTACAGTGATTTCGATCATCAATTGTCGATTTATTTACCTGATTATTTACTATTTTATTTTCGACGGTACTGCATATAGGAGTTACATTACAATCGACCGTATTGGTCCTGATTTGTGGTGCATTTTCGTTTGGTATCGGTGTGTTAATAGACAACGGTTCTAACGTCATAACTTTCATGGATTCTTTGGTGACCATTTCTAATGGTATCAGATTGATGCCGGTGCTTGTTTCGACTAGTTTGAATAGATTAGCTGATACCGGTGGGGCATTGTTTGGGTAAGTGTTGATGGTGATATCAAATCTATCTTTTAACTCTGGGTTCGGGTCTGCGTTCTCTTTGCGGGCGACTCGGGGAGTGACGTCTATGTGGTGGGGTTCTTTGGTGGGGATAGTGGGGACGGTGGGCATGCCCACATCGATTTCAACCCCGCGAGCTTCGTGACCAGTCATGTTGGTCCGTCGTCGTAGGAAGAGCTGAAATAATGAATGAAGTGAATTTTTTACAGATGTTTGAATTCGGTACGAAGACAAAAGTAAAAACCTACTCCAAAAACTCTTGACGGACTCCATTTTAGGCGAATTATTGATTTTTTTTAGTGAATTATATGAGAGGGAAGTGTAGCACCTATTGACTCTGTTCTTTAATAAGCAACAAAGTACTTAACATCAGTTTTGGTGTTTTAATCACTGAACTTCTAAGCATTAAGAAGTTCTACTATCAGCTAAGCTTCACAAAACTGACTATCAGACGTAAAGACATGGCAACATGAGGATGCTAGTACAAAATCACTTTTGGGTTTGGCACACTGGTTGCAACTAGTGTGTCCTTTTAAGTGCCTTAAAAATATGAGGGGTTCTCCTCGATTACACCAAAATCTCATCATCAGATCCCAACTTGGCAACAATGGGACTAACTAGAAGGTAAACCCTCTAAGAAAGTTTTTATTTTTAAATCGGTTCAGAAATGACTAATATGTGAGGTAACATACATACAAGAAAAAAAAACAGTCGAACAATTCCCTTTTTGGAGTCGGTTAAAAATAGGATGAATTGATAAGCCTATCTTCCATGACAAAAGGCTGTAACCAAAACAAATAATATTATCAGGTAATACAGGCGGTCCTCGACTTACGTCGTTTCGATTTACGTCGTTTCAAGTTACGTCGAACAATGTTTTGACACTATTCCTCAAGCATACGTCATTTGTTTCGATTTCCGGCATATCGGAGAATTCACTTGTCGCAAGGTCAATGACTGACTGATGAAGATCTTATTGAATTGGAGGCACAAGTACAAAAGGAAGCACTCGAGTCACAAGAAATAGCTTCTTCTATTAGTGACTCTGAAAAAGAACTTACACTAAATAACTTTCCTTTTCCTTCAAATTTGAAGAATGCCATGAAAATTTTTGAAGAAAATGATCCTAATTTTGAGAGAAGTTTAAACGTTAATAACAAAATTTGTGCAGCCTATCACTGTTACCAAGCTCTGTATGATAGCAAGAAGAAAGAAGCCAAGCAATCTAGAATTGATAGTTTCTTTAAGCCAAAAGTTTAATTTATTATTTATCATTACATATGTATAAGTTTTATAATTATTATTAAAATTAATAACACACAAATACCAAAAATAACTAGCAATTTCATAAGTGCATAATATATAATTATTTTAAGAACTTACTTTTAATAATAAAGTACGGCCTTTGTTATAAATGCAGTTTTATTTATTATTTCGAGTCCGTGTGGAACCTAACCCTTGAGTTTTACATGTAAACATATGAAAAATTATGTCTCGACTTACGTCGTTTCGATTTACGTCGCGTATTTCGAGAACCTAACATGCCGTAAGTACGAGGACTGCCTGTACTGTTTTATTCTGTATGTCTGGTTTCTCAGTTTTGGTAGAAAAAGCAACTTGAACTATTGTAGCATCAACTATTAATTATACAAAAGCCTTTTTGTAGAGCGTGATATGTTATAAATACGAGATAGATGTACACATTTTAAGCCTTTCGTGTGCAGGCGGAATAATTGGCGAAATGCCCTTTATTTGGGGTTGAAATATGCTAACGCTAACCAACCCGTAAGTAAACCTTTATGGAAAGACCAATTTGGTCTGATTTTTTATCTATCATAGATCCTAAACTAAGTGTGTGCATCTTGAAATTAAGAAAACATTATGTTTCAGTAAATATAAAAACCTAAGCATTTACTTTTTGACAAAAAAAGATCTTTAGATTTTCGTCATCAAGCCTTATTTTTTTTTAAACAAAGATGTTTAAACTTAGTTTAGTAATGATTTATGAAAACGAATGATACCAAAATTGTTTCAATTTCATAAACGTTCCAAACCGTAAGGTTGGAAAACGTTATCGCATATCGCAAGCATATTGTGGTCGCAATTGTAGGCAATTCCGCCAATTGAGCCGCCTGCACACGATAGTCTTAAGGGTATTTATTGGTTACTGGTAGAAAATAATGTCAGAATTTAGTTATTTGCAATCACATTGCTACCAGTGTGTGTTCCAAGTGATGACATACGGATCCGAAACATGGTCTCTAACTATGGGCCTGAAAGAAGAAAGAAGCTCAAAATCACACAACGAGCGATGGAGAGGGCTATGCTGGGTGTTTCTCTACGGGATCGAATCAAAAATGAGGAGATACGTAGAAGAACTAAGGTAACAGACATAGCCCTAAGAATCAGTAAGCTCAAGTGGCAGTGGTTAGGGCACATAGCGCGAAGAACTGATGGCCGTTGGGGTAGGAACGTTCTAGATTGGAGACCCTTCGACTAAAGACGCAGCGTAAGACGTCCACCGATAAGATGGACAGACGTCCTTGTAAAGATCGCAGGATCAAACTGGATGCAGACCGCTAGTGATCGGTCGCTGTGGAAAGTCGTGGGGGAGGCCTATGTTGAACAGTGGACGTCCTTTGGCTGATAATGATGATGAACCATATTGTTAGTGCATAGTTTTAAAAAAATACATAATTATTTACTAAATTTTCCATGCTTACCCGGAACCGTTTGCTACTCTTCGCGAGGTACCGCAGCCATCGCCGCGGCATCTCGTACTCGGGCTGTTCGTAGAGCGTCATTTTAGGGTTGAAAGCCAGCAGTTTGTGTTTCACAGGCGGCGCCACGCCGTCGTGGAAGAATTTCTGAAGCGAATCAAATGAATATATATGTTTGGTACATCGTGTTCCGAATAAATGTAGCTATAATGGCGGCGGTGTAGGTATATTATTTTCTGCCTTTTCTTGGCCAAGTCGATTTTTTAAAAAATGAAAAAGGCTGAATTTTGGCATTAAAATAACATATCTTCTTCTTCTTCAATTTAAGAGCCGCGCTCTTGTCGGTGGAGTAATCGCCATTCTTTTCTACAGTCTGCTTTCCTCTTTACTTCCTGATATGACATGACATTAATTTTCTCCTTCACTTGGTCGAAATAGCTTGTAAAAAACTATAATTGATTATGTGCATATTATTTTTGGACGTTATTGTGCATTATTTTGCGGTTTTACTAATGTCAAAATCACATACACAAACTATCTAGTTTTTTTTTATTTACTTGCAAAGTTACGGAACGTAATTTACTAAATTTTAACCTACAACTTTATATGGCTGTAAAAAATCGATTTATCATAAAAACCCAAAAAAAATCGATATTGCAAAATCCACTGGGCCAACAAAAATTTAAAGGCAGAAAATGATAGCTGATGACCTCCATTATAAGCCATTTTCATTTAGCACACGATGTTTCAAACACCTGTAAAACCAGGTTATCATAAGAATATACCTGTCTGTGTCTCTACACGGCAACAAGTGTGCAAAAATGAACTAATACAGTTCACTTTTGGACACTCCTCGACGAGAAATGGACAAACGCGGGTGGCTGAGCGAAGAAGCGGGAGGAACATGACATTTTTACATGTACTTTATGATACATCTCAGCGAAGATCACCCAATTGCGCAAATATCAGAACTAAGTACAGACGCCAGCAAACTAATAATTATCAAATAGACCGACGAAACAATAATAGTATACGGCTAAGGCCTATTGCCAAATACGTTAATTTGGCAACTAAGCCAAATACTTAGCATTAGCATTATAAGTCACATTCTCATAAATTATAATATTACTAGCTGACCCGGCAAACGTTGTTTTCCATATATTATCAGGATTAAACAATAAAAATAAATGTTTGTTTTCATAAAATAAATTTTAGATTTGCCATAAGCTAAGGGAAATTTTAAAAACACTAATTGATCAGTTATCGTGCGGGATGAAAAATGATTAAATTACTAAAATGGCTATAAAAAATAGGGGTTGGTGATAAAAAAGTAAAAATTTAGGGTTGTATTTTTTACTACATAATAAATCCACTTTTGTACACTAAATTTGTGCAATAAAGTATTAACTTAAATTATTCTTACTTACTCTAATAGGGTTGTCCTTCTCATCAGATCTGCGAGCCTGACTTACATGGCCCAGTATCAACTGTAAATAATGAACATTTGGTATGGTAAATTAATCTATGTACTACCCAAATTCTCCCTAATTCGTTTAAAAATATGTATGGATCATTTAAACAAAAACAAAAACCATCATCATAGTATAAAACATACAAAAACGTTTTTAAAACACTCTGGATTAACAGCGCTATTCATAATAACTTAAACCGTTACTAAATTTAACTCTGCCGTTAAAGTAGATGATTATTAAAAAAATAGTACATTATATACAAGGCGATATTGTGTGTGCCATAAGAAAGCCGCGTATATTATGGTCACGGGCACACGTGTTTCATACGACGTTTTTCAACACACTTGCAAGGAAAAACAAGACTCCAATTATTTAAGAAAAATGCCGCGTTGTTTTTTTTTTCTTGCCGGGATACCGATTCGCGCGCAAGGCTAAGACGCGAACTAGATCGGCCAACAGCCAAGATTAAAAATATAACAGTCAGTGTTAAAAACACAAATTACAGAAAAAAATAAATGCATTTAAGTTTAGTAATAAAGCTGGATTTACCATTTATTTAAATAAATATTTAGAAACTGATTTTTCGCTTAAATACTGTTGGTTCCTAAAATAAAAGTTTTAACCCGACTAAATTATATCGCTTCTTCTTACTTACGACTTGGTACTAGCGTACAAATGTAAATTGGTCGGGTTAACAAACTAAAGGCACTAGTGCAATAACATACTGAAAAAGCACGCCTGTTTAATATCTAGGATTATGAGGCAAAAAATCGGTGGAATAAAAACGTCGTTTTGAGCAAGTGTGTTGAAAAAACCTTTACGATATTTGATTCATCCATTTGGGAGCTACGATACCACAGACAGACAAGTTAAATTCATAGCACCCCTCTCTTTTGGCGTGGTGGGTTAAAAATAAAAGGTTATTATGAAATTGCGTACCATGGTAGACATCCACGGCATCATGTGTTTGACGACCAGCTCAGCCACTAGTTGGATACCCCAGCGTTTTTTGCTGTTGTATCGCTTTGGTTTTTTGTAAATGTCTGGGTTAGCTTCTATGTAATCCCAGAACTCCTCGAGGCCGTGGGCTATGTATCTGCGGAGAAGGTATAGTGAGAATTACTGCCTCGGTGGCGCAGCGGTAAGACGGTCGCACTTTGAAGCGATGTCTGCGCCAGAGGTCCTGGGTTCGATCCCCGGGTCGGGCCAAAAATATAAGCAAGAGCGAGCGAGAACGTATTTTTCCGGTGCCGACACGTTCCGTGCATAGCACGCTACGGTACTGGTCGGTGACGGAACGGTCTAGTAAGCAAGGTGTCATAGTTTTCAATATATATATTTTTTTGCCAGACACGTTCCTAGCACGATCATGGAATGCCACGGTGTACCGGGCAAAGACTTTTATACATAATTCTCATTATTAGCCGATTTCGACTACGGTAGCCAGTCACAACGACTAACCGACTGCGCGGGACATATTATAGTGCACAAGTGTGTGCGCAAACACAGGTGCACTCTCTATTCCTTTCACTCTCATATCCCGATGGGACAGCAATCTGACACGACCGGAGAGAGATCAACGGCTTTACGTGCTTTCCGAGGCACGGGGGTGAAACACCACCAATTTTCAAACTCCGGGCTGCCTTAAGAATTTCTAGATAGAAAAACCCAGGTACTTTACAGCGATTTTTGGCCCGACCCGGGGATCGAACCCGGGACATCTGGCGCAGCCGTCGCTTTAAAGCGCGACCCACCGCTGCGCCACCAAGACAGTTACATGCCAGTACCATCAAAAACGTCTACAAAAAGTACCGCGCTATTTTTTGTCAGCGTACGAGTATTTGTGTTTATCAGAGTCAAGCGGCAGTCTGGCTACACCGTCTCTAGCTGCTGTAGGTCGAGGGATTCTTTTAAAGAAAGGGCGCCGCAGATGAACTACGCCCTAAGCGCCTCAAGCAAACGCCTTTACATCAGTTCCAGCGTTATGATGGTAACACAAATATCAAAATGTAATTTATGGTAAAAATGTTTCCGCTCGCTTCTATTTCAGGCGCGTACATTGTGGATAATCTATAATACAAGAATTGCAAAATGTGTTGTTAAGCGCATAATTCAACAAGGCCTAGACCGTTTTGAAGAAATATTTTTTTTAAATGTTCGTTGAAGTTCAAGGATGGTTTTTACGGCGAGAAAAGTTCGAATAATTGCCGTAAAAACCATAAAAACAGCCCTTTTATTTTTCCATACAAATGTTTTTTTAACTAAAACGTAGTAAATTTGAGCTGTATTTCTATTGTATAAAGTCTATAGTAAATGACAAGCACTCACTGTTGTATAAGCAATGTAGGTGTGTTCCTCACGTCAAATATCTATTACAACAGTGTGCATGTGAGCGTTGGAGTATAGAATACATCGTATTACAAATCTTTATGACGAAGTCTGTCGGGTCCGCTAGTAAATAAATAAATATTTTTAATGCTTTAAAAAATCCTCAGCAATATAATAATAATAATAAATATCCTTTGGACATTCCCACACATCGCCATCTAGTCCCAAAGTAAGCTACTCAAAGCTTGTGTTATGGGTGCCAGACAACGGATATAATACTTAAATACTTTTTGTTTGTAAATACATACATGATATACATAGAAAACACCCAGACCAATACAAACAGACATGTTCATGCACACAAATGTTTATATTGTGCGGGGATCGAACCCGCAACCCGTTGCGTAGTAGGCGATTTCTCGATCACTACACCAGACGGGTCGTCAAATATCTTTTGTTACATACGATTTGGTTTGATGTACTGAGTGTTAGGTTCAACGCTTCGTTAATCTTATTGTTAATCCCTGTATACTAATAATATTGATCACTACTATTAATATTAGGAACTAGTTCATGCATGTGACCGAGTACGAAGTATTCACTACTGGTCGTTCAAATCGGTCTTTAGTACATTTCGTTAAGCAAATCTTGTATGTCTATAGTTCAGTTGAGCTCGCAAGAGCCGACTAAGAACGAATAATTCCAAGTGTCAGAGTGAGTTGGACGATTACAAACGCGCGTGCGTGAATGTGATGGAAGATGTACTAGATTGCGCGAGAACGAGACAGACGCGTGTGCGTGAGTGGGACGTAAAATGAACTATACTCTGATTTTTAATTAGATAGACCAAAATGACATTTGGTGGGATGCCACTTTTTCGTAATATTCAAATAGTGATGTGCCTAAATATTCGACAAAATCAATCCTGATTCAATTGTTGTTTTTAAATGATTATAGAATAATTAATTGGATATAGTTTGAATTTGTGTTGTGCAGAAAAATATTTGCATAAAATAATATAGTTATGTATTACAAAAAAATACCCAACAAGTTTTGTTTTAAGATCATGTTACCTGCAAAATAATATCATAATTTCTAATAGTGTATTTATAGAAAGTAGTAAATAGTCAAAACAGGTTTAAGTCATACAAAATATTGGTATTGCACGTGAAGGGACTTAATTTTTTACCTATTAGATATTTTTTTTATATATTACGTTTCTTTGTAATTGTGTTCAACGTTTTACATGTATTAGTTATCAAAATAAGTAGAATCACGAAATTGAAAAATCGTATCACAAATTCAATTATTCGTTCACAATTGCATTGTTACAACAATATTGCACTACGCTTGCAACATTAAAAAATAAAAAGTGCGATTGAAGCTGTCATTTTGGTCTATCTAATTAAAAAACAGAGTATAGTAAAGCGTGAACGAGGCGGACGCGTGTGTCAGAGTGTGACAGAAGATGTACTAAATTGAACGACATTGACCTACGACCATATTCGCTGTGTACGACGGACGACTGATGTCAGAGTAATCGGTGAACCATTGAACTAATAGTACTAAAAGACCGAACTAGTTTCTTTGAGCAATTGTACTAGTTCGGAGCGCTCCATTCAGTGTCCGATTAGGAACAAGACTATTGATCACTCACGCGTCCTCACTCCGCGTGTACATGAACCGGCGCGCGCGGTCGGGCCGGTACGGCAGCGGCGGCAGCAGGTGCGGGTAGACGAACACGCCGCTGTTCGCGACTACCCGCATCATCGTCTCGGGGAACTCGCCCACGTACGGGTTGTTGTTCGCGTAGCGGCGGCGGCTAGTGAAAAAAAAAAACTTAAAGGTTAAGAGTTTTGAGCAATTTGACGCGTGCATCTAGGCATAGGGCATACTTGATGATTCAAGTACCTTTAAGCTTTAAAGTACGTCCATAAATCAGCACGATTCACGTATTGCATTTCGCTATGCAAACGCGATCACGTGATAGTTTTCCTTACCGCAATGTAAACAAGTTTCAGTTTAAAACGTTTTAAAAAATACTTGCAGGTGTTTTATACCTGGTTTTGAGCCCTGGTGCTGATTTATGGACGTACTTTTAAGCCCTGGTACTTGAATTAACAAGTACGACCCATGCCTATAGAATACTTTCATGGTCTTTGAAGTATTTTGAGCCCACACCGGGAATACGTAATTTGAAGCAAATACTGTAAACCTGTAAAGCTCTGATAGTTGATGCTTGATGGTCAAAGCGATGGCACCGACTCCAAAAATAGATTGTTTGTTTGCCTAAAATATAATCCTTTCTTTTCAATGGTCAAGAGTTTAGTTCACACTTTTTAGTGCATTTTGGTTTTGAAGTCGGTTTTTCTTTTAAAGTTAATTTTATTTCTTCATTTTTAGTGATTACATGAGAAGGGGGGGGAGCTGGGCTAGCTTTCCTATTTGAAATCACTAAGAAAAGTTAAAAACGTTCGAAAAAAGCACTTACCATCTATCGGCTTCTTTCTGCATAAATCTGAAATAAGAAAATGGGTACTGTGAACTTATTGAGATGTTATTTACGCCTGCCAAGCCTAACTTCACACACTACGAAATAGTGTCATAATTACATGCCGATAAATTAATGACATTTGCCAAAAATTACATAGAATTTAGAAACGAATCATTTATCTTCAATAAATTAAACAATATAATATTAAATATAATGTAATAATATTCAATAAATTACTCGTGAAAATTAAACGAAAATGATAAAGAAACTCACTCGACTATCTTCGCGTTCTCCGGCGTATCTTCAGACACAGTTTCGGCCCAAGTGTTGACTAGTTCCAAAGCAGGTTGCAGGTTACACACGTTGGCCACAGACTTGGGGTTTGACGCCACCATTTTGACTAGATTTTCCTGTGTAACAAATGATAAAAGGTTTAGGTTGTGAAGTCTTGAAATTTTGTGTAAAAGTTAAACGCAGCGACAAACACCATTCTCGGTGCAGCATCGATAAATTTAAATCCTATACACGCGTTACTATAGTCAGAACGTCAGCAACTGAATCGTGAGCCCATAATAGCAATGGGAATAGGAATTATTATTCATCGGTAAGTGCAACAGAGACAGATATAACACTAACACGACTCAGATGATGATATGCCGACCATAGCAGCGATGCAATCACGGAACTATGATCGCTGTGGTTATAATAATAAAAAATGTAAGAGGTTAAAGTCCAAATAAAAAACAGTTTTTTTTTTTTTTTTTTTTTTTGGTACACATAACATATTACAATCTTTATATCATTTAAACATAATTATAACAACATAAATGTTCCAGATTGTAACACACAAACATGTATACACAAAGAATCAATATAAACACAGTACTCGAGTTTGACAATGATAAACAAACAACTATAACAAACAAACAAAAAAAAAAAAATGAAGGCACCAACGATGCGCCACTAAAGGTAAAGATCATGTAAAGTGGTGGATCGATGATGCATTCTAGAATGTATTTCTTAAATTTACGCAAATTAAACCTTTAAAGATCTATTTCTTTGTTTTTAAGAAACAGATCATTAAAATTTCGACACATCCTGACAATTGGATTGTAAAAAGAGGTGTTATTATTATAGACCTGAAGTGAAAATGGTTTGGGGTTGCGACACCTATACGTGATATTAAAATTTATAAGCGATAACAAAGAAGGACAATCAATTAAACAATGAACGATCTTGAAGAGGTACACGAGATCGAAATATTTTCGTCGTGCTTCCAAAGAACGCATCCTGAATCTCATCATTCTGTCTTCGTAACATATCAGGGTTCTGCGGTATCCGTATCGGTAACAAAGGATTTTAAGAAACCTCGCCTGCACTCCTTCCAAACGTTCAATATGAACTCTGTAATAAGGAGCCCATATTACTGTATTGTATTCAAGAACGCTTCTTACTAGGGTGTTGTATAAATAAATAAGACTTCTTGGGTCTTTAAAATCTCGAGATCGACGCAGAATGAAGCCAAGAGTCTGTTTACACTTACTAACAATGTGGTCAAAATGAGCGCGAAAGGTTAGCTTCTCGTCAAACAGCACACCGAGATCCCTGACAATACTTTTTCGTTTTAGAGTTTGACCATTTATTGAATAATCAAACAAAATCTTATGCTTTTTATTCGTGAAAGATACAACAAAACATTTATCTACATTTAAATGCATCCGATTTTCTAAGCACCATTGATTGAGAATTTCGAGATTCTTTTGCAGTATCACGGAATCACGTTCACTTTCAATCGTCAAAAATATTTTGAGGTCATCCGCATACAACAAACTTGGACATGATAATCGTTCAACAAGGTCATTTATAAAGACGATAAAAAGAAGGGGACCCAGATGTGAACCCTGGGGAACACCAGAGGTGACATACAGCGGTGCGGATAAATGTCCCTTAACTGCAACGAGCTGACTTCTCCGACTCAGATATGATTTGACCCAACGATGCAAACTACCATGAATTCCATATGATTCAAGTTTCTGACACAACAATTTATGGTTTACTTTGTCAAAAGCTTTTGAAAAATCTGTGTAAACAGAATCTACTTGACCACCCCTTGAGAATGCACAGCATAGATAGTTTTTATAATCTAACAAATTTGTTGTAGTAGATCTATTTTTTACGAATCCATGCTGGTTAGGAGCTATATATTGATTAAGTTGATTGAAGATAAAGTCGTATATTAAAGATTCAAATATTTTTGCACAACACGAGAGAATACTTATGGGTCGGTAGTTTTCACACTTTTCTTTGTCTCCGGCTTTATGTATGGGAATGATATGAGCTACTTTCCAAAAGTCAGGAAAAGTACCTGATGCAAGAGATTTATTGAAAATAGTGCACAATGGAGCGCTTAGTTCTTTACCGCAAGATTTAATAAAAGAGGGTGGAATGCCATCTGGCCCCGAGCCCTTATTAACGTCTAGTTTCTTAATTTTTTTGAGCACATCTTCTTCCTGCAGAATCACTTGACCCAAACATGAGCTGTAACGACAATCTAGCTGCATGTCGACGTTATTATCACCAATATCATAAACACTACCAAAATATCTAGAAAATAACTCACATACTTCTTCGGCATCACAAGATTCTGTGTAACCATATTTCATATTTAGTGGTATAGTAGAATGCGCACCCTTGTCGTTAATATATCTCCAGAAATGTTTAATACTTTTGGGAAGAGATTCCTCCACTGATGAAATATATCTTGCGTGGCATTGTTTGATCAAACGCTTACACCTGGTTCTAAGTAAATCAAATGTATCATAATCTCTAGGGTTGCCATATTTCTTAAATCGTTTATGATATTTAGATTTTTCTTTTAAGCAACGTATTAAGGGAGTGCTGAACCAGTTCGGATAGCTATTGCTTTTGCGTGTAGATATCATTGGTGCATTTTTTGAAATGATGTTATTTAATTCATTGTAGAAGCCCTGTACTACCATATTGACATCTCCAGAACCCAGTACTGATTTGTCACAAAGTTTGTCACAAAGAATTATGTTATGCCCAAGCCCTAAGATAGAGAATCACTAGGGCTCCTCGAATAACCTCCCTGGATGTTTTAGAGCTATGTTTTTCTTTCAATATGTTTCAATATATTTTTTTTAAAGGTTAAATTAGAGTTTTAAGCATTAAGCTTAGAAAATACTTCAGCATAAGCTAGTTCTGTAAAACAGGCAACAACCTTTTTTACAACAAAACTGATCGCTGACCAAAAAGTGCCATAAACAGAAGTTAGAAAAACATAACTAGAAATTCGCGAGTCATACATGGAGATGATTCGGATAGCCCGAGTGATGCTCTACCTCTGAAGTTAGGTTTAGCACGACTTTTAGGAACAGCCTGTATTTTCAGATGACTACAATATATTTATTTTATGAGCTACATACCATATGTTTAGTATCTTTTAATCTACAGAAGTGAGTTTTTCATAAATTTTTAGGTGTCATGTGAAAATCGCTCATGCATAAATCATAAATTAGTCATTCAATACATACAACACATATAAACAAGTAGCTGAAATAATGCTCACCAAATACTCTCTGTAAATGGGTCCATAAGACCAATGTATGGGGTGGACATACAGCTGCAAGAAGTTCGATGTTGCCAGCTGAACGTGCATTCGTAGTTGCTGCTGTAGTATCAGCACTTGCTCTGGCAAGATCTGTAACAATGATGTGTTTAAAAGTTAGCTTCTCAGAAACATACATTTTGTGTTTCTTCTAACCTAAGAAGAAATGAGCATTTAACCGCCGCGATGCAATCTACACGCAGCGCCATCTGTTATCATAGGCGAGAACTGCACGTTAAACTATAAGGTTGCAGCATAACTAGCAATCCGTAAGCTTGCACAAAGCAGCGGAAAGCAGCAAAATTATAAGTAGGTAGCGCCATCTCTTAACGTGGGAACTACGAATTACACTGTCCCCTTGCAAAGTGCCCTGCGGTGGGTTGACATTGACAATGCTGTACGCAGGACAGCGCGGTGCAAAATACTGGTGTATATTCGCGTTTTTCATCCCGGCTAACATCGGTCGATATTAGTCGTTAAGCCTAGTCAAAGGCCTTATGGGCGGCTTGATAAAATCTGACAGCAGGGTTATTCGCTTGCCTTGCAAACACCCCTCCACCAACCCGCACTGAGCCCGCGTGGTGGAGTATGGCTCAAACTACCTCATAGTTGAGGTAAGGTCTTTGCCCAGCAGTGGGATGTTACAGGCTAACTTTACAACACAACACAACACACATATGCAGCGCCATCTCTTAGCAGTGGCAGAAACTACATGCTACTTACAGTGTTTTCTCCTTGCAGTGTAATTTGCAATCGGTGCGTCTGCGGTGTAGGCTGGCATTGCCTCACGCAGGGCGGCGGGGACGCTGGGGTGTCTTCGCGTTGCTCCTCCACGCGGATATCCACCACGTTTGTGGGCTGTCTGAAGTAGAAATAATTGAATTTTGTGTTTCATTACTGTATATTCATAAGTTAGGCGTATGTTTAGGTAAATAAACTGTAAGATACATTATTTGGGCCTGATTTATCAAACGTCATATAAAAAAATATTTGTCGAACGCCTTATTTAAAAACGTCACCGATTACCTTCAATGTTTTATGTAAATGTCATTTTAAAATCGGTCTTCGGTTTCATACTTATTTCTTCGCGTAAATCTTATATGACGTTGGTAAAATCGGCCCGTAGAGACCGCTTTCAATCGATGAATGAATTAAATCTTGAGCCATGGGGCGGCCAGTTTGCCACATGTGAATAATGGATAAAATGAATAAAGATCACATTTACTTATCACAAAGTAGTTAAGCTATCATGTGACTTTATATTTGATATCTTTAAATTTTGCAGTTATTGTAAAATAGTCACACAGCCACAGCTTTGTCATATTGAAAGAAACAGATGAATATGATTGGTACAGCACAGAACTCGACATTATCAAACAATATTTTAAAGGAAACCCGCCTTCAGTAACTTACTGAAATGCTCAAAATAAAGAATTTCTTCTATTTGGAGAAAAAAACAATCATTTAGGATTGGTGCATGCATGGTGTGCGTCTGTTGGTGTACTTAAGCTTGAGGTCATGCACCGATTCCAAATGCATTGTTTCTCCAAATAGAAGACAAATGCTTTAACTTGAGCTTTTAAGTAAGTTTTTAAAGGCGATTTCATTGTAAAATAATTTACTTACTTTATCATTAAGTAAGTTGTTACCTAAATTAGATTTTGATGAAAATTAGACCGTGTTAAAACAGACCCGATGGAACTCAAAAAGATTCATCGCGCTTTGACTTCTTGTTTTCGAGAAATATGTGGACAAACATACAACAAATATACATACACTTACGAAATTTCGCACACGTGTTTTGAAGCCTTAATAGATCAACATACTCACAATTAATTAATATTATTAAATTAATTCAGAAATGAGGAGATACGTAGAAGAACTAAGGTAACGGACATAGCTTTGAGAATCAGTAAGCTCAAGTGGCAATGGGCAGAGCACATAGCGCGAAGAACTGATGGCCGTTGGGGCAGGACAGTTCTGGATTGGAGACCCTTCGACCAAAGACGCAGCGTAGGACGTCCACCAACAAGATGGACAGACGACCTAAAAAGATCGCAGGATCAAACTGGATGCAGACCGCTAGTGATCGCTCGCTGTGGAAAGCCGTGGGGGAGGCCTATGTTCAGCAGTGGGCGTGCTTTGGCTGAGAATGATGATGATGATGATGATACTCACAATTATACAATTCCAACGATAATCACAGATATACATAAGATTGATTAACTCCTTTTTTCAAGTCGTTAAAAATACTTATATAACTATAGTACATGTTATCCAAAAACACTCACTGGACAACAATACACAGTTGCGGCTGTGGCACTTCTTGCTTTTCACCAACATCCTCATTCTGTTCTTTCTCATACTTTGTGTAGGGTGACCCCGGCTCAATCTTTCCCACGGACAGTCTTGAAGTTATAATCTTTTGTTCGAACACTATTCTGTCCACCATTTTTACTGACGCTTCGTCATCGGATTGTGGTTCTTGCTTGCCTTCAAAACGACTTGAAGCCTGGATCAAAGTAAAAAAAAGTTTTATGTAAGTGTGTCCACTCTTACTCTTATTTACAATCTTCACATTTGTCCGAAATGTTTACATGTTTTTGATATTTATGCATACCTTATTTCAAGTTTATAAACCATACTTAATACATATTATAAATGAAAAGTAACTCTGTCTGTCTGTTACTCAATCACGCCTAAACTACTGTACCAATTTTCATGAAATTTGGTATGGATATATTTTGATACCCGAGAAAGGACATAGGCTACTTTTTACCGCGGGAAAATGAAGCAGACCCATGGGAAAATACTTTTTCTTCTTAAAATGTATTGCAGTAACCTATGACAATCACACTTAGTATGGCCTTATCCCATCTCGGCCCAATTCAAAAATACGTACAAAAAAGTACAGCTCAGGTTCTTTTTCATACTACTATCAAAAAAAAAAATCTAATGCGGACGAAGTCGTGGGTAAAAGCTAGTATGCAATGTTGGTATGTAGTAGTATTCCGTTTATACACAATGGTTTGTGGTGCTATGTTCAATCCACCATTTATGAACTACTAGCGGACCCAGCGAACTTTGTTTCGACTTTCGCCCCCAGCCCCGTCCCGTTTAGGCCCATAATTTTAAAAGTTAATCGGTTTCAGCGAACTTTGTTTCGCCCCGGCCCTATGTCCTTCTCCTGTTTCTAAGCTACCTATCCACTATTTTTTAGCCAAATCGGTTTAGCCGTTCTTGAGTTATAAATCGTGTAACTAACACGACTCTTTTATAAATACAATGTGTAACGTTTAATCCGCAAAACCTGAAAACAGATTGATTGGAATAACGAGCAGAATCAATTGAACCACTTTTAAATATGTATATGGTCACATTGTTTCAAAAATATTCATTCAAATGTTGCCTTGTCTATTTATTAATATGACAAGCCATCGCGTGCGCAGACTCACCACAATACGTAAACAAGCGATGATTTGTTTTTTTATGAACGTAAATAGTAATAATAATGACGTGGTGATAAGCGGCCCGGTGAATAACTACCGACTCCTCTCTCGAGAGAGCGTCGTTCGCAGAGCAAGAAATGATCAGAAGTGCCAGTCAAACTTAAACACCGCATAAAACCTTGAATTATTTTATTTTATTTTTACTTGTTGGAAAACAAACAGCAATATAATACATGTATAATGATTACGGGAGATATAACTAATATGCCTATCTTGTTTTCACTTATAGAACTTATCGTACACATCAATATACAACAATAGACAGAAGACAATAATCGTGCCATTAAATATGTTCGAAGAACAATACCAGATAAAATGAGAAAAAAGGAGAGGTCATACCAAGCTGGATAGGTTAATAATGTATATTCATTTCATACCAAATCATTATGTTTTAATTATTATTATTTTTTTATTCAGGATTAAGTCAATTGAATTAAAAATCATTGAGAGTTTCTAAGGTTTTATTTATTTATATAAATGATTGTAGGCGGTGCGACAGAAAAAAAGAAAATGGGTTACTATTAAAAGAAAAAAAACGATAAATTTCACGCATAAAAAATATATATACATGAAAAAAAAACATATCTCATAAAATAAAACAAAATAACTACAATTTACAATAAATACAATATGATCTAATAAAATATTACATATACATAACGCAAACGATAAAATAAATACATATACTTGTACATACTATAATAATAATATACTATGACGATGTATTAGAAGCTTATGGATTACGCTTTGTTGATGCTTCCGATATACAAATGTAGAAAGTGTGCACGGACGAGTCTCTTAAATGAAAATTTACTGGGAGTCTGTTGAATTTTTGCCGGAAGGGCATTCCAGAGACGAATGGCCTGGACAACAAAAGAGTTTGAAAGGAAACCTGTGCGGTGAGCAGGAGTAGCGAGAGAAAGTTTATTAAAAGAGCGCAGCGGACGCGAGTGCGTGGCACTGAGATAGGTGAACTGGGATTTAAAAGTTGTGCGCATTCAACATAACACGTTGTATAGATATACTGTTTTATGGACTTTTGACGGAGAGTCATCTTCAATATCAATATTTAACATAATACATACCTATTAAGGGGCACACTAGCGCCACTTTAGAAGAAAAATCATAACTCGTTAAATAAAAGACCAATCGAAAATCTGATTAATGCGATTGTAGCTTGTTATGTGGTACTCTGTTTTATTGAACTTAAACATTGTGTCTAAATGTTTTAGTTCAATAAAACAGAGTTATCTGCAGTTACAGTTAGAAAAATTGCCAAAAGTGGCCATATTTAGCAGTTTTTCTAGCTCTAACTACAGTAAACTACTTTAGAAACAATTTAAACGTACTAAATAAACTATAGAACCTGTACTACAATCGTGTCTACCAGATTTTTGATTGGTCTTTTATTTAACGAGTTATGATTTTTCTACTAAAGTGGCGCTAGTGTGCGCGTAGAAAATCCGGGTAGTGCCTTAAGCACTTACTCCAATATGTACCGACGTTCACAACAAATATGATTTTCTTAACCCAGTTGCTGTTTGTCTTACAAAATAGGATCATAACTTGTTTGTTAAAAATAGTTACTACTTTATTCATTTATATTTTTCAAAACAACATTTAATTAAAAACAGGTAAATATGAGTTTCAGGTTCACAGAAAAGATTTTTTTTACTAATTTTAATTTTAAATAAATAAAAAGAAAGCTAAACTTGATATAACTCACGTCCTTTCTAATAACTAAGGTGTCCTTTTAAAAGACCCGTAGTATAATCTGGGTTAATAACACAAAGAATAAAACTAGGACTACAATGCATTCCATATTTACCTGTGATACATTCAAGACTCCGCCAGCTATGTTTGCCAGCTCATCGTCCACAGACTGCTCGGGCATTATATTGAACAGTTCCGTCACTAGATCGTTCAGTTCTTTCTTAGATATCTTTATTATGCTTCTCTCTAGCTCGTCATCGTCGTCAGCTGGAATATAATAAGGGGTAATGCAATAAATTAATGATAAAATTGATTTATTCAATTAAATAAATTTATTTCAGATATTTTAGATACTTTAGTTAGATCTATTCTTACGACCAATATTAGTAAAAAATACTACTTATAATAATTAATAAATATATACAACATTAAAACATTTTTTTTATAAATACGTTCCGAATTTGGATTAATTACAAATTGAATGCCCTCAAATGTAATCCAGTTCTTCATTAGGGCACTATCCCATTTCCAAATCCCATTACATACATTTAAATATGGTAATTTATGATCATCATCATCATCATTATCAGCCAAAGCACGTCCATTGCTGAACATAGGCCTCCCCCACAGCTTTCTACAGCGACCGATCATCAGCGGTCTGCATCCAGTTTGATCCTGCGATCTTTATAAGGTCGTCTGTCCATCTTGTTGGTGGACGGCCTACGCTGCATCTTTGGTCGAAGGGTCTGCAATCTAGAACTTTCCTGCCACAACGGCCATCAGTTCTTCGCGCTATGTGCCCTGCCCATTGCAACTTGAGCTTACTGATTCTTAAGGCTATGTCCGTTACCTTAGTTCTTCTAACGTATCTTCGCATTTCTGATTCGATCCCGTAGAGAAACACCCAGCATAGCTCTCTCCATCGTTCGTTGTGTGATTTTGAGCTTCTTTATGATAATATTAATTATTATTATTGTTACTGGTTTTCGTAACACAAGGAAGAAAATTCCTTAGTATGAAGCCACTTATATTTATTTGTTTTTAATACAAAAAAGAGAAACCCCGACGAGGTAAGAAAGACCTCATTTTTTGCAAATAAACATGTAGTGCAATAGAGCTGGCCCTTTATTAGCATTATAGCTGTTTTGATGTACTACTAGCGGACCCCTGCGACTACGTCAGCGCGTTTTGAGGTGTTTCCCTCCCCTCCCGTCGTAGGGTGATGTTTTAAAGCCTTAAACCTTCTTTGATAAATAAGCTATCCAACACAGAAATATTTTTTCAAATCAGTAATAGATTTCTCTAGCTAGACGCTAGATTCTAGACAACACAAATAATATTAATAATAATAAAAAAAAACAAATATACAAACAACAAACTATAGAAAGTCTTTGGCATTCTTTTATTAGTAAAAAACATTACTTTGTGTTGGTTTTTATCATAATAAATATAAGCAGTGTTAATGAAAACCATATTTTTTTTAAAACCTAAAAAGCAGAAATGGCAAACAAATCGCAAAACCGAAAAAAAAATACTCACGCGCATCAGGATCAGCAGCAACATTATACTCCGGGTCGGTCTCATCATCATCCTCATTCTTCGACACCGACGCGGGGTTCAGGCATTCGTTCAGAAACTCGTTCCACAGCTGATCGTCCACAACCGGCACGGGCAAGTCGTCGGGCGGCACGAACTCGCTCTCAATACGTTCTATGGGAGTCTCTGATAAGCAGAGCTTTGAACGCGTGCGCAAAGCGATAGTCGCTTCTTCTTCTTCTAGGTCTAGCTTGCGACGGGCCGGTGTTACGTCCTGGAAGCGAATTACCGAAAACTAATCTATGGCTTCTATTTAAGTTTATACTAATTACCTAGTAAGTACGTTACATCTGCCCATAACCAGCGCCACGTATTACAGTCCTGTCACGAAATTGGCACATTAAATAAATAAAATAAATATTGGACACCAATCACATACATTGCGCTGATCCCAAAGTAAAAAGCTAATGCACTTGTGTTATGGAAATCAGAAACAACGGTGGTACCACAACACCCAGACCCGAGACAATAATACATATGCTTCATGCTATGAATAAAGCCCATCTATCTAACACGTGTTATATAGTGGTTATATTCTTAGCATTAGTACTGCTATCAACGCTGTTGCTGGTTTGTCGCAACTGCGTTAGGTAGCCAAAGGGAAGCGCTTTCTACCGACCGGGTGTTATGGATGGGGACCAAGGTCCAATGATCACCGTCTTGGTTTATTCATATGTAGTTATTCCGCTCTAAAATTTAATATCGCGGTTCAGTCTACATAATTCGACTATAGCGCCATCTAGTCGCGTCGAGCCGAGTCAGCGTGTTGCGAGGATATGTAGTGACAGCGGTCGATCATAGACGTCGCTACACTGGGAAAGCTATCGAAAGTACTTCTTACTGAATATGTCATAACATATTCAGTGTTAATAAGTAGCAAAGATGACTAATATGGCATACCATATTAGTCATCTTTGCTACTTATTAATACGTCCAGTCTCTAAGACCACGATCGTGGTCCATAACAATTGAAAATCAATTGTGTCTGGAATCTCCGTACTCGAAGCATTAACACTATAAAAAGTGTACAACAATTAAGCTTCAAAAACCAAAACACGATCTACTTAACCACCCATCCATGTCGATTCAAAAAAAAGATAAACCATTTACAATGATTCCCAAAAGAAACAAAAGCCTGTCCTATCTATCCTGGCGCTCATCACAGCTGGTCAGCTGGTCGTCTACAACTAGCTCTATGTACTCGATTAGTATTACTGATAGGCAGATTTTTATTTTTGCGTGTGCAGAGAGCTATGCGTTGCTCGTTTTTTCTTTTGTAGGTCGTGCTTCCAACGGGGTGGAGTCACGTCCTGGTTAACGGGTTATTACGTAAAGTTATCTACACATATGCGCTTCAGCACCTGAACCAATATTTTCACGAAACCGCTTTCAATCACACTTGCGCACTGCTTGCTTCTAACACCACTACCACCGTGGTAGGTGCAGTGTAAATAACCAATCCAAGAGAGTAACGTAGCGTAATATGTAAACAGCTAAGTCTCGGCAGTTCTTAAATAGCGAGAGTCTAGCATTAGCCACCGCATAATTACACATAAATTTTACAAGTTAGAAGGAAAAGAAACCAAGAAAACACTTTTATTCGACTTACTTACTTACGACTCGAAAAGATTTAAAAGATAACAAAAACTAGACTACTCGAGCCAAAAAGTACTCGAGCTCGGTATAAGTTGCGGCAGCGGAACGCATGTGGTATGCGTTCCGATGATGATTTTCAGCAGGTGCTTTGGTGGCATTAAATTTGTGGATTGTATGCGACCCTCTTTCCCAGGCTAACAAATAGAGCTGTTCTCCATACAATTTCTAGTAAGCCTAATAACAGCAGTACAATAGGTACTCACCTGTGGCACTTTGAAAGGTCCGTCTTTAACAACTTTTGGGCTTGATTTAGTTAGGCTTCTGGGTGTGGCAGGGGTTCGCGGCTGTGAGTCCAAGTCGCTGCACGATTCAAGTCCTTGATCATCATCGCTCTGTTTCAAAACGTCATAAATGTTAACATGAGAATAATTGTTACTAGAATCCTACAAATATCATAAACGAGAAAATTTATGAGGTTTGATGTACATATGTAGGTCCTGTTCTGTTTCACAGTCAATGTAAGCTGAAAAAAATATGTAATTTCATATGAAGTATCTGACAGATAGAACTACCAAGAATTAACTAAGACAGTGTGAAACAGGCTTCAATTATATAATTTTACTGTAATCATCATCAAGAAAAACAAACTTGTTGGTTGCACACAAACACAATGTTGATGGTCTGATTTATTTAATTTATTTGAGGTCAAGAAAGAGGTCTTAACGTAAATGGTGCAAAATTTATACTCATTTAACATTTGCCCATGACATAATAATATTCACCAACACAGTTCAAGAACTTCCTTTCTCACATATGGTTGCCAAGCTTGGGCACTCACGAGAGCACAATGCAATAGACTGAAAAGAAAGTTTATAAAACTAAAACCTGACTACTTAAAACTCACTCTAAAAAGTACAAAACAAGAAAATAGTCTTAAGGATAGCGGTTATTTTATTATAATAATGAATCTGTTTTGCTACTGTGGATGGCAGTTTCTTGTTTCATACTTTTGAGCGTGTTTTGAGTAGTCGGATTTTAATTTTATAAACATTTTTTTATCCATTGATTGCAAGCAAAGCCATGAGCAAGAGCTAATATTGTTTACAGATTTGAAATGTGCTAAAAGAGCTCTTTCGTGTGATACTAAACACAACACCATTTTTTTTTAGATATTTACTTTAATTCTCCTAGCCTAGAGGGTGCTTTTTTTAACATTATTTCATGTAGCCTTTAACCCACTTAAGACGGAAAAAAACTGCCTAAGAAACAAAAAGTCCTATGTACAATATCAGTACAAAACTTGTTTGTTTAAAATAGTTATTGAAATATATATAATTATATTTTTCAAAGGTACATTTCATTAAAAATAGGTAAAAATTAGTTTCAGGTACACAAAAGAGTATATTTTATTCTAATTTGCATTTAAAATAAATGTAAACTGATAAAAAGTAAGCTATACCAGATATAACTATACGTCTTTTCTAATAACTAAGGTGTCCTTTTAAAAGGCCAATAGTATAATCTGGGTTAAGCAACGGGCAATCAAGAGGCTTCCAACAACATCTCATTATTCCAATTATGATAAATAGTTTAGTAGTTGATGATGAATGAAAAATGAAATGAACATCTAACTTTTGACCCTCGTTTTTGCTTGGCCTTACTAGGGTAAAAAGTAACCCAACGGGCCATGGATAGAAGTTCAACTTACACTAAATGAACTGATAGGCTGAAAAACAACAACCTGAAGAGCCAAGAAACGTCAAAAATAAATATGTCACTATTACACATCTCTTCTGAAATGCTAATAAATTAATAAAAATAAGACTAAATAAATTAATTAATTCAATTGATTTATCTCAAGCAGCTTTTTAAAGTTTTATATTACTTTAGCAGCTCACAAAGCATCAAAAAGGTACACAGAAATAAAACTCTTACTGGCACATCATCATGAGTAGGCTGATACTCTTCGTCATCTTCATCTTCAGGAAGTTCTTGAGCAATCAGTGCGGTGACTTCCGGTCTTGTCTTTACTGGTATATGCTTTATGGGAGTCAGCTCCAAGTTCCATGGAGCAGATTTAGGAGATACTTTCATTAATTCTCTGCAAACACAAATAGCTGTGTTCAGAAGGTCTTTTCAAAATTTCTTTAATGATTTATTATGTTAAAAAACTGATAATAATGCAGTATGGAAAATTTCAAATTAATGTTTTTATAGGTATATGGTATACTAACATTAAATGCCTCTGTGAACTGTGAACACCTATAAGCATGATAACAACATAAGTTCTGTTCTGTCTCAATTACTGTCCACTCTTTGGTGGACAGTAAGTTAAGTTACATTAATTATACAAATAAATTAAGGTCTGTAGTATAATTGATATCATAAGTAGATTCAGACTTATGTTTTACACTAGCCACCAGAACTATTTTATAATATAACATTTACTTGCCCAATTAAACTCACAATCCTTTTTGTTTATATGGTGTTTTCAAGTAAGTTTAAGTTTTGACACTGAATTATTATACTGGATTTTCATTTTATTTATTTAAATTTTACTTACTTTGCTTTAGCTCGAGTAAGTTTGGGTTGAAGTTTGCTTTCTTCAGTGCTTGACTCCTCCTCTTCCTCACGCAGTTTAACAAGTGCCAGGACATGATCATTAGTGACTACTTTCTGTAGCAAAAGATATATCAACTTTTTGTTTAAAATTTGACATAAATTTAGTGTTCAATTTTTATAAAACAGCATCAACAACACTTATTGTGGGTTTGACCAAGATACTTGGCAAATATTTGACGAAATATAGTATTTGAACAAGGTATAATGTGTACAGTTCAACAAGTGTTTAGCAATTTACACGTGCAATGATACCTTCAAAATTTTCTTCACACTGACATCATCAAGATTGTTTTTCACGGCAGACGCTATGACATTCTTCTCCACTTCAAAAGCATTTTCTGGAAGGGTCTCTTCTGATTCTGAGCTGTTATCACTATCTCTCCTGAGAATCATCAATGGAAATGAAACTACCTAATCTTAGTTCTTAATAAAAAAACACAGATTCATATAGAGGGAAAACCCAGTTAATCACCTTTTACGCTTCTTCCCACGACCTTTCATTTTAATTTTAGGGCAAATATCTGCTGTATTATTGGCATCTTCGACAACAATAGGTTCTCTTTTTTCATACTCGGACTTCTCCATGCTTTCAGAGAAACTTGAGAGTTAATAAAAGTGCATAATATTTAAAGAAATTTAGCCGGATAGAGTACTTTGCAGATTAATATAATACAACATTTATTTTTATTTATTTATCCGCAAATCGCTAAAAAATTAAAGGTAGCTCGCGCCTTCACCAAGATGGTTGACATTACCTTTTTTTTTTGCATTTTCCTTTTGGATGGCTTAGTTCTTAAAGTCACTAACTCCATTTTTGTCAATATTGAGATTGCCAGATCAAAAAAATCTCCGTTTTTTTCTCTATAGATTGACCAAATCAGTTTTTTAATAAAATGACGCTAAAGTAGGTTTTTACCAGATTCAAAAAATCACTAAATCCTTCAAATAAATTCAGTAAGTAACTAAATCCAAATGTAACCAAAAAATAAATAAGTCCTTTTAAACTATATGATTCACTGTTTGACATGTGAGATACTAAGCCTTAGTTTGTTATAAAGATTATCTTACTAATTGTTTTATAGTTTATTTATGTGAGTTAAGTGTTATTTCTTTTGCAAAATGAACGAGGATAATCTAAAACGGTAAGCAAGTACTTGAGAACGTGTGTCTGTTGTTTTTATTTTGTAACAATTATGCGCTAAGGTTTTTGTATTTTAAACTCATAGAAGATAGTGGGCTTTTTGATGAGACTATAGATGATTATGATTCTTCTGGTAGTGAATGGACTCCGGGAAATGAATTTACAAACAAAGGTTTTAAACATGTACCAACCTCCGCTAGCATTCATGTGGAAACAGCCAGTTGTTTTGGTATGTATTGGAATTTGAAACCTACCCACATTTGATAAATGTTTTATGTTATTATCCATCTAATCTATTTTATTTGACTTTTGCATGGCGATTATTGGTAAAACATATTGATACCTGTGACGATAAGTACCTTTACTTCAGAAATTAAGAAGTTTCATAATTTTGAGTAATCTGTTTCTTTAATTGGTTTTATTAATTTGGTTCACAGATTGGTGGATTACGGAAAATAATAGTTAAAGAGAATCTGATACAAATATTGTTAGAAAAATAAACGAATAAAGTTAAACGAAAAATGAAAAAAACAGAAAATAATCAATATTGACGTTGATGATAGTGTAGAAGATGTAAAAATATTGATGAAGTAAATAATGTTACTGACTGTCGAGTTGATGAAAAAACTAAAACGAGAAAATTTTAAATGAGATAACTGGCGAATTTTATGAGGTAGAAGAAATTAATAAAGAAGTTGAAGTTGTAGAGAAAAAGTGAGGAAAGACACGTAAGCCACAAAACTGGAAGAAGAATTTAGCTAAAAATAAAAAAGTCAAGAACCATGTTCGGCGTGAAATACCATAATGTAGATGCAAATTTAAAGATAAATTATCTGAAAAAGAGACCGAAAGTATTTTCAACAAATTTATTAATAGGTCCTTCCATATGAAAGTGGCGTTTTGTAGTGGAGGAATATAGTCATTTTTTTGGGTATACGGGTGGTAAAATCACAGCAGATGTCAGCGATTGCTATCAATAGCTGATACAATTAAAACCAGCCAACCTGTTGAAAAACGTAAATTTTATGATGAGATACTGTTAGAAGCTACATCTTCAGAGAGAGAGCAGGAAAATGAGAATAACGACACGCAACAAGAAATTTACGAATAAATAAGTATAATATAGTATTTATAGGTAGTACTGTATGTCATCAAACTCAATATTTTGTATTTGTTTTGATTCCATGTCAATGAGTAGATGTGATAATATGTCACTAACTCCAAAGAATTTTGTTAAGAAATCTGTAATGTTTTGCTTTAAGTCCCAAATATTGAGTGACTCGTACTGCGCATATTAGTTGAGTTACATACTTTTATAAAATGTCATTTTAAAGGTTACCAAATAAAGCACTTTCCTATTTTTTATAATTTGTTTTTACTGACCCACTCCTTTTAAAAAAAAATTTTTGAGCTTCAAGTGACATTATCTCAAAACTAGGAAAATGGACTTAGTGACTAATAGAACTAAGCCATCCTTTTCGTTTCATATGGAACAGGCTAAGGTCTTAGGACTTGCTGCCTTGTCATAGATTTATCATTTCTTCAGGCAATATAGGGAAAAAGTGTTCAGTTTTGTATTTCTTATCCGTAAAATTAGTAATTTTGACGATAAACTAGTTCATATTTTGTACACTACCTTAATTTTTTACTTCTTACATCTTTTTCAGCTAGGGTTAGTCAGTCAACAGCTAGCTACTACTGACTTACATTAATCGCTGTCCACATCACAAGAAGAATAAAATAAATATAAGAGGTTGATGTACAATTGAAACAAACTAAATAAATAAGAAATAAAATTTAAAAAAATACTTGAGCTAACATAATTTTATTATGTATTCATGTTTATAGAATCCTGCATATTTTCATTATCCTTAATTATATTAACAATTCTGATACATATTATCTATCACAGTAATTTCTTAGCCTTTTCATTAAATTCAGCCAAGAGTTGCTTCATGTCTTCATACCCTGATACATCCTGTGCCTGCTGCAATGGCAGCCACCTCAAATCTTGGTGTTCGTCTGAAAGCTTAACCTCTTTTTGTGGATCCTTCAGTTTGGCAAGCCAATAAACAACGACTTTTGGCTTATTTTTCACTGTATACTCTAAAGTTTTGGAGATATCTCTGAAAACCTGCAAAAAAAAAATACATACAAAATATGAATGTGAATAATTATGAAAAATATTTGTGTAAAATTAACAGATTAAGTCTTGGCATGATGATGATGATGGATGTACCTAATAAATAAATTTATCTTACTTCCAAATCATCTTCTGATAGTCCAGCCTCTTCCTTAGTTTCCCTAAGAGCTGTTACCCAGTCAGATTCGCCTGGATCAACATGACCTAAAAATCAGTCAAGTGTATGTTTATCATAATATTATGATTATTGCCAGCCAGCAGACTTAAATTAAGGTACCTATTAATTAAATTAACCTTTTGGAGGGGTCCAATGATGTTCTCCGTATGATGTTTGAAGCAATAGAAACTGCACAGCTTGGTTTACATTCTTGAAGATGACCAGCCCCGCAGCTCTTGTTGGTGACATGATAATGAGTTTAGGTATGATAAATATTTTGAATTTAATTCAATGCTCAGGCTTGCAAAAGCCACACACACCACACACACACACACACACACACAACCAACACATGTCGTGGTGACAGAATTTGACAGAAGTCAGCTGTGTCCAGGTAAATATGATCCAAACTGATCGGTAGTGCTTTATGCTTAAGGCTCATATTGAATTGTATTCAATTTGACTGATTGTTGTATAGATATATTTTTTTCATACAAGTTTTACGTCTTCGGCTCTATGCCATACAGACTATTCTTCACTAAATAATGTTCATTTTTTACACTTATTGACTAAAACTAACACTAAACTAGCCTATCTTAACCTAATTCATTGAAATGCGACGTGGTTTGCATTTCAATGCTCAACAAGGAAGCTTAGCGCAGCAACAGCGATCCGGGTAAGACGGCGCGATCAGATCGCTTCACTTAATTCCCCACTTTAATTGCATTGTTTTCTTCAGAAGCACAAATGATCATGATAATTCCACCACACAATCACAATAATTGACCCGAAAAAAACAATTACTAAAACGAAGAAATAAGGTCCGTCCTTCCCTTTTCGTTTCCCGCGCAAAACTCCTCGTTGTAGAGATAAAAATCGAATGAATTGAATCAATCAATTATTTATTTTTTATATATGTACATTCGTTCACTTAATCGAGTTTAGAATCCAAAACGAGTTATCTGTATGTTGGTGTTGGCACTTCCGGTTACTAAAATCATTCACTCCCGGTGACTGGTGAACGACAGCTGTCGTCTGTCAAGTTTAAAAAACAAGCAAGAATTCAATTCAAATTGCAACGGCGACTAACAACATTTTACAAAACAACTGATATTATGAAATTGTTTGTTTATTTGTTCTTACCTTACAAATATTGAAAGTAAGGGATAAATTAAGTGTTATAAAATTGTCCTTCAATATGTTACTGAAATGGAAAGATATAATTGCGAATTGGGTAAGTTTAGTTAGATGTTTTGATGGACTGGAAAGTAAGAACATTGTAATTTACGTTGAAATGTTCGTTATGTCTGAGTTTCATAAATATTAGAGAGACTTTCTCATAAATCTGAATTGTGTTCGTTTTAGATAAACTGCTACTTCCACGAAAAGGATAAAAGGGAGGAACGTGTGACTCTGGAATCTCTCCTCAATATTATATCGCATCTTCGCGAAAATCTCAGTCTAGACGAGTCGACGTCCTCGATACTCGAAGCGCATACCGTTGAGGATTTTTTGCGGGAGAAATTCTCGGATTTTCGGTTGAGCAATGGTTCTGTGGAAGCATCTACTGAGGATGAGATATACATGGTCGCGTCACTGCTCCTGTATTTCGTGTGTGTGAATTCAAAGGACGTCGATATAAAGCACGCTATGTGCAGCCAACTGAGCAGAGAAGACCAAGAAGTCATACTGAAGTTCAGTAAATGTCTGATGGAATGTACTCCAGTTACATTCAAGGATGTTCAAGCTGCAATTACTGGTTAGTCTGAGCAGATTTAATGATTGCTAAAATAAATAAATAGCAATAATTTAGTCTGTTAAATCAAAAAAAAAAAAACCTAAAATAAGTAGAAATTTTTCTTTACAAGTTATTAAGTTAATTTATGCCTTAGTAAGGTCATAATAAAGTTATTGACATAAGATTAATTGCATAACTATAGATTTTTTCTGTTTTTGTAGTATGGAGAATTTCTTTTTACTTTTCTATTACAAAATTGCATTCATTATAGTATTAGCAACCCCTAGTAACAGATGGTTATTGGAAGACTTAGCAGCTGCCATTTTTTTCTTTGTGTTTCATTATTATTACTGCCATCTGGTTCCACAAGTTTTTACATTTATAATTTTTGTGAAATGTTGTCACTAGTTACAAATAAACTTCTAAATATGATATTATCAGAACTTAACTGCTGTACAACATTTGTTGTAAAAAATTAAAGTAAGCTTGTAACATACCACTCCAGGGAAAAGGACTTACTTCAACTTTTTACATTAAGTTTCTTGTATTTATTTTATTTTATATATTGTATCATCATCTGAACCTTATATTAACTGGTTGTGAGCATGCCATTTATTATGAATTATGTATAATTTTTTTTATGAACTAGCGATCCTGGCAAACTGTTTGTCGCCCACTACACCTCTGTTCCCATTTTAAGTTGTTATAGACTTCCACATATATTTCAAAACAACCAACTTAGCCATTCTCGAGTTTTAGGGAGACTAACACAAATAGCAAATATTTTTTATATATAGATTGACCTATTTTTAATGAACTTAATGGCAGGGGTATACAATGTACAGTCGCCAGCACATCAGGTTACCCACTTTTGTTGCAAACTAGCCCTAATTACAACTGCATTAATACCACATTGTTTACCTTAACATTCTGTTGTCTGGAGACACAACTACTGTACTATACATTTACAGTATTTTGTTACAGTAAAGGAAAAAATTAAACAGTTACCCTTCCTACTTTCAAATTTTTTCAAGCTGTAGTCTTCAGTTCATTAATTATATAATTACTTATATTGGAGAACTTACTCCTATACTGATAACAGCTTAAATTCGTTAGATATTGACATTTATTTTTCAATTTTAATTAATTAATATGATAGGAGACAAATAATTGTATGACATTTAAATAAGTTTTTGCATGCCAAATTTTGGTAAAACATGTGAACCTATGATATTAAATAAGATCTTATAATGTACCATGTTTATCGCAAATAAATATTTGACTTTGACTTAGACTTGATGCAAAACACTTCATGTTATTTCTACTGATGAAACATTATAGTCCAACTTCTTGCTCAGCAATCGCGTTGATTTGCAGAAGCATGTGGTCAAGACACCACCAACGGTCCGAGCACATCCCGCTTGGTATCGGAGACTCCGCCAGCGCTGCGCTCGCTGCACGGAGAGGTGCGAAGGCTGCAGGCCGCATTGGATGCCGAGCGATTTGACCGCAACTACTTGCAGGAGGAGCTGGCAAGGACCAACTTGAGGCTTGAGAAGCTTGGTACGATCCTGATATAATAGAATTGTGTTCTAGACACACATGTAGATATCACGACGCGGTTGATGTAGTGGTTAGCGCTCTTAACTATTACGCTGGCCGTCGAGGGTTCGAATCACGCAAGGGGCAAATGATGTGTTTAATGATCCCTGATCAATAAAAGCTGTCATTTTTTTCTTTCTTACTTTAAATGTTTGTGTAATGAGCACAAACTTTTATCTAATTCATGCATGTTCATATGCATAGGATATGTGCATGTGTATATGTATATATGGGAGATGCCCCATCATTATTGTTGTCTGGTATTCGTACCACTACTAGGAAGAAAATTTCTTCAAAACCACGACAATTGGTGTGTTTTCTGGCGCTTTATATATATATATATTTATTTACATTCTCTCTTAAAAATATAGTTGCAATTTGACTTGTGTAATAACAATATTTTTTTATTTCAATTTGCACTCAACACAATCGTTGACAATTGGTGAAACCGCTCTTCTCTTAGATAAATTATGAAGGTACGCATATAATTAAAAAAAAAATGTGTCAAGTTATTGTGTCCTAATAAGCTGGAAAATAGTTCAAAGTTCCCTCTTCTTAAATGCCTAATTTTCTACTTCTTGCGTCTGCGTTGTGTATATATAAAAAAAACTAAAATATTGGACACATTATGTTTCTGGCAGTACAATATTGCAACATCCTTTTTAACAGGACCTTATACAGTGTGTTGTATATAACAGTGTGTTGTTTTGATCAGTGACATCCAACTCAGGGTGATGGTATGAGTTTGTTTATTCTAAAACATATCAAGTATTTTCTTTAATTCAATGCAGATTTCATAAAAGAAAACCTCTTCACAACATTTAAAAAAAAACTTATTGAATGGGGAAATAATACGCTGTAGCTAGTAATCTACGTAGAGGCCACCTGGAGTTGGGAGTTAGGACTCGCACGCAAATTGCAATTAAAAACTGAGTTTTTTAACATGCGTATTGTTTATGTAACCACTCCTGAGACACGGGCGTCTCTGACCAAAACAACACCCTGTTATACGACAAAAAATATATATGTATATTATATTGCAGCAAAGGACAAAGAACAGTACAAATTGGAGATAGTAAATCTCAAAGCGAAGATATCCATGTGCTGCGGCCAAGAGCGAGACGCCAGAGCAGGAGACGCTGCTTCCGAAGGCAGCGCGAAGCTGATGAGAGGTCTGGAAGAGATGGAAGAGCGGCTTGTGCAGACTCAAGGGCTGCTAGATGACGCGCAGTACGAACGAGACGCTTATAAGGCCAAGGTATGTTTTGTTCACTTTAAAGTAATATTACATATCTACATGCATGGTCGGAAGAGCTATGTATACTCTGATTTTTAATAAGATAGACCAAAATGACATTTGGTGGGATGCCACTTTTTCGTTATATAAAAATAGTGATGTGCCTAAATATTCGACAAATTAAATTCTGATTCAATTGTTGCTTTTAAATGATTATAGGATAATTATTTCGATATAGTTTGATTTTTTTGTTGTGCAGAAAATTATTTATACATAAAATTATATATCGGGTGTAACAAAAGGCTTAACGAAGCCGAAGACCACGTATTCTACCCATTTGTACGATCATTTTTTTCCTTGACACCATACCTGGTAAATGCCTGGTTACTGAGATATTGAAGGTCAAAGTGAAAATTTTTTTTTCGAGATTTCTGCATGAAAACCTTCTGTTTGTTATTACTAATCTTTTTCCCGAAGAAACATGTTGTCAATTTTTTGAACTTTATTAATTAAATCGATGTAAAGATAGCAATCCGCAATGAACCGCGCACATCACACAACAATAATGTCTTACGGCCGTTCCCTATATGCAAACTAAGATCAAAGATAGATAGCTATCCTCGAACTGTTGTCACCAGCTATCGACCATAATAAACAGTTTCTATATTACAGATAGGTGTTGCTTATCTCCAGTTAGCAGAAGATAGGCCACATTATCCAAGCAGTGTTGCCAACTATAATTTTACGAACCCACTAAATGTGGCCGTATGTTCCACCAGAAAACCACTAAACCCAGCGGCCTCGCAAACCACCAGAAAACCACTAACCAATGAGCCGTTTTCTCCCATCACTTTATAGCTCATTAGATGGCGTTGGAATAGTTTTAGAATATACTAGCTGTCCCCCGCGACTTCGTCCGCGCATTTTGAGTTTGCTCCCTCCCCTCCCGTCGCAGCGTCATGTTTAATATCCTAAAGCCTTTCTCGATAAATAAGCTATCCAACACAGAAATATTTTTTCAAATCGGTCCAGCAGTTCCTGAGATAAGCGCGTTCAAACAAACAAACTCTTCAGCTTTATAATATATTAGCACAAGCGCACGTTGTACTTAAGCTGCGAACATTATTTTGGTGCGGAGTTATGTTAAAACTGTGAAAGCTCCTAAGATATTTATTGAAATCAAATGATATAAACGGGAACTTGGTTCTAAATGAAATGCTTGTGATGATGAATGTATTTATTTTGATAAGAATAAATACCTGTGTGTATAATACACCTCTAAAAATAATGCATTATTTTTTTACAAATTTATTAACATAAAAAAGGTTGTAGTAAGTCAACCATAAAAGATAGACATATGTTGTCGCGGACTTTATTATAGAACTCTTAATGCTGAACAATCCTGTCATACATGATTTTTGTGTAACTTAAGCGGTTTCCGCAGCGTATGCAGCGGAAGTTCTCAAAAGGAATATCTTTCTCCCGTTTTCGCAACATTTTTCATTTCTGCTGTGGTCTTATGAGTCGTATCTTTATGTTATATAGCCTAAAGCCTTCCTCGATAAATGGACTATCCAACGCAAAAAAAAAAAAAATTCAAATCCGGCCAGTAGTTTTTGAGATTAGCGCGTTCAAACAAACAAACAAACTCTTCAGCTTTATAATATTAGTATAGATATTTTTCACGTTGGCAGAAAACCATGAACAAAGAAAAAAACGTTCGTAAGTAAATATTTCAAAATGCGTTATTGAACTTAACTATAAGGTCCTTTATTTACTTAAGGTACACATTATTATTGTTTTACTTTTTATTATTTACGTTGGTAAAATCCAACTACCCTCTGCTATGCCACCACTTGTAATGTGTAACCAGTCCTTTAATTCTGGGTCACGTAACTTTTGGGTATACTGTGGCTTAGGCATAAATAATTGAACATGATCATTGAACTATAGGTACTTTAAACCTTGCTGAATATAATACTTTTACTCGAAATGTAGGTAACTCTACGTACAACAGCACGGCATAGTAATAAAATCAAAGACAAACCAGAAAAATACAGTAAACATTTGAAGCAAATCAAACTTGACCCAGTACCCATGTAAATAAAGTCCACAATCATTATCGTTTAAGAAATTGACCACCCTAACCACCAACTAATCTAGGGAATTCCCACCACCACCTTAGTTCTGTTGTGTTGCCTTCACAACAAAAATATATACCCTATTTTAATCATCTATTTATAACTGAGTATTTATGTTAATTGTACTAGTGAGTGCTTAGTGGTTGTTGTGGTGCCTTACCACTAATTGAAGCAATCAAAGACTCTAGAAAATCCACTAGCCACTAAATCCAATATTTATTCGCTAAAAGGATAGTCTAAACTACCAGAACTAGTGGAAAATCCACTGAGTTGGCAACACTGTATCCAAGACCTCCCTTACGTTTCGAATTACGCAGTTGTACAAAACCCTCTCAATTACGTCGCGTCAACGTTTTCACGATATTTGTGGTCATTATGATACACCAAGGATAATATTTATATAATACGTTTAAAATAATATTTATTTTTATTGCTATGTACCTAATTATATATATGTTCTATTTTGGGTAAAAATATTATGTGAAGCATGCATAGACTTTACGTAAAATGGAACGTTTTTGAGCTCTGACAGCACAGACAGCTGATTGATTGACATCATACCTACGTCAATTGATTGAAAATTAATACTTTTTAACGTAAAAAGTATTTATAAATTTTAAAATTCAAAACGACCGATTGAAAAGAAATAGAAAGTTATAGTTCCAGTTTATTTTCGCAAACGTTTCATAATGCTATCAGTCCGATTGCTTAGAAAAAACAATGTGTCCAGCTGGTAAACAATGTATTCAAGGAGGACTTTATTTCCATAAAATAAGTGCAGTGAGTGAGTATCAATTGTACTTTCACAAACAAGTCGTTTACGTACGGTTTTTAAAGGATATTGACCAAAGCCGGGTCCAGACTGCGTCTTTGTAGTTTATATTTTAAAAATCTTGTTTGAATTATAATTGTACTGGTATTTTAAGGGTAACTAAGTTATTAAGTATTGAATCACTTTAGTAAAATATAACAATTACCTTCTGAATGTATCAAAATGAATGTAGGTGAGGTGCATTAACTCTGCAATCACAAAACATAACCTCAAAATGCCTAATCTGCCATTGAATTCCTTGTAAACCTGATTATTTATCAAAAATATTTTTTGTGTGTATTCTTTCAAATATTTAGGTATATGTTTTATCCAAACATTTTTAAAGACGCATGCTGCTGCAAAGTGTGCAGAGTTTCTATACAGTTTTGGTCAATATTCTTTGCTTAAATACCAGTTGTTTTCATGTTATACTGATTTGTTTTATTTACTTCTTTCAGCCACAGCAAAAAGTCCACTTTCCCTTGACAAAGGAATAGATGATGATGCTGGTGGAATTATTTCAGGCTCATCGAATGCTATGCAAAGCATCGGGTACCTTCCCAGTCACTCAGCTGTTCCCAGAGAAAAAGTTGACTGCTTGAACTTGGATTCAATATTGTTCGCCACCCGAAACTTATATGTTTTTCATAAATTGTACGAGGTAGCACCTTACATTCTACAACTACGAACACGTCAGTGACCTACATAGCAGAATCCAGCACCGTCGGAACTCACACTGGCGGCCCACCTATTAATGTATCTGTTAATATTTTAAATGAACTAATTTACTACCAATAAATCAGATATTATCTGTCCTTGTTGTTCTCATTTCCCTTCACTGCAGCAGACACCTTTATCCGTCCCTATAATCAGTTTGGGCAGTCTGTCAGACTGGTAGCGGGTCCCACCACCTACCTACCATCTTAAGACTGCTGCCCTGTTTGACCTGAACGCAGCTCTCCTACCACATCATCCTTATTATATCTAAGTATCTTTTGTTAGGCGAGGTTATGGCTAGGGTCAGTTTCTTAGGGTAAAGGAACATCTTCGCCACTAGGGAGAAAGTTTCTAACTTAACCTTGTGAGCAGCAGGACTTTTACATAAATAAATCAATGAAACATTTAAAACTAGTAATTTGCCAGGGTGTACAAGAGCGTTATCCTCCAAAATCCTAGGATTGAATTCTGGAGTTACTAGAGATAGTCAAACTGACTGACAGTCAGATGTCAAAAACATTATAGGAACGCAATAAATGTCAATTTCATACAAATGCCTATCCCTAGTAAGCTATCCGTCCTCCCATCGATAAGATGCATCCAGAGTTAGTTTACCCTACTGCCAGTAGGTTTATAGAAACAAAAAATCTAAAGGTAGATAACCATTTCTAACTCTAGTAGGGCAAAACCACAGTTAGAATGGATATAGGGAACGGCCGTTAGTGTGCGTACCCTCGCTGCGTAGCAACGCACTCGTCGAGCGAGGTCGACGAACGCTTACAGCTGATCGCGCGCGCCCGATCAGCTGGTAGCTGTGTGTGGTTTATTGAAAAGTTGGCTTGCTGACCTTATTTATTACAACTTAATTTATTGGTTCTTGCCTTAAATCAACTAAATAAACCACCACCAGTTATTGTCAGAGTAAGTTAGTAGATAGGTTGGTAGCTCTTACTTTGTTTGCGTTGCCCGCCCAGGATTCGAACTCCAAACCTTAGGTTCAAAAGCCTACACTTTAATCAACCATTTGAAGGCATGCAACGCAGTTTATTACGACATGCCTAAAAAGTTTCACAAATTGCAAATTGCTAATTTTCTCGGATAATTGAGGTGGATTAAAACGTAGGTATCGAAACAATCTTAAAGACTTAAGCTGTATCACATGTCTTAAGACTAATTTGTTTTAAAAAGGTGATAAGTTACGTAAAATCAAGCCCTGTTGATAAAGGCGCCTAGAAAAAGGGAACAGCAACATCAGAACCCATAAAACAACCAATTGATTAGTTTGGATTTTAATTATCTTAAGTCAAGCTCTTTAAATCCAACAACAATAATTTCTAATTCCTTTTTGAATAATTACGTTCAGCGACAAAATAATTGCAATTTAGAATTTGATCGATTAATTAAATAAGCAATTTATTAATTTATTCGCACAAATAAGCATACCATTAAAATTAAAGTCTTTTTCGCTTCACCAAAAGTAGATACTTACAAAATTTATAAGTTATTGAAAATGGGATTCTTAAAGTATGCCTACCTACAACGTACGCCTAGATAAAAAGAATAGCAACATCCCTGAATTGCCAAACCGACCAAACGGTTCAGGTTTCTATCTCATTCGTTCTTTGTTCCAGATCAACGAACTAAAACAAGAACGCGACAAGTGGCTATCAGTTAGCCAGCAAGAGGCCTTACGAGCGTCCGAGCTGTGCACCGAGCTGGAAAGCGCTCGGCAGCAAGCTGCAGCGCTGAGCGAGCTGGTAGCCGAGCTGAGGCAGCATCACAAGAGGAACGCGCTGGACGCGAGCGCGCTCGACTGCAGCCAGCTTGAGGGCGACGAGCGCGACGCTATAGAACACGACGCGTGTAAGTTATCACAGAGTCAACAAAGTCAACAAAGCGCTCGCCAGCAAGCAGCGCTGAGCGAGGCAGCATCACAAGAGGAACATTATGCAGTCGAGGATAATGTTTTATCTTAGGCGGTTTCACATAATGCAGCTATTTGTTGATTTTGACCACTTTTTGATGGTATGTTGTTTATTTCCAAATTATACAGTATACTTATGTATATTATACATATTGCGAGAATAATTTAAAATACGTACACAACCCAATGTGATTATGTTTTTGTCATTACAACATCTAAAAATAGACTCTTAAGTGATACAACTCTATCTCTCTAGGTAAAATTAAATTGATAAGTATTTCAGCAAGTCGATAAACTCTTTATGTACAAAAAAAACAGTTAGTTCAATCCCCATGTCAGTCACAGCATCTAAGACTTAGTAATAAATTAAATTTATACTATCGTCAACATAAATAAATTGTTGTGCAGCTATCTGCAGCGAAGCCTGCGCCAACGTAATCGAAGTACAGCTAAGCGAGGAAAGAGCCAAGATCGTGGTACTGAAGCAGCAAATTGAGTCTTTACAGGTAAGTTAGTTAATATGTCCAAGCCTCATAAAAACTTGCACAATTGTGATACACTAAAGGTCTCTTTATCTATTTTATAGGATCAATTAAATGAACTGACACACAAATACGAAACTGAAAAACAATCTCTAGAACACGTAGTCTCACAGAGAGAAAACGAGATTTTCAACCTAAAACACAGAATCAATGAAGAGATCGAAGAGAAAAACAACATGACAATACATTTCAGTGATGCAATGAGCAAATTAAATAACGAAATTAATGAACTAGAGCAGAAACTTAAGGATAATAACCAACAAGCGCGGATGGTAGTGGAAATGAAAATGCAAGAAATACAAACTTTACAGGAAGAGAAACTGTCTCTGTTACAAAGTCTTACAGATGAAACTAATAAGCTCGAAAGTATCATCAAAAACCTGAAATCAGAATTAGATGCAGAGAAGTCTTCAAAAGCCAAAATGAGAGACGATTATGAGAATCATATTATGAAACTAAATGAAAAGGTCCTCAATAGAAACAACGAGTTAGTTGAACTGCAAAATGATGTGTTTGAAAAAAGCGATAAAATTGAAGCCTTATACTTAGAACTACGAAAAGAAAAACAGGCTAGAGACGAACTTGTGGCAAAGCATCACGACGAATACGAGCGAATGCATAAAAAGCAGGTAGAATGTGAAAATACAATTCAACTTAAAAACGAGGAAATTGCGAGAATGTCGGAAAGACTTTCCTGCAACTTTGAGTTCATCAAAGAATTGGGTCGCGAAGTGGACGAGCTTAAGGTTGCCGTATCTGAACAAAGTGAACATTGCAAGTTTATGGAACAAACGAAATTAAGAATATTGGAAGAATTACAACAGAAAGAAAATAAACTGGAGGAACTTCAAAAACGATTGGAAACCGTTCAGAATATGCAAATTGAAGAAAAGGACAAACTTGGTAAAGATTTAGACGAAGCCACGGCTAGGATTGATACTCTTCAGATGCAGTTGCATGGAGAACTTCAGTTCAAGATTGGTTTGCAAGACGAATACGCTCAGTTGGAACACTCCAAAACGTTATTAACAAAAGAAATTGAGCAACTCAAAGAGGAAGTTACTAACTTGCAGGAAGCGATACAACACAAAGATAAAACTATTGAAGGAATGGACTTGTTCTTACAAGAAGAAAAACGCATCAATGGTAAAGTAAAACAAGAATGTGAAAACTTGAATGAAAAAATCAGAATACTGTGTGATGATATAGCTTCAAAAAATAATGAAATAAAAGCTACTGGAGATAAACTCATAGAAGCAAGAAAAATCTGGAATAAAGGTGACTGTTAATACTTTTATTATTTTAAGTGTGGATTAAACAGAATTCATCAGAAATTGTTATGGCTGAATATATGTATTTTAGTGTATAACTTCCTACTTACGTTTTGTGTTATCTGCAATTACTTTCTCCATGCCCATATTTTTCTCTTGCAGTCTCAATATTTCATTCGCTTTTGCACGCAACTCATTAGATATGGCATCTTTTTCCTTGATAGTATCGTTCAATTTCATTTCCAGAGCTCGTTTTTCTTCAATTAGATGTGATAGCTTTTCATCACCAGACTCCATGTAAGCACGCTTCACACAAAGTTCATTTTCATAAGATTTCCTTGCTTCAGCAAGTTCGAATTCAAGCGATTTAATTTCAGTATCTTTAACAATAATTTTGTCTGAAAATTGTTTGATGGTTTCATTTAAAGTTTGACATTCTAGTTGAACTTTTTCGTTAAGGCGTTTTTCTTCTTGCAAAACCAAATCCAGTCCATCAATACTCTTTTCTTTGTGTTGAATTTCATTGTTTAATTTATTTATTTCTTCTTTCAGTATCTCAATTTCTTTCGTCAATATAGTTTTGGTCTTCTCCAATTCAGCTTTGTCATCTTGAAAACTATTTTTGGCCTGAATTTCTGTATTCAATTGTGTTTGTAGGGTATTTACTGTATAGCCGACTCCTCTAGATCTTTCTGCATTTTATCTCTTTCTTTACTATGTTCATTTACCATTATTTCCATTTCCTTATGCAGTTTTTCAAGTTTTGCATCTTTTATTTTTAGTTCCTCTGACAATTTTGCAAGTTCATCGCACTTAACTTTAAGTTCATTTTCAACTTCATTTAGTTTTTTATTTAGCTGTTTGTTTTCATCGTGGTGCTTTGCTAAGAGCTCATCTTTTGCATGTTTATCTTTGATTAATTCAGAATTTAGGGCCTGAGAACCTGCAAAAACATAAAAAGAGTTAGGTGTGCCGGAAATCCATAAAAATATCAACAAAAAAAATAGGTTTCACAAGTCTTAAATTTAGTTTACCAACTCAAAGTTTAATGCATTTTTCATTAGTAATCAATAATTTCGAATAACCATAATCTTGATACTTACATGTATTATTATCTTCAATTAGTTTAGTAATTTCATCATTTTTCTTTTGTAGTTTCAACACTTCATTTACTTGGGAACATAGCTCTATAGATAGATTATCGCGTTCCGTTGTTGTTTGATCTAATTGAATTTCTAAACTTTCCTTCTCTTTCATCACATTAGAAAGTTTCTCATTGACTGACTCAACGATTTCTTGCTTCACATGAAGTTTCTTTTCGAATGTTTTTCTCGCTTTAGCAAGTTTTTTCTCTGCAGCATTAATTTCGTTATCTTTTTCTTTTAAGTCTTCAGTAAGCTCTTGGATCTTTTCATTCGGGTCTTGTTTAGCTTTTTCATGGGCAAGTTTTTCTTCTTCAAAGAACTGATCCATGCCCTCAATTGTTTTGTCTTTGTGTTTAATTTCAGTTTGCAATTTGGTTACTTCTTCAGCAAGTAATTCAACCTCTTTTAACAGTGATGTTTTAACATTATCTAACTGTGCATAACTATCTTGTAAACTGATTTTGTTTTTCAGTTCCCTATCCAATTTTATTTCAAGGTCATTGATTGTAGCAGCCGCAATATTTAAATGTTTCACAAACTTATCGTTTTCCTCGGCACATAAATTTTCCATGAGTTCTAATTTTTGATGCAGTTCTTCTAGCTTATTGTCTTTCGTTAATATTTCTTTCAAATGGCTCGCTCTCATTTCTTGCAAGGCCCTACAATTTTTACTTTGTGCTGAGACGGTATTGCTTAATTCATTTAGTCCGTTATTCAATTCTTTAATCCTTTCCGTCAACCTTGCTACTTCGTCAAATTTAAGTTTAATTGTGTTTTCACTTTGTTGTAGTTTTTTAGACATTTGTACGACTTCATCGTTGTTCTTTGCAATAAGTTCATCTCTGGCCTGCTTTTCTTTAGTAAGTTCCAATTGAAGTGCCTGGGAAGCTGTTTAAGAAATAAATTATTTACTATTTGATGGAAGAAAGAATACAAATAAAGTGATGGTAAAAAGAAGACAAAAACTAATTAAAATGAAATAACGTCATCAATCTTAACTGTCAAACATTAAGATTGATTGATTGAGTGATAGTTCCAGGCTATTGGTAATCTGAACAGGTTGCTAGCTTTCTTGGAAAGCCTGGGTTGGTAAGAATAATGAAGAGGGACAGACGTACATTGGCCCAATTGTAAAGCTAAGTGCGGAAAACACCCCAGCCAAACTAACTCACTAACTGATGTAAGAGTGTTATTGACGACAAATATAAAAGACTAGACGAAAGTGAATTGTGCTAAAACATACAAATAACATTATACTTACATTTTCTATTCTCAACAATTATTTGATTCATCTCTTTAATATTCTCTTGAAGTTTAAATATTTCATTAACTTTAGCTTTTAATTCATTTGATATTGTATCTTTTTCTTTGATTGTATGATTGAGTTTAACTTCCAAAGCTGCTTTTTCTTCAATAACACTAAATAGTTTCTGATTGACTGACTCAATGTAATCATGCTTTACACGAATATCTTCGTCAAACGTTTTTTTAGTGTCAGCAAGTTTCTTTTCAATCTCTTTCATTACATTATCTTTGCCAGCAATCTCATCAGATAGTTTTTTGACGTTTTCATTTAACTTTTCACATTCTAGCTGAACTTTTTCTTTAATACGTTTCTCTTCTTTGAAGCACAAATCTGTTTCCTCAATAGTTTTATCTTGTTTTGAATGAAATATCATTCCGTAAGTTATTTACTTCTTCTTTTAACTGAGTAAAATCATGTTGCAAGCCCATCTTGACCCGAAGTTCACCATCTAATCGCATCTCAAGGGCCATTAGTTTATCAACAGTGTCACTCAAGTCTTTCTCAAGTTTATATTTTTCTTCACTGTGCACATCTTGCATGTGCTCCAAATGTTTATTGAGTTCTTCAAGCTGCCTGATCTTGGTTTGTAATTCATATAAGAGTGATAGTTTTGTTTCTTCCAACACTTTACAATTATCACTTTTCTCAGAAACTGACGACTTAAGCTCATCCACTTCGCGACCCAAATCTTCCAATTTTGTAGTCAGTCTCGCAATTTCATCACATTTAAGGTTTATTGCCTTTTCACTTTCTATCAATTTTTCAGTCATCTGCGTACTTTCAGCTTGGTGTTTTGCCATCAGTTCATATTTTTCATCTTGTTCTTTCTTTAGTTCTAAATGGAGAGCTTGAGAAGCTGTTGGTATAGTAAAAGGGTAGATAAAGTACGACAAAAAAATATGTGAAATACACGAAAAGAACTACCCCGATGAAAAACAAGACTTTGTAGCCTTTAATTTTGTTTATTCATTGAAACTATTCAAGTTACAGTGACTAAGATGACTATTATGTTTTAATATAAGATGATGACATCTGACATCACAACTAAATTAAATAAATAAATATCCTTTGGACATTCCCACACATCGCCATCTAGCCCCAAAGTAAGCTACTAAAAGCTTGTGTTATGGGTGCCAGACAATGGATATAATACTTAAATACTTTTTTTTTTGTAAATACATACATGATATACATAGAAAACACCCAGACCAATACAAACAGACATGTTCATGCACACAAATGTTTGTATTGTGCTGAGATCGAACCCGCACCCGCTGCGTAGTAGGCGATTTCTCGACCACTACACCAGACGGGCCGTCAATATAGAGACTTATGGAGATACTTACATTTTTCACTATCTTGTACAATTTCGTTGTTTTTCTTCTGAAGTTGAACTATTTCTCCAACTTTCTGACTCAACTTATAAGCCAAAGCATCTTTTTCCTGTACTGTATCGTCCAATTTGATTTGTAATGCTTTCTTCTCTTCAATAATTTCGTTGTGTTTCTTCTGTAGTTGCTGCATTTCCCCGATCTTCTGACTTAAATCGTTCGATATGGCATCTCTTTCCTTTATTGTATTGTCCAATTTAACTTGTAATGCTTTCATCTCTTCAATAATTTTGTTGTTTTTTTTTGTAGTTGAACTATTTCTCCGACCTTCTGACTTAACTCATTAGATGTAGCATCTCTTTCCTTTACTGTATTGTCTAATTTATCTTGAAGAACTTTTTTCTCCTCAATGACACTAAGAAGTTTCTGATTGAAAAGAATCTTTCAATCAGAAACTTCTTAGTGTCATTGAGGAGAAAAAAGTTCTTCAAGATAAATTGATTCCATCCACAATAAATAAATTGATTGATAATTGATTGAATCCCCACTTAAAATAATAATAAGTATTAATAGTCACCTTTATTCCAGTTGTTGAAGAAATTAACAAAGAAAACGACGAACTTAAAATCAAAATGGATTCCCTACAAACCGAATTTAAAAATATAGTTGACACTATAACTAAAGAAAATGATTATTCAATCAAATTGAACACGCAACTGAATAATGAACTACAAGAAAAGCATCAACAGAATATAAAACTGTTGGAAGAAGTAGATGTTCTAACTAACCAAGTGAAAGAACTCTCTTCAGCCAATAACAATCTTGCACAAGAAAAAGCTGAGTTAGATAAAGTTGCTGAATCACTAAAGCAAGAAATGAACAAAGTACAGAAAGAAAACGCGGAACTAAAAACTGTAATCGAAGAAAACAGAAACAGTAAGTATGATAAATAGGTTTTACTGTGTTTTGGTAAACTTTCGAAACTAAATATGAACATTACTAATATTGATGTATATAATATTATATTACTTTGTTTTCAGCTATAGAAGATATTCGTATAAAGCATGATTAATGCTTTACACGAATATCTTCGTCAAACGTTTTCTTAGTGTCAGCAAGTTTCTTTTCAATCTCTTTCATTACATTATCTTTGCCAGCAATCTCATCAGATAGTTTTTTGACGTTTTCATTTACCTTTTCACATTCTAGCTGAACTTTTTCTTTAATACGTTTCTCTTCTTTGAAGCACAAATCTGTTTCCTCAATAGTTTTATCTTTGTGCTGTATTTCATTCCGTAAGTTATTTACTTCTTCTTTTAACTGAGTAAAATCATGTTGCAAGCCCATCTTGACCCGAAGTTCACCATCTAATCGCATCTCAAGGGCCATTAGTTTATCAACAGTGTCACTCAAGTCTTTCTCAAGTTTATATTTTTCTTCACTGTGCACATCTTGCATGTGCTCCAAATGTTTATTGAGTTCTTCAAGCTGCCTGATCTTGGTTTGTAATTCATATAAGAGTGATAGTTTTGTTTCTTCCAACACTTTACAATTATCACTTTTCTCAGAAACTGACGACTTAAGCTCATCCACTTCGCGACCCAAATCTTCCAATTTTGTAGTCAGTCTCGCAATTTCATCACATTTAAGGTTTATTGCCTTTTCACTTTCTATCAATTTTTCAGTCATCTGCGTACTTTCAGCTTGGTGTTTTGCCATCAGTTCATATTTTTCATCTTGTTCTTTCTTTAGTTCTAAATGGAGAGCTTGAGAAGCTGTTGGTATAGTAAAAGGGTAGATAAAGTACGACAAAAAAATATGTGAAATACACGAAAAGAACTACCCCGATGAAAAACAAGACTTTGTAGCCTTTAATTTTGTTTATTCATTGAAACTATTCAAGTTACAGTGACTAAGATGACTATTATGTTTTAATATAAGATGATGACATCTGACATCACAACTAAATTAAATAAATAAATATCCTTTGGACATTCCCACACATCGCCATCTAGCCCCAAAGTAAGCTACTCAAAGCTTGTGTTATGGGTGCCAGACAATGGATATAATACTTAAATACTTTTTTTTTTGTAAATACATACATGATATACATAGAAAACACCCAGACCAATACAAACAGACATGTTCATGCACACAAATGTTTGTATTGTGCTGAGATCGAACCCGCACCCGCTGCGTAGGAGGCGATTTCTCGACCACTACACCAGACGGGCCGTCAATATAGAGACTTATGGAGATACTTACATTTTTCACTATCTTGTACAATTTCGTTGTTTTTCTTCTGAAGTTGAATTATTTCTCCAACTTTCTGACTCAACTTATTAGCCAAAGCATCTTTTTCCTGTACTGTATCGTCCAATTTGATTTGTAATGCTTTCTTCTCTTCAATAATTTCGTTGTGTTTCTTCTGTAGTTGCTGCATTTCCCCGATCTTCTGACTTAAATCGTTCGATATGGCATCTCTTTCCTTTATTGTATTGTCCAATTTAACTTGTAATGCTTTCATCTCTTCAATAATTTTGTTGTTTTTTTTTGTAGTTGAACTATTTCTCCGACCTTCTGACTTAACTCATTAGATGTAGCATCTCTTTCCTTTACTGTATTGTCTAATTTATCTTGAAGAACTTTTTTCTCCTCAATGACACTAAGAAGTTTCTGATTGAAAAGAATCTTTCAATCAGAAACTTCTTAGTGTCATTGAGGAGAAAAAAGTTCTTCAAGATAAATTGATTCCATCCACAATAAATAAATTGATTGATAATTGATTGAATCCCCACTTAAAATAATAATAAGTATTAATAGTCACCTTTATTCCAGATGTTGAAGAAATTAATAAAGAAAACGACGAACTTAAAATCAAAATGGATTCCCTACAAACCGAATTTAAAAATATAGTTGACACTATAACTAAAGAAAATGATTATTCAATCAAATTGAACACGCAACTGAATAATGAACTACAAGAAAAGCATCAACAGAATATAAAACTGTTGGAAGAAGTAGATGTTCTAACTAACCAAGTGAAAGAACTCTCTTCAGCCAATAACAATCTTGCACAAGAAAAAGCTGAGTTAGATAAAGTTGCTGAATCACTAAAGCAAGAAATTAACAAAGTACAGAAAGAAAACGCGGAACTAAAAACTGTAATCAAAGAAAACAGAAACAGTAAGTATGATAAATAGGTTTTACTGTGTTTTGGTAAACTTTCGAAACTAAATATGAACATTCTAATATTGATGTATATAATATTATATTACTTTGTTTTCAGCTATAGAAGATATTCGTATAAAGCATGATTAATGCTTTACACGAATATCTTCGTCAAACGTTTTCTTAGTGTCAGCAAGTTTCTTTTCAATCTCTTTCATTACATTATCTTTGCCAGCAATCTCATCAGATAGTTTTTTGACGTTTTCATTTACCTTTTCACATTCTAGCTGAACTTTTTCTTTAATACGTTTCTCTTCTTTGAAGCACAAATCTGTTTCCTCAATAGTTTTATCTTTGTGCTGTATTTCATTCCGTAAGTTATTTACTTCTTCTTTTAACTGAGTAAAATCATGTTGCAAGCCCATCTTGACCCGAAGTTCACCATCTAATCGCATCTCAAGGGCCATTAGTTTATCAACAGTGTCACTCAAGTCTTTCTCAAGTTTATATTTTTCTTCACTGTGCACATCTTGCATGTGCTCCAAATGTTTATTGAGTTCTTCAAGCTGCCTGATCTTGGTTTGTAATTCATATAAGAGTGATAGTTTTGTTTCTTCCAACACTTTACAATTATCACTTTTCTCAGAAACTGACGACTTAAGCTCATCCACTTCGCGACCCAAATCTTCCAATTTTGTAGTCAGTCTCGCAATTTCATCACATTTAAGGTTTATTGCCTTTTCACTTTCTATCAATTTTTCAGTCATCTGCGTACTTTCAGCTTGGTGTTTTGCCATCAGTTCATATTTTTCATCTTGTTCTTTCTTTAGTTCTAAATGGAGAGCTTGAGAAGCTGTTGGTATAGTAAAAGGGTAGATAAAGTACAACAAAAAAATATGTGAAATACACGAAAAGAACTACCCCGATGAAAAACAAGACTTTGTAGCCTTTAATTTTGTTTATTCATTGAAACTATTCAAGTTACAGTGACTAAGATGATTATTATGTTTTAATATAAGATGATGACATCTGACATCACAACTAAATTAAATAAATAAATATCCTTTGGACATTCCCACACATCGCCATCTAGCCCCAAAGTAAGCTACTCAAAGCTTGTGTTATGGGTGCCAGACAACGGATATAATACTTAAATACTTTTTTTTTTGTAAATACATACATGATATACATAGAAAACACCCAGACCAATACAAACAGACATGTTCATGCACACAAATGTTTGTATTGTGCGGAGATCGAACCCGCACCCGCTGCGTAGTAGGCGATTTCTCGACCACTACACCAGACGGGCCGTCAATATAGAGACTTATGGAGATACTTACATTTTTCACTATCTTGTACAATTTCGTTGTTTTTCTTCTGAAGTTGAACTATTTCTCCAACTTTCTGACTCAACTTATTAGCCAAAGCATCTTTTTCCTGTACTGTATCGTCCAATTTGATTTGTAATGCTTTCTTCTCTTCAATAATTTCGTTGTGTTTCTTCTGTAGTTGCTGCATTTCCCCGATCTTCTGACTTAAATCGTTCGATATGGCATCTCTTTCCTTTATTGTATTGTCCAATTTAACTTGTAATGCTTTCATCTCTTCAATAATTTTGTTGTTTTTTTTCTGTAGTTGAACTATTTCTCCGACCTTCTGACTTAACTCATTAGATGTAGCATCTCTTTCCTTTACTGTATTGTCTAATTTATCTTGAAGAACTTTTTTCTCCTCAATGACACTAAGCAGTTTCTGATTGAAAAGAATCTTTCAATCAGAAACTTCTTAGTGTCATTGAGGAGAAAAAAGTTCTTCAAGATAAATTGATTCCATCCACAATAAATAAATTGATTGATAATTGATTGAATCCCCACTTAAAATAATAATAAGTATTAATAGTCACCTTTATTCCAGTTGTTGAAGAAATTAACAAAGAAAACGACGAACTTAAAATCAAAATGGATTCCCTACAAACCGAATTTAAAAATATAGTTGACACTATAACTAAAGAAAATGATTATTCAATCAAATTGAACACGCAACTGAATAATGAACTACAAGAAAAGCATCAACAGAATATAAAACTGTTGGAAGAAGTAGATGTTCTAACTAACCAAGTGAAAGAACTCTCTTCAGCCAATAACAATCTTGCACAAGAAAAAGCTGAGTTAGATAAAGTTGCTGAATCACTAAAGCAAGAAATGAACAAAGTACAGAAAGAAAACGCGGAACTAAAAACTGTAATCGAAGAAAACAGAAACAGTAAGTATGATAAATAGGTTTTACTGTGTTTTGGTAAACTTTCGAAACTAAATATGAACATTACTAATATTGATGTATATAATATTATATTACTTTGTTTTCAGCTATAGAAGATATTCGTATAAAGCATGATTAATGCTTTACACGAATATCTTCGTCAAACGTTTTCTTAGTGTCAGCAAGTTTCTTTTCAATCTCTTTCATTACATTATCTTTGCCAGCAATCTCATCAGATAGTTTTTTGACGTTTTCATTTACCTTTTCACATTCTAGCTGAACTTTTTCTTTAATACGTTTCTCTTCTTTGAAGCACAAATCTGTTTCCTCAATAGTTTTATCTTTGTGCTGTATTTCATTCCGTAAGTTATTTACTTCTTCTTTTAACTGAGTAAAATCATGTTGCAAGCCCATCTTGACCCGAAGTTCACCATCTAATCGCATCTCAAGGGCCATTAGTTTATCAACAGTGTCACTTAAGTCTTTCTCAAGTTTATATTTTTCTTCACTGTGCACATCTTGCATGTGCTCCAAATGTTTATTGAGTTCTTCAAGCTGCCTGATCTTGGTTTGTAATTCATATAAGAGTGATAGTTTTGTTTCTTCCAACACTTTACAATTATCACTTTTCTCAGAAACTGACGACTTAAGCTCATCCACTTCGCGACCCAAATCTTCCAATTTTGTAGTCAGTCTCGCAATTTCATCACATTTAAGGTTTATTGCCTTTTCACTTTCTATCAATTTTTCAGTCATCTGCGTACTTTCAGCTTGGTGTTTTGCCATCAGTTCATATTTTTCATCTTGTTCTTTCTTTAGTTCTAAATGGAGAGCTTGAGAAGCTGTTGGTATAGTAAAAGGGTAGATAAAGTACAACAAAAAAATATGTGAAATACACGAAAAGAACTACCCCGATGAAAAACAAGACTTTGTAGCCTTTAATTTTGTTTATTCATTGAAACTATTCAAGTTACAGTGACTAAGATGATTATTATGTTTTAATATAAGATGATGACATCTGACATCACAACTAAATTAAATAAATAAATATCCTTTGGACATTCCCACACATCGCCATCTAGCCCCAAAGTAAGCTACTCAAAGCTTGTGTTATGGGTGCCAGACAACGGATATAATACTTAAATACTTTTTTTTTTGTAAATACATACATGATATACATAGAAAACACCCAGACCAATACAAACAGACATGTTCATGCACACAAATGTTTGTATTGTGCGGAGATCGAACCCGCACCCGCTGCGTAGTAGGCGATTTCTCGACCACTACACCAGACGGGCCGTCAATATAGAGACTTATGGAGATACTTACATTTTTCACTATCTTGTACAATTTCGTTGTTTTTCTTCTGAAGTTGAACTATTTCTCCAACTTTCTGACTCAACTTATTAGCCAAAGCATCTTTTTCCTGTACTGTATCGTCCAATTTGATTTGTAATGCTTTCTTCTCTTCAATAATTTCGTTGTGTTTCTTCTGTAGTTGCTGCATTTCCCCGATCTTCTGACTTAAATCGTTCGATATAGCATCTCTTTCCTTTATTGTATTGTCCAATTTAACTTGTAATGCTTTCATCTCTTCAATAATTTTGTTGTTTTTTTTCTGTAGTTGAACTATTTCTCCGACCTTCTGACTTAACTCATAAGATGTAGCATCTCTTTCCTTTACTGTATTGTCTAATTTATCTTGAAGAACTTTTTTCTCCTCAATGACACTAAGAAGTTTCTGATTGAAAAGAATCTTTCAATCAGAAACTTCTTAGTGTCATTGAGGAGAAAAAAGTTCTTCAAGATAAATTGATTCCATCCACAATAAATAAATTGATTGATAATTGATTGAATCCCCACTTAAAATAATAATAAGTATTAATAGTCACCTTTATTCCAGATGTTGAAGAAATTAATAAAGAAAACGACGAACTTAAAATCAAAATGGATTCCCTACAAACCGAATTTAAAAATATAGTTGACACTATAACTAAAGAAAATGATTATTCAATCAAATTGAACACGCAACTGAATAATGAACTACAAGAAAAGCATCAACAGAATATAAAACTGTTGGAAGAAGTAGATGTTCTAACTAACCAAGTGAAAGAACTCTCTTCAGCCAATAACAATCTTGCACAAGAAAAAGCTGAGTTAGATAAAGTTGCTGAATCACTAAAGCAAGAAATGAACAAAGTACAGAAAGAAAACGCGGAACTAAAAACTGTAATCGAAGAAAACAGAAACAGTAAGTATGATAAATAGGTTTTACTGTGTTTTGGTAAACTTTCGAAACTAAATATGAACATTACTAATATTGATGTATATAATATTATATTACTTTGTTCTCAGCTATAGAAGATATTCGTATAAAGCATGATTAATCCCTCAAGCGTATGTGAACGAGACACAATGCAAATTCTATTGTTATGCGGTTGCCTGCAACCGCTCGGGTGTTGAAGCATTAATGCTTTACACGAATATCTTCGTCAAACGTTTTCTTAGTGTCAGCAAGTTTCTTTTCAATCTCTTTCATTACATTATCTTTGCCAGCAATCTCATCAGATAGTTTTTTGACGTTTTCCTTTAACTTTTCACATTCTAGCTGAACTTTTTCTTTAATACGTTTCTCTTCTTTGAAGCACAAATCTGTTTCCTCAATAGTTTTATCTTGTTTTGAATGAAATATCATTCCGTAAGTTATTTACTTCTTCTTTTAACTGAGTAAAATCATGTTGCAAGCCCATCTTGACCCGAAGTTCACCATCTAATCGCATCTCAAGGGCCATTAGTTTATCAACAGTGTCACTCAAGTCTTTCTCAAGTTTATATTTTTCTTCACTGTGCACATCTTGCATGTGCTCCAAATGTTTATTGAGTTCTTCAAGCTGCCTGATCTTGGTTTGTAATTCATATAAGAGTGATAGTTTTGTTTCTTCCAACACTTTACAATTATCACTTTTCTCAGAAACTGACGACTTAAGCTCATCCACTTCGCGACCCAAATCTTCCAATTTTGTAGTCAGTCTCGCAATTTCATCACATTTAAGGTTTATTGCCTTTTCACTTTCTATCAATTTTTCAGTCATCTGCGTACTTTCAGCTTGGTGTTTTGCTATCAGTTCATATTTTTCATCTTGTTCTTTCTTTAGTTCTAAATGGAGAGCTTGAGAAGCTGTTGGTATAGTAAAAGGGTAGATAAAGTACAACAAAAAAATATGTGAAATACACGAAAAGAACTACCCCGATGAAAAACAAGACTTTGTAGCCTTTAATTTTGTTTATTCATTGAAACTATTCAAGTTACAGTGACTAAGATGATTATTATGTTTTAATATAAGATGATGACATCTGACATCACAACTAAATTAAATAAATAAATAAATAAATATCCTTTGGACATTCCCGCACATCGCCATCTAGCCCCAAAGTAAGCTACTCAAAGCTTGTGTTATGGGTGCCAGACAACGGATATAATACTTAAATACTTTTTTTTTTGTAAATACATACATGATATACATAGAAAACACCCAGACCAATACAAACAGACATGTTCATGCACACAAATGTTTGTATTGTGCGGAGATCGAACCCGCACCCGCTGCGTAGTAGGCAATTTCTCGACCACTACACCAGACGGGCCGTTAATATAGAGACTTATGGAGATACTTACATTTTTCACTATCTTGTACAATTTCGTTGTTTTTCTTCTGAAGTTGAACTATTTCTCCAACTTTCTGACTCAACTTATTAGCCAAAGCATCTTTTTCCTGTACTGTATCGTCCAATTTGAATTGTAATGCTTTCTTCTCTTCAATAATTTCGTTGTGTTTCTTCTGTAGTTGCTGCATTTCCCCGATCTTCTGACTTAAATCGTTCGATATAGCATCTCTTTCCTTTATTGTATTGTCCAATTTAACTTGTAATGCTTTCATCTCTTCAATAATTTTGTTGTTTTTTTTCTGTAGTTGAACTATTTCTCCGACCTTCTGACTTAACTCATTAGATGTAGCATCTCTTTCCTTTACTGTATTGTCTAATTTATCTTGAAGAACTTTTTTCTCCTCAATGACACTAAGAAGTTTCTGATTGAAAAGAATCTTTCAATCAGAAACTTCTTAGTGTCATTGAGGAGAAAAAAGTTCTTCAAGATAAATTGATTCCATCCACAATAAATAAATTGATTGATAATTGATTGAATCCCCACTTAAAATAATAATAAGTATTAATAGTCACCTTTATTCCAGTTGTTGAAGAAATTAACAAAGAAAACGACGAACTTAAAATCAAAATGGATTCCCTACAAACCGAATTTAAAAATATAGTTGACACTATAACTAAAGAAAATGATTATTCAATCAAATTGAACACGCAACTGAATAATGAACTACAAGAAAAGCATCAACAGAATATAAAACTGTTGGAAGAAGTAGATGTTCTAACTAACCAAGTGAAAGAACTCTCTTCAGCCAATAACAATCTTGCACAAGAAAAAGCTGAGTTAGATAAAGTTGCTGAATCACTAAAGCAAGAAATGAACAAAGTACAGAAAGAAAACGCGGAACTAAAAACTGTAATCGAAGAAAACAGAAACAGTAAGTATGATAAATAGGTTTTACTGTGTTTTGGTAAACTTTCGAAACTAAATATGAACATTACTAATATTGATGTATATAATATTATATTACTTTGTTTTCAGCTATAGAAGATATTCGTATAAAGCATGATTAATGCTTTACACGAATATCTTCGTCAAACGTTTTCTTAGTGTCAGCAAGTTTCTTTTCAATCTCTTTCATTACATTATCTTTGCCAGCAATCTCATCAGATAGTTTTTTGACGTTTTCATTTACCTTTTCACATTCTAGCTGAACTTTTTCTTTAATACGTTTCTCTTCTTTGAAGCACAAATCTGTTTCCTCAATAGTTTTATCTTTGTGCTGTATTTCATTCCGTAAGTTATTTACTTCTTCTTTTAACTGAGTAAAATCATGTTGCAAGCCCATCTTGACCCGAAGTTCACCATCTAATCGCATCTCAAGGGCCATTAGTTTATCAACAGTGTCACTCAAGTCTTTCTCAAGTTTATATTTTTCTTCACTGTGCACATCTTGCATGTGCTCCAAATGTTTATTGAGTTCTTCAAGCTGCCTGATCTTGGTTTGTAATTCATATAAGAGTGATAGTTTTGTTTCTTCCAACACTTTACAATTATCACTTTTCTCAGAAACTGACGACTTAAGCCCATCCACTTCGCGACCCAAATCTTCCAATTTTGTAGTCAGTCTCGCAATTTCATCACATTTAAGGTTTATTGCCTTTTCACTTTCTATCAATTTTTCAGTCATCTGCGTACTTTCAGCTTGGTGTTTTGCCATCAGTTCATATTTTTCATCTTGTTCTTTCTTTAGTTCTAAATGGAGAGCTTGAGAAGCTGTTGGTATAGTAAAAGGGTAGATAAAGTACAACAAAAAAATATGTGAAATACACGAAAAGAACTACCCCGATGAAAAACAAGACTTTGTAGCCTTTAATTTTGTTTATTCATTGAAACTATTCAAGTTACAGTGACTAAGATGATTATTATGTTTTAATATAAGATGATGACATCTGACATCACAACTAAATTAAATAAATAAATATCCTTTGGACATTCCCACACATCGCCATCTAGCCCCAAAGTAAGCTACTCAAAGCTTGTGTTATGGGTGCCAGACAACGGATATAATACTTAAATACTTTTTTTTTTGTAAATACATACATGATATACATAGAAAACACCCAGACCAATACAAACAGACATGTTCATGCACACAAATGTTTGTATTGTGCGGAGATCGAACCCGCACCCGCTGCGTAGTAGGCGATTTCTCGACCACTACACCAGACGGGCCGTCAATATAGAGACTTATGGAGATACTTACATTTTTCACTATCTTGTACAATTTCGTTGTTTTTCTTCTGAAGTTGAACTATTTCTCCAACTTTCTGACTCAACTTATTAGCCAAAGCATCTTTTTCCTGTACTGTATCGTCCAATTTGATTTGTAATGCTTTCTTCTCTTCAATAATTTCGTTGTGTTTCTTCTGTAGTTGCTGCATTTCCCCGATCTTCTGACTTAAATCGTTCGATATAGCATCTCTTTCCTTTATTGTATTGTCCAATTTAACTTGTAATGCTTTCATCTCTTCAATAATTTTGTTGTTTTTTTTCTGTAGTTGAACTATTTCTCCGACCTTCTGACTTAACTCATTAGATGTAGCATCTCTTTCCTTTACTGTATTGTCTAATTTATCTTGAAGAACTTTTTTCTCCTCAATGACACTAAGAAGTTTCTGATTGAAAGATTCTTTTCAATCAGAAACTTCTTAGTGTCATTGAGGAGAAAAAAGTTCTTCAAGATAAATTGATTCCATCCACAATAAATAAATTGATTGATAATTGATTGAATCCCCACTTAAAATAATAATAAGTATTAATAGTCACCTTTATTCCAGATGTTGAAGAAATTAACAAAGAAAACGACGAACTTAAAATCAAAATGGATTCCCTACAAACCGAATTTAAAAATATAGTTGACACTATAACTAAAGAAAATGATTATTCAATCAAATTGAACACGCAACTGAATAATGAACTACAAGAAAAGCATCAACAGAATATAAAACTGTTGGAAGAAGTAGATGTTCTAACTAACCAAGTGAAAGAACTCTCTTCAGCCAATAACAATCTTGCACAAGAAAAAGCTGAGTTAGATAAAGTTGCTGAATCACTAAAGCAAGAAATGAACAAAGTACAGAAAGAAAACGCGGAACTAAAAACTGTAATCGAAGAAAACAGAAACAGTAAGTATGATAAATAGGTTTTACTGTGTTTTGGTAAACTTTCGAAACTAAATATGAACATTACTAATATTGATGTATATAATATTATATTACTTTGTTTTCAGCTATCAAAGAACTACAAAAATCAATAGAACTTCAGAAAGAACAGAGTAACGAATCGCGGCTAGCTAACGATAACGAAAAACTAAACCTTAATAACAAATGCGCATTACTACAAGAGTACCAAATGAAATCAGAAAAGCAAATGGAAGAACAGCAGAAAGATATAGTGGCTTTACATCAAGAGGTTGAATCGTTAAAAACCATTGCAGAATCACACGAAAAGGAAATAAAAGAGAAATGTGATAAAATCAAAGATAAGGATGAACAAATAAACAACATGAATAAGTATGTAGCAATACTTAATGCAGATAAAGAAAAGAATCAAGCGGAATTGGAAGCCAAAATTACTGAGGTAAATTTGCTGAAACACAAGCTGGTTAGTGGTCATCATGAAGAGGTCCAGAAGGCCTTGAGAAGTGAAGAATGGGTCAAGGCTGTAGGACAAAGAGATATGTGTAAGTATTAAAATAATTAAGCCTTGTCTAAAATAGCTGTAAACTACATACATACCCTAATCACAAAAACGTTCACACGAGTAATTAACCAAGGCTAAGTTAGCCCAGCCCATCCAAGTAAAAAAGTATATCTTCAATATTAAATGCTTTAATCATATTATTTTAAAATTGTCCGGTAATATCTTAGTACGGTTCTTAGCCTGGTACAAAGTTTTTGGAATAAGAAGGATTGTCAGTATGTATTCTGAAAGCAACATTTATTTATTAAAGCAATTTTATTTCAGTCGCCGTTGCCGTTTCTGAAAAAAGTCCGGTGTACAATACCGGAACACATAAAACGTCCGGTCAATACGAAAAGGAGTACCGCGAGTTTCATCACCAGGTAGATAACACAACCTCTGACCTTACTAACTCGTCAATGGAGAGCATTAAGACCATTTCAGATTTAGAAAAGATCATTACCGACAAAAACAGGACGATTACGACGCTCCAGTGCGATATCACATACCTCAAGTCTCTGATAGCGGATTCGGAGAACAAGTTGCTCGACGTCAACAAGGAATTGGAAGTTAGCAAAGAAAACTGTCAAGAGTTGGCCGGACAGCTCAAGAAAATCGTCCATCAGAAGAACGAAGAGATAGCCGAATTAAAAAAGCAAGTGAACAAAATGAGCGTCACGGAAACGCGGGCCAGTCAGATCATCAAAGTATCCGCCAAATACCAGGCGATCATACTCAAGAGGATCGCTGAAATCAAATCTAACACAGTCTTGAAAGAGTTGACTAACTTCGGTAACTCTGCAAACGGTGACAACGAATTGCGACGAAGCCTAAACGCGGGCACAGTCACCATGGAAGACCTAGAAAACTTCTTGGAAACTACCGACAAACATCTGAAACGATGCTCTGAAAAGCAAATAGCTTTACAGAAAGAAAGAGATAGATTGGTGGAAGTGAATAGGATAAACGAGTCTGAGATACTCAACTTGAAGAAGTTCTTGACGGAGTTGTCTGTCAGTTTCAAAACGTTTAGCAATGTGAAGGATTTATATGCTCAGAAGTTCAGTAGGGTGGTGTCCGTACAGCGGACGGTGAGACGTGAGATTTTGAGCTTGGACGGGCATATAACTGACGCGGCTATGTGTAAACTTGAACGGGGGTATGCGGCCGTCATGCAAGATCTATCGGAATGCGTCATGAACATGGAGCGATGGGTAGAGAGATGCATAGGGCGGACGATATCGCCCGAGAAGATCAAGCAGGCGTTTACTAACGACGAAGACCGGGCCTCGTTCGCTTCGACGACGTTCCAGAACACTGGATTGGAAGTGCAGCTGGAAGAGTTGGGGAATTCGTTCCAGAAGCTTCTGGAAGAAGTAGTTCGCGCGCAGAAGGGCGAAGGCGCTCGTGACGTGCAGTCCGTCACAGTGATGGAGGTGCGCGCCGAGTATGAAGACAAACTCAACCGAATGAAGGCTAAAATGGTCAGTATACCCATAATCCCCATCCTGTTTATTATATTGCTGTATCAGATTGTGTGGTGGTTCTATCTCCAGATGGACTATTGAGTGGCGTGTTAATGACTTGTGAAGTCGCATATTTATTGAATAAATTATTTCCGATTGATTTTTTTGTTTTATTTATCGCTTAGTTTTTTTAGTGTGTAGTGTAGTCGCTTTGAGGATTTCTAAAAGGTAATTATTTGGATGTTATGCATGGTTTGTCGGCATGCGGTGCATGTGAATCGCAAGGTTTCATTATTTTTAGTTTTTATGAGGTTTAAAACTTTTAATGTTTTCAGAAACAACTGTACCAGGAGCAGATAGCGGTGTATAAAGAAAAGCAGCATTCTGAAGTGGTGTCTCTTGAGAGAGAGTTGGCGAAGACTCGGGAGAAGTTAGCGGAGTCCAGCAAGGCTTATGAGGAACACATCAAAGCGCTCACGGCAGAGCTGTGGAGTGTTGGAGAGAAGTTCCTTACGAAGAAAGATGAGGTCGACTGGCTGAGGAAGAAGCAGCGGTCTGGGTCGCTGATGTCACTGCAGCATGTGCACTCCGTAAGACCTAAAACGATTTATGGATTCTCTCGTACATTTAAATTCAGTTCATATTCATATTCAGTTTTCTTACATCTCTAGTAAGTTATAAAACATTGATGCAAGGAGTTGTTAGGAGTTGCAAATGTTGTTACTAGCAGTTTCCCGTGGTTTAACCCCCGAAAATACCATGTATGTGCTATGTGCTGTTCCAACATATAAGTTATATTTTTGGAAACTTTCATCAAAATCTATTCAGTAGTTTTGCATGAAGGAGGATTCCTCACAAACTATTCAATTCTAGCAGCTAATAACTAAGTTTTTTTACAGTCTGGATTAGTCCCGCCCCCTGAAGAACCATCGCGGCCGTCTGACACGCACTCCCTGCGATCTCTCCCCGTCCACACCAATCCAAATGGTAACAAGCGAGGTAACTGTTCCAATGAGTAATTACTATTAGAATAATCAAAAAAAGTACATTCGCCAGCATATCAGGCTACCTACTTTTGTTGCAAACTAGCTCTTATTACAACGGCATAAGACACCGCTGTGTTTACCTTGACGTGCTGTTGTCCGTGCTTGATGAAAGAAATACTACAATATACAAAAGTAAGTCCACACTGTATGTAAAAAGGTAAAATTAACTAAGTTTGAAGTTATCTAGGAATGAACACTACAATTTATTATAATAACTGCTTGTTTCCACTATTCAGTTTTTTTTCTTGATAATGTTATTTAACTCAAGCACATAAGCTATTTTATTCGTGATCAGAGCAATAATCTTGTTGTCCAATATTTATGTTGTTTCTGTTTTACAGATAAAGAAGGGCGGGGCCTCCACATGTCAGACGAGGAAGGCGAAGTGTTCGACAACCGCTGGCTCAAGGAGCTGGCGAGCACGCCGCGCCGCGCGCCCGCAGCGCCCCCTCGCGACAGCGGGATGAGACTCTCTGAACTAAAATGGCGGAACTCGCTGTGTCCCCCGCATCTCAAGAGCTCCTACCCTGCCGAGACGCAGTTCCAGCCCGTGGTAGATGAAGACGATATCAAGGTAAGTGAGTGAATGAATGAGTGAGTAGGTTGTAGTTGAATGAGGCTGTCCAAACTAAAATAGCGGACTTCGATGTGTCCACCGCATTTGAAGGGCTCCAACTCTGCCGAGACGCAGTTCCAGCCCATGGTAGATGAAGACGATATCTAGGTAAGTAACTGAATGAGTGAGTAAATGATTGAAATGAGTGAGTGAAAGACAGCAGCATGAGGCTGTCAGAGTTAAAATGGCGGAACTCGCTGTGTCCCCCGTATCTTAAGAGCTCCTACCCTGCCGAGACGCAGTTCCAGCCTGTGGTAGATGAAGAAGATATCAAGGTGAGTGAGTGAATGAATGAATGAGTGAGTGAATAAATTAGCAACTAACTGTTGGATTTAAATTCAATGTTCCTTCTCGGTATAGATCATAGACTAGAAGTCTATGAAGCGCTAATGACAGCCACCTTTCTATGGTTGTCATTCAAGAAAACCGTTGTGCTATGTATGTGTTTACCAAAATATAATTTCTCTTACTACAAACATTGCATTTTGACCTCTCGTCTAAAGGTAGTAAGAAAGTATTTCAGGTACTAATTACAAAGAAAATACTTACTCAAAATGAAACCAAATGCTGGTTGTTTCAATGGTACGAATTACATACGCACAACACTGAGGAAATTTCAGATTTAGATCGAAAAGATGCTGGATGAAATATATATAAAATGGGATAAAGAATGAAAATAATTTAGATGAAAAAGATGCAAAATGGGGTAAAGAATGACAAAAATGACAAGATTTTTGTTGTTATTTAAATTTAATTCATAAAAATATTCTTTCTTGTTTGTCATATGAGCAGAAGCTCCACTATCGAGTAACCATAGCTTACTCTCATCTTCAATTAAAGTATCCATCGATGACATTAATGCCAATGTATTACTTTTCTTCTTTGGAAATTTTCTTTGTCTCGCAAAATGCCCCCGTTTTACCACAATTGTAACATGTAAACCTATTCTGGTTTTCTTCATTATTTGAAGTAAACCTGCTTTTGTTTCCTTTGTAGCCATAAGTCAACCTGCTCTTGTTTACTTTATTAACATTATATTTGTTCTGAACCTTAGAAGAAGAAGCCATCAAAGCATTCTCTTCTTCTTCTTCTTTACTCTTAATATTTTTTTCTGCATCCAAGAGTCTACTAGTTAAATTATAAATAGTTTGCTTTGCAGGATCTAAAGACATCCATGCTTGTCGTACCATTTTATATTTGGGAGGTAACATACTTAATATCTTTGTGATAATTGCTGTATCACTAATACTCTCACCGCTATCCTTCAACCTCTGTGCAAGACTCTCTACATTTGCAATATGCTGTGCCATATTCTCATTTGGATTCATTTTTTATTGATAGAATTTTTCGTGATTCATCATTTGATTCATTTCAGACTTCATTTCGTAAATTGAATCTAATTTGCACATTATTTCCTTCGCCGTTTTACAATTTTGTACTAACGAAATTTGTTTCAAATCATATTCGAAGTGATAATATATATGGCCATTCCATGATTCTTTATACTTTTTGGATTCCATTTTGATCGACATTCATCTGGTACATGTACATACCCAACACTCCAAAATATTCTGATATGTGCAAGTGACGGCGTTTGTCCATGCGATTTCTCGTAAGGGGTTTCATTTCCTGTTTGGCTAGAAGACACTCTATTAAGAACATAAACAGCACAATTTACTGCCTCTGCCCACATTTTCTTGGGTGCATTATTTCTAAATATCATGGAATGAGCACTTTCAACAATAGTTCTCATTTCTCTTTCTGCTCGCCCATTTTGTTGAGGTGTATATGCAGCTGTGCGTTCGTGAGTTATGCCTTTTGACTCCAGAAATGATGCAAATTCATGATTGACATATTCACCCCCATTATCAGTATGAAGTATTCCAGAAACTGATGGCTCTTCAAATGGACAACATACGTCACTGTAGATAATATCACCTGGACGTGATAATTCCCTTTGAGACATCTCAAATGGTAATCTTGCTTGTTTACCATATTGATAAGCTTCACATGTAAAGTTTGGATTTTCATCATCAACTTAACCCAAAACTCCTGCTTTTATCATATTTTGTATTTCTCTCACGTTTACATGACCTAATCTTTCATGCCATAATTTAAGAGAACTTTTAAATTTCTGTACTGTGTTACGTTCATTATTTATCATAGTTTTAATATTCAAATAATATAAATTATTATTATTATCCATCTTTGCTTGAATAACTAAAACACCATCTTTGTAAATTCCAGCGCAATTTTTCCTTTTAATAATCTCATATCCCTTTGACATAATTGCACCTTCAGAAAACAGATTTCTATGAAGCTCTAATAAATTACTATCAATTGATATCAATAAGGCATCATCAACATAAAGTACTAATATTACCTTCTTTTTGTCTTTTTATCACTAAAATATAATTTAGATGAAAAAGATGCAAAATGAAAATTCTGCTAGTAAAATTTTAAATAAGTTTTTTTTTTATCTTTACTGAGAAATGCGAATGTTATTGAGGATGGATGAAATCGATTTTGATGAAACTTTACAATGTTGTAGCTGTTATAATAATCGAAAGATTCAGCTCTCATAAAATAGTTCTAGTAAATTTTATTTTATTTTATTTATTATTTTTAAGGATAACCAGGGTTTACAAGTGAACAGTAAGCTACACATTATACAATATTTAAACCATTTATCGGTAATCACAAATAGTAATAACTTAAAAAAACGAACGCACAAATCGAACACAATCCAAGGTAATAATATTATGCCTTATGAGGAACCAAGGCAATTTTAGTATAAGTATTAGTAATGATTTCTGTTTTATATATGAAGTCTTTAACTATTACTTACGTGTACAATTAGCTTGCGATAGTTACTAAGCCCCCATGACTGATCTTCTCGTTTACCACCTAGAGAGCAATGGGAGTGACTGAAAATCAGCGCTATCTAGGCCGGTAGGGCCTACCCAGCATACGCTGAGTCACTTCCATTTGCCATTTACGTATTACAATTAACTTGTTATCATTATGTACTTGTATCATTGTAAAGGCAATATTTTTTTTTCATTTCATTATAAAGGAATATCAATTTTCGGTAGCTTAAGTAGTTAAAGAAAAAAAACTAATTACAATGCTATAATTATGCAATTGCTAATCGAAGAAAAAAAGTTCACTTTACTTTTCGGCGGCTGTAACACTGGTATTAAATATGTCAATGCCGATATCTTTTACAACTTTATTCAAATCGCTACAAGCGCGCCAAATGTAACTATTTATTTGTGTAAAACAGAAGCTAGGGCCTGTTCTTTGGACTCACTTGTCTATTTCCCATTCCAGTACAGCCTGGGCGGTAATAGTACGCTGGGCGGGCGGGCGGCGCGCAAGGAGGTCGGCATAACCGCGTACAAGAAGCCCGGCCCGCCCACGCCCAGCAAGAACGCGGGACGCCTCTCCGCCACGGTATGTTTTACTTTTAACATAAGCATTACATTAGTTTCACGTTTTTAAGAGCAAGCGCACTTTAGTGCCTACCTTTGGGGTTGTGGTACGTGTGGGGTGGCCCCTTGGACGAAAAAACCACTGGACGCGCAATGACAGGCAATTTCGCTTGTGCCCCCTTGGCAACGAAGCGGGCTTTTTGGCCTCACTTACAGGTGACGTACGTAACTTTTTATTTTTATCCCAATAAAGCTGTTATTTTTCTTGAAAATATTGAAATGAGTTTTCCAAGAGAACAGTTACATTGCCACTCAAAAAAATGGTGGTCAGTTACTACAAAATCAACAAGATAACGTATACTTTATACGGTAGGATTGTCGTACGTTGATCATTCGTTCCCTTGTCAATTTAGTTTTAATTGTACTCGTGTACTTTGAAAATAAAATTATAAATCTGTAAAATGTTTCACTCGAGAGTAGATTAAGGTAATCTTAAAAATACAACAGTTTGCTTTAAAATTTTAAACTTGATATTATATGACAATACATCCTTCGTTAGTGTTACTTGCCAGACCGTTCATATAAAACGACGTTCTACGTTCAATCGTTCATTTGATGGTTTGTGCATTACATGCCCAAAATGTAATTTATTGTTTTAGTAATAAACATTAAATATCATTTTACAAAAGATTCGCTCATTCATTCGTTCCACACATATCGATAAAAAAGTATCGACACTTTCATGCACTAAATGTCAATAATTCACACGACAAGCTCCCCCCGCCCCGCAGAAATTAGTTGATGATGTTTTCATACATTCGCTCTTGAGTTTCATATCCAGTGGTTAATTCATCCAAGGCTCGCCCTAAGCTTTATAAGCTTAAGGCCTCACCTAAAACTTTTCTCGCTGCGTTTCTTATTTTATATTTAACGACCCGCCCTGGACGCACGGGTGCAATGCTGCAAAAAATGATTATTGTTGGTTATAGATAGACATATACCATCGCGAGCTTTTTGTAAACCTTATTTAGGTGTACAATACTGTAATACATTATTAAGATCTATCTTGTATGGTTCAGCCAGCGTTTGCTATGTCAGCGCATAAAGTGTTTTTTTACTACTTCACTTCTTGATCATATAATCTTAGAAACCTGTAAAATTATACAATCTATACTAATATTATAAAGCTGAAGAGTTTGTTTGTTTGTTTGTTTGTTTGTTTGAACGCGCTAATCTCAAAAACTACTGGCCCGATTTGAAAAAATCTTTTTGTGTTGGATAGTCCATTTGTCGAGGAAGGCTTTAGGCTATAAACATAAAGATACGACTCATAAGACCACAGCAGAAATGAAAAATGTTGCGAAAACGGGAGAAAGATATTCCTTTTGAGAGATTCCGCTGCATACGCTGCGGAAACCGCTTAAGTTACACAAAAATCATGTATGACAGGATTGTTCAACATTAAGAGTTCTATAATAAAGTCCGCGACAGCATATGTCTATCTTTTATGGTTGACTTACTACAACCTTTTTTATTATTTTTAGAGGTGTATTATACACACAGGTATTTATTCTTATCAAAATAAATACATTCATCATCACGAGCATTTCATTTAGAACCAAGTTGCCTTTTATATCATTAGATTTCAATAAATATCTTAGGAGCTATCACAGTTTTAACATAACTCCGCACCAAAATAATGTTCGCAGCTTAAGTACAACGTGCGCATGCGCTAATCTATACTAATATTATAAAGCTGAAGAGTTTGTTTGTTTGTTTGTTTGAACGCGCTAATCTCAGAACCTACTGGCCCGATTTGAAAAAATATTTTTATGTTGGATAGTCCATTTATCGAGGAAGGCTTTAAGCTATATAACATAAAGATACGACTCACAAGACCACAGCAGCAATGAAAAATGTTGCGAAAACGGGAGAAAGATATTCCTTTTGAGAGCTTCCGCTGCGCACGCTGCGGAAACCGCTAAAGTTACACAAAAATCATGTATGACAAGATTGTTCAGCATTAAGAGTTCTATAATAAAGTCCGCGACAGCATATGTCTATCTTTTATGGTTGACTTACTACAACCTTTTTTATGTTAATAAATTTGTAAAAAAATAATGCATCATTTTTAGAGGTGTATTATACACACAGGTATTTATTCTTATCAAAATAAATACATTCATCATCACGAGCATTTCATTTAGAACAAAGTTGCCCTTTATATCATTTGATTCCAATAAATATCTTAGGAGCTATCACAGTTTTAACATAACTCCGCACCAAAATAATGTTCGCAGCTTAAGTACAACGTGTGCTTGCGCTAATTATATTATAAAGCTGAAGAGTTTGTTGGTTTGCAGTTGAACGCGCTTATCTCAGGAACTGCTGGACCGATTTGAAAAAATATTTCTGTGTTACATAGCTTATTTATTGAGAAAGGCTTAAGGATATAAAACTTCACGCTGCGACGGGAGGGGAGGGAGCAAACTCAAAACGCGCGGACGAAGTCGCGGGGGACCGCTAGTAATTAAAATAAACCCCGTCCGACCCGAAAGGGTCACTAAGTTGCTTTAATAACATAACCAAAACAAGTATTAAAATTACATAATTAATTATTTTTTTTGTTATCTATTTTCAAACTCAACAAGTTTAGAACCTATTTACCCTAAAACCTTTTTTTTTTTAAATGCGTTATCACTCCTGTCGCGCCTCTTCCGAGTGCCGGCGCAACTCCGCGCCTCCCGCGTGCCCCGTCAACCCCCTTCGGGTTGCCATGTATGCTTTTTTAATGTAGTGAATTTTGTTTTTTTTTTGTTTTTAGGGTTCCGTAGCCGAATGGCAAAAAACGGAACCCTTATAGTTTCGTCAAGTCTGTCTGTCTGTCTGTCTGTCTGTCTGTCTGTCTGTCTGTCTGTCTGTCTGTCTGTCTGTCTGTCTGTCTGTCTGTCTGTCTGTCTGTCTGTCTGTCTGTCTGTCTGTCTGTCTGTCTGTCTGTCTGTCTGTCTGTCTGTCTGTCTGTCTGTCTGTCTGTCTGTCTGTCTGTCTGTCTGTCTGTCTGTCTGTCTGTCTGTCTGTCTGTCTGTCTGTCTGTCTGTCTGTCTGTCTGTCTGTCTGTCTGTCTGTCTGTCTGTCTGTCTGTCTGTCTGTCTGTCTGTCTGTCTGTCTGTCTGTCTGTCTGTCTGTCTGTCTGTCTGTCTGTCTGTCTGTCTGTCTGTCTGTCTGTCTGTCTGTCTGTCTGTCTGTCTGTCTGTCTGTCTGTCTGTCTGTCTGTCTGTCTGTCTGTCTGTCTGTCTGTCTGTCTGTCTGTCTGTCTGTCTGTCTGTCTGTCTGTCTGTCTGTCTGTCTGTCTGTCTGTCTGTCTGTCTGTCTGTCTGTCTGTCTGTCTGTCTGTCTGTCTGTCTGTCTGTCTGTCTGTCTGTCTGTCTGTCTGTCTGTCTGTCTGTCTGTCTGTCTGTCTGTCTGTCTGTCTGTCTGTCTGTCTGTCTGTCTGTCTGTCTGTCTGTCTGTCTGTCTGTCTGTCTGTCTGTCTGTCTGTCTGTCTGTCTGTCTGTCTGTCTGTCTGTCTGTCTGTCTGTCTGTCTGTCTGTCTGTCTGTCTGTCTGTCTGTCTGTCTGTCTGTCTGTCTGTCTGTCTGTCTGTCTGTCTGTCTGTCTGTCTGTCTGTCTGTCTGTCTGTCTGTCTGTCTGTCTGTCTGTCTGTCTGTCTGTCTGTCTGTCTGTCTGTCTGTCTGTCTGTCTGTCTGTCTGTCTGTCTGTCTGTCTGTCTGTCTGTCTGTCTGTCTGTCTGTCTGTCTGTCTGTCTGTCTGTCTGTCTGTCTGTCTGTCTGTCTGTCTGTCTGTCTGTCTGTCTGTCTGTCTGTCTGTCTGTCTGTCTGTCTGTCTGTCTGTCTGTCTGTCTGTCTGTCTGTCTGTCTGTCTGTCTGTCTGTCTGTCTGTCTGTCTGTCTGTCTGTCTGTCTGTCTGTCTGTCTGTCTGTCTGTCCGTCCGTCCGTCCGTCCGTCCGTATGTCACACCCATTTTATTCCGTAACTATAAGCATTACACAATTGAAATTTGGTAGGAAGATGTATCTTGTTAACCGCTTACCGATTCTCATAAAAAAATAATGACAGTTAAGGGGGGGCTCTCATACATGAAACTAAAACCAAAAATATATTTTTGTGTCAAACCTATACGTGTGGGGTGTCTATAGATAGGTCTTTTAAAATGACATAGAGGTTCCTAAAACCATTTTCTTTTAAAGTCAAACGTTTCATAGCTAGACGCTTCCAAAGTGGTAAAATGGGCGTCCCCCCCCATCTAATTTCTAAACCAAGCAAGTGTTAATTTTGAAAAAAATATATAATGTAGATCTTTATAAATACTTTCAACGAAAATTGGTTCGGACGGGATCGAACCAGTAGTTTTTGAGATATAGCACATTTTCAACAACCGCAAACATAACTTTGTACTTCATACAAACACTATGAAAAACAAAGTTATATTTGTAGTCAACAAAATATTGTGGTATTTTACTAAGTAGAAGTAAATGGATTCCCTAATTCAGTTAAAGTTGGCACGGAACCCTAAGTGCGCGAGTCCGACTCGCACTTGGCCGGTTTTTTTTTCTAATATTATATGAAAATTATTACACAATTAGAACCAGGGCTTGAAACCGGTTCAAGATTTATCGGTATTATAACGGTTAAACCGGTTTTATCGTAACCAAATAAAGCGATACTGTGAACCTAAATAAACCGGTTAATTCGTAGCCGCTCGCGATGATCGCAACGCGACTTGTTTTTAGACTGATTTTTCTTCAAAAGATGTTAAACTAATTATCAGATGCTTCAGGATTATTTCTTTTTCCATTATATTGTTTAATATTATAATTAAACGTTACAAAAATAATTTGAAGAAATACCACTGTACGTATTTGATAGGATATATCAACAAAATACGTTTTATTGAATAAAAACAAACGTCAGATGCGCTCACCGTTCGCAGATCTTAACGAAGTTCAGGGTGGTTGTCCTGCCTGAACGAAAAGTTGAACCGGTTAATGCAAAATACCCATGTTTTTCCAAACCGGTTTAAAGGAACATAACCTTTTTCAAAAAGTTCCACCTGTATTTTCGTTAAACCGGTTCAAAAAAAATACCGGTTTCTAAGCCCTGAATAGAACCTAATCTTGATACCTAATAACCCCATGGGTCGGACAGGGATTTTTTGCACACTGTATTAGAAAAAAACAGATACAAAATCCAATGCGTTTTTTTAAAGATTTAAGCATACATACATCCAGTGTTGTCCTGTAATCTTTACAAAAGTCTAAAGTCCATTGTTTTGGTTGAAGAGTATCTATCCAATCAAGAACTTTCTGCTCCAACAGCTATCAGTTCTTCGCGCTACGTGCCCCGCCAATTGCCACATTTTTATGGCATTGCATCATTGATGACCACCAATAGTCGAATGACTTGTAAAAAGTGTTTCGCTAATTTAACACTATTGTACCAAGATTTTATTAACAATCTCACGACGCAGAGGAAACAATCATGTTTATAGGTCGACCGCAAAACTGAGACATTTATGACGTCACTTTTGTCGCCTTCGTTTTCATTTCCCAATTATTACAATATCATTCTTATGTATTAAACGATCTTTTTTTCACCTTATAGGAAAACATTTAATTCATAATAATATGATGTACAGTGGCCAGCACATCAGGTTAACCACTTTTGATGCACACTAGCCCTTATTACAACTGAATAAGATACCGCAGTGTTTACCTTGACGTGCTGTTGTCCGAACCATTAAATTATTATCCCTTTGGAATAGAACGACAAGAGCGAGATGTCACTAGCAGCAAATCGGTTTCACTATTATATTCTACGAAAGGTAATTTACGTTAAAAGTAAAGACAGAATAATAACACAGGTATGCGTATCTACGAATATTTTGTATAAAGAAATAATATTTATTTTTACACTAGAGCTGCATGTTCGATATTTTGTGTCGACTGTTTATAATGCGATAAACTAATAAGTTTAACGGAGGATAGGTTATCACCTAAACGAAAGGTAATTTCATTTTAAGCTACAAATGTTACTTACTTAAGTTAGTAACTGTTATCTTAAATCGGTTTCGTTTACAAGCTTTTTTTTTGTCCTTCTCTTCCGATAGGAATTGGGAGGAGAAGGAGACAAAAGTGATGTCAGAACCGTATCAGTTTTGCGGTTAATACTACTATACAATACTACAATACTACTATACCGCCATCCTCCATTAAATCAGTGTGATGCTCTGACGCATTTCAGTGCGCAGCAGAACATAAGCTTATATTTTTCTTCTAAAACTAATAATGTATTTTCAGGATTCCGAACTGCGCGAGTCGCTGCGCGTGGAAGCCGAGCCGCAGCCCTCGCGCAAGACTAGCACTCCCTCACGACTGCGCGCGCTCTTCCGCTCCGGCAGGAATGATACCGCTGAAGTAAGCACTATTTTTTTAATATTTGGACAACGATCTCATACATTGATAATTACATTTAACTATGAAATAACTGTCTTTAAAATAGACTAACTCATAATAAATGTGTGCCTGATTACAAATATGCAACTACTTAAACTATAGCCAATGTCTCTTTCTATTCATAAAGATGAAATAAGAAACCAAAAAAACGGCCAAGTGTCAGTCGGACTCGCACAATAAGGGTTCTGTGCCAAAACTTCACTTAGCCAAAATACCACAATATTTTGATGACAGCAAATATAACTTTGTTTTTCATAGTGTTTGTATAAAGAACAAAGTTATTTTTGCTGTTATTGAAAATGTGCTCTATCTCAAAATCTACTAGTTCGATCTCGTTTCAACAAAATTTTCGTCGAAAGTCTTTGTCAAGATCTATATCTTGTATTTTTTCATAATTTTAACACTTGTTAAGTTAAGTTTAAAAGTTTGATGGGGGGAGGAGGAGAATAGATAGAAAGCTAGTATCTGGTTAGAACCTAAACATTGGTTTATAACAAAAACGGTTTAAATTAAATTATAATCTGGAAATAACTATGGTGTCCATGTCAATGCAGGTCTCAGCAAGTACACCTAGAGATTTTAGTTATTGAATGGAAATATTTTTAACATACTTTAAAACAATGATTTCCTTGATATAACTTTAAATGTGTTTTTTTTTTATTTACAGGGTACCCCTCGCAGTAGGAGACTCAGTATTTTCCGGAAAAAATAAAGAATAAAATAAAAATTGTGATGTTTGTTAACAATAATTAATAAATTGATTAATTTATTTTTTATCTCTGTAGTTTTATTTACTTTTCAAATAGACAAACTATAGGGTTTGGTTTGACAACTTTGTAGTATATTGTAGTATACAAGGTGGCCCAAATAGTGAGGAGGTGTTATGCCGTCTTTTGCAGTATAATCCCTATATACTAAACTCACTTAGATAAAATGTGAGCTTGCTAAAACTAAGACTAACAAAAGTTTACAAAAAATAAGCCTCGAAAACCACAAGAAATCGGCTATAATAAATTTGGTATATTCGGAAACCATACAGTCTTTCCCAAAGTGGGCGATAACGCCCCCTTGTGGGCGCTGCAGGTCTCAAGGGGGGCGGAGAGAGAAAGAAAATGTTTTTTTTTTGCTAGGACCTTTATTTAGCTAGGAGGCCTCTTAAACAACGACTGCAAGAGCTCTCGACTCTCAACAACAACTAATATGAATTAAAAGATTGCTCATACTCGGTTCTATATTTCTCTCCGCATAGTTCATATATCTGTCCTATTTTATTGAATATAGAAAAAATGAAAATCATGTCAATCGGTCGCTCCGTTTCGTAATGAAAGTAGACATAAACAAACAAATAAAAAGGCAACAGACACACTTTCGCATTTTAATAGTTATTAGTACTCGTAGATATCTATCATGTTTTAACAAGTTTTTGTTAACTTGTTAAAAGATTTTTGTTAAATAACCCGAATTGTGCATTCCTGTATCAGTTGGCTGGTTCATTGAATACTTGTTCGGACTTGTTGAGTACGATTGAGCGTCGAATGAGATAAACGAGTTTATGCATGTTTGTTTTATTCCTGTCGGTGCGTGCTGCTTAAGCATTCCTATATAAACAATGTAATATTTATTTTATTTTCATTTGTGGTTTCGCGCGCAATAGATGAGCAGTACTTACGCCTCCTCTACACTACTCGCAAAGTTGAACGTATTTCTCAAAGCAAAACAATGTCGGAAGTAAAAAAGAAGAGACGGCAATACTGTGCGGAATATATTAAATTCGGATTTATTGAAAATCCCACAAACCCATCGTCGCCTTTGTGTCTTCTATGTCTAAAAACATTTTTGAATGAAGCAATGAAGCCTTCAAGGCTGCAAGATCATTTGAATAAAATTCATCCAGATAAGAAGGACAAGAATGTAGCATATTTTCAAGACCTAGAGAAGAAGCATAATACTCAGCCAAGTGTAGCAAAACTATTTTCGGCGCCTTATAAGCAAGATGACGACGGACTTCGAGCTTCGTACAATATCTCTTTGTTAATTGCTCAAAAAGGCAAACCACATAACGAACGAAGAGTTAATATTGCCAGCAATAAATGAAGTAATAACTACTGTGCTTCATAAACTGGCCGCAGATATTATCCGAAAAATTCCTTTGAGTAATAATTCTGTGCAAAGACGAATTGATGAAATGGTGAAAACATTGAAGAATCATTGTGCGATCACCTGAGGACAAGTCGATTCTCAATTCAGCTCGATGAGTCCACTTTACCAAGTAATGAAGCATTGTTGTTGTCTTACGTGAGGTTTATTAAAGATGAGAAAATATGGGGAGAACTATTATTTGCTAGAAATTTAGAGACCGATACAAAAGGGGAAACCATATTCAATACATTGGAAAAGTTTTGCGATGAGAAAGAGATTCCTTTGAAAAATATTATTTCAGGTGCTACAGATGGCGCTCCGGCTATGACAGGGTGCCATAAAGGCTTCATAGCGTACTTAAAAAATAAAATTACAGATGTCCTTGGTGTACATTGCGTTATTCATAGACAACATTTAGTTGCTATAGAAACTTAAGTGAAAAACTATTTCAATCACTGCAATATGTTATCAAAGCAGTCAATAAAATCCGCAACAGCTCTTTGAATGATAGATTATTTCATCAGCTTTGTGTTACTAATGACGAGGATTTCAACCGTTTGTTGTTTCATACTGAAGTTCGTTGGCTATCAAGAGGCAATTGTCCGACTCGATTTTACAACCTGTTTGACTCTGTTATAGAGTTCTTGGAAACTAAAGATACAGAATTGCACGACAAGCTCATAACATCAAAGAATGATATAGCTTACATGACAGACCTGTATAAATTGTTCAACGACATGAATCTCCAACTGCAAGGCGATAAACTAAATTTAATTTAAACAAAAAACGTCGTTGCTGCTTTCGCAGCCAAACTGCTTCTACACAAAAAGAATCTGGGCAGACGTGAGTTTCACAATTTTACAAATTTATCAGTATCATGCAGTAACGACGAATTGTTTGCCTACTGCCAAAATTTGGAAAACCTCCACATTGACTTCACCGAACGATACCAGGACATTTTGAACTTGGAAATACCAGACTGGGTGTTGGATCCGTTTTCAAATGTCAACACAGTAATGTCACCTCAGCTGGATGAAGAACTTATAGAATTGACAACAAACGAGGAAATAAAAATCAAGTTCAAAAATGGTTACCAAGAATTTTGGCAACAAAAACCGATCCCGCAATTGTACCCTGGATTGTGGTCAATCGTTCAACGATTCTTGATAGCATTCCCATCGTCATATTTGTGTGAACGTGGATTTAGTGCTGTGACAACACTGCTTACTAAAAAGAGAAATCGTTTGCTTGTTACCGAACGTGGCGACTTGCGACTGTTCTTGAGTAAATTGGAACCTGATATCAACAAACTTATTAAACAGCATCAGATTCATCCTTCACATTAGTTTTTATAAAGGATTGATTATTTTAGTTATATTTTTAATAACAGATACTCATTCTTATTGGCAGGTGGAGCCCGTAAGAGTTAACTTGAGCTAAGCGCTGTTGAATGTTACCTACTGCGCTCAGGTTTTAAGTAGCGGGTTATAGTAAAAGTTTCGTTTAGAATTCTCCGTTATTATACATATATAGGTCACAATAATTAATTAATTTAATTTGAAGTTATAGTGGTTTTTCAATAGGTGAAAAAATGGGGGCGCTAAAAAAATATTTTTTTCTCAAAGTGGGCAGTAGACAAAATAAGTTTGGGAACCATTAGAGGTGTTAGGAATCCAAAAAAATAAGATTATGTCACTTTTCGGGCCCAAAAGAAAAGCCAATAATAACGCATTTGTCTGGTCATTTAAACTAAGGCAATAATTTCAAAGTATCTGTCATGAGAATCGCCAAAAATGCTTATATCTCGGAAACGGTGCATCGTGTCAAAAAATATAAAACACCTCCTTTCAGAAACCCCATAGATTTCGTGGACTATATAATTTCACCTCTATATGCATCCCAGGAGGGTGAAGGATCCGAGGTTCCGAGCGAACGCCTGAGATCTGTTTATTAAGATGACACATTTGGTACTTTTTTTCGAACTTTTAATTAAAGCAACAGTTTCAAAGTATTTGCTGGTCAAAAAAGGTTGAGGTCCTCCAGGAGGCTACCAACTGGGGCCTAATTAGTTCTTATTATGGAGCTCTTCACGAAAGGAGTTACTTATTTTTCGTCTTCTATAAGTCTATAAGTCCGTTTTTCTTTTCTACTCGAATATTGTAAACAATCTTGACATCCCCTTTTTGACATTGACTTTTTTTTAACGAAATGACCTTTAGAATCAGATTATTACAATACTCACAACTTACTTATGTAATTCAAAATTGAAGACTGAGATCTTTTTAAATCAAATAGTTGATACATTTTATTCACTGATATTATTTTATAAGTAATAAAAAATGTTTACCGCATTGGAGTAGCCAAGAAAAACGTACTATATATATAGTCTTCAATTTTTCATTGTTAATAACTTTGGCAATAGATTTCAAAGAAGTTAACCCCATATGGGAACCGCACCATCGCCTGAGGTCTTTTTAGTCCGGTTAAAGAACCTGGTCAAAAAAAGAGGTGGTTATTTTAATAGTCTTCATTTTTTATGGTATATAAAGCAAAGTTTAAATGTTTATGCTACTGAAAAAAAAATGAGTTAATGCTGAACTACATACTCAAATGTTATCTAATTCCAATGATATCAATCACATACTTTTGTCGTATATACAGTGTGTTCCTGGATAAAGTGCAATCCCGAAAGGGGATGAAACTAGACCATGAATCATTGACTAGAAAAATATTAAAAAAATATAAAAAAATATTGTAGGATTTATTGGTATTTTAAGATTTTCATGTTTCATTAAGGACTCTATGTGCAAAAGTATTAATTTCTTCCAAAATAATGGGTCTATTTCTTTGAAAAAAAAAAACAGTATGCCTTATACCTGGCGATGACCATGAAATAATAAATAGTAGTAATATAAAAAAATGATTTTTTTAGACGTTTATTTTAAAAAACTTCAAATTACTAAAAAATGTGCCCTATAACTATGTAATTTTATAGCTTACTTTTATTCTTTACCATTTTAGCTTCCAAATAAAAAAAAACAATGTTCTAACTCAAAAATTGGCTAGGTAGGAGTAATTTACATTTTAGTAGGTAATAAATGTCAGACTTTAATCACAATAACTTTATTAATAAAATTATCCGTAATTTACAATTTTGCATTTTTATTTAATGCATTAAATGTTCAAAATGGCCTCCTCGATTTGGAAACAAACAAAAAAAAAAACAATGGAAAAAAAACGGTCTCTACCTGCACGGTAACACGAGGCTCCACTTTAAAAGTTCGTAGATAGCGTGTTTTTTTAGTTAGAACATTGCTTTTTTTTTTATTTGGAAGCTAAAATGGTAAAGAATAAAAGTAAGCTATAAAATTACATAGTTAAAGGACACATTTTTTTAGTAATTTGAAGTTTTTTAAAATAAACGTCTAAAAAAATATTTTTTTTCATAAAAATACATTTTTTTACCCAAGATAGTTACTTTTTTGCGGACTATTTATTATTTCATGGTCATCGCCAGGTATTAGGCATACTGTGTTTTTTTTCAAAGAAATAGACCCATTATTTTGGAAGAAATCAATACTTTTGTACATAGAGTCCTTAATGAAACATGAAAATCTTAAAATACCAATAAATCCTACAATAATTTTTTATATTTTTTTTTAATATTTTTCTAGTCAATGATTCATGGTCTAGTTTCATCCCCTTTCGGGATTGCACTTTATCCAGGGACACACTGTATATGATTTTGATAAGTAGAGACCGGATTTAGCATTTGCAATTGCTTATGCCATTCTAAGTGATAATAGCATATTTTACCTAAGATCTAGTTATGGTGCACATTATCGGTACATTTACAATATTTTTGAAATTGTTATTGTGTCAAATTGTAGCTTTATTAGTGGGACGGCAGAACTTTTGCCAGAAACTATCATTGCTAACAGAATGGGTTAGGTTAAGCAGTCAAGTTTAAATTCTGCTCAGTTATCTCAGTCGATGTTTAGCGAATTGTTTAAAATATTCTGAATTATCGATACAATTTTCAACGACTGAAATTTTTGTGTAAACATGATGTGTTTACAAACATTTCATGATTTTAATATAATGTTATGTTGTTGTACATATTATCGCCTATCAAAAATGCATTACTTATAAAAAAACTTAATCGGTTTTTGGGGGTTCCTAAAATGTATCAATTTTACACATTTCGCTAGTTATTGTGTGCATCTTTCAAGCATTTTTCATGCATACATGGTTTAACAAAATCAACTGCATTCTTTCTCGGTGGTGACTCAGTTGCTAAAATTAATCAACTTTATGTATGGGACCAACATCGAAATCCCAAGAATTTTTTTGACTTCTTCATACCAACTCGAATCAGCAGGGTGGCGATTCTCGCGGCAATTGAACTTTTTTTTTAATTGACTCCAGATCAGGAGCTCTATTTTTGAATCACTCGCTTCAAGGTGGCGAGTGATTTTCGTTCGAAGATGAATTAAAAGTCATAGAAAAAAACTCGTTGTCGAACGAAAATCACTCGCCATTTCGAAGCGAGTGATTCAAAAATAGGGTCCCTGTACCGTTCGCTTTACGACGACTTTAAAAAAAGTCTAGCGGTCACTGACAGAACTAAAATTTTCCATACAAAAAGTGACGTCGTCGCTAGCGAGAAAAACAGTCGTCGCTATCAAGTAAACTCATGGTAACGGTACTGAACTCTAGTATGGTAAAGTGTAATATTTCTTTGTAATACGATGCTGGTCCCATACAAAAAGTTGTTGTATTTGAGGGTCAGAATTAGCTCCAAGGAGGAATGCAGTTAATTTGTTAGAACCTATATTTACATGCATATAACAAGCATTTTATATTGCATATAATCCGGTCTCTATTGATCAGTTACGTACAGCTCGAATTGATAACCTCATTTTTTTAAAGGCAGTAAAAACAGAAAATAAAACAAAGAAATTATTGTTACTTTATATTTCACGAAGTACACCACATAATCACTGTAGCACCGAACTTTACATACAAATGTACAAAATTGTGCCTACGCCGATCACACGGTACAATGAAAAACATTAGCGAAATGAAAGATAGACCGACATTAGAAAAAAATAAGCGAAATTGTACAATAGCTTTAGATAAACTCATGTAATAACAGAAAAAATGTTAGACAATACATGATTTACAAAAATCAATGTAAAATTCTCTATAAAATACACACATGATGTAACATTTAAGTTGTACACAGAAAAAAATAACTTAATTCAATAACAATCAATTACAATTAAAGTTATATTTGTTCGGCTAACAAGTTTTGTATGAATCTAAAATTGTAACAATTGACATCAAACACGATTACATTTTTCACAATAATATTAAATATTCACCATTTGCAAAAATAATACATCGCGATCGGTCTATATTAACAAATTCCATCAATAATAAATAATTTCCTCAAAACCATATTATACAAATTAAATAATAGTTATACGAAAATATAAGACAGGTGATCTAAATTTGATTTGTGAAGAATTAAACTAATCTATAAAAATAATTAAATATTTCTGTATTTCATTATGTAATTATAATAAATTGGTAAAAATAATAATCTCGGGTTAAAATACAACCTAAAGGTACTATCGTTTGAACATTAATTGTGCGATTTCAAGTTACGAGTTTTCTAGAAAATTATATTAATCATCGTAAGAGTATTGCTTAATTATAGGTAAACCGCTTTCATGCGACTTCGGCTGCGGGACGGCACCGCCCGCTACCCAGGCTAAGTGTCAATGCAACGGACTACCTAAAAAAGTCTGACATTGTGCGGAATTATACAAGGTGTTGTTTTGGTCAGCGACGAGCGACTCAGGGGTGGTTGTTCAAAGGAAATTGTACATAAAAATATATATATTTTTTTGAAATGGAAAAAACCCACGAATCATTTTTTTATCCGGTACAGCGATCGAGTCAAAACCACCAACACCAGGTAACCTCTTCGTAGCTGACTAGCTACGGCGTAGTATTTCGTAGAAGTGGTAGCTGCGCGCTAGGGTGCGAGTTTTCCCATTCGTTTTGCAATTTTTTTGAATGTTGTGAAGAGGTTTTCTGGTATAACACTTGCTCAGAATTTAAAGAAATCATTTTTTTAGAATAAGCATAACTCATATTGTCATCCCTGAGTTGGATGTCACTGACCAAAACAACATCCTGTATACTTCAAAAACATGAGCATTCCTACACACAAGTAGTAAGATCGAGGTGTCTGGCGCCTAATAACTTTTGAAACGAAAATTGCTTGCACACACGACACGAAAGACCACGCGAAGTGCAGGCGATTATTGATCTTAAGTTGGTTAGGCGGCGGTGACCTGGACCTACAGTACGCACCTTCAGAATTAGATAGACCCAATCCGTGATATTATATTATTTTGACTTGAGTCATAAAACGTCTTTACACAACCACTTTCATCGACTTGTGATAAAAGAACGGCCAAATGCGGCGTAAATAGCAAACAAAGATCCAAAATAATCACTATATTCGAATTGATTGAATTAAATTATAAATATGACTTATTTTAATTAAAACTCATATTTAGACTTTGGGTAAATAAGTTAAATTTAAAGTATAATAAAAAATAATTCGATATTAACTGTACCCCAGCTGGTTATTTCTAAATAAATACACATTTCACAGACTTGTGAATCTTTATTGATTGTTTCCCTAAAATTCTTTTTTTTTATATTGGGTCTCTTTAATTCTGAAGGAGCGAGTAGCTCTCGAGTACATAGCAACACTGTCTTTCTGTATGATATTTTAAATTTATTTTTATGATAAAGCATTCAATTATGTCTTGTTAAAAAAATGTATTAACTCCATAAAAATATTATGTATCATTATTATTTGCGTTTAAATAAATAGTATAACTTCAATAAAATAAATAAGTAACTAATATGTAAACATCATTGTTACAGTCCTAACTACATATTTTGTGGCCTACCTATCACTACAGACCTACTAAGTTATCTGAAGAATTAGAGAGCATGGCACCATGATCGAAAAGGGTTTCTACTATTTTCCAAAAATAAACACTTCTTGCTATTTTAATTTTCGCCGTAACCAAATGATGACAGATACAACCAGGAATTAACGCCGAATGACATTTTTGGCGAGTCTGCTACTTATGTTAGGTCTACAGATGATTGAAATGGGAACATGTTGTTGCTACTGCTACTTGCTATAAAACTATGATGTACATAAGAATGGACCGCCATATTATTATTTTACGTGTAAAATAAAAATGCCGGTGTTTGGTAATACGCCTATTTGAAATTGCTTACCAGAATTATTGAATAACAATAATGGCAACACTGACTTGTACCGGCAGCAATGACGTTTTCAAAGTGACATCTGTAGTTCCATGTTAAGCCATTCTTCAAATAACTCGGTGGCACTTTATCTATACAGAGAAGAAATTATAAAAATTGTGACATCCATGGCAGTTTTAATAACATATTTTGTTTTGTTGTAACATCAATTTAGCGTGTCATGGCTTTCTTACTAAAGTATTTCTTAAGTATAGTATACATAAATTTCAATCGGTAACTAGAGCCTTGATTCATCAACAAGTCCTTAAAACTATCTCAAGTAGTTCAAAACTTCAAACAAAAAAGTATAGGTCTAATCATTAAGATCTCGCCTGCGGGGCGGCGGGGCGCGGGGGGAGGTGCTCGCATCGCACTCTCGCGTCAATGAAGTATACAGGGTTTAACAAAATCAACTGCATTTCTTTTCGGTGGTGATTCTGTTGCTAAAATACAACAACTTTTTGTATGGGACCAACATTGAAATCTCAAGAAAGAAATTGACTTCTTCATACAAACTTAAATCAGCTGATCGGCACTCTAGTATGGGAAAGTGAAATATTTTTTTGGAATAACGATGTTGGTCCCATACAAAAAGTTGTTGTGTTTCACGGTCAGAATTAGCCCCAATAAGGAATGCAGTTAATTTTGTTAGACTTATATGATGTCATTAAAATTTCAGAACATAATGAACGATTAACATTCAAATAAATTATATATTTTTGTCTCGTTTAATTATCATTAAATTATAGCATTTAAAAGCTTGTCTTCTAAAGATCATTCTGGAGGCTATATTAACGAAAAATAATGCGAATGCGAATATCTCATACAAAACAAATATAGATACATACATGTTTAACATTAGGTACATAGGTGGTAGGTTAGGTATACAGAGCAACATTGAGTAAAATTTATTTTGTGATTTAACTAAGTCATATTAAACTAATAAGCGCTGTACAAAATTTCTATCTACTCTTATCCTAAGCCGAGTTATATAATTTATATACAACGAAAGTACTTTCGCGATCACATGAATACGACATCGAATCAACGTATACATTCTGAGGTGAACTTTTGAAGTTATCACGCTTTATAAAGAAAGTATACTCTGATTCGACGCCGCGGCGAACGAGTATCATCGGTTAACTACCTACATTGATTGGTAATCTACACTTAGAACCAAACACCAGAGGTTACGAGATCTACAATCTCTTCGCAAAAGATCGGTGGAACTACGGTTTAAAACCTTACTCGAGACCATAGTCTATAGACCCGATTGTCTTCAAACACTTGCTGCAGATCGTCTACCGTCATTCGACATCTTTGAATGGGTTTTTAACCCACTCACACAGACGAGATAGTCTCAACATTTAGACCCTTTACACACTGCGACTTTTAGCAGCGATGCAACCGCGCGTTAGCATCGATGCAGTTGCAAAATGTCAACCTTTACGCACTGTGCTAATTTTAGCATCGATACAGTCGCCATGCCAACGCCCTTAGGATCGATACAGTCGCGATGCAGAAGATGGAAATTGTCTATAATTATGTAAGATTTTAAACTTTCGCGTTGCATTACAATAAGAACTAAACACAACGGGTGTAAACACGACCCGTTATGTTTAGTTCTTATTGTCTAATTATGTACTGAGTTCTAGCGACTGCATCAATACAAACGCGCGTAAGCATCGATGCAGTCGCGATGCAGTGGAAATTGTCTAATTATGTACTGAATTCTGGCGACTGCATCGATACTAACGCGCGACTGCATCGATGCTAAATGAAATCTGTTAATTACGTGAGTTGCGATGTTGAAGCGCGTTTTCAAAACGCGCGACTGCATCGATGCTAAAAGTCGCAGTGTGTCAAGTCTCAACACTCGGTGCTAAGGCCGCAAACTGGACGGCCGCGGGTGCGGGCGCGGGGGCGACTGCGGCACGAGCGGCAAGGCTATTGCCCGCCGCCCGCGCCGCGCCCGCGCTCCAGAACGGTTAATACAAACTTAAGCATAAATATCAAATCGCGCGAGCACCGCGGTCGCCCCCGCGCCTGCACCCGCGGCCGTCCAATTTGCGGCCTAAGGGGTCATAGTCTCAAGTCTCAACACTCGGAGCTAAAGGTCGTCTAAAGTCAACCGTTTTCTGTGTCGGAGGGTGGTTTTAGCCGCGAACAGCGCCGAGCGCGCTCGGGCTGCGCGCGTCGGCGGAGGCGTCGAGCGGCGCGGGCGCCGGCTAGAGGCACGCGTGCGGGTTGTGCGAGCACCAGCGCGGCCATAGAGGCGCCGCGCGCACGCCCCGCGCTACGAGCCGCGCGCGCTGCGTGTCCAACCTACAGTGAAAAAAAAACAAAATAAAAAAAAACTTTAGACTTCATACAGCGTTCAAAGGTCGATAAAAAACGGCTGTAATCTTTGAAACCTTTAACCATCGATAAATAACATAACGATAAGTCCAAACTATTATTTTCTAAAATTTAGTTTTCGAGTTGTCTGAAAATTAAATTCAATCAACCAAATGAACCCTGTGCCTTACTCTTACGAGGGGGGTATTGCGATCCAACTTTAGCCGTTAAATTTTCAGGCAGCTTAATTCCGACTCAGTGTAAATGAACATCAATATTATAATAATACTACAATGGTACGAATATTAATAATATGTATGTTGTTTTATTATAAGAATATTTATATTACAAACATCATGCGAAATTGCAATACGATTGCTAATTTGACAGTAAAGCTGAGCCGCTTACCTATCAAAACTATATCGCAATACGCACCCAGGTATGTGCCTATTATATAAAAATACACCGTTTATAATCTCTTTGAATGTGTACTAACCTCAGGTACACATCAGCCGACGCGCCATCCGCGCGATCCGACCACAGCCGCTCCGCCACCGCGGCCGAGCGCGGCCACACGCGCGCGTCCAGCCCGCCCGGGGCCAGCTGCTCCGTCCACTGGCACGCCGCGCCCCCCTCCACCTTCCACGCGCCCCCCTCCAGCGGCACTGGCGACTCCTCCGTCCACGGCCGGTGCTCGTACATCTGCTGCCACGACCGGTACGGCCCGCAATGCCCGTCTGAACTGTCCCTCCACGACCCGAAACCGCAGTCGAGGTACCACGCGTCCACGTGAGATAACACCGACCGGAATCCAGCGTCGAGCACGGCCCGCGACTCCGGCCATCGCGACGCGCCCCACACTTGGACTCCGACGTGCTTCGAGTCCAGACGCTCGAGGTACGGCGACCGCGTCAGCCGCGACGACCACAGTAAAACCAGCTCCGGCATCTTCCCCCCGTTCGCTTTCTCGAGCGACCGCATCGCTCGTCTGGTAAACTCGAGCCAGAGATCCATCGGATCCGTATCGTTGAAGTGCTGCGACCAGCATCTCTCGGAAACCTCGTCCCCGCCTAAGTGGAACAAGTCGTCCACGCCGGTAACTTCGATTATTTCAGCATATATGCGTTCGAGCAGATCGTAAACGTGAGGATTCTTGGGGTTCAGCTGTCCACACGGAGGTTCTCCACAGTACGCACTCCAGGGCTCCACTTCGACGCAGTAGGCGAGGTGGCCGAGACCAGCCGTGGGGCCCCAAGCCCACGCTTTTCCGACGTGACCGGGCGCGTCTACTTCTAGCAGAACTCGAATTCCACGTAATTTGGCATGCTGAACGACCATTTTGACGTCATCCATGGAGTAAATAGCGCCCGGGCCGTACGCCCCGTGCTGTGCTAACTGGGGCACACTGTTCAATCTGAGGGGGAACGACTGGGAATCGCTGACGTGCCAATGGAAAGTGTTGAGCTTGCAAGCGGCCATGGCATCTATTGTGCGAATTAATTCCGCTACGGGGAAGTAGTTTCTCGCCGTGTCCAGCAGTAGTCCCCTGTATTCGAATTTGGGAGCATCATCAACAGAGGCCGCTTCGAGAATAAGCAGTGATCCAGCATAGGGGTCGAGCCAGACGAGTTGCGATAAAGTTTCGAAGCCGTGTCTGGCGCCGCAGAAAGTAGACGCTGTTATATCGACTACGAGGTTGTTTCCAGTGGGTCGGAGGTTAAGTTTGTAGCTCTCGTCTGTTTTGAGTCTCATGCGAGCGTCGCCGGATCCATTGACGGATACATGGACGGAGACGCTCCGGGGCGAGCCTATGTCGGAGCGTCGTATTTCGGTGCTGATGCCTTTTTCTAGGGTGTGCATATCTGCGACCATGAGTTCGAAGGCTCCGTGGAGATGTTCGGTGACTTCTTTAGAGGTAGTGGTGACAACTTTGAGTGTGAATCCGTTGGCTCGGACGGGCACGGCGGCGGTGGCGAGGCTGACGGGGCCGGTGGGCTGCGGCCACAGCTGTGTTGACGCACACAGCATGTTGCATGTGGGCAATGACTGAAGCGTGCTCGTTTCGGACGCTAACATCCGTTCGCACTTTTCGTGCCGGCAGACCCAAGTCCACGTTGGTTCCATGCCACTGTAATGACAAATACAATTTTAAATTAAATATAGAGAAAATTCAGCAGGTACAGCACATAAAGTTCTTAGGTGTTACAATTGACGAGGATTTAAATTGGAAACTGCATATAAATAATACATGTAATAAGAATTAATAGATTTGCGTATGCTCTTTATCAAGTACAAAAAGTAACAAACAAACAAACGGCCATAATGTCTTATCGTGCCTACGTGGAATCAGTATTGCGATACGGTTTGTTGATGTGGGGCAACAGTACAGACTGGAAAAGAACATTCATAGCATAAAAAAAGTGCATCAGAGCGATCTGTGGAATCAAGCCAGACGTGTCTTGCAAACCATTTTACAAAAGTCTTGGTTTATTGCCACTACCATCACTTTATATTTTGGAAATTGGCAATTTTGTAAAAAACAATCTGAAATTATTTAGGAAAACTAGCGACTGCATAAATTCTAGACAGCGTAGGAATCAACATAAACTTGTTTTAAGTGTCAATCCAAAATCTCGCAAATACAAAAACAGTTGTTTGGCCATGTGTGTAAAAATCTTCAATAAGATTCCAAATGAATTTAAACAACTTAGCAGTAATCAATACAAAAAGAAATTGTATGAATGGCTCAGTATTAATAGTTTTTATAGTGTTAAGGAATTTTTTGAACACAGACATTGTCATTTTATAGAATTGAGTTGACATTTGTAATTAATTGACACCCTACTGACATTTTTTGTTTTATCTTTATATTGATTTTATTAATATTAATGTATAATTCACAATTTATTTATTGTTAAATGAATGTTACAAATGAATTTAATTTGCATGTCATAATTTATTGGCTGAATATGAGATTCTTTGCGAAAAATTTAACATCTTTGTATGCCATGTTTATTGCAAATAAATATTTCTTTCTTTCTTTCTTTCTTTCTTTCGCTTCATTGTTAGTACATTATTGAGTCCCTTATAGAAAGTGGGTGATAATAAGAGCTGCTTTTCTCCATGGTGGTATCCAGTTGATTGGAGTTCAAGGCAATTTACACCTTCATAGCCAATAACAATTAAAGTATATTAAAGAGGGCACCTGTCTAGCTCGGCAACATTGTCGACCCGTCTGGTGTAGTGGTCGAGAAATCGCCTACTACGCAGCGGGTTGCGGGTTCGATCCCCGCACAATGCAAACATTTGTGTGCATGAACATGTCTGTTTGTATTGGTCTGGGTGTTTTCTACGTATATCATGTATGTATTTACAAACAACAAAAAAGTTAAGTATTATATCCGTTGTCTGGCACCCATAACACAAGCTTTGAGCAGCTTACTTTGGGGCTAGATGGCGATGTGTGGGAAGGTCCAAAGGATATTTATTTATTTATTGTGTGTGTGAGACGTACCTATACAAGCTGTGTAAAGGTCGGTGAGCCAGCTCATTACTCTGCTGTCTCCAGTACAGCAACGCGGCGGCGGTGCAGGCGGCGAACGCTAGTAACACCAGCGCCCGGCGCAGGCGCCCTACTCGTGGTAGATGCGTCGACGCGCCTCGCGTTAGCGCTTCGCCCCACGACTTCATCGTTAGTGATACACCTGGAAGAGAGAAACAGTTATATTAGATGGTAATTTTGCAGTTCGAAGCGAGTCACGGGTAGACTTATACATATTCATAGATGGAGCATATAAGTAAGAGACGCATGTTTTATATATGTTGTATATGTATAGGTATAATGCGCGGCTGCGCCCGCGCCGATTCCTAGTTCAACTAAACCAGTGCGTTGACAGCCGTCTGGCGATTCACTTGTGTGCCGACTCTACCATAAAATTATTATCCCTTTGGAATAGAACGACAAGAGTGAGATGGTACTAGCAGCAAACTGTGTCATAAAAAGAGATGGGAGATGCGATGTAGCAGAACCGTTTTTTGTGGCTGTCAGTCAGTTTGGAAGACCATGAAGGCTCCCTGAAATTTTCTTTATTTTTACTTTTTAAAAATTTAAGTGAAACTGTAAATTTTTTGCTGTACTGAAACATGGTGACTTGATCGGTGATTGATTTTTGCTCATTACAGCGGAATAACCCAACAAATAATCATTCAACAGGTAAATTACTTCAAATCGAAACCTCTTAATAAACAACTTATATTTACCAAAGCGCTTCAAATTTAAAGTACGCAGTGATTTTTCTATTCTATAAATTTAATTTACGTAAAAAGTAGAGACAGAATAACCTAGGTAATGCATATCTACGAATATTTTGTATAAAGAAATAATATTTAGTTTTACACTAGAGCTGCATGTTTGATATTTTGTGTCGACCGTTCATCATGCGGTTAACTAATATGTTTATCTTAGGAAGATTGGTATAAATCTTAAAGAAAGGTAATCTCATTTTAAGTTACAAATGTTACTTACTTAATTTAGTTACTGACATCTAAAATCAGTTTCATTTGACAGCTTTTAATTGCCCTTCTCTTCCGATGGGAATATTAATTTTATGGTCCCTACCTAACATTGTTACCTAATATTGTTTGTTGTAACAATATTGACATTTCAATAATAGTTGAACTCAGAATTATATACATCAGTCAAAAATAGTTCATGGACATACAGAAGACTGACAATATCTATATGTGTAACGTTAAATGCGCAAAACCTGAAAATAGATTGATTGGAATAACGAGCAGAATCAATTGAACCATTTTTTAATATGGGTCACATTAATAAAACATATTTTTAAAAATTGTAGCCCTATCTATTAATTTATAAGAGAAGCCATCACGTGCGCAAACCCGCCAATATACGTTAACAAGCAATGGTTAGTTCTCTATGATAGTAATAATAATAATGTCAGCTCGGCGCAGCAACCCGGTAAATATCTTCCGACTCCTCTCTCGACAGAGCGTCGTCCGCAGACCAAGAAATGATCAGAAGTGTCAGTAAAACTAAAAGGCAACATAAAACTTTTTTTTTCTGTCAGAATTAAATCAATTGAATAAAAAATCATTTCGTGTGTCTGAGGTTTTGCGCATTTAACATTATACGTTGTATTGAATGTCCCAATGTCTTGTCCCCATGTGTCTTGGATACTTTTGCATTAATGGTCCTGCTATATCATAATGAATGTGAACATGGCTATGAAAGAAAACGTAACTCGCTTTTCAAACTCAAGAAGAAGTTCGTTCAGTAATGTTTAAAGGCGATGGAAATGAAAGTAGACGATCGCAGCGATGCATTGACAATGCATAGAGTTTCAGAACGGACATAAAACATTCAGTGTGTGCAGGAGGCAGGAGGGCCGCGAATACACAGCCTCCAAGGAAGGCATTTACGTACGCCGAATTTGAATTGAAATATCCAAAAAATAAAGCCTCTTTTGTAAAATAACAACGGGTAAGTTAGCTAAATAACTTATGCAATCGGTTTGTATATATCAAAATTCAAAGTATGTATTCACAACGATGCTTGCATTACGCTGCAAACTCCTCATAGTATAATGGTATTCGATTATTTTTTTGTCTTTATAAACTTTTTCTGCCCGGTTTTTAAGTGTTCTTAGAAATTAGCTAGATTTAAACTAAATCTAACTCTTATACTGATTAAACTCTCTGCATTACCAAACGGTTGACTGGTAGAGAATGCTATAAGGGATTAAGTCCGCCAATTGTACAACTTATAGTGCAATAAAGTTTAATTTTTCTACGAAATCGAATCAGAAATGAGGAGATACGAAGAAGAACTAAGGTAACGGACATAGCCTTGAGAATCAGTAAGCTCAAGTGGCAATGGGCAGGGCACATAGCGCGAAGAAATGATGGCTGTTGGGGCACGAAAGTTCTAGATTGGAGACCCTTCGACCAAAGACGCAGCGTAGGACGTCCACCAACAAGATGGACAGACGACCTTGTAAAGATCGCAGGATCAAACTGGATGCAGACCACTAGTGATCGACCGCTTTGGAAGGCTGTGGGCTGTGGGAGAGGCCTATGTTCGGCAGTGGACGTCCTTTGGCTGATACTGTGGACGTCCTTTGGCTGATAATGATGATGAAGATGACGAAAGTGTAAATACATAATAATAAAGTATTTTGGGATTAGAACAAATTTGTGCGTAGTGTTTTCGTTCCGATAATATTATATGGAAAGTTCACCCCAACATTTGTCGGTGGCCCATGTTAGTTAAATCAATGTAATAAAGAAGTTACCTTTCTAAAAGCAACACTCGTTTAGTTTCTAAGTGAAGCAGGTGAATGGAGTGACCTAAAAGCTCGCGACTGACGTCTCAAAATAGACGGAAATACGCTTTGGCAGAGCGGTGCTCAGTTTCAGCCAGTTTTTGGTGAGAATTAGTTGTTGTTAGGGTTGTTTTTTACCACGCTTTTATTAGCTTGGGTTGTTTGAGCATAGATTTGACCGATTTCCAGAAGTTTGATTAATTTGAAACTTTGCACACGTATCAAGGACCGATGACAATGCAATAATTTAATAACAGTTTCTCAATATCCTTATAAGGACCGCCAGGATTAATAAATTCTTTCGTGGATCCTCTGTAAGGGAGTAAGAAAGATAGAGCTATCGCGTGTCGCATGTTCGCAAATAATTAATTGAAACATCGAACTAAAAAATGAAAAATAAATTATAGTTTAAAAAAAATAAAAAAACACGCTTTTATAGCTAACCGAACTAAAAAATAGAAAATATTTTTTAATAACAAAGAGTTAAAGAATAATTCAATTCACAGTAAAAAACGTGGGGTGCTTGATATATTAAATGTTACAATTATTCTACATGCAAATCATCATGTAGTTTATTAATAAATTAAAAAATTATATTAAGGGGGCATTTATTAGACTTATTTTGAAAAACTGAAAAAAGGCGTTATTTCTTTAAAATTTTATTTTCTTTTTTTTAATAAATGTTTTATTACATTTTAGTTATGTTTGATAATTTTAATTGATAAACTATGATGTCGGCTAGTCAATAAAGAAAAAATAATGAAAAAAGTTGTAAAAACTTAGGAAATATCTTAAAATACTGCAGCACGTCACGCGTATTTACTAAAAAATTAAAAAAATCATTAAAAAAAAACAAAGGCGAAAAAAACCAAAGGCGGTAAGTCCCAAATATAAAAGAAATTATCCTTAATTTTGTACAAATATTCAAAAAATTTCGGGCGGTCACTTATTCCCGGGACACATTGTATGTACCAAATAAAAAAGCGATCTATTCCAGACCACCTTTGGGTAAAGAAATTATGAGTTCCTATATGAAGGGGTGCATAGGTAATAAATGAATTTAACCTTAAACAAGATAGGAAGTCGTTTTGAGAATTATTACCTAAATAACATGTTCATAAAAGTTCAGTAAAATTATATGTATAGTCCGGTCTGCATTTTAAAGGCTCTAAAACTGAATTCGAAATAAATATATTTTGAATTTTATGAGCCCCATATATGTTGAATTCTATTTCAGCAATAGGTTTAAGTGGTCAGAGTGCAAAGTTGCATTTTTGATAGCTAGAGGTCGCTGTGGCTTGCCTAAAATCGTGCGAATATTCCTAAAACTAATTTACTGACTGACATGACGTGAGGTTTTTGTTGCTACAGATTTTAGTAGAGATTTGCAACATCAAGTCAATATAGAAATCAAAATTTTCTATATTGTCTCGGGGCTGGGTGTTGTGGTACCACCGTTGTGTCTGATATCCATAACACAAGTGCATATATTCAAAAATAAGCTAAAATTGTATCTAGAGTCGAATACCGGCTAATTACACAAGATTATATTTTTTTTTTCTCATCTCATTATAAATGAAATGTAATTTCGTATGAGAATAAAGATCTTTAAACCTAAACCTAAGTGCATTAGCTACTAACTTTGGGATCAGAGCAATGTATGTGATTGGTGTCCAATATCTATCAGGCCATATCTAATAATAGTTTTTTTACCCACTTCAAAAATGTGGTAATGCATTCAATGATGTCAGTATGTATGCGATTTCGTTGGAATTTGATAATATTAGAGTATATTGAACTATTAAGGCTTCCAAATGTATGCTACATTTCGTTAGTGTATGTATAGTTGTATATTTGTATTTTTGTCCACGGATTTCTCGAAAACGAGAAAATAGAGCGAGATAATTATTTATTAGTTCAATCATATATATTTTAACTAAGGGTAGAAAGCAAGTTGCATCAAAATCGGTCCAGTTGTTTTTGAGATACAGGTGAAAAACTAAATATCATGAAATAAAAAAATAATTTAAAAAATGTAACAGCCTTCAAAATACCAACTTAAGAGTTTTAAATAACGCATTTGACGGCTACGTAGGAGAAACAAATTAATTTGGAGTCGGTGCATAATCTCAAGTATGCCAACCAACAGTCTACCGCTACGCACATCATGCAAATAAATTTGTTTGACTCCAAATAAAATTGTTTTAGACGTTTATTGTAGGCAGTTTTTTTTTAAATTATTAAACATAGATTGTTTATGCTTTAGAATGTTTTTAACACTCACAGTGTCATATTTGATATAGACTTGAACCAGCAACAATGTTGCTGGTTCAAGTCCCGCCCGTGCGCAAATTTTTGGTTTCTTATTTCATCTTTATTAATATAAAATATGACACTGTGAGTGTTAAAAACATTCTAAAGCATAGATAGCGAAGCGACATCAATTTCCAAGTTGAATTTATTCTGTAAAGAATAACTGCTTGGGCCATCTGTTTCATAAACAGACGGCTAGATGGCGCTAAGCGTCACGCAATTGACGTTTTCATAAGAGACCACAAATTTCGCAGGGTCGGACTAACAGCACGGTAGCTCAATTGGTAAGAGCGTTTGGCCCGGTTTGCCAAAAGGTTGCTGGTTCAAGTCCCGCCCGTGCGCAAATTTTTGGTTTCTTATTTCATCTTTATTAATAGATTGTTTAGATAAATGGAGGATCAGAGTTTTTTGGACACGATTACTTATCAAGACGTAATAAAATCGTCGAAATTTTTATAGCTGACGCTTGTGTTGTGATACGCCGTTGTGCGTATCACAACACAAGGCAGCACACGTTTCTAAAGGGGAAAGGTGTATAACATTTTATGCTTTTGTAGTTTTCGAAACCTATTGAGTGTAGAAAAATATGGAATGAATATTATGGGAGCTAACGTAGCGTCTTGTAAAGGTCTATTTTAAAGTTTCGGAGGCTCGGTGTGGGAACAAAGTAGGTTAGCATCGTAGCTTAAAAATAACACCTAGCTCGTTCGTGTAACTCAAGAACATGTTGTTAAGATATGTTTTTCAGAGGACTATTTCTATGGAATGAGAATGTTTCTATGAAATATTGAAATCAGCTAACTTGAATTTGATCACATGTTACTACTTTCAAGCAAAAATAGATTTTTTTGCACGAAGCCATGAATTTTATGATTTCATTTCTGATTTAAGTGGTTTACGTGGTTGCCTCTGCTAATATTATGATTGTCACAGTATATGTATAAGAAGGAATGTTTCTTGATCTTGTGTCATGTCTCTGACTGATGTGTGTCTTTTGCCTTTGACTGCTTGCTAGCGATTGTTTCAATAAGTCTGGCTTATCTCCTGCTCCTACTGTTCGAGACGAGCGGGATGCAATATTCATGCTATGTATCGTCGAAGTGACATTTTATCTATTTAAATGGCTCATATAATGTATCAGCCGTATTCAGAAATACATGGCATTAAATATTCATAAATACGTATTATGGGAGAAATTGCAATTGCAAGGTGAATTCAACGATGAAGATAACGATTCCCTGAATACTTGCTATGTACAGTGGCCAGCACATCAGGCTACCTACTTTTGTTGCAAACTAGCCTTTATTACAACTGAATAAGATGCAGTGTTTACCTTGACGGGCTGTTGTCCGTACATCATAGTTACTTACGTTACTCTTTTATTTAGTGTCCGACTTGCATTTTGAGTTGTATGTGACAAAAGGTTAGTCAAACATTTTGAAAATATGTTATACGAATATTTAGCAAATAAACGTCTTCCATCACAGATCTAAGCAAATGTTTGATATATTATATTATAGATATTGAACGTAATTTTATGTTAAGTTTTGGACAAATAACGCTGACCAGAACTTATTATGACATTGTGAAACAGGCCATAAACATAAATATGTTCCTAGGTGTCCCTATTTTGTCAAGTTCTTTAAAATTCATGTCAGAGGGAGGATTGATGATTTAAATATAAAATTTCCAAGGTAGGGACCTGATAATCTGAAATACAAGCTCTGAGCTTAGATTGGATATCAGTCTCCCACAATAAATTGTATTCAACTTCTTTGACTGTTAATTTAGGATGTAAGTTTGTAAAACTAAATTTATTGTGGAGAGAAAATAAATAAATATTTTATTATTTATTATTATTATTTATAAATGATAAATCAACGTAGAAAGGCAATCCACACAATAAGCCTAATAAAAAAATAATCAAGGATAATATTGAAACCTTCCAAACCACAAAGTACCAGGGCAGCATAAACGCAAGGCTCTTTTTTCACGACTGCACTGCTCCGCTTCCCAGAGGAATCGTCACCTGTTTGCAGTCAATATATTCATGGTCGGCCCAGCAGGGAGATTGCAGACAATACTGTTAATTATTGATGGATGGACTGGGATTTAACCAAGTTTAGAATCAAAATAAAATAAGGAAAGAATTGAGGGTGAAGAGAAAGGGTGGATGTGTTTGGTTATATGAGGTACTTTTTGCCGTGACTGGCATATGTTTAATAAATAGCACTATTATAAAACCATATAATATATAGCAAAATGTCTAAATAAGAAATGGCCAAGTACAACATTAGCCTCATATAACCTTTTTGGAATAAAATATTGATAACATTCTAATAACATACGTTCCGTATCATCATACTAAACAGTATCCCCAAGCATGTGGTAATAAAACTCTAAGAGCAATATCTACGATGCATTTTATTGCGGAAAATACCCTACACCTACGGAGGGTCAATTACTTTTGTTTTTACTTTCACAAAAAACCGTCTGTTGACGGCAAATATAACTTTGTTTTTCATACTGTTTGTATCAAGAACAAAGTTATGTTTGCGATTGTGGAAAATGTGCTATATCTCAAAAACTTCTCGTTCGATCCCGTCCAAACCAATTTTCGTTGAAAGTATTTGTTTAGATCTAAATTATTTGACGACCCGTCTGGTGTAGTGGTCGAGAAATCGCCTACTACGCAGCGGGTGCGGGTTCGATCCCAGCACAATACAAACATTTGTGTGCATAAACATGTCTGCTTGTATTGGTCTGGGTGTTTTCTATGTATATCATGTATGTTTCTACAAACAAAAAAGTATTTAAGTATTATATCCGTTGTCTGGCACCCATAACACAAACTTTGAGTAGCTTACTTTGGGACTAGATGGCGATGTGTGGGAATGTCCAAAGGATATTTATTTATTTTATTTATTTAATTATATAGATTTTTCAAAATCAAAATCTACACTCGCTTAGTTTAGAAGTTAGAGGGGGGGGGGCGCCTATTTTACCACTTTGGAAGCATCTATCTATTAAACGTTAGACTTATAAAAGACCTATCCATAGACCACACACGCATAAGTTTGACTTTAGTTTCATGTATGGGAGCCTCCCTTTAAAGATCATTATTTTACAGACATACAAACAGATAGGCAGATAGACAGACAGACTTGATGAAACAATAAGGGTTCCGTTTTTTGCCATTAGGTTACGGAACCCAAAAAATACCTAACTTGTGAAATTTGCAGCGGTTTGATCCTCACGTCGTCGAAAATCGGTTTCAATGTCAAATTGATTAACCGACTTTTAGCTTGAATAGTAACCAAAAAAAGACAAAGCACCACCAACGGCCTCATCTCAAAAAACAAGATGTTTAATATTTCATTGTTAACTGCTAAATAAGCTGCTAAGGTCGTGTTTTGGCTTTATCTCTCAATTCAATTTCAAAATATCTTTATCCATAAAATACATGTTAATGTTTAAAAGTTCCAGAGTTGTTTGTAGTCCTAGAATGTTATATTTTATTTATTTTACTGTTTACTAAGCTGTTGCATTAATATTAACCTACAAAAAAATTATATTAGAGAGGTATCTGTTCACAGATCGTAAATTACACTTATAATCCTAAAACTTATTAATATAACCATGCAATGCGTAATGTCGTGTTTTGGATTTATCGATCGTGCTTGGTCCTTACAACTAACTCATGTGATACAGAGATATTCATAGCTATACGAACAAAACAAATTGAATATTTTTTGCGGGTTAAATATTTTATTAGGCCACTCTAACTACGCGCCGTAGCGTATCGTAGCAAGCGGGGACAAACAGACGTCACGGAGTTCGTACGTGGCCCAACCGGGTGATAGCTATACATTATTCAGCGACATCGATCACTTGAACTGTTAACCAATTACCACCCCGTGTTGATTGATGTCATTAGAACAGGAGGGGTTAAAAAGGGGAACTGATTTGACGGGTGTTTTTAATAGGTAAACTATTGGAACAGTTTTGAATACAATATGTATCTATTAGTTAGTTTATGAGGCCACAAAAAAGAAACCTAGGTTTTGTTTAGTATTAAGGAAAACGGGTCAAATAAGAGGTTCGAACAAGTTATTACATACCTAATAAACTATTCGGTTTTACTAAAGGTAGAAGCACTACGGATGCAGGAGCTGCTCTTTTAACACATGTATTTCATGCCTATGATAATAGGCATTGATACTTTAGGTACCTATTTTCTGTGATCTATCCAAAGCCTTTGATTGTGTGGACCATGAAACATTGCTGAAAAAAATACGTCATTACGGGCATCATTGAACTCATTAAACTTAATTAATTCTTATCTGTCAGGTAGAACGCAAAAAGTATATGTACACGGAATTGAGTCTCCGGAGTGCCTCTAACAATGTGTGTGCCCCGGGGGTCTATATTGGGACCTCTTTTATTTTTAATATATATAAATGACTTCACTAATATTTAAAATTCCAAGAGGTGAAGGAAATTTTGACGATATAAATAATACTCTTTCACAAGTATTACACTGGTTTACAGTTAACAATCCCCTTCTTAATGGAAAGAAAACTAAATGTGTAAAGTTTACAATGCCTAATGTCCGACAGGCATCAACTCAGGTTAAGATTAAAGACGAATCGCTTGATATTATCGACTCCACAACATTCTTGGGAATCACTTTAGACTCCAAACTACAATGGGGTTCTCATATAGAGGCCTTGTCCGGGAAACTAAGCTCAGCTGCTTTTGCTGTCAGAAAGATTAGACGTTTGACTGATATAGAAACAGCTAGGTTAGTTTATTTTAGTTATTTCCATAGCTTGCTATCTTACGGCATTTTACTGTGGGGCTCGGCTGCTGATATACAATATGTATAAAAAAACTGTCCGACCCGAAAGGGTCATAAAGTTGCTATAATAACAGAGCCAAAACAAGTATTAAAATTACGTGATTCATTTAAACTTTTTTTTATCGATTTTCAAAGTCAACAAGTTTAGCACCTATTTACCCTAAAAAAAAACGCGCGCCCCGTCAACCCACCTTTGGGTATGTTTTTTTTGAATGTAGTGAATTTCGTATATTTTTTTCCTGGGTATTTCTTTATTAATATTTTATAAAAATTATTACACAAATAAAGCCGAATCTCGATACCTAATAACCAATTAATGGGTCGGACAGGTTTTTTTACACACTGTAGAATCAATTTTTGTATTGCAAAAAAGAGCCGTGCGAGTTATTTATAATCTAAAACCTTAAGATTCCCTACGAGAGGTGTTTAAAGAAATTAGAATTTTAACTGTAGCCTCTCAGTATATTTATGAAAATTTAATGTATGCACGCAAAAATTTACATTCATTCAGGGAAAAGTGATATATACAATTATAATATAGGAATAAGAATAAGCTTGCTATTCCACAATTTAGGCTTCGAAAGGTTGATAATTATTTCATGGGGAAATGTATATTTTTTTTTTAATAAACTACCAGAACACGTTATAAACTTATCGGTCAATAAATTTAAAACTGTTATTAAAGAAACCCTAATGTCGAAAGGGTATTATAAAGTAGATGATTATTTAAAACATAGTAGTGTATGGACTTGCATGATCACTACAAACATTGTAAACCTTTTGAAAAGAGGCATTGACAATAGTGACTGAGTTTGTTGCGTAGTTTCTTCTCAGCACTAGCCCAAAATTGTCCCGAAGCTGTGGTATTATATTGGGACGTGTAAAAGTGTTCTCAAAAAAATGATTGAAGTGCGGTAAGAACTAAATTAAATTATTATGTAACGTGCAAGTAACAAATATGATGTACTAATACATATGATATTAGGACTATGTTAAAATGATAAGTAGATGGAAACATATATTTTGTTTAAAACGAGAAGATTTTTAGTAGAAGTGACATAGTGTGTCATTAAATATGTGTCATGTGTCATATGTGTATACAACGGTATCAGTTAGACTGAAGGACTAACATCAACAAGATTCAAGTTTATCTGCCGCAAAGACATGTGCCTACACAGGGAGTACTCCCTTTACAGTGCACAACTATCTGATAATAATTTGCCGAAGATACCGCACGAAGACGCCGAGCCCTCCAGTCAAGTGTCTGCGCAAGTTCCGATATATGAACGCAAAAGCTTTACAAAAGATTCAAATTAAAATTCCAAGAAGAACCTCCGTCGAAAAACTGAGTAAAAAAAAGACCGTAGTAAAAAATAAGATTAAGGTTAACAAATTCATTTTGAGTTGGTGCACGATGACAAAAAGTTTATGCACATAAAGTTTCATCTTGAAATATTTTGTTAGTTTGTCTTAGTGTTATTTTAGGCCTTTTTTATTGAGCGATTCAATAAAAAAGTAGTTTTTAGTTAGTCTCAAGTTATAAAACGAATAGTTTTTTAAACCTCCTAAATGTAACTTTTTTTTTTTGAAAACCGCATTACCATCATTTCAACAAAACGCGAGAAAACAGTGGACCAAACGTCATACTGAGAACCACATTTTTTTTCGAAGTCTGTTAAAATTGGACCTGACAATGGCATAAGTGATTCAGATTCCTACCTTATTTCAAAGAATTCCGTCTCCGGTATTCGTATGGCGGGAAATTGCTGGGAGTCTATCCGAGATGCAGGTTTTAATGCATTTTTCATTGTTAGTCGCGATTTCAAAGGTAAGACGATCTAAAAGCTATGCACGGGGTATATAGCTGTGCAGTAAGTACTGGTTGCAGTATCGGGGTAATATTCAAAGGAGAGTAAAATGATTTACGCATTATCGTCTACAAGCCGTGTTTTTTTAAATACGGTAACTTCATATTATCATAATAATTTATGACCTACGACATCTATGACCCCCAAAAGATAGGAAAATGGATATTTTCTATAAAGATTATAACGCTGAAGAGTTTGTTTGTTTGTTTGTACGTGCTAATCTCAGGAACAACTGGACCGATTTTCGTGTATGATAGCTTATTTATCAAGGAAGGCTTAAAGCTATAGTGCCTAAATAACGCTGCGACGGGTGGGGAGACAGCAAGCTCAAAAAGCTCGGACGAAATCACGGGGGACCGCTAGTTTTATATATACGAGTTGAATAGAAAAAATGATGCAATTTTTTCTCGAACCTAATGCCTTTTTAAGCTTAAAATGAGGAAATATTGGGTATATTTTTCTAAATACTAAACTCAATTGGATGTCTTTAGAAATAATATTAATTTGCGTAGTCAATCTGCTACGTTACGCGCATAGGGCATCTGCATTTCTCGCTTTGAGAGATACACTGGTGTTAAATTGCCAAGTCACGCGGGAAAGGTCTTAGTGAAATTAACAGGGTGGTTATTCCTAGTCTAATGCTCGGTCCAAATAGACACTGATATTGTGATTCTAAAATGAAAAGCTATTTCGTAAAAAAAACTTATATAATTTTCGTAAAATAACTTTTACGCAAATGCCAAACATTGTTTGTCGTACAACGTATGAATTTTCAAGGAAAACATCACAGAGGCGTGTTGTAGTCTAATTAAATGTCAATGATTTCAATGAAATTTAGAGCTTCACTGTACTTGGCTACAATCGCAAAAAAATACGTTTTTTTGTATACATACAAAAAAACAACATACAATTCACCTAATATCTCAGTAATTTGCGGACCGATTTGAAAACTTGTTTCACCTACTTAAAGGTAAAACTTGAAGGTAAACCTCTAGTTGGTCCCTTTACCAACTTGGGAACGGTGGGATCTTGGTGTAATCGAGGTGAACGCTCAAATTTTAAAGGCACTAGTGTTTTTGCACTAGAGTCTTAATGGTTATGTTGACTTTACGTCTGAAAGTCACCATTTTGTAGAGCTGAGCTGGTGGTGGAGGTCCTTAACGCTTAGGAGTTCAGTGATTATAACACCAGAACTAATGTTAGGTACTTTGTAGCTAAAAGAACAAGTGCAATCCCACACTCCCCTTCCTATCTCCCATCTCACCAAAATTACCCAAAAATTAAATTATTTTTTACAAAAAAAGGAACCGAATGAAAATTCCCACTGTACAAGTAAATTCAGAAAAAAAATACGGCAACTCATCCTTCACGTTTGTCTATCACTTAGGCCAACTTACGCATGATGATTTAACCTAGGATTGCGCTTATCCTGGATTAAATCCTGATTCTGTCTCAGTCAGTTTATTTGTCGTTCACAGAGACAGAATTTAATTAAATAGGCAACAGTTGCCACTGATGTTTGCTGTGCCCTCGCAGGGTGTCACTTGTACTTTATCTTAATATTATACATGTACCATCTTACGAACCACTTGTGACTTGCAATAAAGAATCTGAATCTGAATGCAGATATAATCCAGGGTTAGCGTAATCCTGGGCTAAATCATCAGTATGCAAGTTCACCTAGGAGAGTCAATCAATATTTTGGCAATATTGTTAGACTCCTAGCTAGACCAACGAACATAGGCGAGACAGTTGACTTTATAAATATCACAAGGGTTAGAAATTCCGGAAATAGTAAATAGAAATGTTACTTTGTATCATAAAATACTACTTCTATTTTAATATCCGTATGTGGTATGGGATTTCTGAATAATGGGCATGAGTTTGAAATATCGAGAAAATCTTATTGTCCATGGAAATATTAGAGACACAGACTCAATTGAGTATTTTGAAGCATACATTTACGAACAATATTTCAGTAAAGTTAATATTAAATAAATAAACCTGTAGTCTCTGTGTATCATATATTTTAACGATACGATTTGATCAAGTGGCAATTTATGGGCGGAAATTAACTGTTTACTGCAAATGCGAATCGGTTTACGTACTAGTTCTATCCGTTTACTGAAATTAGAAATAGAACTAAAGAGATATACCAGTCATTGACTCTGTTTTCGATGAAGATATATTACATTAATTCAAACAGCAATATTCTTTTAGCTACAGAAATAGGTAAAACGCAATACACACGGGCTGATGTGAACTTTATTTTTCGGTTAATGTCAGTTAAGTATTGTTACACTGTATCTCATCCATGTATGTATGTATGGATACCATAAATATTTAAATATGAACGCCATACCTAATAATACCTGTTGCTTATTATAAATATAATATAACGATTAAGTTTGTGTCTTAAAAAACTATACAAATTTGGTTTGTTTGAACGCGCTAATCTCAGGAAATTCTATACCGATTTGAAAAAATAATTTTGTGTTTGATTATTGAGAAAAACTTTAGGCTATAAAGCATCACGCACGAAGGGGAGGGAGCAAACTCAAGAGGCGCCGACAAAGTCTCGGGGACAGCTATTTGGAAATAAGAATTATAGAAAACTACTTTCGGTGTCTACTTTTGCTAACCAAAAATGTATTACTTACTGTCCATTAAAACACAATCTCGAACAGCAAATCTAATGACTTACCTGTAAAAAAAAAATCAAAATTAGAATGTGCTACTAAAATGTACCCTTCTAAAAGTTTGTTTCACCTTTAACGAAACCAACTACCAGTCAATAAATAACCGATAACATATTGAGAACATCGGACACAAGTGCTGCTAAAAAGTCGGAAAAACGTATCTATCTGATGAGGTGATTTAGCGTTCCACACTCCATCGGACCAGCACATTTATAAGGGTGTAATGTAGCGGCCAACAGCGCTCCGCACAATGGAAGCTGATGATCTCACATGAATCTCGTTCGACAATCGCGCGAGTGATCAATCAGAACGTGTCAGAATCAGGCCGTAATAAAAAAAAAACGCATCTATAGGAATACTTCACTCATCTTTTGACGTTCCGAGTTTGAATTCCGAAAATGGAACTTGGGTATTTAAATCTTTTGCCTATACGATACAACACATTCAATATCTGCAACGTAATAAGTCTACTAAGCTTGCAGAACAAAATTCAAATAAGTATTAGCTTTAAAGCTTGGAGTTCTGTTAAAACTAGTCGCGAACAAAACCGAATAGGGCATGTCCGTTGATGAAATTTTCCATTTGACGAATCCTACCCGCCAATTTTCATGGCTCTTTGTTTTGAACGAAAAACAAAATTCGGTCGCAAATTGTATTAGTTTGAAAAAGTTGATTCGTAACATACGCGTGTATAGAATACTGAACTGACGGGTTCAGAAAGTCTGCAGTTTATCACTGACAGGCTTTTAAAAAACAAATTTGTACTGTTTTTGAAGTATCAAGAAAATTTAACGTGAAAATGTATGAAATGTGCGTTTTAATCTGTGGAAATTATTTTTGCTTTTCTATGTAAAGATGTATAATAAGGTAGACCATAATTTCCACACTGAATAAGTAGATACAGGCATGTAAACAAACACGTAATATTATATTTTAAGTTATTACAACCGTTATTAGTAGAAAGTCATTAAAAATTCAGGCCCACCATGCGCCATTCACTGAATTTCTTGTTGGTCTGTATTCTTACAGCGATAGAGTCCAAAATGCCACGAAATTGTCGCTTTTATTAGGATTCTTTGGCAGTAATGAGTGTGGGTTTCGTTTCAATTAAGATAGTGCTGACCACAGAGCTGTCTTTTGTTGCGTTAATAATAAATAATATCTGTTGTTAAAAAATATTCTTTTTTGAGTTTAGGGGCTTATTGAGCTTAAAATGAAATCGCAATTAAGGGGTGACCTCGATTTCGATTGAAGTTTGATAATATTAATATAATACATAATATATTGGACACAAATCACATACATTGTTTTGATCCTAAAGTAAGTCAATGCACTTGTGTTATGAAAATCAGACACAACGGCGGTACCACAACACTCAGTCTCGAGACAATATAGAAAATCATCGTCGTCGAAAACCTCGGAGCGGCGACGCCTTGAAACCCAGCGTTTTCAAGGCGTCGCCGCTCCGAGGTCCCGGGTTCGTCCGATCGGGTCAATGTAGAAATCATAATTTTCTATATTGTCTCGAGCTGAGCGTTGTGCTAGCCACTACACTACCGAGGTCGTCACAAGCCACAAATGCGTAATCGGTGCGAGTCCATGGTTCGCAGGGTGCGAGCGAGTGGTTACAGCATCCTGAATATGATTGCTAGCAGACCAGACTGCCTATATGTTGGCCGTTCTCGTACCATTTCGGGGGTGTGGTTCAGAATCGGCCGCTTTAGTTTTGACTTTTATATTATTCTATCATATATATTTTTAAGTAACTTAATTAATTAATTTTAATTGTATTCAACTAACATAGTTTATAATATCTATACTAATATTATAAAGCTGAAGAGTTTGTTTGTTTGTTTGTTTGAACGCGCTAATCTCAGAAACTACTGGCCCGATTTGAAAAATTATTTTTACGTTGGATAGTCCATTTATCGAGGAAGGCTTTAAGCTTTATAACATAAAGATACGACTCACAAGACCACAGCAGCAATGAAAAATGTTGCGAAAACGGGAGAAAGATATTCCTTTTGAGAGCTTCCGCTGCGTACGCTGCGGAAACCGCTAAAGTTACACAAAAATCATGTATGACAAGATTGTTTAGCATTAAGAGTTCTATAATAAAGTCCGCAACAGCATAAGTCTATCTTTTATGGTTGACTTACTACAACCTTTTTTATGTTAATAAATTTGTAAAGAAATAATGCATCATTTTTAGAGGTGTATTATACACACAGGTATTTATTCTTATCAAAATAAATACATTCATCATCACGAGCATTTCATTTAAAACAAAGTTGCCCTTTTTATCATTTGATTCCAATAAATATCTTAGGAGCTATCACAGTTTTAACATAACTCCGCACCAAAATAATGTTCGCAGCTTAAGAACAACGTGCGCTTGCGCTAATCTATACTAATATTATAAAGCTGAAGAGTTTGTTTGTTTGTTTGTTTGTTTGTTTGTTTGAACGCGCTAATCTCAGAAACTACTAGCCCGATTTGAAAAATTATTTTTATGTTGCATAGTCCATTTATCGAGGAAGGCTTTAAGCTATATAACATAAAGATACGACTCACAAGACCACAGCAGCAATGAAAAATGTTGCAAAAACGGAAGAAAGATATTCCTTTTGAGGACTTCCGCTGCGTACGCTGCGGAAACCGCTAAAGTTACACGAAAATCATGTATGACAAGATTGTTCAACATCAAGAGTTCTATTATAAAGTCCGCGACAGCATATGTCTATCTTTTATGGTTGACTTACTACAACCTTTTTTATGTTAATAAATTTGAAAAAAATAATGCATCATTTTTAGAGGTGTATTATACACACAGGTATTTATTCTTATCAAAATAAATAGATTCATCATCACGAGCATTTCATTTAGAACAAAGTTGCCCTTCATATCATTTGATTCTAATAAATATCTTAGGAGCTATCACAGTTTTAACATAACTCCGCACCAAAATAATGTTCGCAGCTTGAGTACAACGTGCGCTTGCGCTAATTATATTATAAAGCTGAAGAGTTTGTTGGTTTGAACGCGCTTATCTCAGGAACTGCTGAACCGATTTGAAAAAATATTTCTGTGTTAGATAGCTTATTTATTGAGAAAGGCTTTAGGATATAAAACATGACGCTGCGACGGGAGGGGAGGGAGCAAACTCAAAACGCGCGGACGAAGTCGCGGGGGACCGCTAGTTATATTATAAAGCTGAAGAGTTTGTTGGTTTGAACGCGCTTACCTCAGGAACTGCTGAACCGATTTGAAAAAAAATTCTGTGTTAGATAGCTTATTTATTGAGAAAGGCTTTAGGATATAAAACATCACGCTGCAACGGGAGGGGAGGAGAGCCAACTCAAAACGCGCGGACGAAGTCGCGGGGGACCGCTAGTATTATATATAGTTCTACTAACAACGATGAGTCATTGTTACTTGTGATACTAAATAATTTCATTAATTATAGTTAGCTCCGTTTTAAAAAGATATTCATCAATATCTTTTGTTTAAATAAGGTACAAACATACTTGTATTGAAACAAAATACCGTGAAAAGGGTGTGCTGGTGTTTTCTACTATAATTTACTGGTTCCATTTCTTAGTCTTCAGGGTATAAAACATTTCGGTTCCATTTAAGTTCCTATGTGGCAGCCCTAACCTCACTACTTCCGAGTAGTGAATAAAATATTATTTGTTTATGACGTCATAACATGATATTTTGGTAACGCGTCAAATTGCGGTGGGGATTGTACAGAAGGTGAAGTATTCACTGTATTTTATTTTATTAACTTTACTGGTGACGTAGACAGGCAACAGAAAATTAATAGAATGAATCTCTTCACCTGTTTCACAATGTTTTAATAAGTGCAAGTTCATAAGAAATGGTGTTATATTTTTGAATTATTTGTTGGTTAGGGCTTATTTGTCGATGGTGAAATAAGTCTTTTACTTTAATAATTTAGACTATTAGGCTTTGACATAAAAAGTACATTATAAATGAATGAAAAATCGAAATCTTATGTGTCTATTTTTCTACTCTTAAAAATGATGCCTGTATGTAATGAATTGAAATCTTAAAAGAGAAATTAGTTTACCTTACGAGAAATAAAGACTACTTTATGTTCCGACAAATCAGTCTACAGGAGTCTTCACAGCCGATGTGTTTAGCCATGAACTCTGACATTGGCGTTAAGCTCGTTAACCGTTTGATGAAGTTTACAAACTGAATTAATTTCGCTATTTTCAGCCTTTTATTTATGCTATTAAAAGCTACAGCAGAGTAAATATTATTTGTTTGCATTATAAACTTTGCCCGAATGAGAGGGTCAGCGTTCTGGGGTCATTAAATGTTGTATCATGAAAATAAACGTAAATATAAAAAATAATCTACAAGTAACAAAAACATACCAGAAATAACACCATTTCATTAATACAAACATGAAACTCAAACAAGGACTGCATATCGATCTACCATAGACTAAACCAAGCGATGTTTAGTCCATCATTATTTAGTTAAACATAACCTCAAACCGTAAATCGTATCGCATCACGGACAAACTACGTCAGCCATTCGCGTGCTTGTTCGCGTGCGAGGTCACAAAGCCCGCCAAATAATAGGGCGTGTTCCAAAACCGAAAAAGAAAACACGTAAACTGGCCAGTAACAATAAAACAATCTAAAAACGGGATATCTGCGATCTCTCGTGTGGCAATTCACGTGAATTAAGGTGTAAAATCGGGTGACACGGAATTAAACAACAATAGCTGCACGTACCTCGTGGCGGCGTGACGCGACGGCCACGCTGGAGGGAGTGACAGGAAAGGGCCAGCCTTGGACGCAAACCCCCAAGCCAACGTTTGGCCCAATATTTGATTTATGACGGCGACTATTTCGGACGATGCCAACGGAAACACCCAAAAAAGAAAATTAGCTCTAAATCGTTGGCAGAGGACCGTCTAGTCTAGCACCCGAGATGGTTCTTTACAAAAGAGAAACTGTGTCGTATGCGTTGACTGAACAATGCATAACAGAACAATGCCTTAAAGAAATCACTATGTAACGTCTATTTATTACACACGACATCCTTTGTCAAAGGGCCTAATTGAAAAACCACCTTTACCTAAATAAACACCGTTATACAATACCAGACAACACGGTGCACTCAGCATCACTGTAGTGAACTATTTATAAACAAGGTTCTATGCTGAAGGAACGGGATGGCACGCGTCTCGCGCAAGGTTGGTTTCAGGATTGGGGCAAATAGAATTTGGCCAAGATTTGGCTCAACGTTGGGAATAGGCGACTGGTAAAAGTACGTTTCAGTGTATTCCGTCGCGACGTTCCGGGGTGGAAACACGCGCGCTCTGTTCCCGGAAAACTTTTCCGCGCGATCGTGATAGTGCCAAAGTTTAGACCATTTCGTATTCGGTTTTTGAATTAATATTTTTCAAAACGGCCAGTTAGATTACTAAGAGCATACGAAAAGGTAAGACAATGAAGTTTTATTAGTAACATTAACAAGTATGTAGATATTTAATGAAAACCTTTGTGAGGTAAGCTTCCAGAATTATAAGCTTGCTTTAAAATTGACAGTTATGTTAATGTTATTTTCCAATAAAATTATTAAAAATGTAATTTAGAATAGAAGAGTGAAAAGTAAGTTTGTCGACTTAAATTATGAGTTTCTAAATCATTCAAAGATTATTGTATTATGTTTAATGCTTACATCTATATAACCATTTTCAGTAAATACGAGTATGTATCGGCAAAACATAGAAAATATAATTTAAAAATGATAGAATGTGTTGCGTTTCTGAGAAGTTAGTGCATGAGTGAACATAAACAGAAATATGAAAATGAATTTCGTAAAAACTTTTTTTTAATCCCTTATTAATTTACGTATAAGTACTATACACTGTCAAATAAATTTGAATGAATCAGCTCAGACATTATACTTTTTGTTTATTATTCTAAAGCGCTTCAGTTTTCTAATAATTCAGGTCATACGATAAAAAAAGTGCAACACATCCAAAAGTTATCCTTCCATTCCCGTATTCACAAGCCCGTCCCGTCACATGACATTTATCAATTTTGACTACCAAATTGCGGTGTAGTTACGTGCTTAATAATTCAGCGTTGCATGACTAGCGTCCAGCCGCGCTAATCCAATTCTTAACAGCGGTTACTCACAAAGGCTCGAGCCAAACGCTACGTGTTATGGCCTTATGGCTGATCCCGACTACGGATGGATGAGACGAGCTAGGGTATTAGCTATTCTCACGTTTTTCGGCAATATGTAAAGGAAAAGGCTTTTATTTTTTTTAAACCTTTTGTGAGACTTAAGTGCCCCACGTTGGGCGCCAACATAGTTAATTCTCGGAAACAAATTTGTAAAGTTAAGTTTTTATTCTTTTCGAATTTACTTACGAGTAGACGCTTACAACTCATATTCTTTTAATATCGTAATAGTTATAAAAATAGCATGACGGTAAATCTTATACATATAGCTAATATTTTTTTAAAGTATTAAGTACCTCACGTGTTTTGATTTCTTTTTAGACCTTTAAGGCACTGGCGTGGCGCTTACTTTTTCTGTAGCCATAGTGTATCAATACTGCTTTAGTAAAAATCTAACTCGGAGCCAAGCTTAAATTAGCCGTTATGAACTATCTGTCTATAGGTAGCCGTTAAAGAGCCCATTAATAATTCGCACGTCTGCTTACGAAGTCTAGCGAAACATCTATGATTTACACCTGCAATATGCCAGGAGTAGTAAACACAATATCTTATTATTATACAGTTATCCAATCTAGACAGACATTCATATTACGTAGGTACTTACAAATAATAAATTACAAATCAAACAAATTACCGTACTAATGAAAAAAAACGAGGCTTATCCAGCAGGTTGTTTATATACGACCTGGATCTATAACTTTTGAAATTACTAAGACTATTTTTAGCTTCTAATAAATAATGTAATTAATCATATTTAGAAAAAAAACAAATTAGTAAGCTAAGTAGAAAAAAAAAACACGACCTGACGATAGGTTGTTTTTATCACCATGGCAAGGCCAGAAAATTGTACTTACTTTTGTCTGTGCAATAAAAAATAAAATAAATATATAGAAATACTATTAGGATTCGGACAGTAGGTATACAGTTGTCAATTATGTCTCCAAGTAAGGCAACCTATTTGTAAGCGTCCGTTTAATTTGTTGTTATTTCAAACGCGAAGTTTCCAGCAATTCTTCAGTTAGATCACGCAGCATCACCGATGGTAGAATTCGTTATTAGCGACAAAATGTTCTGAATTGGATTAAGCTTAACTTTCGCTGAAGTATTCTGAATTTATAATTATACAATCAGAATAAACGGGGGATTATTATGAGTTTATTGTTTCAGATGTGCCGTCGCGTTTGACGTTTGGAAATACTGGCAGAAAGGAATAAGTAAGACGATAAATAAGTGCAGTTCGTGTATGGAACACGCAGAATACTGGTTGAAAAGACTATACAATCTCATTCAAGAGACGAGTAGCCATAAAAAAAGTTAGGATCGAGTGAGTGGCGGCCAGTTGCGCAGAATACTGGCCGAAAAGACTGCAAACTCTTTGAACAGACGTGTAGACTTTTGAAAAAAAAGTGAGGATCAAATTAAGTGGCGGCAGTCGCGCAGGCGGCGCCGCGGTGTTCGGTGGTGGCTCGCGGGCGCTGCTGGTGGCTGGTGGGGGTGGGCGCTGTGAGCGCGCAGAAAAGCCCACTAGGCTGGGCCATGGGCAGCTCGCAGCGACTGGCGGCCGTGGCTGCCGTCTCTCACGCGAGACATTACTACAACCACACGCAACCTGAGGTCGCACAGACGGAAGCGACGCATTACACTGTGAACATATTTTTCGTCAGGTTTGTATTTATAAACATTCTAGCCAGATATATGATCATAATCATGCCTAGGCTCATCATGTCCCATTAGTAATCTTTGTAATTTTGCAGTGTTTTCGTTGAATTGAAAAGACTAATTTGCTAACTGGCTTATCAGCTAGTATCAGGAAGATTACCCGCAAAAGTTTTGGTCAATTACTCTTTCCTTCGCAGTTTATTGAAGTCCAGATCAGCTATTGAACACGTCTTCTATTTACTGCATAGAAACCAGTCCAGACCATATAATATTCATAGGCCATTCCGTCCAGACATCGACCCTTCGCTTGGCCTGGTGATAGCTGGACAATTAACCACCCAACCAATCACAGATGCATGATTTAACAGTCCGCACCATTTGATCGTTCGACCACCAGGGGTCAGTCCTTGACATATCCAACACGGATTTATTTCTTCAGCAAATGACTAATAGCTGCAGTCTCGTAAAGAGTAACGTTCAACTGTGATTTGAAAATACAGGGTGCATAAACCTCAAGCTGAAGCACCTCGTAACTTTTTTACGATGATAACAAGACATGTGCCGTGATGTGCAGTCAAGAAGCTATACGTTGACTGGCCACAGCTTTTATGGATGGATGAATTTTTCAGGCCCCAAGATTTACAACCGGATTAAACATGACACCTTAACGGTAAAAGGGTAAGAGGGTATCCTCGTATTAAAATTTAGAAGCCTCAGGTGCACGAGATTTCTTAAAATTAAATGTACTCGAAATACCCTCGCCCGCAATTAATTTAAAGTTTTGGCCTGCTCCCTTTTCAACTTCATTTGCGGTTGTTCGGTTTCAGTGCTTTTCAGTTTTACATTTGGGAAAATATTCCAGGGTTCTATTTAGACGATTGACAAGTAGTAATTAAATAAAGAACAAAATAACATAAAGATAAACACATGATAAATTAAAAAACAGGATTCCAACAATGAGTCCAGTTTTCTCATACGAGTAGATTTGAAAGGACAGGTTTAGGTCACCAATGATAGGCTGCAATAAGACCAAAATATAGCTTGCCTTATGGCAGAAATAGTCTGTTAGTGTTTCGTGTATTTCCTATTTCTGAAGCAGTCTTGAGAGGCACGGCCGAAATAGATGCGACTCGGTCTCAACTCAACGGAACAATTACAACTGTCAGAAGTTCCAGAGTGTTCCGTATCTGAGGAATTACACATATCTAGATAGTCCAGGAGTCCCGTTCTCAGCGAATATTGTTAACAGGCCTATATGAAAGTTTCAGAAAGGAGATAGCGTTATTTTGTAATATTAATAAAATGGACACCGCTGCAGGGTATAAAAGAATCTCTGAAGTTATCAAAATGAATAAACCTTTTTTGTCCCTGTTCCACATCGTTAGATGTAACATAGAAATAAATTACCTTATTTACAAAGAAAAAACTACACTTACTATTACGTACTAACACAGCATATCAAAAGACACAGAAGAACACTGTTAGTCAAGAGTTAAGTTATTTCTTTTTGAGTTCGAGACGATTCATTAAAAAATAGAAGAACAAATTGTATTAAGAAATTGTATCTGAGCTTGTATTGTCAGCTTATATTGGCATCAGCGCCGTTCGACTACATCGGGTTGGATTCAATTTTAGTGATCGCTTGGTCGCTAATTCGACACGTGAAACCAATTTGTGGTTAGTTGTGGGATACAACTGTACGTCATGGTCTTTTGAGGGGCTAGGTAAAGTGGATTAGGTCAGCTAGAAATAGGGAATCTTCGGATTAAAGCGCTACTCTAATCTTATATGCTAGGCATTACGAATTAACAGCCAGTTGCTGGCATTTGAAAATCCCTCGGACGTAGAGAATTTGGAGTTTACTCTAAATTTCTGTGAATTAAAGCCGTCTGTTTGAATTAAATATAAGCGTTTAAATATAATAATCGTTATAGAAAAAATCTAGATACGTAGATGCTCACGGATCAAAAGGCCGCCGGCAATCGCATAAACAAAAGACTGTTGGTCACATCCGTGAGGTTTAAAAACACTGTTGATAAACACATCTGTGAGGTTTTAAGTAAATAAAACATAAAATGATTTTTTCCAGATATTTTAATTGTTGTCTACGATAAGGCGGTACGGCAGAAATAATATGAATAATATGAACACGTGATTTATGACATTTCCCAACGATACTTGTTAATCACGCACAGAAAACAAATATTGCTACTTATGTAGGTGCCTGGTGCCTGTAGGTAGGTATTTATATTGTAACAAACATGACAATTTTAATAATATAAAATAGTGTTAAGGCAGTTTTATTGATTTAAAAAACAATGTTTCTCAAAAACTGTTGCAAACAAAATCAAATATAAAGTTGAAACGAATACAAATTGGACATCAAATAAGATAATCCTCATTCCACATGTTGCAACAACTATGTAGTTGTACAGTGGACCACGAAAATGGTAATACCAAACAATAGTCTTAAAAAAAATACTAAGAGCGCTTTCAAATTTAGGCGACTTTAGCAACGCGACTTACGCGCGACAGTCGCGCTTCCGATGATTTCATACTATACACGGCAGCAGCGCCGCAGCGGCGCGTAGGTCTCGCGGGTCCGTCCCACAATACCCATTACCCATTGCTGTGGTAATACTATTGCCGTATTAGCACTGAAATTGGGTAATGGGTGTAAGTGGACCGACTCAGTCGCGCGACCATCGCGCTGCCAATGTAAAGGCATCCGCTGCTGCCGCGCTGCTGACGCTCTAATGTGAAGGCGCACTTATATATGTAGTTATAATCATTAGACATGACGGGTCTTAGCGAATAAAAACTTATGAGTAATGCTATTACTCACTGCTCGATGTTTCTCTTTGACAGAGTGAGTTTAAACTCGTTATACGAGTACATACATTTTGATTTTGAAATTTATGAAAATAGTGCTAGAAAATTTCAAAGTTTTTCGCTAAACATTGGATTGAACAGGTTTTTTTTGTCATCAATTTTCGTATTTAACTGTACTTTTAGAAGGCACCGCGAGTAACAGAACTGCTCTAAACACACACGCTCGCGATCCCTATCTCTTTTAGGGCCATTTGTGAGGCAATAAAAGTAATTTCGCATGGGCTTAGCCTTTCGCTGTGTCGACGCTTGTAATAATATTAATTTTAAAAGGTGTTTAAAGAGAGTTACGGGTCTTATAAATAGACGGAAATTCCGTTCGGTTAAGGTTGAGTTCAATGTTACAGAAAACGCAATGTAAATAAATGGAAATGTATAGCTAATATGGGAACAAGAAAATAAAAGCACTTAGCTTGCTTATATTTAATTTGTCTTCAATCAAATTCATACGATCTTTCCACGATACAAGTAGTTCGACGACCTCCGTGGTCGGCTAGCACGCTGGTTTCAAGCGTCGCCATCTCGTGAGGTTCCGGGTTCGATTCCCGGTCGGGTCAATGTAGAAAACGATATTTTCTATATTGTCTCGGGTCTGGGTGTTGTGGTTCCACCGTTGTGTCTGATTTCCATAACACAAGTGCATTTGCTATTTACTTTGGGATCAGAGCAATGTATGTCGGTGGTGATTGGTGTCCAAATTAAAAAAAAAGTAGTTAGTTTTAAAGAGTGTTAATAAAACAACACGCTCTTTTTACCACTATAAAAATATTTACTCAAATCCACTAAAATCGGAAGTATCGCGGCGAGTTGAGTTCAACAAACTTGCTCTGAAGGCTTCCTAGCCGAGATTTTTTGTAATGAGATCTTCTACGGAAACTTTCGAAACTACCCTTGACACGTCTTAGCGGATGTTTCATAGCGCCTTTAAAATAAAGCTCGTTGGGGCGTTAGGGATATGAGGATTACAACAAGTCTGATAAAATTTACCCTTTAACTGTGTGATAAAATGATAGAAACAAACATTTTAACACAGTTAAAGGGATTTTTATTAATATTTCGTTAGACCTGAAGTAGATTTTGTACTTAACCAGATGACGGTTTTAGTGCTGCAACTCATTTAATTAACATTCTCAAAAAGAACGAGCCAAATAATCCTAAAAATGAAATAAGAAACCAAAAATTTGCGCACGGGCGGGACTTGAACCAGCAACCTTTTGGCAAACCGGGCCAAAAGCTCTTACCAATTGAGCTACCGTGCTGTTAGTCCGACCCTGCGAAATTTGTGGTTTCTTATGAAAACGTCAAACAGACGGCTAGATGGCGCTAAGCGTCACGCAATTGACGTTTTCACAAGAAACCACAAATTTCGCAGGGTCGGACTAACAGCACGGTAGCTCAATTGGTAAGAGCTTTTGGCCCGGTTTGCCAAAAGGTTGCTGGTTCAAGTCCCGCCCGTGCGCAAATTTTTGGTTTCTTATTTCATCTTTATGAATATAAAATATGACACTGTGAGTGTTAAAAACATTCTAAAGCATCAAATAATCCTATTGAAATTTCTACATTTTGAGGTTTACCGTACTCCCTTGAAAGTGGCTAGTAGTTTTTCGACTCCTGCGTATTATTAAAGGGTTAATAAGTATTTACTAAGGGTTTAATATACGTCAAATCAAATCAATTTCGTTTATTGTGGAACACAGGTACATACGATCTTAATAAAAATGACATCAATTTAAAAATAGTAGGTATTCATTCAGTTTACAAATAAACTACAACAAAAATACATTTAATTAATTTAAAATAAAATCGCTTATAACGAAATATCATTTAATAAGTTTCACTAAATAATATTTTTTTTCTATCAGTAGCTGTTTTAATTTGTGTTTTAATGTCACTGAATCTATTTTTTTTAAAACATCCGGCAATTTATTGAATTTAATGGGAGCCATTCCAAATACACTCTTGTCTACCATAGAGGTTTTGTGGCCTCCAGTTACCAACTTTTGTATATACTGGGTTCTTATATGAATTGACCTCATTCTTATATCCGCTACTTTTGTAAACAACTGTGGATAGTATAGATACGTTTGTTATTTAAGGTATGAACTTTGAATATTGTACTTATTTATTGGGACCGTGCGCGACGACAGCGTCATACTGTTGGGAGACGTTGAAATGACAAATGGTTGGCTGTCATTACGAAAAATAATTAAATAAATCAATAAAATATATTGGACCGAACCGATTACATACATGGCTCTGATCCCAAAGTCAGTAGCTACTTGCACTTGTGTTATGGCAATCAGACAACGGTGGTACCACAACACCCAGACCCAAGACAATATAGAAAACTTTGATTCCTATATTGACCGACGCCTTGAAACCGGCGTGCTTAGCCACTACACCACGGAGGTCGTCAAAAATAAAACCAAGATAATTAAATAAAGTTATTTCAATAAAATATTTTATCATCCATTTATTTCTTATTCTATTCAGTGACGTTAATCTATAGGATCGATTTTTACTTAGTATTAAAATAAAATGCACGGATACGTATTTTTTTTAAAAAATACTAGAGCAATGGTGACAGACGTCCCCCAAAGTTGTTTTTTTTGGTCACTGCGAGCGCTGTAATCGATTCGGATTTCCCCACCACCTACTTCGCACACAGCGGATAGAATAGTTTTGATTTTAGACTTTTGTTCGACTCGGAATTGATAACCCCCAAATCGGTTTATTATCTTATCACACGTGAGTTAATTTACCGTCCATCATCGTAAACTGAAGGTTAGTTTGCCAGCACTGACGTTAACACCAAGCGCTAACTAATTGGATAGTACAGACTAAAACAAACACTAATAGAAGCCAGATCGATTGGATTAACAGTTACTGACTGATGGTGTTGTTCTGTTATTTTCCTTTCATTACGGTTATGACGAATGATCTTGTATTCGTATCGTTTCATTACGGTGACAATAGACTGATGTTAACGTTTTGAATCGATTAGTCAATTTGTAAAAGTACTACAATGACTATCTACTGTGAAATCTATCGTTTCTATTCCTGCCGATATGCTTAGATTAATACCGTTGTTCAATGGTGATAAAAATCTTTTAAACCTTTTTATTAGAAAGTGCGAATATATATTTATATTATCGCAAATTATAGAGGTAATGAAGAGCAAAACTTATACGTTTATCACGCGATAACGAGTCGGCTAACCGAGAATGCAGCGTCGCTTTTATCGGAACAGCGCTGGTAGTCTGATGCAACATTTTTGACATTTCGCGTAAACAATTTAGATTTTATGTTTGTTTGACAATTATAACGAAAAATTAATTTTGTTATACTCTTTTGATCCATGGCCATAATAAGGATTGCTTCTTTCAGTGTTGACTGTTTACTCTTCCTTAAAAAAAGCGGCTAAGTGCGAGTTGGAATCGACCACTGAGGGTGCCGTGCCAGCTTTAACTGAATTAGGGATCCACTTACTTCCACTAAGCTAAAATACCACAATATTTTATTCACAGCAAATATAACTTTGTTTTTCATAGTGTTTGTATGAAAAACAAAGTTATGTTTGCGGTTGTTGAAAATGTACTATATCTCAAAAACTACTGGTTCGATCACGTCCAAACCAATTTTCGTTGAAAGTTTTTGTTAAGATCTACGTTATATATTTTATTTAAAATTTACACTCGCTTAGTTTAGAAATTAGATGGGGGGGACGCCCATTTTACCACTTTGTAAGCGTCTAGCTGTGAAACGTTGGAAATGGTTTTAGGAACCTTTATGTCATTTTAAAATACCTATCCATAGACACCCAGACGCATAGGTTTGACCAAAAAAATTATTTTGGTTTTAGTTTCATGTATGGGAGCCCCCCCTTAAATATCATTACTTTTTATTTTTTGTATAGGAATCGTAAAGCGGTTGACAGGATACATCTGTCTACCAAATTTCAACAGTGTGATGCTTATAGTTACAGAATAAAATGGCTGTGACATGACATACGGACGGATAGACAGACAGACAGACATACAGACAGACAGACAGACTTGACGAAACTATAAGGGTTCCGTTTTTTACCATTCGACTACCAGTATGTGCCTGAACTCAATAACCAAGTGACAGATTCAGAGAATATGCAATTCCAGCTAGTTTTATATCAGTTCAATTCCATAACGTATAGTGAGTGCTACGCGTGTAACTGAGTAGTCAGAGTACGCATAGAGGGATGCAAGCCATATTCATTGCTTATGGGCGCCAAATTGTATCGAATGTAATTTCCATGTAAGGATGCGATACTATTTTTAAATGTTACAGCTTGGTTTCGTGGTTTTCTCATTTACTGATAACTACATTATTCTGGCTTTATTTGAGAAACTGATTATCTGAAACATCTGTGTTATAATTTTTACTTACGACTGAATTGATTTTTTATAGTGTCATCCAAACAATGCCGGTTCTTCATAGAGATTAGTAGTTATTCTAACTACAAACTAACTAGCTAAGTATAAGAAATGCTCACAATATCTACTATATTAAATATACAAAATAATCAGCGCAATATTAATCAACTAATTTCCCAGCCCTAACCCCGCTGCGGTAACGATAAATACTAGTGATGTAGCACTCGAGATAGCGTAGCAGTTAATTAGCTAATCGCGATCGCGCCGGCATCGCGCCTGTAATCTTCGCCGGATTAATACCCGCCGAAAAATTACCGGCGTGGTACAGCAGAGTGTCATGATTGAAACTGATGCAGAAGGTCTAGAGAATGGCTACACTTGCCATCGCCATTTTTTTAAATTTCAAATGTCACTGAGACCACCTCTTATAGGTCTCGATTCTCTATTGTTTTTTAGATGGCAATGAATCTTTTGTTTTCTTTAGGCAATCTGTAATCTGCTACCTCATTCTTGCAGTAGCTTAGCCATCCCTTTTTTCCACGTCATGATGTTCATTGTCTTTGCGTAATGATAATGAATGATAGTTATTTGCCTTGGGGATTTAGGTAGACAACCTTTAAGACTTTTGGAGTGATAAAACTCTCATTCATTTGAAACAGCTTTCTTTTAAGGTAGTTCTTCTGAGTTTCCCTGCATTGCACCTGAAGTGTTTTCAACGGGTTAAACCGAATTGTCATTTCGTGACGAGATTGGAATTTAAATCTTCGTAATTGGCCATTATGGTTATATTTTAGATTAATTTTGTGATTAAAGTTTATCATTGAGCCGGTCTTTACGGTTTTGAGTAAAAGCATGAACATTTTAAACTGGTACACAACACAATTAAGTTTTATTTTGTGTCATGGCGATCGAATTTCGTTTTTTAAATTTTTTCTACAGTAAAACCGATATTCATATCGCTATTATTTTCAATTCCACTGAAATCGAGCTGTTTAATTTGTTTTTCACAAAAACTTTCCACGCGTAGCAGTAAGATTTAATAAACAAGTCAGAGCCGACGAACCTATTTATTGTCGGCTCAAACAAACATTTGTAATTAGCTAGTCAGGTGATGTAAGAGGCCGTCTGTTAGATTTGAGGCTTTTTAAAACATGTGTGGCAATTTGTTAAGTTTTAAGCACGACTTTTTTTTTAACTGGAAGCGGGGCATGGAAATGTTTATTTTCTTATTGCAATGAAACATGAAACTTTAGCCTTATATTTTATAGTAAGACCGATGTTTTGTTTAATTAAAACATCCTCATTCGTTTTTTTCTCCGTCCAGCTGATTTTCTCCATCCTCCTCCAGCATCATCTCAAACGCTTCCAGTCTCTCCCTATCTGTCTTGGTCAAGGTCCACTTTCACATCCAAAGAGTGCTATACTCCTGTACTCTTTCACAAGTTTTTTGCGAACACTGCTGAATATCCTGGATTTTAATAGGTAAACATTTTAGTCAGTTTAAACATAGTAAAGGAAAAGAGGCAACTAATAGAATGTCTTATCTCTTTATTAATAACAAACAAGAAAAAATTAAACTAAGACATGCAACATAAAAAAATTACTTAATATTAATCCTATTCAAACACGAAACCATTTCCTTGAGGCAAGGAGGCTATGATGCTGGCTGCGTTGCCGCGTTGGATAGCTATGCTGATCCTTTGGGCTAGGAACCAGCCAGCTTTATTATTGGCTGTTAAAGAATTTAATTTTGGCGCAATTTTTCTAAACAGTAATTTAGCAGAGGGTCCCCACGGCCCAAATGTTTCAACGCCAAACGGCGCAAACACATAATCACTTGCAAGTGAAACGTACTTGCGACGCTTGGCGTTTTCAGCCAACTCCGCTGCTGCTCCAGCTTTAAGGGCTGATTCTCTGAGATGGGAAGGGGCCAAAGTATCGACACAAGTTGCATCCCAAACTAAGGCCCGACCCCGTTCCCAGGGAATAAGCGTTAGGCCATCGGGTCTCTTGCCATCATCACGGACCAAACCACGTGGTTCCAACGTGGAAGGAACATTAATGGTCGCAAGAGCTCTTCTGATGGCGTCATTAAGGGTAGCGTGACGGGCAAAACGCCCAGCGCTTTGCTGGCAACAAAGGCAGTGGAGACCAAATTTATCAACCTCCTTGCCACATGGACACGTAAAAATTTCACATATAGGGGTACCAAGGCGGAGACCCACACACACCCGGAAAGACTCACTATCGAAAAGAGTGCCCAAATTTTTCGACGGTAAAGCATGAAGCCAATGACCAGAATCTTTGCAGGAAACTGCCAAGAGCCTTGCGCGACCACTGTCACTGACGGAATTTTGAAGTAAATAATTGAAGGTCTCTCTCGCAAGAGGGACATCCCAAAGTTTTTGCTGGTGACGTTCCTTTGGGATGTCTTCTCTAGGACAGAGGCCTTGCCAAAACTCCTCCGCCTCTCTCACCTCAGAAAGTTGGCGAGGATGTTCAAAGATTTTTCCGGCTAAAACGGAAGTGCTATGCAAAGAGGAGAGAAAAGCGGGGAGGGCTATGCTAGAAATTTGGCGAATTCCGATACCACCAAAACGAATAGGAAGCGAAGCCTGAGCCCAAGAATTATTATCGAAATGTAAATTTAAAATTTTTTCCAAACTATTTTTAAGGGTGGTGTCAAATAGTTTTAAATAATTATTTTTTTTCCAGATAGGACTAGCACGTAAGAAATATGTAAATTTAGGCACAAAAAGACACGATTTAAGAATAGTAAATGCAATGTGTGAATTTAGGTGTTCTAATCTAGGGGCTGAAAGGGTGAAATCATTCAATTTTTTATCTAGAAAAGGTTCGATGCTGGCATCAAGAAGAGGGGCACCCAGGAGGCAAAGCGATTCAGAATTCAGAATTTTGATGTTAGGAGCAAAATAATTGAATTTATCAAAGATTGCCTGACGGGAACCAGACGAAACGTGATCATTAATAAAAAGTTCACATTTTGAAAGGTTCAGTTCCAAGCCTAATTTCTTAAATCCTTCTATAATCTGGACAAGGTCTTGGAAAACAACATCTGCTTTGCCTCCAAAGGACCCGTCATCCAGATACCAGGCATTAAATTTAGAATTTAAGGATGAAATGACAGGATGGATGCCTAAACTAAAAAGGGCTGGACCTAAAGGGTCGCCTTGCTGAACACCGACTGCAGAAACAATTGAATGTTCATTGTAAAGTAATTTTGATTGATTATTGTAACACTGAAAAACAAAGGGATAAATCTGTGGAGTGTGAGTCTGAACTTCATTCAGCAAGACAGACCTGTCAAGAGAATTGAAAGCATTCTTCACATCAACTTTCAAAAAAACTTCAGATTCGTCACAGGAGAGGAAATTGCGAGCGGAATGAACCACGGCCTCGCAACCTCCCTTACTGCCGAAACCAAGTTGAATGGGTTGAAAATACTCTTTCAAAGGAGAAAAAAGATCACGACAGGCTAATTTGGCTGCAAGACGACGAAACGTTGAGCCAATAGCAATAGGGCGAATGCCACCATCTTTTTTTCGAAAGGCACAAAGTCTAGCACCAAATAAAAATGGGACAAAACTTTCAGTTACCTTGCCAGATAAGAGAAAGTTGCACAATTTCGTAATGTTGGAAAGCAAAATTCTACCGGCGTCAGCAGCGGAAGCACTCACCAAGTCCTTAAGGTGTTGGGGAGTGATGCCGTCGATGCCGCCAGCAGAACCAGCCGGAAATGACATGATGGCAGCAAACGTGTCACCGTCATCAATTATCTGTAAGGGTTGGAAATTTTGAGGAGGAGGAACAGGTAAAGATGGAGAATCTGGATGTGAAGGATGCTTACTACGAAGGCTCTCGAGAGTTTCCTGACTAGGGGGAGCGAGAGTGTCATCGGAGAACAAGATTCGGGCTGCGTTTTTCAGGTCGCCGTCCATAACCTTGTTCTCAACGGTACGATAAACGTTAAATTTGGAAGATATCGTACTAGACGGACTGAATGGAAGGGACGGATTGTGGAAATTTGAAGCATTATTTAATAGCGCCCGAGTTAAAGTTTTAGAAGGAGAGTTTACGTGAAAAAATGAGTATGAAAAAGTAAAAAGATTTTGCCAGGCAGTTTCAGTATTATCGAAACATTTTTCAATACAAGAAGAAAGGCATTTAGCTAAAGCTATTCTCGCTCCCCTAGGGATCCGTTTAACCAGCGGAGTTCGCTACTATGGTGAGCTCTTAATTGAAATTTTGAAGATAAATAAGAAATCACGCGAACCTTATCTCAGATACTTTACAGTTATACAGTTTTTATTCATAACATGAAAATACATAACATGTATTATACATACTAATAGAAACAATTGAGAGTAGAAGAGGGAAAATGTTGGGACACTTGATACGACACGACAGTTTCATCAGAACGATAATAGAGGAAAGAATATAAGGAAGAGAGGAAGACCAAGAATAAGCTATATGCATCAATTAAAGCAAAAGTTGAATGTTGCTTCGTATCAAGAGGTCATAAGAATGGCGGAAGAGCGTAAAGAAAGGAAAAAACTCCACCGACATGAGCTTAGCTCTTAAATTAGATGAAGATGACGATATTTGGTCGCTTCATGTAGCTATTTGAACCTTGAATTCTAGGGTATACTAAGTACGTAGTAAGTTTATCTAGGATCCTGATCGATCAGCTTTACTTTTCAATAAGTGTTCTAAAGTTAAAACGAGAGTCTCTTATCAGATTTAAGTGTTATCGCGATTTCATGGAAGCTTTGATGTTCATAATTTTGCGTCAAATCCCGGTAATGCCTTTGCAAGCAACCAATTTAGTCGCTTTACTCGCTACTATGGTGAGCTCTTAATTGAAATTTTGAAGATAAATAAGAAATCACGCGAACCTTATCTCAGATACTTTACAGTTATACAGTTTTTATTCATAACATGAAAATACATAACATGTATTATTTATTTTATTTTTATTTATTAAGGGATAACAAACAGTTACACATTTCATGTTATAAATATTTTTTTAACTAATAAATTATTAAATGTGTAACCCACTACGTTATGTAATAATAATAGTCCCCTATTTTGACTACGGTGGTCAGTCACAACGACTAACCGATTTCGCGGGACATATTATAGTGCACAAGTGTGTGAGCAAACATAGGTGCACTCTCTATTCCTTTCACTCTCATAGCCCGATGAGACAGCAATCTGACACGACCGGAGAGAGATCAGGCGCAGCGCAGAACCAACGGCCTTACGTGCTTTCCGAGGCACGGAGGTGTAACACCGCTAGCTTGCAAACTCCGGGCTATCCTGCGAATTCCTGAACAGAAAAACCCAGGTACATATTATTGGCCCGACCCGGGAATTGAACCCGGGACCTCTGGCCTCTAACCGCTGCGCCACCGAGGCAGATGCTCCATAAGCAATAGTAAACTTTGACAAGTAAGTTAATAAACTGAAATATCAAATATGAGCAGGTTTTATCGTTTCCACGAAGTGCTTTTTTCCGAGGTAATTGTCATTTTCTCTTCGGTTGATCGCTGAATGTGACATGTTCGGAGGTTTTATCGTTCGAACGAGGTGCTTTATCAGGCATCAGTCGGTTATCGCGGCTTTGGGGGTAATGTCGTGATTAAAGGCTTTTCCGCGACGGGACTTCCTTAGCCCGAAACGGTTACGGTATCAAAAAGTAGCTATAAGGTTAACACTGTAGGTACAGGGGTCTATTTTGAATCACTCGCGTCAAGATGGCGAGTGATATTAATTAATTTAAGTCGAATTTTCGAATAAAAATCAGTTGAAACCCTCACGAGAGGGATTTGAAAAAGGTAGTTTAATTTTGTGAGTTCTTATTTCTCGTCTATGTTTCGCGTGACTTCCGTTGATTTTTAATTCGTTTTCGAACGAATATCACACGCCATATACAGCGAAAGATTCAAAAACAGGACCCCAGATCGTTCCAAAAAGTTTCTATGTATACTCGTACATAGTCTGCGTAGATCGTGTATGCTCACCGATATATCATCAAATATAGTGAAAATGGTCAGTATGAATATAACAGGAAAAACCGGCCAAATTTCAACAGTGTGATGCTTATAGTTATAGAATAAAGTGGCTGTGTCATACGGACGGACAGACAGACTTGACGAAACTATAACTGTTCCGTTTTTTGCTATTCGGCTACGGAACCCTATAGAAGGCATCTTGATCATTCATTAACATAATAACAACATAATTTTATGATGTTGTGAAGACTGTAAGTACCCAAAAATATGAGTATGAATTGTATTTATTACCTGATGTAGTTGTCGTTATACAAAAAGTGCTACTGACACATACGAGTACATGGTGATGATCTATTCTTGGGTTGTCAAGCCATTATCATTAAAAGTACCGTACATTTATATCGGGCTATTTTGATATTCTTGTACAAATAAATCTATTTATAACGCATAGTGGGACGTATAAAAGCATGTTTTGTTACCCAAGATGATGTGCTCCTAATACTTCGTATTATGTGGAAATACTATTTTTTAAAAGGACATATAAATCTTACGTATTTTACTACACGTTAGGGACTAGATAAGTTTTAGCTAGACCACAATAGGTAAGGTATAAAATAATATAAGCTCGGAGTGACCCACCTCAGCATAACAAAACAGTATCTAATGTACTCAGATCGTTATTCTTTTGTTTATGGACATTTTACTACCTTTCTGTTTTACTTTATACAGCGAGTGACCTGTAATAGGAGCAAAAGTTTAAATCAATAATTCTATAGAGTATACGTAGTACCTTGACGTGTTCATAGTGCTCTGAAATGCTTTAATTCAGAGATATAGTAATCCCTATATAATGTACATCAAAATAGCTAATGACTATGGGCCGATTTTTAATGGTGAGATAAAACTTATCAGACTTAAAAAATATAAGGCGACAGATTTAAAAAAAAACAGTTACATATGATTGCTGACAATTAGGTGACGTTTTCAAATTAGCCATATTGTATTTTGTTCGACGAACATTTCTTATCTGACTATTGAAAAATCATTCCTATGTCAAGTTAATAGAGAAAAAAGAAAGCTTCGTCAAGTTTAGCCACATTTGTTTGTAATACATTGCCGGTTTGATTTATATTTATAACAATAAATTTATTTTTCATTAAAATAAATAAAAAACGTTTTAAAATTATTAGTCATCATTGAATGGGCTTATATTTTGAATTTTGGCTACTATTACAGGCCACAACCTGTATAATAAAAAATACCGCAAATCGCAATTAAACAACCACAAATAAATAGGTAAATAGTTTTATAGATCTTATTTTAATCTGAATGCAACAAAATATATGTAAGTAATGGATGATGGATATAAAGCGTGTGGTCTGTAATAGGAGCAAAAAAAACATGATTCTAAAGAGTATACGTAATTATCTTGTCATAGTTATAGTCCTCTAAAATGTTTTAACTCAGAGATATATAATGTGCACTTATCATCTTCTTTTATGTTTCTTTATAAAAACCTGTCCATTTCAAATTTGTTTAAAATAATTTCATCGCCATGCCTCTTCTTTCATTCCTCATGCTTTCCCTTACCTGAAGGTTGTCTGGAAGAAATTGCTACAAGCAATAAGACCGCCTAAATTGTACTTATAGCAAATATATAAGACACTATCCTATGTAATTATGTTAATGGTGTGCAATAAAGTATTTTTATTATTATTGTTATTATATAGTAAACCGAAGTTACAATCACTAACCAATGTACATAAAAATCTGTTACTCGTTGTAGTAAATGACAATGTCAAGTTCTATGACTGAACACATTTGTTTATTTTGTTCGAAAATAAAAACACATATTTTTTAATTTTAATAGATTTAAACAATATTGGATGAGTCGATTACAGCTTACTTAAAGGCTCTATATTTAAATGTTTAACGTTGTTATTTCCTTTAATTATCATGATTACTTAAGAAGGATTTTAATTCGTTGCACATCTTAGGCAGTCCTTCCTTTACACCCAAAACTATAGTCTTTTATATATTAGTTATTGTTTAATTTTTGCTGCCTCTTGGTTCACTTTTACTCCACACGGTTTCGGGCTACATCCTCTGTGGATAAAGGCATAAGGGCATAAGGGGTGTCAAAATCAATCAAAGCTTGCGTGTTGTCGAACCTTTCCCTGGGCTAGTATCTGGTTTCCGCGGCTGTCCATCCATCATGTTTCGTGCGATCATACTAGTGCGTGCTGGATTGTTATCTTCACGCGATGTGACTGAATTTATTGTGACCACTAGTGTTTGAAGGATTCAAATAAAAGTCTGCCAAAGTTTGAAGGTTTACCATATGAAGTTCTTTTAATATTTTTTGTTGTATCTACTGCAAGTTGATTTATTATTTTTGTAATTCATTTCATCTTTACTCTATCATAATTTCCCACAGCTAGAAATTTCGGTAGTTTCAAGAGAATCAGATTCAGTAGGTTTTTTCTGGGTGAGCTCGCTCGATCGTCGACTCTGTCTAAGCCCATTTAGGTCTAGGCTACAGTAAAGGGCAAAGCCGTTACAAATAAATATTTTTTAGAGTGCTGGTTGAGAACTGTTTCTATAGCGTAGACGAGTTTACAAGATTTTGTCGTGACGGACACCTAAAGCGAATAGTAATTGATAATTGACATCTTTTTATTTATTAATTTTCAATGTGACAAAAGAATTACGTAATTAGTACTATATTATTATTAATATTATAATTTTAATGACTCTTAAATTTATATAATAATTTCAATGTTGACATTAATGTATACATTTATAATTTTACTCTCAAATTGTATGACTGACAGATAGTTTAGCATGACGACGAAATGTTTGCATATCGATAAATCGATGAAACACGCATGTTCACTCTTAATTTTTAAGAACCTGACAAATGTACTGTGTTTTATGCAAATAAATAATTATTCTATTCTATTCTTAAAAAAAACTATCTGTATTGTTTTGAAATTCGGCACTATACAAAGTCTTTTTGTCTTTTAACTCTATTCTACTTTGTTAAAAATTTTGTTTGGATCTTAGTGCAATGAGATGCTTTACTGGACCCTATTCAGTTCTGAATAAGTTAACTCAGATGTGGCATATGTTAGGGAGAGCTTGCCCAGAATCTCTTCATAGGAGACCCGTTTAATGTGAAAATTGATTCTATATTCGACTAATACACACTGCTTGTTCCACAGTGCAACACTGTGCGGAGTGTTGGTAGCCGTGTGCGCGGCTTGCTGGCGGCGCGCGCCCTCGCTCGACAAACCTGAAGACGCAACTTGCGCAGGAGTGTACACAGTCAGCGGCGACGCGAGACTCGCACAGGTATTTGCTTTACTACGAGCTCTTATGTATGGCAGAACGGATCTTGCAGTAAAAAGCCTTTGTTCTGCTCTGCTGTTTTGACACAGCGGTCTATGCGATGGCAAATTGGCAATGGCGACACGAGTTTCTATGTTTGTCCTAATAGCAGGCATGCTCTTCGAGTATTATAAAGCAGGCATTCGGCTGTTTGATGTACTTAATGAAAATGAGTGTTATTTTTATTTAAGCTTCAACTTATTGAAAACCTTTTTTTGATGTTATTATTTTCTTTGTTACAATTATCCTTCAATTATATGAAAAGCTGCTTACTATCGATTGCGTATTACTTGCAATACTCAACACATTCTATGTAAATACTTTAGTTACGAACTACGTATTTCGAAATAGAGGTATACTTTACGTACGAAAACAGTTGAATTATGCCGGTAAAATCGTATAGCAATGTCAGAGACACTTCAAGGAGTTGAACTTTAAATCACTCGACAATAGCTATTAATATTCAACTGTATGTGAATGTCGACTATTTCCAGCAAATTGAGTTAGTATCCAGTCTGATAGTGCCTCAACGAATACACGCGTTCTCGCTAGTTTGACGTAAAGGTCACGGGCGGACAAAAAGCTTTCTAATGTACGGTATTACGGCCCGGCTATTTCTGATACGGAGCACACGTGCTGTTTTTGTCATATGCCATATTGACATAAGGTTTGGTTATGCAATGGGAATGCCTTTTGTTGCTATATTCGCCACAGCAGAAATTCGGTTTCCTTAGGGTGTGTCAAAAAAGTCAAAAGTCAAAAATTATATATTCAATTTAGGAGACAATATGCCAGTTATTAACGTCAATAATTAGTGTAATATCAATCAATTATGGTCCATATGGGGCTAGAAAAATGTATCTTTATCTATTGGGCCCTACTAGCGCTTCGGGACAAGACACAGACAATTTGGCAAGTGCTGAGCAGAAACGCCGGAACAAACACAGTCACTGTACCTACCACCTACCTGTAGCTGCCACAAAAATGATACAAATAAAAAAAGCAGGTCAGTTTGGTGCAAGCTGGACTGTCCATACACTCTCGTAATTAAAATAGTCTTGAATTTAATAATACCCCTTCGACATTAGGGTAGTTTTGACATGTAACTTATTTTTTGTATAGGTACTTCGATAACATTATTAGGTATAATTATTATTTTGTTTTTATAGTGTTTTGTCACTATACAAACTGAATAATATAAATAGCAAATTGCACTTGTAAAAAGCAACTTTGGCTGCTGTGACAGACGAGGAATCGAACCCCGTGTCTTACGCAATCCGCCCGTGTCTTACGCAATAGGCATACGCCCGGATTGCGTAAGACACGGGGTTCGATTCCTCGTCTGTTACAGCAGCCAAAATTGCTTTTTACAAGTGCAATTTTCTATTTATTATTAGGTATATTATTGAAAAAATTTACACAATTTCCCAAGAATGAATTCATTGTTTTGGCTAACCTGTAGTTTGGAATGACAATTTTGTTTTTATATCTTGAGTTAAACGAATAAATATCACATTTTTTTCATGGAAAGATCTATTTTTTGCGTACGTACATGATATTATCAAATATGTATTGAGAAGCGACAGTGAGGATGTTATAATTTCCTTAAAGAATTCTCTCAGGGATTCGCGGGGACTAAGTTTGTAAATGGCACGAATGGCTCTTTACTGTAAAATAAAGATGGTATCGATGTCCGCAGCAGAACCCCACAAGAGAAGACCATAAGACATTATACTATGAAAGTAACTAAAATACGTGTGAATTATCTTACATGAACGGGTCAATGAAAGTTAATCTGTCTTTGTTCACGCCAGAATGCTTGCACGTGTTTTTCTACTTTTGACTGTGTGACTGAATTTTCTAACGCTGTTCTTATATAATTAATTTCAAAGTTGGCTTATTTTATTTGCGATGGCACCAGCTCCTGGCCATCTTAAATTCTCAATCATCATTTACCGACTCCAAAAATAAATTCTAAAATGAAGTCCTTTCTTGTATAGAGTCATAAGTTGATTTCAGACTTTTTAATGCATTTTGTTTTAAAAATCGGTTTTAACTTTTTTTGTAAAAGTAATTTACTTTACATCATACAATCAAACCTTGGAGTCATAAGTATTTGGGCCTTCTGCCTCTCTCTACTCGAGTAAGTCATCGGCATGGAACTGACCACGGATTCTGATATTGGTTTTTGTTGAGTTTATGTAGGCTGCCTTAAAGTACAAAGGAGTTGTGGTTCTAAAACGAGTAAAGGGCAATGATATTATAATATTCATCTCAGAAATAACTAAACCATAAACATGATGTCTTGTGTATAAATGACAGACAGTTAATTTAACATAAATAAAGTTGCAGTGAAAATTAAAAAATGTTGCCTGCTTTAAATACCTTAACGGACGATCCAATCCAGATTTGCATTATCAAATAATCCATTCCATTTGCTTTGGACGTGCATCCGAATCGAAACAAAGGGTTCCTCCGAATTCAAGCGTAGTTAATTAATCCAATTTGTGTAATTATCTCACCTAATTGTCCGTTAGCTAACAGCCATTATTGAATGTAAAAGGCTTCATGAGTTTTCCGACGAATGGCCTGTAGGTGTGTTCACTTAAATCCTTACGAAATAATAGCGGCAATCCGGGTTTGCACGAACGCAATGCAGCCTATGTCACTTAGTAATAGTACTTATTTGAGTAAGAGATTGTCATTCACACAAACATTTATTTGAGTAAATGACAAGGGTCAGTAAATGAAAAAAGAATTCTCTTTAGCATTGATTTGTTTGCCATATTCAGTTACATAAGATTTGAGTATATAAGATTTTAAAAACATATTTTATTCATTCAAATCTCTGTTTTCAAACAATGTGAAATTGCATTTACATCAGGTAAATCTCGGTCAAAGGTGCTTGGCATAACGGCGATGTTCGGAGAGGAAAAACTAGAAAATTGGCCTTTTGACCATTCATTCCTTTGCCTATTTCTAAGCTCTATTATTAGGTATGCATTTAACATTTTATTAAGTTATCTTGTCCTGTTTCACTCCTTTTATTTATACCAGTATTTTTTGAATTTTAATTCAGGCGGGTTGTGTTTAAACGAATGTCGTCATTGCAGACTTCAATTAAAAGTAATACAAAGATTAATTAGTGATCGTGTGACACATGATAAAAAAGTGTTTTGTTTTTAAATATAGCTGTAAATCGTCCTATGAGAAAGCACTATGTTACATAGATGATTAAACAAAAAAAAAACAAATGTAAACACCATAAGTAAACACTGGATCAAATGTTTATTGAATTTATCTGATAAGTAATTTTAGAGATTAACTTTATTTTCGATTCCCTAAAGCATTCTAGTGTGAATACTACAAACTTTCATAGGACTTTTACTACTAAACTATAACTGCAAATCATGTTTAGCCAGTATTCACAACTCAACATCAATGATAAAGACAACTAATGAAACGTAGATACGGTATAACATTAATGGTGAACCCAACTAATGAAGGCTAAAGATAGATCTCAGGACCAAATTAAACTGTCACCACTCTCACAGCGGAATCAATCACAGACTTTACTTTACAAGCAGTTTCTAAACTACCCGTAAGGAATGAACGGAATTAGTAACCTCAACTTTCTTCTAGAAACATGGGTCGAAATATGCCACAAGAATTTGACTTCCATAAAAACTACACGGGTCATGTGACCGATTTAGTATGGGTAGTTTATTTTGTGTTTTTTTACCTATGTTTTGAGGAGGAAGTTGAGGAGAAGCTTATTTCATTCTTAATGGCGAGTTTTGACACCTTGTATTGTGTTGATTCCGTAGTTACTTCAGAATCTTCAGATGCATTTCTTAGTTCTGGTTCAGGGGGCAGATTTATCGTATTCGAAAATAGTTCCCCGATCGAATTTTTACTGCTCAAGAAAAAATATACTGATTTCTCAGGGTCACGATTAGTGTTGAAAATGACTATCGTGACTGATTCAGACTGACTGTCATTTACGGTCAGCCTGATTCAGTCAAAAACGGTTATTAACTGTGAAAAATGAGTCTAGATTAGTCACAAGTTCTTTTTTTATGTTGGCTTAATCTAGGAATTTTCTTATTCCTGAATGTTAGATGGCAATGATTGTTAGCAAAGACAATAAAAAGTCATAATGAGTAATCAAAACTAATTCACACTAAGACACAAAATGTGATTTAACTTTTTTTTCGTTGCGATAACTGAGCCAGGAAATTTAGATTCACGGTTTATCGCATACGGTCAAATTGACTGAAATTGACAGGTTTGACCGGTCAGATATGGTTTATGACAAATGTTTACTTGTGAGATATAGTCATATTACAACACTATTTACGATAACTTTGTATTTCCATTCCGTTACGTAAGTTTTTTTACGTGTGGATATTGTACTTGTTTTTCCGTCAAACGATTTTACGAATTACCAAACGAAAAAGGTTCGATTGTCGCGAGAATCATTGCCCTGTTCCTTTGATAACGCGCGCATATCGCGCAGTGTAGTTTGCGATGGGATGTTTCAAGAATGTGTCTGCATGCACCTGAAGATATTCAAGGCATGCTTTGAGTGCATTCTGATGAACAAGCTTCTCGGTATGCTTTGGCTTGTTACACTGGTTATGTTGTCATAAGCTGAGTTATAATGTTACTTACGTTAAAGGGATGAAATTTTGGAATCCTACGAATAATATTACACATATCAATGTTGCTTAATGATACATTGTGTCAGTATATGTACATTTAAATAGAATAAATGATGCAAGCTACAATTTAAATAGTAAAAATACGTGGAGGGGTATTTTTCCGCATTTTGCCCGCGTGGTCTTCACCACAAGGTGTCAATGCGGACTGTCCCTTTAAATTCAACCTCACGTTTAAAGTAAACAACCTTAAAGAATTCTTTAGTACCTAAACCATTAAACTAACTAAATATCGAAAACTTAGAAACCAAACTGTGGTAAGCGCCGGAGTAAGTCGATTATAAAAAAAAGCTATCTCGCTATATCAAGCTCGTCATGAGAGTAAATATAATGTTTGCAGTAACATTAACGACTTTATTTAAAAAAAACTAGGCAATTTCACCTACATAAGTTTCATAAAGTGAATTGCCATTTTGCCGTGATATTCATTATTTAACACAGTCCTAAGCCTCACGGATACTTAAGCATGAACCCATGATGTTTGGAAAAAAGTTTATAAAAAAAAAATGCACTTCTCAATTTTCGTCTTGATTATGACGTCTTTAGCACAATTAAAGTAAATTAACGTAAACTCTTTAACCGGTCGCCTTTCGCGCCGGCCGAAAGGCTTCAGCGATATAGCTCATTAAGTCTAATCCAATTGCCTTTCAGCTAATTAGAAGGCTACGTGTCGTCGGTTTTTAGTCAAGATACGCTTTACGCTTGAATGTCAAGGTTTTCGATAGAAAATTTATAAAATAAGATTAGTTTTAGGTTTCAAAATCAACAGAAAACTAAACTCATCGTAATGCTATATTAACCGCAAGAAACGTAAAACAGTTGTTAAACTACATACCTACGAAAACGTATTGAAAACTGAACAATTAGAGCCAGACCAAACTTGTTATTTTTAACTATAAAAAAATCAGATTATAAACAAGTTTTTATGTAAATGACGTAAAAAAATCAAAATTAACGTAAAATAAATCAAAAAGTATTAAAATTATTATTTTGTCGAAAAGTGTCAAACGTTAAATACACTTTTGTTTAATAAAAGCTTGTCGCGATATTTATTTTCCTAATTTTCAAAAGACATTATTTTTGTTAGTTTGTCAGGCATATCTCGAACAATTTATAAAATGTATATAGTGTCAAAGGTACATAGTACTAAATTGATAAGTTTGATTTGATTTCATAAAAAGTTTATTTTCATCTTTTTAGGTCCTTAAATAAAAGCTTGTTTTCAAAAGATTTTTTTTTAAATTAATTATTTTTGTTATTCATGTTTTGCTTAGCAAACCTTTTTATATTGATACCTTTTATTGTGGTAGTGCAGAAAAAAATATAAGTCCGCCATCTTGGATCATCCGCCATGTTGCTCAGCTCAATCGGTTGAAGTTAATTTCAAAATTAAGTTGCACGATTCCACTCGGACATACTTACATTGCAAGTTAAATAAAAGCTTGTAAAATATTAACCTAATAAGTTTTTATTTAATTTTTTTATTTTTATTGTAAAGGGACAACAACAGCTTACAAAAAATATAATATTTCATGATAGGTTACTTGAATAGCCAATAACAGTTGACCACGATAATGTTAACATTGTTTAGATGAGGAGATGGACAAATCATTAGCGGTAAGCAGAACGTTAAGACGATAATTATAATAGCATTATATGTGTAGACCTAAAACATGACATTATTCGTGCGTATAACGGTGGTAAGTAGTGAATGACGTAGCACGGATCCTATGTAACTATCATAATATGCATGCATGCAATTTTAGTTTTTGTTTGAAAATACAGGTACCATTTAAACACTGAACGAAACGTAGAAAATAACAAACAATATGAAGAGCTCTAGCATGGACATTGCATCCTATTGAATAAATATTTTCTCGCACAAAATACATTTACTGACCACTTTATTGGATGAGTAGGTAATTTCAGGGTAATTGTATACAATATACATTTATATTTGAAATACCACAAATTAATGATGACGATAGAATGGAATCAAGACTTTAACAAAGGCATGCATTATGAAAAAGATGTATTAAAAATTAACGGTAGAGGCAAAGCCGCGCCTAGCTAGATAATTTATCTGTTTTTCGCTTTCTAAAGATAGAAACCCGATGAGAGCCCCTAATGCGGTTAGCGATGAGGCCTCGGTTCTGATTAGTTTGAAAATGCAGAACTATTATAGTTGATATTCATATTTTTCAATTTTAATCTAACTATTTTTTTTCTGTTTTCATAATAAAAAATATGTTTTGGATTACACAGACTTGCTGTTCAATAACAAGCATATGTCAAATTATTTCTAAAATCTCGACTTTCGTAGTAGCTGACTTTGTTAACCATACATAGACTAGTGTTTCTATAGTTGTCTGGACTCCGACCTATACAGCAATGGTATGCAATAGAGTATCGGGTAGTAAAGTTTTCGGGTACAAAAGAGGGGAATTAGCAGCCGTAGCGCTGTTGGATCGGGCGATGTATCATTCTAAATTTCGCAGTCCACTAACGTTGAACTACTATTACTTGCGTATGAAACTGACACCACGAAGAAACTTCATGCCACATGAATTTGATGCCTCTTGTCATCAACTCACGTCGTGTCGACGTCACGTCATTGAAAAACGGTTCCATATTCGACATTCAAATTTCAAGGAAGACGTCGCAACCTTAGGATACTTTTCGAATTTTTTTTTGCTTGCCATAGCTTCTCTGGAGGTATACGTAGTAATAACAATTAATATTTGCCCTGCTAATTAAACTGCCCACTTAATATTTGCTTGCGACATTCAGGTGGAGTCCTCCCTTCTAATTCCAAAAACTTTGTACCAAGTCTTAGCATCGTACTAAACTATTAATCGACCAAATTAAAAATATGGCGTAATCATGGCATTAAATATTGAAGGTACACTTTTCTAATCAGTTGGGTGATTTTATTGTGGTTTAAACATGGAAATATCTTCTTTGAATTAAGGGGGATAATACAGGGTGTTGTGACCAAAAGTCAACGACGAGCGACTCAGGGGTGGCTCTACAAATGATACTGATGCCAAAAAATATATATATAAAATATTTTTTCTGAAATGGAAAAAGCCCACAAAATTTTTTATTATGCGGTACAGCGATCGAGTTAAAACTATCAACACCAGGTAGCCTCTTCGTAGATTACTAGCTACGGCGTAGTAGATAGATAGATAACTCTTTATTGCACATGATAAGTACTTTTTGTAGTACTTCGTAGATAAACGCTAGCTACACGCTAGGGTGCGAGTTTTCTCATTCGTTTTGTAATTTTTTTGAATGTTGCGTAGAGGTTTTCTTGTATAAAACTTGCTTAGAATTTAAAGAAATCATTTTTTTAGAATAAGCATAAGTCATATTATCGTACCTGAGTTGGATGCCACTGACCAAAAACAACATCCTGTATGTACCCGTAGTTAGGGAAATGCTGGCATAGAGACAAACTACAGCAGCGACGAGGCTGCGGCTCCACTAACGCGTTTACCGGCGCGCGCGCTTCCGGCCCAGGATTGTGTTCCGCCGCCAATTGCCGCACCACAACACCCCAGACCTTCAATTTGTGATGTTTTTGTATTTAGAATACGAAGCACAACACTTATTGTAAGCCATTGAGAATGAACAACACGTTTAAAGAACTTTTTTGTTTTTTTTAAAGCTTTTTTGAAGTTAAAATTGGCTATGGAGGTATTTTAAGTCTAGTCTTGTGCCCGTAGCGCAGCGGTAGCATTGCTTTGATAGTGATACCGAAGTTAAGCAACCTACGGTGCGGTCGTGGTGTAATGGCTAAGCACGCTGGGCTTAGGTGTCGCCGCCGGGTTCGATTCCCGGTCGGGTCAATTTAGAAATCATAATTTTCTATATTGTCTCGGGTCTGGGTATTGTGGTACCACCGTTGTGTCTGCTTTCCATAACACAAGTGCATTGGCTACTTACTTTGGGATCAGAGCAATGTATGTGATTGGTGTCCAATATTTATTTATAAAAAAAAAACCGCCACTAACCAGCACTGACTTCGCGTGGAGGAGTATGGCTCAAACTACTACATTGTTAAGGTTAGGTCTTTGCCCAGCCGTGGGGTGTTACAGGCTAACTTTACTAGTATTCGTTCACAACCGGTCACTGCGGAAATCCGAGAGGGAGGCCCATGTTCAGCAGTGGAAATACTTTGGCTGATAATGATGACAAGTATTCATTATACAGGATACCATTGATTTTTCAACCTTTTCGGAATCTACTGAGAAACATTAATACAATCTTCGATATCGTCAACGCGTTGCATTTGTTTTCAAAAAGCACAACTTACCTACTTGACTTTGATTGAAGGCAAGTATTAATGTTCTGGTTACCGCCATGCTGACTTCCATCCATTAATGTTTTAACGTAAACCGGTTCTTTTTCGTCTTATTTCACTTAATTTAGATTTTAGTTCTCATAATTTCAACTTGATTAAGGTTTTAGGATATGTAATTGGGTTCTAAACGAAAAACTTGTCGAATACTTTGTTTGAAATGTCTGAAACCATGCGTGGTTTTTCGTCCCAATGCAAAACCAACTTCTCAGAGACCACAAAATCATGTTTTCTCGCAAGATTGAATGCAAACAGAATTTCCGCCCGCCCCAGACCGTTAGGCGGTAATTCCGAATAAATAAAGCGTTTTCGATTATTTCGTTTACAACATTCGAATAAGGAAATAGCTTTATGTGATTTATTATTCAGTGGAAGCTTTGTCCGCGGCTAGCTCCACTGACAATGCCAATATGTTGGGCTAACATTTTAGTCAATACAAATAAAACTGTTTCGCGTCATTTATTATATGAATCGCCTTTTTTATGATGCTGTTTTGATTAACTATTTTCAGATCCATGGATCAGAATATTTATTTATGATCATAAATAACTATACCTACAAAAAAGAAATGTATTAATTTGAAACAAAAAAATCATTAAAGTATTACTCGGCATGATGTCACGCGATTTTCTCCTCTAGTAAAGCTTGTGAAATTCCTAAGAACAAGAATGCAGTATTAACAGGCAGCGTTACGAAAATAGGTTCGCTGAACGTGCTACGGGCCGTAGTAAGTTATTTACGCCTTGCTACGAGACTGCTACGAAGTTTCGTAGCGATCCTAGTGGGTATTCAAACTAAAGACGTTTTAAGTTTGAAAACGTTAGATCATGATTTGTTGAGAGGAAAATGAACGAAAATGCGAATAACCCTTATATAATACATACTTAAGCTTCGCCACAGTTGAGCAAAAGGGAAACTAGTATTAAGTTTCTCTTTTGCTTTAAAGTTTGTTTGTTTGAACGCGCTAGTCTCAGGAACTAATGGGCCGATTTGAAAAAATATTTTTGTGTCGGATAGCCTTTTTATTGAGGTGGGCTTAAGGTTTTAAAACATCACCCTGCGACGTAAGGGGTGGAAGCACACTCCAAACAGTATCGATATCAGATCGCTAGTAAAATGAATAAAGTTTGTTTGATTAATGCAATGATAAAATTGTAAAATCTGATTAAATATTACTGAAAATACCTATAAAAAAATCGTTATGATTTGGATTTTAAAGAATCTATTTTTTTACTAACAAATAATGACTTCATAGTTGAAGGTCAACCCCACTTGCTACAATTGGACAGCTATTTTGATCTTACACCACCCTGTATAATAAGAAGTAGAAGTTCAAAATATGTTGTATAAGTCTAAACTAACCGTCCGTTCCGCGTATTTTCCACAGCCCATACACAACCATTGTCACCCTCGAATGACTAGAAAACCCGCAACCCTCTTCCAACGAATCATACCAATTGAATACTCGGTTCAGGCTCCGAGCAATTACTTCTAATGCGATTTTTATCAGTTGCCCGACAAATGATCGGGGCCCCGAGGCGGCGAGCAAAATTATTATTGTTGGCCTGGGAAATCTTCTGCGGAGGATACCATGAAAACTTGATGGGCGCGCCGTAATGACGAAGTACAGTATGCGTGAATTAGAATGAATTAGTTATGCTGCTGGTTCGTAATAGAGAGCTGATCATAGGATTGGGTATTTTGTGTGTTCACAAATAGCAGGGCAAGCAAATAAATGTAATAATAATAAATAATGAATTTATTTCTCACCACTAACAAGTAGGTATCAAAAGTTAACAAATAATTTAGTTTTTCTATTGACAATCACTTGTTTGTGAAGACTGGTGACCTATAGTAAGTAGGAAATACTTGTGTTACAGACCGCCGTTTCTACTCCTAACTTAGTGTGAACATTAAATCTACAGTGAATTATTAATTTAATTTCTAAAAGTCCTGCTTCACAATGTCTTAATAAGTCCTGGTTAGCGTTATTTGCACAAAAGGAAGATACAAGATGGCATTGGTTAATGCTAATTTGACTATAGTGAAACAGGCCTCAACATCATAAACTCTATTTTAAATGACTAAAATATACGAATTCAATACACATTTAATTAATATTAATAATACCCCCTAGCCGATTTCGACTACGGTGGCCAGTCAGTCAGATGCATATTTATTCATTTAAGGGGTGATTGTTCAATGGTCAGATAATCCTTCTCAAACTAAGGCTTCAGTTTAATTAGATAGTGACGAATCGAATGGTAACAAAACTTTTAAGAACGAACTCTATGTAGGAAGTACTGTTGCGTGATCGATAGTTACCTCAAATAGTGGTTAAAAGTCGTTATCATTGGTTTAAAAATTACGAAAGTGCATGCTTTTAATTCGAGTTACCTTAACCGATGTGAAATTTGCTAAAGGCATATAAGGTCACCTCGGATTAAGTGAATATATATTAAGGGCCTATTAAGCACAATAAATGAATATTTTTTTCCAGAAAACACTTCGATTTTATACGCTTTTTTTGAGTTTATTAAAGATTAAGACAATACTCCTTGCATATGTTATTTTTTATTAATTAAGGTTAAGATTAGAAACCTATAAGGCTTTGGCAATGAAATGAAAGAGGTGAGGCTAATGACGTAGATAACTTTTAAAATTGACATGGTGATGTTTTTTAAAATTATATTTTCTTTGTAAGAGAAAAAAAAAACTCTTTTTTAAAAACAAATCCTGTTTCTATGATGAATAAAAAGACACAAACAGTTAAAATTTATTTACTTAACACGATTTGACCTTATATCAGTCGTTAATATTAAACCGATGGTAATAAAGATAATTAACTATAAGTTAAGTTTACTATCGATCACGAAATCGGGCCTAACGTGATAAGGTCATCAAACTGAAGTAACCTAGCCGTAGTCGTAAAAACTTAGTCCATGATATAGTCATGTAGGAGCTGAAGTACTCTTCAAGTATGTTTTTGAATAATTAACACTAAATTTGTAGAACTTGACGAGGAAACGTGATTTTAGGCTGACAAGGGAAATCTAAACTGATCCGTGTAATATTTGAGCTAAGGTCGTAGTTATAAACATTTGTAGTCTTAAATTTGAACACGAATATTTCTGTAGGACACTTTAAGCAGGCACATATTTTTAGGTTAGTTACTCGACGCCTCTGGAATCGAGGGTTTTGCCTGCCAACTAGATTTTTTCTACAGAGGTCTATATTAAGATTAAGAATTCGTTATCAAAAAGACCGACATAAAAGGAAGAAAATGAATTGATTTGACCCAAAAATAATTAGATAACATAAACAAATTGAAATTTAAGATACTTAGGCCGAAAAGGCACCCCCCGCTCAGGATTGGTCGTGGCAGCAGCAGAACGCATACCACGACGCTGATTTTCAGCAAGTGCCTTTGTGAGTACAAACAAAATAGACATTCAAAATGATTGTGATAAAATAACATGTAAAAAAAGCATCTTCATGAACTATGGTAAAAGTATAAAATAATTAGTTAATAAATGTTCTATCATTCGAGTAATTATAAATATATAAGTATATTGTGACAAAAAAAATAGTATAATTTAAAATTGCATTCAATCATGTAATTCATATATATATAAAATAAACTGTGAATTACCAAATAACATAGTTCAGGCTTTCGGGTCACCTTGGTGAGCTCAATGTGAGCTCTGCGATGCCGCTATAGAAAATAATATTCATACCCACTGCACGATTATTCGCGATCATATTCGCAAAACACAGCACTAAAAAGACGATGGCCTAACTGTAGGTAAAAGTTATAACTTCTACTTGGATTAGATTTATTATTTATTTGTAGGGACGACAGCACGTCAAGATATACAACGCGGTATTTTACGCAGTTGTAATAAGGGTCAGTTTTCAACAAAAAAATATACCTGATGTGCTAGCGACTGTACTTACGCGTTTTTCCTTTCGCTTATTTACAGCTCCAACGTAAACAGTTTTAATCTAGGCATATAAGAATGTTTTGGTTGAGTGTCCTAAGCGCTCTTCATTTTGCTAGAGAATTTTCGGCAAATTTTAGAACGTCTAGTCATGAAACTTACCAAGACCTTAGACCAAGTACCTCGCCGTTCACACTTTTGCAGTGAGAATTTTACGGTTTATCTTATGTTTGAGATCTCTCTTATCTCTCTCTCTATTTTACAATACCAAAACCACAACTGATTAAACTTTGCACAACGGCATTAAGTTCGCTGATTGTACAAATCACAGAGAAATAAAATAAAATAAAATAATATACACTTTTAGCGTAGTATTATTCTCATACATCTTTAAACGTGAGTTAAGTTAGACAGGCTTTAGTCAGAATAACGAACCTGTTAGAACCATAAGTGCTTTTAGTCGTTGTTTAAAGATTCATATAACTTCGTTACATCTCAGCACGATAAAACATTGATCCACAATTTTACTGCGAGATATCCACAAACGATTTGATCTAAACTGTGATAGCAACCGTATTCATCCTATCTTATTTCTTTTGCGCCAAACCTTTTCCTACAGGTACCGTGTTTTCATTTTTCGCTGACGCTTCATGCTTCGAATTGTATGATGAAGCATTTAAAAGATAGAGCACGCTTTTCCAATTGACCTTCCAAAGATTTCGGGTGGTCTTAAATTTCCGGTTTTCATTGAGCCAAAGCCAAGCGGTAATTTTGAAAGATTGACATTATTTGTATATTTTTTCAAACTAGTAAAGGCAAATGACACCATACAATTTGCATTGAAATATACCTTAAACAAACTCAAAGTTTGTTTCATGAAACATAATTATTTTAAAATTTGTTTATTAAACACATATTTGACGATAATCTTTCTCGTATTTGTTTATGAGTAAAAAGATGTCCCCAGCGGCTCCGTTTCTCTAACCAATCGTACAACATCAAAAAATTTATTTATTTAGTGGTTTTGACTTATCTAATTTTGACGTTTCACAGTCATAATAAAGTAATGCAACGGGGCTATACAAAAGCGTCTGTATTGTGTAGAAGTTCTATGGTAGCACAATCTAGCGGTTTAGTTAAATCCTCATTCGGCTTAAACTAGCAACTTTCGACAGCTCGGCACCAAAATCAAAAAAATCAAAATCAAAACAATATTTATTCAATTTAGGACAAAATATGCCACTTATGAACGTCAAATGTACAGTGAAAAATAAAATAAGAATAATTGTGCCCTGAAGGGGCCGAATCATGTCTCCTTATCTTTTGGGCCCTACCAGCGCTTCGAGACAGAACACAGACAATTAGGCAAGTGCTGAGAAGAAACGCCGGAACAAACTCAGTCACCACTGTTCATCTGTTAGGTGTTTATTTGCTCGTCAGCGCTAAATAGCGCCAGAATTTATAGGGATGTCTATTTTATTGTTAACTCTTTATTAGTAATATAAAAAAAAAACTTAAAACTTTCTTGTGGCAAGGTGGCTAAGATGCTGGCTGCGTTGTCGCATTGCCTATTTCAAGCGTATTAAAAAAAATACGTACGGTCTAGGTCTTTGCCGTGTTATCACTTTCACACAAGACATAAAAACAGACGTCAATTCAAACTAAAGACGACGCGATATGTAGGCGATTTTGGCTCTTAAGGTATTAAGGCGGTTGTGATCTCAATAGTAGGTACGTAGGTAAAGCTAGTATCATAAGAAGCTGAGTACGTCTTATGCACTATGTCAATGTAAAAAATTAGTAATTCTACTCATAATTCTCTTGGAAACTAACACATTTCTAACTTTGTCATGACACATTAATTAAAGTGCTTATGAATGAGACTTATGAATCAATATCTTTGTTACGTGTGAAAGCGATTTTTTTCTCTATGGGAAAGCTTAAAACCGTATCCTTGATACTTAGATATTTAAATATTCATTACGAATATGGATTTTCCGATTCCATATGACATTTATCTTGTTGTCAAGGAAATAATAAATATATGAATGTACAAGTAACGATGATATTTAATTTAAAACATTCAGTTAGCTTTAACGACAAATGACAATAAAATACTACAAAAGTTTTAACTAAATAATTACACAGACCTAGTTTTGAGTAGTAGCCCTAACGAAGTGACCGCAGGCCTGCCGGTCGGTGGACTAGTTTATTGTCTATTCATTTGGTTAGTACCTACCTATTCAAACTCAAGTACATACTCAACCTATTTATAAATATAAAGTTGAAAACATACAGCCTTACCACAAAAAAATAAACAAGGTTTGAAATGTTGCAATTTTAATATCTATTTACAATATTCTCCTGTACCCATAACAATCTCACTGCATGGTCTAAACAGGTATGACTGGGAGAGAATGCTATTAGCATTAAGTCCACCTTTTGTATCTACATTTTTATTTGTGCAATAAAGTTTTTAAATAAATAAATAAATAAGGCCGATAGGTACTCTTTAGTTAGTAAGATCATAAAGTTAAACTATTTTGTCTGAAAATTATACATTTTTATTTTTCATTTATTAAGCATTTAAAATACTAAAACCAATGTAACGTCTATAAGACATTGACAAAAACCACTGAGACATGTCTGCAATGACGCTCAGCCTTATACGTCTCTAAATATATTTTCAACTCACTTGCTCAAAACGACGTTTTTATTCCACCGATTTTTGGCTCATAATCAAAGATATTAACCACGCGTGCTTTTTTATTATATTATTGCACTAGTGCTTTTAGTTTATTAACCCGAGCAGTTTACATTTGTACCTAGTACAAAGTCGTAAAGTAAGAAGAAGAAGCGATATAATTTAGTCGGGTTATATAATACTTTTATTTTAGCAACAAACAGTATTTATGCGAAAAATAACAATATCTACATATTTATTTCAATAAATGGTAAATCCAGATTTATTACTAAAAATAGCTCAAATTAATTTAACATTTTCTGTGATTTGTGTTTTAAACACGAATTATTACATTTTTAATCGTGGCTTTTGGCCGATCTAGTTCGCGCCTAAGCCTTTTGCGCGTGCATCGGTATCGCGGCAAGAATAAAAAAAAACGCGCCATTTTTCGTAAATAATAATTGTCGGCTGTGACGAAGTTTGGATTAATTATGAAGTTTAATATTAATGAAAATGTCAACTTCAAGTGAAGAAAATGAAGAAAACCTATTTTTAACTCCGCCGGACATACGTATCGAGGCGAAAAACGCGTGCGAAAGTCTTTGCCATCAAAATCGAGTGAAATGTATTTTTACTGTTTTAATAATTAAAAACTTAGTAAATGAAGAGTCTTGTTTTTTCCTCGCAAGTGTGTTGAAAAACGTCGTATGAAACACGTGTGCCTGTGACCATAATATACGCGGCTTTCTTATGGCGCACTCGCTTCCGCTCGTGCGTACACAATATCGCCTTGTATGTAATGGTCAACTTAGCACACTTGTATCACAATGTACTATTAATACATTATATAATAGATTAAATATTTTTATATTATTAATTAAATATCTAATGTTGCACCATTAATTAGCAGTACCCTATTCAAATACAAATAAATTATTCTATTCTATTCTATTAAGTAACTTCCATTATAATTAATAACATAAATATTGCAGGTGCATTCTGTTACGAGGGTCAAACTGAAAGTTCTTAGAAAATCAAAAACTGATTACATTAGCCAGTTATTAGTTTTATTATATCTTTTCAAAATATTGTCCATTGACGTCAATACACCGCTGCATGCGATGGAACCACTGGGAAAAGCACTTTGCCCACTCGTCCTTAGGGGTCTCTTCAATGGCATCGCGATACGCAGCCACCGCTTCTTCAGCATTCATAAACAGCTTTCCTTTAAGTTTTTCTTTAATTTTTGGAAATAAATAAAAATCACAAGGCGCGAGGTCGGGGCTATACGGCGGGTGACCCAGTAATTCAACGTTTGATGTCGCCAAATAGTCGATCGTTCGCTTGGCGGTGTGCGACGAGGCGTTGTCGTGGTGAAGGAGGATCCTACTGCGAGGTCGTTTCTCTCGAACTTTTTCCAAGACAAGTGGCAAACTATTGTTAGTGTACCATTCTGCAGAAACTGTATTTTGATCCTCTAACACAATTGTTGCGAAATGACCTATCCTTCCAAAGAACGAGGCCACCATTTTTTTTCCCGCACTTCGATCTCTCTTCACTTTAGTTGGCAACTCCTCGAAAGGAAACACCCACTGAGCAGATTGTCTTTTGGTTTCAGGATCATAACAGTAAATCCAGCTTTCGTCACCTGTTAGTATGTCGAACACAGCATTTGAGTCACCTCCGTTAAATCTTTCAATCATTTTACGGCACCAATCCACACGATGGAGTTTTTGAGCCTTAGTCAAATTATGAGGTATCCACCGGGCGCAAAGCTTCCTGACCGCTAAATGTTCGTGGAGGATTTTGTGCACTTGACTCATACCGATGCCTAAGCTTGTCCGAATCTGCTGATAGGTCACACTTTTGTCAGTCTCTATCATACGCCGCACAACACAGATGTTATTTTCAGTCGTCGCCGTAGAAGGCCGTCCCTCACGTACATCATCAGTGAGATTAGTGCGACCACGTTTAAACTCATTAAACCAGTTGTAAACAGTCGCACGAGATGGGGCTTCATTGTGAAAGGCCAATCGTAGTCTATCATAACTTTCTTGTTGACTTAAATGACAGCGAAAGTCATAAAAAATCATTGCACGAAAATTTTCTCGTGTTAAATTCATGTTGACGTGACACAGACAATTTTCAATTTGCCGCCAAATCGTAAAACAAATGACAAATGAATGAAATATATACTCAGTAATATTGGCAAAGAGTTCTATTTTCAAATTTTAGAATATTTTTTTTATTATATTGTTTATAAGTGGCCAATTCTAAGAACTTTCAGTTTGACCCTCGTATGTTAAGTAAAAAGACTTTTGTTTCGTTTTGACTGTGCAATACTCTATGATCTTTATGGTCGTTTAGTTACTAATATGCAATTATTTGCAGTTATATATATATATATGCAGTTTATTTTACTAAGCGATCTACAACCAACTACCTTCTACGTACACGCTGACACATTTTGTGTCACAACTATTCTCATCTTGAGTAAAAAAAAACATAAACCACTGGAAAAAAAAGATATCTGATCATTTGTTTTTTTTTACTGTTGTGTATTTATTTTTATGGTATATTTCTTGGTGAAGTAACACCACCTAATTATTGCATAAAAAAACAATAAACCGCTTTCAAAAATTTACTAATTTTGGACGCCGGTTTATTATTTTTTTAAATTTTATTTTATTTCATTATTTTTAGATATTATCCAATTACCTACATCTCAAAAACTTCTGAACTAATTTTGATGAAACTTACTTTACCCTTAGTTGGAATATAGCTAATTGAACTAAACAAGAATCATCTCGCTATGATTTCTTGTTTTCGAGACATCCTTGGAAAAACATACAAATATACTCTTACAAACATACATAGACTTACGAAATTTTGCACACGTGTTGAGAAGCCTTAATACATAGATCAACATCCTAAAATATTATTACATTCTAACGATATCACAAACATACACATTGATTTTTGATAACATCCTTTTTTAGAAGTCGATTATAACAGTATAAGCATTGCTTGACGGGGTTGTCTGTTTATTTTTGAATTCTTATTTTAAAAGTCAAAGCGCTGAAGGCAATTAGACGTAGAGGATTAAGCACAGCGAAAACGTTTTAACTCGTCGCCACTTTAAAACTAGACGTGTTTGCCTAAATATTTTATTCGTTCGTTTTGGGCAACATCCTCTAATGTTGACTCAGACTCAGAGTTCACTGTAACGCGAAACATACAAATAAATGGGATTTATCCCTTTCAATTAACGTCGAACTAAAAATGAACGATTGAGAAGAATTTTTAGGAAACGTAATAAAATCTAGAAGGTTATTGTGAAAGGCGATTCAAATTAAAAGTCAGCTTACGTGTGTATTAAAGGAATTTACATAATAGAATTTAATTAAACCAAGGCCACAAGTATGGGTAAAAAATTGCTAAACCACATAGATTTATAACATAAGTGATTTTGTGATGGCAGTTTTATTTGCAACAAATGATAAAACCGTGTAAGTTGACAGTGATAAATCATGACGTCATTCTCGATTTATATGGACAGTCCGTTTTTCTTTGCTAGTCGAAAAATGTAAACAATCTTTTTAAAACTTTAAAATAAAATTCATTTGCTAATTGAATTAAAAAGGTGTCATTGCTTAACGATGAATTACCTGTGTAGTTGGTGAGTTTTGTGTTTATTTAATCTGTACTAATATTATAAAGATGAAAAGTTTGTTTGGACCGATTTGAAAATATATTTTTGTTTAAACAATATTTTATTTTATTTCTATTTTTTTTTATTCAAGGACAACCAACAAAGCATACACTTCACTAAAATAATATTTCGGTAATAAAGGAATGTCAAGATTGTTTTTTTTTTTAAATTAATAAAACTACAGTCCACAGACTCTTTGGTCCGTGCCTTTTTTGATTTAGGTTTTTGTTATGTTGTACAGTGCTTTTTACAATACTTATTACTAGGGTTGTTAGTTTATGCTATAACTCTCTTATAAGTTAAACATCGTCTCTTATTTTTACTTAAGATAACTATTTTTTTTTCTTTTTCTTTTTTTTCTTTTTCTTTTTTTTCCTGTGTTGTTGGTATTATTGCTATTTTCTTTTTCTATATTTATTTGTATATGTACATATATTTTTGTTGTATTGTTTTTTTTTGTTATTATTATTACATATTTGTATTATTCTATAAGGTTTTGGAATTCTATTATCCTTGTGATTTTGCTATACAATATTAAACAATATTGCTCTTATTCTAGTTTGTGTTAGTGATTGTGTTTGTGTTTGGGGAGTAAAGCAATCCCTCTACGTCGTCGCCTTTAGGTACTAAGATGTTCTTAGTGACTTGGTTGATGGAGTTAGTTATGTTAGTGGATTGGCCAACATCTTGTTTCGGACTTCGGATGTCAAGATTGTTTACAATATTCGACTAGCAAAGAGTAACGGACTTTACCGAATATACTAAATATGCACTACGTTTTATCCATAAATCTTTTTTTATTTGAAACACCACCAATCCTGTGTACGGCATCGTCAGATTTGTTGGACTCTAAAAAAATATGTACTTACTTTCGGTGAAATAGACTTTAAAGAGCCTGAGTACGTAGTGATTTCTATATTTAACAGTTGGTGAATAGAGCGACAACGTAGACTTTACGTAAACATTCAGCTTGATAACTTCCACTTGCAAAATAAAGTGTACGACGCAATATTACGAACGAAGAAGTTCGTTTTCTCTAACTTTTACAAACATAGCATCAGGCATTATGGTGGGGACGAACTATGGGAAAACGTGCCAATATAATTCAACAAAACTATCGTCAGGGTAGATGAAAACAATAGTCACTGATTCTTGCGGCTGGATTTCAAAATAAAGAAAAAAGATACATTAAATAAATACGTTAAAAAAAGGGTCTAGCCGCCCGGTCTGTTACAAACACATCTTAAGAAAAAATAAATCGATATTGCTTTTATTCAGTTTTTCAGTCTTCTAAAAGTAGGGCCTCTTTTCACACCGTTTACTAGCTTAATAAGAGAAATCTACTGGCAAGTAGAAAACAGTTGAGTGAGTGATTGTCCACGCGAGCGTGCTTCGATCGCCAATTACTTCAAATGCGGTTTTTATTTCGTGCCCTCGCTCGTTAAAAACGAGCCTCTAGGGTTTGGATCTAGGCTACTCCTAGATTTACTATTGGTTGGGACTGCGAAGTGCTCCGAATCAAATAAAGTGGATTATCAAATTGCGAGGCAACTGCTTTCGAATCAACTAACATGTTCATGGATGTAAGTGAACTTTTTAAGGTTAAATAATGTTAATGCGAATGGATCTTCTCAGTAGAATCCTTCTTCCTACCAGGCAGAGGTCCAACAAACCCTTAAAGAGATTTTTGACCATCAGAGATGTTTTAGACACGTGACATGTGTTTGGTTCGTTCAAGACCTAGAGACTGGATTTCGGATCCTGAATTTTATGCTTACCGACTCAGAATTCAAAGCCTCTTGAACGTAAAACCTACTTTTATATTTTTAGACCAACGAGGCAGAACACTTATCGCGACAGTTAAGCTACAGTATGGAAATAAAATTAATATTTACTATTCATAAACAACTGTAGCGAACAATAACCATGGTCGTAAATATTACACCATCAGTAAAACAGGTAGTGTGGCTTTAGTTAAGGACGTCATTATTTTTTACAACTTTTAAAACGTTCTAACTGTCGTTTGAGATACTTACGACACGCAGTTCCAATACCTATTATTCATATTTTATGGGTGGATTCTCAAAAAATATGGTACTTAAGACGATAATATAAATTGCACCCGTGTATTTCAAGTACTAGGTAAACGTCTCTAACTATTGGCCTTATAAAGAAGCTCAAAATCACACAACGAGCGATGGAGAGGGCTCAGAGAGAATCAGAAATGAGGAGATACGTAGAAGAGGTAAGGTAACGGACATAGGCTTGAGAATCAGTAAGCTCAAGTGGCAATGGGCTGGGCACATAGCGCGATGAACTGATGGCCGTTGGGGCAAGAAAGTTCTGAAAGATTGGTGACCCTTCGACCAAAGACGCAGCGTAGGACGTCCATCGACAAGATGGACACACGACCTTGTAAAGATCGCAGTATCAAACTGGATGCAGACCGCTGGGGATCGGTCGCTGTGGAAAGCCGTGGGAGAGGCCTATGTTTAGCAATGGACGTCCTTTGTCTGATAATGATGATGAGAACAGAATGTCAGATACCACCAAAAAATTACGCTTCCATAGTAACTTATCAAAAGTTGACTAACGCTACGTAATAAACGTATGTTTTCTTATATTTCATTCATGCTATAATTCAATTATTATGTCAGTCAGCAATTTTCATTTTTCTTTTCATTTTTCATACGACTTCTCTTATTCATTTCGTATATTGAAATTGCAGTCACGTAACAAGACTTGAAATAATAAAGTTATTATTTTCCGATCGACGTCGTTAAATTCTAAGAAACAAATTACTTCGGTATCGATATACAAGTCACGTGGTCCACCATTATTAAAGTTACGTATTTATGCATGATTGGCCGTCGGTGGTGACGTCACGGTTAGGCCGATGGGATAGCACAAATAAATCAGCCATTTAGATACTAGCGATTCTCCGCGACTTTACTCGAGAAAATATCGTATTTACCAGGGATATCCCAAAATGCGAGATGCTTTCCGAGAAAAAAGTATTCCATCTGCCCAAGGTTTCACACGGACAATGTATAACATTGATAAAACACTATCATGGGATGGATTCAGCGGAAGTTTATAGTGTAAGTACGTAATACTACTTTTAAATACTATGTCATAGACACTTGTTACCTATAGTGAAATATCGTAAACTCATAAATCACACAACATCAAAAAACAATTTAAAAAAGAGGTTCAAAAAACATAACTTGTCACTGTGTCCCTAATCAACTTAAAAACATCTATAGTAAAATATGTGTAATGTAAGTATAATGTATAGTGTGTTTCGATCTGTATTACAATGTTGATAATAGGTTCTGGTTAAAGCCATCTTCCAGATATTCCATTGACATTTTAATCTTATCATATCCTAAATTTGTAAGAGCTACGTATCAATGAAGAAGTAGTCCCACAGCTAAATTTAATGTAAAATATGTTTATTGATAGTTTATATATCTCTAAGGAACTTGTATATTTAAGGAACGAGAACACCTGCCGACAAACTGCGTGCGCAGTTTGGCAGATTTTATATGCTGTTATCCTGTTGTTTTATTGAATAAATAAATTAAAAAATAATAATAATAATAAGACATATTATGAGTAACCCGATTTCGAATACAAACTATTAAGTAGCTGTAGCGCTTAGTAGCGCGATACTTCGCGCGTTAGTATCGATGCAGAAGCTGGCCATTAAATTGTAGCGATGAAGGATCGATACTGCATCTGTTATCTGAAGAATGACAGAATATCGCGTCTACATCGATACTATCGCGCGTCAGCATAGTTGCTGTCGCGCGTAAGTGTTGATGCAGACACGCGACTGAATCGGTACTAACGCGCTTTAGCATCGATGCTGTTGCACCACTGTTTCGACACTAACGCACGTTAGTATTGATGTCAAAATCTGTTCTATTGCTGCTAAAAGTCGTGTGTAAGGGGCCTAAGACGTAATGTTATATTCGCCCGTAATGATTTGTCTGTTTACTTTGATCTGTGACGATGTTTATCACAGAACACTGGGAACATTAACTCGGCACACAAATAACTCGCTATATCCGATTCCGATTGTGATCCATCATGATCGATTGGACAGGTTTAAAAATAGCCCTTATAGCTGTGGGAATGGTACTCAAATTAGCTATGGAGTTTAGCGTTTACGTTCCTTTACTGCATTTTATTTGTGAATAGAAATTCCTGAATATCTTAGCAATAAATTACAGTTCTGATGACATAACTCACTTTTCATTTGAACATAATTAACCTCACTCGAAGATTTACAAACTTGGGTAATTAATTAACTCATTAATAAAAAAAAAACTTATTCTACTAATCGTAAATCAAACACACAAAGGGTTACAAATATTTTTAACGACTTTTATTATTGCATATTAGTTGTATCGTTCTGCACATGAAACTTACCATAACACTTCGATTAAAAATGAGGTTGCTAGCAGTCTTCTTTATTTGAGCATCTGAAACAAAAAAAAAGTTAA